>CM075341.1:62949816-64390649 GCA_037788925.1 Mytilus galloprovincialis
CATATAAGGATTTGATAACTATTGCTATCAGAACTGCTAGGTTATTTTGTTATTAAAAGAGTATAATTACCATCAAATCTCCCTCGAAAGAAGATTGCCCAAAATCAGTGTATATAATGTGCGAATCCAGCTAGTTCATTTTCACTGTCATATGCGGGTCTGTCTATTGTAGAATAAAGGATCATGGGAAAACTGTATTTGTTTACGTTTTGAAAATACCAAATTAATTGATTTGAAGGAAAGTTTTTACATATTTTCATTGTGATATGTCTTTATTATGTACAAACATAGTATTAAAGTTCAAATAAGTGTTATAAAAGCAACATAATATAGCATATCGATTTTTGAAAGCGATCCATTTTAACTATAGATGCGATGAATTATCACTGTTAGTGCAGTCATTTCTGATGTGGAATTTTCGAAGATGCGAGGAATTTTTATTGTAGAATTATGTGATAAATGCACTTGAAACAAATGAAAAAACTTAGTTGATGACTTTAGAATTTATGATAAATGTATTTTCAAATTGAAATACAAACTCCTCATTCATTCTTTACCAAATATATGCTTTTCAAACTTGTAACAAAAACGCTTCTCAAAATGTCATATTGTATTCTTCAAATTACGTTTTTCCTTGATTTAAAAAAAAATTAAAAGATATTTCTGTTATTTTTTTTAAGTCAAAGATTGATATTGTAGAGTTTAAGTGCAGTCTGTGTAAAATAGAGACGAGTACATTTGAGGACGTTATCTTCCACGCAATAAATACACTTGCGAACAGAGAAATATGCATCTTGAAACGCAATGGTGACAGAAAAGCTTATAAAAGATTAACTTTCCCCAGTTGTACCCTCAACTGCTTCAATTTCCATATTCTGAAAAAGACAGTTTTGGTAGAACAAATGTTCTTTACTCGATTGTTGCTTGCATGATTTTAACTGTATAAGGTGAAACGGTATGTGACATAAATTATCCACAGTCATTAAAACATGAAATGTAAGGTGTGGGCGAACTTTTTTGTTTGCATTGGTCCGTGAAGTAGAGCACCCTTGATACAAAAAAAAATTATCCGTAATGAACAGCTCGATACCAGAGGAGGATTTAGGGGGACAGGGGGTTGCCCCCTTTTTGGGAAAACATTTGGTTACTTTTATATGGAATCACCCCCTCTTAGGTAGTCATTGGACCCCTACTTATAAAAATTTCTAGATCCGCGAGTGGATACTACCACAGAGGTCAAACAATGCACATTTGGGTAATTGTACACAACATGCATGCTACAATTCATGTTTGATGATCTTAGACCCTTTCGACCTCTATGTGGGCTATTTCGGTAACTTGGTAAAAATTCCCAAACTGGATACAAGGTTAGATTCAGCATGTCAAAGAACCCCAAATATCGATATCCATAAGGTCTTTTGTCTATAAAAATGCATGCATGGGATACATTTGTTATTGAAGGCATGACTGTAACAATAGGATGAAGATAAAAAAAAGATCTTATTCTGGGGTCTCATTGGGGGGGGTGGGGTCTGATCCCTGATCCCGCTTACTGCTTTATCAGATTCCCGTATCCCGCTTATACTATGCAGTTCTCAATTTTTTTTAATTTTCCGTGTCCCGCTATACTTTATTTCTCGTTTTCGCGACACAATCATTTGACTATCACGTGTCACGCTTACAAAAAAATCGGCAATTCCGCGTCACGCTTATACCCCAACGCGACCCACTATTCTAGTCTTTTCTGACTCATATTAAGCCCATTATAAATATATTAAAAAAGTGAGTTTTTTATCCCTTTTTATCCCGTCTCGTTTCGGGTTGAGCCACAGATAGATAAGATGTCATATGTGACAATGAGACAACTCTCAAAACGAGTCACAATTTATAAAAGTATACCTTTATACGTCAAAATACGGTCTTCAACATGGAGTCTTGGCTCACACCGAACAGCAAGTTATAAAGGGCCCTAGTGTAAAGCCTTTTAAACGGGAAAACCAACGATTCAATCTTTATCAAGATGTACGTAATTAGTGGTGAAGTGTCATGGAAATGGATAAAAAAACAAGGATATGGAAATGGATAAAAAAAAACAAGGATAAAGATCCCTATACGATTCATAAAAAATTTTAAAAATGGAATACATTTGAAATAAATGTTATTTCTATTGAATTTATTTAGAGTGTTTTAAAACCAAACTTTCCTCCGTCTCTTACTTTATCTATTGTTTGAGCAAGTCGGCTAAATTAAGGCTTTACAGCTAATTTCCTAATGCATGTAAAGCAAAACTTTGGTTGACTTGATTGCTTAGTTTGTATAATTGTTTATACAAACTTTGTAAATAAGATTGACATCTTTAAACAATATGTATCGGCATAGTTTAACCTGTATTTATATAATTATTATATTTGAATTAAATTGGGTGTTATCATAATGATTGTACAAAAAAAACAAAGCAAGCACGCTAACTAAAGTCTTGCTTTACATGCTTAAAAAATACGCTGTAATAGATAAAAAAAATAAATATAGCATACAGTGAAAATGCGCCGCATATACAATACTAATGAATCGCTCTACAGTGAAAATGAAAGAATAGTATCATTATTCGACAGTAAACATGACTAGCATAAAGAAAGCATCATAGTGGAATTCAGTTCAATATGAAGAAACTGAATGACAAAACCTATTCTACGTTATACAACTTTAATAATTGTGTTGAAATGAATATTTTTCTGCAACAACATCTTACCTGTTAGTTATAAAACACCTGCACGATCTGTTCGTGAAATGTCCTAAATATTCACCTATTTTGGTATATATTTCACAGCTATTTGGATTTAGGCGCTAAAAAACCCCGTTCGCATCTCTTCCTTTGTTTTATTAGTATTATGTGTTTCTTAACATATACTTTTTAACTAATTTTCTTCATTTTCTTCAAAAATAAAAAAAAAGTTGTCTGTTTATTTACCATTCTACATCAAAAATTTCTGGCATATACAGTGAAAATGATATTTTAGGATCCGCACTTTACATACAGTGAAAATGGTCTTCACACACCAACTTGTGCTTGCTATAGATGAAACTATTTGCTGTTAGTTTAAGGTTGCACAACCATGTCTAATACAATTCTTTCTTTTCTCTTTTGTAGGACCGGGAAAACTATGTACACTTTTGTCATAACCTTGTGTGACAGAACAACCCTACGCTTGACAAGACATTTTAACACTGTATGACGTCTACGGTAATACCCGATTGATGTTGGGACTTTTTAACGCACGGTTGTTAAATCTCCGATTCCTTTTGTTCTTTGTGGTTTATGTATATATCACGTGACTTTTTATATCGGACATGCCGACAAAGATGGTGATATGCGATAACTGATAATTAATATCAAAAATCGAGTTTTATCTCTTTACATATAGAATAAAACTTTTTTTATTTATGAACATGTGGTTTTTTATGCTTAAAGAACAAAATATAAATTTTTCATTTTTTTGTGGAGGTTCCCTTTAATATATATATATATATATATATATAAAAACAGTTCACGAAGAAAGTGTAAAAATATAACGTACTGCATATCTAACAGTTTGTGACAAGAGAATGACGTCATTACACAATTCCGCTTGTACTACGTAATATAATTAGAAAATGACGAATTTGTAAATAAAGTTTCGGTACCACAAATATATAAGATTACATACACTTTTGTTGGAGTCAAAACATATGTATCAATGAATGCAAGCAATAGGGAATAAGTTGAATTGCAATGTATCATCCCTGTAATTGAAACTGTTAATGATAAACAAGCCTGTGTTTTAAAAGCTAAACTAAATGTAAGAACTTTATCAAAATTTGTTTTCACTTTTGGCTGGGTTTTTTTCCCAATGTCTTTGGTTTGCAAGCATTGTTTGAAATATAAGCAAACTGGCTGTGACACGGGCTAATTATATTATGAAGTCTTTTACAAAATAAAATATGAATATATATATAAAGAATAACAAATCTTGAACATGATCAGTATTCGCCTTTTAGGACGAAATTATTGATTTCGCAGCTTTACTCGTGTTTAGTAAAATATACTCCAGTTAATTAATAATTAATAATAAGTAGTTAAACATATTTATATATACATGATATAGTTACAAATGTTTTGATTCGATAAACATATCAAAAAAATGTCATATTTAGAATCTTTAAAATATCATCTAACAATTTGTATGAGCTGATTGTGGATCCACTGTCATAGTCTCGCCTTGAACAAGCACTTATGGATTACAGTGATAGTGTGAACAAGGTGAGAAAACACCACCAACTTTTAACTAAATGATAGCTATATCATTAGGAGTCAAAGTACACTGGTCGGGGTTGTATATGCATACATTTATTTTGCACTGCCTCACGGATACATTGAGTGTCACTGTATATTTTGATATATAATGCCTTACTTCTTTGGTTTTATCGCAAAGTTTACCGTTTTTTCTTAGTACATCTGTCAACTAACGATAACGATTAATTTATTTTTGACAATATCACACCTGATACATGTACCAATTTACTAGTTTTTATGCCAAAGAAACATATCTGAGGTACATGAACGCTTGAGTCTGAAACCAAATATTTTGTCCATCACATCCGCCAACAAATTAAAAATGAATAATAAACATAATAATAGAACACAATTTATTTCCTTTCAAATTAATAAAAATTGTACTGCAAAATCAATACAATAATATAAAATGGCCTTTTTAACTTTTTTTATTCGAGCGCACTGAATAGTATTTTGTCGACGCAACGCGCGTCTGTCGTACACAGTTTTAAGTCTGGTACCTTTGATGAGTTTATTATCAAACGACACCTTGAGCATGTTGAGCTGTTGAGCATATTACATTATATTAAATTATATTAAATTACAAAAGAGTTATATATATATATATATATATATATATATATATATATATATATATATATATATATATATATATATATATATATATATATATATAAGAAAAAGTTAAGTAAAGTCCGTATGCTGGTAACATATAAGAAAATTATTAAAAGATAATAACGGTTTCAATGCATCACTTTTTTACTAGTACTTTCACTGCTTCCGCAGATCTTCAGGTAATGTGACTTGTATATAAATAAAACAATCAATTGTTTTATTTATATACAAGTCACATTACCTGAAGATCTGCGGAAGCAGTGAAAGTACTAGTAAAAAAGTGATGCATTGAAACCGTTATTATCTTTTAATAATTTTCTTATATATATATATATATATATATATATATTACGGATTACAAATGTGTCGAGGTTTCTGATTGGATAACAACACAGAGATGTCAGTATATATTCAGGAAACTGCCGGGGTATATACGACGTTTTTATCCCCAATTGGAACCTCAAAAACGTCATCATAACACCGGTTACTATGTGACGTAGTCATAAGTTATCAGACTGTCAGAGGTTCACAGAGGGAAAATAATGACGTGCTTCAGTCAATAATACATTTTTGATACA
This sequence comes from Mytilus galloprovincialis, assembly GCA_037788925.1. NCBI lineage: Eukaryota > Metazoa > Mollusca > Bivalvia > Mytilida > Mytilidae > Mytilus > Mytilus galloprovincialis. Next base: position 62,955,340 of record CM075341.1, read on the forward strand.
AAATCACGCAATTAACACTTTTAATACTTTAATTTGATGTTAAAAGTGTTATTATAAATTATAACATACACGATAAAATTATGTTCACAGCAAATTAGAAAATCCTTCACGTATGCCGAACATATCAGGTTGGGTTTTTCAATATATTATGTGTTGTCAACAAATACCTGCACTGGAAAATAACATTAAGTCAGGGGTAATCCGTAATATATGTGTAATTCAGGTCTCAGAAAGGGTATATACTGTGACATTCCCGGCTTAGGGCTTATATCCCCTTCGCCTTCGGCTCAGGAGATATAAACTCTAAGCCGGGAATGTCACAGTATATACCCTGTCTGAGACCTGAATAACATATAATATTCTATTGCACTTTTGTGGGGTTCCTTCATTAAAAAAAAAACCGGCAACAATACATAGACTCAGAAGAAATTAATGATTAAAAAGGACTACAAACATATCAATTTGGTTTAACCGATTAGGTCAGAATCTGTCATAAAGGTGGTCCTTGGACTGTTCATTTGTGGTAAATGATTGTAATCATGGTATCTATCTTCAGTGTATGTCTAGATCATGTCCCCAGAGAGTCCATGACGAATTTCCAGAGAGGTCAAAACTGATCCCAGCTATATATAAGACTATACCGCTCTAAATAGTATGTCAGAGTATGATATATTTAGTCCTAAAAAATACATTGTTATCCAGCATATAACCAATCTAAAAAGTGGCTTCCATCTAGTGCAAAGCATATTCATATCTAAATCATCTGTATATATCGGATATGTTCCTTACGTCCCCTTCCCTTTCCTGAATGTGACCTACCGAATTAGACTATTTACCGGATTTGTTATCACATAAGCATAAGCAACACGACGGGTGTCGCATGTGGAGCAGGATCTGCTTACCATCCCGGAGCACATGAGATCACCCCTAGTTTTTTGGTGGGGTTCGTGTTGTTTATTCTTTACTTTTCTATGTTGTGTCGCGTGTGCTGTTGTTTGTTTGTCTTTTTCATTTTTAGCCATGGCGTTGTCAGTTTGTTTTAGATTTATGAGTTTGACTGTCCCTTTGGTATCTTTCGTCCCTCTTTTATCATCCGGTGTATGCATGCAATATTAGATAATGGCCGTTTAGCTGCAACCAGTCAATCAATATTTGCTGCTTAATGCCTATACAGACCATACATCTTAGTCAGTATCAATTATTTCAAGAGATGTAAAAACATTTGTCTGTTTTTTTTTTTATTCGTAATTCAAAGAATCACTACATTTTAAAAGCATATATAGCTTTATGAAATATCAAACAAAACATTTAGATTGAAATAAGGCTTTGATTGCTTTTATAATCCTTTGATATATAACTGAATAAACGATGTTTGTGACCGTTTTTAGCGTGTAGCCTTATTAATATATAAAATAAATACCCCATTAATCATCAATATTTATTTGGATAAATGACCTTCATTTCCTTGTTATGAAGAAATGGACATTTACAAAAATTAATGATAATGTACTTCGCAAACTTATTAAGAAAGTGCACTGTAATGGCCTGTTTGATAAAGGATGTTCGATAATCTACTTCAAATAAAAGACTATTATAAAAATGATATTATATAAATAGAGGAACTAAAAAAGCAGAAAAAGTGAAGGATCTGTGTGCTTGTTTTAGAGACATAAACCATTTAAGATTTGGCTGGAAATAATTCACTCATTTTTTCATACTTTAAAAAAATGGCCGCTTTTTTTGCTTCAAACTATGAAAAAATAACACGGATTTTATAAAATTTTGCAAATATTAAAAGAACAAGAGGAGCAAACTTCTTTAAGTACTTTTATATTTAAATATAGTTCACAAAAAAGAAAGAAAAAAATGGAAGAAATAACATATCGCATATTTTATTGTTTTTGACGATAGAAAATCAAGTCAATAGGAAATGGAAATCAGAATGCAACTAGTAATCGGTCGCCAATGATCAGTCTTATATGAACAAAACACGCTATGAGATGTTAAAATATGGACAATACATGTAAAGAACAAATATTAGGTTTTGAACATAACACATATTTCATAGATATTAAAAGTCTTTAGTTTTTGGTGTAGTGTTTTGAGAACTGATTAGTGTCTGTTTTATATTGTTTGTTTTCTGCAACCAATGATAAGTCTTTTTTAACGAAACACGCATCTAGCATATTAAACTATAGCCTGGTGTCGTTGATGAGACGTTTCTTCCACTAATGATCTTGCATTGTTCTCATGGTACATTTTATAGTGTGCCACTTTTTGAAAGGCACTTACACTGGCATGTTATGTCATTTATTCAATGGTCCTTTTTTATGAATTAAGAAAAAGGCAAGTACGATTAGTAGTTAAAAGAACAATTTTAATTTATTTTTATGTTTATTCTTTTTCAAAACTTGTATCTCGGTTCCTATAAAATAATGAATCAAAATAACTATTACGATATAACATACTCCGCATGTTCATATAACTACTATATAACTACTTTAACTATTTTAGGGATCATTAAATAAACTATTGTTCAAGTTTATTTTGTATATTCAAACGGTTCATTTATAAACCCTTGCCAATAATTTAGCATCTTTATTATACACAAATAATGTCTTTGCTGTACAGGATATCAAACTGTCAGTCCCTTACCATGCCAAACAAAAACGGTTAACTTAACCAAATATTTTAAATTGATTGTTGCTGCTTATTTCGAAAGATTGATCAGGTCGTAATCAGAGTAACATGTATCAATAGGATAACATGTGTTCATGGATGCCTTAATTTGGTACGTTGACACATTAAAACTTCTTTTGATCAAAAACAAAGGAAGATATATTTAATGATATGAGGTGCTTATGATAGTAAATTTGTTTGCAATATTACCTCAACTACAATATATCATTTAAGCATCATGGAAATTACATCATATAATCGTATTAAGTTTTCTTTGATGGTAAAGTAATACGTAAGCAATTCATCTCTTTCGAATCTATAGGACTATGGGCACTCTCATTATTTGTAGACCAAAATGAAAATAACGATACGTCATTAGTTGAATTCTATTGTTTAGAAAGTTTTAAACCATTCACAACGTTTTGGTGTACGCTTTTGAAAATATTACCCATAATGCATTAGATTATGAAACGGCGAATTACACACCGTTATCAGTATGATAATATTGTGTATGTTGTAATTAAGTTCAATATCATCGTTAAGTTAATACTTGAATACTACTGTTTTTCTTTTCGTCTTTTTTTTATATTTTTAGATGGTGTTGTCTGTTTGTTTTTTCGACTTGTGCTTATTAATTGTATCTTTGATACTATATGCCTCTTTTTAAAACCAAAACTTATAATTGTTGACATAGCCTTTGAATTTACAGTTCTCCATAGCTTTCTTCCAGGTTTTAGAATTTCAAATGTTGGGCATCGATTATTAAAGAATAGTCTAGTTTTTCGTACAGTGGATCTAAAATTTGGAAGATTCTTCCTGATACAATTAAAAAATCAAACACAGTATTATAATTCAAACATAACTAAAAATCTTTCACGTCTATGTTCTGTCAACATTGTCATGATATTTGTACTTTAATCCAATAACAAAATTGTTTGTCGAATTTTGATTGTATTGCATAGTTATTTATCAATGCATTTGTATTGTTTATTTTTAATGTAATTATTATTGTATCAAGATAGCCTTATTGAAAATTGATTGTTCAAAAAAGAAGTAACTATCTCTAAATAAAGGTATTATTATTATAATTATGATTAGTATTTTATAATCATTTGAAAGATTGAATTTTCGCATCTGATACAGTAAAATTGGTATCGTTATTGTTATTGACTCAGTGATAGAAATTAAGTCATACTTTGTCTTCTCTAATTTAGCGATAAAATCCAGCCTTAAGATTCGCTACAGTTTTGCTGTACAGCAGAAATACAAAGATTTGATCCAATTCATCGTGATGAGAAGGTTGGACTCTTAAAATTTATGTCATCGTCCTAAACATGCATTCTATATTTGCCACATGACATTAGAAGAATAGTAATTGACAATTCAGTCAGCACTAAATGTGAAGTTTCAATTTTGAATTATGTGTTTGAATATTTCCTTTTGTTATTTTGTCAAATTTCTATTGATTAGAATCTGCATAATTCAATTATGACGTTGTACAATTGCTTGGTTTTCATGTGTTATGCACGAGGCTGCTAAATAAAATGTCATCCATGCAGTTACCGATCTCGAACGGTTTGATTTTTATAGATGATAGTTAAGTATTATATTAATTTGCACCTGTGATTTTGTTTTATGTTGTACAGTTTTTAGAACTTTTGCAAAAGAAACTAAAACATTTTCAAAAGATGATGTAAGATACAGCAACCCATATATATAACTCTGTAAACCAACACTTTAGCGGATACTTTATTCGTATTTAGCTATTTCTAATCGATTTTACGGATATCTTTTTTCGATTATTTGAAAGAAATCTCCGAATTAGAAAAACATGGAAATATCAGGACACTAATAATAATAATAAAAAAAAAAACGTAACATGAAATTGCAGCATGGTGTATTCCAGGATATAAACAAAAAACTTTATTTATATATGACTGATATACACTTTATGTAATTTGTTGTTTTATTGTATCATTCTCATTGTTGTTTCGGATATAAAAATAAAAAGGGGGGTTAAATGTATATTTTTTTAAAGCTAGCAAAATCAATCTTCTTCCGTGATTTTAACATCCTTCCCATACTTAAATATAATTTTTTTGTGGAATTGATTGCCCTCCCAAAAGTTACACATGTCAAATGCTTGTATCTCAAAACATCAAAAAGATCAAAATTTTCTTTTGTTTTTTTTTATATTGGCCACGTGTATTGATTGATTGAACAAAATTCAAACAATATTCATTTGATACTTTGAAACTCTGATGCGACATACTTGATCGTAGTTAAATTATTTGTATATGCATATTGAGCACTGCTGTCAAAGTATGTGATGGTACGAAATTTAAACGAACAACTTCTTTTACATGATTCGAGAAAACATATTCTATAATATAAAACGCTTTTTCCAGTACACTGGGAACCAAATATTTGAAATAAAATAAACTACACTTTATCGGTACTTAAAAACAAAATGAATAAACAAACTCAATAAGGAAACACGATTAGCAAACTAATTGGTATTTTTTACAGATAAAATTGGCTTAGTTTGTCTGCATTATTTGTTAAACGTTCGGCACATAATGAGTATTTTAAACCAATACCAGAATTATTTATTTCCTTAAATTTCCTTCTAAAACTTTAAAACCACCGCTTATTTAAGTACAAATGACATAAGACATGATAGTGGTTAGATGAATTTTTCGAACGTCTAGTGCATAAAAAACAAACTATCATTCTCATAAAAAAATGTCTTCAGATTACGGTAGTCAGATTACGATTAGTAGTTTGTTTAATAATTCAAAAGCTGTATATAAGATTGTAGAATGAAGAAATGTACCTACATCTTTTTACTCTGATGTATACTTAAAATAAAATGTTCCTATATTGATTGTGACGATTTATGGAAAAGTCTTTGAACAATTATCACGAGAACAATATGACTATGTGTCAAAATCTTCACTTTGAATGTCGACTATTTGATTAAAGTTATGGTGTGAACTAGTCTAGACACCCGGACAAACTTCCAACTCGTCTGACGTTCATTTTAATTCAAAGTTATTATGTGTCTAGAAGTCAATTTCTACCGTACGCGGCTATGTATTTATATATTTTGAACGTACAAACATGAATTCTTTTGATTTTCTATAATCTTTATTTCAAAATTATAGCCGTACCGGCCAACAATAATAAACAAAATATATACATAATACAAATAAACAACTAATATGATACCCAAATATAAGACTACAATTAGTATATTGCACCTGTCTGTTATGGGAAGTCGCCTTCAGTTCTAATGTTAAGGTGGTACCTAACACTACAAGGAGATAACTCTGTAAAATCAGCTAAACGTTACAATTACGTTGTATTGTTAAGGAAATATGAAGCTTCAAATTGATCAAATAGAGTGTTTGTCAAACTGCTATATATCCAACCAATATTTTCCAAGAAATAGTCTGGTTCAAGTTTTCTGAAAGTTTTTTTCAAATGGTCAAAGAAATTATTTTGTCAAAATTTTATAAAAATTAAACGAGCCAAATTAATTTTGATGAAGGTGTTGGGTACCACCTTAATTGTACTAATACATGATCACGCAAATGGTTGTCTGTCTTGACATAGCAATTTAGAAATTTGACAAAGGATGTGTGTATGGAATTTACGTTTTAAAAATCTACATTCAAAAATCTAACTCATTGACTCCATCCAACATGACCTCATTGTAAATGGACATTCATTAATTTTAAACTAGCTTGTCGGTATTTGATCATTAAACGATGTTACAAAGTCGATACATACATGTATGCCTGCAGAGATCATCCATGTAATATAGATTGTAAAAAATGTGTAAAAGTATACAGGTTCAACGATTCATATTTAAATAAAATCGGGGGTGATCTGAAGTGTCCCGTATTTAATTGATTACTGTTATGTCTTCTCAATATCAATTTAGCTGCAACCTCTGTTTATATATATTTGTTTTACAATCGATGAGCGCAAATATGAAAAGTTCCAATAATGTAGAGACCGTTAGTTAAAAGTCGTTCTCATTAATATGGAAAAAGTGAGAAATAATATCGGAAATAAATCTAAAACCGACTACAGCCAAAATGGCAGTATTGGAATTGTATTTAATGTAATGTCTCTGTAACTAGGATTTGATCTATTCTTTGAAATATATGTCGCGAACGAATAATTAGTTTGCTCTTTTGAGAATGGTTAATTTGTCTTAATGTCCGTCTTATAAGGGCAATAACAACATTTCTAAAACACAAATGTGGCCGAGCAATTTCATATGCATTGCAATTGTTCAAAGTGGTGTAAAGGATAACTATGTATTGATAACTTATAGTTTTAAATTAAGATTAAACGAGTTCTAAATTTTAAATCCGAATCTAAGAAGCAAAACAGAAACTATTATCAATTCATTTTTAAATGACATGTGTCGGAAGTGTTCACTATCAGAAATGAAATAAAGCTAGATATCAGTAGTTTTAAAAAAAAATAGAAGAAAAAAAGTTTAACACAAATATTCATTACAGAACATTCAAAACAGCTTTAATGGTTTCCTGATTAATTTGATTTGTTTTATTACAGCGCCTCTGGTATGTTTTGTGTTCACGAAACCCGCCTAAGTTGCACATAATTATAACCTTGATCTCGCAAATGATTTTTTCACCTACCTTAATCAACACGAATAGGTCAATATCTATATCAGTCTCTGTAATTTAAAATCTAGATGCAATTAACCGAGAATGTTTTAATATCAATTAATGTATACGCCTTTAAGTTATTCGTATATAGATAGGATACTTATTAAATAAACATTTATGAAAAATAACCCTTTTCTTCTCCCGATGTAGTAATAGCTATGCACGTTCAACATCAATTCAAAGGTAACCTTTCTTGTAAGGTAAACGTTATTTAGTCACAAGGGTAAACTTTGTATACGACTGTATATACTAATGTTCTTGGACACGTTTTGGTAACAATTATTCTGAAAATCTTCAATAAAGTTCAATTCCTAATTCTTACATCTGAAGCATATTTCGTTTTGTTAACGCTGTCAGAACCGTTTATTTTCAATTTAATACTGACTTTGCTAGTTCTATTGTCTACATACATCTTACTTTCTATCAAACATTAAAAACACATTTGTTACAAGCGCTAAACATTTGAAAAACAATACTTTTCAGATACAAACAGAGGATTCTAGTTCTCAAAGGTATAACATATTACTATTAATACAATATGGTGTTTACGAGCAGCCACTTATTTCCCAAAGGTATTCTCAAATATTGATTTATAGTTTTGAAACGGAAGTTAAAAGATATTTATGAAACAAATAATACCATGGTTTATTACAAACGATATGAAAATACATCCTGAACAAACAGATTGTCTCTGAAGACGATTAAATGTCATTTAATGTGATTACTATTAGTTTGAAGAAAAGTCTATAAAGGAAAATACCAGGGGGTAAACATGATCAAAGGCATTTTCAAAATCAGACGAAAAAGACGGAAAGATCAATAATAGTTCAACTAAAATTATAGATAAAATCTTCAAACACATATCCTTGCAATGTTCCGAAATCATAAGCAGGGTAAGAATAGTGTCAAAGCGAGTCATGTAAAGTGGGCAATTCTCATTATTTGTTGAAAAAGTCTAATTTGAAAATAGGGATTACATCACAAAAATAACAAACTCGTGAAAAAAGATAATGTATGAAGAATCACAAGTGTCAAATGTGTAATAAGATGACCGGATTATATAATACAGTTCAAATCTCATTAATGCTAACATATTTCTTGAATGTTTGAAGAAAATCTCGTTCTTTTTCAAATGCAAGAGCCATATTTGGATTTTACTTCACCTTTTTCTTGGCTATATCGTTAATAATTTGGACATGCCTTGAAATGTGTATCGCTTCGATTTATTTCGTTATATTTAGACAGATAATAGATGAAAGTTCATTTTCGCATAATATCAATATCAAAGTAAAATTGCCACATTCATTTTTATTGTGCTATAACGTGGTGGTCAGACTTTATTGGTGGAAATTTTTGAAGTACCCGGAGAGAACCACCGACCTTCAGATAGAAAACTGACAATCCTGGTCAATTAAGAATTGAGTCCAGTACACATGCCCCGTGCGGGATTCGAACTACAAACTGCAGTGTTGACAGGCTATTGATACAGTGGTTCGACTACTTTCGACCACACGGCCACCGATTCATTCTTACTCTTAAATCAATCACACGAGAAGCAGGGTCTGTTTTCCACTATCGTCATAGTTTTGTTGTTAAACCTGTTGACTGACTGTGTTGTTTGACTTTCAAGATAACTCGGGAAAAATACAAAATATCACAGAATTTGAGAGTGACCTATATTATATTTGTAATCGTGTCTCCTGTTGCGACACGCAGTCTTGTGCGGTTAACTCCCCATTGTATTTATGTCCTTACGTCACAGTATCAAACTCATATCTTTTCAATATAAAGTTGATACTAGAAGAAAATTGATATATTCTTTCATATATCTTAAGAGGCTGTGCCAATAAGCATAGAGCTTCAGATGGAAAGTGAAAAAAATCAAAAAAATCATAAAGCCGTGGTTAAAATGAACATCTTAGACTTATAAGACTATATGACAAGCAATAACGATCAATTGAAACAAATAAAGCTTTTTGGGGAGTAAAATAATGGTTACCATAGAAACTAGTCAGAATAATCGTCTGATTTGTTATAAGATCGATTGCTTCCTTTTCCCGATTTTTCCAAAGTGAATTAGAGATTCACATGCAGGTCATACATGCATATAACCGAAAACACTTATCTTGTTAACCCAGGTAGCACGAAAACATTTTATTGATATTTTTAAAATATATTGCAAAATATCACCAAAATATCATTCAAAAACATGTATTTGATGTGATATGTCTGGCTATACTCATGTGAATAGCATATTTTCTGGGAATATCTGCTCTGAATGTTTAAAGAGCATTATTTTTAAATATCTTGATTTCATATTGAAATAACATAATTTTGATATAATTCAGTTTCAATTGAAAATATCCAGACAACATCTTTCAAACATCTGGACAAAATATTCTTTTAATGTCTAGGATATGTTTTATTGATGTCTACCTAATGTTTTTTTTTTAAATACAGTCTGTCAACCTTATTCTCATTTTAATAAAAAGTTGAGGCATTGAATTGAATGATTATAAGTCAATTCATAAATTCTACTGGTTGATTTTATAATATATATATATTCAGCAGATAAACAACTATCAATTGGAGAGTAAGAAAATTCACTCGTGTCAATGATGTGTTGACATACAAGAATGAAAAAATGAAAGTATATTCAAATTGTATTTGTTGTTTTGGGCTGGTTTTAAATATTTTTTGTTTGTGCATAAAATTATTCAATCATTTAGGTAAATACATTTAAATGACTACACAGATTTGAAAATGTTAGATAAAGAGAAGGAAGAGCACATTTTTTGTTAGAACATTGGAATAATATAATTTTCAAGTATGTGGTATAAAGGGGGAGATAAGTACCTAATACGTTGGCATATTGTTGGCACAATGTTGGCTTATATTTCTTTATTGGCATGAAATATCTATGATATTTTTTATAAACACTGTTTAAAAAACTTTGAATTAGGCAAAATACAAAGACTTTTCTAGTTCTAGGTACAGATTATCGTAGTCCTATTTTGTATGACTTTATCATTTTGATGTTTTACTGGGTCCTCAATGCTCTTAGAACACAATCGTTATTCGCTAGATAATTTTTCTTTTGACTTGATTTGAATTTTCATTTAAGCTAGATTAGAATTGTTAAGACTTTTCTATCAAAAATGAGGAGACATTCATGTTAATCTGATTAAAAAATTATATAAAAAATATTTTCTTTTTCATATCAAACATCATGGACTTCACACAAATATCACTAACAAACATAAGAAAAACATTTGTCGTACATCTTACAAATATCAATTAAAAATATTATGTAAAAATGTTTATCAAATATTTCTTTTTTCATATCAAACATGTGCTTCACTCAAATATCACTGACAAACATTTGGAAAACATTTCTAGCATACATCTTACAAATATCTATTAAACATATTATCTTCAAACTATTATGAAACAGTCTTTAACTAATATTTTCTAAATAAAATCGAAAAAATATATTGTTATGATGTTATTGAAATATTCATTAGATATTACCATTTTTATATGTTTGATCAGGACAAGAAAAGTATATTGATGTTACATCAAAAAGATATTTTATTATACATCAAATCTATGCTTTACATAGATGTAAATCAAAAATGTTTTATAAATATTTCTTTTACACATCTAAAATATATATATATTAAATGTTATATAAAAATGTCCATCAGATATTGATTGAATATTGCAAAGAAATATCTCCTCGACATACAATTGTTCTCATTTATAAAACTGTCTATTTAACGTTTTAAAAACATCAGCAAAGAATATTTATTATTCATTATAAAAAAGTATTTACAAAAAATGTGTTTATATTAGCAATCAAACATTGGGACGAAATATTATTGTTAAAATATCATTAATGCATAATTTCTGATGTAAAAAAAATGTCTTTAAAATATTTTTTGGTAAATATTTTTGAAAAACATATATATAACCAGTCAATAATATCATGAAAATATTATGTGTTAGCTGGGTAACATACACCTCATTTGCTCCTCTTCGAGTTCATTCGATTCTCTTAGTGTTTTTTTTTTTTATACCGATGATTGATATCTTAACGGATTTCAATGACTTGAACTACTGTTGCCTACATGTATAGTTTCCTAGACAGGTTTCATGATCAGTTCTAATACAGAATTATGCATACAATTTTGCTTTATCTCTAACACGCTGTTTCGATGCAAGCGCCACAGGTCATCAGTGATGAGTCTTATGCAGATCAAAAGCACGTCTGGCAGAACCAATTAACTAATTAAAAACCAGATGTCTTTGCTGATTTTTTACACTTCAAAATTCATCAGGATGTTTAAATAATGAACAACAGACAAATCATAATTAATCAAAGCCAATCCCTGTTATTTACATTTTCTTGTCAAACATATTTTAGTGTATAAGATCTTATGAATTTTAAACAAAAATTCAGAAATAACCTTTTCTCCCATTAAATTCTGGTTTTTTATGCGCATGGTACTTTTCATGCTTTCAAAGGTTATCAATCGATCAAATATGACTTTTGTATTGACCTTTTCATACTGAGAAACAAATAATCCCTTACTCTGCCTTATATTATATTTAATATAGAAATATAAAAAAGCAACATATATATTCGAAAATCTTATACTTTGCATAGTCTTTCAGAGAAAAATGGTGACAATGTTAAACATGTTAAATTTATGAAAAATCTAGAGCGAATCAGTTCCCGCCAAATATTCAATGGCTAATATCTTGAAAACAAGCACATAGACCCTTCATTTTTTTCTTCTTTTTTAATTCCTTTATTTTTTCAAGTTATATAAGTCTTTAGAAAGCTTGTTATTTTGAAAAAGAGTAGCGAATATCCTTAATTTGTATACAGTCCCGATAGTAATTTTCCAAATTTTTTTCATTCCTCTGCTAAGTTATCTAACAAATGTATTGCTGTGCCCGCAGTGTTTCATATTTTTCTTATTCATGTTATTATACCTTCGCAGATAGGTCAAGGAACTTTGAAACGTAAATAGTGGAAAAAATATGATATATCAAAAATAAAATCGTTTATACCAAAATTCAGGTATCTTAGTTGTTGAATTTATATATTCGTATAGTAAGGATTCAGTAAACCGAAGTTTTGGTCATGATCGCCTAGGTCACGTGACTTTTACAGGGGAAAAATGCCTTAACCAGATTGTCAAAACACGGGTTTCTAAACAGAATAAAAATCAACAAACTTTTTTTAAACGCATCTGTGTGCTTTCCCGTTAATTAAAAGTGCTGCACGATTTTACAGAAGAGAACATATTAAATAAAAAAAAAATATTTTTAGTTTACCCGACAGCATATAACGTTCAATTTGTACACAGTTTCGTTCCTATTTTGATTACAGTTTCATATTCAATAAGCGCGCAGCACTTTTCTATTAGGTTATATCTATAGCTTTCTATTTCAGTTGATTTTTTTGAGAAATATCGTCTCTGGTAACCCGCTTTTTGTGAATTTAGAATTGGTAACTATGGTTTCGATAAATTGTCTATGTTATTGAAGCGCACTGAAGACTCGAACAATCACCTAAGAACCGCATCTCTGTTGTCACAGTTGTCTATATGTGTTGTCCTTGGTTACTTTTATCAACCATTTACTTTCCTCCAGCCACAAGGGATTTATATTCACATCAGACTATTTATTTTGTGTATTGCAAGATATTGCTATATAAATGACTGATCTCTTACTATATAAATCCTTGATCTCTAACTTTATAGATCCCTTATAAATATGGGTTTGTAAATTTATGATAAAGGAGCTACCATTTGATTTTAATGGGGGGCTAGGGTAGAATTTGAAAAAAGGCAGGACAGGAGTGTTGAGTAAAAAAAGGGGCAGGATGACAATTAATGTAAAAAAATTCAGGATAAACTAATAAAAAATGGAAGGACCGAAAAGAGTGAAAAATAAAAAGGCAGGACAAAGATTACAAGTAAAAAATATGCAGCACAAAATTTTTCATCCTAGCCCATACCCCCCCCCCCCCCACGACCCCCCCCCCCCCCAATTAAAATCAAATGGTAGCTCCCTAATGATGTGCATTAAAAATTACATAACAGAACTGAGAATAAAAGAAAACAAGCAGCTCTGACATATTCAGTTGCAGAATATGTGTTTGTAAAGAAGTATAGCAAGTTCAATCAGAAGTCTTGAAAAGTATAGAGAACCACTTTATTTTAAATGGAAGAGAATTTGGTATTCAGGGTGGGAAAAATGGAATGTTTCCTTTCATCTGTTGCTACAGACATATTTTTTTCTGGGGGTTGCTGTTAGAAAAATTAATTTCACTTTTTTTCCTTCATTTTGTTTTTTTTTCCAGTTCTTGTCAGGCAAGGATATTCATTTTCCAAATTGATGTCCCAGTCAGTTCTCGCATACATTTCATCTATATCATGTATATTGTGTTATCAAGCATCGCATTTCATTTTGTGACAAAAAAAGTGAATTTGTGTTGTTGTGTTACAGTACTAAAGGGACCATTTGTTCAGTGGCTGCCTTTAATTTGGTTCATGTCTGTCATACATTAGGCTGTTAAGTTTCTCAATTGATTTTTTTTATGTCCATGCCGTTTTAGCCCACAATACGGTATGGATTTTCTCATTGTCAAAGGTGGTAGTTGCCTACAGTGTATATACATGTAGTACAATTGCTAAATTTTATAGCTATTTCATTTGAACTTAGGTGGATAGTTGTCCAAATGGCGACCATACTAAATCTCCTAATTTTTATATAAAATCAGACAAATGCCATTAAAGTCTTTGTGTGACCATGTATTGCTTACAGATTTCTTTGATGTGCGTATTCCCTACCTTCCATTCTCAATTTTACAAAAAAAAATATTATTTATTGTGATTTCAAATAATTCTGCATAAATGTGTATGTTTCAGTTATAAGGATATAAGTTCTATATACTAACCTTCAATAACTTCTGAATTTACAGTACATGTATATAAAGTTTGAATGGTTTGCAAAAAGGCAATATGTGTAATGGAACTTTACGGAAGAAAAATATATAAGCATATACATGATAGACAATGATAGAAGTCTAATCTGTCTTATTTTGATGATTGAAATGGCAATACCTTATGATTACATGTACATCATTGTACATTGTGTCTGTAAATTTAACACGACTAAAAGTATGTTTTCTGTTCAAATACATCATAATGGAACATACGTGTACAAGTTCAACTTTTCCCGGGATTCATGTTTAATACCAAATTGTTGCTTTTATCTTTAACTTCTTTAAATATTTCTTTTATCACAACTGATGTCCTTTTGCATGTTTTGTGTGTTTGACATCAATTTTGATTGAGCTATTGATATATTTATTTTATTTTTCTGCATTGTCCATGGAATTTGAACTTGTCGATTGCTGGTATTCAGTTTTCTCATGTTGACTGACTCGTTTCACCTTATAGTAGATTCTTTTGAATATATTACAAGAATATAGAAAATCCTAAATTTAGCTGGTGAATGTACATGTACATGAAAATTTCCTTAACATGGAATTAAAAGTATGGGGTACCGCCTATTGAATAACCTGAATCTCAAACTTTAAACCTGTATCCACCACTGCATGTTTCGTGTCATTAATTTTGCAATTTTCTAAGGATTTCTCAGGGTTGCTATTTCTTTCTGGTTTCTTTTTATTGAATTTTGTACTGTTACACCCTCAATTGTTAAAGGCAGTTCAATTTACAAGACGAGCATTTGAGCTAAATGGCTATGTTGTAAGAATTTTGCGCATAGTTGTAGGCCTTACACTGACATTTAGTTGTTGAATTCTGCATCATTTAGTTGCTTGTCCATGTTGCGGAGAGTTGTCTCATTAGCAATGAAACCACATTTTCTTATTTTCGTATATACCCATACATTTACATGATATGTAATGCCCTTTCTTAATCACCATCACGTTAATGTCACAGTAAAACTCTGAAAAAATGTTTACTATGTGATATTTTATATGCCAGTCTCTCAAGCGAAAGCTGATGTTGTTCTTTTGTGGTTGCTGTCTGTTATTATGTGTTAGTGCCTTATGTATTTAATGTAGCATAACTCAGGTAATCATATGTATAAATGCATATGATAAGAGTTTTACTCATTGATGAAAGCTGTACAGTGACCTATAAATAATTGTGATGAAAGACCCAATAACTTTCATAAAAATCTGAAATCGATCTGACCTAATTACTCATTAAATTGTAAATACAATGCATAAAACACTTGTAAACGGAAATATTTAATCAAATTACTGTTTTGATACACACGCATGACAAAACAATAATGGATGAAGTTACTGTTCAAATGTTGATACTGCTGTTCTTATGTAAATTTACAGATATCTATAACTTTACGCCCTTCGATGTTGGTCTTCTGTTAGTAATAAATTTCACATGTAATTTTTCCACTATACATGTACAATGTATATGTGCACACATTCTTTTAAATTGTACTGGTTAATCTCTGTGTTCATGTTGAATGTGAGAACTGTTAACTTTCGATCAACCTGTACGCTTGTAGAATAATCTCTACCAGGCTGCTAACCATTTTTAACATGATGTTTGACATCACCGTGATCACACTTGATCACACTGTGGAATGTCTGGTTGGAAAGTTCACTTTATTCCATTTCAAAAAGTGATGTTGCCCTGAACACATTGTTTTTCATGTTTTTTGAATGACGATAGAATATGTGTTGGAAAGGAAGTATTTTGACTCAAAGCTTGTGGATTACCAACTGTTCATACATTCTGCAGTCCCTTATTGCAATATACATGTACTTTTGTTCTCATCATTGACATGGTCATCTTCAACCTGTAATAATAAAAAAGAAACAATTTACAATTGTGTACACAAAAAAAAAACCATCCAGCATGTCAAGTAAGCAGTATTACAGATACAAATATTTTTCATATATAAACATGTATATTGTATTCCAGGTATACATGCAACAATTCTGTGAAAAAATGGTTGGTAAAAAACTTAACAATATCCACCGAACACTTTTGTAAAACAGTCCCTAACTATCAATATAACAAGTTTTTGCAAACAAAAATGTTTGTTAATTTAATTTACTTCTGGCCAGAACAAATTTAAATTAAATGCTTGTTTCTAGCCTCCAAGTTGAAACCAAAAAGGTTTTGGTAGGTAATTCGCCTTTTCAGAATCTATATATAGGACTATGGGTAATCTCATTGTTCGTACACCAAAATGAAAATAACGCAACATCATTGGATGGAATTCCAATATTTAGAACGTGTTCAGCCAAATACAACATTTTGGTAAACGCTTTTGAAAATATTACCCAGAATGCATTAGATTTCGAAACGACAAATTTATTTTATGTCTTTATTTTTGTTATGCCACACCCTTATGCCCCACCTACAATAGTAGAAGGGCATTATGTGTTCTGGTCTGTGCGTCCGTTCGTTCATCTGTCTGTCCCGCTTCAGGTTAAAGTTTTTGGTCAAGGTAGTTTTTGATGAAGTTGAAGTCCAATCAACTTGAAACTTAGTACGCATGTGCCCTATGGTATGATCTTTCTAATGTTAATGCCAAATTAGAGTTTTTACCCCACTTTCACGGTCCACTCAACATAGAAAATGGTAGTGCGAGAGAGGCATCCGTGTACTATGGACACATTCTTGTTTTTAAATGATTATACAGGTACATTCCAGAACAGCAAATATTCTGACTTCCAAACCAATACCAAATAAGAATTAAACGCCCTGCAGCAACCCAGTGTTCGCGATCCCCAGGGTATTTCAGTGTAATGTGATGCTATATTTCTTGAATGTGATGCTATCTCAGTGGCGGGTCAAGAATTTATCATAAGTTAAGGCCCACTGCACTGACTACCTAAGAAGGGCCCTGCTCCAGTCTTGCTTCCGTGATTTCCTTAATAGGCAACACAATTTTCCACCGAACCCAGGACCCCCCACAACCTACCCCCCTCCCCTCCTCTATTTCATTTTGAATCTGTTCCTGCGGAGAGTTGTTGGCAATCATAATATGTTTTCCAGTTTTGATATATCTTATTTTATATTATTTGATGAGAGGAAAGCTAGATACAAATGTAAATATTTTTTATTCGGTACTTGTGGGATTCCAATGTCCATGGGTGACATTTGTTTTTCAATATTTTCAAAGACACCTCCACATACATGACATCAATTTAGCATTAGGCTGAATTATTATAATATTAATTTTCTCTTTTAATACATGTTACAAGTACATATTTCAAAAAGACTTTTATATACACAGAATGAACTTTATTTTGGTAGTACAACATGTCGAACAGAAAGAACTGTAGCTGTCTCATGATATATGATTATGTACACAAACAATGTAAAATGTACACCTTACATCTCCTTCTGTTCATATACATGTACTCGTGTATGTAACAATGTTTTAGATTTTAACGAGAGAAATTTATTTATTACTGAAAAATTATTACACCAGGGTTTTCGATATCACAAACTAGTTAAAACATTTAGTAAATTTTATCAACGGTATAAGGACATCATTCGTAAATATAGCTCAACATGCAGACTTCTTATACGTTCAGGTATTTCACATCCAATATTTTATGGAAATATTCTTTATAAAGCACAAAAATGTCAGTATTCACCTCAGAAGCTAACAAAACCTTTAAATAGACTTATTAAGAAGGGATATAACTACGATACTGTTGTCAGTTGTCAGGTCATTAAAGATTGCATATTTTGGCGTTAATATTGTTTCACTTATAGGGTCTTTGCATCGGAACTAAACACATTTTTTTTAAAACCAGTTGTTGGCATGAAACGGGTTATGTTCTTCTCGTATATGTTATGATGGTATGATGCTAAACCCCTCACGGGAAGGATTGTGCCTGATATTCATATGATGAATACATAATCTTTCAATCAGTTTAATTGAAGTCTGGAGCTGGCATGTCAGTTAACTGCTAGTAGTCTGATGTTATTTATGTATTATTGTCATTTTGTTTATTTTCTTTGGTTACATCTACTGACATCAGACTCGGACTTCTCTTGAACTATATTTTAATGAGCGTATTGTTATGCGTTTACTTTTCTGCATTGGCTAGAGTTATAGGGGGAGGGTGGAGATCTCATAAACCTGTTTAAATCCGCCGCATTTTTGCGCCTGTCCCAAGTCAGGAGCCTCTGACCTAAGGACGCCTCCGGGTGCGAGAATTTCTAGCTGCATTGAAGACATGTTGGTGACCTTCTGCTGTTGTCTGCTCTATGGTCGGGTTGTTGTCTCTTTGACACATTCCCCACTTCCATTATCAATTTTATTTTACATATTAAAGAACTACAACATGTACAGATGTACAAAGTAGCATACAGAATAAAATAAGGGTATATATGTTACAGTGAATTTGTATAATCAGGGATTATGTAGAATCCCTAAAATTTTCAGGGATTATGTATAATCACTGGTTAGTTTAGGGATTATATATAATCACTACAATTTTCAGGGATTATGTATAATCACTAGAAAAAACGTCAGGGATTATACAGAATAACTGAAATGATACTAAAATATATAACGGTGTCTTCCCATTTACCGAACTTTTTAATTTTTTTTTATTTTTGGTAATTATTGGGTTGTTTGTTTAGTAATAATAAGGTGTCTTTCTAAAATTTGACAGTAAATTTGTTCCTGTATGTTTTTATATCATTTAATATATATATATATATATATTACATTAATGTAAACTGCTAAACATTCATAAGATTGTCAATTCTATCCCGAATTTGTCAATTAAAACAGCAAAAGACGTAGAAATGTCTGAATGTTTTGGTATTTGAGCAAGTGTAAAATCATTTGTTCCCCGGACTAATGCTATACCGACCAGAAACTTAAAATTTTACGACACTAGAGAGACAAAAGTCAATAATTTTCTTCAGTTTTACCGGTTTAAGGAAAGTAAGAAATATTAAAACATGAGGGAAAATACAAAAACTATGACCTCTTGTGTTTTAGAAATTGAAAGTTAAGTTCAGTTAAGTTATTTAATATTATATAAATCAACCGAAGTTAAGTTAAGTTAAGTTATTTAATATTATATAAATCAACCGAAGTTAAGTTAACTTATTTCATATTATATAAATCAACCGTCGTTGCACGGGACTCGTACCGTTGCCCGGTCTGATTGCGTTGATATCTGCATCGTTAGCGAGAGCCTTATCCCCACTGCTACCGGGGTTAACATTATCAATTGGCAAATCAAGCCATTTAAACTGTACTTTGAAAATGATTGAAATATATGAAATAAGTTATTAAAAATCTTGATAAAACTATAGGGGGGGTCTCAACACTTGCAGGTGCGTGTATCTCACAGCTAAAGGATATGAGGAAAAGTAAATGTGTTTTATAAATCACAAGTCTACTACCAATAATTATGCACACTTTTTAGAATTTCGTAAAATTTTCGTTTGTGTACCTTTTCTCATGGACTGGCTCATATCAGACTAATACCCTTAAGGATGTTTGCTCTTCTACTTTTTGAATTTTTGCCAGATTTTCGGAATCCTCTGGTTTTATCCATGAATTACCTTTAAAAAAAATTTGCCCACTAACCCCTAATTTTCTTTTCATATTTTTATAACATATAATTTAAAAAGCCATATTTAAAAATCTTATGAAATCCTTGTTATTTTTTCATAGTTTTTTAAACAAAAAAGGTGCCAATGTTAAGTGAAAGAAAAATCTAGAGAGAATTATTTCCCGCAAAATTTTCAACGGCTTATATCTCGAAATCAAGCACAAGGACCCTCCATTTTTTTTTTTTAGTTTCTTTATTTATATACTTTCAATTTATAACAGTCTTTTAAAAAGCTTGTTATTTTTAAACAGAGTAGCGAACATCCTTAATAATGTATAACGTTAGGCATAATATATTAATATCAGGGCCGTAACTACCTATGAGGCAGGGGAGGCAACTGCCTCCCCTGAATTTTCTGCACCAATTTTTTTTTTTAAGTAATAAAATGAAATATTGACAATATGTACAAGAAGAACTTGAATTTATATCATAAACAACACAAGTTTACAGTTTTAACAGTGTTATCATGATACATGATATATCTGTCATTGTCTGGATTTTTGATCGATAGTGAACCGTTTCAGTATTTGTTTTATTTTTATATTTTCGTGTGGCCGTCCGTCTGTTATTCAGTATTCGTACGAGAACACATATGAAACTTTGCTTCCGACAATTTTGAATAAAACCTTACTATTCACATTTATTTAGGGGCTCAATTAAGCAGAGGAAGTTCCCTTTGTATTGAGATTCTTTCATGATATCGGAAATTCGTTACCGGCTGAATCGGCTTATTAAGAAAAAAATTCGCGGTCACATTGTATTTAATGTTAATAATTATAGGTCAAAGTACGGCCGGCCTTCAAGACGGAGCATTGGCTCACCCCGAACAGCAATCTCAGCTTGTTTTTGCATAAAATTGCTTCAGGTTCAAGCAATACTGATGTTTCTGAAAGTAAGGAAATTTTACTGAGAGAAAAAAAATCGGCGGTTCTAGGGGGCCTCAATCGGTGGCCCCCAAACCCCTGCCTCCCCTGAATTCGAACCCTACATAATCACTGATTATACAAATTCACTGTAACATATATATTTCAACTTTATTCTGATAGTACAACATGTCGAAACAAACAATGTACAATGTACATCTTATATCTCCTTTTATTCATATTCATATACATATTAAAGAACTACAACATGTACAGATGTACAAAAGAGGGACGAAAGATACCAAAGGGACAGTCAAACTCATAAATCTAAAACAAACTGACAACGCCATGGCTAAAAATGAAAAAGACAAACAAACAACAGCACACACGACACAACATAGAAAACTAAAGAATAAACAACACGAACCCCACCAAAAAACTAGGGGTGATCTCAGGTGCTCCGGAAGGGTAAGCAGATCCTGCTCCACATGTGGCACCCGTCGTGTTGCTTATGTGATTACAAATCTGGTAAATAGTCTAATTCGGTAGGTCACATTCATGAACTACAACATGTAGCATACAAAATAGAATTAAAAACCAATTGTTCAGAGAACAATTGAAAGTCTTTCAACATCAAAGAAATTTTGGTAAGAACATAGTTTCGTCATACTGATGCGATAAATAATGGTTTAATTATATTTTCAAGTGATATCAGGGAGATAATATGCTACTTCCGGTGAAATAAATGCCACTTCCAGTCTCATATGATAGTTTCTATTACACTGATTCCAAAATATAAAGTTTTTATGTACTTTTGTATGTCGAATTGGAGATAATTGGCCACTTCCGGTTTGTTGGTAGTCATTTTTCAAGGTCATGTATCACCTAACCTTTGTACAAGGTCAAATGGCTTTATAATGAACTTATTTGAACTTATAATCAAATAACCCCATATCAAGACATTTCAGGGGTACTAACTCCTACAAGATGACATTAAATTGTATCAGACTTAATGTAGCATATCTTTATTAGAATAAATCAAACATTTTGCACTTATTCTTTTATATGTATCTTTTAAAGTGTCGGAGAAAATGCAAATACAAGCAAAAGTCACAATTGAGAACTTGACCTTGACCTTTGACCTTGATCTCATTTTCTAAGTTAGGACCTAGGCGCCTCAAATAAAAATATCCCAGGCTTATACGGTTAACGGTTGATGAATTGAAAACACATAACGACAAATTTATTGTGTAAGGGTAGATAACTCCTATAAAATGTCATCGAATCGCTTCGATCCAAATTAGCCAAAAATTCATGAGGATGTAATGAACAATTTGTAAGAGGAATTTTGTTGCTATTTTTTTTTTTTTGTTACGAAGGAGATGCACAAAGATGATAAACAGTGAATAGGGAGATAACTCTTCCAAAGAAAATGATTCGCCTTAGCAGGGTGAAATTTAAAAGCGCATAAACTATACGATACAATATGAGAAATATCTAAGCGACATATTGCGAAACAAACATTATCGCAAGAACAAAATTTGGCGGAAGAAAAAAAAATAATAATAAATAGAAATCAATTGTTTATTAAACAATTGTTAGATGGTCTTTCCCCTCCAAAACATGAATAATTGATTTTTTGATTGATTGATTGATTGATTGATTGATTGGTTGACTGGATTACTAATAAAACCCATTGATTGATTGGTTGGTTGGTTGGCTAATATACTAATTAAACCCATGGGATAGGGTCTCTTTGAATAAGCAAAAAAGAAACTAATGCGATCTTGGAACCCGTATTAAACAGATTTATTGATTAGTTGATTGGTTGGTTGGTTGATTGAATGATTGATTGATTGGTTGATTGATTGGTTGGTTGGTTAATTAATAATTAATTGGTCTGCATGGCACTCTCCCTCTCTTAGCGGGGCCTAGGACTTAAAGTCGATATTATGACCTACGACGTGGCTGCGTACTTATTCATCTTGCACTCTCAAACAGACAACCTAAGGATATCCTAAAGAATAAAAGTCCTTACATCTTCTTTTTTTTTTTTATTTTACTCTATTTTATTTTGGAATTCGTACTTCGTGGTTTCTTTGACGTGCTGTTTGCATTTTGTTCGAACTTGTAGGAAAAAAAACTGAGTAACATTTCGTCTTACGATACAATATGAGAAATATCTAAGCGACATATTGCGAAACAAACATTTATCGCAAGAACAAAATTTGGCGAAGAAAAAAAAAATAATAATAATAATCAGAACAAATACAATAGGTCTTTCCACAGAAAAGTGGAAAGACCTTATAATAATCAGAAGAAATACAATAAGTCTTTCCACAGAAAAGTGGAAAGACTTAATAAGGGTATACATATTTGAACTTTATTCTGGTAGTACAACATGTCGAACAGAAAGAACTTCGATAGCTG
This sequence comes from Mytilus galloprovincialis, assembly GCA_037788925.1. Classification (NCBI taxonomy): domain Eukaryota; kingdom Metazoa; phylum Mollusca; class Bivalvia; order Mytilida; family Mytilidae; genus Mytilus; species Mytilus galloprovincialis. Next base: position 62,978,697 of record CM075341.1, read on the forward strand.
TCTTATGATATATGATTATGTATACAAACAATGTACAATGTACACCCTACATCTCCTTCGATTCATATACATATTAAAGAACTGCAACATGTACAGATGTATAAAGTAGAATACAGAATAAAATGAAGGTTTATATGTTTGTATACATGTAAGATTTCATTTGGGTACAGGACAAAAAGTCCAGGTTTTTAAAAAGTTCTTTCAAGTCTCTCATAATTTCTCTTTAGTAAGTACTACATTTTTTGTACATTACAGACGAATAGCGTACTATGCAACAATTTCTATAGAAAATAAAAATCTGGCCTATGCCTATGGCAGCCGAAGAATAAAAAAATCAATCAGCATACAGTTACACTTAAGTCTTTCAAGTCTTTACTTTGAATTTTTGTTGTTTCCCCACGTCGAAAAACTGACCTTGCATGATGCAGCTTTGAAATTGAGGAAAAGAGTAGTTTGTACATGTACATATCTACATATAGCTTCAAAACACCAGGCAGTGTCTTGCACCTTTATTATCACAGAGTTTATAACTTCGCAGACAGTGAAGACTATCTTCATTTTGACAATTCACAGACAGTGAAGACTATCATGCATTAACATGCATGAGCATCACAAGAGTTATTTGCCCCTGAAAAAATTGCCTTAACATACCCGCGTTTTCAAAAGTGTGCGTTGAGTTTGCAATTTGCTATATATTTGATATATAACATTGCACGCGTTTTAACTCGGCCGATAATATGCTGATGAACTGCGTATCCCCGAGGCTTGAACTACCCCAACAGCTCAGTATGAATATATGGGTATTGTATGATTACAATTTGCTATTGAAAATAATGAAAGCACATTTTAAATTGAGGAATGCGTTACCTTCATGCATAGCTCGTGTACCTTGTCCGTGTTTGGCTTTATGTATTGGTCCTGTTCGGTTATATCAGCTCTACAATGTTTGCATTCAGTTTGGAATTTTAAAATACTTTAGCCTAGTACATTACTACATAGACATACATTGTCGAAATTAGCATCAGTTACAGTGAAATTAGTACCGTTAATGTATTGTCACATTTTATATGTAGTTGATTTTATCCCATTGTGTTGTTTTGTTATGCAAATATGTGGCATGATCGAGATATAGCAATTATTATGCTAAAAGTAATGCTATGGGATTTGCTTGAGATGTGACTTTATAGGCAAAAACATCAGTGTGACATTGGTATAAACATGATTTTGTTATGTCCTGGTAGTATTGAAATGTTTTGTCACGAACTCATACAGTACATGAACATCATCAATTATTATATTGTTAATATATGAATATAAAAAAAGAATTGGATTTTTTTTTCAAAAGATCATTGCAGTTATGTCAATGGATGTTCAGATCGATTTTTGGACATCTTTTTAAATTTTAATTCATCGATTGCCTTTTTTGACGATTTTTTTTAAAGAGAACAAGACGTTGCATCTTTTCTGATGCAATTGACACCTGTACAAATATTACAGTTAAACTATAATGCATTCAGATATAGTTATGAGGTTATCTTTACGATTTAAGTGAACATAGTTTCATGAAAAAAAAAGACAACAGAAAATCAAATGGCAACTAAGGATTATCTACGCATGAATATATTACCTACGCTGTATTTGGAAAACAAATCTTTTAGAATGTTATGTCCCCAATGCCTCTCATCTTCAAACGTTTTACCTTTCAAACTATTTGATTCGAGCTTCACTTTTGTAGACGAAACGCGGGTCTGGCGAACAAAATAGTTTTTCTGGTATTTAATATGAGATTATTTATCAATGCCATGAATATATAAATTTGGCTATAAAAATGGGAGATTGTAAGATTATATATAAAATCTCAAATTAAAAAAAGTGATTACACAAATCAGACTTTTATTCTGTACATTGTTGACAGCTTTAAAAAAAAAAGACATCTAACTGTTTATTAGTATTTTCTGTTTAAATGTTTCATTTGCTTGTTGATAAACTATGCTATATATTATAGATTTCAGCGTACCAAAAAGTATCAACATGCTACCTTGTGTGGGGAAACGCCAACCCTCTTCAAACACAAAGTGAGAAAAGTTAAGACAATGCTATAAATAAGAAAACATTTCTATCGCTATATAAATTATGCATTATTTCGAAAACATGACACCTATTGACAATTACAACATCTACAAGGTTATTGGTGTTTATTGAATGCTAAATAATCATAACTGACATATATATTGAAAACACTTCTCCAGTTGTTTTAATATTCTGTCGCTAGTGTTACTCTCGTTAATTTTAATAGAAAATCGTATATCAAAAACCGCTAGAGAATTGGTTTTAAGTATATCATGCTATATTATATAATCGCGTTATGTGTTTGCAAAACAAATGAATTTTGTTTTGATTAAGTAAGAACATACCAAGGGATTACCTTAAATCTAATCACCGAATACTTGACATGCACACCACGACAAAAAGAAAAAAAACAAGACAAACAAACAAACAAAAAACAAAGAAAGCAAAGAACAATTTAGATGGTACCAAACTCCTTGCCTAAAATGAATTTAACTCGTTTAATTTTCGTTAAAATTTTAAAAATATTTACTTTGACCCTTTGACAAAAATATAAACATTTGAAAAAAACTTGAACCAGATACTTTATCGGAATAATTTCATTGAATGTATAGCAGTTTGACAAACACCAATTCTGACCATTGAGAAGCTTAAAATTTCCTTACCAAATTGAACGTGATTAAAACAATCAGCTTATTTTTACAGAGTTATTTCCCTGTAGTGTTATGTACTACCTTAACAAAATATTTCTGATCTCATGTCCCAAATTGTGACTTTGTCGGGTTTGCGCATGTTCTAAATCTAAAATGTAGTTTAGGGTTAAAATACAGAAACAAATACCAATACACATTTGCAGAACTCTCTAGACTAAACATATGTTACCAAATGCATCACTAAAAAACGAACTGACAATGCCATGGCATAAAAAAAAACCTCCGAAAAAGAAACACCAGTCTTCATACACAATATAGAATACAAAAGACCGGGCAATAACAAAATGTATCCAAGGTTTTTCTCAGGTGCTTCCAGAGGGTAGGCAGATTTTTCTCCTCATGTGGCACCAATAGTGTTGTTCATGTCAGTACAACACCGATGATAAATCTTGTATGGAAGGTCTTATTCGAGAAAATGAAAACGCTATTGTTGTTACGCTTATTTAAACATATCCGTCGTCATCTGATATTCCTTAAAGCATAACGAGCTCATGATAGCATCAGAAAATGTTTCGAGGGGGTTACTTCTACATTGTACTTCACCACTTGGAATTCTTTAAAACATCTGCTATATAAATACAAAACTATTTATTCAATGTCTCCCTCAGCATGGCTTGTCAGCTTATCATAATATGATATTAATCTTGTAATGAACCGTGACGACATAAAAGAGCACATGGTTATCGCAGTGTAAATATACATGCTCTGTAAATTGATTGGTTGATTTTTGTTTAACCCCACTTACAGCACTATTTTGTGGCGGTCAGTTTTTATTGTTGGAGGAAACCGGAGTGCCCGGAAAGAACAACCGACCTTCCATAGGAAAACTGAAATTTCTTAGTCAGTTAAGATTGGAGTCAGGTGCACCACCGGGTAGACCATTGATGCCTTTCATGCACAGTAAAGAACATTTGTTTAAATCATTAAGTTATTAAATGTTCCTTTCGGTTACAAAAAGTAATCAGAAACCGAAACAAGGAATCTGTAGATTGTTTTTAATGTAATCATTATCACCGTGTATTATCGTTCAGCGGATATAGGTAATAACCAAGCGGGTGTAAGCGATTTTGATCTTACACGGTGACGAAAATCTTTGTTTTGTTCACATAATATCAATGTGTACTTCAATCTAAACATAATTGCTGTTTTAAGAAATGATTTGGTCGTAGATTGATGATTAGAGATGTCTCATTATTTTCCCAAAACAAGAACGATTACTAAAAACATGTGAAAATACTTGTCAAAGAAGTTGGCCCTCGTCTCATCCGATATATTCTATATTCATTGCAACTCTTTTTCTGATAGAAGGCCACTGTGTGTGTGTAATGAAAATAACTGGTTCAATAATTGGCATTAAAATCTTTCATACATATGTAATTTTTGATATTTTATCCCGAAAGAAGCGTTGTGTACGGTGTTTAGCTGACCACATAAATCCTTATGTACGGTGCATAGTTAAGTTGTTGTACACCGTACACAAAAACTTTATTTTCATACTCGTTTATTACCCCAAAAGTTTCAAGGAATGAGTAATCACAACTAGGTAGGTTTATGATTGGTAACTTATACTTTTGCCCTGTATTAGGTTTCGTTCAGATAAAACATGTTAATGTCTTAACAACTGTGTGATCCTGTATCGAAACTGAAAAGTAGTGTTGACATTCACAACTATTTGCACATAAACAAGTTAATTATTCTTATTAGAATATCAAAGTTGTTTTATGAATAGGAAAAATCGATGCGAAAAATATTTGCGAGCAGGAATTTCAAATGTTGAGAAATGTACATTGAATATTGACTAAAGCAAACAAAGATTTTCGTTACCGTGTAAGTTTAAAATCGATCATGCCCGCTTGGTTAGTACCTATATCCGCTGTACTGATGATACCCGGTGATTATCAATGTGTAAATAAACTCATCCTTATTTATCAGTTACGCTCTCGAATCATAAAATCTAAAATCAAAACCCCTAATATAGTACGAAGTTAAAGAGCATAACGTTCGTGTCATAAGTTTTCATTGGATAAATGTATAAAACAAAAAAGACAGCAAGATATCATTTACCAACCAATGTTTGTCCGTATAGGTATGGCTAATCAGAATAATGACTAAAAATCATTGACGCTGTCATATAACTGTAAATCATTACTGGCATTCCCCCGAGGAACAAATTGAAATGAAGCAATATTTTAAAGTTGGAATACAACCACTGGTAAAATCTATCGGAATTCTATGTCCTCTTTGTTCTTTCTTTATTTTATTTTTTTTGCCTCTTTTTCGAGCGTCACTGATAAGTCTTTCGTAGTGGAAACGCGCGTCTGGCGTATAACTTGTATAGCCTGGTATCTATATTTAGTTAATTACCAAATTCAATTAACGTATAATCTCCATCAATTGTAAAACTTTGATCTACATTTGTAAAAACATTTAGATTAAAGGTTGAAAAATGCCTTCCTTGTCTAAAATATATCAATTAATAATGCCTTGTAATTAGCCGTTAGCTTAACACTATGATTGTACGATATATTGATTATCTTCTTGTACGAATAGTAAAAAAACGACATAGTTACATAAAAGATACGTCTATCAGTCTACAAGTTTGAAAACATAAAGCCTAATACAGATGCCTGGCTGGATAATTGTGACGTATTCTCTAGGTACATCTTTGCCTGATCATTAAATTATTATCGGCAATTAATTTTAATTTTGTATGATCAGTAAACAGCCAAGATTGCAAAATCAAATACCCACCTACGAATGATCTAATCTATCTTCTCAGATCAGTTTTGGAAAGCAATGTATCAGATTTCATAGGACAGACAGCTTTATAATCAAAACCATAGCTTCCTTTATCGATATCGAACAAGGTGTCAGAGTCGAAACGTATTTGAAGGTTTCATGAAGGACGAGGTAATCAGATACTTTAAACTACAAATAATCCTGATGATAAACAACATATTTTGTTACAGTTTAAATTAAACTTAATCAAAAGAGGATATATGAAGATTGAAAACCAACACTACATTAATGAGGGATTATCAAGTTATAGATCTGATTAAATGAGAAAAATGCCATAACACACGCAAAGGAAAATCCATTAGTGTTAGCAATGTAGTTCAACCCGTTCAGTCATCAATGCATCATTAAAAGTTGACATCTACTTAAATATAATAAGGTCGGCAAAAAAGAAATATTTTCAGTCAAAACCAATGAAAGCGCGTAAACTGAATACAGATATATCCGATTTATTAACATCACAAACATGTAAATAATAGTATAAATTATTTGAATCCCTGATGATGGCGCGCCCACAATGCTTAAACCCATTCATTATTGTGAATCAGTTTTCTTTTATTATCCAAAAACTGGTGAAACACTAGAATAGTATAGGATTGATGTAAGTAAGACATGTACTAGCATCTCTTTTGTCATTATAATATAATTACAACTATATCTTATTTATATGGAGTCTTCCGGAGAAAAAAAATGTTTGTATTCTGGAATTGGATGGAAAAGAGGGGCGAAAGATACCAGAGTGAAATTGTAACTCATAGATCGAAAATAAACTGACAACACCTTGGCTAAAAAAGAAAAAAAAACAAATAAAAGTACATAAGACACAACATAGAAAAATAAAGACTTAGCAACACGAACCCCACCAAAAACTGGGGGTAATCTCAGGTGCTCCAGAAGGATGAGCAGATCCTGCTCGTTATGTGACACCCATCGTGATGCTCATTTTATTACAAACCCGGTAAATAGTCTCAGTCGGTAGGTCACAATCGTGAAAAGTGAACGCGATTGTAGTTACGACATAAGGAACATATCCGATATCATCTGCGTCCGTAAAATTTACGAAAGGATGATTTCAACTTCACCATTTGGAACTCTTAGTTTAATAGCTTTCTTGTGAGCAGCAAGCCTCTATCAAGGAAATCATGATAGGAATTACAAGCCAGGGAATATCGTATCAATCGGGAGATATATACTCCGTATGCAGACGCTGCTGGAATGTTGCTACAAAGAAATGGAAAGTTCACAATGGGGAAGCTGAAATCATCTCTTTTGTCGTAAAGTTTTGTTTTCAACCGACCCTCATTGTCAATGTCTAGATGTAAGTCAATATATGAGGCAGACTTAACTGTATCTGTTATATCCTTTATCTCTAGTCCGATTGGATAGATGCATTAGACACAGTCACCAAATTTTGAATTATTTAGTGAGAGAACATCATCTATATAGCGGAAAGTAAAGTTAAAGGATATTGCTAACTTCTTTTCTTTCTTCATAAGAAGTTCCTGTATGAATTAAGCCTCATAAGAATAAAGGAACAAATTCATTTTGATGGAAAGTTAGAATGTGTTGATGTTAGGTGTAAACAGTTATCATATTCTGTTAACGTCAAATCACCTGAACAGTTTTATTCCCAGAGCAGACTAAATTTAATTTGTATAAACTGGACTATAACAATTGCATGAACGGCATAATTATATTGTATTATATTTCTCGTATCTTAATCAAATGTCTAAACATTTGTTTTATTGTATTCTGTTTAATTATTCCCCCGACTATCAAATACATTAACGACTGGTACACATCAATCGTACCTAAATCACGACCAATTTAAATATTGATTTTTCAAAACGGGAATGCTTTTAGCGCATACGATATATAGAACAGTTTTTTTGAAAGAACAGACACCTTTAGGATAATAAAAGATCTAGAGTCAACAACCTTGACCGACAATGGTAAACATGTTATTGCTTTACAAATAAAATACAATGCATGAAAAGAGATAAAAGGGTTAGCAACTATAAAACACAATACAACAGACTACATCAACCACTAAAATATTACTTCTCTGGAAGGGGAAAACGCCACTAAATAAAAATATATAACAACGCACGCTGCTTGGTTCAGGAAGCATGATTCTATACAGAAACAAAATTTGATGAGGTTAAACCATCTTTGTGCCAACAATTCAACGCTATCTATACCATATGACATAAAACTAAACAAGCAATTATAAACCATCGCAATGCATCTCCCATCGGAATGACTATCAACTTGCCAACATTAATAAGACACATGGAGTAAATATTCTTGGTTAACCAAGAGGAAGTTAAATACGGTATTCCATCGTTCTGTTTTGCTGATCGAGAGAATCCCAAACCCAACCTCTTAAAAACACAGTCACAAAAACAATTTCCTAACTAATAAACAAATTTTTTTTTGTTATATTTAGTATTGAATATTTTTAAATCTCAGTTAATAGATTTGTCAACCGTATAGTTGCATCAATAAGGTAAATGTCTCATTTCACATTTCAAGCGTTGATCATTCATCATTATGTTTCCTAAGGATAGTTTAAACGAATTTATTTTTGTCGGATAATACAGATTCGAATACAAAACAAAATATACAGATATATTTCTATTCTATTTTGATGTTACTCTTTAGGAATTTAAATTGTAATTTGTATGTTTTTTTTTTATGTGTATGAGGATCTTTCACACAGAAGAAAGACTATCAAATGCATCAATTTAAAATATTTAGTAAACATTTGATTTGAAACGACCTTTTAAGATATAAAACAAAGCATATTTGTGTTCTCTCAATCAATTTAAATTCTGTCAAAGCAACCTATGTAAATTAAGTGGTGTTTCGATCATGCGATTACGAACAAATAAGATTGTTTCAGTCTTTCTTCGACGTCACTTCAGGTTTCTTGTTGCCATTGAGAAATCAAGATTGCAATTTGTTGACCTTTGCGATGTGTCTGTGTCCAACCCGTTTCAGCAGCAATCAGAAGATTTTAACATACCTGTCTTTTGATCAGTATATTTATCATTTGTTTATATACTAAATGCACTATTAAGCGACTAAAACGACCGAATCCACTAGAAGCGACATATCGGATAAGTGCTGATGTAACGGTCAGAATATTGAGTTCAAGAAATATCATTATAAACAATAAGAATACGCATGTTCTAAGCCGTATCAAATCAAAACAAGATCAAAAGGCACAATAATCGTTTACAAATGGTAGAACGATATTAAAGTTACTGCTTTTGACAACTCTGATCGTGCAAGCTGATAGCTGTTTAGGAAAAATAGTTCGCGCATCGAGTGATGAGGGTCGATTTCCAGCTGGATCACAACGAACACTTTAGAATTGGTATTTACTGCTCTACAACTAGATAGGAGGTATAACGGATGAAGACATACTAATGTGTCCTCGGTATGTGAAATGATTCATAAGGACTTTATCTATAGAGTCTGGACCAATTTGACTGTACGTCTGGTTCAAAATATGTTCCATATTCATATTTTATAACATATGTCACATATATTTATTTTAAATATACATGTAATTATTACCGTAGGACGTTCTACATTGGTTCATCAATTATCCATTTGAAAAACTAGTTAAGTTTCCAAAATGTTCCTTAGCTTGACTAGCACGCACTGAACCTTATATCATTTTACAAATGATAAGTGTAGTCTCTATAGTGTTTCTTATTTATATACTGCCTTTAAAGTTAATTTCACTCCATTTTTTAAACTAGTTATGCTTTTCATAATAGATGACTGATATGGTCATACACTCTATAAATGTTGTTAAAACAAGTAAATCTTTTCAATGATAAACATATTCTTAACACATCGTCATAGACCTAAACGGACAAGGACGTTCGGGGACTACACATTACCAAATTAATAAAAAGCTAATAAAATTTATTTTAAACTGAAGAAGATTTGATAACAAAATGTCTACTAATTCATTCGTAAAAGTTTGAAAGAAAAATGTAACATTGTGTCAAATTAAAGTTTGTATCATATCAGAAAATATTACAAACGATAAGGATATTATAAAAGACGAAGTGCAAATGCTTATTAAAAACATCAATTGATCAGTGATAAACATTTCATATGTCATGCCGTGAAGTTAAGTTTTTATCTTTTAATGAGAAAACATTTAATCCCAACGTGTTGTGAGACAAATGAAATATTGTTTAGCTGCGTAGAAGCTAATATTCACGCAATGCAAAAATCTATTTTAATTTCATAGTAGTTGAATTGACATCATCCTCTGACATCTGTAAAACAATCAATGACAACCTTCTAGAGAATAATGTAAACGCTTTATCAATACATATTGATATAATTTAGCTCAAAAATCATCTTTCTACTTTATAGAAGTAATAAATTATGAATATAAATACTCTGTACGTTAGACGATGTTTGCCGCTAGGAATTATACATATTTTTATTAGAAAAACAAAGGATATGGGGTATATATCTATAATACAAAATCAGTTTATGTACAGAAAAAAAACTAACAAAAAACAAAGGAACAGCGCTTTCATTGCTGTTTTTCATCTCAAAGTCACAATGAAGCCTTCAACACGGAGCAAACAATGTCTCACTTCATAAACATTTTGAAAAGAAATTGCATGAAGAATATAAAAGAAATATCAAGGTGAATTAAAAAAGGTCGTAAAACTAAACGTTATATACATTTTATCAACCAATGTAAAAAATGGAAAACAACTTTCATATTCCTAACTTTGTACAGACATTTTCCGAAAAAAAAAGGTTGGTAAAACATGTCAAACCTGGTTTATAGCTCGCTTAACCGCCTACTGGTATGACATTAGCTTATAGTACAGTTATATTGTCCAAATTGGGTGGGCAACCGAAACCAACATACAAGGTTAACGAGACTATAAGTCATTGAACGTGGGTTTATGAAGTACAAGAATTCAAAACTGACAAACGGGTAGCGGAAAAAGCATTGTCTCTTGAATTTTAAAATGTAATGTAAGAATATAATTTTAAAACGTACTGGCTTTGTATTAATGCTGTTGAACTGTTAGTCCTCGGTTGTATCAGCTCTCATTTTTGTAAAATATCAAATATGTCTTCACAAAATCTAAGGTATTGCTTGCCACAAAATTAATGAAAAAATGGAACAGAAATTTAACTAGATCGCTTTAATTATTGTACATATAAGTAAAAAATACATTTTTAATTTGGAGTAGCCAAAAAGATAAATAAAATTTTAAAGAATTAGAAAACATTGTTTACATTAACCGTATTTCATAGATATTATAGATAAGAATAACATGTTTACCTTCAAGTTACTCTGACATTGAACGACTGTGCAATACTTTTGTGAATCGATAAGTCATTTTTGTTCATCTTTCTTTACCGTCTCTGATATACAATTGATGATTTTCGATAATACCTCTGTATCTCCGCACGTTCATTTGTTTGGCGTAATAATATGGAACACTCTTTTTTTATATGCATTAATAAATTCTTTAAGTTCTTTCATTAGACAAATTCCTCAGTAGTGGCAGTTTCAAATTTTATAGGTGTAATGCCTGTACCAAGTCAGGAATACGACAGTTGTTTTCCATTCGTTTTATGTGTTTGCGCTTTTGATTTTGTCATTTGATAGGAAACTTTCCTATTTTTTTTTTTTTTTTTTTTTTGTTATTCACTTTCATTCACATGACAGTCAGATATGACTATTTTAATTATTTATTAAAAAAAGAGTGAAACGATTAGATTTGTTGTTAACATCTGGTAGATGTTCGTATAACCAGAAAGTAGAACTATTTCCCCTTCTAAAAAAAACTCATTAATTTTCATTCCGGTGTTAGAATACTTATTCCTTCATTTTGAACAAGTCATATTGTTATAAAGACCATGATTTATACTTTTATTTAAACAAGTTGTTGTTAATTATACATCCAAAATTTCCCTAGGGGTCTTAATCTTGTAACATTTTACAGAAAGAAACAAAAATTTGAAAAAAGCTCTACCTTATATTAAATATAGTTTCATGTAATTTGTATTATTGTAAACTCGCCTAAGCTAATATTAAGGAGGTAGACCTAGGTTAAGGGAAATAACTCTTAAAATCATCAGTACGTTTGTGTCAACCATTTGTAAAAATATATTCTAAGCTTCTAGGTTACATAGATTATTTTCAATCTGTTTCAGGTAAATGCTTAAAATACATAAATGAACTTGACTTTTACAAACGTACTGATGATTTAAAGAGTTATCTCCCTGAACCAAGGTCTACCCCCTTAAATGTTTCCAGACATAAAACACAAATACTAGCACTACAAACCAGTAATAGTCTGAAATGGCCTATATCTGTACTCGACAATTGATTTTTACTCGATCAATCTTAATTGGTTTGAAATTTACTTGATAATACTCGACTGTAGTCTGAACCATACTTAATAGTCTGAACTTTTAAACGAGTCTGAACCGTGCTCGACCTAGTCTGAACCATGCTTGACCTAGTCTAAACAATACTCGACCTTGTCTGAACCATACTCGACCTAGTCTGAACCATGCTCGACCTAGTCTGAACCTTACTCAACCAAGTCTTAACCAACCTAGACCTATTTTTTGTATCTATACATTGTATTTTATCAATTTAGGAACTGGGAATTTGAACAAAAATTTCAAATTATAAATGTATTCGTTTTAAACCAAAATTTCACAATAAACATAAAATTACTTCAACATCATATTTATCAACAGTTACACATATATATATAACCTTTAAAATAAAAATAAAACAAGCTGATCAAATTATCTCAAAACTGAATAGTGACTTATATTTTCAATATTATTCAAAAAATTTTGAATCTTTCAGATATATTCTATGGTTACTGGACAATTTTAATCATTTCAACTGAAGCTAGTATAGATTTAGGGTGTCAGGTGAGTAAAGTAAGTAATGCAGTGAATTATTTTAATAAAATACATAGTACATGTAAAATAGTATATAGAGCAACTTCTCTAATTCTTCGTCAATTTATCCCTTTCTGCACCCATTGTATAAAAAAAATTAAGTCAATATGTGGTTCGTTTGATCTCAGTACTTCATTGGTTAAAATCCGATTATGACGTCGAATTTTCTTGCTTTCCTCTGAAATTCCTATTGTGACGGCATGAAAAAATGCGACCACGCCTAATGACGTCACATAGAAAGAACACATCTTTTTGCAGATCATTCGAAAAGAAGGAATAAGTTTGGCTGCACAATGTTAGAAAATCATTAGAGAAACAGATTCCACCACCAAATCTCGTGTAATACGATATTTATCCACTCTCGACAGTTAAATTTTAAATATTTAAAACGCTCGTGCAAGCCTCGCGTTTTAAATTTGAAAATTTAACCGTCTCGAGTGGATAAATATCGTATTCCACTCGGTGCAGTGGTATAATCTATATTTAATCAATTTAAATGACACCTTTGTTTTGTAAAACCATAAATTTATATAATCATTATAATTAAACTTCAATAGCAATCCTTGATAACCTTTTAAAAAAGGAAATGTGTTCCAAAGTTGCAGTATTTAAAAAAAAAAATATTTCATTAAAATTTTTATATTTTTTGTCAAAATTAAAGACATGGCATACAAGAAGCAATTAATAAGATTTAATTGCATCAGTACTATTGTGTTTTACAGGTAAAAAGAATGTCCTATTTTCTTGAACTCGTGTATTACTTATCTATTGAATTCAAAAGGCCTTGCGATTTAAGTTGTACAGGATGTAGCAATTTTGGATGAATGTTATTTAGAATTTAATACTCTCTGACCAGATGTGATCTGTTTAATGAGTTTGCCACAAGCAGGAGGTATTAATTCATACACTAATCAGAAGAACAATTTTATTATTTTTTTATTTTTTTATTCTTTTTTTCAACTTGATAAAGATCACAATAAATATATCCCATATTATAATAAAAGATATATTTCTAATATAAGGTTGAACAATTTAAGTGATTTTGTTGGCTGGTGCCACATGTACCTCATTAAAAAGATAATTATATTACTATAGTATGTAACCATGAAACCTATGTAGTTTTTATTTAGATATTTTGGAAAATTAAGATTTAAAAAAACATGACAAACAAGAAGCGCCTTAAAAAGTTTTATTACCCTCAGTATAAGTGTAGTTTTTAGGTAAAAGAAAATCTTTTATTTAACTAAACTCTCAAACTTTCAAATTAATAGAATTAAATTATTACATGTATATAAGATAATCTGATTTAACCTTTTCTATTTGATAAATCTGAGAATTATGTAAGGATGTAAAAATCTGATGATATATATATATCTTTATTTTATTGTGGCTGTTGTCATGTCAGATAAAATATATATTTTAACAGTTAAAATTTAAAAAAAAATAGAGGTTACTTGGTCAAGTATGGTTCAGACAGGTCGAGTATAGTTCAGACCTTTGGTCGAGTTTGGTAAAGACTAAAAAAAATAGGTCGAGTACAGGTCGAGAACGGGCTAAGACTGTTATATTTCTTGACCATTCCTTTTTAATTACATTTTATAAATCAATCCATTAATCACTGTAAACTTTCTGATTATCATGTCTGCTTCTTTAAATTGCGAATTAACTATATACTATGACAAACAAATGTTTTTTATTGCAAAATATTACTTATTGATGCGTATTTGTTTGACACAGTTTTAAAAGGTCAAGTAATACACTTTAGTTATGCATTATAAAATTTGAAATGTAAAAAAAAAATACTTTATACGAGACACACAACCAGAAAAAGAAAAGACAAAATAAGCATAAACTTAAATTAGTTAAACGATATCAATAACCTGTCATTGTACATATTTATAATTCAACTGTTAATTAGAATGCATTAAAACGTTTTAATATTCGAACACCGATTAATTGGAATTAATTGTGCAAAAGAGAAAATCATGTTGTTTTCAATAATCTGGTATGAAATTGATTGAAGTCAATTTAAATGTATCGTATACGATTAAAGAATAAACCAAGTTGAAATTTTGTCGTATAGATCCATAAAAAAAATTATCCATGCACACATAATATTTAGATGTAAATCTTTTGATAGAAAAAACAATAAAATACAAGTGTAAAGAAAACTAATAGCAAAACAAGTGTTTAGGGGAATTAATCCGAAATTAAGAAAATAAACACACAAATAAGACACACACAGTTAATGCAAAGAACATAATAATACAGACATTATATTGTCCTCAGATGTTGGTTGCAATTTAGTTCCGATTGAACTTACATTGCATACGCATTAAATACATGTTTAGACTATCGCTTCGATTCAATATTTAAATTGCATTTCTTTTGCTGTGATATATGACCTGTTTCAAAAACCCACTTATCACTATTTATGATTGCGTTTTTCTATTTAAAAAATATAAAGAGGGGCATGATGAGTTATTTTCGTTCTTCGTGATCGGCGCATTTTCGCTATCGTGATCCGTTTTTCTACAGATTTTTTTTGATATTTTCGTGATCCGTGATCATGTGACCAGACAATCAACTCGTGAATCGTGATGAGATCCCCCCCCCTTTTTCCATCAGGCCCCTCAATAAAGGTAAAGTTCAATACGGTATTCACATATAATCTTCACCAGTAATACTCGAGACCAAAAGTTACAGTGTTCAAAATTTACAAGTGTGTAGGCATAGAATCGCAAAGTGCTCAACAAAGTGGTGCAATCCGTCAAGTGTCAACTTAGGCAGATAGTGTTGCTAACCTTAGTTATGGTACATTTAGATTTCAAAAATAAATTGCAAATTAGAAAAGATCAATAATAAGAGTTATTTTTACAGCTATTCTTTTCTCTGATTAGTCAAGGATTGGGGACAGAATGAGTAAAATCTACTTAAATGTAAAATGTGTGTGTCCTATACACTTGGTATGCCATTCTTTTTCTTTCGCCAGAAAAATTTAACTGTATACACAATTGAAAAAAATCATTAAAACGTTTTAATTAATTACGTTTAGATAAATCTGTCATTATTCAAATTGATATTTTTTTCATATTCTATTTATAAATTATGTAATTGTTTTATAACTTAGATTGGTAATTGAGGCAACGTTTACATTATATTTGAATCGTTCTTTTTAAGTATTTTTTGGTTTGAATGCTCCTAAATGTTTGATTTATATGTTTATTTTCAATATTTGGACGGGTTATTCGTGAAACATGTGTCATGCACATTTCACTTTGTATCTTACCAATGAAAACAGTTTAAAAATGGACCTAAGTAGTTTTGTATTTCTTATGTTCATATTAAATTTTGTGTATAAAGAGTTTTTTTTTAAGTTTGCTTCCTTGGAATGTTTTTATCGCTGAAATAAGACAAACAACTACAAGTCGTTCAAGGCAAAATTCCCAAAAGAGAAACACAAAGACTTTCTGATTAATTTAACTGTATATATAAAGTAACCTTACATATATTGATAAAAAATGAAAAGAACATCTTTTAAATTGCATGCGTGGGAAGCACTTTTCTGGATTTACCTTTATCACGAACGCTGAATATTTGAAAGTCAAGGATGTATTAGAATCTAATTAGATGAAGAGCTATGAGATAAAAAAAAAAAGGGGGGGGGGGGACTAACCACAATTATAGTAAAACCCATATATGTCAACCAATATGTAAATTAAAACGTAAATAATATACCAAGGTCACTTATATCTTGTATTATATCACAGAGAAAGTTAAGTTGTTGACAATTTTGCTATTGTTATAGCATTTGGTACCAGCTGACGCTTAATTATATTTCCCAGTTATAGTTGGAAAACGTTTGGTCTTTTCTGACCCTTGGGTAATTAAGAAAAAAAGGTTGAATGATTGCAGACGCTTAGGGTATAAAGAAAAGTCCTGTACAACAATACGACGAGGAAATACAATACCACCTGCAACAATATATTATCCAGTGAAAAAATGAAATATAAAATAAATTTTCCTGCACTATAAAAATGAATACGAATAAAATATCATATGGATCCTAACCATAGTCATGATGGTAACTGACAAATTGCATCTTGATTCTGTATGATTTAGTTTTATAAAACAAATTATCAATGTGACAAAAACAATCAGAATATTGAAATTGCAGATAAACGTTTCTAACTCAATTTTAGTGGACATAATCATATACACGAAAATTTGATCTATTTTAACTTAATTATCTTTATCAAAATAAAAGAGATAGAAATAAAAAGAAAAGAATGAAAAGAAAAACAAAATGATTTTTATAATCTTTTGACAAAAAATCTCAGTAAGTTCTTGACACCGAAAATCATCTTTGATATGTGTAAAATTCATACCTGAAAATATTTATCTAATGTATCAAACTTATTCAATAAACATTAAAAATAAATACATTCAGCAATAACTTCCATCATATAACAACATTAACGGATCCAGCATGTGGCAGGTGCGCTCGACTCCAGTCTTAATTGACTAGGATTGTCGGTTCTCCTACCGATGATCGGTGGCTCTCAGGGCACTCCGGCTTCCTCTACCAATAAAAACTGACCGCTAGCCTACGAAATAGCACAATGATGTTGAAAGTGGCCTTAAACATCAATCAATCAACCATAAAACAACATATATACGTAAGCAGTTTGTGAATGATAACAAACTGAGTACACCCAAATTTGATTTCAACAATACAAAATAGTACGATGAATTTGTTCGAACATAACTTGTTTAAAAATAAAGTCGAGATATCAGCCAGGTTTGATTTAATTGCCAGGTAGATTAAAATTATCTCAAATTAACTAATTTTACAGTTTTTACACTAGTTTCAAAATATTTTATAGACACAAATAAATGATTAAAAACCAACATCATAACTACAACGAGTTCTACATTTACAATTGCATCCATAATTGCATCCATGGCACGGTGACAACCTACAATCTCAAAGCAACACATATATTCAGAAATACAGAGGCGTCTGATATTTGGCATGTCTGTTATCTTTTAAAAAGTATTTCTTAAATACGAAATATGTCCAATTTCAAATAAAACAATTGTTTTTCTTGTACGAACTTTGAACAACGAGTTTTCCTCTCATATGTTTAAGGTAGATCACAAATATATATTTTTGGAGACAGAATTTTTATAATTTGCCAAAATGAAGATTTTACTAAGCTCTTTTTCAAAAACTTAATAAATAGTATGGTATTTTTCAAGCTATGAGGCGTTGAAAGTTGCCAAAATTTGTTTAGTTTGTTCATGAAAAAACACATTAGTGTGCATAAAAAAACTTCTATGAGATAGAATTTTGAAATAAATTGTGAGAAGAAAGGTTTCATAATATGTTTTAAGAAAATAAAAAGAAAACATGGTGTCACTGAACTTGTTTTCTTTCTACAAGTAAAGATAAAAAAATTCCCTATTAGCCCAGTATAAATTTTGTACTAAAAGAGTTATCTTCCCTTAAATGGCTCATTTAAAAAAAAAATTTAAAACCAAAAAAATTTATATTTGTTAAAATATTTTGTATAATACGATTTATCAACACGCTTTCCTTAAATAGAAAAAACAGTCTAGCCATTGAATTGCAAATCTGTCTCCAAATTTGCAGATTCAGGCAAATAACTAGACTGATTTTGTACTGGGATTGTACAATCCAAGATGGCGGTATACCATGAATCTATCTTAAATGAATAACAATATGATCTAAATTTTATTTCATTAAATCAGCCAATCCGGTCCACGTTTTGAATTTAAAGAAAAAAACTTGTTTTAGGTAATTTTATGCCTTATCTAATTATGTTTCTGATTGATTAACTGATATTAAGGATGTTCGCTAATCTTGGTTTTGAATGTTTGCCAGATATTCGGAATACTCTGGTTTTATCCAAGTAGTGTCATTAAAAAATTTTGCTCGCAAACCCCTTCTTTACTTTACAAATTTTTCAACATATAGTTTAAATAGCCATGTTTGAAAATCTTATCAAATCCTTGTTATTTTTCATACTTTTTGAAAGAAAAAGGTGCCAATCTTAAATGTATAAAAAATAAAGAGATAATCATTTCCAGCCAAATTTTCAATGGCTTATATCTTGAAAACAAGCACACAGACCTTTCATTTTTTTATGCATTTTTAGTTCCTTTATTCTTATACTTTCAATTGATAACAGTCTTTTAAAAAGCTTGTTATTTTGAAACAGTGTAGCGAACATCCTTAATATTATATAATTTGCTATATATTTTGTGTGTCTATGAAACTGATTATTTGTGCTCTTATGTCATTGTTTTTTGTATGTCACGTGCTTTTATGTTTTTGTTTGTATATTTGCTTATGTTTTAAATAGTTGGTTATAAGAGCTCGCTAGAGCCCCTCTTACTTTTTGTTTTGTATATATGTGCTGACTTTAAATCTACATATTAAAATCAACTGCTTACTTACGCACTGTTAACGTCTATTAACGTCTTTGAATGTTTGTGTCGCGGGATACGTACCTTATTGAATCCTATATCTACTGTCATTCTGAGTTAATTAATTAACTCTTATTTTCTTTCCATAAGCACAGATGGTCAATGGGATATCGAAATTGATTAAGTTTACTAACTTTTGGTGCAAGTGAGTATGAAATTAATTACATATAATTTAAATAAAATTATGGGAGACCTTTGTCACATTTATCAAATTGTCAAATCTTCATTTGTTCTCAACCGACAAAACATCATTTCCAGAGCTTAAATGTTACTTCAAAAATCGTGTAACAAATGAGACGAAATTAACCACAGAGAAAAACAAATGGCTATTCCATCGATTTGCACAAATATAATAAAAGTTATACAACTCTACCAATTTCTTTTTAATAATAAGGATTATTTCAAAAGATAAGATAGCTTTTCATTAAAAAAAAAAGAAAAACTTCATCGCATGAATAGTTAAAAGTTTCCAAGGGTGTAAGCGTCCGATGTTCACAATCCGCTGTTCTGCTTTTAACATTAATAAAAACATGTTTGGGTTTAGTATTATATTACCGCAAACATATGTTGCCATATTCCGCCTTTAAAAATAGACTTCGCTATATTCCGCCTTTAAAAAGTAGACTTTTGCTATAATCCGCTTTGAGAAAACGTATTTTGCTATGTTCCGCCTGTAGAAAAAGTATTTTGCTACAATCCGCCTTAAAAATAGACTATTGCTATATTCCGCCTTTAGAAAAAGTCATTTACTATCTTGCGCTCTGAAGGCGGAATGTAGCAAATGTCTATTTTAAAAGGCAGAATATAAGACTTTTTCTAAAGACGGAATATATCAATATTTTTTTTTAAAGGCGAAATATAGCAAAAGACTTTTTCTAAAAGCGGAATGTAGCAAAAGTCTATTTTTAAGGGCAGAATATAGCAGACTTTTTTAAACGCGGAACATGGCAAAATACTTTTTCAAGCATAGACTATGTTCTTTTTTATTTAGAATTTATCCTACTGGCTTCATTTTTCCGTTCTGAAAATCATAACACATTATTATTCGTTGCCAGAAAAGTACATTTATCGCCTCATTGTATGATCATAAGTGAAAGTTCAGGTATCTTCATGATGATCTAGACAAGATAAGGGTGGAATTTTCCGCCACAAAGGATGCCAGTCTTATGAAAATTCACCCATGTGAAAACACGTTTTTACAGCACATTCCACGTGCAATGCTTCAAACGCAAGTTTGGATGAACTCTCATATTGCTAAACCAGTGATCATACTTTCCAAAGACTCTGGTTGGCAAGAGGGTCAAAACGGTTTGCTCTCGGTTTTCTTTGAAGGGACATATGTCAATAGATTTTCTTCAAGACCTTGTGTGTACGTATACGGGCAAGGGAAACAGCTTGCAATAACAACTGTGTATGCAACCAACAGAAATCCCCGTATATCAATATTTGTTTTTGTGAAGGGTCTGGTGGTTGCAGAAATTATTTAACTCACCGAGCAATATTGGAAGACGACGACGATGAAAACGATGACTGATGTTAAGTTTTCGAAAGTTGTCATGCCCTTTGTTTGTTAAAATACCCCATACAACCACTCTTATTTATGGCCCATGTGTTCTTTTGTTAGGCAAAGGCACATAAAACCTAAAAAGTTCAAAGAGCTAGAATATACGCTTAAACTTTACTCCATCATTAAACTCATTTGATTTAATTGCCTTGTGAAATATTTGTGACTGATAATAAATATACATCAAAGCAAAAACTAAATTGACTTAGATTCTTTTTTTTTTAAGCCGTAAAATTCAGAAATATATATTTAGAAGTAGATGTGATGTAAAAAAAAAAAGAATTGCGAGTCGGTTGTTCCATCTTCTATTTTCTTATTATTGCTAGTCTAAATTCCTTCTAAAATGCGCATTTGGTGATTTTATTATTTTCAAATTAAGTTGAAAATGAAGTATCACAGTTTATTTCATTACTAGTAAATTTCTTGTTTAGTAACAATTCAGATTTTATTTGGAGACTGTTTATAACCTCTTGTGAAATACATAGACAATAGTGAAAAAACTCAATCACTAACCTTGGACCTTATTTAAAAAAAAGATAGCACCATATTTCAATTCTACGACCAGGCAAAAATTAAAGAATAGACATTTCTCAATCCAAAAAAATCATTATTTAGCCTGCGGGTAGGGTGGTCCATTAAAGTTGAAAAATTGTTGGCTTGGTCACTCCACAATATAGGATGGTTCCACAGCTGTTGGTGTTCGGGCTCAATGCAAGATGAACGTTACTATTGCCTTTATCCTATATCCACACCCTCCAAATGCTTATATACTTTTATTATATATTTTTATTAGTTCTGGATTTCTCATCAGACAAATACATTGACAAGTTAATGTAAAAAATGCATTTGACGGCATTTACAGTTGGATTTTCACAAACCATGTGTTGAAAGACGCAGAATTGTCTGAATATTATATTTGTTAAATTGGTCATAACTTTCTTTGGTTTTTTTGTTTTTATCTTGATGCAAATCATTTTTTGGGATAAAATATAAACTTTGTGTTATATCATCAAATTAATAATTAACGCTTCAAAATAAATATACTACCAAATAAACAAATAAACCTATGATAGTTCTGCTTCTATTGGTACCAATTTTGATTAAAATCTTACATGAAAAAGGCCCTAAATATTTTTTATCATGATAAAAACCCGTTAATATTTAATGATATATATATTAACAAGAAATTGTAGGTGACAAATCCTTCTGACCATTAAATTTTACCGGCTTTACGATTTTTGAAGTAACGTTCCTAAATGTTCTATCTTCCAAAATTTACATGTATGTACTTCTCATAACTTCAATTTCATTGAGCATTTGAACACAGTTTCATACTTATATAGGAGATTAACTGATAAAGTTACAATGTAGCGTCACTTTTGTATTTATATAGTTAAAGCTTTTATTTCATTTTTAACTCATACGGTACGATCATACGTTCGAGTATACTTATACGGTCCAAATACTCGTATTGTCCAAGCAGATATACATGTAGCATTGTTGAAATAAAATATTTTATACTTGTACTCTTCATGCATGGGTAATATACAATACAGAACCGCATCTGCGTATAATTCAATTCATCTTTCATTCTGAAACAAATGCATTTTCCTTTTTGAAAACAAAACAAACATGCAAACCAAAGTAAAGTCAAACTTTTGAGTTTAAGAAAGTCAATTTTTTTAATTTAAGAAAAGTAGAAATTTTGAGTTTTAAAAAAAATCTAAATTTTTACTTTTTAATTAGTCGGAATTCAAAGATTTGAGTAGGTCGAACGATTTGGAATGTCAAAATTTCGACTTTGAAAAATATTTCACTACCAATTTTATGTTTGCTATGTCCCTATTAGACCTTTTCAACAATTGTCTACACCTACAGTTGAGCACGACTACGACAGGTAATTTGTGAGGGGTCGTCTCAAAGATATAAATTGAAAATAATACTGTTGATTACTATTGAATTTATTGCTTGAAATTTATTTGATTTACAATGAAGGCAGAATCCAAATGACCAGCATTTTCAGAATTTGGTTCAGGCGCACAAAACTTGCGATGGTGTTTAACTATTCTAATTGAATAAAATGAAAACTCCCTTATGTATTGTCATAGACGAAATTTAGAAAGAATTATAAGAACGAAAAAATAGAAAAGATTATAAAACCGGCAAAGCTTTATTAAGGAAAAGAGAAACAGAAACAATTTCTGACCCGTTGACCAAAAAATAAAATATAGCAATGACAGGTTGAAATATAAAACCAACGATACTTGATCAACACGGACCACATTAAAATCCATTGCTAAGCAATACCCGCTACTGGTAAGAAACACAGAGGTATTTTTATTCTCGAAAACTGGGAAATCATGGCTCTACGATAAAGGGATAACGTATGTTGTTTTTCAGAACACGGGCAATTATATTGGTCAATCATTTCGTGAGGACTACCATATAATTAATGAGGGATAACCTAAGTCATTGTACTCCCAACCCCTGATTAGCACTGTCCGAAAAGAATATGCAATGTCAAAGTTCTATAGTAACTATCGTGTTGAATTATAAATTCCATACGCAGGTATGTTTTGCTTAAGTAATGATACATTGGAATGAGAAGTCAATTACATTTCCTCACTATTCATGAAGGAATACCTCAATTTACACATGGTATCTTGAAGAAGCGTAGTCCTTCGTTGATAAAAATGGCGATGTGATATTTTCCTTCGACTTTGAAATAATATGTTTTTACCCCTCCCGAAATTGAATATGTATATCGGGTACGGTTTTGATAGTTTGAAAAAACACAAACTCGAACGTGTTTATAAGTGTGTAACACACGGACAGACAGTCCAGTAATTGTGTTTCATATTTCTCATAAATTTTCAGAAAAACTTTTTCAGATACACATTTATCGTTTTTGGGGTGGCGGCATAATCATCAATTTGAAGAGAAAGCTGATTAGGATACGGAATGATTGCAGTAATTTTTTTAATCAATTCAACGTGAAATGTCGTGTAAATACAGATAAAAATATTTTTCCCCCTTTTTTGTATATATATCTTCGGTAGTAAGTTTAACCGCCAAATCGAATTTGTATACGTTATATTATCAGACGTTCTTGTCTTTGAGACGACCCCTCCATTTTACCTGTAAACTGTATGTGTCATTAGTCGGTGTCGAGAGTTGTTGAAAAGGTCTAATATTAGACCTTTTCAACATCTCTCGACACCTACAGTTGAGAACGACTACGACAGGTAAAATGTGAGGAGGCGTCTCAAAATTTAAAACAAGAATGTGTCCCCAGTTCACGAATGCCCCACTCGCACTATCATTTTCTATGTTCAGTGGACCGTGAAATTGGGGTAAACCCTCTAATTTGGCATTAAAATTAAAAAGATCATATCATAGGGAACATGTATACTAAGTTTGAAGTCGATTGGACTTCAACTTCATCAAAAACTACCTTGACCAAAAACTTTAACCTGAAGCGGGACAGACGGACGAACGAACGGACAGACGGACGAACGAACAGACGGACGAACGGACGAACGGACGCACAGACCAGAAAACATAATGCCCCTCTACTATCGTAGGTGGGGCATAAAAAATTAAATCATTATTGATTGTATTGCTTGCATTGACAATGATAGAACTTTCCTACAGAGTTCAAATAACATGGATTTTTTTTAATTTAATATAAAGAAAATGATGGGCTTTAAGTCACATGTCATCTTTTTAGACGTTGAACTTCTAGCTGTCATGGTGGAATTTGGAAAATGAAAAGAACAAAGCATGTTTAATAGTAATTGATATTTAATTAAACAATGTTTTATGTCTGTTGACAAAGGTGGCACATGTATCCACAATGTCTGTTAGTTTTGGCCTTGTTTGCCTCGATCCGTAATGTTCTGAATACTTTGTATATTTTTAATTCACCAATTTGGTGTTCCACTTGAATTCTGTATTCACCAATCACGCGATTAAATTTTCTTCTCTTTCTCTCAAATGTTATGGCTTACGATTAATTTGAGGTGTTGTAAATTGTGTAACTAAAGGATGACGATATGGATAAACTTTGTCTCTTGGGGAAATGCAGCGGATTATTTCTCCCTGTTTTGATTCAAAACTTCCCTTATGTATGGTCATAGATGAGATACAAAATAAAAACTAAAGTACGAAAAAACTGAAAAAGGTACAAAACTTTGTTCCGGAAATTGGATATAGAGAAATAAATTCTGACCCCATGAAAAGAAAACAAAATATAGCAGTGACAGTGTATAAATAAAATCAACGAAATTTGATCAATTTCTTGTAAGAAACCGAAAGGTCATTTTCAGGAACGGGGGAAGGACACTATGACGAAGGGACAATGTATGTTGTTTTCGGGACATCAGCCGTCGGTCTCCAAACCCCTGCTTAGCACTGTCCATATTGATTTTGCAATGTCAACAAGCCCTATAGTATTAACTAACAACTTGCAATATAAATTCCATACGCAGGTACGTAAAAAAATGCACTGCTTACAATGTTGTAACATTAAAACGAGAAGTCAATTATTTTTTTTTTCAAAATTTATCATGAAAAACATCAACTCTAACAAAATATCTTGAAGCGGAGAATTCCTTGACCTTCAAAATCAATATGTGATTATCCCTCCAGAAATTGAATATGTACATCAACTAAGGTGAAGATTTGGTCATGTTCACAAATGTGATACGGACGTACGGACAGTCCAGTAATTATTTTTTATAAATTTTGAAAAATTTCATAAAAGCTTTTACACCAACAAATTAATTGTTTTTACATGCGGCAAATAATTGGTAAAGGACTCACATAATCATAAAATTGAAGATATAGCGGATTAGGATGCAGAACGGTTGCTGTATTTGTTTTAATTATTCAACATGAAGAATATTATATGATAGTGACATATATTTATTTATTTATTTATATTTATATTCTGAAGCTATATAGTCAAAAGACAGTATATAACCGCCCATCCAATATGTTACGTATTGATAATCATGATGGTTTTTGTCTTTGAGACGACCCATCCATTTTACCTGTAAACTGTAGGTGTCATTAGTCAGTGTTGAGAGATGTTGAAAAGGTCTAATACGCTTTCGGAAGAACTAATTTGAAAGAACAAAAGTTCATGCTTTTTATTAGATCTATACTATTCGGAGTAAAAAACGGCGAATTGATCTTTTGATAATTACAAAAAAAAATGTTTGGACTTTAACAGTGCTTTTTTGTGGACTTTAGCGGAACTTGTCAGTGGCGGATCCAGGGGGGGGTTCCGGGGGTGCGCACCCCCCCCCTTTATTTTTGCCGATCAATGCATTTGTATCGGGACATATGTTTTGCACTCCCTGCAGCCCCCCTTTGCCCTGGGTTAGCACCCCCCCTTTCGAAAATTCCTGCATCCGCCCCTGCTTGTTATTGTGGACTTCAACGGCTTTTTCTTGTGGACTTTAGCGGAGGTCTGTTTGTGGACTTTAGCGGAAAGTTTGTGGACTTTAACGGCGTTGTGGACTTTAGCGGTGCCACAGGGACTTTAACGGTGCCACAGGGCTTCTAAAATGTCGCATTTGACTTTTTGGCTAAAAAATATTTTTGATACCAATGATCTGGGCGGGAGGAAATCTTTGGTATTACAAAATATCATACAGTTAGACCAATCAAATCGTTTGAAATAAGACATATTACAAAATTGCCAATGTCAGTTGTTTGCAAAGTTTGCTTCCGAAATGTTGTATGAAAACTTGAAAATCGTTATATAGTGGCTTTGGGAATGAAATAATTGTACATTTCTTTATTTCTGCGAAAATAATTTAAGTTCTCGGATAATCCAGATATGTAAAAGTTTTTCTTTCACTGCTATTTGCAAAAATGTTTAAGTTCACATACGACATTTTGGAAGCATGCATTTTGACAAAATTTTCAAAGCCTGTTTGTGAGATATTTTTTTCTTGCAAAATTTGTAATTTACAACATTTTAGAACCCAGCGACGATAAGCATTGTATACAAACAAAAACATAAAAGCACGTGCCATACAAAAACAAATGACACAACAGCACAAATAATCAATTTCATACACTTACAAAATTTTTAGCAAATTATATGATATTAAGTATGTTTGCTACTCTGTTCCAAAATAATAAGTATTTTATAAGACTATTATAAATTGATAGTACATGTATATAAATAAAGAAACTAAAAAAAAAGCAGAAAAAATTGAAGGGATCGTGTGTTTGTTTCGAGATATAAGTCATTAAAAATTTGGCGGGAAATAATTATCTCCAGATTTTTCATACATTTAACATTGCCACCTTTTTTCTTTCGAAAACGATGAAAAAATAACAAGAATTTTATAAGATTTTCAAATATGGCTTTTTAAACTATATATAATAATATTTTGTTGGCCGAGTGGTCTACGTCGTTCATCTACTGTATCACTAGCCTGTTAACACTGAGGATGTGAGGTCGAATCCCGCACGAGGCAGGTGCGTTCGACTTCAATCTTAATTGACAAGGATTGTCGGTTTTTCTGCCGAAGGTGTGTGGCTTTCTCCCAGGGAACTCCGGATTTCTCCATCATTAAAAAATGACCGCCGAGATATAGACAATAGTGCTGAAAGTAGCGTTAAACACAATCAAAAATTATTTTAATAAAGCTAATGCATATTCATAATCAATTTAGTGATGCAGATAAAGCTTGAGTTATAAATAGTCTTACCGTTCAAGTAAAACGTGTGAAAAAAAACATTTTACAACCATCAGAGACCTTCATAGCAGTGTAGGTCGTTAAAAAATCAGGAAGTAGTAAAGAAAAAGTTGGCAAATTAAAACGTCTTGCCGATATGATTTCCGAATGATTTACTTTCGAATAGCCCTTCGTCGATGAGATATGTCAAAACTAACCAATAATATTATACTGCGTTGCGTTGACCTTAGTGTCCACGAAAATCCAACCGGAGAGAAAACCAAATAATATACTAAGTAAAAACTTTTAAATGTAACAGGAAGCAAGAATCAAATCAGCTGTGAAGCAGCATGTTTCGGAATTTCCATGAATTACATTTTTTTTTTTCATCACATCAGCTGTGTATATAAATAATGACAATATTTTCAATGCTTCTTGTACAGAGCAAATCGATAATTTAAAAGACTATATATGATTTTAATAACATGTTAACAGCAATGATTTTGATTGTAAACAAATGATTTTGATTGTAAACAAATGATTTTGATCGTAAACAAATGATTTTGATTGTAAACAAATGATTTTGATCGTAAACAAATGATTTTGATTGTAAACCAATGATTTTGATCGTAAACAAATGATTTTGATCGTAAACCAATGATTTTGATTGTAAACCAATGATTTTGATTGTAAACCAATGATTTTGATTGTAAACCAATGATTTTGATTGTAAACAAATGATTTTGATTGTAAACAAATGATTTTGATCGTAAACCAATGATTTTGATTGTAAACAAATGATTTTGATCGTAAACAAATGATTTTGATCGTAAACCAATGATTTAAAAGACTATGATTTTGAATGATTTTGAATTTATATGACGTTGATAACATAAATAGGCAAATTTAGGGGTGGGGTGGCCTCCACATTTTAGAGCTATATATATTTTCATTTTAGACTTGTTTATATTTTTCGGGTTTATATGATCCGTTCATCCTATTTCGACTCTTTAAAATTCAAGAGTCTAAATTTGAGGTAAATTATATGGCCTTCCAAATACCGTTTCGAATCCAAACATCACTGAAGAGACATTAATCATTGTTAATTGTCGAAATTCCGAAATGGTGTACAAATTTTTGTACCTCATGTTTGTGGTATACCATCTTTTCCGCAAGTTTATTATTTTCTATTTGGTATTAAATTAATATTAAGATCCATTTTGTTACATCTAGTGATCAATTTATTTGGCAATCGTCAATGGCAGTCAGCAGGGTTTAAGAACATCAGTTGTTCGACCTGTTAGTCAAATACGTTCTGTTAAAAATACTTTTTTACTTTTTTTTGTCTTTTGGAAACTGTTGTTTGTGCTGTATTTAGACGCACATGTTTTACATGCACACGTATAAAAATTGCGGGTTTTATCCAACGCAATCATAGGTTTGAACTTTGTTTTCAATTTAGACTTGTTTATATTTTATTAATTGTATAGACTTCTAAAAATTCTCATTCCTAACGGTTTATTGTCGGTGGCCCCTTTTTGTAAATCCTGGATCCGCACCTGACAGGACATACCATTCAGTATAATAAATAAAATAGCAGATAGCTGGGAAAGTGAAAGAGCAGTTTGCTACCAATAGATTACGCATTGTCAATCTTGGTTTCACCTCGCCTTTTGTTGAACAATTCGTATATAAATACTTACAACATTAGTTTATAAAAATCAACTATTTGAAACTCTGGTGACCATCTGTGTACTTCATGAAGAAGTCATTAATCTTTTGAATCCACAATAGCCTATGTATCTACCATAGACTAAACATATAATTTAAATTTTGTAACCATTGTAACGGCGGCAAAAGCTTTTTTTCATCCTACACACATATGTTGCAAGACGATATGGCCTTCAGCAAGCAATTTTTGTCAAATGTTATATTTTCGGTAGTTTAAAATATTGTATAAATCATTCAAATAATTTGCTACCCAAGGGCTATAATATTGTTATTCCGACATAGTCGGTATAGGTTTGGTTTGTGCCCTTTGAACTTAAGAACGCTTAACTATGGCAATGGAATACGCATGCTCGAAAATCCTTTCTGTGATTGGACAAAATGCTGTCATGGTGGGGGATTTGGTTGTGTTTGAAGAAACGTCTCGTTAATTATATCGTGATGGAAAGCAAGTGAAAAACTATAAAAATTTGAACTAGATCTTATAAAGATTTATATTTTTATTAAAATAATTGTTTTTCGAATAGCTCTTTGCATCCATGACAGCTGTTTATTCGGGACAATTATATAATTTTTAATGTAAACTTTGTTGTACGAACGTACATGACTTTTAGAACACACCTACGCATGTGAGATTTCCGCGGGGTTTTGGTAAATGTAAACAGAAAGATACGAGGACCGAGAATACTCAACACAAACAGAGAAAACGTTTTTTAAATGCTAAATCACTTATTTAGATATAATCGGAATATTCACAAAACAATTTGTAACGTACTTTTGTTGGTAATTCATTGATTTTTAGATAGTTAGAGCATTGTTGTTCACAAGATGAAGGTAGTGAACTGGCGTTGCCACCAAGGACAAATTGTGTCAAACTATGCAGGTTTTCAGTGCACTGCAATCGCCTTCTTGTAGTTACATTCAGATGGAGATTTAATTAAAGAGGTCCTGCATCATTAAGTCATTGTGCGTCTGAAGGTTATCGAAATGATAGTTTTAAACATATACTCAAATTTAAATACGTCGGATATCTTTTTTAAAGATAGTTTTTTGTTTTATATATAAACAGGATATTTTGAAGGCGACAGGATGCTCAAGCTGTTTGGAGAAATTATGTTTTAAGTGTCAATCTAGTTTAAAAAAAAAAAGAAAATGCTTTTGCTTTCCTATGAGACAATTATCCACAAGAGTCCAAATGAGGTTGTTGTAGGCAACTGTACAAATGTAGGTCACCGTAAGGCCTTCAACAATAAGGAAATTCCACATCGTATAGTCAGGTAAAATTATACCAGAGATGACAAAATGTGAAACAATTTAAACTTGAAAACAAACGGACTTGTTTATGGGAAAACATTAACTTAAAGGTGGTACCTAACACCTTTACTTAAATTAATTTGGCTCGTTTAATTTTCTTAAAATTTTGATAAAGTATTTACTTTGAACCTTTGACAAAAATATAAAAATTTCAAACAATTTGAACCAACCGTTTAATCAGAAAAAATACACTTGTTATATAGCAGTTTGACAAAAACTTGTTTTGATCATTGAGAAGCTTAATATTCCTTTGAGAACACAACGTCATTAAAACGTTCAGCTGATTTTACAGAGTTGTCTCCCTGTAGTGTTAGGTACCACCTTAAACACGAATGTGAAACTCAAACACACACTAACATGAGACAATGGTGTATGATCACAGCATGCCAGAAAACAAAATGTGAAATTCAATCGCAATGAATGAAATCGTCAGATCGCCACGAAACACAAAATAAAAATATCTAACATAAAGACAAAAGACACAACGAGCAGATATATGAGTACTCAGTTGTTGAAAGCTACTTCAAAGTCAATACTAACTAATAACTAAATGGATGTTCCCCCAGACTAGAGTTTTAATCATTACATATCAAATGGATTTATTTTATAGTAGCCAAAAACTGTCTGAGAACAGTATGACCTTGTGAAATCTACAATAAGTATTATTTAGGACAATAATTTCATAATTGTACAAATAGCAATATATACATGTAAGTTACATTTTGATTAATACACAAAAAAAGCAAAATTAGAACATTAAAATACAATATTGATTTATCTTACCCAGATTCCTATTAAATTTTTATCCAGATAAACGTATGGGCTTTATCAAAAGGTTTTTAAAGAAAAATATTAATAATATTAAAATAACACATTTTTTAATCTATAAACCACAAACATTTGTTCCCATTAAAGAGTTGTATGTGGTGTTTTTTTCCTTATACAACTGAGATAGCAGAACCAATACAAAGAGAAAAGTGGTCAAAAAGATATCATTTAACTTGAACAGCCTCAATTTTTTTACGGAAGAAAATCATTTTTTTAAGATATTTCTTATGCATGATCAAATAGCGCAATGCCATATGATTGGTAAAAAAGTAAGATTAAATAATTGCAACATATTTAAGAAAAAAATTCTAAAAAATATTTTTTGCCGAATTATCTTATATATTATCAATTGCACGATGTTATAGCCATTTGCATCATATTACTCGTCTAAATTGCATTGCTCTTATCAGTTTCCATGTGGAACAGCGGATGAATGTAGCGAAATGCATAATTATATGGATTTTTTTGTTTAGGAAGACAACATAAGAAATACAACTTTTATGAATCATGCAGATGAACAGAGCAGGATTAAAATGATTATTGATTTATCACTTTATCACCTCAGTGATCAGTGAATCGATACTGACATGATTTTGTGTTTTAAGCTCGGTTGTCACTACAAGTTAACTTGGGCTAAGAAATTTGGTCCAAGTCATTTGCTTCTTCAAAAACTTGGTCAAAGAAAAAACTGCACTTTAATATTATAGTTACCGTATTAGTCCATCCAAGTTTCAAGAAAAATAGGATAAGAGTCTATTCCATCCAAGTCCGTAAAAAATGTTCATCAAAGTTTTCTTTGGCGGTTGTCTCTATAAAAAAAACCTCCATCAAAACGTTAAACAAGAAACCTTGTACACGAAAACT
Organism: Mytilus galloprovincialis; assembly: GCA_037788925.1. Classification (NCBI taxonomy): domain Eukaryota; kingdom Metazoa; phylum Mollusca; class Bivalvia; order Mytilida; family Mytilidae; genus Mytilus; species Mytilus galloprovincialis. Next base: position 63,010,769 of record CM075341.1, read on the forward strand.
TTGATAGTGACAACGGGTTTTAAAGTCCACTTTCATAACTGATGGCGACCAATTTTTATTGTGAAAGAAAGCAGAGTACCCGGAAAGAACCTCCTACTTTCGACAGAAAAACTAGTAATTCTAGTCAATTAAGAATACTGACATATTTTCCTAAAATTATTCGTTGACCCTTTTTAAGCATTTTTGTGATTAATCATAAGAAATTCTTACTAATAAAGTTGAGAATGGAAATGGGGAATGTGTCAAAGAGACAAAAACCCGACCAAATAAAAAAAACAACAGCAGAGGGTCACCAACAGGTCTTCAATGTAGCGAGAAATTCCCGCACCCGGAGGCGTCCTTCAGCTGGCCCCTAAACAAATATATACTAGTCCAGAGATAATGAACGCCATACTAATTGTCAAATTGTACACAAGAAACTGAAATTAAAATAATACAAGACTAACAAAGGCCAGAGGCTCCTGACTTGGGACAGGCGCAAAAATGCGGCGGGGTTAAACATGTTTGTGAGATCTCAACCCTCCCCCTAGTCAAGTATTGTCCAATGGGCTTCCCCTTATAATAATTTTATCTACATTTTGTCTACTTCACTTAAGCTTAAATCATCCAATCGTATTTTGTCTATACTTTAAGCTTTGATATAAAAAAAAAAAAAGAGAGAAGACGTGGAAAACGAACGTCGGTGGTAGCGACTGCATCTAGTGTTTGTTGGACACCGAGTTTGAATCCAGCAATTACAGTTTTCGGAACTTCTACTGTTTCATAAAGGGACTAAATTGTCGTGTAGAACAAAACGTAAAATAACAAAAAAAGAAAATGGTGGATTAAACCTGGTTTTATACAAGCTAAACCTCTCATTTGTCTCTGTCTTTCGTAGCATTTTATTACAAGGATCAAACCACATTGATATTTAAAAGAATATCGCTGGAACTTGAACTAGCTCATTTTACTCGCCCATTAATCCATCTTTTTTTTTATTTCTTGTCTAAAAGACAAAACAAAAAGGATTTTAAAGAATATCATTATACGGAAAATTGCTAATAAAAGAGAAAAAATGAGAAGGAAACCGTGCAAAGGATATGTAAATAACATTTTATTTTAACTAGTAGTATTTAAGCACGTAATTTCAGTTTGAGATGTTGCGTAGTGAAATAAAGACGAATTGGGAAGTCACTAATCTAAATGCATTATTCCAAGGGCTAAGCATGATAATGAATATTCAATTTTTGTCATTAACCTTATCCTTTCAGATGTATTTTTTTTAAAACACCTCTTAGTTAGGTAAAACAAAAGTTGGTAGAAATCAAATATATGCATGCAAGAGTTCTGTTATCCGTTCAGAAACTTGTTTACATGTCTGCTGTACAATCGCTTGCGGGATCTTAAAAAACTATTTTGTTGATAACATTTTTAAATATATTGCCTTTTTTATGAGTCTATCAATCGGAAACATATTTCCTTTTTTAGAGTTGTATGTGGGTTCTTTTTCGTATACAACTGAGGAAGCAGAACCAATACAAAATGAAAATCCTATTATTACGTGACTGTACGGTATTATAGCCATCTGCACGATAGTACACAACTTGAACCATTAATACCACCGTAATTACATATCCAGAAATCAACGCCACTTTGCTTTTTTGAATATTATACTAAAGAAATCGGATACGGGTCACGGAAATTATATTGAAATGATATGGAATTTTGAAAAAAAATGTTTGTTTTAACTTTAATTTAAGTGATTATAGATAGGTTGCGGGGACATAAAATAAATATACACAACAAAATACACCATTTAAACGAAACATAATGACTGTCGTTGCAAAAATCAAGGTTCCTGAGCTATTTTAAAAATCGAAGCGAGAGGCTTTTAACATTGCAGTATAAAATACAGGCTAAAATGGCTGAAACGTCAAATTTGCAAACTTCGTGTTGAAAATTGGCTTACAAGGTCATTACAAAACCAGGTTGCGGGGATGAAACTTGAAACTTGAATGTCCAAAGAATAAGCAAGTCCAAACCTTGTATGTGTAGACGTTGAACTCTAGGTTCCAACGTAAAGTTAAAATGCATTAACTCACCAAAACACCAAAAATTCACTAAATTCGCGTTCATTGTTTTGATTTTGACCGCCTGACAACTTTACGGAAATATCAGAGTGATTATAAACAAGGACTCTGTGACGGGCAATTTATATTATCTGTGTTTTAAAAGATTTTAATGATATCAAGCCAGTCCAGTTCAAACTGTTATCACGTGGTATAATTCTCATTTACATATTATGAATATTAATTAGCAAAAGTACTACTAATTTCTGGCTATGATTAACTCAAGTGTCCCTTGGGCTTGAGTACAAATTCCATTGTGGCCAAATTAATGACGTTGCATCCGGGTCGTATTTGATAATCTCGTGTTAATTAGGTCTTTCCACTTTTCCGTTGAAAGACCTATAGGTTTTGTTCTGATTATTATTATTTTTCTTCTTCCGCCTAAATTTTTTTCTTGCGTAGTTTTGTTGTTTCAAAACATGTCACTTAGATATTTGGAATATGATATCGTATAGTTTATACGCTTTTAAAAATGACAACCGCGTAACAAAATACTTAACCTTGTAAGAGTTATCTCCCCAAACACTGTTTTTCTTGTGGCCACTACTCCTTCGCAACTGTAAAAGATTACGACAAATTTATTTTACCAAATTGTTCGTTACATCTTAAGGACTAGGATATTCATTTGGACCGAAGCTTTACGGAGACTCCATATGAGAGTTATTCCCCATTTTCATTTGAATTAAGTGATATGCATTTCTAAATGGTAAACCATAAGTGATAGAGACCAATGGTCTTTAGATTTGAGGTCCTTGGTCCAAAAAAATGAAAATGAGGTCAAGGTCAAAGGTCAAGGTCATATTCTAAATTTTGTTTTTGGCTAATTTTCCCTTATTTTCAAAAACCTTAAAAGATATCGACAAATTATTTTTACTAAATTGTTAGTTGCGACATGTTGTAACTTATAAATTTTGGTTGGAAGGGTGTGTAAACAATAAATGAGAGTTTTCGCCCATCTTATATTTAAAATCATGCCTAAAGTGATATAACTCATTAACCATACATATTACAGACCTACATGTAGGGTCTTTTTATTTGAGGTCCTTGGTTGGTGACCTTGAAATTGAGGTCAAGATCATATGTTAATACTACGTTCTAGATTTTGACCTTTGCTTTAAATTCATATTTATACATTATAAAGTCATAGGAACTGACATTTTTGATTGATTTTTAATATTTTGATAATAAAATAGATCTTTACTTGTGGAAAGAACTTGATTTGTTTCAAATGTACATGATAACATTTGAAATCATCTTTTATAAATCTCTGATATATTTTCAAATTAATATAAAAATTGATTAAGCGTACTACACAATAAAACTATCATATTTATCAAATATCAGGATGAATATTGTTATCTAGTACATATATACCAGTGATTATTTTATTTGGTATTGACCTAACGCAAACAAATGTATTCGTAGCTTCATGTGAATATTTTCAATCAGCTTTTAATAAACAATATGAACTGACAGTGATAATTTTTTTTACAATGGATAATTTTGTTTAAGGTGGTACCTAACACTACAGGGAGATAACTCTGTAAAATCAGCTAAACGTTTTAATTACGTTGTGTTGTTAAGGGAATATTAAGATTCTCAGTGATCAAAATAAGTGTTTGTCAAACTGCTATATAACCAGTGTAATTTTTCTGATAAAACGGTTGGTTCAAATTTTTTGTAATTTTTATATTTTTGTAAAAGGGTCAAAGAAAATACTTTGTCAAAATTTTAAGAAAATTAAACGAGCCAAATTAATTTTAGTTAAAGTGTTGGGTACCACCTTAAATACTGTTTTTAGTTTGAATTTTTCAGACTGACAGAAAATAGTACTTCTATGCACTTATCACTTGACTGCATACAAAACCCTTTAACTTATTTCTAAAAAGACGCTGAGAAGTTTTATAATTATAGTATTGCAAATAATATCGCAATTATGCTGAATTGTATTGTTTCCTTTCATTTATTGAAATTGAAAGAACTTATTTAAATCTGCTTTTATTTTATTTTTTTCTAATAATAGCTTTTGTTTAGATTGTTCTTATTGTCTCTATAATTAAATGTATGGTTAATGATGTTAAAAAAAAGGGTAGAGGAGTTCTGCCGAACTGAATTCATGCAAAATAACGATGTCATGAAGTACTGCCGAACTGAGTTCATGTAATTTAATAATATTTTTACTTCCGGTAAACATCTGCGGTAAAAAAAAAAACCAGAACATATCAATGTTCTTGTCAGTTTACTGATTGAACAACTGATGAATTTGGTAAAATGCATAAAGACTAAAAAAGTCATGTTTGTTTATGAAGACAACAATCAGAAGAAATACTACAGTACTTACACATTTACATGACTTATTTGCATATGTACAGAGCAGGATTAAAATGATTGTTAATCGATCACTTTATCAGCTCAGTAATCAGTACATCTGTACTGAAATGATTTATTGTTTTTTGTTTGTTTGTTTTTTTGTTTTTTTTTTTGTTTTTTTTTTTTTTGGGGGGGGGGGATGTTTTAACGCCACTTTCATTGATATTGGCTATATTGTGTCTGCCAGTTTTTATTAGTCGAGGATGCCGGAGTGCCTCGATAGAACCATTTACTTTAGACAGGAAAACTGAAAATCCTAGTCAAGTAAGGATTCTGACATGATATATAACATAGTTCCCTAATGCATATGCAAAATTACTTAGAAACTAAGGTTGCTACTTATTTAGGTAAATTTGATCCTTTTTGATTATATAGCTTCTAACGTTTCTACATCCCGGACTTTCAAATGTTTTGGTCTAAGCGTTTCTGGGGTAAAATCTGAAAAGCGCTTCTACGAATTTTTACAGTTTGTTGTTTTAGTTCACTTCTTCTTATAAAACTCATCAAGGATAATCTAAAAAGGACACCCTGAAATATTTCCGTACTCCATGTACTCCTTACAACAAAATTATTATATTAACCAGTGTACTTTATTTTATCTAACACCATTTTGTCCAAAGTTATAGTTGTCTTACTGATATTGTTTTACATCTCCCCCTTTCTTTTCTTTTTTTAATAATATCGCATTTATATTATGTCATAGATTATATTCGTTCAGTGTATGTTTTGTTTTTGTTAATATGTTTATTTGATTGAGTTAAGCTATTTCAATTGACATGCTATGGTGTGCCTTTCTATGTTGTAATGTTACACTACTACTTCAAATTAGGATGAAAGTTGGCGCCTGTTAAAACGTTTAAACCCGCTGCATTTGTGTGCACCTGTTCCAAGTCAGGAACTTGTCGATCAGTGGTTGTCGTTTGTTGATGTGGTTCATAAGTGTTTCTCGTTTTTTATATAGATTAGACCGTTGGTTTTCCTGTTTGAATTGTTCATGTTGTTATAAAATAGTCATTTTGGGGTCCTTCATAGCTTGCCAAGGCTCCGTGTTGGAGGCCGTACTTTGACCTATAATTGTTTACTTTTTACACATTATGACTTTGATGGGGTTGTCTCATTGGCACTCATACCACATCTTCTTATTTCTATCTACTCTTAGATACCTTAATTTACACTTTCAATTTCATTGGACTCAATATTCTAAAGCAATTCAGTGACCAAAACCTAGGAATCCAACTACATAAATCATATGAGATAAGAAATAGGATTAAACAGTGTACCAAAAGATGTTAAAAAAGTAAAATAACAAAAATACTGTACTCCGAGGAAAATTCTAAACGTAAAGTCTGAAATTGGACTGTAAGGTTTGATATGAAAACTCACATTTGTTTGAGAATATTTCAATACCATTGTTATGCTGTTCGTAATATATAAATTAAAAGATTCAATATAACGTCCAACTCCATAAAGAACAAATTACTGGCTTCTTAACCCTTTTAGCATACAGGCCACCTGCAAAAACACCTCCAAAATGGAACCTCTAAAAAAGCATGATATCATTTTAAATGCACATGACACGTTTTGCTTTAATACATTGTGTTCCGTACGGTCGAGACCAATTGTTTGGAAGTGTATCACTCAAGTTTACATAAATATCTCTTTAAAGCAATAACATATTTTTTTTCAAGTTATGTCTTCTTTGTTCATCACTGAACCTTAAATTTATTCGATCAATGCCGCATGCTTATCATTCCGCAACACCTATACAAATATCAAATTTCACCATTTGCCAGTAAAGTGATAAAACTGTAGATGCCAAGACTTGATATCGTATTTCTTCTGTACTTTAAGTTTTTATATAAAAAGTCATTATGTGGACCGAAAGTCAGACTACAGAGCGTTTAAAGGATACCGAATTTCTACTGTTTCGTAAAGGGACTAAATTGTCATGACTCAATTTAGAGCAAAGAGAAATTTAATTTTTGTATTGTAGGGAATGCCCATTTTAACATTGCAACTACGAAATATATTGAATAAGACGTTTAAATACGAAGTTAAATAATGTTTATAAATGGATTTTTAAAAACTATACTTATGTGAAAATTATGATTCTTCCTTCCTCAAACTGTATTTACGTTTATGATAAGGGACCAGTAAAAACTCTGTGATTACTTTTCAGCAAACGCTTTATTTTCATTCGGTACATCTTTCAATCGAAACTCGGCTTGATGACGTATTCCCCCACAGTTTGACGTAAAGTAGCGCAACCTTGCGAGATTTACTGATTGGCTGTATCCGCAGAAATCAAAAAGGAGACATATTAAATAATTCAAAATTTTAATCAATGAAAATACAATATATGTAGCAATAAAAATGGTAAATAAAATGCATATAACAAATTCAAAAATGTTGGGTAATATATCTTCAAAACTAAAGCTTGGTTCTCCCTTTTACAACTATGACCCGTCGAACCCCACTCACTCTTGAAAACATTTTGAAATCCGGTTTGTATCTTAAAGCAAGCAAGTTGTTTAGCATTTCAATGACAGGACGTTGATTTTCTTAAGATTTGATGTATACATTCTGCTTTTTTCAGACTTTTTATTTTGTTGTTATCTTTGGCACACTAAGCGTCAAAAGTATGCTTAAAACATTGAACAAAAATAAACACCGAGATGTTAATGGATGTAGTTGGGTTCAAACTTCAAACCTTTATATGAAAAGATACTGTGAGAGTTCAAAAATACACAACTAGATACAATTTATGTACAACACAATGTTGATTTGATAAAAATAAATAAACAGCTTTATTTAGCTTTGCACATTTCTTGAATATTTTCTTGCTTCGTGGACCTCTAATGATGACCCCGTCTTACCACCGCATTCATCTGACATTTACGACTTATCGGACTTTCTAGATGAAAGAGTGCAGGGTGGTCTAAAACGCAAAAGTGAGAAAAAGGTGCAAATATAACTTACTATCAGCCAATTCGCTTGAAAGATTAACATGCAAAACAGGATCAAAAATAAAAACGGATTTTTTTTTAATTAAGTGGATACAAAATATAGAACTCAAACTACTACCAACCAATAAGTAGGTTTTTTTTTCTAAACAAAAAAGTTTTTCCAAAAGTTTATTATTAAAATGAACGCTTCATTGTAACACATAGTTTTTGTTACGTGTGACCATTCATGAGGACACATGAAATTATTGCGCAAAAGTTTGAGTTAAGTAAACGTCATAATTCAGCTCATTTCTTTTATTTATTTACTTTTTTTTTTTAATTTAAGAGTACTTTCTATCTAGAAAATTTAAAATTGAACCGCGTAATTTTGAAAAACATTGTGTTTATTTTTAAACAAGCTATGTACTTTTTAAATCAATCTGTAAATATGTTTTTCCCCGTTCTAAATATAGTTCTTCTACAACAACTGAGTTCCATATTTTTATCCTCTTGTTTGCATCTGAATTGCATCTACTCGTTCTTCCTGGTGTTCTCTGCATTTGAAGGTCTTTTTCAAAGCCTCTCTCAGTTTTTCACTCATGACTATATAGATAAGAAAGTTCGAAGCACATCCAATGATCATTAAAAGTTTTAAAACTTCAATAAGAAGTTTTAAATGTTCCAATGTAATGTCACTTTGTCCCCAGCCAATGTGCATTAAATAGTTCATTGGTTCGCTGTACGGTGACCATCCAAGTACAAAAACAGGTGCGTCTTTAACGAAAACTAGACATTTTAGAATCTTCGATTTTTTCAGCCATGATATATAATAGTTTATTTTATGACAATATTCTACTGCTTCTTTATCAAACAGTAAATGTTTGAAGAATCTCATTGTAACATTTGCATAAAGACCGGAATCACCAGCAAGGACGTCAACCAGATATTCAAAATACTCTCCTTTGAATTGTTTTTTATATTTACTAGTTATAGTCCACTTCACAATATTTGTAATTCTTGTAATCATCTTTTTCAGGCGTTTAGTCCGTATATGTGCTTTATAGTTTTTGGTTAGTTTTTCAGAGGTAATATTACAGGAACTCTCTGGGACGTTGTTCTGAATAGCATCCAAACATGTTTCAAATCGCTGGGACAGCTCGGTCTTTGTCTTGTGTAAAACAATGCTCTTTGTGTCCAGATTGGATCTATACGTACTGAATAGAGCGGAACTGACATAGATTCTTGGAAGTTCTGCTAGAGAAAATACTATCATCACGCACACAATCAATATGCACGATTTCTTCTCAGCTCTTGAAACCGTGGCATGTCCGCGGACACGTTTCCGTCGACATAGTGTAAACATGATATAACATGTTGATATCAGCATTGTTACTACTGCGCCAACCAAAATAATGGCGTTAAAGATTGGGTAGTATGTTAGAATGTACTTTTGAATTGCCTTGTGTGGTTCGGAGACTAAACACGTCTCTCCTTCCTTCCCACTTGTGAAATTTATAACAAATAATCTGGATATATTTACGACTAGAGAGAACAAAAAACTCGTACCGCAAACAATGAACGATTTTCTTTCATTGATCTGAGTTTTGCTCCATATTGGACATGCCACAGCCAGGAGTTTCTGAAACCCAAGAGATGTTGTTAGTAGTATAGACACAAGGTGGAATGTGTCTCCTAGGTTTGTCAGGCAGTAATGCATTACGCAGTATGGAAACTTTAGTCCAACTAGCCTTTTCATTTCTTTTAAATCATGATCACGAGAATCCACGTGTTTGTCATTCCCAATCCTCTCATAATGCAAGCTGAAAAATGGTTCAAATCCATAAGTACACAACGCAGTGAGTCCATCAGTAAGAGCTAATCCTTGCATTAGTACAGTTGTGGGCGTCCGTATCTTTTTATGAAATAAAGCCACAAAGATGATAATGTTCATCAAAATGGAAAGGTATGCTATTGTTGGCCCTGCCACAATATTCATCCAAAATGGAGTCCGTGCGTACAGTATGAACAACATGTTGACAAATAATATGTAACAAAGTGACTTTTACTGATATATGTATAGTATTAATAATTTAGATACAAAATCCATCCTTGATATTATGATGATTTTAGTATTTTGTATATGCAGCATTCATTGCAGAATTTAAAAAATGTGAACAGATTAAAATTAATGTCAGAAAATGTTAAATCATGACACATGAAGTTTATGAAGTGTTGTTTTTATTCATTTACTTTTTTGCATTAGAAATATAATAATATCAAACTGATATCAATCAATCCAAACACAATGATATTTAAAAATCCTCTGTATTGCAAATAGAGGCTCTAAAGAGCACGTTGCGCTCATCTGGATCTATGTGCATCTTCAACAGTAGCCACTCTCCAAAATCTCTTTTTATTCGGTTGCTCTTGTATTGCTAATCATGTAGTCTGTTTAGGCTCACTCTATCTCCCGGAAGCGGATTGACAATTGGCCGTTTCAGAATCTAAAGGACTATGGGTAATTTTATTGTTTGTACACCAAAATGAAAATAACGTCACGTCATTCGTCGAATTTCCATTGTTAAGGACGTTTTTTAATCCATCACGACGTTTTGGTGTACACTTTTGAAAATATTACCCACAATGCATTAAGTTCTGTTACGGCGAATTTCGGCTTTGCTGACTTTTTTGTTGATCAATCTTGCTAATAAATTTTTTCCGCTAACAGTTTCTCTCCATTTTCAAAAGTTTTTGCCCAAACCCCAAAAATGCAAGAACATCGTCATTCAATGGCAATAACTCCTGAAAGGAGTCAAATGACAATTTCAGCTGTATTGGTCTATTTATAGATCTTGTCTAAGACTTGCTGATCATTTTTCATTTCAAACTTATGTTGCGGTTTTTTTTCAATCTATAACAGTGTTCTAGATAAAAAGCAAAATGAATGCAAATAAATAAGTAAAAATCGTCATTTAAGGTCAATAACTCTGACTATATTGTGGCCATGTTTGACTTATTAGTAGATTATGTAATGCCGGTCGTTTTTTATATTAACAATTTCTCTCTTACAATTATAGTTTGAAATTTTTAAGATAATAGGCAAACAAGAAGCTGACAGAAACCATAATTTTATATTTTAAAGTCCTTTAAGTGAGGATTTCTGCGTTTTCGGTAACATCAGATGTAAAAAAATGACAAAAATCGGGAAAAATCATGCCGATTTTTGTGTTAAGTGGATCCCCTTTTGAACCAAAAAACTGTTTTTATTCGAAAAATTTGTCAGTTAGCAGTTTAAATGATTGAATTCTTCTCTTATACCCATGAAAATAACAAAAAATGTTATACTTTATCTCATTTTTACCATAAAATACGATGTTAGCCATTTCTCCTTGCTATACTAATATATACATATTATGTCATGTTGTTTCCATGGCAACCAGACTATACAGATCTTGTTTATTGATTTTTTTTTAATTTTACTGTTAGTTTGGACCATTTCAACTTAAAAAAAAGTAATCAAAAAAAAAATAATCTGGCCAAAATTTTTCATATTTGGTCTATTATTACAGAGAATTGATGTTAAGATAATAGGCAAACAAGAAGCTGACAGAAACCGGATTTTCCAGCATGAAAATGATATTTCAAATCTGGAACCCCAAACAGGATCAAGTAAAAAAAAAATAATGAATTTTTTTAGAGCTCAGAAATGGAAAGGCCAAAATAAATCTAAGTATTATTTTTCCCTACATAAAGGTGTACAACTCAACAACGATAAAAGCGTAAATCGTGAAAACCGAACTTGGTCTTCATTTAGTCACAGGAAACAACATATCTAAATTTGAAAATATTTCGTCAAAGTGTTTTCAAGTTATTACACAGACAACGGTCTAAGTATCACTTTTGGTTACTAAAATATCTACAACTCAACAACGATAAAAGCTAAAATCGTGAAAATTGAACTTGACCTTCACTTAGTCACAAGAAATAACATATCTAAATTTGAAAAGATTTCGTCAAAGCGTTTTAAAGTTATTGCACGGACAACGCTCGAAGTATCACTTTTCGCTACTTAAAAAGGTCAACAACTCAACAACGATAAAAGCTTAAATCGTTGAAAAATCATGAAAATGGAACTTGACTTTCATTTAGTCACAGGAAACAACTATCTAAATTTGAAAAGATTTCGTCAAAGGGTTTTCAAGTTATTGCACGGTCAACGCTCGAAGTATCACTTTTCGCTACTGAAAGATCTACAACTCAACAACGATAAAAGCTAAAATCGTGAAAATTGAACTTGACCTTCATTTAGTCACAAGAAATAACATATCTAAATTGAAAAGATTTCGTCAAAGAATTTCAAGTTATTGCACGGACAACGCTCGAAGTATCACTTTTCGCTACTTAAAAAGGTTAACAAGTGGAATAAATAAACTTAATAAGTTATTAAAGAAATCTGCTAGGGTTATAGCAGAAGCTGACAAATGACATCATCCAGTTTATTGTTTTAATAGTTTACACTGGTTAAATGTGGAAAAAAAAACGCATTCAATACCAAAAGGCAAAACTTGTATTAAAATCATTAAATTGTATGGTTCCTAACTATTTACAAGAAAATTTTTATTTTACTAATAATCAAAATTATAACTTACGTTCAGCTGATGAAAAACTATTAAATCTTCCAAAACCAAAAACAAATTAAAAAAAAAACATTTACATATTCAGGTTCTCAAATATGAAACAGTTTACCAATTGAAATAAAAATGAGCAATACACTTGTATCTTTTAAAACAAAATGTTACAATTTTTTCATCAATTGTGCAAATTAATATGCTTTTTCATTATTATTTAAATACAATAATATAACTTTATAATACTCTATGTTCTTATAAATATGTTATTATTATTTTGAGGACTCTAAGGGAGATTAGTTTTAACTAATGGTATCATCCTCTTGAAATAAAGATTATTTATTTATTTATTTATTTACAAGATTGATCGTTTATATAAATATACAGTGTTAATTTCCAATATTTAACGCGAGCGTACTTTAAATGAAAACTACGGTTCCTTATTTGTGCATTGTGATTGAAAATTCGTATGTATAATTACTTTCATTTGTTTCCAACTCTGTCTTGTATTGTTCTGGTCATACTATTGCAAATATTCAATTTCATGACTGCATCATGTGTTTCTATCAGTTTACCATAGAGCTATCACATGGTAAGGTTAGAAATTAATGGCAAACCCTAGTTTTAAGTGTTTTGATGTCTTATCTTACCCTTTAAATTCATTGACATACAGCATACTGCACGACCCGATTTTCAATTAACAGTGTTAAGATAATCGTTGCAAAGAATCCTGCTCAAACTTTTGTGAAAGACGGTTTTAACTTTGAAGTGTTGCGAGAGTTTATGTTCTATGTTGAAGGCACTTATATATAGTGACCTGCAATACAAGTACTGTTCCATTGAGTTTAGTTATATGTCTTCTGTTTCTGTCCCTGACCCATGTTTTCTGTATTTGACATGTGTAGTGCATCATGACATAAAACATTGTTACATGTACCGTGATGAACTTTTGTGCAGGACTGCTTTGTGTATTTTTTAGGGATGGCAACGAGTACTCGAGTACTCGGGTACTCGCTCGGAAGGCCGAGTACTCGAGTACAGTTTGAGTACTCGGATACTCGTTTGCCTGTTAAACATCTTGAGATATTTCTTTTCACATTTCCAATCACTTTGGTTCCGTTGAAATATCCCCTTCGAAAAACTAATTAAAACTAATTTACAACATAAATATTTATATCTTGTGGATACTATTTGTTTTAATAATACCAGCAAAGTCCTTTTCATGTGCACAACTATATATATTTTTGTCCTCTAAAATATGTTATCACTATCCGACCAAATGATACTGGTAAATATTATTGAACAGTTGCACAATAATTTGTATAATGTCACTATACAAATCCTTGAGTCGCAGTACTAAAAAAAAATTCAACACATCGGGGTTCAGCTGAACATTCGTATATACCAACCAATGATCTTACCCTGGATTTAGAGCGAATCTTAATAATTCCTACATTTCTCTAAAATCTCTTTGATCTTTTGATTTTATCAGAACGATCATTTACAATCGTCTTAAAAATGCAAGAAATGTGTGCCACTCAGTGGAGTAAACAGTAGTTATTATATAATCACAACTTGCGATATATATTACATATAGTCCAATTTCTACCGAAAAATAAATCAATAAAAATGGGCCATTTATTCAATAAATTTGGTTCAAATTTCCATCGTCAATGTGTTTTTCTATAGAATTAATGATGACTCGCATAAAGCTGGGGTCACACATTCACGATTTTTACTGCCGTCCTTTACAGGACCATTCCCGATTAAAATTTGTCAAAAGTCTGATCAAGATCCTGTGAATCGTGGATGGAAATTCGATTTGTATCTTTCGCCAGGTAAAATTCGGCCGAGTCTGTCACGACTGCGTCCCGATTCTACCGAATGTAATCCGACAGAGATCAGATAGTGACAAGACAGTGAACCGACGCTGACGGAAGTTATCCGTTCGAAAACTGTCGGCATAATCGGGATGATCAGGTACTGTCGGAACGTAATCCTATCACGGTCCGCTCTATCGCATTGCAAACGGCTTTGTCTGGTCTCAGTCGTATTGTATTCTGTTATTGTCGGGACTTCTCCAGATCATTCCCGTTCCACAGGACACCGTCCCGAATACACAGAACATTGTTAGGAATTCGATCCGATACAGCAGAATCTGTCACGACATAGACACGATTGTAATCTGACTAGACAAAATCGGCTGAGTTTCCCCGAATGTTACGGGACGCACCTAACTGTCGGGGTGCTTTGCCGAACTATTCGGACCCTTCCCGACCAGTAGGAATCTGTTACGAACTAAAACGACTGCGTTCAGACAATAATAGGACATTCCAGATAATTGAGGATACTAATCCGACTTTTTCACTTTTCGTGTCGTATCGCTGTCTGATCTCAAACGGGAGCAATAATCGGCAATGTGCATACCCCGCATTAATCCATATATCACTCAATCGGCACACATATGCAGATGTAAGGTAACGGAATCTGTCGAGGTTTGCCGATTGCTGTTTCCTAAGAATTTATCACAACTTTCGATTTCTTCATTTTTTTCCGTTATCCCGAAAGCAACCGAGAATGACAATATCGTAGGGCACCACACGCTGGTGTGTAAATAACGTGCCATGTTTCAAGCTAATTAACATGTCATTAAATTGCGCGCGGCATCGCAGATGAAACGTTTGAAGTCAATATAATACTTCCATGGCACAAGTAATTTTAAGTCCAACATTGCTGTTGACAAATTAATGGAAATGTTGTATCATAAAAAATACCAACTCATCAGGAACAGATGACACATACATTGTGTACTTTGCCGGACTTTACATGCAAATATTTTTGATTTTGTTGGAATTTGGTTCATGAACACGCAAACAAACAATGATTGCTGTTATGATAGGTTATTTGTAAAAAAAAACGGCGGTCGGTAAATCATTGTTTAAATGACACAAAGAGGATCAAGCAATGTTTGTAGTACATTTGTCTTTCGTTAATATGTTTATGAAAGGTAACAAAACACTGCATCCTTACTAAAATCTAAACTTTTCAATAGACGTTTCAGATTCATCCGAGTACTTGCGAGTACTCGAGTATCATGATCGAGTATCCGAGTATTAAATTTCAGATGTTTTGACATCCCTACTATTTTATTTTTGACATGGAACTCTTGACCAGACTATGACTTTTTGACTCTTGACATATGCACTTTGGGTGTGTCATCATGATACAGTGAATTCCTTTGTATTTTATACCTGACATAAAAGTATAATTCTAAATTGACCTTGCTTCTGAATACAGTATATAGCATGAAGATGTATTCACGAGAAACTTCATATGAGTTTGACCTTTGCCCTCATTGTACAACTTGTATATTTTGTTTGAACTATATGGGGAATTGTCTGATTGTGCTCATACCACATCTTCTTATAGATACACACAACTAACAAATATATCTATATATTAGATATATAGATATATTTGTTAGTTTTGTGTACCACGATGACCCTTTGCTTAAAACCTGCTTTGTGTTTTTTTTTTATTTTGTCATGGAACTCTTGACCAGTCTATGACTTTTTGACTCTTGACCTATGCATATTAGGTGTGCCTCTTGGTATGAATTCCGCCTCCGGGCGAGGGATTTTCTCACTCACATGTACTGCTTCAGTAGCACCATGTGCTGCTAGTTGTGATAGATAATTCAAAATGTTTCAATCATTTTACCTTGGATTTCATTTCATGGACATGTAGATATGGATAGTCTGTTTAAGCATCTTGAAAAAGCACACAGAAGGTATACGCATATCAATAAACTGAACTCAGTGCGAAGAACCTTTAAAGTACACTTAGACATAGAGCTCAATCTAGTGAAACACTTTTTTTATGCTGGTCACTGTCTATTATCAAACTGCACCGCAATCCTAAAAAAATATGCACGTTAATTCTAATAGAAGTAGAATCCAAAAGGAAGTAAATATAAAATTGAGAAAGGAAATGGGGAATGTGTCAAAGCGACAACAACCCGACCATATAGCAGACAACAGCCGAAGGCCACCAACGGGTCTTCAATGTAGCGAGAATTCCCGCAGCCGTAGGTGTCCTTCAGCTGGCCCCTAAAATATGTATACTAGTACAGTGATAATGGACGTCATACTAAACTGTTTACTGAAATAAATGTACAATATGTCTTTGGGCCACAGATGCCTCTGCTTGTGAAACAAAACCCACAACTAAACTTCCACATATAGATGCAGGATTCACGTAATTTTGACTGTTTTGTGACCATAAGCATTTTGTATCAGTTTTAAAACATTTGGGTGTGGCAAACTAAAGTTAAAGAAACATGAACAACAGATTTAGCATGTTTCTTATCTTAAGTGTTGATATTTGTAACATTAGTACTCGTACCAACTTCTTATATCTAATAACTCACGAACAGTAACACCACCCAATATCGAACTTGATAGATCTGTGTTATGGGGTAATAAGCATTACGTATAAGGTTTATAACATTTGATTGAGTTAAACTTATTAAAAAGAACGAAAACGAAAAATTCAGCATTTTCTTTGTTTTCAAAGGAACATGTGAACTCATGGACGGTAAAAGTGACGCTACCAAATTTGTATGTGGAAATAAGCATTGTCCCAGGTTAGGGAGATGGTGGAGACCCTGCTAACATGTTCAACCCCGCCTTATTCAGTATGCATGTGCCTGTCGCAAGTCAGGAGCCTATACATTTGTCCGTATCTTTTCTCGTTTGAATTTCGTTTTATCGTGTGTTTTTCTATGTTGTGATGTTATACTATTGTTTCATCCCGCTGCAAATGTTTGCACCTGTCCTTAGTCAGGAATCTGATGTACATTAGTTGTCGTTTGTTTATGTAATTTATACGTGTTGCTCGTTTCTTATATAGATTAGACCGTTGGTTTTCCCGTTTGAATGATTTTACACGTCTAGTAATTTTGGGGCCCTAATTATAGCTTGTGGTTCAGTGTGAGCCAAGGCTCAGTGTTGAAGGCCGTACATTGACCTATAATGGTTTACTTTTATAAATTGTTATTTGGATGGAGAGTTGTCTCATTGGCACTCATACCACATCTTCCTATATCTATTTGCTCATTGTTGAAGGCCGTATGGGGACATATAGTTGTTAATTTCTGTGTCATCTGGTCTCTTGTGGAGAGTTTTTCTTTGGCACTCATGCCACATTAGGTGGAGGGTGAGGATCCCGTAAGCATGTTTAAACCGCCTCATTCTGTTTGTATGTGCCTGTTCCAAGTCAGGAGACTGTAATTCATGAATTGTCGTTTGTTTATGTGTTACGTATTTGTTTTTTTTCATAAATTTGTCCGTTTCTATTCTCGTTTGAATTGTTTTACATCGTCATTTCGGTGCCTTCTATAGCTGACTATGCGGTATGGACTTTGCTCATTGTTGAAGGCCGTAGGGTGACTTATAGCTGTTAATCTCTGTGTCATCTAGTCTTTTGTGGAAAGTTCTTATTGGCATTCATGCCGCATCTTCTTTTTTATTTTGTGTATAAGTTTTGTAGTATTTGGTTGAGGCAACTAAAGTTAAGAGAACGGAACCCTTTTTTTTTTTTTGACGTTCGGGACGAACGAACTAGAGTAACTCTTTATGCCCCTTTACTATGGTACCAATACAGAAGTTCTGACTATTGTGCTGGTGCTACTCATCCGACTAGCACTGTCATTACCACACACACATTTTATTATAAAAATATTCAATTTTAATTTTGATTTGATTATTTTGGGCCTATTAATGATTATATGCATACCTTTCACAAGTAGTATCAACTCTGACATTATTACAAAGCAGCTATTAAATAAAATTCATTCGAACTTTAAATGTGCAATCAAATACATATGCAAGTCGTTAACTGGTCAAGTGGCTAGATGCATGTTTCGTTGGCCAATTGAACGACAGGTCCTAATTTTGTTGTTTAAAAACTTCTAGAAATATTAACGGAAATAAGTAAATTATGAGTAAAGGTAAATAAATAAAAACAGAACGACTGAATTAAATAAAAGGATGTTCGATATAATCAGAGACATATATACGTTGTATGTCTCTGATATAATGTATATTTCGTTTTATTTTCAAAATCTAAACGATGCTTTATTTTTATCTAGTTTCCTAATCAAAATTATTAGAATGAGAAAATAAATACCTTACAGCTTCTTTTACCGTCGATCCTGAAATGTTCAATGTTATCAAACAATTTTAGCGTCTTTGACCTACTTTATCTTTTTATTCGGATACTTGTGGTTATCTTCTCTAAGTTCAACAGGAACATTAGAATAATCTAGAATAGAACCCAGAGTCGGGTTGCTATAACCAAACAACCCGGATGTTGAACCAGTTACCATGGTTTCGAACCAAAGAACCCGGATAGAACCAAGGTTCAGAACCAAACAACCCAGATGGAACCAAGGTTTAGAACCAGAGTGCCCGGATAGAACCTTATTGCATTCGGAACTCTCATAACTTTTTATACCTTCAACGTATTTTCCAAATCATTTATTTATTTAGTATAAAATTTATATATGATTTAACAACTCAACAACGATAAAAGCTTAAATCGTTGAAAAATCATGAAAATGGAACTTGACCTTCATTTAGTCACAGGAAACAACATATCTAAATTTGAAAAGATTTCGTCAAAGCGTTTTCAAATTATTGCACGGACAACGCTCGAAGTATCACTTTTCGCTACTGAAAGATCTACAACTCAACAACGATAAAAGCTAACATCGTGAAAATTGAACTTGACCTTCATTTAGTCACAAGAAAGAACACATCTAAATTTGAAAATATTTCGTCAAAGCGATTTTAAGTTAATGAACGAACACTGTTTGGCAGCCGCCCGCCAGGATGCCCGCCTGCCCGCCCGCCGTACATCCCCAAGTCAATAACCGATGTTTCCTTCGAAAATCCGGTTAAAAATGAAACAATTCGTAAAAACCGTCATTGAAGGGCAATAACTGCCATAAGAAGTCGTCTGAAATTTTTGATGTAAATCGTCAATAGGAAGATCTCAACATTTATAATATTTTGCTCCGTCAGATTTTCTCTATTTATAGTGGTTTGAAAGATAATAGATAAAACTTGTACTTTCTTTTACGGATCATCGGACACATTTCCAAACTAGATACCCATATCATAATTGTGACCAAGTTTGGTTCCAATTAGCCTTGTAGTTTCAGTGAGGAAGGTTTTTGTAAAAGTTTACGGACGACGAGGATGAACGCAAAGGGTCAGGTAAGATACAGAGCGGTGGATCGTTTGTCATGTTCTCGCATTGAATGAAAGAGGCACTGTTCGATCCCGGTCATAAGATCAACCGTAACTACTCGGCCATTCTCCTTACACTTACAATGGCGTAGCGAGAATGGCCAGGGCCCGTATGCATAAAGCTAGTTAAGTTAAGATTTTCCTTAGTAAACACTTAAGTTAAGGAAACTCCGCCCTTTTTATCTGAGTGGTATGCATAAAAAATCTTAAACTAAGTATTTCCTAAGTAAAATCTTAGTTGTTTTAAGTCACGCCCACAAAACTTAAGTGGTATGCATAAAATTCCTTATACTAAGGAAACGCCTAAGATAACACTTAAGTCTAAGGTACCTATAGAGCTACCTTAAATTTTCAAAAATAGTTAAAAATCAGTCGAAAGTTTGCGTTTTTGGTAGATCATTAATATGTTACCTACAACTTGATTGATTAATATATATATATCAGTAATAAAATACTAATTATTCGTTTATTTATTGCTAAATAATAAGTAAATATAACTGAGAGCAGAATAAAAAAGGAAAAAACCAATTTTCCTCTTTTTTAACTCTAATTTCTGACAAGTGCAATTAGAGGCTAAATTTGGACCAGAACGTAATAAATTTATTCTATAACCCATGTATTTGAGAAAAAATCATGAAAAACAAAGACAATTCTGTTATATTAGTATTTATTTGTTACATTTCAAAATAAATTTATACTGAATTCTACACTTAGCTGTCCATTTTAAGTCAACTCTCTGTAAAGGATGCAACATAGAATAAATTTATTCTAAATGCATGGTGCTTTATGTATATGATCATTTATAAAATAATTTTATTATATAGAGCCTTAATATCTATTATTAGTTCGAGAAAATCATAGAATACATTTATTCTACATTTAATGTGATTTATGATTATAATAATATATAAAATAAATTTATTTTGAAAGTAAAGTAATCTGTATGGTGAGGTTGAGACACAGAATAAAATTATTCTATGTTCAATGTGATTTTTGTCTTGTATAATAATATATAAAATAAATTTATTCTGAAAGTACAGTTATTATATTAAGGTGGAGACACAGAATAAACTTATTCTACATTCAATGTGGATTAAAAGTATTATGATATATAAAATAAATTTATTTTGATAGTACAGTAATTATGTTCAGGTTGAGACACAGAATAAATTTATTCTGGTTATGAAAATATATAAAATTTGTTTAGGAAAAAATACACTGATCTGTATGAATTGTTTAGGCTACATAGAATAATTTTATTTTAAACCAGCGGTGTTTTTGATAATATTTGATATGTTCACATAATTTTACCTTGAAAATACATTTAGGTCAGAAAAAAATGTGTTCCTATATAATTTTCTATCTTTCATGTCTATTTACATGTAAGATTCATAAAAATGTACTGTATTTGAAGTTGCGATGTGACTGTTTATAAACCCAACTTAAGACAATGCATATATCTGCTATCAACAATGCAAAAGGACACTCCCTTGAAATATGAAAACATTAATTTCTTCAGCTGATTTTGTTATGTGGGACTGAGTAGAAATACTGTGCAGCAATTTTAATAAAAACAAAATATCAATATATAAATGTAAAATAAACAGATAAGAAATAGTAAAAGTTCAACAGGTTTTTCTTAAATTGAAAATATATCTGTTTTTTTAAACATGTCTCTCTCTGTAGATGCACGTGCTAAAAATTGTCTTTTTTCTTGCTTCTGGATAGGCCTGATCTGAAAGAAATAACGACAAATTCAAAACAATTTCAACCATACCAAAATTTATAATCTTTGATAAAGAAATTGTCTGTCTTTCTTTTAATCTTACTTATGATGTCCATTTTGCTTATATAATATTATTCACTCTCTTTATTGTAATTAATAATAGTCTTCCTCTGTGTTGAAGTCCGTACTTTGACCTATGATGATTTACTCTTATAAATTGTGACTTGGATGGAGAGTTGTCTCATTGGCACCTATACCACATCTTCTTATATCTATTGCCTCTGGATACAGCAAGATAAAGATAGCTATGCTATGCACTTGAACAGTAATTATTGATTTTTAATTTATACAATAAATGGATTAACTTACAGTAACTCATTAAACTTTTACAATTTAAAAGTCAACAATCTATCAAATTAAAACCTCATTATTACATACCTAATCTTCATCTTCAGAGACACTGAATAAGTCAGGACTGAATAACAATCTAGTCTTTTTTTTTGCTGGTGTTTCATAACAGTTTTCTCACTCTACAAGAAATATTTGAAGTTTAAAATGCAGGAACACTTACTCTGTTATTGTTTTTCTTCAGGCATATTTCTTTATTTTTATCAGGATTGGCATGTATCATTCCCAACTTCCTGAATATGCATGTAATATTTGCCATCAGTGGCGTAGCTAGGTGTTTGTTACGTGTACGCCCGAACCTCGGCGAGGGGTATGAGGGCCTAAGTCATAGCACCTGTTGGTAGTTGGTTCAACGTGACGAAGCCCCCGTAAGCTAACAGGTTATCAAGAATGAGATACCGTTCCCGTTGTTGAAAATTCTCATCAATAGCAACATACTTAAAGAATTTAAATGGTTTATTTTTAATGTTTAGTTTATTCATCGTGTTGATATGGAATCTAATGGTCATTAGATATAGAGAAAAGTCTAAAACAGTTTCTTTAAAATATGTTCAAAAGGAGCCATATGGGGTAATTGTCGTTAATGAACATGAAATAATTAATGTTCGGAAGGTTTCTGTTGAATCCTGGTTCTCGGCTGGAATTGCCTTCCGCGTAAAGTGAATGCATTTATCTATCTTTTACAGGATTTAAAAAAAAAAAAATTTTTTTTAGATATATGTTTTCTTTTCTTGGAATATCCGACTCGACCCAATTTTAACGAAAATCTATTAAGGTTTATAAAATCTTTTGAAAAAGTCCCATATCGTTAAATTGAATAAAGATAAGTCCTTCTGTCAAATTAATACTGCCACAATGGAAGAAAAAAAAAGCTTTCAAAATTTTGATTCAGACATTAATCAGAAAAAAGCTTCTTCCATCATAAAATCCAAAAAAGGTTTGACAAAGTAATTGATCTATAACAAACTTTTATCCCAGACTGCATGTATCTACTTGCGCAACAAGTTTTTTTTTAATTCTAAATATGGCAAAATTAAACAGATAATTTCATCATTATGCTCTTGATACTCTTTTTGTCATGCACAGTTTCTGTCCAACTTCCATACAAAGGTTTGCTTGAGGTATTTATATTTAAAATAAACACCTTTTAACCCCACACTTATCCTAAAGAGGGGGGTCAAGAGTGACACCACCGACGAAATTTAGAATCGCATATGTCTTGCTATTGGGACATATAGAAATGACACAGGCTCGACAAAAATGGAAACCACATATCGAATCACAGAATATAATGAATTCATTTAAAAAGCAGGAAAGTTGGTAGAATTCTCTGAAGATTCACAACTAGTAGATTCAGACTTTGAGAAACAAATCTATATAATATGATACCTTTTGTTTGAAAAGTAAAATTCGTCACTTTAATTCGAAATTGAAAAGAAAAATTACAGGGCTGATGTACTATTTATAAGTTATTTGTATTTTATTGAGATTAAAATTCAAGTGTACGCCCGGGCGTTTTGATGTAAACGTAGCTACGCGCATGGCCATTGGACATTCAGCCAGTCATGATCAATCAATCAATCAATCATAGAGTCTTAAAACAGATGAGTGGTTCATGCCTAGGAGACAGCGAACTGAATACACAAATAATAATTAAAATCAGGTTTCATTAAGTCTTAAACAAAACACAGGACTGGTGTTAACAATACGTTTACCTATCCCATTTAAATTACCAGAAAACAAGTAAGACATGTTCCAAAAGGAACAGCAGCTTCCTCAGGTAAAAATGTGAGTAATGTACCCAACACATTCTCCCTTCAACAAAATATTCATTTTCCTCTCAAAACGTTAAAGATGCGCGTTCAGCACTCTGATACAAAAATATATTGAAATTTAGGTACATGTACTTTAGTCAACACTTTACACATTTTATTACCAAAATATGAGTGCAAATATCTCGCCTTTGTCTTACTTATTATTGAAATCATATTGAAAGTCTTTAGTACAATTATCAGGTATACTTAACTTTATCAATGCGCAACTACAATGTATGACACAACTAAAAATTGTCCAATGAACCATAAAAATGAAGTCGAAGTCAATTGAGACCTGTCAGACGGACATTTCCAGCTGACAATGATTCCATACATGATACACCCTATATAGTGGTGCTACTGTTTAAAGTATCTGAGAAATAGACCAAACCACAAACACTATACATTGGCCAATGAACCATGAAATTGAGGCCAAGGTCAGACGGAACCTGTCGGGTGGATATGTACACCTTACAATCATTTCATTACTAGTTATAGTATCTAGATACGGTCTTGCTTAAGTTACTTTATTTTTGATAACTGATCCATGGAATAAGGTCGAGGTCAGGTTAACCCTACATGTACCTAGCTGACGAATATGTAAATGTTGATAGGAACCCATATACCAAACAAAGTTATCATATTACTCATAATAAGTGAGTTTTTCATTTAACAAAACAAAATGTATCAAGCAGTTACTGAACCATGAAAATGAGGTTGCCGGGACAATGACATATAACAGAAGGAAATTTCGTAACATAAGGTATGAAGCATTTAGATTGTCTAACTTATAAAATATAATGCTTCAAACAAATAGTGTACACCATCGTCGCCGCCGTTGCTTGGTTGCAATACCTACCATGCCATGTCTCGCATACAGGCGGAAAAAAAAACCAAATCACTGCACAACAAACATCAACGTTTCATATAAACCTCTGAAGAAAGAGATACCTTTCTGAGAATTTTTTTTTCCTGAAAGGACCCTTTAATTTGTATTCATGCTGGACTATATTTCTTCCAGAGTTTAATCGTTAATACACATGATATATATGCTACACTTTTACTATTTTATATAATATTTATGAAAAATTTACTGTTGTTAAAGTGTGTACTTTTCCCTCGAGATACAATGTATATTATTTACCATTTAAAATTCCTTGCAGTCAGAATTAATACATTTTTTAAAAAATTATTCGAAAATGCCTGCCCATAACAAGTATTAATTTGATGACCATTCGGACATTCATTTGAGAAGAAAAATTCGACTGAGGTGTGTTTTTTCAGGGAGGTTCTTTTAGTTCGAAAAGGACATCTGTGGTCTACTAAAACAGTGCATAGTTATGAAAATTTGTCAACAGAAGGCATGAAAGGCTTATAATATCTATGTTAATATATAAATACATAAAATAAATACTTACAAACTTCTGTTGTCTATCCTGATATGTTCCTGGTGCCGTTTCAACCACGACAAATACAATACACAAACGGACATTGAATCGTCGTTCCTAATCTTTGAATAACATTAGAAACAGACCTTTCCTCCATGTACTAACTCGAATAATTCAGCGCTCCCTATCCACTACTTTTCTCGAGGAAATGGTTCATGGAGTGATCGAAGTGATCGTAATATAAAGACTGGATTATTCGGGTTATCTATGTTATGTGCTACTGTTTAAAGTATCTGAGAAATAGACCAAACCACAAACACTATACATTGGCCAATGAACCATGAAATTGAGGCCAAGGTCAGACGGAACCTGTCGGGTGGATATGTACACCTTACAATCATTTCATTACTAGTTATAGTATCTAGATACGGTCTTGCTTAAGTTACTTTATTTTTGATAACTGATCCATGGAATAAGGTCGAGGTCAGGTTAACCCTACATGTACCTAGCTGACGAATATGTAAATGTTGATAGGAAGTTAGGAACCCATATACCAAACAAAGTTATCATATTACTCATAATAAGTGAGTTTTTCATTTAACAAAACAAAATGTATCAAGCAGTTACTGAACCATGAAAATGAGGTTGCCGGGACAATGACATATAACAGAAGGAAATTTCGTAACATAAGGTATGAAGCATTTAGATTGTCTAACTTATAAAATATAATGCTTCAAACAAATAGTGTACACCATCGTCGCCGCCGTTGCTTGGTTGCAATACCTACCATGCCATGTCTCGCCTACAGGCGAAAAAAAAAACCAAATCACTGCACAACAAACATCAACGTTTCATATAAACCTCTGAAGAAAGAGATACCTTTCTGAGAATTTTTTTTTCCTGAAAGGACCCTTTAATTTGTATTCATGCTGGACTATATTTCTTCCAGAGTTTAATCGTTAATACACATGATATATATGCTACACTTTTACTATTTTATATAATATTTATGAAAAATTTACTGTTGTTAAAGTGTGTACTTTTCCCTCGAGATACAATGTATATTATTTACCATTTAAAATTCCTTGCAGTCAGAATTAATACATTTTTTTAAAAATTATTCGAAAATGCCTGCCCATAACAAGTATTAATTTGATGACCATTCAGACATTCATTTGAGAAGAAAAATTCGACTGAGGTGTGTTTTTTCAGGGAGGTTCTTTTAGTTCGAAAAGGACATCTGTGGTCTACTAAAACAGTGCATAGTTATGAAAATTTGTCAACAGAAGGCATGAAAGGCTTATAATATCTATGTTAATATATAAATACATAAAATAAATACTTACAAACTTCTGTTGTCTATCCTGATATGTTCCTGGTGCCGTTTCAACCACGACAAATACAATACACAAACGGACATTGAATCGTCGCTCCTAATCTTTGAATAACATTATAGAAACAGACCTTTCCTCCATGTACTAACTCGAATAATTCAGCGCTCCCTATCCACTACTTTTCTCGAGGAAATGGTTCATGGAGTGATCGAAGTGATCGTAATATAAAGACTGGATTATTCGGGTTATCTATGTTATGTGCTACTGTTTAAAGTATCTGAGAAATAGACCAAACCACAAACACTATACATTGGCCAATGAACCATGAAATTGAGGCCAAGGTCAGACGGAACCTGTCGGGTGGATATGTACACCTTACAATCATTTCATTACTAGTTATAGTATCTAGATACGGTCTTGCTTAAGTTACTTTATTTTTGATAACTGATCCATGGAATAAGGTCGAGGTCAGGTTAACCCTACATGTACCTAGCTGACGAATATGTAAATGTTGATAGGAAGTTAGGAACCCATATACCAAACAAAGTTATCATATTACTCATAATAAGTGAGTTTTTCATTTAACAAAACAAAATGTATCAAGCAGTTACTGAACCATGAAAATGAGGTTGCCGGGACAATGACATATAACAGAAGGAAATTTCGTAACATAAGGTATGAAGCATTTAGATTGTCTAACTTATAAAATATAATGCTTCAAACAAATAGTGTACACCATCGTCGCCGCCGTTGCTTGGTTGCAATACCTACCATGCCATGTCTCGCATACAGGCGAAAAAAAAAACCAAATCACTGCACAACAAACATCAACGTTTCATATAAACCTCTGAAGAAAGAGATACCTTTCTGAGAATTTTTTTTTCCTGAAAGGACCCTTTAATTTGTATTCATGCTGGACTATATTTCTTCCAGAGTTTAATCGTTAATACACATGATATATATGCTACACTTTTACTATTTTAAATAATATTTATGAAAAATTTACTGTTGTTAAAGTGTGTACTTTTCCCTCGAGATACAATGTATATTATTTACCATTTAAAATTCCTTGCAGTCAGAATTAATACATTTTTTAAAAAATTATTCGAAAATGCCTGCCCATAACAAGTATTAACTTGATGACCATTCGGACATTTATTTGAGAAGAAAAATTCGACTGAGGTGTGTTTTTTCAGGGAGGTTCTTTTAGTTCGAAAAGGACATCTGTGGTCTACTAAAACAGTGCATAGTTATGAAAATTTGTCAACAGAAGGCATGAAAGGCTTATAATATCTATGTTAATATATAAATACATAAAATAAATACTTACAAACTTCTGTTGTCTATCCTGATATGTTCCTGGTGCCGTTTCAACCACGACAAATACAATACACAAACGGACATTGAATCGTCGCTCCTAATCTTTGAATAACATTAAAAACAGACCTTTCCTCCATGTACTAACTCGAATAATTCAGCGCCCCCTATCCACTACTTTTCTCGAGGAAATGGTTCATGGAGTGATCGAAGTGATCGTAATATAAAGACTGGATTATTCGGGTTATCTATGTTATGTGCTACTGTTTAAAGTATCTGAGAAATAGACCAAACCACAAACACTATACATTGGCCAATGAACCATGAAATTGAGGCCAAGGTCAGACGGAACCTGTCGGGTGGATATGTACACCTTACAATCATTTCATTACTAGTTATAGTATCTAGATACGGTCTTGCTTAAGTTACTTTATTTTTGATAACTGATCCATGGAATAAGGTCGAGGTCAGGTTAACCCTACATGTACCTAGCTGACGAATATGTAAATGTTGATAGGAAGTTAGGAACCCATATACCAAACAAAGTTATCATATTACTCATAATAAGTGAGTTTTTCATTTAACAAAACAAAATGTATCAAGCAGTTACTGAACCATGAAAATGAGGTTGCCGGGACAATGACATATAACAGAAGGAAATTTCGTAACATAAGGTATGAAGCATTTAGATTGTCTAACTTATAAAATATAATGCTTCAAACAAATAGTGTACACCATCGTCGCCGCCGTTGCTTGGTTGCAATACCTACCATGCCATGTCTCGCATACAGGCGGAAAAAAAAACCAAATCACTGCACAACAAACATCAACGTTTCATATAAACCTCTGAAGAAAGAGATACCTTTCTGAGAATTTTTTTTTCCTGAAAGGACCCTTTAATTTGTATTCATGCTGGACTATATTTCTTCCAGAGTTTAATCGTTAATACACATGATATATATGCTACACTTTTACTATTTTAAATAATATTTATGAAAAATTTACTGTTGTTAAAGTGTGTACTTTTCCCTCGAGATACAATGTATATTATTTACCATTTAAAATTCCTTGCAGTCAGAATTAATACATTTTTTTAAAAATTATTCGAAAATGCCTGCCCATAACAAGTATTAACTTGATGACCATTCGGACATTTATTTGAGAAGAAAAATTCGACTGAGGTGTGTTTTTTCAGGGAGGTTCTTTTAGTTCGAAAAGGACATCTGTGGTCTACTAAAACAGTGCATAGTTATGAAAATTTGTCAACAGAAGGCATGAAAGGCTTATAATATCTATGTTAATATATAAATACATAAAATAAATACTTACAAACTTCTGTTGTCTATCCTGATATGTTCCTGGTGCCGTTTCAACCACGACAAATACAATACACAAACGGACATTGAATCGTCGCTCCTAATCTTTGAATAACATTAAAAACAGACCTTTCCTCCATGTACTAACTCGAATAATTCAGCGCCCCCTATCCACTACTTTTCTCGAGGAAATGGTTCATGGAGTGATCGAAGTGATCGTAATATAAAGACTGGATTATTCGGGTTATCTATGTACTGACAAATATATTAAGATAGAGTCAAATGCACACGCTGTGAATTTATTATGTAATTTCCGTCGTTTGTTTGTCATTATCTATCGTGCGAAATTTTACATTCGGATGTTTATAATTTATTAGGTTTATATGATCACGATGGCTACAGTATGTGGTCATTAAAATATGATATGGGTAATTAGCATATGATAACAAATCGTGTTTGAAGAAAGAATCGTAAGATTTTATATTACAATTATCTTTTTCGTTTAGTTCTTAAAATTAAAAATCATTTACGTTATTAAAAAAAATCGAAGTTTTGAATATACCAATATTTTTTTTTTTTTTGTATAGGAACATTTATTCCATAGAAAAACAAAAGAATATTGGGTATCGATCCGTGACACAAAATGAATATAAGCACATAATAAAACACATACACAAAATAAGCAAAGGAACGCGTTTTAATTGCTCAAAGTTACATTAAACCTTCAACACGCAACAAAAAGGATCTCACCACACTGCAAATGTAAGACGACCACTAGCAACAGCCAGAGCGAAATAGTTTGCAAAAATAATTTGAATAGACTTCGTAAGATGTTACACCACCATTTTGGGCACGTTCAAAAAGGAAAGAAGTACGTATTTAAAACAAAGTAGTTCTTACGTATTTAAATCAAACTTTATTATATGCAGAATAATTTTTTGTAAGTTATATAGATATCAAATGAAAGGGCAAGGACTGCTGATCCTTGTAGAACACACACATTTGACAGATGAATACAAATGATACAAATAGTTATGAATTAATTCTATAAAATTGAGGGCGTATATTGCCTGTTACTCCGATATGAAGTACCTAGTTGGTGTATCCAAAGTCATAATATAATTAGTACAGTCTGATGTGTAAATAATGGTATACTTATCCCCAATATATATTTGCATGCTGTTTTTTTTTGTGTTGACGTCCGAAATACTGCACTGTAGACTTACAGTTAGGGGTTTTTTTTGCTTGTGAGAGAAACATGTTTAACCCCGCCACATTATTTATGTATGTGCCTGTCCCAAGTCAGGAGCCTGTAATTCAGTGGTTGTCGTTTGTTTATGTGTTTTTCGTTCATTTTTTTACATAAATAAGGCCGTTAGTTTTCTCGTTTGAGTTGTTTTACATTGTCTTATCGGGGCCTATTATAGCTGACTGTGCGGTGTGGGCTTTGCTCATTGTTGAAGGCCGTACGGTGACCTATAGTTGTTGATGTTTGTGTCATTTTGGTCTTTTGTAGATAGTTGTCTCATTGGCAATCATACCACATCTTCTTTTTTATATTAGCTTATTGTTCCTGCTTTCCGTAAAAAAAGAATGGCTTTTCCATGATATTATATGTTACATTGCTCCTACCAAACAAATAATGAAGGTTAAGAAAACATTCGTTTATATGTAATGAAAGCATTTGAAGACTGGTACGATTGAAGTTAGAATAATGTGTCTTGGCAGTGTGGCATGTCTTCTTACAAAGTTATTTGTATCTTCTGAAAAAACACGTCAAAAAATCTGACGCAGTTTGTCTAGTACAAAACGTGTAAATAACATAAAGCATGTTGTCATTCTAGGTGTATGTATGTAAAAGCTACCACTGGACATCAGACATCGTTATTATCGTCATCCTCATCATTCTTTATATAAATAATGACCGGAGTATCTTATGGTAAAAAGGGATATAAAAAAGTGGTTAAAACTTTGCTCCATCATGGTTATCAATCTAAAAAAATATAATTCTCTAATTTCGTTATCCTCTTATAAAATACAAGCACTATCATGGTTCTGGAATGATTTATCCGGGTTATTGTTTCATATGTAAATTTTAAAATAATAAATGGCGAATTAACTAAAAAAATATATAAACTATGAAAGAACGAAGCACTTACTTCAAAGTTGATTAAACCCGCGGGGATTTCAAGAAAGCTTTTTACACAAGACAAAGTCATTGAAGAGATTTCATTACGAACCTATCTACTGGATTTATTGTTATTTTGTTCAAGTCCTGAATATGCACGTAATTTTAGCCACATCACGTTCAGCAAACTTAAAAATCGTTTCCTTAATTTTTTTTATCTGAAAACGATGAAAGCTCATTTGGTCGAGGGTTTTGTTGTATAATTAATCAAGGCCCCCCCGTAGTATCTTTGTCCGCACTGAGGCCGTTTCCTCCTTCGACTCACTAAAAATCGAGGTATATTAGTCAAGTTACCGCCACTGGATATGAAGCATGTACAATATACAGATTTATCATTAGCTTTGAAGAGAATGGGATACCAAACAACATATCCATATTTTTGTTTCGCCTATATATTTTTAGCCTTAAAGTTCTTTTACATATTTTTAAATTGTTGAAATTTCTATTACAATTAATGCACTTTTGATTATAAGTTGAAACAATATATATATATAATTAATTATATATAATATTACCTTAAAAATACATGCACGCGATTTTTTGTTTCTTGATCTTTTCGTTTTTAGGGGCCTGAGGTTATGATGGTTCAAACTTCGCACATGGCAGTTGCGTTCAAATGCAATCTTAAAAAATAAAGCTGAGAATGGAAATGGGGAATGTGTCAAAAAGACAACAACCCGACCATAGCACAAACAACAGCAGAAGGTCACCAACAGGTCTTCAATGCAACGAGAAATTCCCGCACCCTGAGGCGTCCTTCAGCTGGCCCCAAACAAATATATATACTATCAGTGATAATGAACGCCATACTAAACTTCAATTTGTACACAAGAAACTAAAATTAAAAATAATGCAAGACTAGCAAAGGCCAGAGGCTCCTGACTTGGGACAGGCGCAAAAATGCGGCGGGGTTAAACATGTTTATGGGATCTCAACCCTCCCCCTATACCTCTAGCCAATGTAGAAAAGTAAACGCATAACAACAGGCACATTAAAATTCAGTTCAACAGAAGTCCGAGTCTGATGTCAGAAGATGTAAACAAAGAAAATAAACAAAATGACAATAATATACAAATAAAAACAGACTACTAGCAGTTAACTGACATGCAAGCTCCAGACTTCAATTAAACTGATTGAAAGATTATGTCTTCATCATATGAATATCAGGCACAATCCTTCCCGTTAGTGGTTTAGTATCATTTATTTAGTAATGATTCTTTATGTCGTAACTACAATTCCGTTCCCTTTTCAGGAATGTGACCCGCCGAATTATTACCGAGTTTGTAATAACATGACCAATACGACGGGTGCCTCACGTGAAATTCTTCCCGTGAGGGGTTTAGTATATTGATTGAATATAATTATCAGTTTTCACGACAAAAATCTTAGATTCTCTCTTGGCATTCCGGCTTTCTCCACCATTACAGTTTGATAACCACGAAATGAACAATATTGTGCTGAAAGATCGATTGGAAAAAAGCAACCGTTTCTAATCACAATGTTTCATAATCAAAATAATGCTTTAATTAGAATACATGGAGGGCAAGGCCTCAACCTATATATACGTTCTCACAAGTACGAGGGTCAGGATGGGGTCAAATTTAAACCATTTTTCTCTTACTATTCTTTCTATTTTTTTTTGTTCATTATTCTCTATTCTGTAAACCCCCATCCACAGCCTCAGGTATAGACGAAGTGTCATATATGTGGTCTAGTAATGTCAGCAGTGTGATCTGCACATTAATCATTTTGTAGAAAAAGATGAACGGGTGGTGTTTATACATTGTTGGTGTTTATACATTGTTTTGATGTAAGATATGATACATCTTTTCTATAAAATCGATTGATTGACAGACTGTTGGTTGCTTAACGTGCAGTGTCAAATAGTTCATGCATGCATGCACGGAACGAGAAGCTATTTTAAAACAATACATACCATGGGGAACCTGTAATAAGGGTAGACCGGGATGAAGTGCGGTAAGCTTTTATAAATCTTTAAAAACAAATAAAAGAAAGGATAAGACAAAATGGTACACATTCTCAAACGCCTATTTATCGGTAATAATACTTGAGGGTCTTGTTGGAGTTGATAGAATATTGAATCACGGGACTGGGAAACGCAGAATAAAGGACAAAACATATAGCATATACAAAAAAAATATAAAGAATAGAAAATAAAAGGATGATCAAATAGAGAATAATGAGCAAAATTATAAAGAATAGAAATAATGTTTTAAAAATTAAAAGAATACAAAATCGATGGACCATCCATCCAGACCATTATACTTTTGTAGTTGTCCATTTTTGATTATAACATATTATTTTATTAGAATGATATAAAATGACCACACATCAATAACCTCTATGAAATGACACAGATTCAAATAATTTACAATCTTCGATTTGTTTAATTCATGTTAGCAAACAAGTGCCGCATATCTATCTGAAGTTGTTAAAATAATTATTGCTAATTATAACAAAAGCGGCTTAACAGCCTTATCATTTTATATAATGCACGAGTACGTTGATTATAGGCCCCTAGTGTTACCACATGCCGAGAAGACTTCAAATGGAAACACAAGATAATTAATGACAAGACGTAGGACACTGATCTGTAATTTTGTATGATATGATCACTTGGTATTTCTCTCTATGTACGTGCAATGAAGATGACAGACAAGTGGAAATTAAAAGGAGGGAAGACAAGTTGAACATAGACGGGATAGTTTTCCAGTTTCGTTTATGAAACATTCATCACAGTTCAAGAAATTGGAGGTTAGTTTTGCTCAGTATACTAGAGGTGGGATTGGGGGTGGGGTCAAGGATACTGGGATCCCCTCATAGATCCCCGACATATATGCTCAATGCATACTAGACGTTTTACAAGTCTCTGCGTATGCCCCTTTTCAAATCCTCGATCGATCTGCATCTGCGAATATCAATTTGCATATTTATCTACGATATTACTATTACTAGATTTATTTCACCTGACTGGGCGGAGTTTAAGAAGTTCGCTTATTTAAGACCAGTCCATCTATAGACAGGAGTTTAGGGATAAGATCATCAATGAAGTGTCCAGTTATTCGTCTCATATCATACACTCAGTTCTTTTGTATATGCGTTTGGTGACACTGATTAGTGATTAGAATTCAATAATAATTATAACGACAATCATCCTTATCACACACATCTTCAAATAGACTGTCCTTATGCGAATTAAAACATAAGCTCCGCCCGATCAGTTGAAAAAAACGTTGGTAAATATACATCAGAATATCGATCATTCAATAATAAACAAGAACAATTTGG
Source organism: Mytilus galloprovincialis (assembly GCA_037788925.1). Classification (NCBI taxonomy): domain Eukaryota; kingdom Metazoa; phylum Mollusca; class Bivalvia; order Mytilida; family Mytilidae; genus Mytilus; species Mytilus galloprovincialis. The sequence goes on from CM075341.1 coordinate 63,044,933, forward strand.
AATATAACATTTATGGAACGCCACAACTGCCTATGATAACGATAATCATATCATTAAGGAAAGAGGTATATCATGAAGCAAATTAAATTAAATGTTCATTCTATAACTAAATTTATCTATACTACTCTGACAATTTGTTATATCACTAAGATAAATTAATATACTACAAGTGTGGATGTTTGACAGTGTTTTGTATGACAAAAGAAGTTCTATGTTTTTCCCATTGGTTTCTATATTATTAACTATGTTGCATAATATGACAACCAACCTGAGCATTGGGAGAGTTGTTTATTTTATATTTAGTTTTTTTATGTTCAAGACAGGCATACAAGAGCTCGAGACACTAATTGCATCAATTACCAAATGATTATGTCAGATAGAGTATGTTCCACATTCTTGATTTTGGATATATTTTGAAGCTAGTAGAAGAGGAACACATAACAAGTTAATTTTTTCATGGTGTGATTTTTTTATATTGAAGATGGTAGCTGAAAACATGTATTTGCTTGCTATTTGTATGGTTCTATTTATATTACTTTGTGGAGAATCAACATTATCATAAGTAAAAGATTTCGTTTAAATGTCGAAATTGTTTCTCAGATAAGAAGACATTTAATAGTTTTTAGTAATTAATTTACTCAGAATAGAAGACATTAGTAATGACAATGCCTGACATGATGCTTGGGGCTAGATGAGACTCAGTTGTATTGTTAATTACCCCCCTTTTAAACATCCCTGGATCCGACTCTGAAGACTATGCCTTAAAACAAGGAATTTTATATTTAAATATAATGATTCCATGCTTATAGTGAAGAATATATATATTAGATTGGGTGCATGTTTTCTCTTTTTAATTCATAAGTTTGAACGTAAATTTATTAGATACATATTATGATAAATACCCTATATAACCGACGAATTCCATGGGGGTGTAGCAGTGGGGACCTTCTGACTGCCGTAACAGCGATTCTAAACAATCAACCTAATTGTTTCAACAAAATGGAGGTCCATGCCCCCCCCCCCCCCCACACCCCTTATGAAAGAAATCCACCTCTGGGTAGGTCTTAAAACTTTTCGATATTTTCCATGTAAGTGAATTTTTTTTAGGGTATGCCCTACATCTTTAGAATAAAACTGAATTGAAATGACTGCCCTCCCCCCACCCACCCCAAAAATATTTCCCCCACACTCATATATAAAACTTGGTTTTGCATGCTCTCAGACTCTCTTCATTTCTTAATTCTGTTTTAACTAATGGCTACAATTGATACCGCGCGGTGTATTTTAACAATTTTAAAAACCGTGCACGTACAGAGTAAACAAAAGAAAAATAGTACTACCATGAATTACATGTTTGTAAAAACTGAGTACTTTTTGGTATACATAACAACGAGATTGGGAAATAGTATATATAACTACCCACTGTTATCTCTTGATTTGTTGATTATACGTGATTTGAAGAAAATAACGATGATCTTTAATATTTACTTATTATTTAGCAATAAATAAACGAATAATTAGTACTTTATTACTGATATATATATATTAATCAATCAAGTTGTAGGTAACATATTAATGATCTACCAAAAACGCAAACTTTCGACTGATTTTTAACTATTTTTGAAAATTTAAGGTAGCTCTATAGGTACCTTAGACTTAAGTGTTATCTTAGGCGTTTCCTTAGTATAAGGAATTTTATGCATTCCACTTAAGTTTTGTGGGCGTGACTTAAAACAACTAAGATTTTACTTAGGAAATACTTAGTTTAAGATTTTTTATGCATACCACTCAGATAAAAAGGGCGGAGTTTCCTTAACTTAAGTGTTTACTAAGGAAAATCTTAACTTAACTAGCTTTATGCATACGGGCCCTGTTAGTTACATTTTATCATAAAGATCAAACTATAGTTTAAGGAATGTCGCTTGGAGTTAAATACCAACCCGACCATTCATCCATATCTTGTATTTGTAGTTAAATTGAACATAACAAAAAGGATGTTAAACGATACGATTATACTGCAAATCGCTTAATTGATTATATAAGTTATAAGAGGGTACGTTGCGGGTGCGCTCGATTCCAATGTTAATTGACTAGTATTGTCACTTTTCCTACCAAAAGTCGGTGGTTCTCTCCGGTTATTCCGGCTCCCTCCTCCAAAAAAAAACGACCGCCTCAAAATAGAACAATAGTGCTGAAAGTGACTAAATACAAATCAATCAATCAATCAATTTCAAAATGGCCCTTCACATACCTGGAGAGTTATTTGTTGCCAGAAAAAAAATATGAAAGTCCACCATCGCAGTCCGTTGAACTGTTTTGGTAGGAAGGTTCGTGTAAAATGTATCATATAAGTTCAATAATAGAATTATTCCCCCACGGTTTAAAATTAATGTATAACATATCGTGTTTCCGAAATTATAAATTCAATTTCTTTCGAGTCAAATTGAATCTCACTTACAAAAATTTAACAAGTGTATGCAAAGTCTAACTGTTGAAATTCTACAGAACGTTTAAAAGATCCCACATTTGCATCCATTTAAGATATCACCTATGTGTATCCATATTGTTGTTACCATTTTACTTTAAGTTACAAAATTAAATTAAGGATGTTTGCTACTCTGTTTCAAAATAACAAGCTTTATAAAAGACTGTTCTAAAATAATAGTATATAAATAAAGGAACGAAAAAAGCAGAAAATACTGAAGGGTCTGTGTGCTTGTTTTCGAGATATAAGCCATTGAAAATTTGGCGGGAAATGATTCTCTCTAGACTTTTCATACTTTTAAAATTGGCCGCTTTTTTGTTTCAAAAACTATGAAAAAATAACAAGGATTTTAAAAGATTTTCAAATATGGCTTTTTAAACTATATGTAATAAAATTATGAAAAGTAGGGGTTAGTGGGCAAAATTTTTTAATGGCAATACATGGATAAAACCAGAGGTTTCCGATAATCTGGCAAAAATTCATAAACAAGAGTAGCAAACATCCTTATTTTAAATTAGGTCAAATTTCAATCAGATAATCACAATAAATGTTCGACTTTCAATATTCAAGCTGAACTAAAGAGTAAAATAACAAAAATACTGAACTTTAAGGAAAATTCAAAACGGAAAGTCCCTTTTCAAATGGCAAAATCAAAAGCTCATTGACAAACACATTAATCGAATGGAAAACAACTGTCATTTTCCTCACTTTTCATATACTTTAATTTGCTAATTTTAAAATGAATGAAGTCATTAATGTAGCGCTTCAAATATTTTGGAATTCCTCAAATAAGAAAGACTCAAATCTGGTAACTTTGTGAGGAAGAGACATACCTGTTTTAGTTTAGACTAGACACCCAATCTCCCATGCAGAGTTGTCGGTCCTTGCTCTCTCTCTGAGATAGAGAGAGAGCAAGGACCGACAACTCTGCATGGGAGATTGCTAGACACCGTGTTTATATAATCTAACATTTTTTTTTTTATTTGCTTCTTTAATTTTTGGCGTAAAGTAAAATTTGTAAAACAATCAATCCAGATTGAAAGAAAAACACAACATACAAAAACAATAAACATCAATATTATAATCTAACCTGCCGTACAAATTGATGCAATGTTAGGCACCAGTTTCATTCACTTGGAATTAACAGCGATAAAGGTTACTTTTACGTGACTAAATCGATGTGTAAACTCAGCATTTCATCAACAAAGTTGCTTTAAATAACATAAAGTCCTTATAGGCACCAGTTTCATTCACTTGGAATTAACAGCGATAAAGGTTACTTTTACGTGACTAAATTGATGTGTAAACTCAGCATTTCATCCACAAAGTTGCTTTAAATAACATTAAGTCCTTATAAGGTTTGAAAACGTTTGTTTTTGTTAAAATCCTAGTGTCGTATCTATCAACGAATTTACAACTAATTCAGATACCCGTATGTTGCAAACCTAAAGTTTACTAGCCTTGGATCTAGGCCCAACCTCGTTTTCAAGTCGGTAAGTTAGGATCCCTGCCTAAATGTTTTTGGCAAATCTTTAGGTTCAGTCCAAACTGGTTTCAAGTTTATAACTTACAATTTAAAATATGATATGGAAGCTTATCCTTAATTGGGAAATCAAATGTTGATATCTTGATGTCTTTTTGGCTTTATGGCGTTGTAAGGTAATTATATTGACACATTTCATTAACGTAAACTGGCACGTTTCATTAGCCTAAACTGGCACGTTTCATTGAGGTAAACTGGCTCGTTTCATTGACGTAAACCCTCGCTTCTGCTTTTATTATATTAAAGACACGTACATTTCTAGTAAGGTAAACAAAATGAAGGCTGTAGACACTGGTAGTGAAAACATCATCTTTTGCATTCAAGGACACTCTAAGGTCGATAATAAAAAAAAGGTTAAATTATGCTTACAGTATCATGTACGATGTCTCAATCAATCAGACTAAGTCTACGCCCATTCTTTTCCATGCAAGCATTGCATTGACAGCTCTCTAAAAAAGAAAATTGAATAGTAGTTTATGGCAATGTAAATTGTTATCATTATTACTCTCCGATTTCTCCTGAGAAGCATAAAAAAGATATTAAATCAACCTGTCTGTCAATTCAGCGCGTAAACAAAGGTAAAAATAGACATAATGACATCTTAAAACATTACAGAAATATGATGGAGTGGCCAGAACAAAAATATAATGCTGTCTTCTAATTGGTTCAATGTTTGTTTTTTCAATGCAAGATTTTCTAGAAATTGCATGAAATAAGTTCATAACTATTTTTACGACTTATATATACGCCCTGGTGGAATTCGATAACATAAACTGTGTAGTTTACATTATTTGAATAATACTTTTGTGTCTTCTCCGAAATTAGAGTAATTGAATGAAGTAATTATGATACACTGTATAACAATAAAGGAATTAAACAAAAAAAACAGAAAAAAAAAGAAACAGCATTTTTCCGAATTACCACAAAATTGTATTTTAAAATTGTTTTGTCATCAGAAAAATATGTCAACCTCATTTTTGTATGGTCTTCTGCGTTTGATTTTATGAACCTCATGATGAAAAGGGTGAATTGAGTTTAGAAAATGGTCACCTGGGTCTTCGTCTGATCGCTAAAAAAAACCCTTGCAAACGCAGGGTGTCCGTGTGGCTATGCGGGATGTATAAATATGCTGCCATGTCCGGTCGAAAAGTTGACGTTAAATCCGATGCCTTATGAACAGAGAGTACCACGCCCTTTACACATTTACGAACCATTGTAACACTTATCTAAGGGTCCGAAGGTAGGCTGGTGGAAGGCAAAAATCAAAAACAAGAGAAGCGAACATTCTTAATTGTTATTTTTTTTACTCGTGGCGAACATGCTGGAAACATTCGTCACTGGATGTAAAGAAAAGGACTATCAATCAACCAGTCCAATATGCCCTAATTTTCCAGTTGAAGTCCACATTCCCCGCCTTTAATACCTTATAGAACCTACCTATTGTATTAATGTTTTTACTTGTCATGAACATACTGGAAATATTTGCCACTGGACGTAAAGCACAGGACAATCAATCAACCAATCAATTGTTTTATGAGGAATTCTTTTTCATGCCAACCATAGGCTGATATAATTCTTATCACCTAAAACCATAAGGCTGTTAGACCTATTCAACAACTCTCGACACCGACTACTGACACCTACAGTTTACAGGAAAAATAGAGGGGTCGTATCAAAGATAAAAATCATTCATATATAAAATACATGTTACATAAATATGGTATCAAAAAGAAAAACACGAATATTTTGCACATAGCTTTTGTGGATTTTCTGTGTTGTGTCCTTTCATTCATGTATCATAAGTTAAAAAAAAGTATAAAGCATCTCACTCACTTTCAAATCTTAAAAAAAGGATATATTCTTTTTTCGGTAGAATTTGATTACGCTATTATTTATCTCTTTGCTTTGTCGGAGCCGTTCAGATTTCGCGGCTTGATACTGATTTTCCGACAGTATTGAATGTCATATGGTACTTCTAAATAATTTAGGTGTTGCATTATGTGATCCTACGCTTTATTCGTGCCATATCCATTGTCCGTACTTGCCTTTTTCTCATTTTTCTCAAAGTCAGTTTTGTGATATTTGAATTTAAAAAAGATATAATCAAAATATGAAATAAAACATTTGTCTTTCTATATGTTGTGTAAATAGTGTCACCGAATACACACCTCAGTGGAACGTAGCAAGGATGAAGGTTAAAAACCTACTAGCTATAAAGTGCATCGTGTAGGCATCCGAGGCCGCGAAAAAATAACAGACCGTGTATAGTGATGTGCCGCTCTAGCGACAAACGACATAGAATAATTATCTGTTTACATATTTAGATATATTTTTTTTCATTTTACTAGCCTAAAGTAACTTGATTCTCACTTTCTAAAAATAAAGAATAGTAGAATAACAAAGATATCCCTTTTATTCGTTCGTGATGGTCTGGATGGGGGTCTCTTATTTCTGTATTCTCTTATTTCCTAAGTACTTTTCTCTATTTTTCTTTTATTTTGTCCATTATTCTCTGTTCAGTTTTTTATGTTAACAACTATTCTCTAATCTTTATCATAATTTAGCAACCAAGTGTGCTCTATTTTTTTGGGAGGAGTCTTTATTTTTGGGCCAAGATTCTGTACTTTTGATACATTTTGTTATAGTCATTCTGTAAATCCCATCCAGACTCTTATTCATACTCAATTAAAAAAATTAACCAAAGATATATATCAGTAAATGGTTTATAACCAAAACCAACGTTGTGGCAAATGAATATTAGCAAACATGTTTTTTTTTCTACCTTTCATTTCAATAACTGGTCAATAGTATTTACAACCATTACTACTTTTGAGACGACCACTTACATTTTACCTGTCGTATTCGTTGTCAACTGTAGGTGTAGACAATTGTTGAAAAGGTCTAATATGATCTGTGTGTGTTTAACGAAGTTACATCTTCCCAATATTTTTTCAACACTTTTGATATATCGAATTCGATAGTACAATCTTATCAGTAAGATAGATAGTGTTATTTTCTCGGGGTTATGCTTCTAATTATTCCTTCTTTCATTACAGTTTTACAATTGATGTTTTTTTTTTCACATTTGCGATACTTTTAATTGAATAAATAAAAATCAGACAAAACAAGTTAAGTCTTTACTCTATTACTCAATATACTAGTAAATATTGTCTTAGCTTGAAATCGCTGGTTTAAAAGTGTATTTGAAAAAAAAAATCTTGGATTTCTTGTCAAAGTTTGGCTTTACTTTGATACTTTTTAGTTATGAAATCTCGTCATCGTTTTTATTAGGTTTTGGACTTTTAAATATGTTGCTCGAGTATAACTGAAGAGAACATAACCACTGTCCAGATGCGCATCTGGTACAGTAGCATTGGTATTCAAGAACATTATTTCTAACAGTCACAATCATGTTCAAAGGGAGACAATTCGATCAGTTTCACACTGAACAGCAAACGTAAACGTTAGACAATATGGCGAATTGTCGATGTAAATTTTTTGAAAAGGAACGAATGACTATTCAGTTTACCGGTAATTATCGCTTAGGTATATGTAATATTCAAAGTATGCCTGACCTTCATTTTGACAAAAACTGTGTCCTACTTGAATTTTATTACACTTAGTCTTGTGGATCCGTTTTTTTGCATGTTTTCTGTTGTTGTTGTTTTCTACTTTACGTCAGCGAATTAAATCTCTATGTCCCAAACCATTTGTGTTTGTAACAAGTTAGGCTACCTGGGACGCCTGTGTGTTGTTCGTTCTTGTTTGTCTGTGTATGTCTGTTTTGGGGTTAGGTGTTTTAGGAGTCGGGTGTTTGTGGTTGTTGTTGAATGTTGAGCTGTCCAGTATTCCTGTAATCCTATTTAAGTATCGTTTATATAATTCTTTTTTAAATATTCCATGATAAATATTAACTTGTATGACACAGCAATTGAAAATGGTAGCATGGTCTTTAAAATTTTGAAATGATACCCTTAAGGTGGTACCCAACACTTTCACTAAAATTAATTTGGCTCTTTTAATTTTCATTAAATTTTGTCAAAGTATTAACTTTGACCCTTTAACAAAAATATAAAATTTTCAAAAACTTTGAACCAACCGTTTAATCAGAAAAATTACACTGGTTATATAGCAGTTTGACAAACTACAATTTTGATCATAGAGAAGCTTAATATTCCCTTAAGAACACAACGTCATTAAAACGTTCTGCTGATTTTACAGAGTCATCTCCCTGTAGTGTTAGGTACCACCTTAATTCAAAAGTTTGTTGATTTTTTTTTTGTTCGTCCTTATTCAGTGTTCCTGTGTACCAGCATTCATTTTATAATTTCTCAACATATATAAAACTACAATAAATTTTAAAAATTAGCGAAGAGAATTGGTAGTTTTAGATAATCGCCAATAAAATTGCGAAAAACACTTTGTTAGATGTTTACAAAATATACTTATATTGAGTCAAATTCGAATGATACATTTACTGTCAATAAAATGGGTTTTCTTTTCTCAAATTATAAAATTAATATTCAAAAAGCAAATCTTTTCCAGATTCTTGTTTAATAGCAAGACCAAGAGGCTATAAATCATTACCTGCCATTTTCTCCGGTAAACAAACTTTCTTTGTTATTTATGTATTATTGTCATTTTGTTTATTTTGTTTGGTTACATCTTCTGACATCAGACTCGGACTTCTCTTGAACTGAATTTTAATGTACGTATTGTTATGCGTTTACTTTTTTACATTGGTTAGAGGTATAGGGGGAGGGTTGAGATCTCACAAACATGTTTAACCCCGCCGCATTTTTGCGGCTGTCCCAAGTCAGGAGCCTCTGGCCTTTGTTAGTCTTGTATTATTTTAATTTTAGTTTCTTGTGTACAATTTGGAAATTAGTATGGCGTTCATTATCACTGGACTAGTATATATTTGTTTAGGGGCCAGCTGAGGGACGCCTCCGGGTGCGGGAATTTCTGGCTACATTGAAGACCTGTTGGTGACCCTCTGCTGTTGTTTTTATTTGGTCGGGTTGTTGTCTCTTTGACACATTCCCCATTTCCATTCTCAATTTTATTTCTTAAACGTTTAGTAGACAGGGTCCTCTGTACAGCTTTAGTGGCCCTTTGGATCTGTTTCTGAAATATCACGCGATCACTTAAGATTATACTAAAACAAGGCCGTCTCATCCTAACTTACAATAAGTAAAAGGTTTAGTTTGATAAAATTGAGAATGGAAACGGGGAATGTGTCAAAGAGACAACAGTTAATTTGGTTGGCCTATCCTACAATGAGTTAGACATTATTGCGTCATTTCAATTGGCTAATCGTAGGGCCAACGTTGACTTTCAAATTTCACAGAAGACTACTTTCCCCCCTTGGCAACGGAGATTTGTTATATCTTAAATAATAACAACTAAAAACCACTCATATAGTTCATTTCATCTTAAAATATTCTTTTTGTCAAATATAATTCCATTCTGAAGCGTACAAAAGCTTGAATATGACTTTGTCATGATTACAGACTAACACTAACCCTACCTTAAATCAATATTTAGTAATCAGACACTAAAAATATGAAAATACTAACCTGCAACCATTTGTGATCAAGGCATTCCCTACAACTCATTCTTTTACTGCAAGAAAGGTACAAAATTGGATAATTATGGTTCTAAATTATATACAAAAAGAAATTAAAGTACAAACGAGTTATTCGGTGTTAATTCGGTGTTCCTCCAACATGCATGGTAATAATAAATATTCTACTGTCGTATGTATTCAGACCGTAAATCTCACATTATTGTTTGTTATCACAGATTCGCACAAATAACGTTAAATTTAAAAATTTACAGTACCAATCTGATTGATACTTGACGTTCCAGTGTTGATTATTATCAACAAGTGAGCATATCTGTCTTTTTTCTGAATGTCAGGCTAAATTGTGTTGAAGGCGTCACTGTGACTTTCAGATAAAGAACAGCAATAAAAGCGCTGTTCCTTTGCTTTTTGTGTTATTTTGCTGTGCATGTAGTGATTTTGTGTCATGGATCATGGATACCCCATATCCTTTCTTATCTATTGTAACTCTTTTTCTGCATGTCCTTTTATTTTAAGTTGTCTCTCAATTTTGTATCGTCCTACCGCTCGTGGCAGGTGCGTTTGACTCCGACCTCAGTTGACTAGGATTGCCAGTTTTTTTCCGCCGTAGGTCGGTGGTTCTTCCACAAATAAAAACCTACCGCCACGATAAAGAGCGTCCACATGGGTTTTTTTATTATGTGATTTCTTGGCCGTTTTTATAGTGACTATTTGATTATCAGACCAAATATTTCATGATTATATGATTATTTGATAATCTAGGACTGTATTTTTGATTATTTGATTATCTTGTTTAAACAAAATAATTAATGATTAGGTGGTTATATTTGCAAAACATTTGTGATTATGTGATTACTTGGACACCCCAATGAGGGGCCTCAATAAAGCCAAGATTGCTAAAAGTGGCGTTAAACACTAACAAACAAAAAATCAATGTATTGCTGTATAAACATAAACTATTCTTGTTAAACATGCCGCTGGTGACGTAGTAGCGCGGTATATATTTAGTGCACTAAAGTGCATATTACATAACATCTCTTGTTCTAATCTTTCTTACATTAAGTTGATAAACAAAATAAATAACGATAACAAATATTTGCAAAAAAATAAGTTATGGAATATAAATAAATTTGTTTTCTTTTTCATTTTGATGCAACAGGCGCCGGAGGAAATTAAATGTTCTTTGTCTCAATAAGAATATAACTTATTTACACTGTAACTTTAATGTTATTAATCATGCGAAATGTATTGATTTAAGTAAACAAGATATGGACTATAAAAAAATAAGTACAGTACATTTCAGCACTTGAAGAATAAAAGATCTGATAAGCACGTCGATTTTTATGAAGAATTGATAATATTACTTCTGATTGTTTTTTATGTTTAGTTTTTTGGTACAAATTACACGTAACTTTAAAATGAATTTGCGTTTATATTTGTTAAAACGATAAGAAAATTAATGAGATAAAATTTTACTAAATATGTTTTCTAATTGACATCGACGATGTGGTTACAAGGAAGTAAATACAGTTCTGTGCGCCACCTGGTTTTTACATCCAACATAAAGCCAAGAAGTAAATATAATTATTTTTTTTATGAATATGTATGATATTTAAAGAAATGACTTTGGTGGAAGAAAGATATGTATTTATGCAACATTATGTATGCATTTAAATAATTTTATTGAATCAGCAATAATTTTCTTAACCTATCTGTTGTAGAGGTGAACGTCCCAATTTTTGACACAAAAATTAGGTTCAAGCCAGACGGTAGTTGTGAAGAACCAACATTTAAAGTAAAAAAAGCTGCGGCACCATATGGGATTTTGGTACTGAAAAACACCCAAAGGTATGATACTCTGTGATTCAAAAAACAAATTCCTCCTTAATGCTAGGGTAAGTGAGTGACGGAGGGGGAAATGTTAACATTATCGGCAATGCAAATAATTACTTCATTTTAACCTAAAGGTGGATTCCCAAATGTTTTAAGATAAATTCCTTTTTTCTAAAAATCCTATTTTATATTAACCTTTTTGTTGATGAATCTGAAAGAGAAACATAATGGACGAATTTTGGCAAAAGCAGAAATTGAAATTGTTTTATAAATCTGATAAATCACAAAATGAAAAGGGTTGTATAGTATGGACTGGTGCAACTTATGCATCTGGCTATGGTTATACTAATGTTAAATGGCCATCTGGTGAGGAAAGTAGGTGTATTAATGTACATCATCTCTAATTTGAAAAACATGATGTTAATCAAGAGCTCATACACTGTCAGAATCAGGGAATTTGTTGTAAATCACATCAACCCTTTTGCACTGTATAAAGGTTATTATAGTTTTATTTGGATTTCTTTTTTTTTTTGCTGACTTGCTATAAGGGTGTTCCTCATATTTGGCCTTCTCTTTTGGGGGCGGCAAAAGCATATTTTTTTGGTACGATATTTCCTCCTGGTGTCTTTCATATAGGTCGAATAATATTGCCCGCCTTTCTGAACGTGAAACACAGGCATCGATTGTTTCTTTTTATAATTTTTTAACATATTTGTTGTTTTCTGAACTTGTTTTACAGCTTGGTGAAGACATAATTTTTCAATCAGTTTAATTGAGGTCCGGAGCTGGCATGTCAGTTAACTGCTAGTAGTCTGATGTTATTTATGTATTGTTGTCATTTTGTTTATTTTCTTTGGTTACATCTTCTGACATCAGACTCGGACTTCTCTTGAACTGAATTTTAATGTGCGTATTGTTATGCGTTTACTTTTCTGCATTGGCTAAAGGTATAGGGGAGGGTTGAGATCTCACAAACATGTTAAACCCCGCCGCATTTTTGCGCCTGTCCCAAGTCAGGAGCCTCTGTCCTTTGTTAGTCTTGTATCATTTTAACTTTTAGTTTCTTGTGTACAATTTGGAGTTTAGTATGGTGTTCATTATCACTGAACCTGTATATATTTGTTTAGGGGCTAGCTGAAGGACGCCTCCGGGTGCGAGAATTTCTCGTTGCATTGAAGACCTGTTGGTGACCTTCTGCTGTTGTCTGCTCTATGGTCGGGTTGTTGTCTCTTTGGCACATTCCCCATTTCCATTCTCAATTTTATTTACTGTTTGCAGTTATGGAACAGCCAAGTTTGTCACATAGGGTAAATATTGAGTTAGCCGTCCCTACATTGACAGAGTGTCCTGCAGAATGTGCCCGTCCAGAGGTGTTCCTTGAAAAGGTGACATTTTTAGGTATAGATGTTCGTAAAACGCGATTGAAGGCTTCAACTGTCTGCGTGTTGGAATTTAGTTTAGTTTTTTTCCATCATTGCTGGGCACATTCTGTAGTTCACACATTCACGCAGAATCTCTGATGATTTTTTTGTATGCTTGATTCCGAATTTTTTTCCCAGTAAAGCTCTATTTCCTAAACAGTTGTTATTTCTTAAACCTTTGCAAAGTAAAGAGTGCTTAGCACATTTCAGGTGCCAGTCCTGATAGCAATCAACAATTGCATCGGCCGCAAATGTTAATTTATTTCTTATCAGGTCTATATCATTCCCATATTTGTCAAAAGCTTTACATATTTCACCGTGACACCTTTCAGATAGATCGATTGCAAGTTTGTTTTGAAACTGAGTCTTTAATTTAACAGTATTCCCTTTCAAGATCTCGCATAACCTGCTATTTTTCTTTATGAAAAGCCGGTAATTTTTTGAAATGTGCCGTGTATCAAGCTGATGCGTTGGTTTAGTTTTTGTCACGCCTTCATCTTGTAAATCAGTTGCTGCCTGATATGCACCACTGTCTGGATCGGTTGTGAGATACTCGACTTCCATGTCATTCGACTCCTTCAGCTCTTGAAGTAACTCTTTGGCCCATGTTTTTTCATCGCCAATACTTTTTTCAAATGGGATTGTGGCAGAACAGTCCTTACCCAAACATTGGTGCTCATCTGATGGTTTGAGATGTTTACCTTTTGAGCAAAGTTTATTGTGCACAACTAATCCAATAATGTCATGCTGCTGTGTGACATTTTCTGCCAAGCTGTATATAACTTGAGTGACAGGTTGAAAGGGTGTTTTTCCTACTCCGGAATACAAATTGTTGTTGTACATCCCATCGGATTGTGCATTTTTGACGTTTGGTTTGACTTCCCATTCTGTTGTTGCAAATCTTTAATTCTTTCACGCCTCATTTTCATATCATTCTTATTTATTTCTTCTATTTCAGGGAGTATTTTATTACACGCATCCTGGATACCTCGTGCTGATGGTGGCGGCAGATTTGTACTTAAGCAGAGTCGGATGTAACCTGCTGCAGCCATTGGTGTTTTACTCAGTCCAACAGCAAGTCCAACGTTACCTTTGGCTCGTCTCCTGCCTGGTTTGTTGGTAGCAATTTCTTCGTACAATGAAAAATATTTTGATTGATATGTGCAATGTGTGTATTTCATTTGTTTTCTACAGCCTAATCCTCTTATTTTTTATTTTTATCATATCCCGGTGGAGAAATCCATTACACACTGGGGATATACTGGCATGTTCCTTTAAAGCTGTATTCCACATTACTGCATTTTGGTTAATATGGACATACCGGTTTGATCTGCTTTCTCTTCCCAAGGTGGCACTTGTTCTTTTTTCTCTTGTGACCCTGAAAGTGAGAATAGGTCGCCGTTGTACTTATCAGCATTGCCAAAATGTATTGTGAGAATATTTTCTATATAAATGTGAATTACCTCCCTTATATCATAGTTTTAATTGTGCTCTTGTATTACTTTTACTATCTTGAAAAATGAATTTTGCCTACTTTTGTGTAAATCTAATGATGATTTTATATTTTTAATGTATTGTCACCTGATATATATATTTTTTTTTAATTGATATCTTGTATTCAAACAGAATTTAATGTTTTAATAGACTGTCAGAAGTTTATATCTCTTAACTTACATAAAGAAAGGATATTTAATTGACATTTATTTATAACTTGTTAATTTATAATTTCAAGAGACATTTTAAATAATAATTTATTCTTATTTTGTTGTTTTAATAGGAGTCTGGACAGATTTTTCCTGATTTTGTTTTGGTTCCCTTTTGCGGAGAGAATAGTCCGAGGAAGACCTATCATCTTTGCCAACAGTTTTTAGGCGGCCAGCTCTAGATTTCTTTAAGTTTGCATTTTTATAGTGAGTATTGGTTCCATTTCTTAAAACTTTTCCAGTCAATTTTTCTTCAGAACTTTTCTGGGGTTATTATATAAATTGTGTCCTTTATTGAAGGAATATTTATTTCCTTTTTTGAATTTTGTCACAGGCATAGCAAACAAATATACACTTGCAGAATAATTTAACTTGACTTTCTAAATAAATTGAAATAGTGATTTTATTGTGAAACACCAAAAAATATCTAAATATAAATATTGTAATCACTGGGAGGCTGACTCAGAGATATAGGCACCCAATCTATTATTAGCCTAAATTTTCATCCAGCACCAGCATCACCTTTAAGTACAGTATGTGTAATGTAATGCCAGTATTGATGTAAACAAACACTGTCATGGAATGCAGGTTATCTCAGTACACATTTTATTTTTAATGAAGTTGTCTTTTTTAACTTTAATACACCTTTTATGACATGAAAACTGTCAAAAATAGATGAAACAATGCTATTTTCAGTATGAAGCATAACTTTAAAAAAATTTGCTGTGTGCTTTATGCAATTATTTCTTTATATGTATTTTATATAATCACTGACACGTATGTATCTTATGATATATTGAAATATGGATTGAAAGTCAGAGTGAAGTTGTCAGAATGGTTCTTAAAGTTGATGATTGGAAAAATCTCAGTAAATTTTGCATGTTCCGTCAAATTGAGGTTACTCCCCTTTTCATGTAATTTCTCGGGAAATATGACAAACACTAAATTCAGATTGTCTTTATTTTGTTACATTCATGTATCAGTACTAAAAAAAAACACGACTTATATTCTTCGAACAGAATTGGAATCGGTATAGGATACAAGGAAGTAAATACAGTTCTGTGCGCCACCTTGTTTTTACATCCAACGTAAAGCCAAGAAGTAAATATCATTTTTTTTTATGAATATGTATGATATTTAAAGAAATGACTTTGGTGGAAGAAAGATACGTATTTATGCAACACTATGTATGCATTTAAATAATTTTATTGAATCAGCAATAATTTTCTTAACTTATCTGTTGTAGAGGTGAACGTCCCAATTTTTGACACAAAAATTAGGTTCAAGCCAGACGGTAGTTGTGAAGAACCAAAATTTAAAGTAAAAAAAGCTGCGGCACCATATGGGTTTTTGGTACTGAAAAACACCCAAAGGTATGATACTCTGTGATTCAAAAGACAAATTCCTCCTTAATGCTAGGGTAAGTGAGCGAGAGGGGGAAATGTTAACATTGTCGGCAATGCAAATAATTACTTCATTTTATTAGGTTAAACCTAAAGGTGGATTTCCAAATTTTTAAGATAAATTCCTTTTTTCTAAAAATCCTATTTTATATTAACCTTTTTGTTAATGAATCTGAAAGAGAAACATAATGGACGAATTTTGGCAAAATCAGAAATTGAAATTGTTTTATAAATCTGATAAATCACAAAATGAAAAGGGTTGTATAGTATGGACTGGTGCAACTTATGCATCTGGCTATGGTTATACTAATGTTAAATGGCCATCTGGTGAGGAAAGTAGAGAGAGCGTCCATAGATTTGCACACATGGTTCAATTTCAGAAAACAAGAGAAGAGATTCCAAAATTTAAAAGTCCTGAGAAGTTGGAATGCAGTCATTTATGCGGCAATAAATGTTGTATTAATGTACATCATCTCGTATTTGAAAAACATGATGTTAATCAAGAGCGCATACACTGTCAGAATTAGGGAATTTGTTGTAAATCACATCAACCCTTTTGCATTGTATCAAGGTTATTATAATTTTATTTGGGTTTCTTTTTTTTTTGCTGACTTGCTATAGGGGTGGTCCTCATATTTGGCCTTCTCTCTTGGGGGCGGCAAAAGCATATTTTTTTGGTACGCTATTTCCTCCTGGTGTCTTTCATATAGGTCGAATAATATTGCCCGCCTTTCTGAACGTGAAACACAGGCATCGATTGTTTTTTATAATTTTTCAACATATTTGTTGTTTTCTGAACATATATCATGTACTTTATTAATCGTTTCTTCCTTATCGAGTTTGTTCATCCGTTCAGTTTTTATATATCTTACAAGATCCTTGTTAAAAAAATATAGTTTTTGAAGCAAAAAAGCAGGAAATGTTAAAAGTATGACAACAAGTACAGAAGATCATTTCCCACCGTATTTGCAATGATTTATATCTCTAAAACAAGCACATGTTCACAGACTCTTCTTTTCATTATATCATTTTGAATAGTCTTTTAATAACATTGTTATTTTGAAACAAAGTAAAGAACACCCATTATCTAACAGATCATAACAGTACACTTGTTTGCCTTTTTAATGTGTTTGTGAAATACATTACCATTAATATTGTGAATGCCAAATTCTTCATAAAAAAAAATAAAGGTCATTTATCCAAATAAATATTGATGATGATAGGGTATTTTCATATATTTGAAAAGCTACATGCTAGAAACGGTCACTTAAACCGTTTGTTTAATTATATATCAGAGGTTCATATAACAAAGCAATAGCATTATTTTACTCTTAATGTCTTGTTTAATATTTCATAAAACTGTATATGCTTTTAAAATGCAATAATTCTTGGAATTACGAATAAAAAAAGGCAGACAAATGTTTTTACAAATCTAGAAATAATTGAAACTGACTGAAATGTTGATTGACAGGTTGCTGCTAAACGTCCATTATCTAATATTACATGCATACACCGGATGACTACGGATAATGATATGAATGTGATTTACACTAGATTGAAACCCAGAAAACATTAGTAACATGCTGTATAACAATGTAACATTTTTGGATGTGACTTTTTTTGACTCAATACGTCCTGCTCAGACATATCATTCAGAGCGGTACAGTCTAATATACAGTTGGCATCAGTGTTGGTCTCTCTAATAATATTTCAGGAAAGGTCTAGAGAAATGATCAAAACATAAACCCAATATATTCATCAGGATTGAAATCATTTATGACAGACATGTAGTTCATATAATACCTTTGGATCAAATCGGTTACACTCAGGTGTTATGTTTATTACTCGTTTTAATCATTAATTTCGTCCCTGTCAGTGTATTAATTTTGTTCTCGATTTTGTTAATAAAGAAACACAATACATGTTTTTCTGATGTTTTGACCAAATCATGATAAATCTTCATATAGTTACTATTCGTGCTGACCATATTTCTATGTGTTAGACACAATAATTATATGTCTTATTTGAGGTAAATAAACATGTATCCCGAGTAATCAAAACTGCAAGAAATTTGAACCCAATGATGATTTTTGAAGGATCCTTGTGAAACACTTGTTTGAAGCAAACCACACTAAAATAAGTAATATAAAGTTTTATATTAATATGGCCGAAACTGAGCAATGAAAATTTGCATCAGGGTATCGGAGTAATGCAAGCCATTACTCTAGAGCTAAACGGGCGCATTTAAAGATCAACGGAGAAAGTCCGATAAGGGCTAGTTTTTGCTTATTATTCGAGGTACATCAAATGAAAGATTTTTAGCATTTTTCAAACACTTCTGAATCAGTGTCTACTTCAGTCGATTATGATGGTTTATGTCAACGATGTGGACTGCATTGGTAGTTAAAGTCGCTTAAATTCGAGCTTGGTGATAAAAAATCTATCAAATATGCCATAACAGTTATCAAAACGTCACTTTTCAGATGGTTTTTTTTCTATATGTAGGTGGCCGCATTCGTGTTCAGTCTAAACATTTATATATATATATGTTATGTTTTATCATCAATTAGGAATTAGCTGATCATCATGTTTATGAAACCTAACAGATATTATTATCTTATTTATGTTTTTTATATATATTTTATATAATACATATTATATCTTAATGATTATTATTTTTATTAATGTGTTTATTAAACTAGATAATGCCTTTATCAGTTTATAGTATAGTAATGCTTTGAAATGTGTAAACAAAAAAAGAAGATTGATGTATGTTCATCCCTAGAAGTAATTGATACTGCCTTGAAGTCTGTATAAATAAATCGTTTTCATTTAGCATTTAATAGTATATGATCGATTTAAGGACGTATCGTACAGTAACAAATATTACATCAATCATCGGTAGTTGTTACATGTATATCATATCGACAAGCTGAGTTTGGTTTAAACTAAAAACTCACAATGCAATGGTTCGCATGACTTAATAAACAAGGGTTTGGTGGGGTAACAGAATAGACAAAATAGCATAGTAAAAGGAAAAACAAAAGAAAATATAGAGAACAATGGCACATAACATATTAAAAATATGAAAAAAAGGTCTAACATATTATCGCTGATAATTGATTGATAGTTGATTGCTTTACGCTGCGTAAAAAAATAATTGACAAACGCATTCGAATACATTTCTTTTTTAACCATGTCCATGGCTTTGTCAGTTTATTATGACTTAAATTTATGAGGTTGAATATCCCTCCGGTACCTTTTGCTTCAACTTTGTACTTGTTTTGGCTTTCGAACTTTTTTTTCATCGGAGCGTCACTGGTTAGTTTTGCGAGAACGAAACACACGTCTGGCATATTAAATTTTAAACCTTGTACTTTTTGTTAGCTAGTATTCTCTGTTCTATATGTTACCGAATTTATTTGTATTGTAATCCTGCCATGTAATGTTGTCATTTTAACCCATATTTTGACTATTTTATTTATCATGTATGTTTAGTTCACGCATCATTCTAAATATAACAGAATTTGATGAGACTGTCAACAATGTGAGAGGTTTAGCGCTATAAAACCAGGTTAAATCCACCATTTTCTACATTTGAAAAGGTCTGTACCAAGTCAGGACTATGACAGTTCTTGTCCATTCGTTTTTTATGTGTTTTGTCATTTGATTTTGCAATGTGATTATGGACTTTCCGATTTAATTTGCCTGTGAGTTCAGTATTTTTGTGATTTAACTTTTTAACATTGCCATAAAAGCGGGAGGTTTGACATGCCACAAACTAGGTTCGACCCACCAACTTTTTCGTAAAATGTCCTGTACCAAGTCAGGAAAATGGCCATTGTTGTATTATAAAATTGAGAATGGAAATGGGGAATGTGCCAAAGAGACAACAACCCGACCATAGAAAAAAACCAACAGTACAAGGTCACCAACAGGTCTTCAATGTAGCGAGAAATTTCCGCACCCGGAGGCGTCCTTCAGCTGGCCCCTAAACAAATATATACTAGTTCAGTGATAATGAACGCCATACTAATATAGTTTGTTTCTGTGTGTGTTACATTTTAATGTTGTTACTGTTGTGTCGTTGTTCTTCACTTACATTTGATGGGTTTCCTTCAGTTTTTGTTTGTAACCCTGATTTGTTTTTTTTTTCTCAATCGATTTATGAGTTTCGAACATCGTTATACTACTGTTGCCCTTATTTGCTCTCTGTATTCCCTGGCCATAATCTCATTTAACACTTCGAAGATCATTATTTTATTTCCCAAGCTGACTTTTGTTCCAATACTTTAAATATAGCATGATTCTTTTACTAAGAAAACAAATCAATTATTTTTTTTTTATTTTTGGTTTGACACAGCCATGGATCCTAAAAGTTTTTTTTACACTTCCGGGTATTAATGAACGGTTCATGGCTTAAACACACCTTTACAAATTATTAGCGTATCTATGTTGAGTTTACCATATTAGTATGCTTGCTAGGGTAAAGATGTTATTAGTTTAGGACTTTGCAACTCATTAATTATATAGCAAGTATGCGTGTGACAAACAAAGCTAGTGTACTGAAAGAACGTCAACGATGTAAGATAGATCAAAAGCAGTAAAATAAGAGTGCGAACAATTTAAAGCGCATCTGTACAATGAGCTATTTGCTGATGCACCTGCATAACGTATGTTATGACTTAGGGATTATTTATTAATATTTTCTTTTCAAAATTGATGCGGACGCGCAAGCTGATATTTACGGCGATATTCTTATTTTGTAGCGGGAAACTAATGGAAAAACAAGTTTGCAACTATTTGATGTTTATTGAAGTCTCCAATGCAGCGATCAGTGCACCTGAGAACGAACAGTAACTTAAACCATGATATGAATGAATATGTTGTACACCTCCGCTGTCTGCAAAATTTCTTGTCCATACCATATCTTCTTTATGAAGCAGTACAACAATCGTTTGACTACCCATATCGTAATCATCACCATACATTCCAGCAAGTTCAATACCATTTTTAACAATTTCGACATAAATAGGACTGCTGCCTTGACTTAAAATAGTTGATGATATGATATAAACACCAGAGACGGGAACCCTGAATTGCCCATTCCTTTTATCATAGCCATTTCCGATATTTGTTAATATTTTATCGTATTCGATAGCTTGTTTAGGTCCAAGGTCAACATCATGTGTCAAAATGGCGGAAAAAGCAACAACTGGCTGAACATTTGGCGCTGACGTTCCTACAAAATATACGACTAAGGATGAACTGAAGTGAAATTAATCAAATCTAGAATTTAAAAGTGGTACTATAAATCCGAAGAACATTTATTTTAGTTAAAAAAAAATATTGATCAGTCATTTTTCGAGATTTAATTTTTCTTTAAATAGTGGCAATTAGTTGACTCTGACTTTTACCGTATAATTGTATTGTTATTTATTGTCATCAAATCGAAAGAAAAGAAATAAAGAATCTGCTTATTGTGTGACAAATGACCTTTTATGAGCTATTGAAGTCTTACATGCAAAGACACATTGTTGTTATAAGGCAAACTATATTATCCTATATCGTACAGAAAAAAATAAGAGTCCGAACATCTGACAAGAATTCCTTAACCTCACTTAAGTACTTCATAAGGACTACAAATAATATCAGAAGCCATGTTAGCAATTATCTAACTACTCAGTCAATCGTCGTCAGACAAGAGATTTTAAGTCCCTTAAAGTGTTGTCACAAATTTTTAGAATTGCATCTAGAGGTTTTGATTTGTTGTGTTATTTGAAAGTTCTCGCTAATTTACCTACAAAAAAAGTAAAGACATCGGATGTATAAAAAACAAATATTATGTTTAAATTTGAAAAACGGACTACATCGAAATTGATTAAACAATATATTAGTGTTTAAACACTTCTACTTTTGATACTATTATTCAGTAAACCTTGCTATAAAGACAATTTATAAATATACTTATAGGTTGCAATTCTATCATTTTCCATAGGAACTCCCTTTGCGGCTAAAACTGTGATATTTTACTATAAAATTTCGTGAACAAATATATCCCAGAACGGAAAGTTTATATGCACTATTATTTTATTCAAAGGTCAAAATATCGGGGTGTGCGACATTTTGTTAACATTTAAATGCCCTTAACTTGTAAAAGTTTAAACATATACCAAAATTTTATACTACCCTTACCTACATGTTTAAACTTTCTAAGAATTCAAATTTAGGGGCTACCATGTTTTTCTATACTGATTACATTCCCAAGAGATGTCTCTATGAGATAAAACACAGAGATCATATATGGGAACCAGTATGTTAACAAATTAATATATCTATGAATATTATAAATCTCCCCAAAAGAGGCGTGGTTTGAGAAACAGCTGTATTTACAAAGTGCAACCTATAAAGGTGGTTGAACGTATACACGCATCACGCTAACGGAAACATTCTGTGATCACACCAGATGAGTATTCATTTATTAGTAAATTCCCGTGTATTTTGAATCAATTGAGATTTTTACGCACACTTTGTCTTTACATTCATTTATTGTCCGTAAACACAGTTAATATCACAGAAAACTGAAGATCTTGAAAACAAAATCTGTTCAAGATTCCCTTATACAAATACATAAAGGATGTTCTCATTGTCAGTCATTTCGCAAACTTTTATATCCCATGTTGGACATTACATCAATGTTAACAGGAGGGTATTGACAAACAAACGTTAACGTGAACCCTTGAATAAAAAAAAAAACATCTTACAAAACCTGGTTAGTCCATGTTAACCAATACATATAGTGCGTGGTCAATTCAAATACTAACCAAAGGTTTTACAAGCAGTATATTCGTGAACCTATTTTGTATTTTTTTAATTATTTTTTTTAGTGATAATCAGTTACAAGAATATGCTATGTCTTGCATACAATGAATCTTAATTTATTAGCATAAGTGAACTTAGTTACCACTCGGTAGTAGAAGCCTCTTGTTCATGACAAAACCATTGCCAGGCAGTGTTTCATTTCCAGACTCCATGTTCAACTAAGACGCCAAATTAGTAGCTTTATTCTGCAATCTATATTGGTCTCTTAATTCTTGTACTTCCTTCTTCGTTTGGATGTGTGCATCTCTCAACTCTGCATTATCGTTCTTGAGAACAATATAATCCATTTCCATTCTATTGTACATCTTTGTTAGTTTATTCATATTTACACTCATAATATTGACTTCGTGCTTAAGATTCTCATAGTTTTCTGCCAATTTATAAAAAGGATATTTAATACTATTTCACTTAAATCTTAGTTTGTGTATATTTCAAAATAAAAAAGTCATGAAAGTATTGATATCGATAATTATAAAAAAAAAAACGAAGTCCAATTTGTTAGCCTGAAAGAAGTAAAACATGAAACAAAGAATTCGACTTTATAATATAACAAATATGGAACAATTGTGTTGATTAAAAATTACACCATGCAAGGCCATTATGTCTTCAACATACTCAATTTTACCAAATATTAACACGTACCGGTTCGACTCCGATCATGCCGATACCGATATCAATATAATATACTCTGCATTCATTTATTTTCTTGGGTACCAATTTTCGTGGTTTGAGTAAAACTTGCATATTCGGGAATATGTAATTTCATGATTTTTGGCAGAGTCTGCATACATTCCCTCAGAAAATTGGCAATTCGTTGAATATTTAAATTCGTGGTTCGCCTGTATCCACAAAACAACGAATATTAATGAATCCACAGTATGTCAAAAAAAATCACGTTACCTATTACCTAATTGGTATGTTCTGCATCTGTCAGGCGTACATCGCCAAACGTTGTATTTGGGTTTGGCTATATACAAGAATCATAATCATTATTTCCTAATGTAGTATCTTCATCAGCATTACTTTATAAGATACGAGTACTTTAAATCCAGACTCAAAAAAGGTATAGTTTCAAATGTATAAGCTGGCATGACGTATAAACAGTCAATAAAAGATTTCAACTAGATATATAACTGATGTATCACAATGGTATAAGTTAAAAATAATACCATTCTAGACCCTTTTGTTCTTTCAATGATAATTAGTTCCAGGTCGACGGGTTTAAACAGAAATATTTTGAAACAAGGTAAAACGTGCATCTTATAAACAGCATGAGTGATCAGATGACAAAACAAACAATAAAATTAAGGGTAAAAACGTAACTATGACATTTTAATTCAGTCATGGTTCCACAGTATCACGGGTGTATTTTAGTAAACATCATTTTGATATATCATAGAAATAAATTAACATTAACATGAAAAACTATAATCGGCAAGACATTGTGAAGATTATTTGTTTGAATACGTTCAAGCAAATATTTTGTATTTGCTAAAACAGGTTAACCACTAGAAATAAAGTAACAATACAAAGTTGCATTATATACGTATTTAGACTGATCCAATGATCAAATTCTGTCAGGAAAAGATTGATTTAAATAAATATGGCTTCTCTCCTCAGTTCCTTTATGTTCATATCATTTTTTTTAAATTTTCAATAATCCATAAAATAATACCAACGCAGTAAAACAAACTATGCATATGCTCACCTAGCATACTCCTTATGTCATGCATTTCCAAACCGTCTTCACCCGCCGACACGTACATATATGTTTGAAAAGTAAGAAAAATAAGTCCAATTTCACCCAAGACAATCATATTTGCACATCGATTTTCCTGCAGTATTTTCAAATTTGATAAGCTGTCATAAAGTTTTATATAGACAACTTTTGGTATAATTATTATCTTTCCTGCACCACTTTACCTTCAGTACATTGATATGCGATTCGTACGATTAGAAGCAGTTTGTTCTACATATAGTCTACAGTTAACTCATTCGTAACTAGGTTA
The DNA here is from genome assembly GCA_037788925.1 of Mytilus galloprovincialis. NCBI lineage: Eukaryota > Metazoa > Mollusca > Bivalvia > Mytilida > Mytilidae > Mytilus > Mytilus galloprovincialis. Next base: position 63,069,799 of record CM075341.1, read on the forward strand.
CACAGTTTATGGAAGTCATGTTTAAAAATGTACAGTTTGCATTGCGTCAACTGACAATTATCGCATCAATATGTAGTACGAGAATAGTTAAAACAATATATATCAAAAAATAGGTCATGTGAAGTCATATAATGTGGTATATCCAATTGAATCCTATGTCATTCTGTAGAAAGTACGTGATACCCATGAGTTGCTGCTTTTTAAAAATAAAGTCGACGAGACAACTATTTAATAAAAGTCGAAAGTCTGTAGATGTTAGCCATTACAGGTCATCGTACGGCCTTTCAAAGTGAACGAAGAATAATTCGAATGAACCCGACATGATCAAGCGATAAAAAAACCGACCTGAATAATGCATAAACAATAATGTATATAACAAACATGACAGACAATAATAACAATTCTACATTTATAAAGTATATATTGAAAAGTTATGTTGTAATACGATACAGTTAGTTGTAACTTCTCTTTCATTTGTTGTAGAAGTGAGAACTGATTTCTCATGAATACAATTTACAAAAATACACTAATAAGACATGCTAAATAATATCTTTTGTCATTTTGTTCGATAAATAAAAGCACCAAGTAGTTGGTATTCTATCTGGATTTACCAAAATGAATATTATTAGTCTTATAGTGCGACACAACTTCACACATTACAGCAGCAATTGAAATATGTTTTAATAATACAAACAGATAAGTAGACTCTATGAATAATCCTGAATATCTAGTATACAAATGAAATTTAAACAGTCAAACTTACTTTTACAAAAACAAGTGTCCCTTTTCCGACATTCAATATTGGTATTCAAGTAGTAATCTATATACAGATCTCGATAATACACTGACTGTTAACATTCGATAAAAACAATATGGATTATCGATTTGTTTACGATATGCGTGATTCCGTTATTTCAGAGTTGACTGTTCTTGTACTATTTCTTTATGTTTTCGGTTTGTTAGAACACAGTACGAGACTATATAAAAAAAAAAAGGAATAACATATATTAGAATAACAAGGCTTAACCACATCGGATGTTTGTTAACCTGTTCCGTGTGAGGAATCCGCGCAGCTGGTTTTTTGTGTGTCATACTTTAAGATATTTTGTTATCTTGAAATGTTTATGTTGATGGCAGATATGTGACCACTCATGAACACAACATGATTAAAATGTTGAAGCATATTTTTTTTGTATTCTTTGGGGAAATATATATATCATTCTCATAGTATATAAACTCGAGTCTCTTTAGATAAAGACATACCCGCTAACATATAATAACAATTGCCATGAGCAACAATGTCAGAGCGTGCAAACATTATAGCACAGTATTGAGGGTTCACAGAATATGTAATAACTTGCTAAAACTGCAGAAAAGTGCAACAAGTATGAAAAGAAAAAAAAAGACAAATGGACAAAAAAAATAAGAGAATTTGGAATAATGATGTGTTAAAATACAAAGAATGAAGAATTATGAGCAATATGTTTGAAAAATAAAGAAAATTAAATTTTATTATAAAAAGATTCTCCTCCCCAATTTGATAAGAAAAATATTCAGAAAAAAATGTATTCTGAATTTAGAGTTTTCAAATTCATTATAGTGTTAAATATCGAAAACAACTGAATTAAACGTTCGCGCGAACACAATTCTGACTAAAAAAAAACATAACCCCGCCCCCTTTGAAGTTAAGTGGTTGCTCCTATATGAAAGCCACTTTGATGATTTGCAGTAGTTAAAAGATACTTAAGATGTTTTGATTACGCATTAGAAAACGTAGGCTGCAGCAGAGCGCTTACAGACGAAGAAAAAGGATTGAGATGTTAAGGATCACTACATTTCTATATTTTCTGTTTGTTTCAAATGGTATGTCTTCTCCAAGGAGTATTTGACAAAGGAAGGGGTTGTGTTTTATTTTATTTCTGAGTGTATTTTAACGGATCTGAGATACTAGACAAACAATACAATTTACCACACACTTTTTTATTAATGCATTTGAGAATGAATCGTTGTTTGAGAAAATATAGTTGCAAATATTTCTATGTACGTCTAGTTGATTCAGGAAGACCTTTTCAAATGAATTATGTGTTCGGTAGTGATGATGCTTTGAGCAATGATAAAGGGTTAATAAAGCTACGTAAAGGATTTTTATAACAAATAAATATATTAATTTTAGGAAAATATTTCGGTAAAGAACTTTATTTATGATTGTTATAAATATCAATTTTATTCAAAAAACGTTTCTTCCTAAAAAATATACATGGTACAATTAATGTTCTAAATGCCTAGTTTTGTGTAAACTTTACCTACACCAGGCCTACATTGACTATCGACTGCATGGGGACAACACATTATTGAAACTACATGTAAACATTGAGTTTATCAATTGGAACGTAATTGTGTTAAATTTAAGCGTGAGTTACACCAACACTAGGTCAATGTTAACACGGCCTTATTTGTTGTAAATTAAGTAAATAACAGCACTATTTCTTTTGTAATACACCAAGAGATATATTTTATCGATCTGTTCGTCTTGTCTCCAGATTGTATTTTGCATTTATTCATTTATTGCACTATGTTGTCCTTGTCCGTGGGGAAGCGTACCTTTTTTGAATTTTGAATCTAGCTTAAGGCCAACAAATCGGATCAATAATGTAAAAAAAATTGTACTTTCACATGACTGTTGGTATACGATAAAATTGAAAAACTCCACACTAAGATTGTTGAAGTAGAATAATTTTGAGTCATGTATTGCAGTGAAATTGCTGACTCCATTTGACATAAATAATCGGTTTTGTTTTGGTGGGGTTTTTTTTATTGAAGCCACAAATAAAAAAAATACTTTTTTTACACGATTGTTTTGATAAAAAAAATTTTAAATAAAAATGACAACGTTTGGCTATAAATCCTACAGGTTTTTATTCAAGAATATTGGATATATAACGCGACACAAAAAACTATGCAATCTTTAAATAAAACGCCGTTATTTATCTTTAAAGCTGTTTTTCTGTCATAACAAGTCATTAGATATATTTAATTTTACTGATGGTTTTGATGGGGTTTGCCAATTACAAAATAATAGGCCAATAGTTTGACGTTATGCCCGTTAATGCGTCAATGCGGTGAAACCACGCAGAACATAATGGTTAGCAATTTTTATAAGAAATCATAACAAAGACATGATTGTTTAATAAACTGAATGTGACTCGTTTTCTTTGTTATACATGTACTGGTTATTTAAAGCATTACTGTCGAGTTATCTCATAATCAGTTCAATAGTTTGAGAAAAATCTAGTATAATGAAAGGTAACATCTACAGCGATTCGAGCAAAATTTCTTAGACAAATCCAAACCAAGCCGCACCAAGATAGAATATAGCGTGGACCAACAAATGATCAAATATTTATCTCATCTACAAACAGTTGAATATGATACACAAGATGGTTTTAGGAAGATAAATACCAGTAATGGACTTCTTTGTCTTCTTTTTAAGGTATTTTTTGTCAATTTATACCCCTTATTTCCTCAAAATTTCAACTTTTAAGGCCAATAAATAAATATAATGGGGTAAATTTCACTCAGTTATGGTAGAAATGTTATAAATAAATGAGTAATTGAAGCATTTTAGCAGAATGAACAATCCATATAGAAGTTTACCCGTTTTCAAGGAGGTTTCAATAAGTCCTTACGTAAAAATTTAATTTACGCTGCGTTCCAGAAAGGGTCAGACAAGGCTTCTCCTTTAGTGAATAATTTGTTCATACAGCATTAAAAATAATTTCATTTAATTATAACTATATATTTATTGAAAGTTTTCCAAGGAAAATGTTCTATCATAGCAGAAAGAAGGAGAAAAAGCTCCCTAATAATAGGTATGGCTTGTTCTGTCAACTGAATATTCATGGTAGAGGCCTATTTCAAGGAAATTTTCTTATAAAATGTGTTTTAGAGAGTGACTCAATTGAGTGAACTTATATCTTCCATAACTACAATACCTTTTATACCTCTATGTCATAACAAATATGCGACCTAATTTTCTATAATTTGAGGGTCCATAATACTGACAGAACGTTTTATATAAACGTCTAAATATAGAAATATGACACATGTACAATCGTTTAGAAACTATGAGAAAAAGGATATAAAGATATGGAATAAAAAGTAATTGGTTGTTAGAAAATATAATATAAATAATTATAATGATTATTGATAACAATATAGAAAATAGAGAGCAATGTCCTTCGCCACTATATGATATAAAAACGAAGGATCTCATTCAGACCCTTCTCCGTTAAACTTCGTGCTCGGTCACGATCTAGTGCTTTAGACTGAAATGAACTTTTCCAATAGGACGAGATGGGCACATTATAAATGCTTATAATTATCATCATGCAATGGTACATTTTCAATGCCACGCTAAGGTGAATTTTCTATATCTTATGTCTATCATCAAATATATCAACCGAAAATTGCTGTACGAAAGTATATTTAATGCTTTTTAAGTATACTGGCCGTAGTAGGTGTGACTGTTTTGTACTTGAAATATTATATCCAGACACAAATGTATATAACAGGTTTGTATGTGAAGAGAAACCTTTTTCTTTATTTGAAAGATAAAGAAATGATGTGCCATTACATAATATACTCCTATTTATGTCTTACATCTATCAAGACCCTTTGATGATTTTATAGAAATTGATCCAATATCATATCTATGGCCTAATTTTATAGACTTTCATAGAAATTGATCCAATATCCATCCATTTAGGTGCGAATCATATCTCTGGTCATAATTTCATAGAAATTGTTAATGGTTGAAACTCAAAAACACTATAGAAAAGACATTTGCTCTTCAATTTGTACTTATTTAGCTTTTTAAATATTTTGATTTGAGCGTAACTGTAGAGTCTTATGTAGACGAAACGCGCGTCTGGCGTACTAAATTATAATCCTGGTACCTTTAATAACTATTTGTTCTATATGCATATGTTTATGACTAAATATTTGTACCATATCTGTACTGCTTTCCTCTTTTTGAAAACATACTCAGTTTATGTAACATATGTGTACATTTACATATTTATTTAGGAGATTGTGTATGATTGACAATTAAACATATACATAGACCTGAAAAATCAAACTGTGTCGATGCGATACGCAACACAAGCAGGTTTTACAGTGTGTTTTTTTTTTTTTTTTTTTCATAGTGATCATGATAACAATACGATGTTGACTGCATGTATCCTATTGTTGACATGTTCACTTATTATGGCTGCTTGACTTATTGACACATTTTTTGTCAATATAATGGAATGTAATGCGACTATCATACAAGTGAGATGTTTAGCTAGTTATAACACCAGGTTTATTCCACCATTTTCAACATAACAAAATGTATGTACCAAGTCAGGAATACGACAGTTGTCATTGATATGTTCGAGCGTTTAATTTTGTCTTTTGATTTATTCCGTTTTGAATTACCTTAGAGTTTTTTATTTTTGTTATTTAATGTTTATCAATGTTAAAAACGACACAGTAAACTTAGGTTTAAATACAGCAGCTTCAACCCTTTGGAAATTTCTCACTTCTTTTTCAGTGACATTTCCTTGATAGAAAGACATCAACTAAGTTGTATTACATTTATAATATTTGTGCAAATCGATGAAATGGCCATTTTTTTTTTTTTTGTCTGTGGTTAATTTTGTCTCACTTGTAACACAATTGGTGAAGTAACATTAAGACTTTGTAAGTGAGGTCTTGTCAGTGAGAGCACATAAGGATTTAAATTGAATAAAGGTGATAAATGTCTCCCATCAATTTCTTTAAATTCGATGTTGTTTATTTCATAGTTTAATTTCAAGGATAAAGTGTTGTCTATTGGGACAGCTGTAATACAACTTATGAATCAAAAATATTCTGTAAAATTAGCAACAGTTATCAAAGGTACTAGAACTATAATATAGTACACCAGACGCGCGTTTCGTCCACATAAGACTCATCAGTGACGTTCATATAAAAATAGTTATAAAGCCAAACAAGTACAAATTGAAGAGCATTGAAGATCCAAAATTCCAAAAAATTGTGCCTAATGTTGCTAAGGTAATCTATGCCTGGGATAAGAAAATCCTTACATTTTCGAAAAAGTTTTGTAAACAGCAAATGATATATATTTGATAACTATACTATGTACAATACTTTCATTTAACCGGCTTTTTACTTCGCAGTATATAATTTTTCGACAAGTTACCTTCTGTCTATTTGGTAGGTTATTTTGGCTTCCAGTCTAGAAAGCGCAAGTTATAGACGCAAAATAAAGCTTTTAATCTAATGTTATCGGAGAAATTGAACTGATTTCAATACACGACACAATCTTTGAGAACACAGTTTTTTTTTTTTTATATTTAGCTTGACCATCTTTTGTTAGTTTGTAAGGCACCAGAATATCCTACAAAAAAGTATGTATCGGAAAACTAGATATTCCAGTTTTATATATGAAAACCTTATAACGACAATGAGATTTATCTCTTTAATCCATATTATAATTACATATAATAGAATATCAGTCTGGTCTAATAATATAAGTATCAGTATTTCTATTTAAAATGTTCGAAAAAAATAATCTTAAAATGTCATACATTGTCATATGCTTTAAATTCAGTTTTGGGTTTATTCAGTTTGTCATCACTCAGAAATAGCGGATTTTCTCTATTATTCAATGTATTTTGTTACTTCTTTTATATATTGTAATCTATTACAAACGTTTAGATTTTTCCCTTATTATATGACAATTTGCCCTTTTTAAACTTATTGTATAAAACAATTCAATCAACGTGTGGTTGCTAGTGATCACAGAAGATGATAGGATTAGTTTAGGGTATTAACCTTTATCAGCTCACTTGATGAATAATAATACGTTAAAAGTTAAAAGGTGTTGATGAAATTGACAACTTTGTTGAATGTGGATTGCGCTCGAAGGGAATTTTCGTTTAACTAAAATTAAAATGTATTTTTCAATCATCAGATAAACCGATTTTTGAATAATTACACGTGGGCTATCGGATTTATCCTATCTCAATAGTCTAATTACAAATTATAACGTCCTCACCGATCGATTCCGATACCGATATTTAAATAAACTTATAATTCAGGCTATACATACGGCGATGGTACTTTTTGTCAGTCCCGGTTCCGAGAGTTCTAGTTCATTGAACGTTTCCCTCTCATGCAAAAAAGTCGATAATTTGAAAGAATATAAAATGATTTTAAATCAATATTTTTTAACATATTAACCACAATGATTTTGATTGTAACCCAATTATTCAAACTACAATGATTTTTGATTTAATAGATCCTAAAACAATTGGTATGCTCCAATTAAGATGCATAAATCGTTAATTTGATTTGTTGCCAAAAGGTTTTAAGTATATTTTAAACAGTATATTTTGCTTTCGTCAAGATATTTATTCTGTATAATAGACATGCTAATTAAATAATTGAAATACAAGGCTTTCGATTTCAACGACACAACTATCCAAAGAGTCCAAATGAGGTCGGTGTAAGCAAATGTATGTCTCTAAAACACTTTAAAAAACCCAATATTCAGAAAATTTATTTTAAAGTATCAAAAGGTTTATCTAAAATTACAGTCACTATAAACAAGAGGATGGAATCTTTGAAATCTCAAACCTCTAAAACAAACTCTGTCTGCGGTTTAACGGACTGGATATCGGTAAGGAATTAACTAGAAGTTTCAGAATTGAAAATTGTTGGGTATGTCCTATATAAAAGACAGGAACCGAAAAAGTGATATTATACCACATAGATGGTAATTAAACATCTGTACAGCATTAACCAAATCTTTATCTTTCGTCGTATGAATGTTATTAATATTACTACCGATACAGAACGGAATTCACCGAAGATATATTTTTTTCGTCGAAATGCGCTTATGATACAGTAAAATTGGTTCCTTTCTTGGTAAAACATAGCAAATATTGTTGATTAGTACGCTTTATATTCTATGTTAGAAAATGTAGATTGTGTTTGTTGATGAATTTATAAACTAGTAAGAACTAAACTTTAATAGTTCAAAATCGCGGACGGAAGGTTACATTTTGAACCCTTAGATGGTATTTTCATAGTCTCTAAGGTTTCCTCAGCCTGATTTAAATATGTCGTTACACGTTAATTCATCTTTAATTCTAGCGTTGTAAAATCTGAGATCTTAAGTATTTTCATTAGCTTATCTGATATTTCTTTAATGAAACTCGACAAATACAAGCATGTCTTTACACTTGTACAGGCTCAATATTTTATGGAATAGATTTATTATTTAGATATGTTTTACGCTGGAGCAATTAGCACACTATTAACTAAATGCCATATATAATAATTCTAATATATTTTAGGAAATCTGCACAAACACATGTTTTACCGAATATTTTTTATGTTTTACGATTGTATAGCCATTGTCCATAATATCAATCATCTTAATTGCATTGCTCTTGTCAGTTTCCGTGTTGAACCAGCTGATGAATGTACATATAGCGAAATGAATAATCATTAATTAGCAGTTGCCAATTGTCCTGAAGATAATATTACACGCACTTCCGGACAAATAGCCGCTCCGTGATTAATAATGTGTTTGTTTGTAAAGACAACATAAGAAATATGTATTTTTTTTAATTTTTTTTTTTTTTTTTATTATTTCTGCGTAAAAACGGAGCAGGATTCAAATGATATTTTATCCATCACTTTATCATATCAGTGCATCGGTTCTGTCTTGATTGATTGCTTTGTGTTAAGCCCGGGTGTCACATTCAAAGAAAGCAAACATTAGTCAAAATCATCCGATGTCATACATTATGGGCTCTCTCAACAATTTGGTTAAAGAAAACATTGAACTGTGATAACAGTTACGGTTTTTGTCCATCCACATTTTAAGAAAGATAGGATCCGATTCTGTTCCATCCAAGTTCGTACGTTTTTGTTCAAAGTTGTCCCTAACAAAAACAAACTCTATTAAAACGTTGACCTATAAAATTGGGCCTTAAACGACACTTTCAGAACTGTTGGCAGTTTATATTTGTGTTGCAAAATCAGAGTGTTCGGAAAGAACCATCTACCTTCGACATGACAGCTTGTTATCCTAGTTAATTAAGAATACTGACATTATGTATCGCTTTTTTGTTCATCCTATTATAAAACTAAAAACTGGTCTATGTATTCATACTTTTCTGGCTTTCAACTGATTTGGTTTTAGCGTGTCTGTGAATAAGGTGGTAAATAATATTACAGGGAGATAACTCTGCAAATATGTTGACTTAAATACATGTACATTTATATCACCTGTAATTATGTACGGATATGCATTTTTGGTATCAATTAAAAGCATCTTCAACCAGTAACGTACATGTATTGACCTATAGTTTTCTTCTTATTATAGTTGCATCTTCTTTACTGAAAACTTTATATTGTTTTCATTGTTAAATATGATTTTCCCTTACTCAAACTTTATTAAGTTTCTGCCAAGGGACTAGTGAAAACCGGAATTGACTTTATGCTTATTTTTCAGCAAACGCTTTGTTTGCAATCGGCCACCATTCACAGATCTATCAATTTAAACTCCGCTAAATGACTGTCCCACTACAATTTGACGCTTGATAGCGGCATCTCGCTGGATTTGCTGTATTCGCAGAATTCAAAATGGTGAATAATTCAAAATTTTAATAAAGGAAAACACAATATATGTAGCTATAAATTTATTAAATAAAAAGCACACAAGTAATATAAAAATATTGACTGTATCTTAAGGCAAGAACACTGTTTAGCATTTCATTGACATTTTCTATTGATTTTATTTTGATTTGATGTCTTAATTGTAATTTTTCCGTTCTTTTTCAAATTTTCTATTTTGTTTTTTTATCCTTGGGTTACAAAGCGTCAAAGGCTCTATACAAGCATTGAACAAATCAATCACTTTCATGTTAAACATAGTAAAGGATGTAGTTGGGTTCAAAATTCAACCCTATATATAAAATGATTAAAAATACACAACAAGAAATAATTTATGAACAGCACAATTTGATTTGATTAAACAAAGTAAATAGATTAATCTAACTGTGAGCATATCTTGAATGATTATGTCTTTCTTTTGGGCCTCTAATGATGACCCTACGTATTCCTGTATTTTTCTGGCATTTACAACCAATGAGACATTCTAGATGGACTAAAACCCATCAATTAGAGAGAGGTGTACAAAGAACATAGTGTCAGTCAACTCCCTTTTAAAATTTGATTGTGATACCGAATCAAATATTAAAACTTTTGTTTTGATTAAGTGGAAAACCAATACAAAACACGAGCTACTACCACCTCAAAGGAGAGTAAAATAAACACAATCCTCGTCAAATATGGGATTTTGTCTTCAACCTTTTCATTATTCAAAATTATATTTTAGCAAGTAATGTTTGCAATTATGGCGATCAATCAATCAAGTTAAGTTTAGTTCAGTGGAGGAACAGTAAACAAGTTTCGTTTTCCTAAAAAAATTTTTTTAAAGAAATGACAAGTATGACCATGCATAAGGACACACTAAATCATTGTCAAAAATAAATGTCAAGTAAACGTTATAATTTAGCTCATATTTTATTTTAATTCATTTAACTTTATTTCGTTTAAAAGCATGATTAATATTTTCTATTTGGATCATTTAAAATTGAACTGTGCATTTTTGAAAAAAAAATATTGTGTGTTTATCTTTAAACAAGCTTTTGATGTTGCATGTGTATTGATTGATAATTTAATCTTAAATGCATGATTTTTTAATATTTGTAAGTAACTTTGAACTAGCTGTCAGTATCTTCGAGTACTCTAGTCTTTCTGTTGTTTGAATATACAAATACCCGGCCACGTTCACTCTGTGTAGTATTTGCTTTTGTATTCATCTGATGAAATAAGCCTTGTTCAACTTATTTATATAGTGCGTTCTTATGTTGTACTGTTATAGGGTTGGGATCCCTCTAACATATTTCAACCAGCAACTATAAGTAAGTATGTGTCTGTCTCAAGTGTCAGGGGCCTGTTTTTCAGTTGTTTACATGTTACATATTTGTTTTTTTTTTTTTTTTCATTTTTTGCACATAAATCAGACCGTTAGTTTTCTGCAGTATGCAGTATTGACTTTGCTTTCATAGTTCATTGTTGAAGGCCGTAAGTTGACATACAGTTGTTATTTATTTTTTGGCAGTTGGGCTTTTGTGGAGAGTTGTCTCATTGGCAAGCATACTACATATTCTTCTTTATATGTACATATGTATGTACTTTTCAAATCAATCTATGAATATGTTATTTGTTTTTTGTTCGTTTTTAGCATAGTTATTCTGCAACAACTACGTTATAAAATGTTTATCCTCTTGGTTGCATCTGAATAGTATCTAGTCGTTCTTGCTGATTTGTTGTGCATTTGAAAGTCATTTTCAAAGCCTCTCTCAGTTTTTCACTCATGACTATATACATTTGTATATCATAAAGTTCGAAGCACATCCAAAGATCATTAAAAGTTTCAAAATTTCAATAAAAAGTTTTAACTGTTCCAATGTAATGTCAATACGTCCCCAGGTAATGTTCATTATATAATTCATTGGTTCACTGTACGGTGACGATCCAAGGATGAAAAAAGATAAGTCTGTATCAGCATTGGTAAAAAGACAGTCGATCATTATGTCTACGAAAAGATGTCTTATAATTTTGTTTAAGTATTTTTCTGTTGCATTGCAATATATTTTTGCAACGATATCAAAAAGTGTTTGTTTCGCGTATTTTCTTATTTCCTTTGAATGACCATCATGAAGGACGTCAATTATGTCATAATAGTTGGGTTTTAAAACTCTTTTATACTCATAACTTAAAAACCTATGGATACGAGGTTCAAGTTCTAAAGTCAAAGCCTCCACTTCTCTTGTCACATTATCTTCATACTGGGATGGTAGTTCATCGAAGTCAGGAATACATGTTTCATCTGAGATATTAAGGTTTGGAATATTATTCAAACATTCTGTTAAACGCTGAGACCACTCGATGTTTGTCTTGTGTAAGGCAATATTATCCATTTCCAGATTGGATCTATAAGTACTGAATATAGTGGAGCTGACATAACTTCTTGGGAGTTCTGCTAGAAGAAATACTATCATCACACACACAATCAATATGCAAGATTTTTTCTCAGCTCTTCAAGCCGTGACATGTCCGCGAACACGTTTCTTTCGAATTAGTATAAAAATGATATAACTTGTTGATATAAGCATTGCTGTAACTGCTAGTACCAAAATAATAGCATGCAGAATTGGGTAATATGCTAGAATGTACTTTTGAATTGCCTTATGTGGTTTTGAGACTTCACATGTATCTGCTTTCTTGCCATTGCTGAAAGTTATCACAAATAATCTGGGTATATTAATTACAAGAGAAAACAAAATACACATACTGCAAAACTGGATTGATTTGTTTTCATTCATTTGAGTTTTGCTCCATATTGGACATACCACAGCTAGAAGTTTCTGGATCCCAAGAGACGCTGTTATCAGTATAGAAACGAGGTGGAATGTGTCTGCTAGATTTGTAAGACAGTAGTGTATCAAACAGAATGGAAATTTCAGTCCCACAATACTTTTTATTTCGTCTGAAACAATCCAATGTGAGTCTAAGGTTAAATTTCCAATCTGCTCATACTGCATGCTAAAGAAGGGTTCAAATCCATAGGAACACAACGCAGTAAGTCCATCCGCAAGAGCCAATCCCTGCATAAGTACAGTTGTGGGCGTCCGTATCTTTTTTGAAGTAAAGCAACGAAAATAATAATGTTCATCACAATGGAAAGGTATGATAGTGTTGGGCCTGCCACAATATTTATCCAAAATGGAGTCCGTGCTTACAGTAGAAACAAGATGTTTAAAAATGATATGCAACAAAATGATTGTTACTGAATAATATGATTTATATTTATGCAAATGATAATTTAGATAAAAAAAAGTCCCCCTTGATATTTTGAATGTTGTTGTCATGTTGTAGCTTAAGCACTCAGTGACAACTCTACAACAGATGTATCCATCGGATCGCCATCAATGATGGTGATACATGGCTGTGTACATAATGTATATACAACTCGTCTAAACATCAACCCAACAATGTTAGATCTGTAAATTTGCTTTCGCAAATTTTTGGTTCTTCCCTCGCCGGGATTCGAACCCATGCTACTGTGATATCGTGACACCAAATCGCCTGCACTGCAGCCGTCCCGCTAGACCACACGACCACCTGGGCTCTCTAAAAAAGAGCTTTCGCTGGCCGTGTGTTACCTTTCCTCGTCAGTTTTAATCTAGCGGCGTACTACAGTACATGATATATAAGGCATGAAGATGTTATTGTTACAGATCAGCTAAATTATCTATAGTAAAGGATCCTACAAATTAATGTAATATACAGTCACAGAAAATAATTATATTTATAAGTACGTCTGAGTCAGTGACAACTCTACAACAGATGTATCCATCGGATCACCATCAATGATGGTGATACATGGCTGTGTACATAATGTATATACAACTCGTCTAAACATCAACCCAACAATGTTAGATCTGTAAATTTGCTTTCGCAAATTTTTGGTTCTTCCCTCGCCGGGATTCGAACCCATGCTACTGTGATATCGTGACACCAAATCGCCTGCACTGCAGCCGTCCCGCTAGACCACACGACCACCTGGGCTCTCTAAAAAAGAGCTTTCGCTGGCCGTATGTTACCTTTCCTCGTCAGTTTTAATCTAGCGGCGTACTACAGTACATGATATATAAGGCATGAAGATGTTATTGTTACAGATCAGCTAAATTATCTATAGTAAAGGATCGTACAAATTAATGTAATATACAGTCACAGAAAATAATTATATTTATAAGTACGTCTGAGTCAGTGACAACTCTACAACAGATGTATCCATCGGATCACCATCAATGATGGTGATACATGGCTGTGTACATAATGTATATACAACTCGTCTAAACATCAACCCAACAATGTTAGATCTGTAAATTTGCTTTCGCAAATTTTTGGTTCTTCCCTCGCCGGGATTCGAACCCATGCTACTGTGATATCGTGACACCAAATCGCCTGCACTGCAGCCGTCCCGCTAGACCACACGACCACCTGGGCTCTCTAAAAAAGAGCTTTCATATATATATATATATTATATATATATATATATATATATATATATATATATATATATATATATATATATATATATATATATATATATATATATGTAGTATGTGTCTTTATAAGAAATGCATATATTCGTAATAATTGCAAACAGTGTGCACATGACATGAAACTGAGTTTAATTAAAATGTATGCATTGATGTTTCAACAAATTAGATAATATTATAGATACAAAAGAAACTTGTAAATGACTTTGAACAACCTTTTTTCAGCAGGAAATATTCACACATAAGGACCATAAAACGGCATTTTTAAAAACAAAAGTTCCAACTAATTATGCCAACCTCTCATTTAAAGATCAGGACAATGTTTGCCAGCAATTATTTTTTTTTTAAATCATACAGTTTCCTTGTTTATTTATAAAGCAGAGTTTGGTCCAACAAGAAATCGTTAAAATGTATACATTATCCATTGGTTTACCTTAGACCGTATGTGTAAAGTGAAAATAAAAAAAACTGTCACAATTTTAAAACTAATCCGAAAGGTTCCAAATTTACAGTGTATTGTTTTCATATCTAAACCATTGATTCGAGACGAACAATTTTTTTTTTTTTTTTCATTTTGTGAGATTCCAAAAAACACCTTTGTTTACCAAAAAACTGAAAACAAAAAATAATTCAACCAATTAGTTACAATATGAACATAACTTGATTACCGTATTGAATATTTTTAAACACATTTGAAAATTCATTTCGTACTAAGAAACTTATGTGTCAATTTTTTATCCAACTTTCCGCAAAAATAAAGCACCCTATGATCGTTTACACGGAATGTTGTTACTTTCCGACAGGTTTTGATTTTCATTATCATATGTGCATACATTACAAATTAAAGATTTTTAAAAAAAAAGTGTATCTCATTTTGTTTTATTTTTAATTCTTTTTGATAAATATTATTTTCTTGTCGTGTATCGTTTCTTTTGTTGACTAGTATATTTAAGGAAAGAAGACCATTGTAACGCAGTTAGAACAGAACAACCTAGTCCATGTTATTCATGTGAATTTTCAAAGATCAATGTGGTTTCGACTTTATAGAAAAGAGGGAAAAGCATTTGAATATCCCCATTTACATACGTGAAGGTTATGTTTGATCTTTTAACTGTTAATAACTTTCTCCAACTAGTAAAGCTCGTTTATACAATCACGCATTGAATTTCAACATGCTTAAAGTGTACGTTGAGAGCTCTGCATGTTAAACATGCATTGCAAAAGTATTTGGATTATTTGCAAATTTCTGTCTATATGGATTATCAACGATGTTTGTTATGCATGGGTCCATAAGTTTGCAGGAACCGCTTTAATATCAATTATAGTACTTTAACTAAACACCCCTAATCAAACCGTGATTGATTATTCATACATTTCAACAAAAAAAAACAAACGCGGCTTTGTATACTCGGGTTAATCCCTCGGAATACATAAGTAAGACTTGGAATTGTCAGTGTACATGTTCGAATTCTGATTTTGAATATCCCTTTGGTATATTTTGCCTCTTCTTTTTTAAGTACATCATTGAAGATAAATTAAATGTTACGTAACTTGTTTTATTATCACCATGGGTGTGAAACAAATATAAAATGCACGAATAATGACGTCTTACGACAAAACATGTTTTTAAATATATTGTATTATACCCATGACCAATATACTAAAAACGGTATTTCCGGGTATTCCAATTTCTTGTGGGAATGAAAACCAAGTTAAGAGGACAAAACATGAGATACCAGTTTCTTTTTTTTTTTTATCAATAATCTATATTCAAGTATCAAACATATAGTGATTAACAGACACTGTAAATAAATCGACATTACGTAAAATTCCGTTATATGGTGTCAAATGAGATTAAACCTGATAAAGACATATTTCCTGTCTGGTCGCGATGTTAAGATAAGTTATCGGGTATTGAAACCTAAGCAAACATGTTGAATTGGCTTTTGATGTACGATAAAAGACGGAGATATGAAATTTATAGAAACCACACAAAATAATGCGATACTCTGGTCATTTGGTTTAGATTTAAATTATTACATTAGATGTATGTTTCATTATAATACTTTATTCTGGTTGGCTAACTGTGCATCACGTGTCATTCCTTAAGTAATTGCATTACTCTAAAAAACTTATCATTCATGATAACACGTGGTCCCACAATAAAGTGCACATGTAAATTAAATAAAAACAATCATAAAATTCGTGTTTTCATGATCATAGCTAAATAAAGGCAACAGTAGTATACTGCTGTTCAAAACTGGTAAATCCATGGACAAAAACAAAATCGGGGTAACACACTTAAACTGAGGAAAACTCATTAAATATAAGAGAGGAACAACGACACAACATTGAAATGTAACACACACACACACAGAAACGGACTAAGCATTAGACAAAATCCTATGAGAATACCAATTATAACATCAAAACCAAATACATGAATTTGGGATAGATAAGTAAACAATGTAATTATAAGTATTGAATGCTTCTTTTTGTAACTTCATAGGGTTGTAAAAGCGTTGACCGTGGCCACAATTAGAATGAAGCGCTTCCGCGCTTCAAACAAAATGTACTTCGGTCAACGCTTTTACACCCCAATAAAGTTACAAAAAAATTTCTATTCTTAAATGCATTTTACTCGTCAACTAAAATTAATGATAACATCGTGTTGTCGTTTAGATACTATTGTATATTGCCATTTCTGGGCATTATATTGCTGACCTTATGGTGCTACATAAGCTTATAATTGAAGGTCTTATAAGGACCGCACTTTGATTATTCATGTTCTTAAACATTGAACGGTAATGGACAGTTGCTCATTGAAAATTATCATACATAATCTCATTTGTATTGTCTTATACCGGTTCGTCAGAGGAATTTGTTTATCCTGTTACAAAATGTACCTTCAGTCAGATAGAACTTGATTTGTATGTTAGTGGTAGTTTATTGTGTACTACCTTAAAGTAACTGCGAGTAGTCTCATAAACAAAACTTGACAAACACCAACACACAAAAAACAACATAAAAATCTGCAAACTTGGGAAGATGTAACCCGTTAAAAACTCGGGGTGATATCAGATCATCTGAAAGGTTAAGTGAGCTCTGTTCAATATTTGGCTAACTCTGTGTATTTTTTAAGACCATAATTATACAATTCTTATACCTTATTTGTTAAAGAAGGAATTAGTAGATACTAACAGAATTGTTACTTGTTGTCTTTTCTTCGGTCAGGTTCTTGTCTCTTTGATATATTCCTAATTTCCATTTTGAATTTTATCATTGATATAATGAACGTCAGAACAAATGTTCAAAGCTGTTTTCATAACAACAAAAAATTTCGTACTGTGTATGCATCTTTGGTTCATCTTAACACTAACGACACACAACCACACATCGAGATACTTAATCGGATTATTATACTTTTAGTGAGAAGTTAAAACGATATAATTTAAATAACGAAGTGTCTTCAATTCTTGGGATAAGTTGATTATGTGTTTTTTCTTGAGAAACAAACCTTGATTTTTTTTCTTATATAAATTTCTCAATAGAATCTACCCGTCACATTTGAAATCAATTTACAATATGGAATACATATTTGTATAAGGGTATATGTCTTTAATTGATTGATATTAGCTTATGCAAGTTGTCAATATACAAATGATGCAATGTGTTTTTTACCAGATAAAGATCCGTAGGGAATCCCTAGGGAATTTTAAATAACAATATTAAAGATATATATCACCGTCATTATAACAACACTATTTGTTAATGTTTTAAAATGAAGCAAAGACGTATTTATATGCTGGATTTAGACTTAATGAGGTTTTATGGATGAAATATAACTACTTCCTTGTTAAAATACGAGCATCTTCCAGATGCAAAAAAAAGTAATCATATCATAAAACTAGAAATGGGAATATGAGAATATGTCAAATAGACAACAAACCGACCAAACACAACAACCAAAGGCCACCAATGGATCTTCGACACAGCGAGGAAATCTCGCCACCGGAGGTGTTTCTAAACTGGTTCCTAAATAAAAGTATGTACTAGTTCAGTCAAAATTATATCCGTTTTACAAATATCTATATGTATGAAAAACACAGCTGTGGAATTTATTTTGGGAAGGCAAGATCGAAGTTTGACATACGGTTAGGTATTTTAACGCCAAAACTGTTTGTATAATGAAATACACTCATAAAGTATTACTTTCATGAGGTTGAGAGATGATTTGGAAGTTACATTATAAAATATGTTTTGATATATCTTTTTCAAAACTTTGAAGAAGGTTTCCATAATTGATTTCTTTGAAAAGAGGATAGTGTCAATTCCAATACTATTGAAATTGATATAGATGTTTGTATTGCGTGAATATAAGCTTCTACGCAGTAAATAAATATTTGAATGATGTCACAAATAATGTTGGATTATACGTTTTCTCATTAAAAGACAAAAACTGAACTTCATAAAATGAAATATGACACATGAAACATTTATCTCTGATCAATTTGATGTTCATGACTTTCTTAATTATATAGTTGTACTTTCTTTTTCAAATAAATTCTAATAATTTGTAAAATAGTATGATATGATACAAATTGAAGTACTATTTAAAACCATGTGCTTTGTCAATAATGAATAAGTAGTAATTTTGTTTTCATATCTCCTTTGGTTTATCTTTTCTTTTCTAAGTATTGCTTTGCTCTTTATTCAGTTCAATGTGTGTACTTCCCATACGTGTTAGTTTTTCACAGATGGAGGTTCTAATAAAAATCTTAATAATAAGATGTAACAGTAGTTACATGTAGTTAACTGATGTTAAAATTTTGTTATTTTATTTTAGATATCCCATCAAGCTTATGAAACCAACTGCAGGAAGTGGTTGAACTTAATAATATAGAGAACAGTAGTGTCGATAGTTGCCACCGACTAATGTAAAACTGAGTCAGACGACATTCAAAGCTACGCGTTGTCAACATTTTTTTATCTATAAAAACGTAGGAAACACTACGTTAATTTACTGATAAAAAAGACCGGCATATTAAAATCGTCAGATTGTTAGGACCAAAACTCATCGCACTATTTTAATGGCAACATGATAGCTTAGTTAACGTCGAAATAAAGATGAAATAATCTTTTTTTTTGGGAACTGATGAGCGGAGCACAATTGAATTTAACTAGGTTGCTTGGACAGAATTCAATTGAAAGCAGAACAATATTTCGTTTATGTAGGTATGGTTGATTATATCAACCAAATGTAATGATGTTCATCAACCGAGATTCTTAGAATTAATTATTTATCTGCAACATATTCAATTATTTTATATGCCACGCAACTATTGAGAGTTCCTGATGAAGGTAACCCAAGAAAAACGCGTCCAAAGCCTGTAAATTTTAAAGATTTTATTAATTGTTTTACTAAATTGATAATGTTGATTTATACATGCTGCAAAAATGCCAAAAATATATTTAATTATTCATTTTTATTTGTGAATCTTCCCATGAACAGCTTGTAGTTGTTTATCTTATCAAAGGAAACAAGACACGGAAGCACACTTTAAAAGATCTCATTATTTGGCCAAAACTTTTTACTTTTCCTTTTTTTATACTTGGATAGAGCGTTGTTTTATTGGCACTCATATCATTTTCATAATTATACATATGTAGTATAATCAAAATCTCTTCAGCGATTAAGTTTTTTTTTCAAATTTATTTCATAAAGAATGGCCAAGAAATCTGATGACATTAAAATGACACAAATAAATCAGAATTAATCTGTATTTTTGGTGTTTTTTAACGGAGTATGAAAATATGAAACACGATACAGCCAAAAACTTGCACCAAGTGTCTTTTGTGTATCTATTTCTCAGCTTCATACTTTTTTCTTTTAATGTATTCAGACGGCCTTTGTATACTATCTATCGCTTATCAATTATATGGTAATTTTTATAAATTACCTGTTACAAAACTGTGAGCGTCACAGATGAGTCTTATTCAGACAAAACGCACGTCTGGCGTACTTAATTATATTCCTGGTACCTTTTGAACTATTAACACCACTTGGTCGATGCCATTGCTGGTGGACGTTTCATTTCCAAGGGTATCACCAACCCAGTAATCAGCATCTGGTCACTTGACAACAACTTTATAGTGAAACATACACACACAAATATAGATCCTTGAATGAAAAATTATGAATTTGTGGGATTACTGTAAACCCGTTAGCTCTTGCGAGCGATTCATTTTTTCTACTTTTACTTATTGCATAATAACGCGAATATAAATCGTATGTGTGCGATTTGGTTTTTTCCTTATTCATCAACAGTTAGTAAACATGCGAAAGAGGCTTTAGAAGCTAAACGTGAAATAAGCATCCACGAAAAGTATTTGTTTTACAGTTCATGCAATCATACATGAAGTACCTTGTGACGTACAAAAACATTCAGATATATACCACAATCATAGACACATTTTCTTTAAAATTTCAAGAGGATCGCTTCAAATAATAAGATGATAGATATTATTTGTAGTAACAATCTATTTACTTGACCTTTGTGTGATACCGATACCATGATGACAATAATAATGTCCCAGTTACTTGGTTATAATAGTTATCAAAGGTACCAGGATTATAATTTAGTACGCCAGACGCGTGTTTCGTCTACATAAGTCTCATCACGCTCATATCGAAAAATGTATAAAGCCAAACAAGAAGAAAGTTTTAGAGCATTGAGAATTCAAAACTCCTAAATGTTGTGCCAATTACGGCTAAGGTAATCTATTCCTGGAATAAGAACATCCTTAGTTATAAACTACTTATTATATTTTAGAAGCATTCAAGAAGGAGCCAAGTTGTATTCTGTTCTGTTGTCTTACTGCAATGTTGGGCTATTCCTTATTCCCTGAGCCTTTGCAATTGTTAAACCGTTTTGCATATATGGATTTGCTATTGTGTTAAGAAACCTTTGTATGCCTCAAATCCCGTCAACTAACTTGATTATAATACATCCTTGGCTTTAAAATATTGAAAGTTCTCTGTAAAGGTACATGCAAAACGAAAACAGAGCGTCAATTACATGAAATTCAAAAGCTGTTCTATGTATTTATTGGTGTCTAACATATTGAGTTTCCTGGATCCGCCTGCCACATTCGCACAGACAAATGTGAACAACAGAAATGATTGAAAGCGCAAATGACTTCCAATACATGTGTAACAGCTGTCTTCTTTATTCCAAGTCTTCCTTCTTAAGCTATAATAATATCCAGACAGAGTACAATATATATACAAATATAGAAAACAAGAAAAAGACAAAAACCTTGCAGCAAGTGGCTAATGTTCTATCTTTTACTTATTGAGCTTTGTTTTAAAATGTTTTGGAGGACAAAAATGGCCATTCTATAAAAACTTTCGATTTATAGCTTTTTTACATTGAGTGTTTGTAACTTGAACGTGTACTTCAGTTCTCTCATATCGAATTGATTCAACTCGTGTGAATTAACAATAGCTGTGACGTCAATGATTTTCTTGGCTATTTCCTTCAAAAAAATATCTGTTTACAGTGTTGAACACCCTCAAGCTAAGTGTACAATGTCCAAGATCTCCTGGGATTTTTAATAAGGAAGAAACCTTCATCATCTACATAAGAATAGATATAATCTGTTTACTTCACAACATTTTTTAAATGATAAACAAGATAATCCTGATCCTCGAATGAAAAGTGATGAATTGTGGGATTACATGCAGTAATGATATATTGTCATGTGAATCTTTGATGTAAATGCCATATATAACCATATACCACTTGTCATCTAACACGTCGAAATCCCTGTAGGATTGCTTCAAATCATCAGATGACATGTATTTGTCTTCTGTGTGTGTTGATATTTTTTACATTTATAGATTCTCAAAAATATTTGAAACAACATTTAATATTATAGATTATGATAACATCTCTAGTCAATTGAGGACGTTAAATACGGACATGGAAGTTTAAGCTAACAGCTAAAATCATGCATTGCATATAGTTTTTATTCTAATTTGCTGCCACTCTATTTAGAATATTTTGGTTGTGAACCAAACAACAAATTATTAATATTAGTGTCCATGTTTTTGATTTGTTTTGTTTTTATCAGGAAAACAAACTTTTATCCTTGTGTTTTCGTAAAATAATACAACATCAAGATCTCAAACGAATCATTGCTCGCATCAAATATATGTTTGAATGATTTTATTCAAATGCAGTATATATCATTTTGTAAATAAACGACTAGTTACAAATGAGGTCTCTTGATCAAGAATAACATTCCACTGACTAATGTTTTGCTTTTTTGTTTTTTGTTTAGACTATTTCTTTTTTGGATAATTATAAAATCAAAAGTTGATTCAGAATTTTAGGATGCAGTTGTCTATTAAAGCATCCAGATTTCTTAATATCTAGTTATCACGTTATCAATAGAATATACTGATTGTTAACTCAAACTGTTGACAGTAGTATTCACATGTGTATCTTTAAAAAACACTCTGATTTATTTTTGCAAAATTAAATTTTCTTAATTGAATGTACATGACTTTTTTAATTAGATATATGTACTTTTTTTTCTATAATATTCTTATTATTTGTAAAATCTTATGATATGATACAAAATAAAGTACTATTTAACACAATACGACTATTTTAAAAAAAATAATAAGTACAATGTGAAATATATTTGTTTTAAGAGTACATGTTCTGATAGTAACTTTTGCAGGTTGTCAATATACAAATGATGTGATACGGTTTTATTCACCAGATTAAGATCCGTAGGGAATCCCTAGGGAATAACAATAATAAACGTATATATATCACCGTCTTTGTTACACCACGACTAGTTAAAAATAAAGCAAAGATGTATTTGTATGCTGGAATTAGAATTAATGAGGTGTTGTGGGTGAAACAGAAATACTTCTTTGTTAGAATACGAACATCTGCAAGATGTAAAAGAAGGTAATCATATCATAAAAATTAAAATGACAACGGGGAATATGTCAAAAAAACAACAACCTTACCAAAGAGCAGACAACAGCCGAAGGCCACTAATGGTTCATCAACGCAGCGATAATTCCGCATCCGGAGGTGGTTCTCAGCTGACTTCTAAATACAATCGTGTACTGGAAGATGGATGTATGTTTATGTTTTGCGAATAATCATGTGGATGAAAAACACAGCTGTGGAATATATTTTGGGGAGGACTTAACGAATTCCTAAATATATATAAAATTATACGGTTTCATACTATTATGCAAAAATAAACATACTAAGGAACTACGATAATATCGTAAAATGAAAGAGAAAATCGAAAGATTAAGTAAGGATAACAAAGCTAATAATGTCAAAATCTCAAAAACAGTGATATCGAGCTAGAGCATTTTAAAATAATGTTTGGCCATTGTATTTGAACATTTAAAATGCAATCATTGTTTCTGTTAATTGTTCATCTGTTTCCTACCTTTGTGTGTTTTTCTTAACTACATGCACTATATTTTTTTGTATTTGATGGAAATCCTACAGTCTTTGTTTTTCTATTTAATGTTTTTTCCTTGCGGCAAAACCACTAAATGGAGTACAAATTGATGACTATACAGAATACTTATATAATGAAATACATTCATATTTTATCAATTTCACGAAGTAGAGGGATGATTTTTGAGTAATTTAATTAATATAAATATGTTTTGATATAGCGTTTAGATAACTACGAAGAAGGCTGTCATTAATGTCTTTCAAAAGAAGACAAGTCAATTGAAATACAATGAAATTGAAATAGATTTTAGTATTGCGAAAATATTAGCTTTTACGCAGCTTATAAACATTTCATTTTTTTTTTTAACATTATGTTCAACTGATGTTGGATTAACGGGTTCACATTTAAATATATAATCTAACTTCACAACAAGAATATGTTGTATGGTTGCTAATCTCTATATCTCTTTATTATGTATGATATTGTTTTCGTAAAGCAATAACTTGTTTACCATTGCTAGTCAAGGTTACGGACTCGATATCTTTTTTATCTTAAGGTGTTTTTGTTTCATATAACGTATGCGTTAAAAGCATTCGTGTCTTGAATAGTTATCAAAGGTACCAGGATTATAATTTAATACGCAAGACGCGCGTTTTGTCTACATAAGACTCATCAGTGACGCTCAGATCAAAATAGTTATAAAGCCAAACAAGTACAAAGTTGAAGAGCTTGAAAAATTAATGTGAAATCGGTCTTGATTTAGGTACGATTGATGTGTACAATTCGTTAACGTTGGTGATAGTCAGGGGAGTAATTTAACAAAATATAATAGAACAACATTTAGAAATTTGATTTAATACAAGGAATATACGATAAAATAATGTCGTTCGTTAAATTTTATAGCCTAACTTATACAAATAACATTTAGCATGTTTATTCTGATCATGGGAATCAAATAGTTCAATTCAACGTTAACAGAATCTGATAGCTTTGTACAATTTGTTATATCCTTTAAAATCAAGAATGCAAACACATTTTCTTTGAAGACTCCATATACAATCAGTTAATTGGTTTGACAGAAATATTTCTTTGTCAACCTTACTAAAATGTTAACTGTTGATGATGCTTTGTTTTGCTTTGTGAAAAAATGGAGTGAACTACTAAACATTGCCAACACTAACTAAATTGAAAATGAAAATGGGGAATGTGTCAAAGCGACAACAATCCGACCATAGAACAGACAACAGCCAAAGGCCACCACAATGGGTATTCAATGTAGCGAGAAACTCCAACACCCGGAGGTGTCCTTCGGCTGGTCCCTAAACAAATATGTATACTAGTTCAGTGAACTAAAGAAAGTTTCATCGCGTGTGTTTTGTACTTTTGATTTAATCTGTTATATAATTTGCGCGTCTTGCGCAAGTACAACATTTGAATCCTGGTATCTATGATGAGTCTATTGATTATACCTCATTAATGTAGTGTTGCATTTGGATCACCTTTTATCAATTTTCTATTAAGTTCAATCGAAGCTGCAACAACATGTGTTATTCGAATACGCGTAAGCACAATACTGTTTTCATTTTCTCCAAAACCTATCATACGAGACTTGTCATCAGTTTTTCACTTACACAAAAAAACAACACTGGTGCTAATTACGGTGTACAATCCGCTTATCATTCCAGCGCTACCAGGAACAACCTCGGCCTTCTATATTGTGTTTATCGTTTGGTGTTTTTCATTTTGCAGTTTCAGATCGTTTGGTAGTAATGAATTTGGTTGCATACGATTACTGTAGAGAGTGAGTACAGTGTGTATCAGTATTTTTTTCTGTATTGAAAGCCTTAACCTTTTTTCAGTTTTTTACTTGAGCAAAGCCGACAGAGTCAGAATTTGACCAGGTACTGCTATTCTTTTTCGATTATATGAGATCTGACCACTCTTTTAATTATTCTGTGCCTTCTTCATGATCTAGTTCGGTCG
The DNA here is from genome assembly GCA_037788925.1 of Mytilus galloprovincialis. Classification (NCBI taxonomy): domain Eukaryota; kingdom Metazoa; phylum Mollusca; class Bivalvia; order Mytilida; family Mytilidae; genus Mytilus; species Mytilus galloprovincialis. Next base: position 63,095,541 of record CM075341.1, read on the forward strand.
AATTTTGCTGTCTTGTTTTTGTTTTTGTTATTGTTTTTATAGTTTTGTTTTGTTTTGGTGTACATGATGTACCTGTTAACTATCGTCGAATAGCTTTAGTAAACCTTTAATATGTCTGTACCTAATCAAAATTTATTTGTTACAAAAAGAGCAAACGTGATAATATATTATAGAATGTTACACTTAAAATGAATTCTCTAGAGGGTTTTGATATACGGTGTCCTATTAATATTAAAGAGAGTTACAGTAGGCCTAGTGACAGAGATATTAACACAGCTTGATAAATGTTTTCAATATATGTGTCATGTATGAATATTTATCATTCAATAAACACCAATAACCTTGTAGATGTTGTAATTGCCAAGGTGTCATGTTCTTAATATACTGTATACTTGATTTATCCATATAAATGTTCTTGTTATGGGATTATTATGATTCCTCTCACTTAGTGTTTGAGAAGGGTTTGCGCTTTCCTACACAATGTTGCATGATAAGTATGTGTTAACGCTGAAATTTTATGATAGTGTATTGTATATCAATGAACAAACAACAATGTCTGGCAATTATCAAGGCAAATCTTTCTTTGTATGACCGCACTACATTAGGGTTTGAATTTTCGAGTTGTACTTTCGTTTTACTTTTTACATTGTTAAATATGACTTTCTTTTCATTACTTTTTTTATTTGATTCATATATCTTACGTCAACGCATGCTTCTTATTTACCGTTTCTTTATTTCGTGAGCTACTCAAACGAATATAAAACAAAATCAATTGCTTAACGTTTTGAAACTTATAATTTCTTCTTTTCATTTTTCTTTAGACTTCAATATAATGCGTTGTAGAATATTATGTGTTTCGTTGTCTATATCTTTTTGCGATGGTTTTGCATTTCTCATGTTTCTGTTTACTTAGTTGTCCTGTTTTATTTTCACAGTTGGTGTGTGTTACCTTGCTATGTTATCATAAACAATGTATGAAAATTCATAGTATGTAAAGTAATAATGCATTAATAGAGTTTTTTTTAAACTTGTCGTTGTCAATACATTATTAAAGTGGTATATACATGATATATTTAGACAATGTAATACAAAACTTATTTTTTATTGTGTGATGTTGAGAGAGTGGTGATGTATTTTCCCACGTTTTCTACATGCACACACTTCCATAAAAAAAACTTCAAATGTCTATAGCTATCAACATTAGATATTCAAAACATTAACAAAAAAAATTCGGACAAAATACTTTCGATAAATTGGAGAAGTCGTCAATGACCTTTAATCTTTAAACTATACGTTATTATTTAATATGTGTTTCACCTAGACGGGTTTTTTTTATCATTGAACGTAGTAATTCATCCCTATGATTTACTTGAATCTGTTTATATAATGAAAATTACACTGATACTTGTGATCATATAGAATCAGTAGAAAGTTGATGATCAAAAGTTATGTCAAAGAACGTGCTGTCCTTTTTCTAAAAAAAAAATATCTGAAATTACCAAGACCTTATTTATATTTTTTTATTAACTTTGCATGTAATACACAACGTAAAGATGCTAGACACTGAAGTTGTTAAAATTTTAAATACGTACTATAGTTTACTTTTATGTGTCTTTGTAAATTATTGTTTACACTGTTTAGTCTATTTATGGAAACATCCAAGTTTAATCGACTATTTTTATGTAGGAACATGCCTATACCAAGTCAAAAATATAACAATTGTTATCCATTCGTTTGATGTGTTTTATCATTTAATTTTGTCATTTGAAAGAGGGTTTTAGCGTTTTGAGTTCGGTATTCTTGTTTGTTAACGTTATAGTAAATATATTAGTTAAACACAAATCAACTTTGTAGACGTAAATGACAACACTCTGGCATTGAACTCGAGATCAAATTCATGATGTGTGTGATATATCTTAATGAATTCACGGAATATAGTAGGAACATTATATTAGACAATCAATGAACTTTCACACACAATACTGTTTGTATTTTTCTATTCACTTTATGAGCAAAGCGGGCTATCATTGTTTAAGACGAGCAATGTGTTGACATGTATAGACGTATCCAAGAAATCAGTTTCAAAATGAGTCTTAAGGTGGTACCCAACACCTTCACTAAAATAAATTAGGCTTGTTTAATTTTCATAATATTTTGAAAAAGTTTTTACTTTGACCCGTTGACAAAAAGATACAAAAAAATTTGAACAAACCGTTTCATCTGAAAAATTACACTGGTTATATAGCAGTTTTACAAACACTATTTTGATCATTGAGAAGCTTTATTCTCCATTAACAACATAACGTAATTATAACGTATAACTGATTTTACAGAGTTGTCTCCTGTAGGTACCACCTTAATCATGCAACATTGCTATTTGAAGTGAAACTCTAAGCATTTAAAAGACAAACAAAAGTAGTTTCAAGTTAAACAAAAAATGACATCAATCGGATATTATATAACTAAGGTATTATTGCATGAAAAATACTGACTATTGTACGGGGAAAATTGTTCGACTGCATGATCTTCAGAGTTAAAGATGATCACATTTTTGTACAAGAAGTAAAGCTTGAGAACTTTTCTATACATTTTTTATCAATCATGAAACCACTTATTTATATGAACATATTTACCTTAGTATAAAATGTCACCGATGACTCTTTAAGAACCGAAACGCGTGTCTAACGTTCAAAATTCAAATCGTTATATCTATGATGAGTTGATTTGATAAATGTGTGCGTTCATACAAGTGAAAGGTTTAGCTAGCTATGAAACCAGGTTAAATCCACAATTTCCTGCATAAAAAATGCCTAAACCAAGCCAGGAATATTTCATTGTCATCCATTCATTTGATTTGTTTCAGATTTTACCTTTGCCTTTTCGTTTTGTTTTATCTAACTTTTATATATATATATGTGTGACTGTATGAAACTTCTGTATTAAAACACGTGTTGATAACACTAACATTAAAAAGGTATCCAAACTTCATTTAACTTGTGATGTAAATACACCACATCTCCTTTCGTCTTGTTATCACTGTTAGATCCGTTTACTCTTAATTCAAAGACGGATTGTCCTTGTTCTTTAATCTAACTTCCTAGCAAACATTTAAAATAGCACTTAACATTTGAAAGACAACACATTTTTTTAACAAGCGCTGAATCTTTCAAAAAAAAAACAGAGTTTAAACATACAAACAGAAGGTTCTAGTTCTCAAATATTTAAAATATTAGTATTATTAAAACATGACTTAATTGATCAGCCACCTAATTCTCAAGGTATTTTGAAATATTGATCCAGTCTAAAACGAAAATGAAAAGATATTTACAAGGCGAATGATCATTTTTTTTCCTTCTTTCAAAATACATGAAAGTTCGTCATGAACAACATAAATGACTTTACAGACGACTAAATATCATGTAATTGGCTAATTATCAGTTTGAGGAAGAGTTCAAAAAGTAGAATGCCAGGGGGAACATGATCAAAGATAATTATATAAGGAATATTTTAACAACGAAAATCCTAGGCGGTAAACATGTCAAGACACATAGTTATAGAAAAGATTTTAAACAGAAAAACACCTGAGAAACATGACCAAAGACAATGTAAAAGGAGGATGTTAAATAGTATTGTAAGTTTCTGCCAAGGAAATGTCCATTTTAACATTGCAACTATGAAATATATTGAAAAAGACATTTACATGCGAAGTTAGATAATGTTTATAAATAGATTGCAATTTTAAAATATACTTATGTGTAAATTATGATTCTCCCGTACTTTAACTGTATTTTGGTTTATGATAAGGGACCAATAAAAACAGAGAAGACTGGTTGATTACTTTTCAGCTAACGCTCTATTTTCATTCGGTACATCCATCAATCGAAACTCAACTTAATGACGTCTTCCCCAACAGTTTGATGAAGGATAGCGGATTCTAGCGAGATTTGCTGATTTGCTGATTGACTGTACTCGCAGAAATAAAAAAAAAAGGAGACATATTAAATAATGGTAATCAGTAAAAAGAAAATACATGTAGCTGACAATCTGGTAATAAAATGCATATTATAAATTCAAACTTATTGCGGACCTGTTTTTGTATTGCTATGAGTTACAATTTATGACAAAAATAAGCAAAGACCCATCGAAACAACATCTGATAAACAAATTTAATAATACTTTTAGATATTTGGATGATATTTTGGCTCTCAATAATGACGACTTCAGTATGTATATTAAAGAAATTTATCCTGTTGAACTTACTTTAAATAAAGCTAATACTAACAATGACCACTGCCCTTTCCTCGATCTTGATATCTATATCACTAACGGAAAGCTGAATACTAAAATGCATGATAAAAGAGATGATTTTTCATTTCCTATCGTTAATTATCCATTTTTAGATGGTGACGTTCCCTTGTCACCATCTTACGGTGTTTATATATCTCAACTTGAAAGATTTAAAACAGAAAAACACCTGAGAAACATGACCAAAGACAATGTAAAAGGAGGATGTTAAATAGTATTGTAAGTTTCTGCCAAGGAAATGTCCATTTTAACATTGCAACTACGAAATATATTGAAAAAGACATTTACATGCGAAGTTAGATAATGTTTATAAATAGATTGCAATTTTAAAATATACTTATGTGTAAATTATGATTCTCCCGTACTTTAACTGTATTTTGGTTTATGATAAGGGACCAATAAAAACCGAGAAGACTGGTTGATTACTTTTCAGCTAACGCTCTATTTTCATTCGGTACATCCATCAATCGAAACTCAACTTAATGACGTCTTCCCCAACAGTTTGTTGAAGGATAGCGGATTCTAGCGAGATTTGCTGATTTGCTGATTGACTGTACTCGCAGAAATAAAAAAAAAAGGAGACATATTAAATAATGGTAATCAGTAAAAAGACAATACATGTAGCTGACAATTTGGTAATAAAATGCATATTACAAATTCAAACTTATTGCGGACCTGTTTTTGTATTGCTATGAGTTACAATTTATGACAAAAATAAGCAAAGACCCATCGAAACAACATCTGATAAACAAATTTAATAATACTTTTAGATATTTGGATGATATTTTGGCTCTCAATAATGACGACTTCAGTATGTATATTAAAGAAATTTATCCTGTTGAACTTACTTTAAATAAAGCTAATACTAACAATGACCACTGCCCTTTCCTCGATCTTGATATCTATATCACTAACGGAAAGCTGAATACTAAAATGCATGATAAAAGAGATGATTTTTCATTTCCTATCGTTAATTATCCATTTTTAGATGGTGACGTTCCCCTGTCACCATCTTACGGTGTTTATATATCTCAACTTGAAAGATTTAAAACAGAAAAACACCTGAGAAACATGACCAAAGACAATGTAAAAGGAGGATGTTAGAAAGTATTGTAAGTTTCTGCCAAGGAAATGTCCATTTTAACATTGCAACTACGAAATATATTGAAAAAAACATTTCCATGCGAAGTTAGATAATGTTTATAAATAGATTGCAATTTTAAAATATACTTATGTGTAAATTATGATTCTCCCGTACTTTAACTGTATTTTGGTTTATGATAAGGGACCAATAAAAACCGAGAAGACTGGTTGATTACTTTTCAGCTAACGCTCTATTTTCATTCGGTACATCCATCAATCGAAACTCAACTTAATGACGTCTTCCCCAACAGTTTGATGAAGGATAGCGGATTCTAGCGAGATTTGCTGATTTGCTGATTGACTGTACTCGCAGAAATAAAAAAAAAAGGAGACATATTAAATAATGGTAGTCAGTAAAAAGACAATACATGTAGCTGACAATTTGGTAATAAAATGCATATTATAAATTCAAACTTATTGCGGACCTGTTTTTGTATTGCTATGAGTTACAATTTATGACAAAAATAAGCAAAGACCCATCGAAACAACATCTGATAAACAAATTTAATAATACTTTTAGATATTTGGATGATATTTTGGCTCTCAATAATGACGACTTCAGTAAGTATATTAAAGAAATTTATCCTGTTGAACTTACTTTAAATAAAGCTAATACTAACAATGACCACTGCCCTTTCCTCGATCTTGATATCTATATCACTAACGGAAAGCTGAATACTAAAATTTATGATAAAAGAGATGATTTTTTCGTTAATTATCCATTTTTAGATGGTGACATTCCCTTGTCACCATCTTACGGTGTTTATATATCTCAACTTGTACGATTCGCTCGTGTATGTAACAATGTTTTAGATTTTAACGAGAGAAATATATGTATTACTGAAAAATTATTGCACCGGAGTTTTCGATATCACAAACTAGTCAAAACATTTACTAAATTGTATCATCGGTATAAGGACATCATTCGTAAATATAGCTCAACATGCAGACTTCTTATACGTTCAGGTATTTCACATCCAATTTTTTATGGAAATATTCTTTATAAAGCACAAAGGTGTCAGTATTCACCTCAAAACCTTTGAATAGACTTATTAAGAAGGGATATAGTTACGATACTGTTGTCAGGTCATTAAAGATTGCATATTTTGGCGTTAATATTGATTCACTTATAGGGTCTTTGCATCGGAACTAAACACATTTATTCAAAAACCAGTTGTTGGCATGACACGGGTTATGTTCTTCTCATATATGTTATGATGGTATGATACTAAACCCCTAACGGGAAGGATCGTGCCTGATGTTCATATGATGAAATCATAATCTTTCAGTCAGTTTATTGAAGTCTGGAGCTAGCATGTCAGTTAACTGCTAGTAGTCTGTTGTTATTTATGTATTATTGTCACCTGTCCTAAGTCAGGAGTCTCTGGCCTTTGTTAGTCTTGTATTATTTTAAGTTTAGTTTCTTGTGTACAATTTGGATATTAGTATGGCGTTCATTATCACTGAACTAGTATATATTTGTTTAGGGGCCAGTTGAAGGACGCCTCCGGGTGCGGGAATTTCTCGCTACATTGAAGACCTGTTGGTGACCTTCTGCTGTTATTTTTTTCTATGGTCGGGTTGTTGTCTCTTTGGCACATTCCCCATTTCCATTTCAATTTTATGTTGGGTAATATATCTTTAAAGCTATAAATTCGTTTTCTCTTTTACAACTATGACCCGGCGAACCCCACTCACTCTTGAAAATATTTGGAAACCCCGTTTATATCTTTAGGCAAGCACATTGTTTAACAATTCACTGTCAGATCGTATTAATTTTATTAAGATTTGATATCTAAATTTTGCTTCTTCAGAGATTTTTTTTCAGATGGTCTATGTTGTTGCTATCCTGGGCACACTAAGCGTCAAAAGTATGCTTACAGCATTAAAACACAAATAAACATCTAGATGTTAAAGGAAGTATTTGGTTCAAAATTCAAACATATATAAAAATAATTAGATTAATTAACTTTCTTGTATTTCTTTAATATGCATGTCTTGCTTAGTAGGCCTTTAATGATGATCCAGTTTTATAGGGTGGTCTAAAACGCAAAAGTAAGAAACAGGTGAAAAAATAACTTACTATCAGTCAATTCGATTGAAAGTCTTACATGAAATGCAGGATTAAAATACATTTTTTTTTTAATTAAATGGATAAAAAAATATAAAACTCAAACTTCTACCAGACACAAAGTATATATTTTTTTTAAATAACCGCGAAGCGTTTCAAAAATGCGAAAAATTCTGAACCTTTTTTATTATTCAAAATAATGTTTTGGCTAATATTATTTTGTGTTGATGGCGATCAATTCAACCCAGTAAAGGTTCAGTGGAGGTTTTTGAAGTACGAGTGGTTTTCCCAACGTTTATTAATAAAAAGAACGGTTTATTGCAACTCAGTTTTTGTTACGTATGACCATTCATGAGGACACACGAAATTGTTGCCCAAACAATTGAGTTAAGTAAACATCATATTTCAGCTCGTATTTTTTTTAAAGTATTCACATCGTTAAATTTAGGAGAGTTTTCTATCTGTAAAATTTAAAATTAAACTGCTTAATTTTGAAAAACATTGTGTGTTCTTTTTTCTAAATCAAGCTATGTACTGTGTATATGTTGGTTTTTTTTTTTTTTTTTTCCTTTTAAACATAGTTTTTTTACAACACTGCGGTTCCAAATGTTTCTTCTCTGGTCTGCATTTGAAATACATGTACTCGTTCTTCCGGATTTTCTCTGCATTTGAAAGTCTGTTTTAGAGCCTCCCTCAGTTTCTCACTCATTACTATATAGATAAGAAAGTTCGAAGCACATCCAATGATCATTAAAAGTTTTAAAACTTCAATTAAAAGTTTTAAATATTCCAATGTAATGTCAATGTGTCCCCATACAATGTATATACAACTATATAGTTCATCGGTTCGCTGTACGGTGACGATCCTAGTATTAAATACGATTCGTATCTATCATCAAATGTTTATAGACAGCTCCTAACTATGACAAAGTAAACTTTTTTCATAATTGGATTTAAGACATTTTCGGTTGCATTGCAATATGATTTTGCGACAATATCAAACAGAATTTGTTTGACATAATCTTTTAATTCATTTGCATAACGAATGCGTTCATCAGCAAGGAGGTCAACCAGATAATCAAAATATTTCTGTTTCAAGCTACCTTTGAGCATCCCATCCAACATTCCATGCACATGATCTTCAATATAGAGTGCCAAACTATCGACGTTTCTTGTCACATTAGCTTTAAAATGGGATGGTAGTTGATCAAAGTCAGAAATGCAGGACTCATCTGAGTTAAAAAAGTTTGGAATACCATCCAAAAAATTTGGAATATCATCCAAACATGCTGCAAATCGATGGGTTCATCGTTTCCAGATTGGATCTATAAGTACTGAATATAGTGGAGCTGACATAAATTCTTGGGAGTTCTGCTAAAAGAAATACTATCATCACACACACAATCAATATACAAGATTTTTTCTCTGCTCTTGAAGCCGTGACATGTCTGCGAACACGTTTCCGTCGACATAGTGTAAATATGATGTAACATGTTGATATCAGCATTGTTATAACTGCACCAACCAAAATAATGGCGTAAAGGATTGGGTAGTATGTTAGAATATACCTTTGAATTGCTTTGTGTGGTTTGGAGACTAAACATATATCTGCCTTCTTCCCACTGCTGAAACTTATCACAAATAATCGGGGTATATTAACGACCAGAGCAAACAAAAAACACGAACTGTAAAATACGAACGATTTTCTTTCATTCATTTGAGTTTTGCTCCATATTGGACATACCACCGCTAGAAGTTTCTGTAACCCAAGGGACGCTGTTAACAGTATAGAAACAAGGTGGAATGCGTCTGCTAGGTTTGCTAGATAATAATGCATCAAGCAATATGGAAACTTAAGTACAACTAACCTTTTCAATTCTATCGTTGTTACGTCGATAATTGAATGGTCGTCAGAAGTTCCAATCTCTTCATAATACAAGATAAATAAAGGTTCAAATCCATAGGTACACAACGCCGTCAGTCCATCAGTAAGAGCCAATCCTTGCATAAGTACAGTTGAGGGCGTCCGTATATTTTTGTGAAATAAAGCCACAAAGATAATAATGTTCATCACAATTGAAAGGTATGATATGATTGGTCCTGCAACAAAATTCATTCACAATGGAGTCCGTGCATACAGTATGAACAACATGTTGTTAAATGATTCAACAAAAAGACTGTTAATCATATATGTAAAAGGATGACAAATGCATCCCTAATATTTTGAATGTTTCTCGCATTTTGTATTTAGAGCATTCATTTCGGAATGGTTTGTCTAGATGCAAAGATTAAATTTAGGTCGGAAAATGTTAAATCTGACACAATGATATTAAAAAATCCTCTGTCAAGAACAAAATAGAAAATCTGAAAAAGAACAGAAAAAAGTACAAAATAATAAAATAGATTACCTGGTAATTGGGAAAATGTTTAGGATTTGTTGGTCCTGAATGCTTTTCTACTTCGTACTTTATTTGATTTTTTTTTTTTTTTTTCTATTTCTAGCGTCAGCGAAGACTCTTTTGTAGACGAAACGCGCGTCTGGTGCAACTGCAAAATTTCATTCCTTGTAACTATGAAGGGTTTTAATTTTCCAAATTGTATTATTAAAATGAACGTTTGACCGCAACAAACAGTTTTTTTTTTTGTTCCATATTATCGTTTATTGGGTCGCATTGAAATTATGGCTCCAAAATGCTGAGTCATATTTTTCTATTCATTAAAATATTTTAAATCAAATGTATGTTTTTCTGTGATCTATCTCTGCAACTTAAAATTGAACAGTGTAACCTTTTTCAAATTTTTATTGATAAAACGAACGCTTCGTTGCAACGCATGTTTTTTGTTCTTCTGTATGATCATTTATAATGACACATCAAATAGTTACTTGATAATTAAAGTTAAGTAAACGTCAAAGTTTAGCTCATTTTTTGTTTATTCATTTACCTCTTTCAATGTTTCATTATATCTATCGGACAGGTTTAATTTCTTCATAAGCTATGTACTGTCATGATCACTAGAACACACCCGCGAAATCGCGTGCATTCAGAGCGTGGTTGAAAGTATGTAAAGTGTTGTAGGAAGATTTCATGACTTGATAATTTTAGGAATAGGTACTTGGGGACAGGGAAATATCTTTTTTATCCCTTCTTCTTTATTTCAAAACTTCCCATTTTTTTTTATTAATTACAGTGTGAACATATATTTAGTATATTATGAACATGCAAGTCAGGAGCCTGTAAATAGTGGTTGTCGTTTGTTAACGTGTTACATATTTGTTTTTCGTTCATATTTTGAACATAAATAAGGCCGTTAGTTTTCTCGTTTGAATTGTTTTACACTGTAATTTCGGGGCCTATTATAGCTGACTATGTGGTATGGGTTTTGCTCATTGTTGAAGGCCATACGGTGATCTATAGTTGTTAATTTCTGTGTCATTTTTGTCTCTTGTGGAGAACTGTCCCTTTGGCAATCCTACCACATCTTCAGAAATTTCAGAAAAGGTACCAAAAGTCAAAGGTACCTTGGGAAAGGACACTTTTTTTCTAGCCCGGCTCATCCATTTTTTCCCAAAATTCACCCTTTTTATTTTCTATTAACTTTAATAACACATGGATAATTTTAGCGCTTAAATGTATATTTTGTACATTCATTACTACAGAGTTTAAATTGCATATTTGTTTTTCGTTCATATTTTGTACATATAGATAAGGCCGTTAGTTTTCTCGTTTTAATTGTTTTACATTGTCATTTCGGGGATTTTTATAGCTGACTATGGGGTATGGGCTTTGCTCATTGTTGAGGTCCGTACGGAGACTTATAGTTGTTAATCTCTGTGTCATTCTTTTTCTCTTGTGGAGACCTGTCTCTTTGGCAAACATAACATATCTTCTTTTATTGAAATCAATAAATTTTTGTAAAAGATTTAATGAATTTCAGAAAAGGTATCAAAAGTCATAGGTACATTGGGACATGACAGTTGTTTTTCTAGCCCGGCTCCTCCTTTTCCCCAAAAAATTCCCCGTTGGTTTTTATTAATTTTAATAACACATGGATAATTTTAGCGCGTATCTGTATAGTATGTACATTCATTACTATAAATAAAGTGTATTTGTTTATTACTTTCAATTCTTACTTTACTAATCTATCAACGGCCCAGCGGTCATTTATATATTATACAGACTCTATCAATTAATAAACTCTGTGACCGCCGTGGATAGTTAATTTGAAAATGATATCAGATAGAAAATACTCTTTATTCGTAGTCAATGTATGTTCAAAGTATAAAGAAAACACAAACCGGAAGTCTAATCTGACTAAAATTTCGTCCAATGTCGAAATAATATCCAGACGCTTTTTTTTCTCGTTTTTCTCCCAAAATAACTCAATCTGAAAAATCATATGAATGGATGACAAATGCGACTATGCCATGTACCTGTAGGACATAGAGGCATGATGATTAATTTATTGTGGAAAGAAAAGAAGCGACACACAAAATGAGGTCTTCTCGTTTAATAGTATAGAAGCTGTATACAATCGGATTATACAATTGTGTACCTTTACAATAAAGAATATACTTTTTCAGCCAAGCTGTGTTCTTTTAAAATCTATCTGGGTATTCTCAAAATCAGTCTGTGTACTTTTATAATCAATCTTTGTATGTTTATAAACAATCTGTTAACTGTTTTATGTATTTCTAAAATCAACTTAGATCTAAAATTTTCATCTTTTTTAACATTGTTTTCTACTTAAACGGAGTTCCGACATGTTTATCCTCTTAAGCCTGTTTGTATCTGAATATCTACTCAATATCTCTGATAAACTCCACATTTAAAAATATTTTTTCAAGTCCCCTTTCCGTGTTTTACTCATGACTATAAAGATAAAAAAAGTTCAAAGCATATCGCATATACAATGAACGAACGAAATTTTAAAACTTCAGTAAGAAGTTTTTAATTTTTCAATGTAATGTCAATATGTCCCCAGTCAATGTTCATTATGTAGTTCATTGGTTCGCTGTACGTTGACGATCAAAGTATTACAATTGATGTGTCTATTCACTAATTGTCATAACACAGCGGAAACTTGTGTCTTGGTAAACATCTCTCAAAAATCTGCACATGTAAGTTTATGTTGCTTTACAATTTGTTTTGCTACGATATCAAAAATTGTTTGTTTAACGTATATTGTAATTCCCTAACATGAAGATTGTGCTTATCAGCAAGAAAGTCAACTATACATTCAAAATAGTTTTGATTAAAGTGTTTTTATACCAGCGACGATTCAAGTGTGTCCGTCAACATCCACACTAACCTTGTAACATCATTTTTAAAATGGACGAATAGTTGTTCAATGTTAGAAATACAGGATTCATCTGAAATTATAAGGTATGGAATATCATCTAAATAATTGTGTCTTTCTATGTTGTGATGTTACACTATTGGTTCAGATAAGGGTGACGGTTGGTACTTATTACAACGTTCAAACCCACTGCATTTGTTTGCACATGTCCTAAGTCAGGAATCTGATGTTCAGTAGTTGTCGTTTGTTTATATGGGTTCTAAGTGTTCCTCGTTTCTCGTTTTTTTTTTTTTTTTTTATACCGTTGGTTTTCCCGTTTGAATGGTTACACTAGTCACTTGTAGGGCCCTTAATAGCTTGCTGTTCAGTGTGAGCCAAGGCTTCGTGTTGAAGACCGTATTTTGACCTTTAAGAGTTTACTTTTTAAATTGTGTCTTGGATGGAGAGTTGTATCATTGGCACTAATACCATATCTTCTTATATCTATGAAAATTGCTGGGACAGCTCGGTCATCGGTGGAAGTCCGTATCTTTCTACGAAATAAAGCTGTAAAGATAAATAGAAGTGTGTGATTGTGTTGGCCCTGTCACAATAATTCATTGTATATATCCAATGCTAACTCGTTATGAAACGTTAAGTATTGTTAGAAGCTGGTTATGAAATATTTGTCATCAGATTGTTTTTTTTTTTTTTTTTTTTTTTTTTTACAATTGATGATTTTAGACAATTCTAGAGACAGTCAGAAAATGGTAGTCGCGAATCACGTTTTTTTTTTTTTTTTATATATATTTTTTGCTAAAACATACTTTTATTCAGAAACAAACGTCAATAAGTCTTATATTTGAAATTATATCACAATAATGCTGTTAATCATATAATTCATTTAGAAAACACAATCATTTTCAAGATTTATTTAATAGTTTATTCGTTCCCTATTGTTAATTTTCCATTTTTAGATGGTGATGTTCCTTTGGCACCATCTTACGGTGTTTATATTTCACAACTTGTTCGCTATGCCCGTGTCTGTTGTGAAGTTTTTGATTTTAACGAACGCAACCTATGTATTACTGGTAAATTATTAAACCAGCGATATCGTTACCATAAATTACTTAAAACCTTTACTAAATGTTTCCATAGATATAAAGATTTAGTTTTGAAGTTTGGCTGTACCTGTAGAAAACATATTTCAAACAGGAAAGCACATCTTCATTTTTACGGAAATGTTGTTAACCGTGCCCGGAAATTTAGAAATGATCCATGTAAATTTGTCGCTGCTCCTTTAAACAAACTTATTCTAAAAGGTTACCTATTCAACACTGTAATAAGATCATTGAATATTGTTTTTATTGGTATAAATATTGATTTTGTTATCAGTAAATTAAAAGCTAACTAAATATTACTAGTATGTTATATGTATATACATATTCATGAATCTACAATATGTCGATACCTGTAACTTGGCATTGTACAAAGTCATGTTTTTCTCTGGCTGTTTATGACGTCTTTACACTAAATCCATGGGATGTTGGATGTGTACGGATTGATAGTTTAGTCTTAGTTGCATGATTTTTTTGTTAGTTGTTAGTAGCTTTGAACTAGCTGTCAGATATATGCGAGTACTCTTAGATCTGTTCATTGTGTCTTTGTGTGTCAGGATGTATAAGTACCGGGCCACGTCCACTTGTACATATGAGCTTTTCCCATCACTCGGTGTCCGTCGTCCGTCGTCCGTCGTCCGTCGTCGTCGTCCGTCGTCGTTAACTTTTACAAAAATATTCTCCTCTGAAACTACTGGGCCAAATTAAACCAAACTTAGCCACAATCATCATTGGGGTATTTAGTTTAAAAAATGTGTGGCGTGACCCGGCCAACCAACCAAGATGGCCGCCATGGCTAAAAATAGAACATAGGGGTAAAATGCAGTTTTTGGCTTAAAACTCAAAAACCAAAGCATTTAGAGGAAATATGACATTTGGTAAAATTGTTTATCAGGTCAATATCTTTCTGCCTACAAATTTTCAGATGAATCCGACAACCCGTTGTTGGGTTGCTGCCCCTGAATTGGTAATTTTAGGGAATTTTTGCTGTTTTTGGTTATTATCTTGAATATTATTATAGATAGAGATAAACTGTAAACAGCAATAATGTTCAGCAAAGTTAGATTTACAAATAAGTCAACATAACCAAAATGGTCAGTTGACCCCTTTAGGAGTTATTGACCTTTATAGTCAATTTTTAACCATTTTTCGTAAATCTTAGAAATCTTTTACAAAAATCTTCTCCTATGAAACTACTGGGCCAAATTAATCCAAACTTGGCCACAATCATCTTTGGGGTATCTAATTGAAAAAAATGTGTCCGGTGACCTGGCCATCTAACCAAAATGGCTGCCACGGCTAAAAATAGAACATAGGGGTAAAATGCAGTTTTTGGCTTATAACTCAAAAACCGAAGCATTTAGAAAAAAATCTGACAGGGTTAAATTGTCTATCAGGTCAAGATCTATCTGCCCTGATATTTTCAGACAAAACAGACACCCTGTTGTTGGGTTGCTGCCCCAGAATTAGTAATTTTAAGGAAATTTTGCAGTTTTTGGTTATTATCTTGAATATTATAATAGATAGAGATAAACTGTAAACAGCAATAATGTTCAGCAAAGTAAGATCTACAAATAAGTCAAATAACCAAAATTGTCAATTGACTCCTTAAGGAGTTATTGCCCTTTATAGTCAATTTTTAGCATTTTCCATAAATTTTTGTAAATTTTTAGAAAATATTTTCCACTGTAATTACTGGGCCAAGTCCATTATAGATAGAGATAATTGTAGCAACAAGAATGTTCAGTAAAGTAAGATCTACAAACACATCACCATCACCAAAACACAATAATGTCATGAATTTACCTGTGTGCATTGTTTAATATGCACATAGACCAAGGTGAGCGACACAGGCTCTTGAGAGCCTCTAGTTTATGTATTGCCAGTAGTTCTTCTAAATAACAAATTTCTACTTTTACTACAAATTCCTACAAATAACTTTTACTTATGTGTCTTGTAATACTTTGAATGACAACATTATTTTATTTATTAATACTACTTTTACTGTTAAGTCTGTGTTTTGTGATGTACATTTGACGTGACTTTGTACTTATGTATCCCGTCATACTTTGAACCACACAATTATTTCATTTATTATTATTACTTTTACTGTTCAGTCGGTTTTTTGTTATATGTATTTAACGTGACTCTGTATTTATGTATCCCGTCATACTTTGAACGACGAAACTATTCTATGTCTACCTGTGCGAATTTCAAACGCCCAATTTAACACCAGTACTTAAAATTTCCATCCTTTATGGTTGGATTTTACATAGATAAATAAAATTATATAATATAAGCAAAATGAGGATGTTAAATTTGATGTATGCCTTTTTGTGCTTCTTCGTTACATTTGTTGTTTTAATAGTGATTAAGATGATAACACAATGTTGACTGCTATTTTTGACATGTTTACCTATTATGTCTGTTTGTTTTGTTCACGCATTGTTGACAATATAATGGAATTTGATGCGACTGTCATACAAGTGAGAGATTTAGCTAGCTATAAAACCAGGTTCAATCAACCATTTTCTAAATAACAAAACGCCTGTACCAAGTCAGGAATATGACAGTTGTTATCCATTCGTTTGATGTGTTTGAACTTTTGATTTTGCCATTTGATTTGGGACTTTCCTTTTTGAATTTTCCTCGGAGTTCAGTATTTTTTTTTTTTTTTTACTTTTTCCTGGATATTTTGATAATACTTAAATCTCTTTTATTTGTTATGTTGATAAAATATCTATCCGGAAATATGTGTTTAAATAAAGAGAGAGGTTTAAAGATGTTAATTGTTAGTAATAATACACATATGTGATGAAATTGACGTAATTCTGGATATATTTATGGTCCCAACTATCATGTTATAACAGGATACCTTGATATCGTTCCTGACCGAGAGTTGAAATCATTCCCTGGATAAGGACCTACATATCGTCCACCGTCAATTATTCATTGGAGTGCGTGTCGTAAAAATAGTCAACAGTGGTATTCCGCTGTTTGAAAGTCATAAATCAACTGAGAGAAAACAAATCCGGGTAACAAACTAAAACAGAGGGAAACACATCAAATATAAGAGGAAAACAACGGAACAACCGAATCACCAAAGTGCAACAAAACACAAAAGACAAAGCAACACACACAGAAACGAGCTGTAAAATAACAACTGAAATTTTCCTGACTTGGTACAGGACATCAACATCGTAACATCAGTCACAACTCTGTTCGTTTTTTCTGCTCGAAAATGCTGACAACAAATTCTTAGATTCTTTTTCTATTTAAGTTGTGAACATTGTTGATACTAATATTAAAGATCATTTCACTCCTTATAACAACCATAACAACCTTTTTTTTTCTCGTATCAAACATAATCTAAAAGAACTCGCCAAGGAATTGTTTGGTTTTTGTTCGGCTGATACATGTACGGCTGCTCATGATTTCATTATAGTTTAACGATAATTTTACAGTGAGGCTCTACAAAAAGAAATCACCAATTAACTAGCATCCCAGTTAATGCCTTTTCGGAATATTACATCCGTAGCAAGCATACATTTGTATTTAGTCTTCAAGCCATTGTTCCACTACTAAACTGTCTATTCTACCTACTGCTTCATTTAATTCAGAGGTCAGACTGTAGATATAAATGATCAAACTTATTTTAGGTAATTTTTAAATAACATAAAACAAAATAATTATATCAATTGGACCTCCTTCGAAACTATAACATCCGTTGAATTTTTACTTGATAATATTATTGTTCGCTATGGAGATTCCGTATATGGCGATGTTATCGGAGTTTTTATGAAGAATAAATGTGCACCACTTATTGCAGACCTGTTTCTGTATTGTTATGAGTTTTAAAATATGACAAAAATCAGAAATGACCCATCAAAACAACATCTGATACAAACATTCAGTAACAGTTTTAAATGTGTGATGATGTACTGGCTCAACTAGATTTTATCATCGGTACAAGAACACTCTTTCGTTAATATAAATCAGCATGCTGACATTTATACGTTCAGGTATTTCATATCCAATCTTTTATGATTATATTCTATACAAAGCAAAAAAATGTCGGTATTTACCTCAAAAGCTAACTAAACCTTTCACAGACTTTTTCAGAAGAGATATAAGTGCGATACTGTGTCAGTTTGTTAAAGATTGCATCTTGTGGTGTTAAAAATGATTCACTTTTGGGGTCTTTATCAGTTGTTGGCATGAATCGGGTTGTGTTATTCTCATATAATTTATGATTGTATGATACTTGTTGTCACGTGCATTTTCACTGAACTAGTACACGTTTGTTTAGGGGCCAGCTGAAGCCCTCCTCCTGTTGTGAAATTGTCTCGCTGTGTTGAAGACTTATTGTTCGTCGTCAGCTGTTATTTAGCCCTTTGTTGTCTTTTTGACACATTACCGTCTTCCATTTTTGATTCTGTTAAGTGTAAATTATTTCCCTTTGCCCTAACCAAGCTAATGGCAAAAGACCAGAAAAAACTTGAATTGACTCTGTGCTTACTTTTCAGCAAGCGCTATTTTCGCATTCGGCACACATGGGTAGATCTCTCAATCTAGAAGCGGCTGGATGACGTATCCCACCAGTTTGTTGTAGGGTAGCAGAATCTGTCAGTATTAAATGATTGGCTGTATTTTCAGATTACACATGAAGACATAATGAATAATTCAAAATTTTAGTGAATGAAAAGACAATACATGTAGCTGAAAATTTGGTAGTTAAAAGGCATATTACAAATTCAAAAATGTTTGGTAATATATCTTCAGAACTAAAGCTTGGATCTCCGTTCTACGTGTAAGATCCTTTAAACCGAACTCACTCTTGAAAAAATTTGAACCCCGTGTGTATCTTAAGAAATTGTTTAAGTATTTTACTGACGGAGAATATTGATTTTATTTTGATTTAATATCTAAATCTGCTTGTTCATTTTTTTTTTTTTTTTTCGTAAGATTGTCTATATTGTTGTTATCTTTGAAACACTAAACGTCAAAACTATGCATACAGCATTGAACAAAAAATAAACATCTAAATGATGTAGATAAAATTGATACACAAAGGCTGGATAACAAAATTATTTAAAACCGAAAAGGACAATTGAACAGTTATAACAAGATTTTATGTAAATAAACTTTGTAATAACTTGATCATTTTTCAAATGAATCTAAAAAATTTAAATGATCTTGATAAAACAGTTTTCAAAAGTGTGCCATATTTTTACCAAGAAGTGATTAAAACTTGGATTTGTGTTAAAGGAGGTGTGTCATCATACCCGCATTACTATCTACAATAAGAAAACAATTTATATGGGGAAATAATTTTATCAGACTAAATGGAAAATGCTTACTTTTTGAGGAGTTTGCATAAAGCAATTTGTTTTTCATAAATGATAGTATACATGTACATGATAAAGGTCAAATTTCAGAAACATATATACTTTCTAAACTAAAACCATAAACAAGATTAGATCAAGCAGATATCTTGCGTTACAAAATCATTGGTTTACCACAATAAGTCAAGATAATTCAATTATTAAACTAAAGTTAATATTCATCAGACTATATATAGTCTTAAAATCATGCTTAACAAAGTAATCATTTCTTAAATGAGTACAAACAAATTTATAATATTATAATTGTAAATGAAAAAAAAGATAAACCAGAAGAATTCTAATGTGGGAAAAAATGTTTGCCAAAAGCCTATACTTTAAACTAGAAAATTGTGTTAACTTCATTCCTCACTACTTACCTGACAATAAACTAAAAATGTTTAATGGCAATTTATTCACTTTATTCTTAAAATTGAGAATGGAAATGGGGAATGTGTCAAAGAGACAACAACTCTAACATAGAGCAGACCACAGCAGAAGGTCACCAACAGGTCTTTGCAGCCAGAAATTTCCGCATCCGGAGGCGTCCTTCGGCTGGCCTCTAAATAGATATATATACTAGTTCAGTATAATGAACGCCATACCAAACACAAATTGAACATAAGAAACTAAAATTTAAAATAATACAAGACTAGCAAAGGCCATAGGCGAGCTCCTGGATTGAGACAGGCGCACAAATGCGGCGGGGTTAACATGTTTATGATATATCAACACTCCCCCTATACCTCTAGCCAATAAAGAAAAGTAAACGCATAACTATACGCACATTAAAATTCAGTTCAAGAGAAGTCCGAGTCTGATGTCAGAAGATGTAACCAAAGAAATTTAAAAAAAAATGACTTAACAATGATCTATTAAGTATCTTCCGTCCCTCTTCTATTAGTAAAATGGAAAATGCTCAAAGATAATAAATGAATTCATTGTAGTATAAGTTTATGAACATTTTTCTTTTTCTTGAAGTTACAACTTACAGTGATTTGATATCAAAAATATTAAACCTTCTTAAATTGATAAGTTTCAATGAAAGCATTCTTAATATGGAAAGTCTTATTGTTTGGTATAAAAAAAAACGATGAAGCTTACTTTGAAATATTTATTTTTTTTTTTTTTACTGTAATATTGTTTTTCTGTCTACAAATCATATATATTATATCTCTGATTCTAAGAAAAAAATAGATATCTTTAAAATATTCAAAGCAGAAATACAACATGTAGTTGAGGTCAATAATGTAATTAAAAGAAAAAATAGCAAATTAATTATAAAAACCCTACACTTAAAAACAATCATAAATATCCCTGAAGTCACATGACTCAAGTCTAAAGTCATATAACGTGCACGTGAGCATGTCAGGTGACTTTATAATGTGCTTGAACATACCTAACACATGTTTAAGAAAAAAATATATATTATTCAATATTGTATATTACACACTTGTCTTTTCTTTTTTTTTTTTTTTTTGACAGCGTTATGGTGTGTATAATTGCTCCAGACAATATGAGTATTTGGACCATACATGTATGGTCATGACCATATAGGTATATACATGTACTCATATGGTCGGGATAATTAACAGTCTGTTACAGTTTACTTTTGATACTTCTAAACTTTTTATATAGTATGACCGTTCATTAAAAAGACATTATCCTATATTAGGTAATTTTATTATTATATTATATTATAATAAAATGATAAGCTAAATAAAAATAAAAATCACATAAGTTTACTTAATTGTAAAATGTATAGTAAACACATTTTATACCGATTGTCATTTCCAATGGTCATTACCGATTTGTTATTACGACTGAAAGGTAATATGTCGACTAAAAAAATCAATTACAAAAATTTCTTAAGTATAAAAAAGAAGATGTGGTATGATTGCCAATGAGAAAACTGTCGACAAGAGATCAAATTAACGCAGACTTTAATAACTATTGATCACCGTACGGCCTTCAACAATGTGCAAAGCCCATACCGCATAGTCAGCTATAAAAGGCCCTAATATGACAATGTAAAACAATTCAAACGAGAAAACTAACGGCCTTATTTATATCAAAAAAATGAACGAAAAACAAATATGTAACACATAAACAAACGACAATCACTGAATTACAGGCTCCTGACTTTGGACAGGCACATACATAAATAATGTGGCGGGGTTAAACACGTTAGCGGGATCCAAACCCTCCCTTTAACCTGGGACAGTGGTATTACAGTACAACATAAGAACGAACTATAAAAGCAGTTTAAAAAGGCTTAACTCATCAGATAGACAAAAATACAAGTGGACGTGACCGGGAACTTGTACATCCCGACAACAAAAAGACACTAGAAACAGATCTGAGAGTACTCGCAGTTATCTGACAGCTTGTTCATAGCCAATAACAACTAATAAAAAAATCATGCATCTAAGACTAAACTATCAATCCGTACACATCCAACATTCAATGGATTTAGTGTAAAGACGTCATAAACAGCCAGAGAAAAACATGACCTTGTGCAATGTCAAGTTACAGGTATCGACAGATTGTAGATCAATGAATGTGTATATGTATATAACATACTAGTAGTATTTAGTTTGCTTTTAATTTAACAAAATAAATATTTATACCAATAAAAACAATATCCAATGATCTTATTACAGTGTTGAATTGGCAACCTTTTAAAATAAATTTATTTAAAGAAGCAATAAGTTTACATGGATCATTTCTTTTATACAAGAAGTCACCGGAAAGTAACATACTGAAGTTTATTTAATTTGTCTTGTGAATATGGTGTATTGCAGCCGTTTTACGATATTTGAGATCTACAGCTTCTTAGAACACCGTATCAGAATGGCCAAAGACCTCGGTAGTACTGTACGCAGCTGCAAAAAGGATAGCTTTTCACTCGCAAACAAAAGGTGTAAATGTTACAGTGATTTGATATCAAAAATATTAAACCTTCTTAAATTGATAAGTTTCAATGAAAGCATTCTTAATATGGAAAGTCTTATTGTTTGGTATAAAAAAAAAACGATGAAGCTTACTTTGAAATATTTTTTTTTTTTTTTTTTACTGTAATATTGTTTTTCTGTCTACAAATCATATATATTATATCTCTGATTCTAAGAAAAAAATAGATATCTTTAAAATATTCAAAGCAGAAATACAACATGTAGTTGAGGTCAATAATGTAATTAAAAGAAAAAATAGCAAATTAATTATAAAAACCCTACACTTAAAAACAATCATAAATATCCCTGAAGTCACATGACTCAAGTCTAAAGTCATATAACGTGCACGTGAGCATGTCAGGTGACTTTATAATGTGCTTGAACATACCTAACACATGTTTAAGAAAAAAATATATATTATTCAATATTGTATATTACACACTTGTCTTTTCTTTTTTTTTTTTTTTTTTGACAGCGTTATGGTGTGTATAATTGCTCCAGACAATATGAGTATTTGGACCATACATGTATGGTCATGACCATATAGGTATATACATGTACTCATATGGTCGGGATAATTAACAGTCTGTTACAGTTTACTTTTGATACTTCTAAACTTTTTATATAGTATGACCGTTCATTAAAAAGACATTATCCTATATTAGGTAATTTTATTATTATATTATATTATAATAAAATGATAAGCTAAATAAAAATAAAAATCACATAAGTTTACTTAATTGTAAAATGTATAGTAAACACATTTTATACCGATTGTCATTTCCAATGGTCATTACCGATTTGTTATTACGACTGAATGGTAATATGTCGACTAAAAAAATCAATTACAAAAATTTCTTAAGTATAAAAAAGAAGATGTGGTATGATTGCCAATGAGAAAACTGTCGACAAGAGATCAAATTAACGCAGACTTTAATAACTATTGATCACCGTACGGCCTTCAACAATGTGCAAAGCCCATACCGCATAGTCAGCTATAAAAGGCCCTAATATGACAATGTAAAACAATTCAAACGAGAAAACTAACGGCCTTATTTATATCAAAAAAATGAACGAAAAACAAATATGTAACACATAAACAAACGACAATCACTGAATTACAGGCTCCTGACTTTGGACAGGCACATACATAAATAATGTGGCGGGGTTAAACACGTTAGCGGGATCCAAACCCTCCCTTTAACCTGGGACAGTGGTATTACAGTACAACATAAGAACGAACTATAAAAGCAGTTTAAAAAGGCTTAACTCATCAGATAGACAAAAATACAAGTGGACGTGACCGGGAACTTGTACATCCCGACAACAAAAAGACACTAGAAACAGATCTGAGAGTACTCGCAGTTATCTGACAGCTTGTTCATAGCCAATAACAACTAATAAAAAAATCATGCATCTAAGACTAAACTATCAATCCGTACACATCCAACATTCAATGGATTTAGTGTAAAGACGTCATAAACAGCCAGAGAAAAACATGACCTTGTGCAATGTCAAGTTACAGGTATCGACAGATTGTAGATCAATGAATGTGTATATGTATATAACATACTAGTAGTATTTAGTTAGCTTTTAATTTAACAAAATAAATATTTATACCAATAAAAACAATATCCAATGATCTTATTACATGTACAGTGTTGAATTGGCAACCTTTTAAAATAAATCTATTTAAAGAAGCAATAAGTTTACATGGATCATTTCTTTTATACAAGAAGTCACCGGAAAGTAACATACTGAAGTTTATTTAATTTGTCTTGTGAATATGGTGTATTGCAGCTGTTTTACGATATTTGAGATCTACAGCTTCTTAGAACACCGTATCAGAATGGCCAAAGACCTCGGTAGTACTGTACGCAGCTGCAAAAAGGATAGCTTTTCACTCGCAAACAAAAGGTGTAAATGAAAAGGTTCTTGCACAAATTTCTTGCAAATGGAAAAGGCTATGATACCGAGTGAAAGTTAGTTACCCCAAGCCTACATACAATAGTTATCAAAGGTATCAGGATTATAATTTAGAACGCCAGACGCGCGTTTAGTTTACATGCGACTCATCAGTGACGTTCATATTAAAACATATATAAAGCCAAGCAAGTACAAAGTTGAAGAGCATTGAGGATCCAAAATTCCAAAAAGTTGTGCCAAATAAGGCTAAGGTAATAATCTATGCCTGGAATAAGAAAATCCTCTGTTTTTCGAAAAATTCAAAGTTTTGTAAACAGGAAATTCATAAAAATGACCACATTATTGATATTCATGTCAACACCGAAGTGTTGACTACTGGGCTGGTGATACCCTCGGAGACGAAACGTCCACCAGCTGTGGCATCGACCCAGTGGTATAAATAGTTATCATAGGTACCAGGATCATAATTAGTACGCCAGACGCGCGTTTCGTCTACAAAAATACAAGAATGTAACTAGCGATGAAAACTAACTATGGCATCAATATTTAATTTTTGCGTAGTTTTTGAATAATAAAAATAATACATTGTCAGGTAACCATCACTGTTTTCTTAAATAACGTTTTTGTATTATTGAAACGTTTATAATGTAATTATAAAAAAATATTTATATGGTCCAAATACTCATATGGTCCGGCCCATTAATAACCAAATGAGTGTTTTACTCATATGGTACGACCATACGCGTATGGTCGGACCATAAAAGTATACGCATATGGTCGGACCATAAAAGTATACGCATATGGTCGGACCATAAAAGTATACGCATATGGTCGGACCATAAAAGTATACGCATATGGTCATGACCATGCGCGTATGGTCCAAATACTCATATGGTCATTATTACTTATAATTAAAAAATCAAGAAAATTATTGTCAACTTACCTTTTAAATAAACAACTTCTCGCAATATCGTATTCCGCCGATATTCAAATTCTCAATTAAATTTCTCCAAAACAAAGATATGATGGCAAACACGATGCTCATTTAAGTAATATTAGAAACCATTTACGGATGGAGGTGAAATTATCCGGTAGACATTAAATCATTTAAAATATTGTAATATGGTAATGTAATCAATTTACTTTTATTAGATATTCTCCCTGGATACCCTTAAACAAATATGTCAGGGGTACTCAGTGCAATACTGTACACTAAGTAAACAGTTAAAAGCAATAGCGTGCAGTAAAATTTATAAGTCACGTTGAAAAAAAACAGCATCTAATGTTAGAAAATGAAATTGATTCAAATGCAGAAGACATATAATTGAAAAAAAAGCAGATTATTTCAATTGTGCTGACTTTTTTTAATATATAGGTTTTGCTTAGTGGACATCTAATGATAATAAAGTCTATACTCCGCAAATGTTTCTTGTTTGGTATATACGAATTCTCTAGATTAAAAGTGCATTGTGTTCTAAATTGAAAAAAATGGGAAAAGGGTGCAAACTTCCACGACGTAGATTATTGTTTCAAAAATATCCACGTATCTTTAAGCTAGTTTAGTTTATTTTAAACATATTTTATTGTTAAATGACCAATGGATTAGACACAGATTTACAACTTAGTAACACTGTTCCAAAACAAACAAAAAATATACACATTAATTAATAAACACAACAAATATGCCATATTAACAAATAGTTTAAGAATAAAGACATGAACACACAGGAAACTTGTTGAAACAAATCAATGGATTTTAATCGAGTATATCTTTTTATAGTATACATAAAACCCAAACACACCGAATTGTTAGTGGATTTACCTATACGCAAATCCTTTTTTTTTGTTAAGACATAACTTTGATAAATGTCGTTTCTTATAATAATGCGTGGGATCTTAATATATAAAGTTTAAGCTAAAAAGGATGTTAGCTACACAATTGTAATTATAGATTTAAAACCTATTCTTATAATCTTATATTATTTCATTAAAATCCATTGAATTATCGTTATTGATAACATAATATAAAAGTAGTTATTCATCAAGATCATTCGATTATTGCCATTACATGTAAATAGAAATAACTTTATTCACATAATTAATATAAAAATAAAAATGTGATATGAGTGCCATTGAGACAAATGTCAATAAGAGACCAAGATCACACAGACATTATCAACTATAGGTCACCGTACGGCCTTCAACAATGAGCAAAGCCCATACCGCATAGTCAGCTATAAAAGGCCCCAATATGACAATGTAAAACAATTCAAACGAGAAAACTAACGGCCTTATTTATATAAAAAAATGAATTAAGGTTGCCAATGCAGAGAACAACGTTAGGTATCTGTTATATACTTTTAACAGAGAAACAAATATTATAATTTTCTTCAGTTTTTAAAAGCATCATCACCAAATAATAATAAATCGATAGTAATATTGACACTGACGACATTAATTTAGTTTAACATCAGCTTTCTCTAAATTGAAAAATTAATACATTATAGTAGATAGTGTTCAACATTTACATTGATAAAACCACATAAACAATTCGCATTTTGTATCAAATTTGCTTTGAACAAGTCAGCATGCGTTGCGCTACCTCTGTTACGCATCCTTGTGTGCAAAACAGAATACAAACGACCTCCTAAAGAACCATATATCAGGGATTTATAGCGTCTATAGTATGATTTATGCAAATTTAATTTAAAAAAGAAAAATGTAGGAATATGTCTTCTACTTAAGTCTAAAGAATTCCACAATGCATGAAAATAAGACTGTTGATAGGCTGATAAACGATTTACGGGAATAGTAATATTTTGACTGTAAATTATAGTTTCTAATATCTGATACAAAATCCGGAACCGAATCTTGTAAATTATCTGGCGCTTGGTTATTAATAATCTTAATAAACATAGATAATACTTTTAACCTCCCGTCTGAGGCTTAACTTTCCCCATCGACACTGTTCCGGCTATCCTCGATTTGGATATTTTCCAAGCGATCAGAATTTACTTGACACAGTTACCCCATACTTCTGATGAACACTCCAAAATTGGCCTAATAAAAGTCAAATAATTTGTTTCCAAACATTCCATCTTAAGTCAGTTAAAATTTTCGTAAAACATTAAGCTGCTTTGATTTTTTTATCAGCTTATCAACATGTCTACTCCATTTACAATCACTACTCAAAAGTGACACCAAGATGTGTATGCGTATGAACTTGCTCTTATGTAACGCCATCAAAATCAAAAGAAAATTACTTTGTATAGTTTTCATACTGCATATCACAATATTTGGGTTAGACTTTACTGGCCCTCTGTTTTACCACGTACTTATATAAACAATATCTGTGCTGATTAAATTTCTTAAAATGAATTCATTTAGAGCAGTATGAACTATTGAAGTGTCATCTCAAAAAAACCTCTCAAATCGAGAAAACCATCAGCTATATCATTTATATATATCAAAAACAGTAAAGGTCTGAGTACCGAACCCTGACGCATACGGGCGTTTAATTTCCAAATTTTAAAAGTGAATATTTTAAGACAATTTTCTGAGATCTGCTACATAAGTGGCTTTTTAACCAACACAGCAAACTTTCTTTTATATCAGTTTTTTTATATAGTAAAGTCTTAATTCAAACAGTATCAAAAGCTTTAATTATATCAGCAAATGCTATGCTAGTTACTAGCTTATCATTTAGCGCCAAAAAACTTTTGACGTAAAGCTCAATTAATTGATGCATAGTGAAATATCCTAAAATAAATCCAGGTTGATAGTTATACAACAATTTATTTTCATGTAAATGGTTAAAAATATTTTTGTAAATAATGTTTTCTAATCATTTACTAACACATGACAATAAAGAGACAAGACTGTAGTGGGAAGGTAATGATTTGTCACCACTTTTGAATAAGTGAATAACATATGCAACTTTCCATTGATCGGTAAATACTCTATCATGAAGTGATTTATTAAAAAAGAAATATAATGTTTTTGAAATTTCATTTCTAACAGCAAGTAACATTCTTTTGCTAAAAATATCTGGTCCCACAGCTTTATATGGATCGAGCGTGGAAACCATATCAAGTACAACTTGTTCACTAACAATAATTTGTGAAAGAAAATCATAACAGCGATCATCAAATTCCGGTTAATCTTTATCAGCATCATCTCAATTAGAAATGGAACAAAAATATTTATTTAAAATATCATAATTTTCTGTTTCTTCATACGCAAGGTTAAAGTTATGATCCGGGTCTCTTAACGGACGAATATCTTGAGTTGGTCTGTTGCTTTTAATCAGCATGTAAATGGTTTCCAATACCGTTTACTGTTTGCAACTTTCAGTTCATGCAGATTCACGTTTATTGTTGCATACAAATGCTTGTTAGCCTATTTTTTAAATTACTTACTGTGTTCCTTTGTTGTTTATATCTATGTTCAGCAGATGTACATGTACTACTTGAACGAATAAAACATTTTCGAAGTCTGTCCCGTTTTCTCGTTTCCGGTCTTTAATTTGAACCTAACCAAACTTTTCATTCACATCATATAGTTACGTCCCTTTTAGGTATACACGCATATGCTATATTAATAAAAGTGTTAGTGTAATTTGTAGCAGCAACATGAACATCAATTGCATCAAAAAAAAAATTTCAATTAGTATTAAGTTGTCTTTGTTTCAACAAGTCATAATTCCCTCTTTTATAATCCCATATAGTTTTAATATATGTTCGACTTTTCCTAAAACCACAATCAATTGTGACATATGTTCCATCATGATCACTTATACCTCTATCAATAGGTAATGTGTTTTTATCTTAAACTGGTATAGAATATGTAACTAAAATAGGATCAAGCAGTGACGAGTCACTTGTTCGTGTGTCAAAGTACATGGCTTTGTCATTTATTTTAATCAGGTTTTTTGTTCCTCTGTTTAATGTTACATAAGGGGACCTCTCGGAAATTTTCGGATGTTTCAATAACAATATTTAACGTATATATAATTACATCACGACTAGTAAAAATGACGCAAACACGTATCTGTATACAAGACATAGAATTAATGAGGTTTTGTTGGTGAAAAATGACTACTTCCTTGTTAAGATGCGAACATCTGCCAGATGTTAAAAAAGTGATAAATATCATATATTATTTTTGTACAAATAATGCATGAAATTAACAGGTTTGGAGTTTGTTTTGGGAAAGCTCCCACCGAATTTCTATATGCAAATTAAAAACTGGAGCCACATACTATTGCGCCAAAAATGAACGTATGAACAAAACGATATGCAATAGTAAATCGTAAAAAGCGAGGACAGAGGAAAACATATTTGAAAAGATATTTTACAAAACTCAAGCTAATAACAGCGAGGACTACAGTTCAACAGCAGTGTATTCCAACCATGCGACTGTCATAAAACTGAGACTTTTAGCTAGTTAAAAAACCAGGTTAAATCCACTTTTTCTTACATAAGAATATGCCTGTAGCAAGTCAGAAATATGACTGTTTGTATCTATCGTTTCATGTGTTTGAGCCTATTTTACAATTTGATTAGGAATTTATCGTTTTGAATTTTTCTCGGCGTTCAGTATTTTTGTGATTTAACTTTTTTCCAAACTGAGGTTCCTCCATTGTATTTAAATAAACAAAGTCTGTTTTGTTTGATCGTATCATCTCAACTCAATATAGTTACATGTTACATAACAATAAAACAACGTTAACAAAAACTTAAGTGACGTTAAGGATGTTTGCTTGCCATGTTTTGGACCTTTTGTCAGATTTTCGAAATCCTCTGGTTTTATCCATTTAAATGTCTTAAAAGAATTTGCCCATAAACCCCCATATTTCTTTTCATAAATCTTTTCCATGTACAATTATAAGCTATTTGTAAAAGTCTTATAAAATTTTATTTATTTTTGAATAGTTTTTGAGAACTTTAACTGGTCAATGATAAAGCTATGAAAAATCAAGAGAGAACATTTTCCCGCCAAAATTTCAATGGCTAATATCTCAAAAACAAGCACATTGACCCCTATATTTTTTTTGCTTTTTTGATTCTTCAATTAATCCCCTATCAATATATACTAGTTTTAAAGAAAGTTATTTATTATGAAACTGAGCAGCAAACATCCTTAACAATGTTAATGAAAACGTAGTTAAAAGTAGTGTTAACGTTTGACGCGTAAGTTAAACTGTCTCAAAATCACCGACAAAAGAGTCCACCATTTTTCCCGTTGTCCGTTGGTCATTTGCCTATGCTTGTACTGTATAAACACAAGATCTTAGACTTAATGTTCCAATTATCGTCACTTTAGTCTAGTATATCGAACTGTTGTTTTCCTATTAAATTTTGTGAATTGTCTTTAGGTAAATACTACTGTCATACTTTTCGGAGGTTTGTCAAGCAATAAAACCAGAATAAAAATGCTTTACCAACCTTTTTTTTTTCGTAAAATGTTTGTACGATGTATCAAGTCAGGGATATGAAAATTGTTCTCCACTTTACAATAGACTTAAAATATTAAAAATAAATGCTATGTTCCTTATCTTTTTGTATGGTTTTTTCTACATGTACTGATTTTGTGTCAATGACGGAAACCCAATATCCTTTGTTTTTTCTAATTTCAAAACTGTTTATTTTCTTGCGACAACAATCCTTTGAAGTACAAAACATTGTTAATGCGGATAATTATATTTAATGTAATACAGTCATAATGTATTACATTCACGAGGTAGAAAGATTCATTTCGATTAAAACTATATTAATATGTTTTAATATAGCATCATAATTTCTCTGGTGAAAATTGTCATTAATTGCTTTAAAAAGAGGATAATGTCTATTTAAATACTATACAATTAAAATAGATTCTAGCATTGCGTCAGCATTAGCTTTTACGCAGTATTTAAATATTTGATATGTCTCACAACATGTTGGAGAACACGTTCTCTCATGAATTAACTTTTCCATATGAAATGTCATGTTCATGACTTTTTTGAATTTTATATTTGTGCTTAATGAGATAGGGTGGTAGACTCTGTCGAGCAGCAATATCTGACGAACAGAATGATATAATACCGCATTGTATGTCCTCTTGTATAGCACAGACTGTTTAATCCATTATCATGTTGATGGTTATCACAATGGGAGATGCACCATACAGTTATATGATTGCTAAATTTAGTTTAATGGCATGTGGTATAGAGGGACAAGCGTTGACCGTTTGAAGTAGATTAGAGTCTTATTTTCACCACATTTTATATCTGTAATCAATCATGCATCATCCACTGTTATATACAAATGGCGATATAAGAGAGACACAAGATGGACATTCGAACTCATGAGTTAAAAACAAACTGACAAGGACATGACTAAAACAGAAAAAAACAGCAATGACAAACAGAAGTACACAAAACACAACAAAGAAAACTGAAGACAGCAAAACGAACCCCACCAAAAACTATGATCTTAGGTCCCAAGAAAGGTATGCAGATCATGTTCCACAAGTGACACCCGTGGTGTTGCTTATGTTTTTAGCAGTCTAATTCGGTAGATAATATTCGGAAAGATGAGACGGGATTTTAATCAAGTAATAAGTAACGTATTCGTTATCATATGTGAAACGAATATTCCATATATCTTTTAATTTCTGCTGTTTCGCTAAGGAACTGAACTGTCACGACTTAATGCAGTGCAAAGGAAAGTTTTGAACTTTTGAATAGTGTTGTATGTTTTTGCCTAGGGAATGCCCATTTTAACATTGAAAATACGAAATATTTTGAAAATGACATTTAAAAAACGAAGTAAAATAATGTTTATAGATATATTGCAATTTTAATATATACTTATGGGTAAATTATAATTCTCCCTTGCATTAACTGTATTTAAATTTATTATAAGGGACCAGTACACACTGAGAAAACTCTGTGATTTCTTTCCAGCAAACACTCTATTCTCATTCGGTACATCTATCAATCTTAACTCGGATTGATGACGTATTCACCCACAGATTGTATTCGCAGAAATTAAGAAAAAAATGAAAAGACAAAACATAATAAAAAATTTGGCAAATAAAATTCATATAACAAATTTTAAAATGTTAGATAATATATCTTCAAAACTAAAGCTTTCTGCTCCCTTTTACAACTAGGACCCAACCCACTCTTGAAAATATTTGAAAACCCCATTTGTGTCTTTAGGCAAGCACATTGTTTAACAGTTCACTGTCAGAGAGTATTGATTTTATTAAGATTTGATACCTAAATTCTCCTTCTTAGTTTTTTTTTCTTGAGATTGTCTATTTTGTTGCTAAATTTGGCACACTAAGCGTCAACATTAAGCTTAAAACATTGAATCCAAATAAATATCTAGATGTTAAAGGATGTAATTGGTTCAAAATTTAAGCATATATGAAAAATAAACAGATTAAGTCAACTTTTTGTATTTCTTGAATATTCATGTCTTGCTTAAGCCCCAGTCTCACTAGACCCACGATTGCACCACGCTGACCGCGATCTAGAATACATTCAGATCGTGTTGAGGTCCTGGTATGAGCGGCATAAAAATGTTAAATTTCGTTTTTTTTTTTCACGATGCTGCTACGTCCTCATTACGCTTCTACAACAATCCCGCTACGATTACACCACGTTCTCACAACACTTATTCTGCGACCTCACTACGCTTATCAAGATCTGTCTACGCTCATCAATAACGTCAAGATCGTGTTCCATATCAATACAATTCCATTCCTTTTATTTCTGATTAACACTTAGATTTCTTGGAACCAATACAGTCATGCCAACAACATCTACTAGAACACGTGGGCGTGGTGGCAGGGGTTGATGTAGAGACAGAGTGAGCTCTGATAGTAATGAATCCTGATGCAGCAGAGATGTCGGACCGACCAATCCAACCTAAATTACAATCTATTGCTGGTCCATAAAGCTCGAATGACGATATTTTAGTGAAGGATAACATAGATGACACATATTTGTCACTAGATATAGAAGATATGGTATGAATGCCAATGAGACAACTCTCCATCCAAGTCACAATTTATGAAAATAAACCATTATAGGTCATGGTACGGCCTTCAACACTGACCCTTGGCTCACACCGAACAGCAAGCTATAAAGGGCCTCGAAAATTATTAGTGTAAAACCATTCAAATGGGAAAACCAACGGTCTAATCTATATAAAAACGAGAAGCATGGTTGAGCCATTAGAGAAAATAGACAAGAAGTCTTAATCACATACAGACAAACAAAATCTGGAGAGATTTAATATATTTTATGTGAAAATGACAACAAGAATGATTGTCGTAGTATGAATGTAGTTAAGTCGTAAGAAGAGCGTAAGGAGGACGGCATGGGCATGTTAGAATCGCACTATGATCGCAAACAGCGTGGTTTAGTCGTAGTGAAAGCGTAGTATGATCGCAGTGAGTACGTTATAGTCGTAATAACGTCGCTGTGAGATCGTAGCGCAGTCTTTCCGAATAGAATCACGCTTTCGCTAAGCTCTCGTTACGATGGTACAGAGACTTTCGCGTTCTTACCACGACCTTAGTGGGCTCTCACTACGTTTCTACTACGTAGTGCGATCGTGAACTGGTGGGACTGCAGAATAAGTTGAACCCTAATGATGACCCAGTCTTATTCCCGCATATTTTTTGGGGGCATTAACGAAATTTCTAGATGAAAAGTGCATGGTGGTCTAAAACGCAAAGTAAGAAACAGGTGCAAAAATAAATTAATATCAGTCAATTTGATGGAAAGAATTGAAACTTCACTTAGAAACTCTACATATACCCTCAAGACACTTACCAAAGAGGAAATCCTGGATAATCATATTAAAACTGTTGACTTTTCTACATTTTACACATGTATTCAACATTCCAAACTAAAAGACAAACGTTGGTATTGGTTTGTTTCATAAAAAAAGAATGGCAATCGTAGATGCAAGTTTCTCGTCTTAGGGAGGGATAAATCCTACTTTGTAAAAGATATTCAAACAAATAATTCTCTGAAACTGACATTATCAAGATGCTTGATTTTTTGCTTGACAACTATATTTGTTCCGTTCGGAGGACGTGTTTTTCAACAGACTGTCGGCATTCCAATGGGAATCAATTGTGCCCCTCTTCCTGCCGACTTGTTTCTTTATTATGATGAGGCTCACTTCATACAGGAACTTCTTATGAAGAAAGATAAGAAGTTAGCAATATTCTTTAACTCTGCTTTCCGCTATATAGATGACGTTCTCTCACTAAATAATTCAAAATTTGGTGACTATGTTGAACGCATGTATCTCATCGAAATAGAGATTAAGGATATAACAGATGCAGGTGAGTCGGCCTAAATATCTTGACTTATGTCTAGAAAATGAGGGTCGGTTGAAAACAAAACTTTACGACAAAAGAGATGATTTCAGCTTTCCAATGGTGAACTGATCATTTCTAAGTAGCAACATTCCAGCAGCACCAGCATACAGGGGTATATAACGACCAATTAATACCATATTCCCGTGCTTGCATTTTCTTTCGTGATTTTCTTGATAGAGGATTGCTGCTCACAAGGAAGCTATTAAACCAGGAGTTCCAAATGGTGAAGTTGAAATCATCCCTTCGTAAATTTTAAGGACACCATCACGAGTTGGTTGCCCGTTATGGAACAACCGTTTCACAAATATATCGGATATGTTCCTTACGTCGTAACTACAATCCCCTTCCCTTTCATGAATGTGACCTACCAAAATAGACTATTTACCTGATTTGTTATAACATAAGCAACACGACGGGTGCCACATGTGGAGCAGGATCTGCTTACCCTTTATGGATTGTTTAATTGAATGGATTAAAAAATATAGAACTCAGACTACAACCAAACACAAAGTATATTGTTTTTTGAAATAACCACGAAGCGTGAGAAAAAAGTCAACCTTTCCATTATTCAAAATAATGTTTTAGCTAGTAAGTTTTTGTGTTTATGACGATCAATTAAACCCAGTAAAGGTTCAGTGGAGGAATATAAAGTACGTGTGGTTTTCCCAAAGTTTATTAATTAAAAAAGACGGTTTATTGCAACACACAGTTTTTATTACGTATGACCATTCATGAGGACACACGTAATTGTTGCGCAAAAAATTGAGTTGAAAACATCATATTGCAGCTCTTATTATTTTTTTAAATGTAATCACAATGTTAAATTTAGAAGTGTTTTCTATCTGGAAAATTTGAAAATAAACTGCTTAATTTAAAAAAAAAACATTGTGTTTATTTTTTAAATCAAGCTATGTACTTTAAATCATTCTGTGTACATGTTTTTCCCCTTTTAAACATAGTTTTTTTTTTTTTTTTTTAACAACAACGGGGTTTCAAATGTTTATCCTCTGGTCTGCGTTTGAAATACATGTACTCGTTCTTCCGGCTTTTCTCTGCATTTAAAAGCCTTTTTTAGAGCCTCTCTCAGTTTCTCACTCATGACTATGTAGATAAGAAAGTTCGAAGCACATCCAATGATCATTAAAAGTTTTAAAACTTCAATTAAAAGTTTTAAATATTCCAATGTAATGTCAATGTGTCCCCATACAATATTAACTATATAGTTCATCGGTTCGCTGTACGGTGACGATCCTAGTATTAAATACGATTCGTATCTATCATCAAATGTATATAGACAGCTCCTAACTATGACAAAGTAAACTTTTTTCATAATTGGAATCAAGACATTTTCGGTTGCATTGCAATATGATTTTGCGACAATATCAAACAGAATTTGTTTGACATAATCTTTTAATTCATTTGCATAACGAATGCGTTCGTCAGCAAGGAGGTCAACCAGATAATCAAAATATTTCTGTTTCAAGCTACCTTTGAGCATCCCATCCAACATTCCATGCACATGATCTTCAATATAGAGTGCCAAACTATCGACGTTTCTTGTCACATTATCTTTAAAATGGGATGGTAGTTGATCAAATTCAGAAATGCAGGACTCATCTGAGACAATAAAGTTTGGAATGTTATCAAAAAAGTATGGAATATCATCCAAACATGCTGCAAATCGCTGGGACAGCTCGGTTTTTGTCTTCTGTAAAGCAACGTTCTGCGTTTCCGGATCGGATCTATAAGTACTGAATATAGTGGAGCTGACATAAATTCTTGGGAGTTCTGCTAGAAGAAATACTATCATCACACACAAAATCAATATGCAAGATTTTTTCTCAGCTCTTGAAGCCGTGACATGTCTGCGAACACGTTTCCGTCGACATAGTGTAAATATGATGTAACATGTTGATATCAGCATTGTTATAACTGCACCAACCAAAATAATGGCGTAAAGGATTGGGTAGTATGTTAGAATATACCTTTGAATTGCTTTGTGTGGTTTGGAGACTAAACATATATCTGCCTTCCTCCCATTGCTGAAACTAATCACAAATAATCGGGGTATATTAACGACCAAAACAAACAAAATACACGAACTGCAAAATACGAACGATTTTCTTTCATTCATTTGAGTTTTGCTCCATATTGGATATACTACAGCTAGAAGTTTCTGTAACCCAAGGGACGCTGTTAACAGTATAGAAACAAGGTGGAATGCGTCTGCTAGGTTTGCTAGACAATAATGCATTAAGCAGTATGGAAACCTAAGTACAACTAACCTTTTCAATTCTATCGTTGTTACATCGATAGTTGAATGGTCGTTAGCAGTTCCAATCTCATCATAATACAAGCTAAAGTAAGGTTCAAATCCATAGGTACACAACGCCGTGAGTCCATCAGCAAGAGCCAATCCTTGCATAAGTACAGTTGAGGGCGTCCGTATCTTTTTGTGAAATAAGGCCACAAAGATGATAATGTTCATCACAATTGAAAGGTATGATATGATTGGTCCTGCCACAAAATTCATCCAAAATGGAGTCCGTGCATACAGTATGAACAACATGTTGTTAAATGATTCAACAGAAAGATTGTTACTGATATATGTAAAAGGATGAAAAATCCATCCCTAATATGTTGAATGTTTGTCTAGATGAAAAGATGAAATATATGTCAGAAAATGTTAAATCTGACTCACGCAATTATTAGGTGTTGTATTTAATCATTTTACTTTTCCCATTTGAAATACAATGATATCAAACGGATATCAATCGATCCAAACACAATGATATTTAAAAATCCTCTCTCAAGAACAAAATAGAAAATCTGAAAAAGAACAGAAAAAGTACAAAATAATAGAATAGATTACCTTGTAATTGTAATTGGGAAAATGTTTAGGAATTGTTGGTCCTGAATGCTTTTCTACTTCGTACCTTATTTGATTTTTTTTTAATTTCTAGCGTCAGCGAAGGTTCTTTAGTAGACGAAACGAGCGTCTGGTGCAACTGCAAAATTTCATTCCTTGCAACTATGAAGGGTTTTAATATTCGAAAATTTATTTATAAAATGAACGCTTGACTGCGACAAGATGTTTTTTGTGCCATATTATCGTTTATGTGGTCGCATTGAAATTATGGCTCCAAAATGCTGACTCATATTTCTCTATTTATTAAAATATTTAAAGTCAAATGTGCGTTTTTCTGAGATCTATCTCTGCAACTTAAATTTGAACAGTGTAACCTTTTTCAATTTTTATTGATAAAACGAACGCTTCGTTACAACGCATGTTTTTTTTTTTTTTTTTTTTGTCGTCTGTATGATCATTTCTAATGACACATCAGATAATTACTTTATAATTTAAGTTAAGTAAACGTCAAAGTTTAGCTCATTTGTTTTTACTTCATTTACGTCTTTCAAAGTTAAGGATGTTTTCTTAGACCTATCAGACAGTTATAATTTCTTCATTACCTATGTACTTTCATAATCAAGCTGTATATAATCGGATTATAAAATTGTGTGTACCTTTACAAGAAAAAATATACTTTTTCAGTCAAGCTGTGTTCTTTTAAAAACTATTTAGGTATTCTTAAAATCAGTCT
The DNA here is from genome assembly GCA_037788925.1 of Mytilus galloprovincialis. NCBI lineage: Eukaryota > Metazoa > Mollusca > Bivalvia > Mytilida > Mytilidae > Mytilus > Mytilus galloprovincialis. Next base: position 63,133,707 of record CM075341.1, read on the forward strand.
GTGTACTTTTATAATCAATCTTTGTATGTTTATAAACAATCTGTGAACTATCTTTATGTATTTTTATAATCAATTTAGGTCAAAACTTTTCATTTTTTTAACATTGTTTTCTACTTCAACGGAGTTCCGACATGTTTATCCTCTTAAGCCTGTTTGTATCTGAATTGTATCTACTCGATCTTTCTAATATACTCGACATTTAAAAATATTTTCCAAATCCCCTCTCCGTTTTTTACTCATGACTATAAGGATACAAAAAGTTTAAAGCATATCGCATATAGAATGAACGAAAGTAGTTTTAAAATTTCAGTAAGAAGTTTTAAATTTTTCAATGTAATGTCAATATGTCCCCAGTCAATGTTCATTATGTAGTTCATTGGTTCGCTGTACGGTGACGATCAAAGTATAACAATTGATGTGTTTATTCACTAATTGTCATTACACAGCGAAAACTTATGTCTTGGTAAACATTTCTCACAAATCTGCATATGTAAGTTTATGTTGTTTTACCATGTTGATATCAGCATTGTTACTGCTGCACAAACCAAACATAAGGCGTTAAAGATAAATGTAGGATAGTATGATAGACTATACTTTTGAATTGCATTGTGTGGATCTGAGACTAGAAATGTATCTACTTTCTTCTTGTTGCTGAAACTTATAATAAATATATTCTGGGTATATTTAAGACAAGAGCGAACAAAACAACACGTCATGAACGATTTTCTTCCATTGATCTGAGTTTTGCTCCATATTTGACATGCCATAGCCATCCATTTCTGTAACCCAAGGAACGCTCTTAATAGTATTGAATGTGATGGAATGTGTCTACTAAGTTTGTCAGCCAATAACGCATTATACAGTATGGAAACTTTAGTACAACTAACCTTTTTGTTTCTTCTACTTAAATATAACCATAGCGTTCATCATTTCAAATCCTTTCATAATACAAACATAAGGTTTAAATCCAAATCAAGTACACAACGCAGTGAGACAATCAACAAGGGCCAGGTCTTATATTAGTACAGTTGTGTAAGTCCATATCTTTCCACGAAATAAAGCTGTAAAGATAAATAGAAATGTATGATTGTGTTGGCCCTGTCACAATAATCCAATTGTGTATATCCAATGCTAGCTCGTTATGAAACGTTTCAGTATTGTTAGAAGATTTTTATGAAATATTTGTCATCAACTGGGTTTTTTTTTTTTTTTTTTTACAATTGATGATTTTAGACAACTCTAGAGACATTCAGAAAATGATAGTCGCGAATCACAATTTTTTTATATTTTTTGCTAAAATATATACTTTTATTCAGAAACAAACGTCAATAAGTCTAATATATGAAATTATATCACAATAATGCTGTTAATCTTATACTTCATTTAGGAAACACAATAATGTTCACGTTTGTATCTAATAGTTTATGCATAAGGTGAGACGTAAACATATAAAATATTGAATTGTTTTGTTACAATTTTTCATTGACTAAAAAAGTCATATTGTAATAATAGCTTCTGTTCAGATTGTTATAATTGTCTTTACAAATTGATAATGAACTAATAAAAACAAACGTGTAGAAGAGTTCTTCCGACTTGAGTTTATGTAAGCTAATGATGTTAAACAGTACTGCCAACCTGAGATAATGTTATTTAAGGATGTTAACTTTAGGTAAGCATCTGCGATTAAAAAGAAGCAGACATGATCATATTGCTGTTTTACGTATGAAATCGTCCATACTATAATTGCATAATGTTATTCGAAACTGTTTCCCAAAATTGATCGCCCTTAAACACATAAAAAATATTTTTTTATGAAATCAAATATGTCTATAAAGGTTTTTTGTTTATATATATATTGCCATTTTTTCTTCTAAAAATAAATTCCTACTTTTACTACAAATTCCTACAAATTACTTTTACTTATGTATCTTGTCATACTTTGAACGACAAAATTATTCAATTTATTAATACTACTTTTACTGTTCAGTCTGTTTTTGTGATGTACATTTGACGTGACTTTGTACTTATGTATCCTTTCATACTTTGAACCACACAATTATTTTATTTATTATTATTACTTTTACTGTTAAGTCGGTTTTTTTATATCTATTTTAAGTGACTCTGTATTTATGTATCCCGTCATAGTTTGCTGTTTTTATGTCTACCTGTGCGAATTTCAAACGCGCAATTTTACATCATCACTTAAAACCTTCCATCCTTTATGGGTGGATTTTACATAGATAAATAAAATCGTATAATATAAGCAAAATGAGGTTGTTAAATTTGATGTATGCCTTTTTGTGCTTCCTCGTTACATTTGTTATTTTTATTGTGATTAAGATGATAACACAATGTTGACTGCTGTACCCTTATTGTTGACATTTTTACCTATTGTGTCTGTTTGTTTTGTTCACGCATCGTTGACAATATAATGGAATTTGATGCGACTGTCATAGCTGAGGTTTAGCTAGCTATAAAACCAGGTTCAATCCACCATTTTCTACATAAGAAAACGCCTGTACCAAGTCAGGAATATGACAGTTGTTATCCATTCGTTTGATGTGTTTGAACTTTTGACTTTGCCATTTGATTTGCGACTTTCCATTTTGAATTTTCCTCGGATTTTAGTATTTTTGGGTTTTTACTTATTCCTGGATATTTTGATAATACTTAAATCCTTTTTATTTGTTATGTTGATAAAATATCTATCCGGGAAATATGTGTTTAACTAAAGAGAAGTGTTTAAAGATGTTAATTGTTAGTAATAATACACATATGTCATGAAATTGACGTAATTCTGGATAAATTTATGGTCCCAGTTCTCATGTTATAACAGGAGACCTTGATATCGTTCCTGACCGAGAGTTGGAATTATTCCCTGGATAAGAACCTAAATATCGTCCCCCGTCAATTATTTATTGAAATGCGTGTCGTAAATAAAAGCAACAGTAGTATTCCACTGTTTGAAAGTCATAAATCAACTGAGAGAAAACAAATCCGGGTAACAAACTAAAACCGAGGGAAATACATCAAATATAAGAGGAAAACAACGAAACAACCGAATCACCGAAGTGCAACAAAACACAAAAGACAAAGCAACACACACAGAAACGAACTATAAGATAACAACTGACATTTTCCTGACTTGGTACAGGACATCAACATCGTAACATCAGCCACAACTCTGTTCGTTTTTTCTGCTCGAAAATGATGACAACAAATCCGTAGATTCTTTTTCTAATTGAGTAATGAACATTGTTGATATTAAATTTAAAGATCATTTCACTCCTAACAACAACCATAACAACATTTTTTTTCTCGTATCAAACAAATTCTAAAAGAACTCGCCAAGGAATTGTTTGGGTTTTGTTCGGCTGATACGGCTGCTCATGATATCATTATAGTTTGACGTTAATTTTACAGTGAGGCTCTACAAAAATATCACCAATTTACTAGCATCCCAGGTAACGCCTTTTTGGAAAATTACATCTGTAGCAAGCATACATTTGTATTCAGTCTTCAAGCCATTGTTCCACTACTAAACTGTCTATTTTACCTACTACTTCATTTACATTCAGAGATCAGACTGTAGATATAAATGATCAAACTATTTTAAGTAATTTTTAAATAACATAAAACAAAAGAACTATATCAATTGGACCTCCTTAGAAACTATAACAGCCCTTGAATTTTTACTTGATAACATTATTGTTCGCTATGGAGATTCTGTATATGGCGATGTTATCGGAGTTTTTATGAGGAATAAATGTGCACCACTTATTGCAGACCTGTTTCTGTATTGTTATGAACATTCCGTAACAGTTTTAGATGTGTGATGATGTATTGGCTCAACTAGATTTTATCATCGGACCAAGAACACTCGTAAATATAAATCAGCATGCTGACATTTATATGTTCAGGTATTTCATAACCAATCTTTTATGATTATATTCTATACAAAGCAAAAAAAGGTCGGCATTCACATCAAAAGCTCACTAAACCTTTCACAGACTTTTTCAGAAGGGATATAGTTACGATACTGTGTCAGGTCGTTAAAGATTGCATATTGTGGTGTTAAAAAAGATTCAGTGTTAGGGTCTTTACCGGTTGTTGTCATGAATCGGGTTGTGTTCTTCCCATATAATTTATGATTGTATGATACTTGTTGTGAGGTCCATTTTCACAGATCTAGTACACGTTTGTTTACTGGCCAGCTAAAGCCCTCCTCCTGTTTTAAGATTTTCTCGCTGTGTTGAAGACTTATTGTTGGTCGTCAGCTGTGTTTTGCCCTGTGTTGTCTTTTTGGCACATTACTGTTTTCCATTTTTAATTTTGTTAAGTGTAAATTTTTCCCTTTGCCCTAACCAAGCTAATGCCAAAAGACCAGAAAAACTTGAATTGACTCTGTGCTTACTTTTCAGCAAACGCTATTTTCGCATTTGACACACATGGGTAGATCTCTCAGTCTAGAAGCGACTGAATGACGTATCCCACCAGTTTGTTGTAGGGTAGCGGAATCTGTCAGTATTTAATGATTGGCAGTATTTTCAGATTACAAAAGAAGACATATTGAATAATTCAAAATTTTAGTGAATGAAAAGAGAATACATGTAGCTGAAAATTTGGTAATTAAAAGGCATATAACAAATTCGAAAATGTTTGGTAATATATCTTCAGAACTAAACCTTGGATCTTTGTTCTACATGTATGATCTTTTAAACCCAAATCACTCTTGAAAACATTTTCAAACCCGGTGTGTTTCTTATGGAAATTGTTTAAGTATTTTCCTGACGGAGAATATTGATTTGTTTTGATTTGATATCTAAATTCTGCTTCTTCATTTTTTTTCGTCAGATTGTCTATTTTGTTGTTATCTTTGACACACTAAATGTCAAAACTATGCCTACAGCATTGAACAAAAAATAAACATCTAAATGATGTAGATAAAATTCATACACAAAGGCTGGATAACAAAATTATTTAAAACCGAAAAGGACAATTGAACAGTTATAACAAGATTTTATGTAAATGAATTTGGTAATATAAACTTGATCATTTTTCAAATGAATCTAAAAAATATAAATGATGTAGATAAAACAGTTTTCAAAAGTGTACCATAATTTTACCAAAAAGTGATTAAAACTTTAAATTGTGTTGAGGGAGGTGTGTCATCATACATGCATTACTTTCTACAATAAGGAAACAATTTATATGGCGAAATAATTTTATCAGACTAAATGGAAAATGCTTACTTTTTGAAGAGTTTATTCTAAAAACAGTTGTTGGCATGACACGGGTTATGTTCTTCTCATATATGTTATGATGGTATGATACTAAACCCCTTACGGGAAGGATTGTGCCTGATGTTCATATGATGAAAACATAATCTTTCAGTCAGTTTAATTGAAGTCTGGAGCTGGCATGTCAGTTAACTGCTAGTAGTCTGTTGTTATTTATGTATTATTGTCATTTTGTTTATTTTCTTTGGTTACATCTTCTTACATCAGACTCAGACTTCTCTTGAACTGAATTTTAATGTGCGTATTGTTATGCTTTTACTTTCCTACACTGGTTAGAGGTATAGGGGGAGGGTTGAGATCTTACAAACATGTTTAACCCCGCCGCATTTTTTGCGCCTGTCCCAAGTCAGGAGCCTCTGGCCTTTGTTAGTCTTGTATTATTTAAATTTTAGTTTCTTGTGTACAATTTGGAAATTAGTATGGCGTTCATTATCACTGAACTAGTATATATTTGTTTAGGGGCCAGCTGAAGGACGCCTCCGGGTGCGGGAATTTCTCGCTACATTGAAGACCTGTTGGTGACCTTCTGCTGTTGTGTTTTTTTTTTTATTTTGGTCGGGTTGTTGTCTCTTTGACACATTCCCCATTTCCATTCTCAATTTTATAAAGCAATTTGTTGTTTCTGTGTTAACGTTGTTGTGTTATTCATAATTTGATCGTATATTTAATATCATTGAATGGCAAACACATTGCATGCTCAGCAAACATACACATCTTCTTTTTTATAGTGTGCCTTTTCCAGGACATTATAATACATTAACATGATACATGACATTTTTATTGTCAACCTAAAATATCGATACATCTTAACATAAATGAAACAACGACAACTCAAGAACTGCAATCGGATAAGTATACTTTCAATGGGTTTAAGAGGGTTTAAGCGGGAGGTTTGGCATGCCACAAAACCTAATTTTTTTTAAATGTTTTGTACTAAGTCAGGAAAATTGGCCATTGTTATATTATAGTTCGTTCTGTGTGTTACATTTTAATGTTGTGTTTCTGTGGTGTCGTAGGTTTCCTCAGTTTTAGTTAGTAACCCAGATTTGTTTTTTTTTTCCCCAATCGATTGATGAATTTCGAACAGCGGTATTTGTTTGTTGCCTTTATTTGAGCTACGATTTGATTGAAGTATGTAGTCTTTCTCAACAGTGCATACTACTATCTTGATATGTCCTATTATATTAGGTCATTATTTGAATAGTCAGCATCTGCATTTCTATCAATTATCATTTTATTAAAAAAAAAAATCAATCGACAACAGCAATTCTATTGATGTGGGCGATGAAAGCAAATGGAATAAAATGATACTGCAAATAACCAATGTTAAATTATCTTAACAAAATAGTAAATTCACAAAAAACGAACTCCAAGGACAATTCAAAACATAAAGTCCCTAATCAAATGGCAAAATTAAATAATTAAACACATCAAACGAATGGACAACAACTGTCATAGTCCTGACTTGCATTGGTGCATGCATCTTTAAATGTAGAAAATGGTGGATTGGACCTACAATTAATAACTAACTTTAAAGAGAAGTATCAATTAATTCTAAAGCCATCCATTCATTTATTGCAGATAGTATCTGACTTTCTGGGGTTTTAACTACTAGTAAATGTTTTCTGACTATCCTATATTTAGGATATTTTGTAGAGTATCTCCTTCCATCTGGTAGTATTATATTGTAGCCTGTAGCCTGTCATATGTCCAAAATTCCTATATACCTCAAGAAAAATCGTATTTACTAGGTGTCGTTGCAAGAAGGGTAATGGGTTGAAGTTTCATCGCTATTATTTAAATATGTCAAAATAAAGGATCCCTAAAACGAGTCTTACGTATGATTCGTCAAACGTACATACCTTTCGTCAATTTATAAGAAAGCTCTAGTGCGACACAACTTCACAGACACACAACACAGCTACAATTAAATATGTGTTAATAATACATACAGATAATTAGACATTGTGAACAATCCTGAATGTCCAGTATACAAACTAATTTAAAAATCAAACTAACTTTTGCAAAAACAATTATTCTTTCTTCGACATTTAATATTAAGATTCAAGTAAAACTCTATGACAGAACATGCTGATACACGGACTGTGAACATTCGTTAAAACATTATGAACTTGTGTATTATTGATTTGTGCTAGATATGCATGATTTTGTTACGTCATAGTTAACTGCTCGACTCGAACTCTTTTTGATTTGTTCGGTTTGTTAGAACACAGTATCGAGACTATTTTAACATGTTAAAGGAATGAAATATTGAAATAAGACTTAACCACATCACATGTGAGTCAAACTTTCTTGTGTCCGGAATCTACCAACTGTTTTTTTTATCTCATATTTTGATATTTTGTATTATCCTTAAATGGTTATACTGATGGCAGATATGAGTATACACATAAACACAACAAGATTAAAATATTGTAGCTGTTTTATTGTTATTCTTGGGGGAAATATATATTATTCTTATAGTATATAAACTCGAGTCTTCAAGTATTTAGATAAAGACAGACACGACAACATCTAATTTATAAAGATATAATGACAATTACCATGAGCAACAATGTCAAAGCGTGCAAATATCGCTTAGCCAGTGGCGGATCAAGGGGGTGTTTTCCGGGGGTTGGAACCCGCCATTTTTTTGGACGATCATGCATTTGAATGGGAGCATATAGTTGGAACCCCCCCCCCTTTACTCTGGGTTGGGATCCCCCCCCCCTTTTTAAAATGGCTGGATCCGCCACTGCTTAGCGCAATATTCAGGGTGTTGATGGGGTACAAGGAATAAAGAATAACTTGCAACAAATGCAGGATTAAGTGCAACCAGTATAAGGAATAGAGACAAATTGACCAAAACAACTCAAGAATAGAGAATATTGAGACGTTCAATTATATGGAGAATGGAGAATGATGCAAAATTTTTGAAGATTAAAGAAAAATTGCATGAAAAAATTAAAGATAACAGAAATGAATGACCCCAATTCAGTCCCTCTTTCTTAGAACCAATTTACAGTTAACGATCTTAGAGCGGCATTATAATAATCACTTAACAGTATGATAATTATAAGGCATTTTCCCTTAAAGCCCTCCTTATCTTATTTGTTCTAAATCAAGTACACAGCAACAATTTCTTGGGATTACTCCAGAAGAAACGTTTTATCTATCAGTCTGTCTTTTCTGCAGATTTGATCCTTCATTTTGTTTTCACAATGTTCCACCATGTTCTCCTTAATCATTGAAATTAACTGAATGTTGAATCTGGATTTAAAATAACATATCGGAATAAAACATAAAACTTATTGTACTGTTACATGTGTTGAAATTCGATTAAATTTAAGAATTTTAATCAATAGATCCAACTTTACATTTGTGAAGTAAGCGTTTTAAGTCATGCAGCACCTGTCCTTGTTCCAATTGACAGCAACATTTTGGCTTTGAGTTTTTTCTTCTTTTTTTTTTCATTGAAGTGCCTACCAAACATTGCTAAAATAAGTTGGGTTTTTTTAATATCAGATTTCCAGGGAAAATGCTACAATGTGATAGATTAATCCTACTGTAAGCGTTTTTTTTTTTTTTTTATCTTGTAGGAATATTTGCCTTGTAAAACAGAAAGAAAACAGAAATGATGAAACCACCATACATATCCTCAGATATTAAGAAAATTACGATGTGTCTTTCTTAAACGCAACAAGAAAAAATATGCTTTCTTAATACTCATATCAATAAATCCCCATAATTATCTTTCAAGCTTGTGTTCTGTCATACAAGGTGTTTAGGATATTAAATTTCACTTGGGGTCTTAATGGGGGAACTTACGCACGTAATAAAGTGAATGTGGCGAAATCGTAAAACTACACAATAATAGACAACCTTGAAAAAACATTATAATAGGTAAACGCTTTTTTAATCTTTATATATAGTAGGCTTCACCGTTTTTACAAAATTAATAAAATACTGTGGAAATCCATGGATTGAAGCAGCCGGGTTCGAACCCATATTGAGGATTAGATAGCAGCGATCTTATAAATTGGGTGAATAAAGAATAAAGATCTTCCCTAACTCAACAAGTTAGACTACTTTTTATCCAGGTCTACAACAAAATCTTCGCATAATTTTCTATTGTAAGTAAGGACAGACAGTTTTAGTTAAACGTAAAAAAATAAGATATGACAAAACTGTTTAGAATAGAGCTAATAGGATACACACAGGTAGAATAGAAAATATTGATTGTTACTTAATGACACACGTATAATATTAAACAAAAATATAAATAATAGAGAATAAAAGCCGACACAATTAAAGAATACAGAAATAAGGAACCCCGTGTTTAAATGTCAATAGAGGGAATATAGTAAATTACTGTTTTTTCCATTGCAGACTATAGCAAAAATCAAACTTTTTAGGTTTATTTTTTATAGTGATCAAGAAAACAAAACAACATTGACTTCATTTCTCTTATTGTTAACATGTTCACCTATTATGGCTGTTTGTTCTATGGACACATGTTTGTCAATATAATGGAATGTAATGCGACTTTATACAATTGAGAGGTTTAGCTAGTTATAACACCAGGTTTGATCCACAATTTTCTACATTACAAAATGAATGTATCAAATAAGGCAAAGGACAGTTGTTATAAGTATGTTTGAGCGTTTGATTTTGTTTTTTGATTTATAGGGACTTTCTACTTTGAAATTTCTTCGGAGTCTGGTATTTGTTTATATTTAATTTTATCAATGTTAAAAGCGAAACAGCAGACTCATGTTTAGCACTAGTAGCTTTAAATTTTGGAAAATGTTCATTACTTTTTCAGTGACATTTGAATGTTTTCTATTTAGTGTTGTCTTTGTTCATGTTTTTTTTATTTTCTTATTTTTTGGAAAAAGCTATCATGTTTTATATGTATTACACTTCCTTGATAGAAAGACATTGACCAAGTTGTATTACTTATAGAATAACTAATTGAAGAATTCAAATAGAGAAAAATATTCAACAAGTGACCGAACAACATATTAATTCACGAGTGCGCGTAGCGCATGAGTTAATTATCAGTGTTGTTCGGTCACGAGTTGAATATTTTTCGATATTTGAATTCTTTAATTAGTTATTCTTTTTATTACATTGGCAAATGGCTTTTTTTTAAAGAAATTAATGTAAAACATGTAAGGAACTATATTTTTTTTTCTACGTATTCACAATTTGTTTTGATCCGCCGTTATCGACGTCTTGACAACGCCTATTGTTGTATGTTTAAATGTCAATAGAGGGAATATAGTAAATTACTGTTTTTTCCATTGCAGACTATAGCAAAAATCAAACTTTTTAGGTTTATTTTTTATAGTGATCAAGAAAACAAAACAACATTGACTTCATTTCTCTTATTGTTAACATGTTCACCTATTATGGCTGTTTGTTCTATGGACACATGTTTGTCAATATAATGGAATGTAATGCGACTTTATACAATTGAGAGGTTTAGCTAGTTATAACACCAGGTTTGATCCACAATTTTCTACATTACAAAATGAATGTATCAAGTAAGGCAAAGGACAGTTGTTATAAGTATGTTTGAGCGTTTGATTTTGTTTTTTGATTTATAGGGACTTTCTACTTTGAAATTTCTTCGGAGTCTGGTATTTGTTTATATTTAATTTTATCAATGTTAAAAGCGAAACAGCAGACTCATGTTTAGCACTAGTAGCTTTAAATTTTGGAAAATGTTCATTACTTTTTCAGTGACATTTGAATGTTTTCTATTTAGTGTTGTCTTTGTTCATGTTTTTTTTATTTTCTTATTTTTTGGAAAAAGCTATCATGTTTTATATGTATTACACTTCCTTGATAGAAAGACATTGACCAAGTTGTATTACTTATAGAATAACTAATTGAAGAATTCAAATAGAGAAAAATATTCAACAAGTGACCGAACAACATATTAATTCACGAGTGCGCGTAGCGCATGAGTTAATTATCAGTGTTGTTCGGTCACGAGTTGAATATTTTTCGATATTTGAATTCTTTAATTAGTTATTCTTTTTATTACATTGGCAAATGGCTTTTTTTTTTAAAGAAATTAATGTAAAACATGTAAGGAACTATATTTTTTTTTCTACGTATTTACAATTTGTTTTGATCCGCCGTTATCGACGTCTTGACAACGCCTATTGTTGTATGACGTCAGAGAGTGAAATAACCACGTTTATTTCACATGTGAAATTATCGGTATTTATTTAACTGGGAAATCAATGTAATTCATTTCAACCAATGTAATAATTTATGATATTTGTGCAAATCGATGAAATGGCTTTTTGTTTTTGTCTGTGGTTAATTTTGGTTATGGTTGCCAGTGGTCACAGAAGATTATATGATGAGTTGTGGGGCTTAACCTTTATCAGATCTAAGGATGAATTATAATACGTTAAAAAGTGTTGATGAAATTGACAACTTTGTTGAATGTGGATTGCACTCGAAGGGGATTTTAGTTTAACTGCATGAAAATGTATTTCGAATCATCAGAGAAACCAAGTTTGGTATTGTAACACGTGGGTTATCGGATTTATCCTATCTCAATAGTCTAAATATAAATTACAACGTCCTTGCCGAGTCGAATCCGATACCGATAATTAAATAAATTATTAATTCATGCTATATATACGGCGTTGGTACTTTTTATCAGTCCCGAATCCGTGGGTTCTAGATTATTGAATGTTTCCCTCTCTTGCAAAGAAAGTCGATAATTTGAAAGACAATAAAATGATTAACCACAATGATTTTGATTGTAACCCAATTATTCAAAAAATAATAATTTTAATTTAATAGATACTAAAACAAAGAAGAAGTCTTTAAACTTGGCAATATACAACGATATATGTTTCTTTCATAGACCATATTCATGATATATCTGATTGAAATGTTGTTACAATAGAAAAATCAGAAAACTAAAAATAAGCCTGTTTTCATCCTACACACATGTGATTAACGACAATATGGCTTCCAACAGGCTAATTTTTGTCAAATGGTATGCTCCAATTAAGATGCATAAATCGTTAAATTGATTTGTTGCCAAAAGGTTTTAAGTATATTTTAAACAGTATATTTTGCTTTTGTCAAGATATTTATTCTTTATAAAAGACATGCTAATTCAATAAATAGAAATACAATGCTTTCGATTTCAACGACACAACTATCCCAAGAGTCCAAATGAGGTCGGTGTTAGTAAGTGTATGTCTCCAAAACACTTTAAAAATCCCAATATTCAGAAAATGTATTTTAAAGTATCAAAAGGTTTATCTAAAATTAGTCACTATAAACGCTATCACCATCAAAAAGAGGATGGAATCTTTGAAATCTCAAACCTCTAAAACAATCTCTGTCTGCAATTTAACGTACTGGATATTGGTAAGGAATTAACTAGAAGTTTCAGAATTGAAAATTGTTGGATATGTCCTATATAAGAGACATGTACCGAGAAAGTGATATACCAAATAAATGATGATAAAACATCTGTACAGCATTAACCTAATCTTTATCTTTCGTCGTGTGAATGTTCTTAATATAACTACCGATACAGAACGGAATTCACCGAAGATATATTTTTTCGTCAAAATGCGCTTATAATACAATAAAATTGGTTCCATTATTGGTGTTACATAGAAAGTATTGTTGATAAGTACGCTTTATATTCTATGTTAGAAAATGTAGATTTGTTTTTGTTGATGAATTTATAAACTAGTAAGAACTAAACTTTCATAATTCAAAATCGCGGACGGAAGGTTACATTTTGTACCCTTAAATGGTATTTGCATATTCTCTAAGGTGACCTCAGCCTGATTTGAAGATGTCGTTACACGTTAATTCATCTTTATTTCTAGCATTGTAAAATCTGAGATCTTAAAAGTATTTTCATTAGCTTATCTGGTATTTTTTAATGAAACTCGACAAGTGCTAGCATATCTTGAACAACCTTAATATTTTATGGAATATATTTATTATTTAGATATTTTTTACTCTGGAGCAATTAGCACAATATTAACTTATTGCCATATATTATTATTCTAATATATTTTAGGAAAGGTTCAAAAACACATGTGTTACCGAATATTTTTTTTTATGTTTTACGATTGTATAGACATTGTCCATGATATTAATCATATTAATTGCATTGCTCTTGTCAGTTTCCGTGTTGAACCAGCTGATGAATATAGCGAAATGAATAAGAATTAATTAGTAGTTGCCAATTGTCCTGAAGATAACATTACACGCACTTCCGAACAAATAGCCGCTCCGTGATTAATTTTTTGTTTGTTTGTTTGTAAAGACAACATAAGAAATATGTATTTTTTTTTTATTTGCGTATGAACAGAACAGGATTCAAATGATATTTTATTTATCACGTTATCATATCAGTGCATCGGTTCTGACTTGATTGATTGCTTGGTGTTAAGCCCGGTGTCACATTCAAAGAAAGCTTGGGTAAACATTCGTCAAAGGCATCTGATGTCATAAATTACGGTTTCTCTCAACAACTTGGTTAAAGAAAACCTTGCACTGTGATATCACAGTTACCGTTTTTGTCCATCCACATTTTAAGAAAGATAGGATGCAATTCTGTTCCATCCATGTTCGTACGTTTTTGTTCAAAGTTGTACCTAACAAAAAACTCTATCGAAACGTTGACCTATAATATTGGGTCTTAAACGTCACTTTCAGAACTGTTGGCAGTTTATATTTGTGCGAGAAAATCAGAGTGCTCGGAGAGAACCATCTACCTTCGGCATGACAACTTGTTATCCTAGTTAAATAAGAATACTGACATTATGTATCACTTTTTTTGTTCATCCTATTATAAAACTAAAAACTGTTCTACGTATTTATACTTTTCTGGCTTTCAACTGATTTGGTTTTAGCGTGTCTGTGAATAAGGTGGTAAATAATATTACAGGGAGATAACTCTGCAAAAATGTTGACTTATATACATGTACATTTATATCACCAGTAATTATGTACGGATATGCATTTTTGGTATCAATTAAAAGCATCTTCAACCAGTAACGTACATGCATTGACCTATAGTTTTCTTCTTATTATAGTTACATCTTCTTTACTGAAAACTTTATATTGTTTTCATTGTTAAATATGATTTTCCCTTACTCAAACTTTATTAAGTTTCTGCCAAGGGACTAGTGAAAACCGGAGTTGACTTTATGCTTATTTTTCAGCAAACGCTTTGTTTGCAATCGGCCACCATTCACAGATCTATCAATTTAAACTCAGCCAAATGACTGTCCCACTACAATTTGACGCTTGATAGTTGCATCTCGCTTGATTTGCTATATTCGCAGAATTCAAAATGGTGAATAATTCAAAATTTTAATTAAGGAAAACACAATATATGTAGCTATAAATTTATTAAATAAAAAGCACACAAGTAATATAAAAATATTGAGTAATATATCTTCAAAATTAAGGCTTCTCCCTTTTACAACTATGACCAATCGAATAACATTCACTCTTGGAAGAATAATAAAACCACGACTGTATCTTAAGGCAAGAACACTCTTTAGCATTTCATTAACATTTTCTACTGATTTTATTTTGATTTGATGTCTTAATTGTAATTTTTCCGTTCTTTTTCAAATTTTCTATTTTGTTTTTTATCCTTGGGTTACAAAGCGTCAAAGGCTCTATACAAGCATTGAACAAATTAATCACTTTCATGTTAAACATGTTAAAGGATGTAGTGGGGTTCAAAATCCAACCCTGTATATAAAATGATTAAAAATACACAACTAGAAACAATTTATGAACAGTACAATCTGATTTGATTAAACAAAGTAAATAGATTAATCTAACAGTTAGCATATCTTGAATAATCATGTCTTTCTTTTGGGCCTCTAATGATGACCCTACGTATTCCTGTATTTTTCTGGCATTTACAACCAATGAGACATTCTAGATGGACTAAAACCCATCAATTAGAGAGAGGTGTACAAAGAACATACTGTCAGTCAATTCCCTTTCAAAATTTGATACAAAACTCGAGCTACTACCACCTCAAAGCAGAATAAAATAAACACAACCCTTGTCAAATATGTGATTTTGTCTTCAACCTTTTCATTATTCATAATTATATTTTAGCAAGTAATGTTTTCAATTATGGCGATCAATCAATCAAGTTAAGTTTAGTTCAGTGGAGGAACAGTAAACAAGTTTCGTTTTCCTAAAAAAAAATTTTTAAAAATGACATGTATGACCATGCATAAGGACACACGAAATCGTTGTGAAAAAAATGTCAAGTAAACGTTATAATTTAGCTCATATTTTATCTTAATTCATTTAACTTTATTTTGTTTAAAAGCATGATTAATATTTTCTATTTGGATCATTTAAAATTGAACTGTGCATTTTGGAAAAAAACCATTGTGTGTTTATTTTTAAACAAGCTTTTGATGTTGCATGTGTATTGATTGATAATTTAATCTTAAATGCATAATTTTTTAATACTTGTAAGTAACTTTGAACTAGCTGTCAGTATCTTCGAGTACTCTAGTCTTTCTGTTGTTTGAATATACAAATACCCGGCCACGTTCACTCTGTGTAGTATTTGCTTTTGTATTCATCTGATGAAATAAGCATTGTTCAACTTATTTATATAGTGCGTTCTTATGTTGTACTTTTATAGGGTTGGGATCCCTCTAACATATTTCAACCAGCCACTATATGTAAGTATGTGTCTGTCTCAAGTGTCAGGGGCCTGTTTTTCAGTTGTTTACATGTTACATATTTGTTTTTTTGTTGTTTTTTTCATTGTTTTCAAATAAATCAGACCGTTAGTTTTCTGCAGTATGCAGTATTGACTTTGCTTTTAAAGTTCATTGTTGAAGGCCGTAAGTTGACATACAGTTGTTATGAAAAAAGATAAGTCTGTATCAGCATTGGTAAAAAGACAGTCGATCATTATGTCTACGAAAAGATGTCTTATAATTTTGTTTAAGTATTTTTCTGTTGCATTGCAATATATTTTTGCAACGATATCAAAAAGTGTTTGTTTCGCGTATTTTCTTATTTCCTTTGAATGACCATCATGAAGGACGTCAATTATGTCATAATAGTTGGGTTTTAAAACTCTTTTATACTCATAACTTAAAAACCTATGGATACGAGGTGCAAGTTCTAAAGTCAAAGCCTCCATTTCTCTTGTCACATTATCTTCATACTGGGATGGTAGTTCATCGAAGTCAGAAATACATGTTTCATCTGAGATATTAAGGTTTGGAATATTATTCAAACATTCTGTTAAACGCTAAGACCACTCGATGTTTGTCTTGTGTAAGGCAATATTATCCATTTCCAGATTGGATCTATAAGTACTGAATATAGTGGAGCTGACATAACTTCTTGGGAGTTCTGCTAGAAGAAATATCATCATCACACACACAATCAATATGCAAGATTTTTTCTCAGCTCTTGAAGCCGTGACATGTCCGCCAACACGTTTCTTTCGAATTAGTATAAAAATGATATAACTTGTTGATATAAGCATTGCTGTAACTGCTAGTACCAAAAATAATAGCATGCAGAATTGGGTAATATGCTAGAATGTACTTTTGAATTGCCTTATGTGGTTTTGAGACTTCACATGTATCTGCTTTCTTGCCATTGCTGAAAGTTATCACAAATAATCTGGGTATATTAATTACAAGAGAAAACAAAATACACATACTGCAAAACTGGATTGATTTGTTTTCATTCATTTGAGTTTTGCTCCATATTGGACATACCACAGCTAGAAGTTTCTGGATCCCAAGAGACGCTGTTATCAGTATAGAAACGAGGTGGAATGTGTCTGCTAGATTTGTAAGACAGTAGTGTATCAAACAGAATGGAAATTTCAGTCCCACAATACTTTTTATTTCGTCTGAAACAATCCAATGTGAGTCTAAGGTTAAATTTCCAATCTGCTCATACTGCATGCTAAAGAAGGGTTCAAATCCATAGGAACACAACGCAGTAAGTCCATCCGCAAGAGCCAATCCCTGCATAAGTACAGTTGTGGGCGTCCGTATCGTTTTTTGAAGTAAAGCAACGAAAATAATAATGTTCATCACAATGGAAAGGTTGTTGGGCCTGCCACAATATTTATCCAAAATGGAGTCCGTGCGTACAGTAGAAACAACATGTTTAAAAATGATATGCAACAAAATGATTGTTACTGAATAATATGATTTATATTTATGCAAATGATAATTTAGATAAAAAAAGTCCCCCTTGATATTTTGAATGTTGTTGTCATGTTGTAGCTAAAGCACTCATTGCGGAATGATTTGTCTAAGTGCCAAGATGTGAACAGATCAAAACTAATGTCGTAAAATGTTAAATCAATTGATTTATAAATATATTATATATCAAACTGATAGCAATCAATTCAAAAGCAAATGATATATCAAATCGTCTATATTGGGAATAAAGTAAAACGAACCATATTAAATAAAAGAGATGCCATAAACACGGACAAAATCAAAACCATCAATCTCGGTACAAGTAAAAAAAAACAACGCCATATTACTGACATGGTACTCGCACTTTCCTTATACTATTGGTTATTGGTTTACATATTGTTTTATCCTTGTTTAACTTTCCACTTGTATGACAGTTGTTTATCTTGATCTGTGTGCATCTTCAATAAAGGCATATTTTGTAGACTAGGTTATAATGTATGACTATTATCCGTATTCATGTGAACTTCAATTTAACCCCTAGCTAGAAATTGACAACGCATGCATTGTACGTGTACTGGTTATTTAAAGAAAAAGAATGTCAAAAATGAAAGAGAAACTACGGTATATCATTTGATTACTAATTCGATGCACATAAAATCATTCTTATACGGTTAAAAACAATGAGAAACATCTATTTTTAATCTATAAAATGAAATCAAACAGACCTATCAAAATCCAATTGCACGTGCTGGTTTAATCTATCCATGTCTTTATTTATCTTTATATCGCTTATATGGTCATCTGAGGTCAAATCGATAGTTAATTAGATGGCGTCTGGACTAAAATACACACGAAACGAACATATATGTTTTCTACCCCATTCTCTGTAAACTGTTTATTTTAGACTTTTGGTAGTTTGGATAAATGTTTTACATTGTTATAAATCAAATATGAGAATTTGAGTCAAATCGGTGACCATGAATTTGACAGCTAGTGCCCCTTTAAAGAAAAAAAAAAAAACAATATATATATGTAGTTTGTGTCTTTATAAAACATGCATATATTCGTAATAATTGCAAACAGTGTGCACATGACATGAAACTGAGTTTAATTAAAATGTATGCATTGATGTTTCAACAAATTAGATAATATTATAGATACAAAAGAAACTTGTAAATGACTTTGAACAACCTTTTTTCAGCAGGAAATATTCACACATAAGGACCATAAAACGGCATTTTTAAAAACAAAAGTTCCAACTAATTATGCCAACCTCTCATTTAAAGATCAGGACAATGTTTGCCAGCAATTATTATTTTTTTTTTGAATCAAACAGTTTCCTTGTTTATTTATAAAGCAGAGTTTGGTCCAACAAGAAATCGTTAAAATGTATACATTATCCATTGGTTTACCTTAGACCGTATGTGTAAAGTGAAAATAAAAAAACTGTCACAATTTTAAAACTAATCCGAAAGGTTCCAAATTTACAGTGTATTGTTTTCATATCTAAACCATTGATTCGAGACGAACAATTTTTTTTTTTTTTTTCATTTTGTGAGATTCCAAAAAACACCTTTGTTTACCAAAAAATTGAAAACAAAAAATAATTCAACCAATAAGTTACAATATGAACATAACTTGATTACCGTATTGAATATTTTTAAACACATTTGAAAATTCATTTCGTACTAAGAAATTTATGTGTCAATTTTTTATCCAACTTTCCGCAAAAATAAAGCACCCTATGATCGTTTACACGGAATGTTGTTACTTTCCGACAGGTTTTGATTTTCATTATCATATGTGCATACATTACAAATTAAAGATTTTTAAAAAAAAGTGTGTCTCATTTTGTTTTATTTTTAATTCTTTTTGATAAATATTCTTGTCGTGTATCGTTTCTTTTGTTGACTAGTATATTTAAGGAAAGAAGACCATTGTAACGCAGTTAGAACAGAACAACCTAGTCCATGTTATTCATGTGAATTTTCAAAGATCAATGTTGTTTCGACTTTATAGAAAAGAGGGAAAAGCATTTAAATATCCCCATTTAAATACGTGAAGGTTATGTTTGATCTTTTAACTGTTAATAACTTTCTCCAACTAGTAAAGCTCGTTTATACAATCACGCATTGAATTTCAACATGCTTAAAGTGTACGTTGAGAGCTATGCATGTTAAACATGCATTGCAAAAGTCTTTGGATTATTTGCAAATTTCTGTCTATATGGATTATCAACGATGTTTGTTATGCATGGGTCCATAAGTTTGCAGGAACCGCTTTAATTTCAATTATAGTACTTTAACTAAACACCCCTAATCAAACCGTGATTGATTATTCATACATTTCAACCAAAAAAAAAACAAACGCGGCTTTGTATACTCGGGTTAATCCCTCGGAATACATAAGTAAGACTTGGAATTGTCAGTGTACATGTTCGAATTCTTATTTTGAATATCCCTTTGGTATATTTTGCCTCTTCTTTTTTAAGTACATCATTGAAGATAAATTAAATGTTACATAACTTGTTTTATTATCACCATGGGTGTATAACAAATATAAAATGCACGAATAATGACGTCTTACGACAAAACATGTTTTTAAATATATTGTATTATACCCATGACCAATATACTAAAAACGGTATTTCCGGGTATTCCAATTTCTTGTGGGAATGAAAACCAAGTTAAGAGGACAAAACATGAGATACCAGTTTCTTTTTTTTTTTATCAATAATCTATATTCAAGTATCAAACATATAGTGATTAACAGACACTGTAAATAAATCGACATTACGTAAAATTCCGTTATATGGTGTCAAATGAGATTAAACCTGATAAAGACATATTTCCTGTCTGGTCGCGATGTTAAGATAAGTTATCGGGTATTGAAACCTAAGCAAACATGTTGAATTGGCTTTTGATGTACGATAAAAGACGGAGATATGAAATTTATAGAAACCACACAAAATAATGCGATAATCTGGTCATTTGGTTTAGATTTGAATTATTACATTAGATGTATGTTTCATTATAACACTTTATTCTGGTTGGCTAACTGTGCATCACGTGTTATTCCTTAAGTAATTGCATTACTCTAAAAAAACTTATCATTCATGATAACACGTGGTCCCACAATAAAGTGCACATGTAAATTAAATAAAAACAATCATAAAATTCGTGTTTTCATGATCATAGCTAAATAAAGGCAACAGTAGTATACTGCTGTTCAAAACTGGTAAATCCATGGACAAAAACAAAATCGGGGTAACACACTTAAACTGAGGAAAACTCATTAAATATAAGAGAGGAACAACGACACAACATTAAAATGTAACACACACACACAGAAACGGACTAAGCATAAGACAAAATCCTATGAGAATACCAATTATAACATCAAAACCAAATACATGAATTTGGGATAGATAAGTAAACAATGTAATTATAAGTATTGAATGCTTCTTTTTGTAACTGCATAGGGTTGTAAAAGCGTTGACCGTGGCCACAATTAGAATGAAGCGCTTCCGCGCTTCATACAAAATGTACTTCGGTCAACGCTTTTACACCCCAATAAAGTTACAAAAAAAATTTCTATTCTTAAATGCATTTTACTCGTCAACTAAAATTAATGATAACATCGTGTTGTCGTTTAGATACTATTGTATATTGCCATTTCTGGGCAATATATTGCTGACCTTATGGTGCTACATAAGCTTATAATTGAAGGTCTTATAAGGACCTCACTTTGATTATTCATTTTCTTAAACATTGAACGGTAATGGACAGTTGCTCATTGAAAATTATCATACATAATCTCATTTGTATTGTCTTATACCGGTTGGTACAGAAGAACAAATGTTCCTTCAGTCAGGTAGTACATGATTTGTATGCTAGTGGTAGTTTATTGTGTACTACCTTTAAGTAACTGCGAGTAGTCTCATAAACAAAACTTGACAAACACCGACACACAAAAAACAACATAAAAATCTGCAAACTTGGGAAGACGTAAACCGTTAAAAACTCGGGGTGATATCAGATCATCTGAAAGGTTAAGTGGGCTCTGTGTATTTTTTAAGACCATAATTATACAATTCTTATACCTTATTAGTTAAAGAAGGAATTAGTAGATACTAGCAGAATTGTTACTTGTTGTCTTTTCTTCGGTCAGGTTCTTGTCTCTTTGATATATTCCTAATTTCCATTCTGAATTTTATTATTGATATAATGAACGTCAGAACAAATGTTCAAAGCTGTTTTCATAACAACAAAAAATTTCGTAATGTGTATGCATCTTTGGTTCATCTTAACACTAACGAAACACAACCACACATCGAGATACTTAATCGGATTATTATACTTTTAGTGAGAAGTTAAAACGATATGATTTAAATAACGAAGTGTCTTCAATTCTTGGGATCAGTTGATTATGTGTTTTTTTTTTGAAAAACAAACCTTGATTTTTTTTTCTTATATAAATTTCTCAATAGAATCTACTCGTCACATTTGAAATCAATTTACAATATGAAATACATATTTGTATAAGGGTATATGTCTTTAATTGATTGATATTAGCTTATGCAAGTTGTCAATATACAAATGATGCAATGTGTTTTTTACCAGATAAAGATCCGTAGGGAATCCCTAGGGAATTTTAAATAACAATAATAAAGATATATATCACCGTCATTATAACAACACTACTTTTTAATGTTTTAAAATGAAGCAAAGACGTATTTATATGCTGGATTTAGACTTAATGAGGTTTTATGGATGAAATATAACTACTTCCTTGTTAAAATACGAGCATCTTCCAGATGCAAAAAAAAGTAATCATATCATAAAACTGAAAATGGGAATATGAGAATATGTCAAATAGACAACAAACCGACCAAACACAACAACCAAAGGCCACCAATGGATCTTCGACACAGCGAGGAAATCTCGCCACCGGAGGTGTTTCTAAACTGGTTCCTAAATAAAAGTATGTACTAGTTCAGTCAAAATTATATCCGTTTTACAAATAACTATATGTATGAAAAACACAGCTGTGGAATTTATTTTGGGAAGGCAAGATCGAAGTTTGACATACGGTTAGATATGTTAACGCCAAAACTGTTTGTATAATGAAATACACTTATAAAGTCTTACTTTCATGAGGTTGAGAGATGATTTGGAAGTTACATTATAAAATGTGTTTTGATATATCTTTTTCAAAACTCTGAAGAAGGTTTCCATAATTGATTTCTTTGAAAAGAGGAAAGTGTCAATTCCAATACTATTGAAATTGATATAGATGTTTGTATTGCGTGAATATAAGCTTCTACGCAGTTAATAAATATTTGAATGATGTCACAAATAATGTTGGATTATACGTTTTCTCATTAAAAGACAAAAACTCAACTTCATAAAATGAAATATGACATATGAAACATTTATCTCTGATCAATTTGATGTTCATGACTTTCTTAATTATATAGTTGTACTTTCTTTTTCAAATAAATTCTAATAATTTGTAAAATAGTATGATATGATACAAATTGTAGTACTATTTAAAACCATGTGCTTTGTCAATAATGAATAAGTAGTAATTTTGTTTTCATATCTCCTTTGGTTTATCTTTTCTTTTCTAAGTATTGCTTTGCTCTTTATTCAGTTCAATGTGTGTACTTCCCATACGTGTTAGTTTTTCACAGATGGAGGTTCTAATAAAAATCTTAATAATAAGATGTAACAGTAGTTACATGTAGTTAACTGATGTTAAAATTGTGTTATTTTATTTTAGATATCCCATCAAGCTTATGAAACCAACTGCGGGAAGTGGTTGAACTTAACAATATAGAGAACAGTAGTGTCGATAGTTGCCACCGACTAATGTAAAATTGGGTCAGACGACATTCAAAGCTACGCGTTGTCAACATTTTTTTATATATAAAAACGTAGGAAACACTACGTTAATTTACTGATAAAAAAGACCGGCATATTAAAGTCGTCAGATTGTTAGGACCAAAACTCATCGCACTATTTTTATGGCAACATGATAGCTTAGTTAACGTCGAAATAAAAATGAAATAATCTTATTTTTTGGGAACTGATGAGCGGAGCACAATTGAATTTACCTAGGTTGCTTGGATAGAATTCAATTGAAAGCAGAACAATATTACGTTTATGTAGGTATGGTTGATTATATCAACCAAATGCAATGATGTTCATCAACCGAGATTCTTAGAATTAATTATTTATCTGCAACATATTCAATTCTTTTACATGCTACGCAACTATTGAGAGTTCCTGATGAAGGTAACCCCAGAAAAAACACGTCCAAAGCCTGTAAACTTTAAAGATTTTATTAATTGTTTTACTTAATCTATAATGTTGATTTATACATGCTGCAAAAATGCCAAAAATATATTTAATTTTTCATTTTGATTTGTGAATCTTCCCATGAACGGCTTGTAGTTGTTTATCTTATCAAAGGAAACAAGACACGGAAGCACACTTTAAAAGATCTTATTATTTGGCCAATATTTGTTTACTTTTCCTTTTTTTATATTTGGATAGAGCGTTGTCTCATTGGCACTCATATCATTTTCATAATTATACATATGTAGTATAATCAAAATCTCTTCAGTGAATAAGTTTTTTTTTTCAAATTTATTTCATAAAGAATGGCCAAGAAATCTGATGACATTAAAATAACACAAATAAATCAGAACTAATCTCGTTTTTTGGTGTTTTTTAACGGAGTATGAAAATATGAAACACGATACAGCCAAAAACTTGCACCAAGTGTCTTTTGTGTATCTATTTCTCAGCTTCATACTTTTTTCTTTTAATGTATTCAGACGGCCTTTGTATACTATCTATCGCTTATCAATTATATGGTAATTTTTATAAATTACCTGTTACAAAACTGTGAGCGTCACAGATGAGTCTTATTCAGACAAAACGCACGTCTGGCGTACTTAATTATATTCCTGGTACCTTTTGAACTATTAACACCACTTGGTCGATGCCATTGCTGGTGGACGTTTCATTTCCAAGGTTATCACCAACCCAGTAATCAGCATCTGGTCACTTGACAACAACTTTATAGTGAAACATACACACACAAATATAGATCCTTGAATGAAAAATTATGAATTTGTGGGATTACTGTAAACCCGTTAGCTCTTGCGAGCGATTTATTTTTTCTACTTTTACTTATTGCATAATAACGCGAATATAAATCGTATGTGTGCGATTTGGTTTTTTCCTTATTCATCAACAGTTAGTAAACATGCGAAAAAGGCTTTAGAAGCTAAACGTGAAATAAGCATCCACGAAAAGTATTTGTTTTACAGTTCATGCAATCATACATGAAGTACCTTGTGACGTACAAAAACATTCAGATATATACCACAATCATAGACACATTTTCTTTAAAATTTCAAGAGGATCGCTTCAAATAATAAGATGATAGATATTATTTGTAGTAACAATCTATTTACTTGACCTTTGTGTGATACCGATACCATGATGACAATAATATTGTCCCAGTTACTTAGTTATAATAGTTATCAAAGGTACCAGGATTTTAATTTAGTACGCCAGACGCGCGTTTCGTCTACATAAGTCTCATCACGCTCATATCGAAAAATGTATAAAGCCAAACAAGAAGAAGGTTGAAGAGCATTGAGAATCCAAAATTCCTAAATGTTGTGCCAATTACGGCTAAGGTAATCTATTCCTGGAATAAGAAAATCCTTAGTTATAAACTACGTATTATATTTAGAAACATTCAAGAAGGAGCCAAGTGGTATTCTGTTCTGTTATCTTACTGCAATGTTGGGCTGTTCCTTATTCCCTGAGCCTTTGCAATTGTTAAACAGTTTTGCATATATATTGATTTGCTATTGTGTTAAGAAACCTTTGTATGCCTCATATCCCGTCAACTAACTTGATTATAATACATCCTTGGCTTTAAAATATTGAAAGTTCTCTGTAAAGGTACATGCAAAACGAGAACAGAGCGTCAGTTACATGAAATTCAAAAGCTGTTCTATGTATTTATTGGTGTCTAACATATCCAGTTTCCTGGATCCGCCTGCCACATTCTCACAGACAAATGTGAACAACAGAAAGGATTGAAACGCGCAAATGACTTCCAATACATGTGTAACAGTTGTCTTCTTTATTCCAAGTCTTCCTTCTTAAGCTATAATAATATCCAGACAGAGTACAATATATATACAAATATAGAAAACAAGAAAAAGACAAAAACCTTGCAGCAAGTGGCTAATGTTCTATCTTTTACTTATTGAGCTTTGTTTTAAAATGTTTTGGAGGACAAAAATGGACATTGTATAAAAACTTTCGATTTATAGCTTTTTTACATTTAGTGTTTGTAACCTGAACGTGTACTTCAGTTCTCTCATATCGAATGAATTCAACTCGTGTGAATTAACAATAGCTGTGACGTCAATGATTTTCTTGGCTATTTCCTTCAAAAACAATATCTGTTTACAGTGTTGAACACCCTCAAGCTAAGTGTACAATGTCCAAGATCTCCTGGGATTTTTTATAAGGAAGAAACCTTCATCATCTACATAAGAATAGATATAATCTGTTTACTTCACAACATTTTTTAAATGATAAACAAGATAATCCTGATCCTCGAATGAAAAGTGATGAATTGTGGGATTACATGCAGTAATGATATATTGTCATGTGAATCTTTGATGTAAATGCCATATATAACCATATACCACTTGTCATCTAACACGTCGAAATCCCTGTAGGATTGCTTCAAATCATCAGATGACATGTATTTGTCATCTGTGTGTGTTGATATTTTTTACATTTATAGATTCTCAATAATATTTGAAAAAACATTTAATATTATAAATTATGATAACATCTCTAGTCAATTGAGGACGTTAAATACGGACATGGAAGTTTAAGCTAACAGCTAAAATCATGCATATAGTTTTTATTCTAATTTGCTGCCACTCTATTTAGAATATTTTGGTTGTGAACCAAACAACAAATTATTAATATTAGTGTCCATGTTTTTGATTTGTTTTGTTTTTATCAGGAAAACAAACTTTTATCCTTGTTTTTTCGTAAAATAATACAACATCAAGATCTCAAACGAATCATTGCTCGATTCAAATATATGTTTGAATGATTTTATTCAAATGCAGTATATATCATTTTGTAAATAAACGACTAGTTACAAATAAGGTCTCTTGATCAAGAATAACATTCCACTGACTTATGTT
The DNA here is from genome assembly GCA_037788925.1 of Mytilus galloprovincialis. Classification (NCBI taxonomy): domain Eukaryota; kingdom Metazoa; phylum Mollusca; class Bivalvia; order Mytilida; family Mytilidae; genus Mytilus; species Mytilus galloprovincialis. Next base: position 63,160,499 of record CM075341.1, read on the forward strand.
TTGCTTTTTTGTTTTTTGTTTAGACTATTTCTTTTTTGGATAATTATAAAATCAAAAGTTGATTCAGAATTTTAGGATGGAGTGGTCGATTAAAGCATCCACATTTCTTAATATCTAGTTATCACGTTATCAATAGAATATACTGATTGTTAACTCAAACTGTTGACAGTAGTATTCACATGTGTATCTTTAAAAAACACTCTGATTTATTTTTGCAAAATTAAATTTTCTTAATTGAATGTACATGACTTTTTTAATTAGATATATGTACTTTTTTTCTATAATATTCTTATTATTTGTAAAATCTTATGATATGATACAAAATAAAGTACTATTTAACACAGTACGACTATTTTTAAAGAATTAATAAGTACAATGTGAAATATATTTGTATTAAGAGTACATGTTCTGATAGTAACTTTTGGAGGTTGTCAATATACAAATGATGTGATACGGTTTTATTCACCATATTAACATCCGTAGGGAATCCCTAGGGAATAACAATAATAAACGTATATATATATCACCGTCTTTGTTACACCACGACTAGTTAAAAATAAAGCAAAGACGTATTTGTATACTGGAATTAGAATTAATGAGGTGTTGTGGGTGAAACAGAAATACTTCCTTGTTAGAATACGAACATCTGCAAGATGTAAAAGAAGGTAATCATATCATAAAGATTAAAATGACAACGGGGAATATGTAAAAAAAACAACAACCTTACCAAAGAGCAGACAACAGCCGAAGGCCACTAATGGTTCATCAACGCAGCTCTAATTCTACATCCGGAGGTGGTTCTCAGCTGACTTCTAAATACAATCGTGTACTGGAAGATGAATTGAATTGAATTTTAATGTGCGTATTGTTATGCGTTTACTTTTCTACATTGGCTAGAGGTATTGGTTGGAGGGTTGAGATCTCACAAACATGTTTAACCCCGCCGCATTTTTGCGCCTGTCCCAAGTCAGGAGCCTATGGCCTTTGTTAATCTTGTATTATTTTAATTTTAGTTTCTTGTGTACAATTTGGAAATTAGTATGGTGTTCTTTATCACTGAACTAGTATATATTTGTTTAGGGGCCAGTTGAAGGACGCCTCCGGGTGCAGGAATTTCTCGCTACATTGAAGACCTGTTGGTGACCTTCTGCTGTTGTTTTTTACTATGGTCGGGGTGGTCTCTTTGGCACATTCCCCATTTCCATTCTCAATTTTATGTATGTTTATGTTTTGCAAATAATCATGTGGATGAAAAACACAGCTGTGGAATATATTTTGGGGAGGACTTAACGAATTCCTAGATATATATAAAATTATACGGTTGAAGGACGCCTCCGGGTGCGGGAATTTCTCGCTACATTGAAGACCTGTTGGTGACCTTCTGCTGTTGTTTTTTTCTATGGTCGGGGTGGTCTCTTTGGCACATTCCCCATTTCCATTCTCAATTTTATGTATGTTTATGTTTTGCAAATAATCATGTGGATGAAAAACACAGATGTGGAATATATTTTGGGGAGGACTTAACGAATTCCTAGATATATATAAAATTATACGGTTTCATACTTTTATGCATACATAAGCATACGAAGGAACTGAGATAATATCGTAAAATGAAAGAGAAAATCGAAAGATTAAGTAAGGATAACAAGCTAATAATGTCAAAATCTCAAAAACAGTGATATCGAGCTAGAGCATTTTAAAATAATGTTTGGCCATTGTATTTGAACATTTAAGATGCAATCATTGTTTCTGTTACCTGTTCATCTGTTTCCTACCTTTGTGTGTTTTTTTTTAACTGCATGCACTATATTTTTTTGTATTTGATGGAAATCCTACATTCTTTGTTTTTTTATTTATTTTTTTTTTCCTTGCGGCAAAACCACTAAATGGAGTACAAATTTATGATTATACAGAGTACTTTATATAATGAAATACATTCATATTTTATCAATTTCACGAAGTAGAGGGATGATTTTTGAGTAACATTCAATTAATATAAATATGTTTTGATATAGCGTTTAGATAACTACGAAGAAGGCTGTCATTAATGTCTTTCAAAAGAAGATAAGTCAATTGAAATACAATGAAATTGAAATAGATTTTAGCATTGCGAAAATATTAGCTTTTACGCAGGTTATAAACATTTCATTTTTTTTAACATTATGTTCAACTGATGTTGGATTAACGGGTTCTCATTTAAATATATAATCTAACTTCACAACAAGAATATGTTGTATGGTTGCTAATCTCTATATCTCTTTATTATGTATGATATTGTTTTCGTAAAGCAATAACTTGTTTACCATTGCTAGTCAAGGTTACGAACTCGATATCTTTTTTTTATTTTAAGGTGTTTTTGTTTCATATAACGTATGCGCTAAAAGCATTCGTGTCTTGAATAGTTATCAAAGGTACCAGGATTATAATTTAATACGCAAGACGCGCGTTTTGTCTACAGAAGACTCATCAGTGACGCTCAGATCAAAATAGTTATAAAGCAAAACAAGTACAAAGTTGAAGAGCTTGAAAAATTAATGTGAAATCGGTCTTGATTTAGGTACGATTGATGTGGACAATTCGTTAACGTTGGTGATAGTCAGGGGAGTAATTTAACAAAATATAATAGAACAACATTTAGAAATTTGATTTAATACAAGGAATATACGATAAAATAATGTCGTTCGTTAAATTTTATAGCCCAACTTATACAAATAACATTTAGCATGTTTAGTCTGATCATGGGAATCAAATAGTTCAATTCAACGTTAACAGAATCTGATAGCTTTGTACAATTTGTTATATCCTTTAAAATCCAAAATGCAAACACATTTTCTTTGAAGAATCCATATACAATCAGTTAATTGGTTTGACAGAAATATTTCTTTGCCAACCTTACTAAAATGTAAACTGTTGATGATGCTTTGTTTTGCTTTCTGAAAGAATGGAGTAAACTACTAAACATTGCCTACACTAAATAAAATTGAAAATGAAAATGGGGAATGTGTCAAAGCGACAACAATCCGACCATAGAACAGACAACAGCCAAAGGCCACCACAATGGGTATTCAATGTAGCAAGAAACTCCAACACCCGGAGGCGTCCTTCGGCTGGTCCCTAAACAAATATGTATACTAGTTCAGTGAACTAAAGAAAGTTTCATCGCGTGTGTTTTGTACTTTTGATTTAATCTGTTATATCATTTGCGCGTCTTGCGCAAGTACAACATTTGAATCCTGGTATCTATGATGAGTCTATTGATTATACCTCATTAATGTAGTGTTGCATTTGGATCACCTTTTATCAATTTTTTATTAAGTTCAATCAAAGCTGCAACAACATGTGTTGTTCGAATACGCGTAAGCACAATACTGTTCTCATTTTCTCCAAAACCTATCATACGAGACTTGTCATCAGTTTTTTTCACTTACACGAAAAACACTACTGGTGCTAATTACGGTGTACAATCCGCCTATCATTCCAGTGCTACCAGGAACAACCTCGGTCTTCTATATTGTGTTTATCGTTTGGTGTTTTTCATTTTGCAGTTTCAGATCGTTTGGTAGTAATGAATTTGGATGCATACGATTATTGTAGAGAGTGAGTATAGTGTGTATCAGTATTTGTTTCTGTTTTGAAAGCCTAAACCTTTTTTTAGTTTTTTTACTTGAGCATAGCCGACAGAGTCAGAATTTGACTGTCTTGTTTTTGTTTTTGTTATTGTTTTTATAGTTTTGTTTTGTTTTGGTGTACATGATGTACCTGTTAACTATCGTCGAATAGAGTTTAGTAAACCTTTGATATGTCTGTACCTAATCAAAATGTATTTGTTACAAAAAGAACAAACGTGATAATATATTATAGCATGTTACACTTAAATTTATTTCTCTAGAGGGTTTTGATATACAATGTCCTATTAATATTAAAGAGAGTTACAGTAGGCTTAGTGACAGAGATATTAACACAGCTTGATAAATGTGTTCAATATATGTGTCATGTATGAATATTTATCATTCAATAAACACCAATAACCTTGTATATGTTGTAAAAGAGGGACGAAAGATACCAAAGGGACAGTCAAACGCCATGGCTAAAAATGAAAAAGACAAACAGAAAAACAATAGTACACATGACACAACATAGAAAACTAAAGAATAAACAACACGAACCCCACCAAAAACTAGGTGATCTCAGGTGCTCCGGAAGGGTAAGCAGATCCTGCTCCACATGTGGCACCCGTCGTGTTGCTTAAGTGATTGTAATTGTCAATGTGTCATGTTCTTAATATACTGTATACTTGATTTATCCATATAAATGTTCTTGTTATGGGATTATTATGATTCCTTTCACTTAGTGTTTGAGAAGGGTTGGTATTTTCCTACACAATGTTGCATGATAAGTATGTGTTAACGCTAAAATATTTATGATAGTGTATTGTTTATCAATGAACAAACAACAATGTCTGGCAATTATCAAGAAAAATCTTTCTTTGTATGACTGCACTACATTAGGGTTTGAATTTCCGAGTTGTACTTTCGTTTTACTTTTTACATTGTTAAATATGACTTTCTTTTTATTACTTTTTTTATTTGATTCATATATCTTACGTCAACGCATGCTTCTTATTTACCGTTCCTTTATTTCGTGAGCTACTCAAACGAATATAAAACAAAATCAATTGCTTAACGTTTTGAAACTTTAGACTTCAATATAATGCGTTGTAGAATATTATGTGTCTCGTTGTCTATTTCTTTTTGCGATGGTTTTGCATTTCTCATGTTTCTGTTTACTTAGTTGTCCTGTTTTATTTTCACAGTTGGTGTGTGTTACCTTGCTATGCTATCATAAACAATGTAGGAAAATTCATTGTATGTAAAGTAATAATGCATTAATGGAGTTTTTTTTAAACTTGTCGTTGTCAATACATTATTAAAGTGGTATATACATGATATATTTAGACAATGTAATACAAAACTTATTTTTTATTGTGTGATGTTGAGAGAGTGGTGATGTATTTTCCCTCGTTTTCTACATGCACACACTTCCATAAAAAAAAAACTTCAAATGTCTATAGTTATCAACATTAGATATTCAAAAAATGAACAAAAAAAAATCGGACAAAATACTTTCGATAAATTAGAGAAGTTGTCAATGACCTTTAAACTTTAAACTATACGTTATAATTTAATATATGTTTCACCTAGACGGGTTTTTTTTATCATTGAACGTAGTAATTCATCCCTATGATTTACTTGAATCTGTTTATATAATGAAAATTACACTGATACTTGTGATCATATAGAATCAGTAGAAAGTTGATGATCCAAAGTTATGTCAAAGAACGTGCTGTCTTTTTTCTAAAAAAAAAATATCTGAAATTACCAAGACCTTATTTATATTTTTTTATTAACTTTGCATGTAATACACAACGTAAAGATGCTGGACACTGAAGTTGTTAAAATTTTAAATACGTACTATAGTTTACTTTTATGTGTCTTTGTAAATTATTGTTTACACTGTTTAGTCTATTTATGGAAACATCCAAGTTTAATCGACTATTTTTATGTAGGAACATGCCTATACCAAGTCAAAAATATAACAATTGTTATCCATTCGTTTGATGTGTTTTATCATTTAATTTTGTCATTTGAAAGAGGGTTTTAGCGTTTTGAGTTCGGTATTCTTGTTTGTTAACGTTATAGTAAATATATTAGTTAAACACAAATCAACTTTGTAGACGTAAATGACAACGCTCTGACATTGAACTCGAGATCAAATTCATGATGTGTGCGATATATCTTAATGAATTCACGGAATATAGTAAGAACATTATATTAGACAATCAATGAAGTTTCACACACAATACTGTTTGTATTTTTCTATTCACTTTATGAGCAAAGCGGGCTATCATTGTTTAAGACGAGCAATGTGTTGACATGTATAGACGTATCCAAGAAATCAGTTTCAAAATGAGTCTTAAGGTGGTACCCAACACCTTCACTAAAATAATTAAGGCTTGTTTAATTTTCATAATATTTTGAAAAAGTTTTTACTTTGACCCGTTGACAAAAAGATACAAAAAAATTTGAACAAACCGTTTCATCAGAAAAATTACACTGGTTATATAGCAGTTTTACAAACACTATTTTGATCATTGATAAGCTTTATTCTCCATTAACAACATAACGTAATTATAACGTTTAACTGATTTTACAGAGTTATCTCCTGTAGATACCACCTTAATCCTGCAACATTGCTATTTGAAGTGAAACTCTAAGCATTTAAAAGACAAACAAAAGTAGTTTCAAGTTAAACAAAAAATGACATCAATCGGATATTATATAACTAAGGTATTATTGCATGAAAAATACTGACTATTGTACGGGGAAATTGTTCGACTGCATGATCTTCAGAGTTAAAGATGATCACATTTTTGTACAAGAAGTAAAGCTTGAGAAACTTTTCTATACATTTTTTATCAATCATGAAACCACTTATTTATATGAACATATTTACCTCAGTATAAAATGTCACCGATGACTCTTTAAGAACCGAAACGCGTGTCTAACGTTCAAAATTCAAATCGTTGTATCTATGATGAGTTGATTTGATAAATGTGTGCGTTCATACAAGTGAGAGGTTTAGCTAGCTATGAAACCAGGTTAAATCCACAATTTCCTGCATAAAAAAAAAAATGCCTAAACCAATTTAGGAATATGTCATTGTCATCCATTCATTTGATTTGTTTGAGATTTTACCTTTGCCTTTTCGTTTTGTTTTATCTAACTTTTATATATATATATGTGTGACTGTATGAAACTTCTGTCTTAAAACACGTGTTGATAACACTAACATTAAAAACGTATCCAAACTTCATTTAACTTGTGATGTAAATACACCACATCTCCTTTCGTCTTGTTATCACTGTCAGATCCGTTTACTCTTAATTCAAAGACCGATTATCCTTGTTCTTTAATCTAACTTCCTAGCAAACATTTAAAATAGCACTTAACATTTGAAAGACAACACATTTTTTTTAACAAGCGCTGAATCTTTAAAAAAAAAACAGAGTTTAAACATACAAACAGAAGGTTCTAGTTCTCAAATATTTAAAATATTAGTATTATTAAAACATGACTTAATTGATCAGCCACCTAATTCTCAAGGTATTTTGAAATATTGATCCAGTCTAAAACGAAAATGAAAAGATATTTACAAGGCGAATGATCATTTTTTTTCCTTCTTTCAAAATACATGAAAGTTCGTCATGAACAACATAAATGACTTTACAGACGACTAAATATCATGTAATAGGCTAATTATCAGTTTGAGGAAGAGTTCAAAAAGTAGAATGCCAGGGGGAACAGGATCAAAGATAATTATATAAGGAATATTTTAACAACGAAAATCCTAGGCGGTAAACATGTCAAGACACATAGTTAAGGAAAAGATTTTAAACAGAAAAACACCTGAGAAACATGACCAAAGACAATGTAAAAGGAGGATGTTAAAAAGTATTGTAAGTTTCTGCCAAGGAAATGTCCATTTTAACATTGCAACTACGAAATATATTGAAAAAGACATTTCCATGCGAAGTTAGATAATTTTTATAAATAGATTGCAATTTGAAATATACTTATGTGTAAATTATGATTCTCCCGTACTTTAACTGTATTTTGGTTTATGATAAGGGACCAATAAAAACCGAGAAGACTGGTTGATTAATTTTCAGCTAACGCTCTATTTTCATTCGGTACATCCATCAATCGAAACTCAACTTAATGACGTCTTCCCCAACAGTTTGTTGACGGATAGCGGATTCTAGCGAGATTTGCTGATTTGCTGATTGACTGTACTCGCAGAAATAAAAAAAGGAGACATACTAAATAATGGTAATCAGTAAAAAGACAATACATGTAGCTGACAATTTGGTAATAAAATGCATATTACAAATTCAAACTTATTGCGGACCTGTTTTTGTATTGCTATGAGTTACAATTTATGACAAAAATAAGCAAAGACCCATCGAAACAACATCTTTAATAATACTTTTAAATATTTGAATGATATTTTGGCTCTCAATAATGACGACTTCAGTATGTATATTAAAGAAATTTATCCTGTTGAACTTACTTTAGATAAAGCTAATACTAACAATGACCACTGCCCTTTCCACGATCTTGATATCTATATCACTATCGGAAAGCTGAATACTAAAATTTATGATAAAAGAGATGATTTTTCATTTCCTATCGTTAATTATCCATTTTTAGATGGCGACTTTCCTTTGTCACCATCTTACGGTGTTTATATATCTCAACTTGTACGATTCGCTCGTGTATGTAACAATGTTTTAGATTTTAACGAGAGAAATTTATGTATTACTGAAAAATTATTGCACCAGGGTTTTCGATATCACAAACTAGTCAAAACATTTACTAAATTGTATCATCGGTATAAGGACATCATTCGTAAATATAGCTCAACATGCAGACTTCTTATACGTTCAGGTATTTCACATCAATTTTTTTATGGAAATATTCTTTATAAAGCACAAAGGTGTCAGTATTCACCTCAAAAACTAACAAAACCTTTGAATAGACTTATTAAGAAGGGATATAGTTACGATACTGTTGTCAGGTCATTAAAGATTGCATATTTTGGCGTTAATATTGATTCACTTATAGGGTCTTTGCATCGGAACTAAACACATGTATTCAAAAACCAGTTGTTGGCATGACACGGGTTATGTTCTTCTCATATATGTTATGATGGTATGATACTAAACCCCTAACGGGAAGGATTGTGCCTGTTGTTCATATGATGAAATCATAATCTTTCAGTCAGTTTAATTGAAGTCTGGAGATGGCATGTCAGTTAACTGCTAGTAGTCTGTTGTTATTTATGTATTATTGTCATTTTGTTTATTTTCTTTGGTTACATCTTCTGACATCAGACTCGGACTTCTCTTGAACTGAATTTCAATTTGCGTATTGTTATGAGTTTACTTTTCTACATTGGCTAGAGGTATAGGGGGAGGGTTGAGATCTCACAAACATGTTTAACCCCGCCGCATTTTTGCGCCTGTCCTAAGTCAGGAGCCTCTGGCCTTTGTTAGTCTTGTAGTATTTTAAGTTTAGTTTCTTGTGTACAATTTGGATATTAGTATGGCGTTCATTATCACTGAACTAGTATATATTTGTTTAGGGGCCAGTTGAAGGACGCCTCCGGGTGCGGGAATTTCTCGCTACATTGAAGACCTGTTGGTGACCTTCTGCTGTTATTTTTTTCTATGGTCGGGTTGTTGTCTCATTGGCACATTCCCCATTTCCATTCTCAATTTTATGTTGGGTAATATATCTTTAAAGCTATAAATTCGTTTTCTCTTTTACAACTATGACCATGCGAACCCCACTCACTCTTGAAAATATTTGGAAACCCCGTTTATATCTTTAGGCAAGCACATTGTTTAACAATTCACTGTCAGAGCGTATTAATTTTATTAAGATTTGATATCTAAATTCTGCTTCTTCAGAGATTTTTTTTTCAGATGGTCTATGTTGTTGCTATCCTGGGCACACTAAGCGTCAAAATTATGCTTACAGCATTAAAACACAAATAAACATCTAGATGTTAAAGGAAGTATTTGGTTCAAAATTCAAACATATATAAAAATAATTAGATTAATTAACTTTCTTGTATTTCTTTAATATGAATGTCTTGCTTAGTAGGCCTTTAATGATGATCCAGTTTTATAGGGTGGTCTAAAACGCAAAAGTAAGAAACAGGTGAAAAAATAACTTACTATCAGTCAATTCGATTGAAAGTCTTACATGAAATGCAGGATTAAAATACATTTTTTTTAATTAAATGGATAAAAAAATATAAAACTCAAACTTCTACCAAACACAAAGTATATATATTTTTTTAAATAACCACGAAGCGTTTCAAAAATGCGAAAAATTTTGAACCTTTTTTATTATTCAAAATAATGTTTTGGCTAATATTATTTTGTGTTGATGGCGATCAATTCAACCCAGTAAAGGTTCAGTGGAGGTTTATGAAGTACGAGTGGTTTTCCCAAAGTTTATTAATAAAAAGAACGGTTTATTGCAACACAGTTTTTGTTACGTATGACCATTCATGAGGACACACGAAATTGTTGCGCAAACAATTGAGTTAAGTAAACATCATATTTCAGCTCGTTTTTTTTTTAAATTTAAGAGAGTTTTCTATCTGTTAATTTTAAAATTAAACTGCTTAATTTTGAAAAACATTGTGTGTTCTTTTTTTTAAATCAAGCTATGTACTGTGTATATGTTGTTTTTCTTTCCTTTTAAACATAGTTTTTTTACAACACTGTGGTTCCAAATGTTTCTTCTCTGGTCTGCATTTGAAATACATGTACTTGTTCTTCCGGATTTTCTCTGCATTTGAAAGTCTGTTTTAGAGCCTCCCTCAGTTTCTCACTCATTACTATATAGATAAGAAAGTTCGAAGCACATCCAATGATCATTAAAAGTTTTAAAACTTCAATTAAAAGTTTTAAATATTCCAATGTAATGTCAATGTGTCCCCATACAATGTTAACTATATAGTTCATCGATTCGCTGTACGGTGACGATCCTAGTATTAAATACGATTCGTATCTATCATCAAATGTATATAGACAGCTCCTAACTATGACAAAGTAAACTTTTTTCATAATTGGATTTAAGACATTTTCTGTTGCATTGCAATATGATTTTGCGACAATATCAAACAGAATTTGTTTGACATAATCTTTTAATTCATTTGCATAACGAATGCGTTCGTCAGCAAGGAGGTCAACCAGATAATCAAAATATTTCTGTTTCAAGCTACCTTTGGGCATCCCATCCAACATTCCATGCACATGATCTTCAATATAGAGTGCCAAACTATCGACGTTTCTTGTCACATTAGCTTTAAAATGGGATGGTAGTTGATCAAAGTCAGAAATGCAGGACTCATCTGAGTTAATAAAGTTTGGAATACCTTCCAAAAAATATGGAATATCATCCAAACATGCTGCAAATCGATGGGACAGCTCGGTTTTTGTCTTCTGTAAAGCAACGTTCATCGTTTCCAGATTGGATCTATAAGTACTAAATATAGTGGAGCTGACATAAATTCTTGGGAGTTCTGCTAGAAGAAATACTATCATCACACACACAATCAATATACAAGATTTTTTCTCTGCTCTTGAAGCCGTGACATGTCCGCGAACACGTTTCCGTCGACATAGTGTAAATATGATGTAACATGTTGATATCAGCATTGTTATAACTGCACCAACCAAAATAATGGCGGAAAGGATTGGGTAGTATGTTAGAATATACCTTTGAATTGCTTTGTGTGGTTTGGAGACTAAACATATATCTGCCTTCTTCCCACTGCTGAAACTTATCACAAATAATCGGGGTATATTAACGACAAGAGCAAACAAAAAACACGAACTGCAAAATACGAACGATTTTCTTTCATTCATTTGAGTTTTGCTCCATATTGGACATACCACCGCTAGAAGTTTCTGTAACCCAAGGGACGCTGTTAACAGTATAGAAACAAGGTGGAATGCGTCTGCTAGGTTTGCTAGATCTTCTTTTTTATATGCATAAGGTGTAACGTAAACATATAAAATATTAAATTGTTTTGTTACAATTTTTCATTAAATAAAAAAGTCATTTCGTAATAATAGCTTCTGTTCAGAGTGTTCTAATTGTCTTTACAAATTGATAATGAACTAATGAAAACAAACGGGTAGAGGAGTTCTTCCGACTTGAGTTTATGTAAGTGAATGATGTTAAACAGTACTGACAACCTGAGATAATGTTATTTAATGATGTTAACTTTAGGTAAGCATCTTCGATTAAAAAGATGCAGGAAAGATCATATTGCTGTTCTAAGTATGAAATCGTCCAAACTATAATTGCATATTGCTATTCTAAACTGTCTCCCAAAATTGATCACCCTTATAAACATAAAAAATATTTTATTGAAATCAAAAAAGTCTATAAAGTTTTTTAGCTCACCTGGCCCGAAGGGCCAAATGGGCTTTTCCCATTACTCGGCGTCCGTCGTCCGTCGTCCATCGTCGTCGTTGTCGTCCGTCGTCGTTAACTTTTACAAAAATATTCTCCTCTGAAACTACTGGGCCAAATTAAACCAAACTTGGCCACAATCATCATTGGGGTATATAGTTTAAAAAATGTGTGGCGTGACCCGGCCAACCAACCAAGATGGCCGCCAAAAATAGCTAAAAATAGAACATAGAGGTAAAATGCAGTTTTTGGCTTATAACTCAAAAACCAAAGCATTTAGAGGAAATCTGACACGTGATAAAATTGTTTATCAGGTCAAGATCTTTCTGCCTACAAATTTTCAGATGAATCCGACAACCCGTTGTTGGGTTGCTACCCCTGAATTGGTAATTTTAGGGAATTTTTGCTGTTTTTGGTTATTATCTTGAATATTATTATAGATAGAGATAAACTGTAAACAGCAATAATGTTCAGCAAAGTTAGATTTACAAATAAGTCAACATGATCAAAATAGTCAGTTGACCCCTTTAGGAGTTATTGACCTTTATAGTCAATTTTTAACCATTTTTCGTAAATCTTAGAAATCTTTTACAAAAATCTTTTCCTATGAAACTACTCGCCAAATTAATCGAAACTTGGCCACAATCATCTTTGGGGTATCTAATTGAAAAAAATGTGTCCGGTGACCTGGCCATCCAATCAAAATGGCTGCCACGGCTAAAAATAGAACATAGGGGTAAAATGCAGTTTTTGGCTTATAACTCAAAAACCGAAGCATTTAGAGAAAATCTGACAGGGTTAAATTGTCTATCAGGTCAAGATCTATCTGCCCTGATATTTTCAGACAAAACAGACACCCTGTTGATGGGTTGCTGCCCCAGAATTAGTAATTTTAAGGAAATTTTGCAGTTTTTGGTTATTATCTTGAATATTATAATAGATAGTGATAAACTGTAAACAGCAATAATGTTCAGCAAAGTAAGATCTATAAATAAGTCAAATGACCAAAATTGTCAATTGACCCCTTAAGGAGTTATTGCCCTTTATAGTTAATTTTTAGCATTTTTCATAAATTTTTGTAAATTTTTAGAAAATATTTTCCACTGTTATTACTGGGCCAAGTTCATTATAGATAGAGATAATTGTAGCAACAAGAATGTTCAGTAAAGTAAGATCTACAAACACATCACCATCACCAAAACACAATTATGTCATGAATTTATCTGTGTCCATTGTTTAATATGCACATAGACCAAGGTGAGCGACACAGGCTCTTGAGAGCCTCTAGTTTATGTATTGCCAGTAGTTCTTCTAAATAACAAATTTCTACTTTTACTACAAATTCCTACAAATTACTTTTACTTATGTGTCTTGTAATACTTTGAATGGCAACATTATTTTATTTATTAATACTACTTTTACTGTTAAGTCTGTGTTTTGTGATGTACATTTGACGTGTCTTTGTACTTATGTATCCCGTCATACTTTGAACCACACAATTATTTCATTTATTATTATTACTTTTACTGTTCAGTCGGTTTTTTGTTATATCTATTTAACGTGACTCTGTATTTATGTATCCCGTCATATTTTGAACGACGAAACTATTCTATGTCTACCTGTGCGAATTTCAAACGCCCAATTTAACACCAGTACTTAAAATTTCCATCCTTTATGGTTGGATTTTACATAGATAAATAAAATTATATAATATAAGCAAAATGAAGATGTTAAATTTGATGTATGCCTTCTTGTGCTTCTTCGTTACATTTGTTGTTTTAATAGTGATTAAGATGATAACACAATGTTGACTGCTGTATCCCTATTTTTGACATGTTTACCTATTGTCTCTGTTTGTTTTGTTCACGCATCGTTGACAATATAATGGAATTTGATGCCACTGTCATACAAGTGGGAGATTTAGCTAGCTATAAAACCAGGTTCAATCAACCATTTTCTAAATAACAAAACGCCTGTACCAAGTCAGGAATATGACAGTTGTTATCCATTCGTTTGATGTGTTTGAACTTTTGATTTTGCCATTTGATTTGGGACTTTCCTTTTTGAATTTTCCTCTGAGTTCAGTATTTTTGTTTTTTTTTACTTTTTCCTGGATATTTTGATAATATTTAAATCTCTTTTACTTGTTATGTTGATAAAATATCTATCCGGAAATATGTGTTTAAAGAAAGAGAGAGGTTTAAAGATGTTAATTGTTAGTAATAATACACATATGTGATGAAATTGACGTAATGCTGGATATATTTATGGTCCCAACTATCATGTTATAACAGGATACCTTGATATCGTTCCTGACCGAGAGTTGAAATCATTCCCTGGATAAGGACCTAAATATCGTCCACCGTCATTTATTCATTGGAATGCGTGTCGTAAAAATAGTCAACAGTGGTATTCCGCTGTTTGAAAGTCATAAATCAACTGAGAGAAAACAAATCCGGGTAACAAACTAAAACAGAGGGAAACACATCAAATATAAGAGGAAAACAACGGAACAACCGAATCACCGATGTGCAACAAAACACAAAAGACAAAGCAACACACACAGAAACGAACTATAAAATAACAACTGAAATTTTCTTGACTTGGTACAGGACATCAACATCGTAACATCAGCCACAACTCTGTTCGTTTTTTCGGCTCGAAAATGCTGACAACAAATTCTTAGATTCTTTTTCTATTTAAGTTGTGAACATTGTTGATATTAATATATAAGATCATTTCACTCCTTATAACAACTATAACAACCTTTTTTTCTCGTATCAAACATAATCTAAATGAACTCGCCAAGGAATTGTTTGGTTTTTGTTCGGCTGATACATGTACGGCTGCTCATGATTTCATTATAGTTTAACGATAATTTTACAGTGAGGCTCTACAAAAAGAAATCACCAATTTACTAGCATCCCAGCTAATGCCTTTTCGGAATATTACATCCGTAGCAAGCATACATTTGTATTTAGTCTCCAAGCCATTGTTCCACTACTAAACTGTCTATTCTACCTACTGCTTCATTTAATTCAGAGGTCAGACTGTAGATATAAATGATCAAACTTATTTTAGGTAATTTTTAAATAACATAAAACAAAATAATTATATCAATTGGACCTCCTTCGAAACTATAACATCCGTTGAATTTTTACTTGATAATATTATTGTTCGCTATGGAGATTCAGTATATGGCGATGTTATCGGAGTTTTTATGAGGAAGAAATGTGCACCACTTATTGCAGACCTGTTTCTGTATTGTTATGAGTTTTAAAATATGACAAAAATCAGAAATGACCCATCAACACAACATCTGATACAAACATTCAGTAACAGTTTTAAATGTGAGATGATGTATTGGCTCAACTAGATTTTATCGTCGGTACAAGAACACTCTTTCGTTAATATAAATCAGCATGCTGACATTTATACGTTCAGGTATTTCATATCCAATCTTTTATGATTATATTCTATACAAAGCAAAAAAATGTTGGCATTTACCTCAAAAGCTAATTAAACCTTTCACAGACTTTTTCAGAAGGGATATAAGTGCGATACTGTGTCAGTTTGTTAAAGATTGCATATTGTGGTGTTAAAAATGATTCACTTTTGGGGTCTTTACCAGTTGTTGGCATGAATCGGGTTGTGTTATTCTCATATAATTTATGATTGCATGATACTTGTTGTCACGTGCATTTTCACTGAACTAGTACACGTTTGTTTAGGGGGCAGCTAAAGCCCTCCTCCTGTTGTGAAATTGTCTCGCTGTGTTGAAGACTTATTGTTCGTCGTCAGCTGTTATTTTGCCCTTTGTTGTCTTTTTGACACATTACCGTCTTCCATTTTTGATTCTGTTAAGTGTAAATTATTTCCCTTTGCCCTAACCAAGCTAATGGCAAAAGACCAGAAAAAACTTGAATTGACTCTGTGCTTACTTTTCAGCAAGCGCTATTTTCGCATTCGGCACACATAGGTAGATCTCTCAATCTAGAAGCGGCTGGATGACGTATCCCACCAGTTTGTTGTAGGGTAGCAGAATCTGTCAGTATTAAATGATTGGCTGTATTTTCAGATTACACATGAAGACATAATGAATAATTCAAAATTTTAGTGAATGAAAAGACAATACATGTAGCTGAAAATTTGGTAATTAAAAGGCATATAACAAATTCAAAAATGTTTGGTAATATATCTTCAGACCTAAAGCTTGGGTCTCCGTTCTACATGTAAGGTCCTTTAAACCGAACTCACTCTTGAAAAAATTTGAACCCCGTGTGTATCTTAAGAAATTGTTTAAGTATTTTACTGACGGAGAATATTGATTTTATTTTGATTTGATATCTAAATTCTGCTTGTTCATTTTTTTTTTTTTTTTTTTTCGTAAGATTGTCTATTTTGTTGTTATCTTTGTAACACTAAACGTCAAAACTATGCATACAGCATTGAACAAAAAATAAACATCTACTTGATGTAGATAGAATTGATACACAAAGGCTGGATAACAAAATTATTTTAAACCGAAAAGGACAATTGAACAGTTATAACAAGATTTTATGTAAATAAACTTTGTAATAACTTGATCATTTTTCAAATGAATCTAAAAAATATAAATGATCTTGATAAAACAGTTTTCAAAAGTGTGCCATATTTTTACCAAGAAGTGATTAAAACTTGGATTTGTGTTAAAGGAGGTTTGTCATCATACCCGCATTACTATCTACAATAAGAAAACAATTTATATGGGGAAATAATTTTATCAGACTAAATGGAAAATGCTTACTTTTTGAGGAGTTGGCATAAAGCAATTTGTTTTTCATAAATGATAGTATACATGTACATGATAGAGGTCAAATTTCAGAAACATATATACTTTCTAAACTAAAACCATAAACAAGATTGGATCAAGCAGATATCTTGCGTTACGAAATCATTGGTTTACCACAATAAGTCAAGATAATTCAATTATTAAACTAAAGTTAATATTCATAAGACTATATATAGTCTTAAAATCATGCTTAACAAAGTAATCAATTCTTAAATGAGTACAAACAAATTTATGATATTATAATTGTAAATGAAAAAAAAACAGATAAACCAGAAGAATTCTAATGTGGGAAAAAATGTTTGCCAAAAGCCTATACTTTAAACTAGAAAATTGTGTTAACTTCATTCCTCACTACTTACCTGACAATAAACTAAAAATGTTTAATGGCAATTTATTCACTTTATTCTTAAAATTGAGAATGGAATTGGGGAATGTGTCAAAGAGACAACAACTCTAACATAGAGCAGACCACAGCAGAAGGTCACCAACAGGTCTTTGCAGCCAGAAATTTCCGCACCCGGAGGCGTCCTTCGGCTGGCCTCTAAATAGATATATATACCAGTTCAGTATAATGAACGCCATACCAAACACAAATTGAACATAAGAAACTAAAATTAAAAATAAGACAAGACTAGCAAATGCCACAGGCGAGCTCCTGAATTGGGACAGGCGCACAAATGCGGCGGGGTCAAAATGTTTATGATATATCAACCCTCCCCCTATACCTCTAGCCAATAAAGAAAAGTAAACGCATAACTATACGCACATTAAAAATCAGTTCAAGAGAAGTCCGAGTCGGATGTCGGAAGATGTAACCAAAGAAATTAAAAAAAAAAATGACTTAACAATGATCTATTAAGTATCTTCCGTCCCTCTTCTATTAGTAAAATGGAAAATGCTCAAAGATAATAAATGAATTCATTGTAGTATAAGTTTATGAACATTTTTCTTTTTCTTGCAGTTACAACAGTGATTTGATATCAAAAATATTAAACCTTCTTAAATTGATAAGTTTCAATGAAAGCATTCTTAATATGGAAAGTCTTATTGTTTGGTATAAAAAAGAACGATGAAGCTTACTTTGAAATAATTTGTTTTTACTGTAATATTGTTTTTCTGTCTACAAATCATATATGTTATATCTCTGATTCTAAGAAAAAAAAAAGATATCTTTAAAATATTCAAAGCAGAAATACAACATGTAGTTGAGGTCAATAATGTAATTAAAAGAAAAAAATAGCAAATTAATTATAAAAACACTACACTTAAAAACAATCATAAATATCCCTGAAGTCACATGACTCAAGTCTAAAGTCATAAAACGTGCACGTGAGCATGTCAGGTGACTTTATAATGTGCTTGAACATACCTAACACATGTTTAAGAAAAAAATATATATTATTCAATATTGTATATTACACACTTGTCTTTTCTTTTTTCTTTTTTTTTTTTGACAACGTTATGGTGTGTATAATTGCTCCAGACAATATGAATATTTGGACCATACATGTATGGTCATGACCATATAGGTATATACATGTACTCATATGGTCGGGATAATTAACAGTCTTTTACAGTTTACTTTTGATACTTCTAAACTCTTTATATGGTATGACCGTTCATTAAAAAGACATTATCATATATAAGGTAATTTTATTATTATATTATATTATAATAAAATGATAAGCTAAATAAAAATAAAAATCACATAAGTTTACTTAATTGTAAAATTTATAGTAAACACATTTTATACCGATTGTTATTTCCAATGGTCATTACCGATTTGTTGTTACGACTGAAAGGTAATATGTCGAGTGAATGGCATTCAATATGTCGACTAAAAAAATAAATTACAAAAATTTCTTAAGTATAAAAAAGAAGATGTGGTATGATTGCCAATGAGAAAACTGTCGACAAGAGATCAAAATAACGCAGACTTTAATAACTATTGATCACCGTACGGCCTTCAACAATGAGCAAAGCCCATACCGCATAGTCAGCTATAAAAGGCCCTGATATGACAATGTAAAACAATTCAAACGAGAAAACTAACGGCCTTATTTATATCAAAAAAATGAACGAAAAACAAATATATAACACATAAACAAACGACAATCACTGAATTACAGGCTCCTGACTTTGGACAGGCACATACATAAATAAGGTGGGGGGGGGTTAAACATGTTAGCGGGATTCAAACCCTCCCCTTAACCTGGGACAGTGGTATTACAGTACAACATAAGAACGAACTATAAAAAGCCGTTGAAAAAGGCTTAACTCATCAGATAGACAAAAATACAAGTGGACGTGGCCGGGAACTTGTACATCCCGACAACAAAAAGACACTAGGAACAGATCTGAGAGTATTTGCAGTTATCTGACAGCTTGTTCGAAGCCAATAACAACTAATAAAAAAATCATGCATCTAAGACTAAACTATCAATCCGTACACATCCAACATTCAATGGATTTAGTGTAAAGACGTAATAAACAGCCAGAGAAAAACATGACCTTGTGCAATGCCAAGTTACAGGTATCGACAGATTGTAGATCAATGAATGTGTATATGTATATAACATACTAGTAGTATTTAGTTTGCTTTTAATTTAACAAAATAAATATTTATACCAATAAAAACAATATCCAATGATCTTATTACAGTGTTGAATTGGCAACCTTTTAAAATAAATGTATTTAAAGACGCAATAAGTTTACATGGATCATTTCTTTTATACAAAAAGTCACCGGAAAGTAACATACTGAAGTTTATTTAATTTGTCTTGTGAATATGGTGTATTGCAGCCGTTTTACGATATTTGAGATCTACAGCTTCTTAGAACATCGTATCAGAATGGCCAAAGACCTCGGTATCACTGTACGCAGCTGCAAAAAGGATAGCTTTTCACTCGCAAACAAAAGGTGTAAATGAAAAGGTTCTTGCACAAATTTCTTGCAAATGGAAAAGGTTATGATACCGAGTGAAAGTTAGTTACCCCAAGCCTACATACAATAGTTATCAAAGGTATCAGGATTATAATTTAGTACGCCAGACGCGCGTTTAGTCTACATGAGACTCATCAGTGACGTTCATATTAAAACATATATAAAGCCAAGCAAGTACAAAGTTGAAGAGCATTGAGGATCCAAAATTCCAAAAAGTTGTGCCAAATAAGGCTAAGGTAATAATCTATGCCTGGAATAAGAAAATCCTCTGTTTTTCGAAAAATTCAAAGTTTTGTAAACAGGAAATTCATAAAAATGACCACATTATTGATATTCATGTCAACACCGAAGTGTTCACTACTGGGCTGGTGATACCCTCAGAGACGAAACGTCCACCAGCAGTGGCATCGACCCAGTGGTGTAAATAGTTATCATAGGTACCAGGATTATAATTAGTACGCCAGATGCGCGTTTCGTCTACAAAAAATACAAGAATGTAACTAGCGATAAAAACTAACTATGGCATCAATATTTAATTTTTACGTAGTTTTTGGATACTAAAAATTATACATTGTCAGGTACATTTGTAACCATTACTGTTTTCTTTAATAACGTTTTTGTATTATTGAAACGTTTATAATGTAATTTTAAAAAAAATATTTATATGGTCCAAATACTCATATGGTCCGGCCCATTAATAACCAAATGAGTATTTTACTCATATGGTACGACCATACGCGTATGGTCGGACCATAAAAGTATACGCATATGGTCATGACCATGCGCGTATGGTCCAAATACTCATATGGTCATTATTGCTTATAATTAAAAAAGCAAGAAAATTATTGTCAACTTACCTTTTAAATTAACAACTTCTCGCAATATTGTATTCCGCCGATATTCAAATTCTCAATTAAATTTCTCCAAAACAAAGATATGATGGCAAACACGATGCTCATTTAAGTAATATTAGAAACCATTTACGGATGGAGGTGAAATTATCCAGTAAACATTAAATCATTTAAAACATTGTAATATGGTAATGTAATCAATTTACTTTTATTAGATATTCTCCCTGGATACCCCAAAACAAATATGTCAGGGATACTCAGTGCAATACTGTACACTAAGTAAACAGTTAAAAGTAATAGCGTGCAGTAAAATTTATAAGTCACGTTGATAAAACAGCATCTAAATGTTAGATAATGAAATTGATTCAAATTCAGAAGACATATAATTGAAAAAAAAGCAGATTATTTCAATTGTGCTGACTTTTTTTAATATATAGGTTTTGCTTAGTGGGCATCTATTGATAATATAGTCTAAACTCCGCAAATGTTTCTTGTTTGGTATATACGAATTCTCTAGATTAAAAGTGCATTGTGGTCTTAAGGATGTACTTAGGTGAGATTAGGTGAAAATTAATAAATCAAGAAGTTAAAATTGATACTATAAGTTGGTAGAGCATGAATTAAGGATACAAATAAGCTAAAAATATTGGTAGGTCATGGGCCTCTTTTTCGAGATATTTGAGATTTAAATTATGGCGGGAAAAGGCTGACTCGGACTTTTACCTTATATTTGCATTGGCATTTTTGGGTCTCAAAACTAAAGACAAAAAATTAAGAATCTTCTAAAATTTTGGTAAATGACCTTTCATGAGCTATTAAGTCTTATATGAAAAAAAAACATGGGTGTTATGGGGCAAAATATTTTACAGTGTATTGTATGGAAAAACACCAAGGTGTCCGAATATTTGACACAAATTCCAAAACCTCACCTAAGTACATCCTTAATTGAAAAAAATGGGAAAAGGGTGCAAACTTCCACAAGGTAGATTATTTTTTCAAAAATATCCACGTATCTTTAAGCTAGTTTAGTTTATTTTAAACATATTTTATTGTTAAATGACCAATGGATTAGACACAGATTCACAACTTAGTAACACTGTTCCAAAACAAAAAAATATATACACATTAATTAATAAACACAACGAATATGCCATATTAACAAATAGTTTAAGAACAAAGACATGAACACAGAGGAAACTTGTTGAAACAAATCAATGGATTTTAATCGAGTGCATCTTTTTACAGTATACATAAAACACAAACACACCGAATTTTTAGTGGAGTTAAAAATGTACCTACACGCAAATCCTTTTTTGTTTAGACATAACTTTGATAAGTGTCTGCGTGTTTCTCATGATAATGCGTGGGATCTTAATATATTATGCAAGTTTAAGAAAAGAATGTCAGTTACATAATTGTAATTATAGATTTAAAACTTAATCTTATATTCTTTCGTTAAAATCCATTGAATTATGATTATTGATAACATAATATAACAGTAGTTATTCATCAAGAGCATTCGATTATTGCCAATACATGTTTGTAGAAATATCTTTTAGCACAGGTGTTGTAAACATAGTTAAGGTTGTCAATGCAGAGAAAAACGTTTGGTATTTGTTATATACTTTTGAACAGATAAATAAATATTATCATTTTCTTTAGTTCTTAAAGCATCATCACCAAATAATAATAAATCGATAGTGATAGTGACATTAAAGACATTAATTTCGTTTAACATCAGATTTCTCTGAGTTGAAAAATTAATACAATATAGTAGATAGTGTTCAACATTTTCATTGATAAAACCACATGAACAATTTACATTTTGTATCAAATTTGCTTTGAACAAGTCAGCAAGCAGTGCGCTACATCTGTTACGCAGTCATGTGTAAAACAGAACACAAACGATCTTCTAAAGAACCATATCTCAGAAATTATTATTTCTATGGTATAATTTATGCAAATTTGAATTAAAAAAGGAAAATGTAGGAATATGCGTTATACTTAAGTCTAAAGAATTCCACAATGCAATAGATGACGTAAAATAAGACTGCTGATAAGCTGAGAAACGATTTACGGGAATAGTAATATTTTGACTGTTACGCAAATTATAATTACTAATATCTGATACAAAATCCGGAAACTTACCTTCAAAATAATCTTGAAAAATAGACACTGTCTTGGCAACCGATCAGAATTTACTTGTCCACAGTTATCCCATACTTCTGATGAATACTCCAAAATAAAAGACATATAATTTCTTTCAAAAGTTTTAGTTTTCGTAAAACATTAAACTGCTTTGAAGTTTTTTTTTCTATCAGCTTATCAACATGTTACTCCATTTACAATCACTACTTATTAATGACACCAAGATGTGTATGCGTATGAACTGGGTCTAATGTAACGCCATCAAAATCAAAAATAAAATTACTTTGTATTGTTTTCATACTGAATATCTTAATATTTGGGTTAAACTTCACTAGCCATCTCTTTTACCACGCACATTCATTAGGACAGTATGACCTATTAAAGTGTCATCTGCACAAAGCTTCCTAAAGCCAGACAAAAACCATCAGCTATACTATTTATATATATCAAAAACAATAACGGTCTTAATACGGAACCCTGAGGCACACCGGCGTTAAATTTTCCATATTTTGAAAGTGAATCTTTTAATTTTACATAGGTAGCTCTTTAACCAACAAACCAAATCTCCTTTTATGCCATATTTTTTTCAAGTTTGTATAGTAAATCCTTAATCCAAACAGTATCAAAAGCTTTACTTCTTTCAGCAAATGTTAATCTAGTTACTAGCTTATTATTTGGCGCCAATAAAATTGTGTTGTAAAGTTCAATTAATTGATGCGTAGTGGAATATCTTTGAATAAATCCAGTTTGATACTAATACAACAGTTTTTTTTTTTTTCATGTAAATGGTTAAATATATTTTTGAAAACAATTGTTTCTAATAATTTATTCACACATGACAATAAGGAGACAGTCTTGTAGTTGGAAGGTAATGATATGTTACCACTTTTGAATAAGGGAATAACATAAATATGTAATTTTCCATTGATCGGTAAATACTCTATCATGAAGTGATTTATTAAAAAGTTAACATAATGGTTTCGGAACTTTCATTTCTAGCAGCAAGTAACATTATGTTGCTAACAACATCTGGCCCAACAGCTTTATTTGGATTGAGCGTGGAAACAATATCAAGTACAATTTTTTCACTTTCAATTATATTTGAAAGAAAATCATGACAGCGATCATCAAATTCCGGTAAATCTTTATCAGCATCATCTAATTTAGAAATGGAACAAAAATATTTATTTAAAATCTCAGACTGTTTTGTTCCTTCATACGCAATGTTAATGTTATGATCCGGGTCTCTTACTGGAGGAATATCTTGAGTTTGTCGGTCGCTTTTAATTATTGGTGGTCTTCCAATACTGTTTACTGTTTGCAACTTCATCCAGATTCTCGTTTAAAGTCGCATACACATGCTTTTTAACCTGTTTTTTTATTATTAACTGTGTTCCTTTGTCGTTTAAATTTATGTTCAGCAGATGTACTACATGAACGAATAAAACATTTTCGAAGTCTGTCCCGTTTTCTCGTTTCCTGTCTCAAATTTGAATCAATCCAAACTTTAACCATCACATCTTATAGTTACGTCTCTTGTAGGTATACACGCAGATGCTTTATTAGTAAAAGTGTTAGTGAAATTTGTAGCAGCAACATGAACATCTCTTGCATCAGAAATTAAAATTTTCCAATTAGTATTAAGTACTTTTTGTTTCCTCATGTCGTAAACTCCTCTTTTATAATCCCATATAGATCTAATATATTTTCGACTTTTACTAAAACAATCAATGCACCACTTTTGAGTTCATCCGTCACCGGAATAAACTCGTCAATTTTGCGCGCCTTTATGACGTCATTTACCAGATAGAGGGGGTTGCATGTATCCCTGCACTATTAACGTTCATCGAACGTCTCAGTGACCGTCATTGTGTAAGATAAACTAGAAATAATATTTGTTTTGTAGGTACTTAATTACACTTACCTAATGACAACAGTACTGATTGTCAATTATGAGAATTTTATTTGCCGAATAATTTCGTACAACAAAGCATTATAGTTCTCCAAACACTTGCTTAACATTGGAACGGAAGTGACGACCTAAACGCACAAATGACGTTCACTGAAACCAAAGTTTTTGACGGAAATGCATCGAACTCGAAAGTTGTCAATTGTTACATATGTTCCATCATGATAACCTATACCTCTATCAATAGGTATTTTGTCTTTATCTTAAACTGGTATATAATCTGTAACTAAAATAGGATCAAGTAGTGACGTGTGTCAAAGTGTGGGGTTTTGTCAATTATGTTAATCAGGTTGTTTTTATTCTTCTGTTAAATGTTACATAAAAGGACCCCTAGGGAATTTTCTGATGATTCAATAACAATAGTTAACGTATATATCATTGTCTTTATTACATCATGACTAGTAAAATATGAAGCAGGGACGTATCTGTATGCTGGAATTAGAATTACAAAGGTTCTGTTGGTGAAAAAGGACTACTCCTTGTTAAGTTTCGAACATCTGCCAGATGTAAAAAAGGTAATAAATATCATATATTATTTTTTTACAAATAATGCATATAATTAACAGCTGCGGAGTTTGTTTTGGGAAAGCTCTCACCGAATTTCTATATACAAATTAAAAACTAGTGTCACACACTATTGCGCCAAAAAATAACGTGTAAAAAAACGATATACTATCGTAAATCGTAGATTTAAACAGTGATGATTGAGCAAGAAATATTTGAAAAGATATTTTACAAAACTCAAGCTGATAACAGCGAGGACTAATATTTCAACAGCAGTGATATCCACCCATGCGACTGTCATAAAACTGTGACTTTCAGCTAGCTATAAAACTAGGTTAAATCAACTATTTCCTTCATAAGAATATACCTGTACCAAGTCAGGAATGTGACAGATTGTATCCATTCGTTTCATGTGTTTTAGCCTTTTTTCACCATTTGATTAGTGACTTTCCGTTTTGAATTTATCTTAGCGTTCAGTATTTTTGTGATTTGACTTTTATTCAATTTGAGGTTCTTTCATTGTATTTAAAAAAATAAAGATGTGACAAATGGGTTAACTAAATGTCTGGGCAGACAGTAAACGTCTGTTTTGTTTGATCGTATAATCTCGACTTAATATAGTAACATGTTACATAACAATACAAAAACGTTAACAAAAGCTATGGTGACATTAACAATGTTAATGAAAACGGCGTTAACAGTAGTGTTTACGTAAGACGCGTTAGTTAAACTGTTTAAAAATCACCAACAAAAGAGTCCAACATGTTTTCCGTTGTCCGTTGGTCATTTTCAAATGATTGTATTGTATAAACACAAGACCTCAGACTTATTGTTCCAATTATCGTCATTTTAGTGTAGTTTTTCGAACTGGTGTTTTACCATCAAATTTTTACAATTGTCTTGAGGTAAAAACTATTTTCATACTTGTCTGAGGTTTGTCAAGATATAAAACCAGGATAAATATGCGTTACAACCCATTTGTTTTGGTTAAATACATGCACGCTGTTTCAAGTCAGGAATATGAAAGCTGTCTCCATTATTTATAACGGACTTATAAGGGGTCTACCTCTTAAGTTAGTAAGATATGGTATGAAAGGCAATCTGTTAATATGGCTTGAAAGTTACTTAACAAATAAAACTCAGAGGGTAGTATTAAAAGAGGCGACTTCAGAATTAGGTGATCTTAAAGATGGTGCTCCACAGGGTTCGGTACTGGGTCCTCTTTTATTCCTGATATTCATTTATGACATTGCAGATGAAAAGATTGGATTAAGTATAATGTTTGCAGATGATACATCCATTGGGCATACTGCTCCAGATTAAACTACTCTCCGATCTATGATAAATATTGATCTGCAAAATATTAATCCTGGGCGAATGATTGGCTAGTTAAATTCAATCCAAATAAAACTAATTTCATGTTATTTAGTAACAAAAACTCAAAAAACAACTGGATTTTTGATTTTGGCGGAGTTCAGGTAGATACAGTTACTAGTCATTAACATTCAGGCATATTTTTTAGCAGTGACTACAAGTGGACCAAGCATGTTGATTCTTTAATAGAAAAGATATCAAAACAACTAAATGTTCTTAGAGGTTTGAAATTCCGACTAAAAAGGGAATGTTCAGAAAAAAGTATATTTAACTTTTATAAGGCCTGTTCTAGAATATTCTTCTGAAGTTTGGGATAATTGCGAACAGTTGAATTCTGAAAGATTAGAAGAATTACAACTGGAAGCAGCATGTAGTGTCACTGGTCTAACAAGCTATGATAGCACTCAATCACTTTATTTAGAGACGGGATGGGAAAAATTAAAGATTAGACGGGAAGTTAAGAAATTAACTTTATTTTACAAAATTATGATAGAGGACGCCCCAGATTACTTATTAGATTTAATACCCCCTACAGTTGCAGAAACAAATAATTACAATCTACGAAGTAGTCAAAATATATACCAAACCTCTAGCAGACTGTTTCTTTATCAGGAATCATTTATTCCATCTAGTATCAAACTGTGGAATTTGCTCGATTTACGTATTAAAAATGATTTTTCTTTAAATGTGTTTAAATAAACAATTAAACAGAAATATTATAAAAAAATCACCCCCTACATATTTCAATATTGGTGATAGATATTTAAATGTTTTACAAGCAAGATTAAGTCACAAATGCAGTGCCCTTAACATGGATCTGTATCACGCAAATATTAAACCTAAGGCAATGTGTCAATGTGGTTATTTATACGAAAATGCTCAACATTATTTCTTCTCGTGTAAAAATTATACAGTTCAAAGGAATAACTTATTTTTTGAATTTAGAAAAGAAAATATACATACCGGCTTTGAAAATTTAATGTACGGCAATGCTATGTTTAATATGAACATAAACACGCTATTTTTTTTACAAAAGTGCAGAATTATATTAAAGAGACCAATCGCTTTTCATAGTTTATAGACATTATGGTTACATGTATATCAATAATGTAAATACTTTTTGTTGACTTCGAATGAAATTGTTAATGTTTTCCAAAGACATTGATTATCAATTTGATTTTATTATAAACTCCTATCAGTTGACACCAACAATTTGATTTAATTGTTTAAAATACAATAATAACTTACCTGTTGAGTGAATATTTATTCTAAGATTAAAACAACATATTAGGAAGGTCTATCATGAAAAAAATTACGGTCAACTTGACTTTTTGGAATCGATGAGCGATGTCGTTTAAATTCTTGTTAATTTCATGTCTTCATATAATATTGTTTATGATGTTATTTTTATGTATTTATTTATTTTTGTTCGGTTATTTATTATTTGTATGTAATGGAGAAGACGTTCTAAGTTGCAAAACTTGTATCTAATCCTATTGTCAATGTTTTTTGGCCAATAAAATATGTTTAAACCTAAACGGACTTATTGAAAAAAACAAATTTTAGTTAATTTTTTTCTCTAATACTTTTAATTGAGTGTGTTCCAAAATTAGGTTCATGCATCATACACTTTGCTTTGAAAATCTTTATGAGGTGAGATGGTATTTTGTTTTTCTCCTTGTTCTAGGCCTCACTGTGACTTTGGAATGAAGAACAGCAACAAAATATCTGTACCTTACCTTTATGTATGTTTTTTGTTCTACATGTACTGATTTTCAGTCAATGATAGAAAAATGAGAAACCCAATATCCTTTGTTTTCAAATTTCAAAACTGTCTATTTATAGAACAAAACATTGGACAAAATGTTGGATATGCAGATAATTATGTTTAATGTAATCCATTCATGATCTATTACATTCACGAGATAGAAAGATCAATTTCGATTAAAATTATATTAATATGCTTTGATATAGCATCTAAATTTCTATGGAGAAAATTGTCATTAATTGCTTCGAAAAGAGGATAATGTCAATTCCAATACTATGAAATTAAAATTGATTTTAGCATTGCTTGAATATTAGCTTCTACACAGTTAATATAAATATTTGATTTGTCTCATAATACGTTAGATTAAACGTTTTCTAATTAAAAAATAAAAACCAAACTTCACAAATTATGAAATATGAAACCTTTATCTCTGATCAAGGTGGTGTTCTTGACTTTTTTCATTAAATATAGGTACTATAGATGATATCGGTTATTTTCTAATGTCGTAACTTCAATCGTGTTCCCTTTCCACGAATGTAACCTACCGAAAAAGAAGAGCAACACGACGCATGACCCTTGGCTACCCTCTCGGGGCACATGAGATCATTCCATTTTTTGGTGGAGTTCATGTTGCTTAGTCATTAGTTTATATTGGTGTGTCTTGTGTACTATTATTTGTCTATTTGTTATTTTTGTTTTTAGCCATGTTATTGTCATTTTAATTTCGATTGATGAGCTTGACTGTTCCTCTTGTATCTGTTTTATAGTCTTGTGTACCTTGTCTTCCATAATCACGATAATATTGTCATCATTTGTTAAAGCCTCTCATATGATATCAAATATAGAACCATTTCACACACTATGATTTTTCTTTCTTTCAAACTTTCTATAATGAATAAAATAGATATTTTGTTTTTTTATATCTCCTTCCGTTTATTTCTATTCTACCTACTGATTTGCTCTTCCTTAAGTTCAATTTATGAACTCCTCAGACGTCCTTGTTCGTTTAGGTCTATGAAGACTATGTTACGAATAAGTTTATTACAAAGTATAAATGTGAACATTATGAGCCTGACTTAAAAAGAAGCTGCTCTTGTTGCTTTATCATAATGAAGCATTTTACATAACGAGGAGACATGTATTTGTATTCAGCCTTGATCATGTTGATTCAGCTTTGTTTGTGGTAAATATACATATATACCAATAATATACCAATATAAAATGTTGGTGTTGATCAAGTTGACAACCAAAACTACTACCTCTATCACTCGATTAGTAAACAGACATCAACGTTTACGTTCAGTGTTGTCAAAATCAGTAACTTATGTATCCGTCTAACACATCTTTTAGGATAGTTTGAGAAAAAATGTTAACCAACCATTTGAAATTGATTCATTTGATATTCCTTGTCCTGTGTGACAAAAACCTAATACGAAAAACAACAAACATTAATATAATTTCATAATTAAATTCTGCCGTAATAGAAAATCAATATACCAGTTTATTTATTTTTTTATTCGTATCTGTTCTATTTGACATTAATAAATGTTGTTTAAACTATCCATAGGAGACATAATGATGAATGATCAACGTTTGAATTATTAAACGTGATATTGCCTTATTAATGCATACGTTTGCTGAATTTAAAATAAAAATGTAAACCTTTTTTATTGGTTATAACCATCGTTTCCAAATTAAAATTGGTATGTTATCGATTTCACAGTTAACTAAAATATAAGCGTATGTGTAGAAGATACTTTTTTGTTTTTATCGATGTTATATTTTGGGGTCAAGGGGTGAGGTTATGTAGTAATTTACCCGAGCAACAATATATAAACACAGAATGGTGTACTACCGTATTTCAGTTCCTCTTGTATAATTAGTCATCAAAGGTACCGGAATTATAGTGTAATACGCCAGATGCGCATTTCGTCTACATAAGACTTCTCAGTGACGCTCAGATCAACAAAGTTGTAAAACCAAACAAGTACAAAGTTGAAGATCATTGAGGACCCAAAATTCCAAAAAAATTGTACCAAATAAGTATAAACTTAGTTTTTTGAAAATTTTATTGTTTTGTAAACAGTAGATTTAACAAAATGACCATATAATTGATATTCATTCAACACCGAAGTGCTGACTACTATGATGGTGATACCCTCGGGGACGAACCGTCACAGGCACTAAATGTACCGGGATTATATTCTAAATTGTCATGAGCAGCTCAAACAAACTCAAATAAATGAAAAGCAAATGCTTTACGGTTTGCAACTTTCATTTCGTCTTTTTATTTTGCTTCGGACTTCAATGAAAGGCGTCATGGAGTATTGTGTGTCTCTACGTCTATTTCATTTTCAATTTGCCTTTTTCATGTTTGTGTTTTCTAAGTTGGCATGTTTTATTTGCCACCTTGCTACGTAATCAAAAATAAAGGCAGTAGTATACCGCTGTTCCAACGATGTATGAAACTTTATTATAGGTAAAAAGTAAAATCACAAAAATACTGAACTCCGAGGAAAGTCCCTAATCAAATATCAAAATCAAAGGATAAAACGCATCAAACGAATGGACAACAACTGTCATATTCCTGACTTGGTACAAATGTAGAAAATGGTGTAGTGAACCTGGTTTTATAGCGTTAAACATCTATCAAATTAAAAAACACATTCTGCGTAAAGTAATGTTGCCTAAATAGAGTATATTTTAAAACTTGTTATTGTCAATGCATTATTAAAGTGGTATATACATGATATATATAGACGATGTAATACGAAATTTATTTTGTTTTGTGTGGTATTGAGAGAGCGGATGGTGTATTTTCGATTGTTTTCTACATGCAACAATTTCTATAAAAACGTCCAATATTTATAGCTATCAACATAAGATATTCGAATAATGAACAAAAACATTAGTAAATACTTTCGATCAAGTGACAAATTGGAGAAGTCTTAAGTTAAAACATTTAACTATTCGTTAACAATTATCCTCTTTTTTTCAATTAGGCTTTTTTTTAAACAAAGGTAGTTATATTTAGCCTTTTAAACATTTTTAGATTCGAGCGTCACTGATGAGTCTTTTGTAGACGAAACGTTCGTCTGGCAAAAGTGTAAACGTTTAGGCATGATATCTATGACGAATTTATATACATCTCTATGTTTTCCTTGATTTTATTCATATAATGGAAGTTATACTGATACTTCCCAGGAAACACATAACATTTTAAAAACATTCTTTAAATGTCATATGGATGTCTTTCAGAAAACATTTGAAAAAACGTCATTTAAACATCGAAAAAATATTCATTTCGTTGTTGTTAAAATGTTTTAAATCTAACATTATTCATAAATGTTTTTACAACATCCAAGTGATATTATTTGTTAATATCTATTATTCAAGTTTGCAAATATTATTTCAGAATGTAGCACGTATATTTCTAAAATATAAAAATATAATATTTCCTTTGTTAGACATTTCCTTTTGTTAAAACATTTGAAATGAATATTTTCCAAATATGAAAAAAAAACATTTTGTTTAAAACATTTAACTGATAACATAGTTTCGATGTTTGCAAAAAATATTTTATAACGTAAAATTCAAATGTTTACATTTAGCATCCGAAAAATATCTGCCAATTATTTATTATTTTGTTATTAAAATGTGTAAATTTTTGTTAACTTCTAACATTATTCTGAAACGTTTTTATAACATCTAAGTTATATTGTTTGTTAATATAAAGTATTCAGGTTTCTGAAATATTGTTCGAAAATATCTCCAAAATATTAAAATATAATATTTTATTTCATTGGTATTTTATATTGTTAAAACATTAAAAGTGAAGAATTTTTTGACACACATTTTAATATATATGTTTGCAGTTATATTCTATTAACAATTTTTCAGACATAATTTGAAAATAAAATTTTGAATAAAATTAGATATACTGTTCCGAGATTAAACCTTGTTCAGAAATTTCCAACAAAACAGGATTTACTTTGTTTTTCTATCAGAGTGTAGTGCTGGTTCCCAGTTTTACCTGGTCCTAATCCGGATGTACAGGAATACCGGCGCATGCGCAGTCTCTCAACCAAAAAAGAATCAGACAGCCTTGTAAGTGCAAATACTAAATCCGTTCTATCTAAGAGATTACTTAGATCGGAACAGCCATCGTTGATAGCCACACTCGGAATAAAAGACATACATTCTTTCATTGGCGCTGCAGCAAAAAGCAGGCCCTGATAAATACGTATTTTTCGAGTTTTCTTTCTGAAAAAAAGTTGTCTGCATCAGGGCCTCGGGTTTTGATTTAGGGATGAGACAGTTTTAATTCTCTTTTTCAGAGAAAGAAAAAGGGACAATTGCATAGTTTTCGGGGTAGAAAGCTATTCGAGGGTCAGAACGATTGACGGTTTGTCAATTTTAAGATTGTTTTTTTTTTATTTAAATTTCCAGTTTGAGTTTGTACTGGTTCTCAGGCCATGAATTACCTCCCGTGGATCCAGTTCTTGTCCCGAAGTGCATCACCGGAAGTCAATCCCGGTAAACAACATTGTTTTTTTCAACAAAACCTTTTGAATTTGCCAAGTGGGTCAATATGCGCATTAGATTCTCCATAGGCCATAATGTTAACGTTTTCTTCTGTTGCTCAGGCCATATCGTAAACTTGGATATGTATGATAGCTCGTTTTGAAGCTGAGACACTTGGACACATGTGGTGCGATTTTCGGGGTGGCAAGTGTGATTCGTTTTCCCGTCAAGTGCCCAACCCCGAAAGATAGTGAAAAATGTCACTCTTCACAGGAAATAATCCCAAAATTCTGACCATAAAAATCATTAAAAAATATGTCCTTTGTAATTTTTTGATCAGGTTTATTTTTGTATACTTTTTTCACATCACATCAGCTCTATAAAACACCAGTCCTAGTTCATTTATGTCAATTTTTAAAATCACAGCTCCCACATATGCATGGCGGACTAATTTTTTAATGAGAGTCAAAAATCTGTGTTCCTCATCTCAAGGTCCTTTAGGGGTCTTGTCCCATATTAGATCAGCTAATGTCAGATTCCATTTTGCAGTTTGTATCCCTTCAGTACACATTTCTGAACAATTCTGTGAAGTTTTAGCCATATCTGAAATAAAATAAGGTCATTTTAATACTTTTAGGTAGCAATGTTTATAACTGTTTAATATCATTTTTAAGAAAGAAAAAAACACAATAAGCATATGTTACAAAATTTTCATTTTAAACATTTGTTTTAACTTTTTTTGGTATAACTGCAATTCATAAGCCTCTTTTGCCTTACAGACTTTCTACAAACCATCTTTTTTTGTTGATAAATCATGAAAATATAGTGTTTTTCACTTAAAAACTATCAGATTTAAGAAATTTGTCCACCCTGAGAGTCTTGTTTTCTATTATATTTTTTTTTTTATTAAATAAAAAGCTCTTATATCTTTGCATTACTGTAAAGATTAGTCATAGACCTTTCCAAAACTAGTCTTGTTTTTAAAATCCATCAAGTAATAAGAATTTTAGAGGTTTTCTTTGTATGTGTCATGAAAGTGGGAAAAATGGGTTATTTTTTTGGTGAAGAGTACATTGTGACGTCATGGTTTTTGTGACGTCATTGCATTATGACATCATAATTTAGAGTTGTACACAACTTACAGAGTGTAGTAATTTTGAAAAATGAAAGGCAAAAAGAAACGAAACAAATTTAAGGTTGGTAACCAAGCATTTTTATCACGTTATGATTCCCTAGCAACAAATCAAGGTTGCAATGGTGTTGCTCCATCTACAGCTCCATCTACACCTCCATCTACACAGGTTTTAAAAAATTCATCTATGCAAGTATCATCTGCATCATCTAAAAGTGAATTTACTTATTCAACTACAAATGTATTGCCAAAAAAACCCACAGAATCCCTCTGGTTACCCCGCCTTACTGAAAAGGATTTT
Organism: Mytilus galloprovincialis; assembly: GCA_037788925.1. Taxonomy (NCBI): domain Eukaryota; kingdom Metazoa; phylum Mollusca; class Bivalvia; order Mytilida; family Mytilidae; genus Mytilus; species Mytilus galloprovincialis. The sequence goes on from CM075341.1 coordinate 63,194,903, forward strand.
AAATTGTATTCTAAAGAAAGTTATGATAAGAAGTCATATGTAGCACCTCAGACTGAAGAGTGTGCTACTACCGTGAAACTCCTTCGTCCACATAAAGTGTCTGGTGACTATTTGGATGAATATTTAGGGGATACAAATACAGAAAATAGAACAGTGGATAGAGATTTAAATATTTTAATGATGAATAATCTAATAATTTGTCATATAAATGAAAGTCCACATTGTAATGTTCCACATTTTGAACTTGTGCAAGAGACTCAGTGGGGTCTCGGTTGGATTTGGGAATTAAAATGTACAAAGTGTAAGTTTATATCAGAAAAATATAAACTGTTTAGAGAAATTGAGACTGGGCGTCCTGGCCGCAAGAGTGCCAGCATAAACTATGGGTTTCAAACTGGTGTAATAAACTCTAACATAGGTAATGATAGCGCGCGAGTACTTTTGACCAGTTCGTGTATTCCTCCTATGGCAAGAACAACAATGCAAAGAATAACCAATAATGTATGTGACAAGGTTGTTAAACTTGCTAATGAGGAAACTAAAAAGGTGGTTGAGAATTTTAAAAGGAGAAATGAAACCTTAGGGTTAAATAAAAATAGTCCAATAAAATTACAAATGGATGGTACTTACCAGAGTGTTTATATTAAAAGTTGACATAAAATGGGTCAAAATGCCTCACAAGCAATTGGCATTGCCTGTGAGAATGAAACTGACAGTCATGATGTTATAGGACTTCACTTAATAAACAAACTATGCTGGGTCGGTGCATGGTTACGGGGTAAAGGTTATGATGTTGAATGTCCTAACCATGAGCATTGTACAGCAAATACCAATAGGTATGATCCTTTGAGTGAAAAGGATCTAGGGTATGAAATAGGTAAAAAAATTGCCACAAATGAGTTACTTGTAGATTATTGCACTACTGATGGTGATGCAAAAAGTGTAAAAGGTTTACAAGAGGCCATGCAAGAGGTATTTGGTCCCTTATGGTCGGTTAACAGACTTCCCAATACAATACATAGGGGTCAAAGTCAGTTCCGTGAAGGAATTCGAGCAAATTTTAGTGTTGGTATGTTCCCTGGTGTAACAAAAGCTCAGAAAAATGATATAAAAACAGCTTTTGCAAATGATATAAAACTAAGGTCGCATGGTATAATGAAATCATTATTTATGAAGTACAATGGTGACCGACAACAAATTTCAAAATGCTTGCCTGGTATTGTTCGGTCTGTGGTAAATTGCTACAGTGGTAATTGCGGTGATACGTGTAGATGGAGCATAACACTTTGTAATGGTGGTAAAAAAACAAGCTGGTGGTATAAATCAATAAACCTAAATAGCCATGGCTTACAAAATGGGTCTCTGATACCAACTGACAGAGACAAATTATTAATAGAATCATTGCTAGAGATGAAACTCTCGCAGAGTGCGTTAGATCAAATGAAATTTTTCAGTAACACTAACAAGTGTGAGTCTGTAAATAGGACTATTTCCACATACCTACCAAAAAATAAGAATTTCTCCCGCAATGCCATAGGTCGTGCTTCTGCAGCAGTCTTGAAAGTAAATAATAATAGAGAAGTTGCCTTGGTTAAAACTCTAAAAGCTGTTGGCTGCACAATGGGTAAAAAGTCTCGTGCTGCAGTAGCTCTGAAAAAAAATACGTAAACTTGAAATGTATGATAGTGCATATCAAAAAAGTTCAAAAGTAAAATATCGAAGGTTACAGGCTCGTAAAAGGCAGGCGATTAATTTTCTGCTTCACAAAAGGAACCGAAATGACGGGTACAAAAAACATCAGTTGGAACCAAAGCTTAGTCAGTTAACTAACTGCAAAGAGTTTGTTCCGCAGCCTGGTTGTAGTTTTTGGCCAGATTAACAAGGTCACAATTCCCATTTCTCTTTCAGCTATTTCAGGAAATAGTACATGTACAAATGTATTAATTTATTTAGCTATTTATTTATTTTTTATGATTACAGGGAATAATAAATGTTATATAAATTATGGTGATGATAAATCAAAATCTTTTTCAGTGATATGCATGTGCATGTTGTTTTGAGTTGAGTTATTTCTATTTCTATAATAAAGAGTTTGTTTCATTTTAACTGTTTTGAAAATGGGATAAAGGTCCAAGACATTGAAACATACCACACACAGCATCATACATGCAAATTTAGACACATGTATATATTGCATAAAAAATTGTGTTTCCTATACTGCACACAGTAGTTGAAACTGAACATACAAGGAAATAAAATAAAATAAAATAAAATAAAATCATGTCCATATTTACTTCCATTCTGTTTTGCAACTATTTTAGTTCTGTAGGCTTTTTCTTTTACTTTTTGATATCCTAATTTTATAATTTTGTAGTTTTTGTTTGATTTGTTTGGTTTTTATATTGATGATTTCTTTTCACTCGTGCTTACTTTGGTTGGTTCATGTGGTTTGATTGTCCCAATTTCCTGACACAGGTAAAAATACATTTGTAAACAACAAGAGTTACTCCCCCTTCTATGTAAAGTAAAATGTAAACACTCGTGAAACCAACCGTTAATGTTTTACCTCAGGTTATTAAACATGCATGTTTGTTTCAGTGTCTTGGAGGGTAAGAGGGAGGGCTTTTATCCCATTTTCATTTTTTTGAGCAGTGTAAGAAACTTGTATTTGAGTAAATGATTCGTGCATAATGAAATGTGCAGTTGTCACCTCGGGGAGACTTAAATTTTAGAATTAAAAATATAACAAACCACAGTTTAAGATGCAGCATGCAGTTAGGATATGTTGTGCCATGCAGTTCATGAATGGTGCATTTTTGTGAAGCTTCACAGACCTTACGGTGGTTATTTAAATCATAAGCCTCAAAAATTATATGGTCAGCATTAACACACAAGGCATTATGACAGAGATGGGAGGCATCTAAACTTCTATCAATATCAATCGTTTTTAGCTGTAACATTTTTGACAAGCACGCAACATTCATTTTTGTCCTTTTTCCATTTGGATAAGCCACATTTAGCATCCCTAACATATAATTTCTTTTCCTCTGAATGGCCCCTGTCCAGATTTTACACGACCCATTTTCTGCATCAATGCAATTTAACAACAGAATATTGGTATATTTTTGATAAAAATCAAAAGTTTGAGAAGCCATTTTGTATTGTTTTGATTACTTAGCACTAAAAGAGTGTAACTGACCTTGATTTCAGCAGCTTTCATCCTAATATTGTAGTCACTGAGCCATGAAACACTCCATCACCTTTGAAATTAAAGGTCACAAGATGGGTCAATATGCGCATTAGATTCTCCATAGGCCATAATGTTAACGTTTTCTTCTGTTGCTCAGGCCATATCGTAAACTTGGATATGTATGATAGCTCGTTTTGAAGCTGAGACACTTGGACACATGTGGTGCGATTTTCGGGGTGGCAAGTGTGATTCGTTTTCCCGTCAAGTGCCCAACCCCGAAAGATAGTGAAAAATGTCACTCTTCACAGGAAATAATCCCAAAATTCTGACCATAAAAATCATTAAAAAATATGTCCTTTGTAATTTTTTTGATCAGGTTTATTTTTGTATACTTTTTTTCACATCACATCAGCTCTATAAAACACCAGTCCTAGTTCATTTATGTCAATTTTTAAAATCACAGCTCCCACATATGCATGGCGGACTAATTTTTTAATGAGAGTCAAAAATCTGTGTTCCTCATCTCAAGGTCCTTTAGGGGTCTTGTCCCATATTAGATCAGCTAATGTCAGATTCCACTTATTTTGCAGTTTGTATCCCTTCAGTACACATTTCTGAACAATTCTGTGAAGTTTTAGCCATATCTGAAATAAAATAAGGTCATTTTAATACTTTTAGATAGCAATGTTTATAACTGTTTAACATCATTTTTAAGAAAGAAAAAAACACAATAAGCATATGTTATAAATTTTCATTTTAAACATTTGTTTTAACTTTTTTTGGTATAACTGCAATTCATAAGCCTCTTTTGCCTTACAGACTTTCTACAAATCATCTTTTTTTGTTGATAAATCATGAAAATATAGTGTTTTTCACTTAAAAACTATCAGATTTAAGAAATTTGTCCACCCTGAGAGTCTTGTTTTCTATTATATTTTTTTTTTATTGAATAAGAAGCTCTTATATCTTTGCATTACTGTAAAGATTAGTCATAGACCTTTCCAAAACTAGTCTTGTTTTTAAAATCCATCAAGTAATAAGAATTTTAGAGGTTTTCTTTGTATGTGTCATGAAAGTGGGAAAAATGGGTTATTTTTTTGGTGAAGAGTACATTGTGACGTCATGGTTTTTGTGACGTCATTGCATTATGACATCATAATTTAGAGTTGTACACAACTTACAGAGTGTAGTAATTTTGAAAAATGAAAGGCAAAAAGAAACGAAACAAATTTAAGGTTGGTAACCAAGCATTTTTATCACGTTATGATTCCCTAGCAACAAATCAAGGTTGCAATGGTGTTGCTCCATCTACAGCTCCATCTACACCTCCATCTACACAGGTTTTTAAAAATTCATCTATGCAAGTATCATCTGCATCATCTAAAAGTGAATTTACTAATTCAACTACAAATGTATTGCCAAAAAAACCCACAGAATCCCTCTGGTTACCCCGCCTTACTGAAAAGGATTTTAAATTGTATTCTAAAGAAAGTTATGATAAGAAGTCATATGTAGCACCTCAGACTGAAGAGTGTGCTACTACCGTGAAACTCCTTCGTCCACATAAAGTGTCTGGTGACTATTTGGATGAATATTTAGGGGATACAAATACAGAAAATAGAACAGTGGATAGAGATTTAAATATTTTAATGATGAATAATCTAATAATTTGTCATATAAATGAAAGTCCACATTGTAATGTTCCACATTTTGAACTTGTGCAAGAGACTCAGTGGGGTCTCGGTTGGATTTGGGAATTAAAATGTACAAAGTGTAAGTTTATATCAGAAAAATATAAACTGTTTAAAGAAATTGAGACTGGGCGTCCTGGCCGCAAGAGTGCCAGCATAAACTATGGGTTTCAAACTGGTGTAATAAACTCTAACATAGGTAATGATAGCGCGCGAGTACTTTTGACCAGTTCGTGTATTCCTCCTATGGCAAGAACAACAATGCAAAGAATAACCAATAATGTATGTGACAAGGTTGTTAAACTTGCTAATGAGGAAACTAAAAAGGTGGTTGAGAATTTTAAAAGGAGAAATGAAACCTTAGGGTTAAATAAAAATAGTCCAATAAAATTACAAATGGATGGTACTTACCAGAGTGTTTATATTAAAAGTTGACATAAAATGGGTCAAAATGCCTCACAAGCAATTGGCATTGCCTGTGAGAATGAAACTGACAGTCATGATGTTATAGGACTTCACTTAATAAACAAACTATGCTGGGTCGGTGCATGGTTACGGGGTAAAGGTTATGATGTTGAATGTCCTAACCATGAGCATTGTACAGCAAATACCAATAGGTATGATCCTTTGAGTGAAAAGGATCTAGGGTATGAAATAGGTAAAAAAATTGCCACAAATGAGTTACTTGTAGATTATTGCACTACTGATGGTGATGCAAAAAGTGTAAAAGGTTTACAAGAGGCCATGCAAGAGGTATTTGGTCCCTTATGGTCGGTTAACAGACTTCCCAATACAATACATAGGGGTCAAAGTCAGTTCCGTGAAGGAATTCGAGCAAATTTTAGTGTTGGTATGTTCCCTGGTGTAACAAAAGCTCAGAAAAATGATATAAAAACAGCTTTTGCAAATGATATAAAACTAAGGTCGCATGGTATAATGAAATCATTATTTATGAAGTACAATGGTGACCGACAACAAATTTCAAAATGCTTGCCTGGTATTGTTCGGTCTGTGGTAAATTGCTACAGTGGTAATTGCGGTGATACGTGTAGATGGAGCATAACACTTTGTAATGGTGGTAAAAAAACAAGCTGGTGGTATAAATCAATAAACCTAAATAGCCATGGCTTACAAAATGGGTCTCTGATACCAACTGACAGAGACAAATTATTAATAGAATCATTGCTAGAGATGAAACTCTCGCAGAGTGCGTTAGATCAAATGAAATTTTTCAGTAACACTAACAAGTGTGAGTCTGTAAATAGGACTATTTCCACATACCTACCAAAAAATAAGAATTTCTCCCGCAATGCCATAGGTCGTGCTTCTGCAGCAGTCTTGAAAGTAAATAATAATAGAGAAGTTGCCTTGGTTAAAACTCTAAAAGCTGTTGGCTGCACAATGGGTAAAAAGTCTCGTGCTGCAGTAGCTCTGAAAAAAAATACGTAAACTTGAAATGTATGATAGTGCATATCAAAAAAGTTCAAAAGTAAAATATCGAAGGTTACAGGCTCGTAAAAGGCAGGCGATTAATTTTCTGCTTCACAAAAGGAACCGAAATGACGGGTACAAAAAACATCAGTTGGAACCAAAGCTTAGTCAGTTAACTAACTGCAAAGAGTTTGTTCCGCAGCCTGGTTGTAGTTTTTGGCCAGATTAACAAGGTCACAATTCCCATTTCTCTTTCAGCTATTTCAGGAAATAGTACATGTACAAATGTATTAATTTATTTAGCTATTTATTTATTTTTTATGATTACAGGGAATAATAAATGTTATATAAATTATGGTGATGATAAATCAAAATCTTTTTCAGTGATATGCATGTGCATGTTGTTTTGAGTTGAGTTATTTCTATTTCTATAATAAAGAGTTTGTTTCATTTTAACTGTTTTGAAAATGGGATAAAGGTCCAAGACATTGAAACATACCACACACAGCATCATACATGCAAATTTAGACACATGTATATATTGCATAAAAAATTGTGTTTCCTATACTGCACACAGTAGTTGAAACTGAACATACAAGGAAATAAAATAAAATAAAATAAAATAAAATCATGTCCATATTTACTTCCATTCTGTTTTGCAACTATTTTAGTTCTGTAGGCTTTTTCTTTTACTTTTTGATATCCTAATTTTATAATTTTGTAGTTTTTGTTTGATTTGTTTGGTTTTTATATTGATGATTTCTTTTCACTCGTGCTTACTTTGGTTGGTTCATGTGGTTTGATTGTCCCAATTTCCTGACACAGGTAAAAATACATTTGTAAACAACAAGAGTTACTCCCCCTTCTATGTAAAGTAAAATGTAAACACTCGTGAAACCAACCGTTAATGTTTTACCTCAGGTTATTAAACATGCATGTTTGTTTCAGTGTCTTGGAGGGTAAGAGGGAGGGCTTTTATCCCATTTTCATTTTTTTGAGCAGTGTAAGAAACTTGTATTTGAGTAAATGATTCGTGCATAATGAAATGTGCAGTTGTCACCTCGGGGAGACTTAAATTTTAGAATTAAAAATATAACAAACCACAGTTTAAGATGCAGCATGCAGTTAGGATATGTTGTGCCATGCAGTTCATGAATGGTGCATTTTTGTGAAGCTTCACAGACCTTACGGTGGTTATTTAAATCATAAGCCTCAAAAATTATATGGTCAGCATTAACACACAAGGCATTATGACAGAGATGGGAGGCATCTAAACTTCTATCAATATCAATCGTTTTTAGCTGTAACATTTTTGACAAGCACGCAACATTCATTTTTGTCCTTTTTCCATTTGGATAAGCCACATTTAGCATCCCTAACATATAATTTCTTTTCCTCTGAATGGCCCCTGTCCAGATTTTACACGACCCATTTTCTGCATCAATGCAATTTAACAACAGAATATTGGTATATTTTTGATAAAAATCAAAAGTTTGAGAAGCCATTTTGTATTGTTTTGATTACTTAGCACTAAAAGAGTGTAACTGACCTTGATTTCAGCAGCTTTCATCCTAATATTGTAGTCACTGAGCCATGAAACACTCCATCACCTTTGAAATTAAAGGTCACAAGATGGGTCAATATGCGCATTAGATTCTCCATAGGCCATAATGTTAACGTTTTCTTCTGTTGCTCAGGCCATATCGTAAACTTGGATATGTATGATAGCTCGTTTTGAAGCTGAGACACTTGGACACATGTGGTGCGATTTTCGGGGTGGCAAGTGTGATTCGTTTTCCCGTCAAGTGCCCAACCCCGAAAGATAGTGAAAAATGTCACTCTTCACAGGAAATAATCCCAAAATTCTGACCATAAAAATCATTAAAAAATATGTCCTTTGTAATTTTTTTGATCAGGTTTATTTTTGTATACTTTTTTTCACATCACATCAGCTCTATAAAACACCAGTCCTAGTTCATTTATGTCAATTTTTAAAATCACAGCTCCCACATATGCATGGCGGACTAATTTTTTAATGAGAGTCAAAAATCTGTGTTCCTCATCTCAAGGTCCTTTAGGGGTCTTGTCCCATATTAGATCAGCTAATGTCAGATTCCACTTATTTTGCAGTTTGTATCCCTTCAGTACACATTTCTGAACAATTCTGTGAAGTTTTAGCCATATCTGAAATAAAATAAGGTCATTTTAATACTTTTAGATAGCAATGTTTATAACTGTTTAACATCATTTTTAAGAAAGAAAAAAACACAATAAGCATATGTTATAAATTTTCATTTTAAACATTTGTTTTAACTTTTTTTGGTATAACTGCAATTCATAAGCCTCTTTTGCCTTACAGACTTTCTACAAATCATCTTTTTTTGTTGATAAATCATGAAAATATAGTGTTTTTCACTTAAAAACTATCAGATTTAAGAAATTTGTCCACCCTGAGAGTCTTGTTTTCTATTATATTTTTTTTTTATTGAATAAGAAGCTCTTATATCTTTGCATTACTGTAAAGATTAGTCATAGACCTTTCCAAAACTAGTCTTGTTTTTAAAATCCATCAAGTAATAAGAATTTTAGAGGTTTTCTTTGTATGTGTCATGAAAGTGGGAAAAATGGGTTATTTTTTTGGTGAAGAGTACATTGTGACGTCATGGTTTTTGTGACGTCATTGCATTATGACATCATAATTTAGAGTTGTACACAACTTACAGAGTGTAGTAATTTTGAAAAATGAAAGGCAAAAAGAAACGAAACAAATTTAAGGTTGGTAACCAAGCATTTTTATCACGTTATGATTCCCTAGCAACAAATCAAGATTGCAATGGTGTTGCTCCATCTACAGCTCCATCTACACCTCCATCTACACAGGTTTTTAAAAATTCATCTATGCAAGTATCATCTGCATCATCTAAAAGTGAATTTACTAATTCAACTACAAATGTATTGCCAAAAAAACCCACAGAATCCCTCTGGTTACCCCGCCTTACTGAAAAGGATTTTAAATTGTATTCTAAAGAAAGTTATGATAAGAAGTCATATGTAGCACCTCAGACTGAAGAGTGTGCTACTACCGTGAAACTCCTTCGTCCACATAAAGTGTCTGATGTATATTTGGATGAATATTTAGGGGATACAAATACAGAAAATAGAACAGTGGATAGAGATTTAAATATTTTAATGATGAATAATCTAATAATTTGTCATATAAATGAAAGTCCACATTGTAATGTTCCACATTTTGAACTTGTGCAAGAGACTCAGTGGGGTCTCGGTTGGATTTGGGAATTAAAATGTACAAAGTGTAAGTTTATATCAGAAAAATATAAACTGTTTAAAGAAATTGAGACTGGGCGTCCTGGCCGCAAGAGTGCCAGCATAACCTATGGGTTTCAAACTGGTGTAATAAACTCTAACATAGGTAATGATAGCGCGCGAGTACTTTTGACCAGTTCGTGTATTCCTCCTATGGCAAGAACAACAATGCAAAGAATAACCAATAATGTATGTGACAAGGTTGTTAAACTTGCTAATGAGGAAACTAAAAAGGTGGTTGAGAATTTTAAAAGGAGAAATGAAACCTTAGGGTTAAATAAAAATAGTCCAATAAAATTACAAATGGATGGTACTTACCAGAGTGTTTATATTAAAAGTAGACATAAAATGGGTCAAAATGCCTCACAAGCAATTGGCATTGCCTGTGAGAATAAAACTGACAGTCATGATGTTATAGGACTTCACTTAATAAACAAACTATGTTGGGTCGGTGCATGGTTACGGGGTAAAGGTTATGATGTTGAATGTCCTAACCATGAGCATTGTACAGCAAATACCAATAGGTATGATCCTTTGAGTGAAAAGGATCTAGGGTATGAAATAGGTAAAAAAATTGCCACAAATGAGTTACTTGTAGATTATTGCACTACTGATGGTGATGCAAAAAGTGTAAAAGGTTTACAAGAGGCCATGCAAGAGGTATTTGGTCCCTTATGGTCGGTTAACAGACTTGCCGATACAATTCATAGGGGTCAAAGTCAGTTCCGTGAAGGAATTCGAGCAAATTTTAGTGTTGGTATGTTCCCTGGTGTAACAAAAGCTCAGAAAAATGATATAAAAACAGCTTTTGCAAATGATATAAAACTAAGGTCGCATGGTATAATGAAATCATTATTTATGAAGTACAATGGTGACCGACAACAAATTTCAAAATGCTTGCCTGGTATTGTTCGGTCTGTGGTAAATTGCTACAGTGGTAATTGCGGTGATACATGTAGATGGAGCATAACACTTTGTAATGATGGTAAAAAAACAAGCTGGTGGTATAAATCAATAAACCTAAATAGCCATGGCTTACAAAATGGGTCTCTGATACCAACTGACAGAGACAAATTATTAATAGAATCATTGCTAGAGATGAAACTCTCGCAGAGTACGTTAGATCAAATGAAATTTTTCATTAACACTAACAAGTGTGAGTCTGTATATAGGACTATTTCCACATACCTACCAAAAAATAAGAATTTCTCCCGCAATGCCATAGGTCGTGCTTCTGCAGCATTCTTGAAAGTAAATAATAATAGAGATGTTGCCTTGGTTAAAACTCTAAAAGCTGTTGGCTGCACAATGGGTAAAAAGTCTCGTGCTGCAGTAGCTCTGAAAAAAATACGTAAACTTGAAATGTATGATAGTGCATATCAAAAAAGTTCAAAAGTAAAATATCGAAGGTTACAGGCTCGTAAAAGGCAGGCGATTAATTTTCTGCTTCACAAAAGTAACCGAAATGACGGGTACAAAAAACATCAGTTGGAACCAAAGCTTAGTCAGTTAACTAACTGCAAAGAGTTTGTTCCGCAGCCTGGTTGTAGTTTTTGGCCAGATTAACAAGGTCACAATTCCCATTTCTCTTTCAGCTATTTCAGGAAATAGTACATGTACAAATGTATTAATTTATTTAGCTATTTATTTATTTTTTATGATTACAGGGACTAATAAATGTTATATAAATTATTGTGATGATAAATCAAAATCTTTTTCAGTGATATGCATGTGCATGTTGTTTTGAGTTGAGTTATTTCTATTTCTATAATAAAGAGTTTGTTTCATTTTAACTGTTTTGAAAATTGGATAAAGGTCCAAGACATTGAAACATACCACACACAGCATCATACATGCAAATTTAGACACATGTATATATTGCATAAACATTTGTGTTTCCTATACTGCACACATTAGTTGAAACTGAACATACAAGGAAATAAAATAAAATAAAATAAAATAAAATCATGTCCATATTTACTTCCATTCTGTTTTGCAACTATTTTAGTTCTGTAGGCTTTTTCTTTTACTTTTTGATATCCTAATTTTATAATTTTGTAGTTTTTGTTTGATTTGTTTGGTTTTTATATTGAGGATTTCTTTTCACTCGTGCTTACTTCAGTTGGTTCATGTGGTTTGATTGTCCCAATTTCCTGACACAGGTAAAAATACATTTGTAAACAACAAGAGTTACTCCCCCTTCTATGTAAAGTAAAATGTAAACACTCGTGAAACCAGCCGTAAATGTTTTACCTCAGGTTATTAAACATGCATGTTTGTTTCAGTGTCTTGGGGGGTAAGAGGGAGGGCTTTTATCCCATTTTCGTTTTTTTGAGCAGAGTAAGAAACTTGTATTTGAGTAAATGATTCGTGCATAATGAAATGTACAGTTGTCACCTCGGGGAGACTTAAATTTTAGAATTAAAAATATAACAAACCACAGTTTAAGATACAGCATGCAGTTAGGATATGTTGTGCCATGCAGTTCATGAGTGGTGCATTTTTGTAAAGCTACACAGACCTTACGGTGGTTATTTAAATCATGGGGCTCAAAAATTATATGGTCAGCATTAACACACAAGGCATTATGACAGAGATGGGAGGCATCTAAACTTCTATCAATATCAATTGTTTTTAGCTGTAACATTTTTGACAAGCGTGCAACATTCATTTTTGTCCCTTTTCCATTTGGATAAGCCACATTTAGCATCCCTAACATATAATTTCTTTTCCTCTGAATTGCCCCTGTCCAGATTTTACACGGCCCATTTTCTGCATCAATGCAATTTAACAACAGAATATTGGTATATTTTTGATAAAAATCAAAAGTTTGAGAAGCCATTTTGTATTGTTTTGATTAATTAGCACTAAAAGAGTGTAACTGACCTTGATTTCAGCAGCTTTCATCCTAATATTGTAGTCACTGAGCCATGAAACACTCCATCACCTTTGAAATTAAAGGTCACAAGATAGGTCAATATGCGCATTAGATTCTCCATAGGCCATAATGTTAACGTTTTCTTCTGTTGCTCAGGCCATATCGTAAACTTGGATATGTATAATAGCTCGTTTTGAAGCTGAGACACTTGGACACATGTGGTACGATTTTCGTGGTGGCAAGTGTGATTCGTTTTCCCGTCAAGTGCCCAACCCCGAAAGATAGTGAAAAATGTCACCCTCCACAGGAAATAATCCCAAAATTCTGACCATAAAAATCATTAAAAAATATGTCCTTTGTAATTTTTTTGATCAGGTTTATTTTTGTATACTTTTTTTCACATCACATCAGCTCTATAAAACACCAGTCCTAGTTCATTTATGTCAATTTTAAAAATCACAGCTCCCTCATATGCATGGCGGACTAATTTTTTAATGAGAGTCAAAAATCTGTGTTCCTCATCTCAAGGTCCTTTAGGGGTCTTGTCCCAAGTGTACGCGACACTGAGGCCCAATTAAACTTATTTAACATCACCGATGGTAGTATCAGGTACTTGTTGCCGCCATTCACTTGTCAAACAAGGCGGAAAATCACAGATTTTGCAAAAACAACAACCGACTGCAGATTGTCTTTGTGTTATGAAATAAGGAGGGTACTCTTCCAGCAAAGAACATTTCATATGCCCAGCATTTTGATTCAGGGGAATACATGCATTTAGATCCCTTTGTCAGTTTTCATTATGACGATGAATCAGTTAAAGAAACATTCAGATTTGATTTGCGAAATAGGCTCTTCATGTGATAGTGTGAACGACGTTATTAGGTTATGTATGTCCATCAGGATACACCATAGGTTTCAGAGCAGGTAAACGGGTCATATGATGTCGGGGCACGTGAGCCAGAGTCGACTCAAAGTGAAGACCCCGGGAAACACATGCAAGTCGCCTGAATGGGGAAAAATTGGTCCAAATACTGAACAGTATGGAACCATGGTTATTCAAAAATGTATTCATTTATATCAAGGCTATGCATTTAGTTTCTGCGCAATGTCTCAAGAGTTCCCTAGAGTCCATTATAAATTGAATAATTTAAAATAAATAACAAACATATGTTATTACAGATTTAGAAAATTTAAGGAATAAAGAGTAGACAACTCATGAAAGTATCTGTAATAACACACGCAAGTCATTTTCTGTAATAACCCTATAGAGTTATATCTCTGACTGTCTAAGGTATTTTAGATTTCGATTATGTAATAATGGCGGGAGTTATTAGGCTGTGTATCCTTGTCACATTGTATCATTTGACTAGCTGCGGAACCGTAGCTCTTAGGTCCTTATGTTATTTTTGGACTATTTGCGGACCATAGAGCTATGGATTTTTCCTATTTCAAAACGTTCGGAATTGCCACCCAGGTTCAGGTCGCACTTATTTCTCAAAAAAATATTGTTTATAATCCATGCAAAACTTGTCAATATATATAGTTCGTTTCGTTAGATATTTTTCTTAGATATGACGTACCTATTTATGTTTGAATATTCATTTCCTAAACACTATTATCTAATTATTTCCATTTGTATACATTCTCCGCCTAATTTATTCGGCCATATTGAAACTCGTCGTGACGTCACGAGAATCAAGAAAAGATAACACTTATAGGAAAACACGTTAGAAATAAGTGCGACCTGAACGTGGGTCGTAATTCCGAACGTTTTAAAATATGAAAAATCCGTAGCTCTATGGTCCGCAAATAGTCAAAAAATAACATAAGGACCTAAGAGCTACGGTTCCGCAGCTATCATGTGACAAGATATTTTGTTTATCTATATTCGTCATGAAGGTTCCCCCATTATAACCCCCATTATAACCTTCAACTATCCAGCAAAGTTTAAATTAAGTGGATGTTAACAATTATAGGCATTCATACTGCCTTCAACAGTGAGAAAAACCTATACCATGAAGGTGTCTATAACAGGGCCTTGACATAAATGTATGGACAGAAAATTTCTTTAATATTAGAATGACTACATGTATGTGTCAGTTTCTCAAGTTGCAGAAAGCATTCTAAGGATTTGCATGAAGGAAAATACTCCTCATCTGAAATATTCCATGGGAGATAATTGAACTTAGTTGAATAATAACATGGTCCCTTAAACAAAACTCCTTGTTAGCAGCTTGATTGATATAAATGTAACAGTTGTAGTACATAAACTGCAGAATTGAATGAAGAATTAAATTTTGTCGTTAATATTTCTATGACCATAATGAACTTGAGTTTCATTTCAATTGGTTTTCAATTGTATGAAAATGTATTGGTTATGTTCTAAATGTCATCTTATTACTAAAAATCTACTTTTGCTCTTATATCCATTTCAGAATCCTCTCTCCAACAGGCTCTAGAACCAAACCCAGGACCGTCTGGGCTGCAGACTAAAAATACCGTTCCGACTCCCGTAGAACATCAGGCTAGTGAATCATTTCCTGGACCCTCAGGGCTTCAGACTACTGCTAGAGAATCAAATCCAGGATCCTCAGGGATTCATGCTACTGCTAGAAAATCAATTCCAGGACCCTCAGGGATTCATGTTACTGCTAGAGAATCAATTCGAGGACCCTCATGGATTCATGTTACTGCTATAGAATCCATTCTAGGACCCGCTGGTCAGCAGGAAATGTTTACTAGAAGAAAGGACTCTTTGCTGACACAAGGTAATTTTTGTTTCATGGATAGAAGGCAAGGACAATTTGATAAATGTTGTCGGGTATTTACAAATTGTACTATCCTACATTTGTATTTCACCCTTTCTGTCTGGTCATTGTACAGCCTGTTAACTGAGAGCCTTTGTCATCAAGGTTTTACTGTGTCTAGATGTTTGAAATGTTTTTGATAATAACTTGGTTTTATTTAAATTTGATTTGTTTCATCAAAAATTTTGAGGGACTTGTTGTGAAAAGTGGCGGTTGTTGTAAAGAAAGACAAAGCTCTCCTAAGTAACCCTCAATCTCTTGTATATGATAAGTGTACTTTTACTATGTTCAAATTTAGATACGTGGTTGTACATGAAGAATATTTAATTGGGCTTTGCAATATAATTTTCATTTGAATTGTTTTACATTGTCATTTTTGAGCCCCTTATAGCTGACTATACGGTATAGGCTTTGTCTCATTGTCGAAGACCGTACGGTGACGGTGTCATTTGGTCTCTTGTGGAAAGTTGTTTCATTGGTAATCATACCACATCTTCTTTTGTATTTGCAATGTTCTTTATATATACGTAACATAGAGAAAGCAGTATCAAAGAGTAAGAGTATTAGTTTAAAATCGAAAAATATATAAAAAAAAACACAATACAATTGTGTAGCATTGAAATATCATTATATTATATATTACCATATTTTTTATTTTCACTTGTAATGTAAACTATGATAAGGAAAACAAGGTTGCTGGTTAAGTACTAAGATTGAATTTGAATTACTTCTTTTGTAATCGGACATTGATATTCCATATTTTTGTTTCAGTATTAGAAACAGTAGTAGAAATAACAACTACTATAGATAGAATTGCAAAGGCAGTGATAGAGGACGAAAGGAGGGAGGATATACAGGCCTTGTCAATAAGTGATTTAGTGCCATCCCCATTAGACAGCACGGACGAGCGTATACAACTAGATGAAAAATTAGTTGAAGATCAGGAATTCAAATCTGGTGGGTATATGTTCATTAGATGCAGAATTCTTATAAATTTTATTCAATAAAAATTAATAAAGATTTCAACACATTTGATATAAATTTCTATTTATTTGAACATTATACATGTATTAACTTTCAGTTTTGAAAAAAAGACATTACCTATAAGAAAAGAAGAACTTTTTGCATGCTAGTCTATGTTAATTGCAAAACAAATTATTAGTCATATTTATTTAATTTAGATCATAGTCGACGTCCTGGCCAAGCTATGTGGTGGTTCAGACCTCCCACCAATAGTAAGGATCATCATTAGAGCCTTACTGGCCAACAAACTGATGTCCGTGTACAGCTTGACTGGATAGAAGGGGAAAACAGCATTTAGGGAGACCAAGTGCTATAAAATCATAATCAGTAAGTTGTCATTCATAAATACATGTTAGCTTTTGATGTGTGTTTTAAGATTTACCCACCAAAAAATTGAAATAGGGACATACCCTTTTAATTGTAAAATATAACATGCAGGAATGTCTCATTTTAAATATATGAGCACATTTTGGCAAAGTTTATAACCAGTATGGTCCATGTTTTATAAGTCCCGTACCAACAAAAAAGAGCTCAGATTCTCTATAGATCAAGTTAGCATTTGGTTAACCTGTAGGAGACTATGTATTGCCATGGGAAATTCTCAGAATGCTTGTTTAAAATAGCATTTTATGCACCATTTAGATTTTGAAAATCAATATTTGAAAATTTGGCACACTAGGATATGACACTTTTCCGTCTTGTCACAAGCAATATGGATTGATTATGCTTAAAATCATAGCTATTCTCCAAATACATGTATAATTTTGTTTGTTTTTGTTTTTGTTTTTTTTAAAGGTAAATCATGTTTTATTGATAGTTTTTCACATTTGTTAGTGGATACATCAAATACCGGTATCTTATCCCGGCATCGTTAACCGTTAGTAGTATATAGTAAATTTTGTTAGTACTTGTTAGTTTAATTTGTCTGTAAAACATACATTTATAAATTATAATATAATCCAACTAATTGCTAGTCAATTGCAAATAGAAAAAATTACAATATACAGTCAATTACAAATAGAAAAAAATACAATATATAAGCATATATAATTGCAAATCATTCACATTTATAATTACGTAATTTTGTTCCGTATTTGACCTTTACTTTTACATTCTCATTATTGGATACAGTCTAACTGACACATATTGGTCGTTTAGAAAAATCGTGCAAGGTCTTGGTGTGATCAAATAATCGTAACCTGACAGGATTGAAGGATAATATAGTTCATGTGTAAATCTTTTCGCTTTTGGATTATTATCATAAGGTAAGATATTATATGTTTATTATTATCGAAATATGAATTTATTGTCTTTCCCCATAATATGTACCTTATTGTGTTTTGATTTAAAGTTTTAGAATAGGTGTAATTTATGGGTTTTTCTTTACGGCCGCTGAGGTGTCAATTTTAATTTTGCATTTATAGTATTTCATTTTAAAGATACTTGAGTAAATATTTTGTACGTTATGTTTCGAAACTATATATGAGTATTATGTTTACGTATTTTATAATCTAACAGTTTAAAGAAATTTTTGAAATTTGCGAATTAGATTACTTTTACGTTTTTTTACATATCTGTTATCTTCAAAATATTATTCAAATTCTTTTTTGGAGAGGTTGTATATGTCGGCGGATTTTGTTCTTTGTTCTGACGTGTAAAATGATTTGTAAATTAAGAAAACTATCAACGTTATAATAAGATGTATGTCATTATGATGTCGGTCTTTTAAAAATTCACAATCGATAAAAAAATGTTGATAATTGTCTGTGTATTTGCATAAAGCACACTCTGACGTATTAGACATTTTCCATTTGAAAAGAGTTTCTGTGTTCGGCAATATATAGCTAAATAATTTCCATTTATAAACTTTAAGTTTGTTTGTGTATATTTCTTTATTTGTAAATGATAAGGAGTGTCTAATTTGTAATGGTTTTACGCCTAATATTCTATTTTGCCATTTTATTATTCCTATGTTTGGAGTTATTTTGTTTTTTATAAAATGTTGATAGACGGTTTTGTTATCAAGATCTGCTAAATTTATTTCTGTTTCATTCATTCTAATTTTTTTTTCGTTAATACTAACTCGGGTTTTAACAGATTTATTTGTTTTCAGGATATCTATCCAACATTTTGGAATAGCTTTTTTTAGTATTGATAGTTCGGCTATCCAGTTGTGTTTTATTTCTAACTTACGCAGTATTGTCTTTTCGTTGATTTGACCGTTTTCGTCAATAATTTCATTAATATAGATTATATTGCTTTTGATCCAATTGAGCATCAATAATGGTTTATTTTTTATTTTTATGTTTTTATTATCCCATATAATTTCTTTGCGTATTTCTCTAAAGTTAGTGGGTGATTTAGTTTGACCTCCACCTTTCCGTATCCAGCATTTTACAATATCCAGATAAAATTCTGGTAATTCAGTTGTAATTTTCAGTAGTTTTAAATTTTTAAGTTCTAAATTCATTTTGAAGATAAGGAAGTTTTTCCCGTATTGATCAAAAACGAATCTCGGAATAATTGACCAATTTTTATGTTTTGACTCCATTAATCTTGATACCCATTTAATTCTAAGTGTATTAAAGTAGCTGTCGATATCTATCATATTGAGTCCTCCTGTACTGTAATCTGCTATGAGAGTTGACCTTTTTAATTTGTCTTGTTTACCGTTCCAAATAAAATTAAAAATTTCTCTTTCTAGATTGTCGCTGTACGTTTTATTTATGACTGTCATACTTGCTAAGTATGTGAATTGTGGAATAATAAGTGATTTGATTATAAGAATTTTTACCGTCTTTTTTCCCAAGATTTCATGAGTTTTTTTGCTTTTTCAAATTTGTTTTCCCAATTTAGTTTTGTGCATTCTGCTTTATTTGTGCCGAAATATAATCCTAACACTTTAACGGGTTTATCTGTGAATTTTACATTATCTACTTTATCTTTACAATTTTTCAGTTTTCCTATCCAAATGCCTTCCGTTTTGTTTTTATTTAATTTAAGACCAGAAAATGTGCCAAATATTTCAATAACGTTTAATGCTGTTATAATTACATTTTTTTGATTTAAGAAACAGAGTGGTATCATCTGTTAACTGGAAAAATTTCAGATTATGTTTTGAATGGTCAAGTTGGATTTCAAAACTTTAATGTTGTAATCATTCCTTAATTTACATGCCATGATTTCAACTGCGATCAAGAAGATCATGGAAGAGTAGGGGCATCCTTGACGCACCCCCTTTTTAGACTAATTGGTGCCGAGATCCATCCATTATTGAACACAGAGCTATTTATATCAGAATATAACGTTTTGATCCAGTTAATAAATGAACTATTAAAGCCAAAATATTCCAGAGTTTGGTACATAAAGGTCCATTTTAAAGTATCAAATGCTTTTGAAAAGTCTAGAAACAAAATTGCACCTTCAACATTGAATTTGTCGGCTTAATCTATGATGTCTTGTATTTGTCTGAGATTGAAGCCAATATATCGTTTTTTTATATATCCTGTTTGGTCTGCATTTATTATTAAATTTAGTACATTTTTTATTCTTTGAGCTAATGTGTAAGATAGTATTTTATAGTCTGAGTTTAATAAGAAGATTGGCCTATAATTTGAAAGATCTAGTGGATCGTTCTTTTTGTATATAAGATTAAGAATACTTTGTCTTTGAGAAAATGGTAGCTTTTGCCTGTCGTAGCTTGTATTAAAGATGTTAACAAGGATTGGGCCTAATGATTGCCAACACTTTTTATAGAAATATTGTTGTGATACCATCTTTACCTTAGCTTTTATTGGGTTTTAAATTATTTACTGCTAGTGTTAATTCTTCTATTGTAACATATCCGTCACACGTCTGACTTTCGTGTTTTGATAATTTATTTTTTTACTTCGGTACTGTTAATATATTCCCATGATTGGGCAATGTTTTCATTTTCTTTTGAATATAGTTTTTCGTAAAAATCCTTTTCAATTTGAAGTATTTTACTTTTATCTGTAACAATATTTCCTTGGTCATCTTTTAGTTTTATTATTGTTTTTTTTTTTTTTTTTTTTGTTTATTTTTTTCTAGGCCTAAAAAGTAAGCTGTATTTTTTTCGCCTTTTTCTACCCAATCTTGTTTCGATCTTAATTGGGCGCCTTTAGCTTTATATTCATAATGTTTTCTAACTGATTTTCAATTTGATTTATTTTTTGCAAAATATCGTTGTTTTCATTTTTCTGATATTTTTCGGTTAAGATTGTTAAATTTTTTTCCATTTGCTTTATTTCATTATTTTTATTGTAAGCTCTACTTTTGCAATCATTTATTGTAAACAGTTTAATATCAAAAACACAAGTTTAATCGCGTCCCAAAGAAGATGCACATCCGTAGTTGTGTCTTGCATAATGGTTTTGTATTTTACAATTTTTATTTCTTTACAATATTCATTTTCTTCTGAAATGGAATTATTTAATTTCCAGTATCCTGGACCTCTACTCTCGGCCGTTACGCTTTGTAATTTTAGAGACACGCCTTGGTGGTCTGTGCTTTTTATTAGTGCGGGTCTTATGTGGCTTGATTTTGTATTGAGCACAAAATATTTATTTATTAAAAAGTAATCAATTCTATTTGCTTGACTGAAGTTTTGTCTTTTCCAGGTATACTGTATTTTTTTAGGATTTAAATATCGCCATATATCGATTAGATTGTGTGTTTTAATTAAAGATTTTAAACTATTTACTGGTTTTATATTTTTGCGTTTTCCATTAGTAAGTTTTCTATCTAAGTTTGACAGTGCATCGTTCATGTCGCCGCCTATTATTACCGTTCCAATTGCATAATTACTTATGAAATCAGACAGATTTTTAAAGAACTTGTTTCTTTCCGTTTCTATGTTTGGTGCATATATGTTAATAAGCGAATAAATTATATTTTCTATTTCTATGTTTAACATTAGTATTCTACCGTCTTTGTCTTTGTTTTCATTGATTACTTTACATTCTAACTTATTATCAATTATAATGGCTACCCCTTTACTTTGGGTTGTACCATGACTAAAATAGATAACGTTACTAGTTTCAGTATATAATCTTTTTTCAAGATTTTCATCAAAGTGACTTTCTTGTATAAAAGTTATAAGACTTTTTTGATTTTTTATCCATTGATAAAATCTTGTTCTTTTCTCTTTATCTCTGAGTCCTTTAACATTCAACGTACATATATGGATGTCTTTTATCATATTGATTGTTTTTAAATTTGTTATTTATTTTATCTAAAGTACGCTTGACTGACTCGTAACTACTTTCTTTGTTGATAAATTCTAAAGATGTAACACGTGACAACCTGATGGTAAAGTTGTTTAAAGCTGTTGGGTTACTTTTAGTGCCATTTATTAAAATTTCAAAGTTGTTTATTATTTTGATTCTAGTCTTAGGTGGTTTGTGTATTCTTTCCTTTCTTAGTGCACATTTAATTTTAAAAAGTGAAGATAAAAATAGGCATTGTTTTGTCTTCACACATACACAGTTGTTGTTTATATAAATATTTTTATCTGGGACTTTCAATTTTTTATTTTTTATTCTATTAGCTTTTTTCCCAAATGTGCCTAGTTTAGTTAAAGTTTCCGCTAGCCGTATGTGATTGCTTGGCATGTTTGTTCTAACTTTAAATATAAACTTTAAGATGTTTTCTGATCTTATGTATGTTATAAGATGTTTACATATTATACAATGTATACAATATAGAACTACGAGTACATAACAGTAGCGCAAGCATGCAAGCATTACGCGTACAATGATGGTAACATACACACTGTAACACATGTATGATAAAAACAGAGAGTACCTATACGTTGTAAGAAAGTCTTTTGGTATCTCTGTTGTGTTCTCGTAACAAATAGTATGCAACAAATTACAAATTAACCAATGTATACATAGCTGTAAATGTTCACATTGCGTTATTGTAATAAAAGAAGTTCTAGCACACAAAGTCTTTCGTTTACTACACGATTTCCTTACCGTGTTACATAACTTGTGTTTATGTACCTGAGTACATCTATCTACAAACAGTATCATCATGTACAAATTATATGAAATTTTATTTATATAAATATGTAATACTTTATTTAATTTTATTGATTTATTTTTAGGTTTATTAGACCAGATTTGACAGTTGGTAATTGTCAGAACAGATAATGTAAGTATTACCGTTGTTTTCTTTTCTTTGAATACCCTTTGTTGCGATCTTGTTGCATTAAATCTGTTGTTAATAAAGTTTAAATTGTTACTAAAAATAGATATGGTAAAACCCATGTTTGAAAATGTATTTGATTTAATACATTTCTTACAAGTAAGTATGTTGATAAAATACAAAAGTGCTTGTATC
This sequence comes from Mytilus galloprovincialis, assembly GCA_037788925.1. Classification (NCBI taxonomy): domain Eukaryota; kingdom Metazoa; phylum Mollusca; class Bivalvia; order Mytilida; family Mytilidae; genus Mytilus; species Mytilus galloprovincialis. Next base: position 63,217,613 of record CM075341.1, read on the forward strand.
ATCATTAATGTAGAATACTTCAGATAGCATTTGCTTTTATGTTGATACTGAATGTATGCCATATAGAGTTCATATGTGTTATTACACTTCTGTAATAAATGATAACTAAGTATCAAAAAGACTATATACATTATATACAATGACATTATTTTTTTAATTTGTTTGTATGAAGAGAAAAAATATGATTAAAGTTTTCGATTAAATCTTTGAAGCCTTGTTTTCTCTGTCTTGGTCTGGTGGAGTTGGTGGTGTTTTTCCTTTTAGAGTTTCTTGTTTTCTATTTGGAGTGGTAAATCTGTTAATGTCCAATTGTTTCTGACTTGTTTTTTCCTTTGTTTGTTTACTTGTATTGTTGGTTTTTGAGACTACACTATGTGGAAGGCTTTCATTTTTTTCTGGTATGTTTTTCTTTTTTCTTTCTTTTTTCTTCTCTGTGGTTAGATCTTTTTTGTCATCTGTGGTAACTGTCGTGTTCTGTTCAAAAATAGCACTTGGTTGAGTAAAAAGATCTGTACATTCATCTGTATTGTCATCTTCTTTCTGTTTTGTTGTGTGTGATATCTTCTATGTGTTCTTTTTGTTTTGTTTCTTGCATTATGGTGTCAGGTTCTGTTATTTGGTTTTCCTTCTCTTGTTGGTCTTTTGTCTCTTTTTGCTTCATGTTTTCAAAAAATGTTGGACATTCTATTACTTTGTGACCTGACTTGTTGCAGCCTCTACACATCCATTCATTGGAACAGTCACTTGTAAAGTGGCCATGTTGGAGGCATTTACTGCAAATAAAATGAGTGTGTATATCTATCTGGCCAAAGTGTTTTTGGTAGTTGTTTCTCAAATTTCTCACAGAAAACCACTCTGTCTCCTGTTTGACAATCTGTCATTTGATTATCTACTTTCAATCTCTCTCTGTTTATGGATATAACTTTGATGTTTCTCTTCTCTAATTCGCTTTGTATCTGTCCATCATCTGCAGATAATGGCACATTCTTTACCCTGACTTTTTTTTTTAGATTACTTTTATAGTTATTTAATTTTGTTTGTTAACAGGAGCTATAAAAAGAGCAATGAAAGATCGATACTCCATGCAGATGTTGAATTTTGAGGTGGCTGAGGTGCTCAGAAATGCACCACACCATCCTGGTGGCAAGAACTTTGTCAAAGTAAGATTCTTTTTTAACACAAATAGAAATACTGATATTTCATATTAAATGCGAATTCCTAACAGTATATTACAATATGTACGTTTGGTACATCTAATATTCAAGGTTTTAGTTCTGATATATTATACTGAAGATCTTTATCCCTAGGCAGCAGAGGAAAGTCTGTCAAGAAATTGAAATTACTCTGGATAAAAACATTACTGATGCATCCTGTTCAACATTTCTAGCAAGAAAAATAACAATTTTATTGAAATAAAACAATAATTTTAAAAAAGCATATGACAGACAGTATATATCAACAATAATGAAAATCAAAAAAGGCTCTTCACTGGAGAAGTCTGTAGTACATTTTTTTTTCTCTTTCTAATAACAAAATGTAGCTCAGCTTCAACCTTTATGAAACAAGCATCTACTAACTAGCCCTTTATTTGTTGAATAAAAAAGTTTGTCATCCTACTACATACATTGTTTCATTCGAGTAAGTATTGTCAATTTCTAATATGGGAGTATTTATTGGGTTCATCTTGATTTGATTTGTCTTCTAGTATAATTTATACAAAGACTAAATTAACAGGTTTGATATAAGTTATATATATTTTTTGCAGAAGCATGGAAGAAAAGGAAAAGGCAGACATTACCAGACATGCATTTATCAAGTGATGACTCTGCTTAAGATATAGTTTTCGAATAAAAAAATCAAATTTGGATGGAAATAGTCATTTTCTCTTTTGCCAATTATGTACAAGTTTTAGTTGATGTTGCCACAACTATGAAAAAAATAGAATTACAAAAATGTCCCTAATCAAATGTCAAAATCAAAAGCTCAAACACATCAGACAAATGGAAAACAACTTTCATATTGCTGACTTGGGACAGGCATTTTCTTATGGAGTAAATCTCGGATTAAACCTGGTAATAAGTGTCTTTTAAAATTAAGATGGTAAAGTTGAGAAGTAAATTGCAATTTTGTCTGTCTTTGTGACTTTATTCAACTAGATGTTCATTACCTTTTTGGTTGACAACAGGATTTCAGCTTTTGTGCCAATTTTTAGTAATGAATATACTATCAAAGGCATCAGGATTATAAATGCTTCTATGTCAGATATAGGTTTTGTCTATACAAGACTCCTGATAGATGCTTGAATCAAATAATAATTCAGATGTCAATAGAAGCATGCTTAGAAACACGAACATTATTACTGTTTAAAGATACATTGAATCAGTTGCTATAGAACTTGTATATAGTATTGAAAAGGTTGGAAACATCATTTTTGTGTACAGAAAATGATTGTGTTATAGATATCAACCAAAATCATTTCCTTGAAATATGTAGAAAGTATTTTGCAGAAAATGTTCCCAAAACATTTTTATGACATTATTTAAAGTTATTGATGTTTTTACAACATTTTTCAAATATTTTGAAAAAACATTATCGAAATGTTTTAATGACATTTACTGATGTTTACCTGATATTATAGTTGCAATGTTTTAATTATATCATGCACATGTTTAAGAAAATATATTTGGAAATGTTTTTGTGATATTTATCCAGCCATACATTTCATATTTTTCACATATTTTCTGGAGATATTTTCATGACATTTGACCTAACATTTAAATGACATTTTAAAAACATTTTTGTGTTTGCTGGGTTGTGATCATCTAAAATGAGCAGAAAGTTAATGAACCAGGGTTATGTAAAGGAAAGTCTTGTTCTTTTCTGAAGAAAAAAAACGAAAGATACAAAGACCATAATTATGATTTTCATATTCGAAGAACATATGCTCGACACTGACTGTGTTTGCATATAAATTACGTGTTATAGTTTACTTGTATGTGTCTTTGTAAATTAATGCTCTTACTGATGTTCTATTTATGGAAATATCCAATTTGATCGGCTATTTTCTATGTAGGGATATGCCTGTACCAAGTTAGAAAAATGTCAGTTGGAATCCATTCGTTTGAAGTGTTTTATCTTTTGATTTTGTCATTTGATTAGGGTCGTTCCGTTTTGAATTTTCCTCGGAGTTTGGTGTTCTTGTTAGTTAACATTATAGGAAATATATTAGTTGTGAGAAAAAAAAACAAATAAACTTCGTGGACGTAAATGATAACGCTCTGACATTGAACTCTAGAAAACTCAGTACCATTATAGTTTTCCTAATGATATATAGATTAAATATATGCTGTATGTGATATATCTTTATAAATTCACGGAATGCAGTATAGGAACTTTATATTCGACAATTAACGAATTCTCACACACAAAACTGTGTCTACTTTTCTATTAATTTCATGAACTGAGCGTTGTATCATTGTTTTAAAGATAAGCGATGCTTTGATATGTATGCCGTACTTTTACCTATAATGGTTTACTTTCATAAATTGGTACTTGAATGGAGAGTTGTCTCATTTGCACTTACACCATATCTTCATATATCTATATACGAATCCATGAGAGCAGATTCAAAATGAGTTTTAATCCTGCAACATTCTTTATTTGAACCGAAACTCTAACATTTAAAAAACGAACAAAAGTTGTTTCAAGTTAAAATGTCATCAATCGCTAATAATATAACTAAGGGATTATACCATGAAAATTCAAAAATCCGTGTATCTATGATGAGTCGATTTATGTTAATGTGTGCATTCATACTAGTTAGGGGTTTACCTAGCTATACAAGCAGGTTTAATCCATCATTTTCTGCATAAGAACATGCCTGTACAAAGTCAGGAATTTGACATTGTTATTCAATCGTTTGATGTGTGTGAGCTTTTGCATTTGCATTTCAGTTTTGAATTTACCCTGGAGGTTTTTTTTTTATTTTACTTTTTTGTATATAAGTGTGACAGTATGGCACTTATGTCTTGAAACACGTGTTGATAATAATCACACTAAAAACTGTGTCACACTTCAACAGGTCGGGAACACTACCTTATATGGAAATGCATGAATTAGCATACTTATGTCCTCGCACATGTAATTGTTTATTTACGTGTGACGCAATTTATTTTTACCTGGTTTTTTTACCAATCCACTTAATGAGTAACAACAAAATTGAGAAAGGAAAACAATGCATGATGGACTACTACGTGTTTACAATCAACCAAACAAGCTTGTTATTTACTGAAATACAACTCATTTTTCATGCAATGCGGGATTAACAATATCACTTAGGTTTTCATTTTTTGTATCAACATTTATAGTTCGTGATATAAAGTATTCGTTCCATGCTCAAATTAACGAAGTTGTTTGTATGCGGAGAAACAAGTGTTTAAATTACCCGATGTACAGCCATTAATATGTTTGATGATGACACGGAGATTTCAGGTATTCGTCCACCAGACAGCAGCGAAACAATAGTGAAAAATATAATTACCCATCAGACAAACGTACGAGTGTAAAATTAGCCGTCGATGATAGCCGGTGCTAATATCCATGGGGTTCAGCAACTTTTGTATAGCTGGTAGCTATAGATAATTTAAAAAAAAAAATAGGATTTTGTGTTCGTAAAAATGGAAGACTAAAGAGTTAAAGAGATTACTAAACTTTCTAAGATTTCACCAATTTTTGTTTATGATATTGTACCTTCTTTTATGATTAAAAAAGAGTTTCAATATAGGAAAAGAATGTGTTTATTTCTTTGTCTTAAACAACAAAGAATATTTATCAGTCGGGGCCAATTATAGCGGATTATACGGTATGGGTATTTCTCATTGTTGAAGGCATTACAGATGCCTATCACTACTTACATCCACTTCATTTGAGCTTATATGGGCAATCATACAACATCTCCTTATTTTTGTATACAAACATCTTTCAGAAAGTTCGATTTTCCATTATGAAATATATTTACTAACGTCTGTAGACCACTAAGTAATATTTTCATTTTGAGAATTTAAAAGGTACAGAACATGCACAAAACCTTTATCATCCATCATAATTCATCGAAACTACGCAAGACCTTTTAAAATTCTTGTCTGACAGTGTTAACAAAATCTATAGGTATAATTGATTTTTGACATATTTCTGTATTTGGGACTTTCAAACTTGTCATTTTGTTCTGGTAGTGAAGCAGCAACTGTAGTTTCATTTTGTTTTTCGTTTTTGCAAAGTTCGATTTATTTCTAATGGAGACATTTGATTTTTTAAACGGACTCGTACATTTACCAACCTTATTAAAAACATGATGTTATCAATTTTATGTGCGACAAGGTGGTAGCATTAATATATATTTTGTGAAAATTGCAGCGATGGAAATAAAGCTATTATAATTCTTCTATTTATTGGATACATTTCTTCTTCTTTTGTAAATTAAATAAAGCCTGTTTTTTTTTTGTGTTTTTTCTTTTTTTTTTTTTATTGTTTTACACATGTTATTTTAGGTCCTTTTTACACTTACTTTTCAGCATTGAACCTAAAATTCCTTTATTTACAAGATTGTGTTTTGGATGGAAAGGTGTCTTATTTGGCACTCATACATCATCTTCTTATTTATTTATACAAGGAGCGTTTTAGAAAAATATTATTTTCCTCTTTCAAATAACATTAAAGTACGTCTCGAATAAACAGAAATGACTTTGTAGACGACTAAATGTCATATAACTGAGTTATTACCAGTTTGAGGAACAGTTCAAAAAGTAAAATGCCAGGGGGGTCATGATCAAAGATAATTTCAGATGGAAGAATTTAAAAACAAGAATACAAGGGTTTAAATATGTCAAAAACAATGAGGAAATGGAAAATACCAGAGGTACATGATAACAAAATAGTTCATATGGGGGATGTTAAAAACGAAATATCAGCCATACACATGTCAATAATATTTCCATGAGGGATATTGAAAGAAGAAATATATCAGGGGGTAAATATGCCAAGAACAATTTCATGAAGAGGATTTAAAAACGTAAATACCAGGAGGTAAACAAGTCAAGAGCAATTTCATAAAGAGAAAACTAAAAAAAAATACAGGAGGTACACATATCAATAACTTTCACGAGGAAGATTTATTTTTAAAAATAACGGTGAATTACACAAATGTTCCATGCCAGGATCAATTTCCAGAGGAAGATTTGTAAAAGGAAAATACAAGGGTATTAATATAATCTATGACAATTTCTTGAGGAAGATTTTACACGGAAGATACCGAAGGTTACTCTTTATCAAAGAAAATACTATGGTCAGATAGAAAGACGGAAATATCTATTCAATAGTTCACATATTTAAAACAAAGTCTACAAATTAACGGTTTACACATGGTCCCGTACGTCTTTTTTCATATATAACTATACAACAGTTGTATATAGCGTGTTCAATCAGTAAACTAGTTATCTCCCCTACGGATATGTACTTCATGGTTATCTCCCCTATAACTACGGATATGTACTTCATGGTTTCCAACTTATATTTGTTCGATAAAAGGTTAATATTCAATTTTAAATGATGAATAAATCGGAAATCTGACCTTTGATTAAAATGATTGTTTCCTTTTTTCCCGCCAATGGTAAAATTTTAACTGATTGAGATTTCCCTGCATAACTTAAAACACTTGTTTGTCAAAGTTTGCTACTTTACGTGTTCATTCGAATGTCTCGATTTATAGGCATGACCATGCTTTGTATCTCATAAGAATATCAGCAAAAGAGTTATGTTCCAACATAGCTACATACTGGTATACGTTTTCATAATCCTGATGTTAACTTTTTGTATTCTAAAATACTTTGCACACGGAAGTCAATATCAATAAAAGGTGTTAACCTTTTCATATTGTGACATTATCTGTAGAAATAAAACAAAATCTTTCGTTTTCTAACTTAAGCAGCTTCATGAATATATAAACATAGCAACGTGGATAGAAAACAGGAAACAATAAGACGGATATAATAATAAACTAGATATTCAACTAGACTCAAATTATATCTTTTTATGCCTAAAAAAACATATATAAGGACTTGAGAAAGTGTATCGTGTTGCAGACGACAAATCTTGGAGCGCTACTTACTATTATTTAGCATGATACCATGTTTAAGTTTATAACTGACATCTGTTTTGTCTTACATCATTAAAAAAAATCTTTAACGCCTCAAGTTATGAAAATGATAAATGTATTTTGGGTTTAAATCCCTTAAAGGTATCCGAGAATTGGGATACTTATATCACAGCAAATCAACTTTTCGACACGTACAACAAGCATACTTATGTTTTAGGAAACGACCATCCTAACAAATCGATCATGTGAATGACACTTTATGAAAAGGTTGATATACGCCTGTAAGTTAAATGTATATGTCAGCACAACATTATCAAAAGACAAACATTTAATATGATGAGAGGGACCAATTCATCATATAAACGCTAAAATGTTATGTAAGCATCTAACACAAAATCTGAATTAAATATGAATTATTAAACTTTGCGAAATACCAATATTTTTTCTATGAAAAATGTTCTTTCTAGGATGGAAATCAAATATTAGAAACACACATCTTATATGTGTTTTTTTGTTTTTGTCGTTTGAATTATTTCCATGTCGGGGACTATGAAAACATATCATATGATTTTTATTGTTTGATTTCGGTTAGTCAACTTAGGCAACTTTATGTCATCATAATGGTTCAATGAAACCAATACATAAAAGAACGCTTTTTGGTGGGGTTTTGGTGTTGCTCATTCTGAAGTTTTCGTTGTTGTTTTTATGCCCCATTTATGAACATTATGTTTTCTGGTCTGTGTGTCCGTTCGTCCATCCGTCCGTTCGTTCATTCCGTCAAATCGTTCATCCGTCTGTCCCGCTTCAGCTTAAAGTTTTTGGTCGAGGTAGTTTTTGATGATTTTTTCATTATCATACTGTTGTGTGATTACAAATACTGTCTTTTTCAGACCGTTGACTGTAAATGAGAGTTCTAACACTGAGGGTCTGTATTTATGTGGGGGAAGGTTATCCAATTCTCTACTTTGTAATTTTTTAAGCCGCTTTTTTTCTCTATTCTTCAAACATTTTGCTCATTGTTCTCCATTCTTTAGCACCTTATTATTCCCTATTCTTTTTTTTGTCCATTGTTCTTTATTTTATTTTTGCCTTTATCCTGTACTTTTTACGCACTGTTATCTTTTAGGTTAACTGGTTTATTACAAAAAAAAATCATGTTGTCATCCACACCCTCAACAATGTGCTTTGATATTTGCACGTACTGACATGTTGCTTTTGACAATTGTAATTAAAAAATATTGTATGTTGGCAGGTCTGTCTTTATCTAAATAATTGGGGGATAATGTTTATATACTATAAGAATAAGATATTTTGTTCTTTCATTTCCAAGAATACCAACTAAAAAGGCAATAAATTTGATTGTTTCTTGTGTGCAAGTGTGAAAAAGGCATTCAAAGGTCATCAAACTGTGTATACTTGTGGATTCATTATTATTCGTTGGATACCAATTTTCGAGGATTTCTTGGGTACATGTGAAATTAATTGTTGAACGAATGAATTTTTTTTAAAAGGCTGATATGCAGACTTTGGCAAAACCACGAAATTTAATATCAACAAACATGTAACTTGTGTAAGTTTTCCTTCATCTACGAAAACTGGTACCCACGAAAATAAATGAATACAATACGCAAACTATAAAACGTCAAGAACTTAAAACAGCAATACATAAAGTAAACAGCAACTAACAAATATCTACCAACAAAACAAACTTTTTCCAGACTACTTTTCTTTTTAATATATGACATAAGAAAACCAATGAATAGATTCCTGACACGGAACAAGTACATAAACATGCGATGTTGTTTAGCCTTGTTTCTTCAGATCTCAACATTTCTTCCGTTTTCAAGACTCTATCTGTGTTCTTACAAAATATAAAAAAAGAAAGAAAGCTCTTTTTTAATATCGGTGATTGCACCTTAATCTCCACACTCCTATTAACTACTCTGACTCTTAGACTAATTCTAATATCTTGGTATACTAAACTCGACAATAATATAGTCATCGTTTGAAAATATATGTTTTCAAACCATGAACCCTTCTTTGGTACAAAATCTCCTGATGATTGCTGTAGTATGTGTTACTGTACGTTAAACAACCCCTGGCCTAAAACGATCAAAAAGCATTATCTGAATCTGAGTTATTCATACAAACTTTTAGGCAATATTAATTACTTCTAGGGATGAACTTACATTCGTCTTCTTTTTTTCTTTACACATTCTTAAGCATTACTATATTCTAAAAGCATTGTATAGTTATCTGAACTTTAAAAATAGACATATAAATTGAAAAAAATCCTAGTTAAGGTATAATATATAGGTTTATGAAATATCAAACACATTGGTTTTAGTAGGGATATGCCTGTACCAAGTTAGAAAAATGTCAGCTGGAATTCATTCGTTTGAAGTGTTTTATCTTTTGATTTTGTCATTTGATTAGGGTCGTTCCGTTTTGAATTTTCCTCGGAGTTTGGTGTTCTTGTTAGTTAACATTATAGGAAATATATTAGTTGTGAGAGAAAAAACAAATAAACTTCGTGTACGTAAATGATAACGCTCTGACATTGAACTCTAGAAAACTCAGTACCATTATAGTTTTCCTAATGATATATAGATCAAATTCATGCTGTATGTAATATATCCTTATAAATTCACGGAATGCAGTAGGAACTTTATATTCGACAATTAACGAATTCTCACACACAAAACTGTGTCTACTTTTCTATTAATTTCATGAACTGAGCGTTGTATCATTGCTTTAAAGATAAGCGATGCTTTGACATGTATACCGTACTTTTACCTATAATGGTTTACTTTCATAAATTGGTACTTGAATGGAGAGTTGTCTCATTGGCACTTATACCATATCTTCATATATTTATATACGAATCCATGAAAGCAGATTCAAAATGAGTTTTAATCCTGCAACATTCTTTATTTGAAGCGAAACTCTGACATTTAAAAAACGAACAAAAGTTGTTTCAAGTTAAAATGTCATCAATCGCTAATAATATAACTAAGGGATTATACCATGAAAATTCAAAATATTGTCCGGGGAAATGTGTTCGACTGCTTGAGCTTCCGAGTTAAAGTTGATCACAGTTTTGTATAAATAGCAAAGCTTGAGAAACTGTTATATTCGTGTTTTATCAATCATGAAACCACTCATTTGAACGTATACTTACCTAAGTATAATATGCCGCTGATGAATCTTTTGGAAACAAAACACGCGTTTAACTATAAAATTTCAATCCGTGTATCTATGATGAGTCGATTTATGTTAATGTGCACATTCATACTAGTTAGGGGTTTACCTAGCTATACAAGCAGGTTAAATCCATCATTTTCTGCATAAGAAAATGCCTGTACAAAGTCAGGAATTTGACATTGTTCTTCAAACGTTTGATGTGTGTGAGCTTTTGCATTTGCATTTCCGTTTGAATTTTCCCTGGAGGTTTTTTTTTATTTTACTTTTTTGTATATAAGTGTGACAGTATGGCACTTATGTCTTGAAACACGTGTTGATAATAATCACACTAAAAACTGTGTCACACTTCAACAGGTCGGGAACACTACCTTATATGGAAATGCATGAATTAGCATACTTATGTCCTCGCACATGTAATTGTTTATTTACGTGTGACGCAATTTATTTTTACCTGGTTTTTTTACCAATCCAATGAGTAACAACAAAATTGAGAAAGGAAAACAATGCATGATGGACTACTACGTGTTTACAATCAACCAAACAAGCTTGTTATTTACTGAAACATAACACATTTTTCATGCAATGCGGGTTAACAATATCACTTAGGTTTTCAGTTTTTGTATCAACATTTATAGTTCGTGATATAAAATATTCGTTCCATGCTCAAATTAACGAAAAGTTGTTTGTTTGCGGAGAAACAAGTGTTTAAATTACCCGATGTACAGCCATTAATATGTTTGATGATGACACGGAGATTTCAGGTATTCGTCCACCAGACAGCAGCGAAACAATAGTGAAAAATATAATTACCCATCAGACAAACGTACGAGTGTAAAATTAGCCGTCGATGATAGCCGGTGCTAATATTCATGGGGTTCAGCAACTTTTGTATAGCTGGTAGCTATAGATGATTTTTTTTTAAAATAGGATTTTGTGTTCGTAAAAATGGAAGACTAAAGAGTTAAAGAGATTACTAAACTTTCCAAAATTTCACCAATTTTTGTTTATGATAGTGTACCTTCTTTTATGATTAAAAAAGAGTTTTAATATAGGAAAAGAATGTGTTTATTTCTTTGTCTTAAACAACAAAGAATATTTATCAGTCGGGGCCAATTATAGCGGATTATACGGTATGGGTATTTCTCATTGTTGAAGGCATTACAGATGCCTATCACTACTTACATCCACTTCATTTGAGCTTATATGGGCAATCATACAACATCTCCTTATTTTTGTATACAAACATCTTTCAGAAAGTTCGATTTTCCATTATGAAATATATTTACTAACGTCTGTAGACCACTAAGTAATATTTTCATTTTGAGAATTTAAAAGGTACAGAACATGCACAAAACCTTTATCATCCATCATAATTCATCGAAACTACGCAAGACCTTTTAAATTCTTGTCTGACAGTGTTAACAAAATCTATAGGTATAATTGATTTTTGACATATTTCTGTATTTGGGACTTTCAAACTTGTCATTTTGTTCTGGTAGTGAAGCAGCAACTGTAGTTTCATTTTGTTTTTCGTTTTGCAAAGTTCGAATTATTTCTAATGGAGACATTTGATTTTTCAAACGGACCTTATTAAAAACATTATCTTATCCATTTTATGTGCGACAGGGTGGTAGCATTAATATATATTTTGTGAAAATTGCAGCGTTGGAAATAAAGCTATTATATTTCTTCTATTTATTGGATACATTTCTTCTTCTTTTGTAAATTAAATAAAGCCTGTTTTTTTTTTGTGTTTTTTCTTTTTTTTTTTATTGTTTTACACATGTTATTTTACGTCCTTTTTACACTTACTTTTCAGCATTGAACCTAAAATTCCTTTATTTACAAGATTGTGTTTTGGATGGAAAGGTGTCTTATTTGGCACTCATACATCATCTTCTTATTTATTTATACAAGGAGTGTTTTAGAAAAAAACTAATAGGTAATATGAGGATTTAAATACTTGGAGATATTGCGAATACGCCAATAGGACAGCAGCCGAACGATAAGAATACCTCTGAGGTCTATTTTGGGATAAAATTAGCAACAGACGGACATTATCGATGGATGAGACTATACAAAGTATGTTAAGCTATTTACGTCCCGCTTTAATAAGACTTTTTGTTAGCATACTGCATATTGTGATGCTCTTACTTTTAGTTCAGGTCCTGATGAAAAAGTTTACACATCTAGTACAGATAGAAGTGTTTCAGTGCCAGTTGTCGTGTTTTTCGAGACCGAAATGTTTTTTGAATGACATTATACAGGTTTAAAGCTCAAAAAATGTTCATACCAGTGGTCAATTCATCTTAATTTCACTGTTTCACGTCATGAAATAATTGCACAAGGACAATGCATAACAAAGGAAAATACCTGTTCAACTACTTTTACATTGCAAAAGAGAAAGTCTAAACCGTGAAGCCCGTGAACAATATTTTTTTAATATATTATATATTTTACAAAAAAACATATTCGCAGAACAAAAACATTTATTTTGAGAGTCCAAGACACTAACTTAGTTGACAGTTTTCCCACTAATTCCATGTGTTTTCAAGTAGTAATAAACTCGTAGTAGCCCACAATGCATTGTAGTTCATTGAGTCGATTGGTCAGTTTTTCAAGGCCGTATTGACCTTGCGTTTGGGAAATTACTATTAATATATTCTGACGTCAGGAAATCTAGAGTTCTCGACCTGTTCAATGGTGTTTAACTCGTTTAACTGTTAACAAACCATATATCTGTTTGTCTTGTTATGACTGTCAGATCCGTTAACTCTTAATTCAACGACTGGCTGTACATGTTCTTTGGTCTAAACGAACTTCCAAGCAATTATTAAAAATAACACTTAAGATTTAAAAACCAACATATTTGTTACAAGCGCTTAATAATTGAATAAAAAAACAGAAGTTTGAAATAACAAACAGAAGATTCTAGTTCTCAAAGGTTTTGAATATATTTTAACGATCAGCCAGCCATCTTTTTCCTCAAGGTATTTTGAAATATTGATCTAGTCATAAATGGAAATGAAAAGATATTAATGAAGCAAATGATCTATTATTTTCCTCTTTCAAATAACATTAAAGTACGTCTCGAACAAACAGAAATGACTTTGTAGACGACTAAATGTCATATAACTGAGTTATTACCAGTTTGAGGAACAGTTCAAAAAGTAAAATGCCAGGGGGGTCATGATCAAAGATAATTTCAGATGGAAGAATTTAAAAACAAGAATACAAGGGTTTAAATATGTCAAGAACAATGAGGAAATGGAAAATACCAGAGGTACATAATAACAAAATAGTTCATATGGGGGATGTTAAAAACGAAATATCAGCCATACACATGTCAAGAATATTTCCATGAGGGAGATTGAAAGAAGAAATATATCAGGGGGTAAATATGCCAAGAACAATTTCATAAAGAGGATTTAAAAACGTAAATACCAGGAGGTAAACAAGTCAAGAGCAATTTCATAAAGAGAAAACTAAAAAAAAAAACAGGAGGTACACATATCAATAACTTTCACGAGGAAGATTTATTTTTAAAATTAACGGTGAATTACACAAATGTACCATGCCAGGATCAATTTCCAGAGGAAGATTTGTAAAAGGAAAATACAAGGGTATTAATATAATCTATGACAATTTCTTGAGGAAGATTTTACACGGAAGATACCAAAAGGTTACTCTTTATCAAAGAAAATACTATGGTCAAATGTAAAGACCGAAATATCTATTCAATAGTTCACATATTTAAAACAAAGTCTACAAATTAACGGTTTACACATGGTCCCGTACGTCTTTTTTCATATATAACTATACAACAGTTGTATATAGCGTGTTCAATCAGTAAACTAGTTATCTCCCCTACGGATATGTACTTCATGGTTATCTCCCCTATAACTACGGATATGTACTTCATGGTTTCCGACTTATATTTGTTCGATAAAAGGTTAATATTCAATTTTAAATGATGAATAAATCGGAAATCTGACCTTTGATTAAAATGATTGTTTCCTTTTTTCCCGCCAATGGTAAAATTTTAACTGATTGAGATTTCCCTGCATAACTTAAAAAACTTGTTTGTCAAAGTTTGCTACTTTACGTGTTCATTCGAATGTCTCGATTTATAGGCATGACCATGCTTTGTATCTCATAAGAATATCAGCAAAAGAGTTATGTTCCAACATAGCTACACACTGGTATACGTTTTCATAATCCTGATGTTAACTTTCTGTATACTAAAATACTTCGCACACGGAAGTCAATATCAATAAAAGAAGGTGTTAACCTTTTCATATTGTGACAAAAATAATGTATTCCGTTACGTAACATTATCTGTAGAAATAAAACAAAATCTTTCGTTTTCTAACTTAAGCAGCTTCATGAATATATAAACATAGCAACGTGGATAGAAAACAGGAAACAATAAGACGGATATAATAATAAACTAGATATTCAACTAGACTCAAATTATATCTTTTTATGCCTAAAAAAACATATATAAGGACTTGAGAAAGTGTATCGTGTTGCAGACGACAAATCTTGGAGCGCTACTTACTATTATTTAGCATGATACCATGTTTAAGTTTATAACTGACATCTGTTTTGTCTTACATCATTAAAAAAAAAAATCTTTAACGCCTCAAGTTATGAAAATGATAAATGTATTTTGGGTTTAAATTCCTTAAAGGTATCCGAGAATTGGGATACTTATATCACAGCAAATCAACTTTTCGACACGTACAACAAGCATACTTATGTTTTAGGAAACGACCATCCTAACAAATCGATCATGTGAATGACACTTTATGAAAAGGTTGATATACGCATGTAAGTTAAATGTATATGTCAGCACAACATTATCAAAAGACAAACATTTAATATGATGAGAGGGACCAATACATCATATAAACGCTAAAATGTTATGTAAGCATCTAACACAAAATCTGAATTAAATATGAATTATTAAACTTTGCGAAATGCCAATATTTTTCTATGAAAAATGTTCTTTCTAGGATGGAAATCAAATATTAGAAACACACATCTTATATGTGTTTTTTTTGTTTTTGTCGTTTGAATTATTTCCATGTCGGGGACTATGAAAACATACCATATGATTTTTATTGTTTGATTTCGGTTAGTCAACTTAGGCAACTTTTTGTCATCATAATGGTTCAATGAAACCAATACATAAAAGAACGCTTTTTTGGTGGGGTTTTGGTGTTGCTCATTCTGAAGTTTTCGTTGTTGTTTTTATGCCCCATTTATGAGCATTATGTTTTCTGGTCTGTGCGTCCGTTCGTCCATCCGTCCGTTCGTTCATTCCGTCAAATCGTTCATCCGTCTGTCCCGCTTCAGCTTAAAGTTTTTGGTCGAGGTAGTTTTTGATGATTTTTTCATTATCATACTGTTGTGTGATTACAAATACTGTCTTTTTCAGACCGTTGACTGTAAATGAGAGTTCTAACACTGAGGGTCTGTATTTATGTGGGGGAAGGTTATCCAATTCTCTACTTTGTAATTTTTTAAGCCGCTTTTTTTTCTCTATTCTTCAAACATTTTGCTCGTTGTTCTCCATTCTTTAACACCTTATTATTCCCTATTCTTTTTTTTTGTCCATTGTTCTTTATTTTATTTTTGCCTTTATCCTGTACTTTTTACGCACTGTTATCTTTTAGGTTAACTGGTTTATTACAAAAAAAAATCATGTTGTCATCCACACCCTCAACAATGTGCTTTGATATTTGCACGTACTGACATGTTGCTTTTGACAATTGTAATTAAAAAATATTGTATGTTGGCAGGTCTGTCTTTATCTAAATAATTAGGGGGATAATGTTTATATACTATAAGAATAAGATATTTTGTTCTTTCATTTCCAAGAATACCAACAAAAAAGGCAATAAATTTGATTGTTTCTTGTGTGCAAGTGTGAAAAAGGCATTCAAAGGTCATCAAACTATGTAAACTTGTGGATTCATTATTATTCGTTAGAAACCAATTTTCGAGGATTTCTTGGGTACATGTGAAATTAATTGTTGAACGAATGAATTTTTTTTAAAAGGCTGATATGCAGACTTTGGCAAAATCACGAAATTTAATATCAACAAACATGTAACTTGTGTAAGTTTTCCTTCATCTACGAAAACTGGTACCCACGAAAATAAATGAATACAATACGCAAACTATAAAACGTCAAGAACTTAAAACAGCAATACATAAAGTAAACAGCGACTAACAAATATCTACCAACAAAACAAACTTTTTTCCAGACTAGTTTTCTTTTTAATATATGACATAAGAAAACCAATGAATAGATTCCTGACACGGAACAAGTACATAAACATGCGATGTTGTTTAGCCTTGTTTCTTCAGATCTCAACATTTCTTCCGTTTTCAAGACTCGATCTGTGTTCTTACAAAATATAAAAAAAGAAAGAAAGCTTTTTTTTAATATCGGTGATTGCACCTTAATCTCCACACTCCTATTAATTACTCTGACTCTTAGACTAATTCTAATATCTTGGTATACTAAACTCGACAATAATATAGTCATCGTTTGAAAATATATGTTTTCAAACCATGAACCCTTCTTTGGTACAAAATCTCCTGATGATTGTTGTAGTATGTGTTACTGTACGTTAAACAACCTCAGGCCTAAAACGATCAAAAAGCATTATCTGAATCTGAGTTATTCATACAAACTTTTAGGCAATATAAATTACTTCTAGGGATGAACTTACATTAGTCTTCTTTTTTTCTTTACACATTCTTAAGCATTACTATATTCTAAAAGCATTGTATAGTTATCTGAACTTTAAAAATAGACATATAAATTGAAAAAAATCCTAATTAAGGTATAATATATAGGTTTATGAAATATCAAACACATTGGTTTTGGTAGGGATATGCCTGTACCAAGTTAGAAAAATGTCAGTTGGAATCCATTCGTTTGAAGTGTTTTATCTTTTGATTTTGTCATTTGATTAGGGTCGTTCCGTTTTGAATTTTCCTCGGAGTTTGGTGTTCTTGTTAGTTAACATTATAGGAAATATATTAGTTGTGAGAGAAAAAACAAATAAACTTCGTGGACGTAAATGATAACGCTCTGACATTGAACTCTAGAAAACTCAGTACCATTATAGTTTTCCTAATGATATATAGATCAAATTCATGCTGTATGTAATATATCTTTATAAATTCACGGAATGCAGTAGGAACTTTATATTCGACAATTAACGAATTCTCACACACAAAACTGTGTCTACTTTTCTATTAATTTCATGAACTGAGCGTTGTATCATTGCTTTAAAGATAAGCGATGCTTTGACATGTATGCCGTACTTTTACCTATAATGGTTTACTTTCATAAATTGGTACTTGAATGGAGAGTTGTCTCATTGGCACTTACACCATATCTTCATATATTTATATACGAATCCATGAAAGCAGATTCAAAATGAGTTTTAATCCTGCAACATTCTTTATTTGAAGCGAAACTCTGACATTTAAAAAACGAACAAAAGTTGTTTCAAGTTAAAATGTCATCAATCGCTAATAATATAACTAAGGGATTATACCATGAAAATTCAAAATATTGTCCGGGGAAATGTGTTCGACTGCTTGAGCTTCCGAGTTAAAGTTGATCACAGTTTTGTATAAATAGCAATGCTTGAGAAACTGTTATATTCGTGTTTTATCAATCATGAAACCACTCATTTGAACTTATACATACCTAAGTATAATATGCCGCTGATGAATCTTTTGGAAACAAAACACGCGTTTAACTATAAAATTTCAATCCGTGTATCTATGATGAGTCGATTTATGTTAATGTGTGCATTCATACTAGTTAGGGGTTTACCTAGCTATATGAGCTTTTGCATTTGCATTTCCGTTTTGAATTTTCCCTGGAGTTTTTTTTTTATTTTACTTTTTTGTATATAAGTGTGACAGTATGGCACTTATGTCTTGAAACACGTGTTGATAATAATCACACTAAAAACTGTGTCACACTTCAACAGGTCGGGAACACTACCTTATATGGAAATGCATGAATTAGCATACTTATGTCCTCGCACATGTAATTGTTTATTTACGTGTGACGCAATTTATTTTTACCTGGGTTTTTTACCAATCCAATGAGTAACAACAAAATTGAGAAAGGAAAACAATGCATGATGGACTACTACGTGTTTACAATCAACCAAACAAGCTTGTTATTTACTGAAATACAACACATTTTTCATGCAATGCGGGTTAACAATATCACTTAGGTTTTCATTTTTTGTATCAACATTTATAGTTCGTGATATAAAGTATTCGTTCCATGCTCAAATTAACGAAAAGTTGTTTGTTTGCGGAGAAACAAGTGTTTAAATTACCCGATGTACAGCCATTAATATGTTTGATGATGACACGGAGATTTCAGGTATTCGTCCACCAGACAGCAGCGAAACAATAGTGAAAAATATAATTACCCATCAGACAAACGTACGAGTGTAAAATTAGCCGTCGATGATAGCCGGTGCTAATATTCATGCGGTTCAGCAACTTTTGTATAGCTGGTAACTATAGATGATTTTTTTTAAAAATAGGATTTTGTGTTCGTAAAAATGGAAGACTAAAGAGTTAAAGAGATTACTAAACTTTCTAAAATTTCACCATTTTTTGTTTATGATAGTGTACCTTCTTTTATGATTAAAAAAGAGTTTTAATATAGGAAAAGAATGTGTTTATTTCTTTGTCTTAAACAACAAAGAATATTTATCAGTCGGGGCCAATTATAGCGGATTATACGGTATGGGTATTTCTCATTGTTGAAGGCATTACAGATGCCTATCACTACTTACATCCACTTCATTTGAGCTTATATGGGCAATCATACAACATCTCCTTATTTTTGTATACAAACATCTTTCAGAAAGTTCGATTTTCCATTATGAAATATATTTACTAACGTCTGTAGACCACTAAGTAATATTTTCATTTTGAGAATTTAAAAGGTACAGAACATGCACAAAACCTTTATCATCCATCATAATTCATCGAAACTACGCAAGACCTTTTAAATTCTTGTCTGACAGTGTTAACAAAATCTATAGGTATAATTGATTTTTGACATATTTCTGTATTTGGGATTTTCAAACTTGTCATTTTGTTCTGGTAGTGAAGCAGCAACTGTAGTTTCATTTTGTTTTTCGTTTTTGCAAAGTTTGATTTCTTTCTAATGGAGACATTTGATTTTTTAAACGGACTCGTACATTTACCAACCTTATTAAAAACATTATGTTATCCATTTTATGTGCGACAAGGTGGTAGCATTAATATATATTTGTGAAAATTGCAGCGTTGGAAATAAAGCTATTATAATTCTTCTATTTATTGGATACATTTCTTCTTCTTTTGTAAATTAAATAAAGCCTGGTTTTTTTTTGTGTTTTTTCTTTTCTTTTTTTTTATTGTTTTACACATGTTATTTTAGGTCCTTTTTACACTTACTTTTCAGCATTGAACCTAAAATTCCTTTATTTACAAGATGTGTTTTGGATGGAAAGGTGTCTTATTTGGCACACATACATCATCTTCTTATTTATTTATACAAGGAGCGTTTTAGAAAAAAACTAATAGGTAATATGAAACTCATTATGATTCAGAGGATTTAAATACTTGGAGATATTGCGAATACGCCAATAGGACAGCAGCCGAACGATAAGAATACCTCTGAGGTCTATTTTGGGATAAAATTAGCAACAGACGGACATTATCGATGGATGAGACTATACAAAGTATGTTAAGCTATTTACGTCCCGCTTTAATAAGACTTTTTGTTAGCATACTGCATATTGTGATGCTCTTACTTTTAGTTCAGGTCCTAATGAAAAAGTTTACACATCTAGTACAGACAGAAGTGTTTCAGTGTCAGTTGTCGTGTTTTTCGAGACAGAAATGTTTTTTGAATGACATTATACAGGTTTAAGAGCTCAAAAAATGTTCATACCAGTGGTCAATTCATCTTAATTTCACTGTTTCACGCCATGAAATAATTGCACAAGGACAATGCATAACAATGGAAAATACCTGTTCAACTACTTTTACATTGCAAAACAGAAAGTCGAAACCGTGAAGCCCGTGAACAATATTTTTTTAATATGTTATATATTTTACAAAAAAAACATATTTGCAGAACAAAAACATTTATTTTGAGAGTCCAAGACACTAACTTAGTTGACAGTTTTCCCACTAATTCCATGTGTTTTCAAGTAGTAATAAACTCGTAGTAGCCCACAATTCATTGTAGTTCATTGCGTCGATTGGTCAGTTTTTCAAGGCCGTATTGGCCTTGCGTTTGGGAAATTACTATTAATATATTCTGACGTCAGGAAATCTAGAGTTCTCGACCTGTTCAATGGTGTTTAACTCGTTTAACTGTTAACAAACCATATATCCCTTTGTCTTGTTATGACTGTCAGATCCGTTAACTCTTAATTCAACGACTGGCTGTACATGTTCTTTGGTCTAAACGAACTTCCAAGCAATTATTAAAAATAACACTTAGATTTAAAAACCAACATATTTGTTACAAGCGCTTAATAATTGAAAAAAAAAAACAGAAGTTTGAAATAACAAACAGAAGATTCTAGTTCTCAAAGGTTTTAAATATATTTTAACGATCAGCCAGCCATCTTTTTCCTCAAGGTATTTTGAAATATTGATCTAGTCATAAATGGAAATGAAAAGATATTAATGAAGCAAATGATCTATTATTTTCCTCTTTCAAATAACATTAAAGTACGTCTCGAACAAACAGAAATGACTTTGTAGACGACTAAATGTCATATAACTGAGTTATTACCAGTTTGAGGAACAGTTCAAAAAGTAAAATGCCAGGGGGGTCATGATCAAAGATAATTTCAGATGGAAGAATTTAAAAACAAGAATACAAGGGTTTAAATATGTCAAGAACAATGAGGAAATGGAAAATACCAGAGGTACATGATAACAAAATAGTTCATATGGAGGATGTTAAAAACGAAATATCAGCCATACACATGTCAATAATATTTCCATGAGGGAGATTGAAAGAAGAAATATATCAGGGGGTAAATATGCCAAGAACAATTTCATAAAGAGGATTTAAAAACGTAAATACCAGGAGGTAAACAAGTCAAGAGCAATTTCATAAAGAGAAAACTAAAAAAAAAAACAGGAGGTACACATATCAATAACTTTCACGAGGAAGATTTATTTTTAAAAATAACGGTGAATTACACAAATGTACCATGCCAGGATCAATTTCCAGAGGAAGATTTGTAAAAGGAAAATACAAGGGTATTAATATAATCTATGACAATTTCTTGAGGAAGATTTTACACGGAAGATACCAAAGGTTACTCTTTATTAAAGAAAATACTATGGTCAGATGGAAAGACGGAAATATCTATTCAATAGTTCACATATTTAAAGCAAAGTCTACAAATTAACGGTTTACACATGGTCCCGTACGTCTTTTTTTCATATATAACTATACAACAGTTGTATATAGCGTGTTCAATCAGTAAACTAGTTATCTCCCCTATAACTACGGATATGTAATTCATGGTTATCTCCCCTATAACTACGGATATGTACTTCACGGATCCAACTTATATTTGTTCGATAAAAGGTTAATATTCAATTTTAAATGATGAATAAATCAGAAATCTGACCTTTGATTAAAATGATTGTTTCCTTTTTTCACGCCAATGGTAAAATTTTAACTGATTGAGATTTACTTGCATAACTTAAAACACTTGTTTGTCAAAGTTTGCTGCTGTACGTGTTCATTCGATTGTCTATTTATAGGCATGACCATGCTTTGTATCTCATAAGAATATCAGCAAAAGAGTTATGTTCCAACATAGCTACACACTGGTATACGTTTTCATAATCCTGATGTTAACTTTTTGTATTCTAAAATACTTCGCACACGGAAGTCAATATCAATAAAAGGTGTTAACCTTTTCATATTGTGACAAAAATAATGTATTCCGTTACGTTACATTATCTGTAGAAATAAAACAAAATCTTTCGTTTTCTAACTTAAGCAGCTTCATGAATATATAAACATAGCAACGTGGATAGAAAACAGGAAACAATAAGACGGATATAATAATAAACTAGATATTCAACTAGACTCAAATTATATCGATTGGTATGCTTTATGCCTAAAAAACATATCTAAGGACTTGAAAAAGTGTATCGTGTTGCAGACGACAAATCTTGGAGCGCTACTTACTATTATTTAGCATGATACCATGTTTAAGTTTATAACTGACATCTGTTTTGTCTTACATCATTAAAAAAACAATTCTTTAACGCCTCAAGTTATGAAAATGATAAATGTATTTTGGGTTTAAATCCCTTAAAGGTATCCGAGAATTGGGATACTTATATCACAGCAAATCAACTTTTCGACACGTACAACAAGCATACTTATGTTTTAGGAAACGACCATCCTAACAAATCGATCATGTGAATGACACTTTATGAAAAGGTTGATATACGCATGTAAGTTAAATGTAAATGTCAGCACAACATTATCAAAAGACAAACATCTGATATGATGAGAGGGACCAATACATCATATAAATGCTAAAAATGTTATGTAAGCATCTAACACAAAATCTGAATTAAATATGAATTATTAAACTTTGCGAAATGCCAATATTTTTTCTATGAAAAATGTTCGTTCTAGGATGGAAATCAAATATTCGAAACATACATCTTATATGTGTTTTTTTTTGTTTTTGTCGTTTGAATTGTTTCCATGTCGGGGACTATGAAAACATACAATGTGATTTTTATTATTTGATTTCGGTTAGTCAACTTAGGCAACTTTATGTCATCATAATGCCTTAATGAAACCAATACATAAAAGAACGCTTTTTTGGTGGGGTTCGTGTTGCTCATTCTGAAGTTTTCGTTGTTGTTTTTATGCACCATTTATGAGCATTCTGTTTTCTGGTCTGTGCGTCCGTTCGTCCATCCGTCCGTTCGTTCATTCCGTCAAATCGTTCATCCGTCTGTCCCGCTTCAGCTTAAAGTTTTTGGTCGAGGTAGTTTTTGATGATTTTTTTATTATCATACTGTTGTGTGATTACAAATACTGTCTTTTTCAGACCGTTGACTGTAAATGAGAGTTCTAACACTGAGGGTCTGTATAACGTATTTATGTGGGGGAAGGTTATCCAATTCTCTACTTTGTAATTTTTTAAGCCGCTTTTTTTCTCTATTCTTCAAACATTTTGCTCATTGTTCTCCATTCTTTAACACCTTATTATTCCCTATTCTATTTTTTTTTGTCCATTGTTCTTTATTTTATTTTTACCTTTATCCTGTACTTGTTACGCACTGTTCTCTTTTATGTAAACTGGTGTATTACAAAAAAAATCATGTTGTCATCCACACCCTCAACAATGTGCTTTGATATTTGCACGTACTGACATGTTGCTTTTGACAATTGTAATTAAATCTTTAAATATTGTATGTTGGCAGGTCTGTTTTTATCTAAATAATTGGGGGATAATGTTTATATACTATAAGAATGAGATATTTTGTTCTTTCATTTCCAAGAATACCAACTAAAAAGGCAATAAATTTGATTGTTTCTTGTGTGCAAGTGTGAAAAAGGCATTCAAAGGTCATCAAACTGTGTATACTTGTGGATTCATTATTATTCCTTGGATACCAATTTTCGAGGATTTCTTGGGTACATGTGAAATTAATTGTTGAACGAATGAATTTTTTTTAAAAGACTGATATGCTGACTTTGGAAAAACCACGACATTTAATATCAACAAACATGTAACTTGTGTAAGTTTTCCTTCTTCCACGAAAACTGGTACCCACGAAAATAAATGAATACAATACGCAAACTATAAAACGTCAAGAACTTAAAACAGCAATACATAAAGTAAACAGCAACTAACAAATATCTACCAACAAAACAAACTTTTTCCAGACTAGTTTTCTTTTTAATATATGACATAAGAAAACCAATGAATAGATTCCTGACACGGAACAAGTACATAAACATGCGATGTGGTTAAGCCTTGTTTCTTCAGATCTCAACATTTCTTCCGTTTTCAAGACTCGATCTGTGTTCTTACAAAATATAAAAAAAGAAAGAAAGCTCTTTTTTAATATCGGTGATTGCACCTTAATCTCCACACTCCTATTAACTACTCTGACTCTTAGACTAATTCTAATATCTTGGTATACTAAACTCGACAATAATATAGTCATCGTTTGAAAATATATGTTTTCAAACCATGAACCCTTCTTCGGTACAAAATATCCTGATGATTGCTGTAGTATGTGTTACTGTACGTTAAACAACCTCAGGCCTAAAACGATCAAAAAGCATTATCTTAATCTGAGTTATTCATACAAACTTTTAGGCAATATACATTACTTCTAGGGATGAACTTACATTCGTCTTCTTTTTTTTCTTTACACTTTTTAAAGCATTACTATATTCTAAAAGCATTGTATAGTTATATGAACTTTAAAAATAGACATATAGATTGAAAAAAAAAACTATCTAAGGTATAATATATAGTTTTATGAAATATCAAACAGGTATATAAATTTTAAACAATACAACTTTTTCCAGTTACATAATCCAATTATTTATAAATAGATATTCGATTGATAGTGCGCTTTTTTTATTTAAGCCTTAAAATATCAGAAAATACAGCATTTTACATTTTATAGTGTGCCACTTTTTGAAAGGCACTTACACTGCCATGTTATGTCATTTTTTCAATAGTCCTTTTTTATGAATTAAGGAAAAGGCATGTACGATTAATAGTTAAAAGAACAATTTTTATTTATTTTTATTTTTATTCTTTTTCAAAACTTGTATCTCGGTTCCTATAAAATAATTAATCAAAATAACTATTACGATAAAACATACTCCGCATGTTTATATAACTACTATATAACTATTTTAACTATTTTAGGGATCATTAAATAAACTATTCTTCAAGTTTATTTTGTATATTCAAACGGTTCATTTATAAACCCTTGCCAATAATTTAGCATCTTTATTATACACAAATAATGTCTTTGCTGTACAGTATAGCAAACTGTCAGTCCCTTACCATGCCAAACAAAAACGGTTAACTTAACCAAATATTTTAAATTGATTGTTGCTGCTTATTACGAAAGATTGATCAGGTCGTAATCAGAGTAACATGTACCAATAGGATAACATGCGTTCATGGATGCCTTAATTTGGTACGTTGATACATTAAAACTTCTTTTGATCAAAAACAAAGGAAGATATATTTAATGATATGAGGTGCTTATGATAGTAAATTTGTTTGCAATATTACCTCAACTACAATATATCATATATGAGGGGGGATAGGAGGGGTCTTGATCCCGAAATCCCGGACTTGAAAAAACGAAATCCCAAGGTCCCGAATTTAAATAAAGCAAATCCCGACATCCCGAAATCCGTAAAAAAGGATTCCCAGATCCTGAAAGGGTCAATCCCGAAATCCCGAGCTTAAAAACACCCGATCCCGGAGTCCCGATAAAGGTCCTATCCCCCCTCATATATTATGTAAATCGTATTAAGTTTTCTTTGATGGTAAAGTAATACGTAAGCAATTCATCTCTTTCGAATCCATAGGACTATGGGCACTCTCATTATTTGTAGACCAAAATGAAAATAACGATACGTCATTAGTTGAATTCTATTGTTTAGAAAGTTTTAAACCATTCACAACGTTGTGGTGTACGCTTTTGAAAATACTACCCATAATGCATTAGATTATGAAACGGCGAATTACACACCGTTATCAGTATGATAAAATTGTGTATGTTGTAATTAAGTTCAATATCATCGTCAAGTTAATACTTGAATACTACTGTTTTTCTTTTCGTCTTTTTTTATATTTTTTAGATGGTGTTGTCTGTTTGTTTTTTCGACTTGTGCTTATTAATTGTATCTTTGATACTATATGCCTCTTTTTAAAACCAAAACTTATAATTGTTGACGTATCCTTTGAATTTACAGTTCTCCATAGCTTTCTTCCAAGTTTTAGAATTTCAAATGTTTGGCATCGATTATTAAAGAATAGTCTAGTTTTTCGTACAGTGGATCTAAAATTTAGAAGATTCTTCCTGATACAATTAAAAAATCCCAGTATTATAATTCAAACATAACTAAAAATATTTCACGTCTATGTTCTGTCAACATTGTCATGATATTTGTACTTTAAGGGAGTAGACCTTGGTTCAGGGAGATAACTCTTTAAATCAGTTAAGCGTTTGTAAAAGTCAAGTTCATCAATGTATTTTAAGCATTTACCTGAAACAGATTGAAAATAATCTATGTAACTTAGAAGCTTAGAATATATTTTTAAAAATGGTTGACACAAACATACTGATGATTTTAAGAGTTATTTCCCTTAACCTAGGTCTACCTCCTTAATCCAATAACAAAATTGTTTGTCGAATTTTGATTGTATTGCATAGTTATTTATCAATGCATTTGTATTGTTTATTTTTAATGTAATTATTATTGTATCAAGATAGCCTTATTGAAAATTGATTGTTCTCCAAATAAGTAACTATCTCTAAATAAAGGTATTATTATTATAATTATGATTGGTATTTCATAATCATTTAAAAGATGTAAATTTTCGCATCTGATACAGTAAAATTGGTATCGTTATTGTTATTGACTCGGTGATAGAAATTAAGTCATACTTTGTCTTCTCTAATTTAGCGATAAAATCCAGCCTTAAGATTCGCTACAGTTTTGCTGTACAGCAGAAATACAAAGATTTGATCCAATTCATCGTGATGAGAGGGTTGGCCTCTTAAAATTTATGTCATCATCCTAAACTTGCATTCTATATTTGCCACTTGACATTAGAAGAATAGTAATTGACAATTCAGTCAGCACTAAATGTGAAGTTTCAATTTTGAATTATGTGTTTGAATATTTCATTTTGTTATTTTGTTAAATTTCTATTGATTAGTATCTGCATAATTCAATTACGACGTTGTACAATTGCTTGGTTTTCATGTGTTATGCACGAGGCTGCTATATAAATTGTCATCACATGCAGTTACCGATCTCGAACGGTTTGATTTTTATAGATGATAGTTAAGTATTATATTAATTTGCACCTGTGATTTTGTTTTATGTTTTACAGTTTTTAGAATTTTTGCAAAAGAAACTAAAACATTTTTAAAAGACAATGTAAGATACAGCAACCTATATATATATATAACTCTGTAAACCAACACTTTAGCGGTACTATATTCGTATTTAGCTATTTCTAATCGATTTTACGGATATCTATTTTCGATTATTTGAAAGAAATCTCCGAAATAGAAAAACAGGGAAATTTCAGGACACTGATTATAATAATAATAAAAAAAACGTAACATGAAATTGAAGCATGGTGTATTCCAGGATATGAACAAAAAACTTTATTTATATATGACTGATATACACTTTATGTAATTTGTTGTTTTATTGTATCATTCTCATTGTTGTTTCGGATAAATTAAAAAAAAGGGGGTGGGGAGTTAAATGTATAATTTGTTAAAGCTAGCAAAATCAATCTTCTTTCGTGATTTTAACACCCTTCCCATACTTAAATATAATTATTTTGTGGAATTGATTGCCCTTCCAAAAGTTACACATGTCAAATGCATGTATCTCAAAAAATCATAAAGATCAAAATTTTCTGGGTTTTTTTTATATTGGCCACGTGTATTGATTGATTGAACAAATCAAACAATATTCATTTGATACTTTGAAACTCTGATGCGACATACTTGATCGTAGTTAAATTATTTGTATATGGATATTGAGCACTGCTGTCAAAGTATGTGATGGTACGAAATTTAAACGAACAATTAACTTCTTTTACATGATTCGAGAAACATATTCTATAATATAAAACGCGTTTTTCCAGTACACTGGGAACCAAAAATTTGAAATAAAATAAACTACACTTTCTCGGTACTTAAAAACAAAATGAATAAACAAGCTCAATAAGGAAACACGATTAGCAAACTAATTGGTATTTTTTACAGATAAAATTGGCTTAGTTTTTCTGCATTATCTGTTAAACGTTCGGCACATAATGAGTATTTTAAACCAATACCAGAATTATTTATTTCCTTTAATTTCCTTCTAAAACTTTATAACTACCGCTTATTTAAGTACAAATGACATAAGACATGATAGTAGTTAGATGAATTTTTCGAACGTCTAGTGCATAAAAAACAAACCTATCATTCTCATAAAAAAATGTCTTCAGATTACGATTAGTAGTTAGTTTAATAATTCAAAAGCTGTATATAAGATTGTAGAATGAAGAAATGTACCTACATCTTTTTACTCTGATGTATACTTAAAATAAAATGTTTCTATATTGATTGTGAAGATTTATGGAAAAGTCTTTGAACAATTATCACGAGAACAATAAGGGATTATGTGTCAAAATCTTCACTTTGAATGTCGACTATTTGATTAAAGTTATGGTGTTGACTAGTCTAGACAACCGGACAAACTTCCAACTCGTCTGACGTTCCTTTTAATTCAAAATTATTATGTGTGTAGAAGTCAATTTTTACCGTACGCTGCTATGTATTTACAAATGTATATATTTTGAACGTACACATATGAACTCTTTTGATTTTCTATAATCTTTATTTCAAAATTATAGCCGTACCGGCCAAAATAATAAACAAAATACATACATAATACTAATAAACAACTAATATGATACCCAAATATAAGACTACAATTAGTATATTGCACCTGTCTGTTATGGGAAGTCGCCTTCAGTTCTAATGTTAAGGTGGTACCTAACACTACAAGGAGATAACTCTGTAAAATCAGCTAAACGTTACAATTACGTTGTATTGTTAAGGAAATATGAAGCTTCAAATTGATCAAATAGAGTGTTTGTCAAACTGCTATATAACCAACCAATATTTTCCAAGAAACAGTCTGGTTCAAGTTTTCTGAAAGTTTTTTTCAAATGGTCAAAGAAATTATTTTGTCAAAATTTTATAAAAATTAAACGAGCCAAATTAATGTTGATGAAGGTGTTGGGTACCACCTTAATTATACTAATACATGATCAGGCCAATGGTTGTCTGTCTTGACATAGCAATTTAGAAATTTGACAAAGGATGTGTGTATGGAATTTACGTTTTAAAAATCTACATACAAAAATCTAACTCATTGGCTCCATCCAACATGACCTCATTGTAAATGGAAATTCATTAATTTTAAACTAGCTTGTCGGTATTTGATCATTAAACGATGTTACAAAGTCGATACATATGCCTGCAGTGATCATCCATGTAATATAGATTGTAAAAAAATATGTAAAAGTATACAGGTTCAACGACTCATATTTAGATAAAATCGGGGGTGATCTGAAGTGTCCCGGATTTAATTGATTACGGTTATGTCTTCTCAATATCAATTTAGCTGCAACCTCTGTTTATATATATTTGTTTTACAATCGATGAGCGCAAATCTGAAAAGTTCCAATAATATAGTGACCGTTAGTTAAAAGTCGTACTCATTAATATGGAAAAAGTGAGAAATAATATCGGAAATAAATCTAAAACCGACTACAGACAAAATGGCAGTATGGGAATTGTATTTAATGTAATGTCTCTGTAACTAGGATTTGATCTATTCTTTGAAATTAATGTCGCATACGAATAATTAGTTTGCTCTTTTGAGAATGGTTAATTTGTCTTAATGTCCGTCTTATAAGGGCAATAACAACATTTCTAAAACACAAATGTGGCCGAGCAATTTCATATGCATTGCAATTGTTCAAAGTGGTGTAAAGGATAAATATGTATTGATAACCTATAGTTAAATTAAGATTAAACGAGTTCTAAATTTTGAATCCGAATCTAAGAAGCAAAACAGAAACTATTATCAATTCATTTTTAAATGACATGTGTCGGAACTATAAGAAATGAAATAAAGCTAGATATCAGTAGTTTAAAAAAAAGATAGAAGAAAAAAAGTTTTACACAAATATTCATTACAGAACATTCAGAACAGCTTTAATGGTTTCCTGATTAATTTGATTTGTTTTATTACAGCGCCTCCGGTATGTTTTGTGTTCACGAAACCCGCCTAAGTTGCACATAATTATAACCTTGATCTCGTAAATGCTTTTTTCACCTACCTTAATCAACACGAATAGGTCAATATCTATATTGCTCTCTGTAATTTAAAATTTAGATGCAATTAACCGAGTATGTTTTAATATCAATTAATGTATACGCCTTTAAGTTATTCGTATATATATAGCATTTATAGGATACTTATTAAATAAACATTTATGAAAAATAACCCTTTTCTTCTCCCGATGTAGTAATAGCTATGCACTTTCAACATCAATTCAAAGGTAACCTTTCTTGTAAGGTAAACTTTATTTAGTCACAAGGGTAAATTGTGTATACGACTATATATACTAATGTTCTTGGACACGTTTTAGTAACAATTATCCTGAAAATCTTCAATAAAGTTCAATTCCTAATTCTTACATCTGAAGCATATTTCGTTTTGTTAACGCTGTCAGAACCGTTTATTTTCAATTTAATACTGACTTTGCTAGTTCTATTGTCTACATACATCTTACTTCCTATCAAACATTAAAAACACATTTGTTACAAGCGCTAAACATTTGAAAAACAATACTTTTCAGATACAAACAGAGGATTCTAGTTATCAAAGGTATAACATATTACTATTAATACAATATGGTGTTTACGAGCAGCCACTTATTTCCCAAAGGTATTCTCAAATATTGATTTATAGTTTTGAAACGGAAGTTAAAAGATATTTATGAAACAAATAATACCATGGTTTATTACAAACGATATGAAAATACATCCTCAACAAACAGATTGTCTCTGAAGACGATTAAATGTCATTTAATGTGATTACTATTAGTTTGAGGAAAAGTCTATAAAGGAAAATACCAGGGGATAAACATGATCAAAGGAATTTTCAAAATCAGACGAAAAAGACGGAAAGATCAACAATAGTTCAACTAAAATTATAGATAAAATCTTTAAACACATATCCTTGCAATGTTCCGAAATCATAAGCAGGGTAAGAATAGTGTCAAAGCGAGTCCTGTAAAGTGGGCAATTCTCATTATTTGTTGAAAAAGTCTAATTTGAAAATAGGGATTACATCAAAAAAAATAAAAAAAAAAAACTCGTGAAAAAAGATAGTGTATGAAGAATCACAAGTGTCAAATTTGTAATAAGATGACCGGATTATATAATACAGTTCAAATCTCATTAATGCTAACATATTTCTTGAATGTTTGGAGAAAATCTCGTTCTTTTTCAAATGCAAGAGCCATATTTGCATTTAACTTTACCTTTTTTATTGCCTATATCGTTAATAATTTGGACATGCCTTGAAATGTGTATCGCTTCGATTTATTTCGTTATATTAAGACAGATAATAGATGAAAGTTCATTTTCGCATAATATCAATACAAAAGTAAAATTGCCACGTTCATTTTTATTGTGTTTTAACGTGGTGGTCAGACTTTATTGGTGGAAAGTACCCGGAGAGAACCACCGACCTTCAAATAGAAAACTGACAATTCTGGTCAATTAAGAATTGAGTCCAGTACACATGCCCCGTGCGGTATTCGAACTCAAAACTGCAGTGTTGACAGGCTATTGATACAGCGGTTCGACTACTTAGACCAGACGACCACCGATTCATTCTTACTCTTAAATCAAGCACACGAGAAGCAGGGTCTGTTTTCAACTATCTTCATAGTTTTGTTGTTAAACCTGTTGACTGTTGTTTTTTTTTTGTCTGACTGTGTTGTTTGACTTTCAAGATAACTCGCGAAAAATACAAAATATCACATAATTTGAGAGCGACCTATATTATATTTGTAATCGTGTCTCCTGTTGCGACACGCAGTCTTGTGCGGTTGTTTTAAACTCTCATCGGTTAATTCCCCATTGTATTTATGTCCTTACGTCACAGTAACAAACTCATATATTTTCAATATAAAGTTAATACTAGAAGAAAATTGTTATATTCGTTTCATATATCTTAAGAGGCTGTGCCAATAAGCATAGAGCTTCAGGTGGAAAGTGAAAAAAATAAAAAATCATAAAGCCTGGGTTAAAATGAACATCTTAGACTTATAAGACTATATGACAAGCAATAACGATCAATTGAAACAAATAAAGCTTTTTGGGGAGTCAAATAATGGTTACCATAGAAACTAGTCAGAATAATCGTCTGATTTGTTATAAGATCGATTGCTTCCTTTTCCCGATTTTTACAAATTGAATTAGAGATTCACATGGCCGGTCATACATTTGTACATGCATATAACCGAAAACACTTATCTTGTTAACATACACCTCAATTGCTCCTCTTCGAGTTCATTCGATTCTCTTAGTGTTTTGTTTTATACCGATGATTGATATCTTAACGGATTTCAATGATTTGAACTACTGTTGCCTACATGTATAGTTTCCTAGACAGGTTTCATGATCAGTTCTATTACAAAATTATGCATACAATTTTTCTTTATCTCTAACACGCTGTTTCGATGCAAGCGCCACAGGTCATCAGAGATGAGTCTTATGCAGATCAAAAGCACGTCTGGCAGAACCAATTAAGTATCTCAGTGTTAATTCCTTTTGAGGTTTTCCCTGACATAGTGGTACTTACATAACAGCGGATTTAATATTCAAATGCAAACAACATTGCAAACAACAAGACTGTTTGTCTTTTTCATTTTTAGCCATGGCGTTGTCAGTTTGTTTTAGATTTATGAGTTTGACTGTCCCTTTGGTATCTTTCGTCCCTCTTTTATACCTTTTACCACTGTAATAACTGCTTAACTGTTTGATTATATAAGTGGTTAGTTAGATCAAATTATAGATACAACTAGTTTAAGAAAAAGAAAAAAAAACGTTGGAAGGACGATGTTTTCCACCTTTGAACTTCTTCTTTATTTCAATACCTACAAAATGTACACTAGTATTCTTTATGATATTATTGATTTGTGTAATATCATTTTGCAAAATGTCACTTCGTTGAAGAAGTTTCAATGCATTCGGGGATATACACATTTTGCTGTAAAGCAACAACATATCTTATAGACACATGTTACCCAAACGTTATCATTGAATAATTTGTTACTTGATTGATGTTTGTGTCAACAACAATTCTAGCACTAGTGACTGTTTTGTGGCGGTCCAATTTTATTGTTTGCGAAGTCAGGTGCCCGAAAATAGCAACCTTCCTTTGGCCAAAAAAACAATTCTGGTTATTAAAGACTGGGGTCGAATTTACCTTCGATTTGTAGGGTTCGAACGCACAAATGTATCATAAATTATTTCGTCATAGATGCAAGGATTGAAATTTTGTACGCCAGACATGTGTTAAGTCTCAAAAGACTCATCAGTTACATATTTCACTTACTAGGCAAATATAAGTTTAGATTAGCGTTGTCATCAGTTATTAAATAAATACATAACAGTTTTTCAAGCTTTGTGATACAAATCAATGATACATTTTAACTCGGAAGATCGTGTTCAGTGGAAAAATTTACTGCGGACGATATTCAGCATTATTCATAACTTATGAGTTTGAATGGTGTTGAAAGGAAAGCATTTTTTGTGAGATATTAATGTTTAGACATCACAACTCACACGTCAAACACATTACAACAAACTGCTTTCATGTATTGTATTCATTTTACAAGTAAAAACATCGTTTACTTTCAAGAAATGATATAGCAATGACAACATTGTGTGCGAGATTTTTTATTAATCGTAAAAAAAATGTAAAATGACAAAAATACCGAACTCCAAGGGAAATTCAAAGTTGATAGACCCTTATCAAATGGCAAAATCAAAACCTCAAACTCTTTAAATGAATGGAATGGAAAACGACTGTCATAGTCCTGATTTGATATAAGCATATCCTTATGTAAAGAATGGTGAATCAAACCTGGTTTATAGCTAACTAAACCTCTCACTTGTATGACAGTCGCATACAATTTCATTATATTGACAACAATGTGTGAACAAAACAAACGGACATAACAGGTAAAAATGTCTAAAATAGGGTAAAGTCACTATAAAACAAATAACATAACTTTCCCACTGAATTCCGTGTATTCATTAAGATGTATCATTCAAAACATGAATTTGATTAGATTTGTATCTCATTACGAATATTATAATGCTATTGTTTTTGTCCTAGTTCCATGTCAGAGCATCGTCCTTTTACAACTGATTTTTTTTAATTTTTTTGTTTACATATTCTACTTATTTAATTAATATATAATTACAAGTATCAGTATAAATTCCATTATACGAATAAATTCATGGAAAGGAATATCATTGAGATGAACTACAACCGACGATGTAAAAACAAAAGCTAATTGAAAAAAGTAATAAGCAGTTGTCATTGTTAACGTATCGCGTAACGTTTAAACGACATTGAATCATCCTCCAATCCATCGAAAGTATTTCTTAATAATGTTTCAGTTCATTATTCGCATAAAAATTGTTGTTTGACATTGAAAGTTTTTTAAGAGATTTCGGTATGTATACAACATTTTTAAGAAAAACCGTTTATTACCACATATCCTTTAATTGGATGTCTGGCAATTTGATATAAGAATGTGTAAATCAACCACCTGTAGCATTGAAGGTTCAAACATTTATAAATATGTTTCATCTCCTATCTTTTCGTTCACTATTGTTTATATTAATTATATAGATATAAATCAATCAGACAAACACTTCTTTTGAATATGACTCGTACAATCACATATCTATTGCATAATACGGTATGGATTTTCTCATTGTCAAAGGTGGTAGTTACCTACAGTGTATATAGAAAAATTGCTAAATTTTGTAGCTATTTCATTTGAACTTAGGTGGATAGTTGTCCCAATGGCGATCATACTACATCTCCTAATTTTGATATAGAAACAGACAAATGCCATTAAAGTCTTTGTGTGACCATGTCTTGCTTACATATTTCTTTGAAGTGCGTATTCCCTACCTTCCATTCTCAATTTTACAAAAAAAAATATTATTTATTGTGTTTTCAAATAATTCTGCATAAATGTGTATGTTTCAGCTATAAGAATATAAGTTCTATATACTAACCTTCAATAATTTCTGAATTTACAGTACATGTATATAAAGTTTGAATGGTTTGCAAAAAGGCAATATGTGTAATGGAACTTGACGGAAGAAAAATATATAAGCATAGACATGATAGACAATGATAGAAGTCTCATCTGTGTCTTATTTTGATGATTGAAATGGCAATACCTTATGATTACATGTACATCATTGTACATTGTGTCTGTAAATTAAACACGACTAAAAGTATGTTTTCTGTTCAAATACATTATAACGGAACATACGTGTACAAGTTCAACTTTTCCCGGGATTCATGGTTAATACCAAATTGTTGCTTTTATCTTGAACTTCTTTAAACCACAACTGATGTCCTTTTGTATGTTTTGTGTGTTTGACATCAATTTTGATTGAGCTATTGATATATTTATTTTATTTTTCTGCATTGTCCATGGAATTTGAACTTGTCGATTGCTGGTATTCAGTGTTCTCATGTTGACTGACTCGTTTCACCTTATAGTAGATTCTTTTGAATATATTACAAGAATATAGAAAATCCTAAATTTAGCTGGTGAATGTACATGTACATGAAAATTTCCTTAACATGAAATTTAAAGTATGGGGTACCGCCTCCTATTGAATAACCTGAATCTCAAACTTTAAACCTGTATCCACCACTGTATGTTTCATGTCATTATTTTTACAATTTTCTAAGGATTTCTCATGGTTTCTTTTTATTGAATTTTGTACTGTTACACCCTCAATTGGTAAAGGCAGTACAATTTACAAGACGAGCATTTAAGCTAAATGGCTATGTTGTAAGAATTTTGCGCATAGTTGTAGGCCTTACACTGACATTTAGTTGTTGACTTCTACATCATTTAGTTGCTTGTCCATGTTGCGGAGAGTTGTCTCATTAGCAATGAAACCACATTTTCTTATTTTCATATGTACCCATACATTTACATGATATGTAATGCCCTTTCTTAATCACGTTAATGTCACAGTAAAACTCTGAAAAAATGTTTACTATGTGATATTTTTATATGCCAGTCTCTCAAGCGAAAGCTGATGTTGTTCTTTTTTGGTTGCTGTCTGTTTTTATGTGTTAGTGCCTTATGTATTTAATGTAGCAAAACTCAGTTAATTATATGTATAAATGCATATGTGCGGGAATTTCTCGCTACATTGAAGACCTGTTGGTGACCTTCTGCCGTTGTTTTTTTTTTTTTTTTTTTTTCTATGGTCGGGTTGTTGTCTCTTTGGCACATTCCCCATTTCCATTCTCAATTTTATATGATAAGAGTTTTACTCATTGATGAAAGCTGTACAGTGACCTATAAATAATTGTGATGAAAGACCCAATAACTTTCATAAAAATCTGAAATCGATCTGACCTAATTACTCA
The DNA here is from genome assembly GCA_037788925.1 of Mytilus galloprovincialis. NCBI lineage: Eukaryota > Metazoa > Mollusca > Bivalvia > Mytilida > Mytilidae > Mytilus > Mytilus galloprovincialis. Next base: position 63,254,590 of record CM075341.1, read on the forward strand.
TTAAATTGTAAATACAATGCATAAAACACTTGTAAACGGAAATATTTAATCAAATTACTGTTTTGATACACACGCATGACAAAACAATAATGGATGAAGTTACTGTTCAAATGTTGATACTGCTGTTCTTATGTAAATTTACAGATATCTATAACTTTAATCCCTTCGATGTTGGTCTTCTGTTAGTAATAAATTTCACATGTAATTTTTCCACTATACATGTACAATGTATATGTGCACACATTCTTTTAAATTGTACTGGATAATCTCTGTGTTCATGTTGAATGTGAGAACTGTTAACTTTCGATCAACCTGTACGCTTGTAGAATAATCTCTACCAGGCTGCTAACCATTTTTAACATGATGTTTGACATCACCTTGATCACACTTGATCACACTGTGGAATGTCTGGTTGGAAAGTTCACTTTATTCCATTTCAAAAAGTGATGTTGCCCTGAACACATTGTTTTTCATGTTTTCTGAATGACGATAGAATATGTGTTGGAAAGGAAGTATTTTGACTCAAAGCTTGTGGATTACCAACTGTTCATACATTCTGCAGTCCCTTATTGCAATATACATGTACTTTTGTTCTCATCATTGACATGGTCATCTTCAACCTGTAATAATAAAAAAGAAACAATTTACAATTGTGTACACAAAAAAAAAACATCCAGCTTGTCAAGTAAGCAGTATTACAGATACAAATATTTTTCATATATAAACATGTATGATGTATATTGTATTCCAGGTATACATGCAACAATTCTGTGAAAAAATGGTTGGTAAAAAACTTAACAATATCCAACGAACATTTTTGTAAAACAGTCCCTAACTATCAATATAACAAGTTTTTGCAAACAAAAATGTTTGTTAATTTAATTTACTTCTGGCCAGAACAAATTTAAATTAAATGCTTGTTTTTAGCCTCCAAGTTGAAACCAAAAAGGTTCTGGTAGGTAATTCGCCATTTCAGAATCTATATATAGGACTATGGGTAATCTCATTGTTCGTACACCAAAATGAAAATAACGCAACATCATTGGATGGAATTCCAATATTTAGAACGTGTTCAGCCAATTACAACTTTTTGGTAAACGCTTTTGAAAATATTACCCAGAATGCATTAGATTTCGAAACGACAAATTTATTTTATGTCTTTACTTTTGTTATGCCACACCCTAATGCCCCATCTACAATAGTAGAAGGGCATTATGTGTTCTGGTCTGTGCGTCCGTTCGTTCATCTGTCTGTCCCGCTTCAGGTTAAAGTTTTTGGTCAAGGTAGTTTTTGATGAAGTTGAAGTCCAATCAACTTGAAACTTAGTTCGCATGTGCCCTATGATATGATCTTTCTAATGTTAATGCCAAATTAGAGTTTTTACCCCACTTTCACGGTCCACTAAACATAGAAAATGGTAGTGCGAGTGGGGCATCCGTGTACTATGGACACATTCTTGTTTTTAAATGATTATACAGGTACATTCCAGAACAGCAAATATTCTGACTTCCAAACCAATACCAAATAAGAATTAAACGCCCTGCAGCAACCCAGTGTTCGCGATCCCCAGGGTATTTCAGTGTAATGTGATGCTATATTTCTTGAATGTGATGCTATCTCAGTGGCGGGTCAAGAATTTATCATAAGTTAAGGCCCACTGCACTGACTACCTAAGAAGGGCCCTGCTCCAGTCTTGCTTCCGTGATTTCCTTAATAGGCAACACAATTTTCTACCGAATCCAGGACCCCCCACAACCTACCCCCCTCCCCTCCTCTATTTCATTTTGAATCTGTTCCTGCTGAGAGTTGTTGGCAATCATAATATGTTTTCCAGTTTTGATATATCTTATTTTATATTATTTGATGAGAGGAAAGCTAGATACAAATGTAAATATTTTTTATTCGGTACTTGTGGGATTCCAATGTCCATGGGTGACATTTGTTTTTCAATATTTTCAAAGACACCTCCACATACATGACATCAATTTAGCATTAGGCTGAATTATTATAATATTAATTTTCTCTTTTAATACATGTTACAAGTACATATTTCAAAAAGACTTTTATATATACAGAATGAACTTTATTTTGGTAGTACAACATGTCGAACAGAAAGAACTTCGGTACATGTAGCTGTCTCATGATATATGATTATGTACACAAACAATGTAAAATGTACACCTTACATCTTCTTCTGTTCATATACATGTACTCGTGTATGTAACAATGTTTTAGATTTTAACGAGAGAAATTTATTTATTACTGAAAAATTATTACACCAGGGTTTTCGATATCACAAACTAGTTAAAACATTTAGTAAATTTTATCAACGGTATAAGGACATCATTCGTAAATATAGCTCAACATGCAGACTTCTTATACGTTCAGGTATTTCACATCCAATATTTTATGGAAATATTCTTTATAAAGCACAAAAATGTCAGTATTCACCTCAGAAGCTAACAAAACCTTTAAATAGACTTATTAAGAAGGGATATAACTACGATACTGTTGTCAGTTGTCAGGTCATTAAAGATTGCATATTTTGGCGTTAATATTGTTTCACTTATAGGGTCTTTGCATCGGAACTAAACACATTTTTTTTAAAACCAGTTGTTGGCATGAAACGGGTTATGTTCTTCTCGTATATGTTATGATGGTATGATGCTAAACCCCTCACGGGAAGGATTGTGCCTGATATTCATATGATGAATACATAATCTTTCAATCAGTTTAATTGAAGTCTGGAGCTGGCATGTCAGTTAACTGCTAGTAGTCTGATGTTATTTATGTATTATTGTCATTTTGTTTATTTTCTTTGGTTACATCTACTGACATCAGACTTGGACTTCTCTTGAACTATATTTTAATGAGCGTATTGTTATGCGTTTACTTTTCTGCATTGGCTAGAGTTATAGGGGGAGGGTGGAGATCTCATAAACCTGTTTAAATCCGCCGCATTTTTGCGCCTGTCCCAAGTCAGGAGCCTCTGACCTAAGAACGCCTCCGGGTGCGAGAATTTCTCGCTGCATTGAAGACCTGTTGGTGACCTTCTGCTGTTGTCTGCTCTATGGTCGGGTTGTTGTCTCTTTGACACATTCCCCATTTCCATTCTCAATTTTATTTTACATATTAAAGAACTACAACATGTACAGATGTACAAAGTAGCATACAGAATAAAATAAGGGTATATATGTTACAGTGAATTTGTATAATCAGGGATTATGTAGAATCCCTAAAATTTTCAGGGATTATGTATAATCACTAGAAAAAACGTCAGGGATTATACAGAATAACTAAAATGATACTAAAATATATAACGGTGTCTTCCCATTTACCGAACTTTTTAAATTTTTTATTTTTGTTAATTATTGGGTTGTTTGTTTAGACATAATAAGGTGTCTTTCTAAAATTTGACAGTAAATTTGTTCCTGTATGTTTTTATATTATTTAATATATATATATATATATATTACATTAATGTAAACATTCATAAGATTGTCAATTCTATCCCGAATTTGTCAATTAAAACAGCAAAAGACGTAGATATGTCTGAATGTTTTGGTATTTGAGCAAGTGTAAAATCATTTGTTCCCCGGACTAATGCTATACCGACCAGAAACTTAAAATTTTACGACACTAGAGAGACAAAAGTCAATAATTTTCTTCAGTTTTACCGGTTTAAGGAAAGTAAGAAATATTAAAACATGAGGGAAAATACAAAAACAATGACCTCTTGTGTTTTAGAACTTGAAAGTTAAGTTAAGTTAAGTTATTTAATATTATATAAATAAACCGAAGTTAAGTTAAGTTATTTAATATTATATAAATCAACCGAAGTTAAGTTAAGTTATTTCATATTATATAAATCAACCGTCGTTGCACGGGACTGCTATCGTTGACCGGTCTGATTGCGTTGATATCTGCATCGTGAGCGAGAGCCTTATCCCCACTGCTACCGGGGTTAACATTATCAATTGGGAAATCAAGCCATTTAAACTGTACTTTGAAAATGATTGAAATATATGAAATAAGTTATTAAAAATCTTGATAAAACTATAGGGGGGTCTCAACACTTGCAGGTGCGTGTAGCTCACAGCTTAAGGATATGAGGAAAAGTAAATGTGTTTTATAAATCACAAGTCTACTACCAATAATTATGCACACGTTTTAGAATTCATATTTTTATAACATATAATTGAAAAAGCCATATTTAAAAATCTTATGAAATCCTTGTTATTTTTTCATAGTTTTTTAAACAAAAAAGGTGCCAATGTTAAGTGAAAGAAAAATCTAGAGGGAATTATTTCCCGCAAAATTTTCAACGGCTTATATCTCGAAATCAAGCACAAGGACCCTCCATTTTTTTTTTTTTTTTTTAGTTTCTTTATTTATATACTTTCAATTTATAACAGTCTTTTAAAAAGCTTGTTATTTTTAAACAGAGAAGCGAACATCCTTAATAATGTATAACGTTAGGCATAATATATTAATATGAAAGACACAAAAATATTGAAATGATAAACACAATATAATTAAATGATAAGCAAAATATATATTGAATAATTGATGTTTGGTTTTTAATACTGACTTTATCAGCAATAATATCAAGCGAGTCCTTTTTGATATTTCCTGTTTCAGTATTAATAATATCAAGCGAGCCCACAAGGGCGGGATGATGAAGTTAGTATTAAAATATTAACATGATTAAATGGCATAATTAAATGATAAGCACAATATAATTAAATGATAAGCACAATATATATTGAATAATTGATATTTTGTTTTTAATACTGACTTTATCAGCAATAATATCAAGCGAGCACTTTTTGATATTTACTGTATCAGTATTAATAATATCAAGCGAGCCCACAAGGGCGGTTTGATGAAGTTATTATTAAAATATTAACATGATTAAATGGCATAATGATTATTTTTTTTATCGTATTGTTTTAGCAATTGTTTTTAGGTTGAGATATGAATTAAACTGAAATTGTCATCAAAACTACTTTCACGCGTACAATCTTTTTGATAAATGTTAATTTTATGCACAATATTTTTAAAAACAAACATTTTATTTACAAACTAGATTTGGATGGCATCGACTATTACACATTTGTCCTGGGTTTTTTTTACATGTATATCTATTAAATTCATATTTGTTTTTACCACAATATCAAGAGGCAGTCGTAAGTCATTCAATTTATATGTTGCGTCAATAAGTAAGACTTCAGGATATTTATCAAAGAAATTTTGCATTGGTTTATCCTGGCAAAATATTCTATTCAAAACACCAGATTCATCTTTTACTACTTCTACTTTTGCACCTGAAATATAATAAAATATTTCAGGTATTCATATTCAGGTTAAAATGAACCAAATTATAAAAGTCGTCCCCACAGTTATAATATCACTCTCTTCCATTTTAAGAATATTTACTAACTGAGAAAAAACTGTTCACTTACCTGTATATATATGTGTATATTTATAAAAATTTTGAGTAGTTTTAATCAATTTATTCACTAATTGCAACAAATTCCGTCTATATTTCACGTTTCGTTCCCGATCTGACGGCATTTTAATAGAAAACCGGATATGGGTACGTGCAGCCTAGAGGACGGCAATTTGATTATTCGTACCCTCTTGCGAATACGCGCAGACACTGCCTTACTTAAACTTTCAATGAATAAGAAAAAAATTATAATTTGTCTATATTAATTTGTTTCATCATCTTTGGAGCTTTTAATTATTGATGATCACTGAAATCATATTAGGGAATTTGTAGAATACTAATGATTTTAGTGATTCTACATAATCCCTGAAAAATCAGGGATTCTACATAATCACTGATTATACAAATTCACTGTAACATATATATTTCAACTTTATTCTGATAGTACAACATGTCGAAACAAACAATGTACAATGTACATCTTACATCTCCCTTTATTCATATTCATAAACATATTAAAGAACTACAACATGTACAGATGTACAAAAGAGGGACGAAAGATACCAAAGGGACAGTCAAACTCATAAATCTAAAACAAACTGACAACTCCATGGCTAAAAATGAAAAAGACAAACAAACAACAGCACACACGACACAACATAGAAAACTAAAGAATAAACAACACGAACTCCACCAAAAAACTAGGGGTGATCTCAGGTGCTCTTGAAGGGTAAGCAGATCCTGCTCCACATGTGGCACCCGTCGTGTTGCTTATGTGATTACAAATCTGGTAAATAGTCTAATTCGGTAGGTCACATTCATGAACTACAACATATAGCATACAAAATAGAATTAAAAACCAATTGTTCAGAGAACAATTGAAAGTCTTTCCACATCAAAGAAATTTTGGTAAGAACATAGTTTCGTCATACTGATGCGATAAATAATGGTTTAATTATATTTTCAAGTGATATCAGGGAGATAATATGCTACTTCCGGTGAAATAAATGCCACTTCCAGTGTCATATGATAGTTTCTATTACACTGATTCCAAAATATAAAGTTTTTATGTACTTTTGTATGTAGAATTGGAGATAATTGGCCACTTCCGGTTTGTTGGTAGTCATTTTTCAAGGTCATGTATCACCTAACCTTTGTACAAGGTCAAATGGCTTTATAATGAACTTATTTGAACTTATAATCAAATAACCCCATATCAAGACATTTCAGGGGTATTAACTCCTACAAGATGACAATAAATTGTATCGGACTTAATGTAGCATATCTTTATTAGAATAAACATGATAAATCAAACATTTTGCACTTGTTCTTTTATATGTATCTTTTAAAGTGTCGGAGAAAATGCAAATACAAGCAAAAGTCACAATTGAGAACTTGACCTTGACCTTTGACCTTGATCTCATTTTCTAAGTTAGGACCTAGGCGCCTCAAATAAAAATATCCCAGGCTTATACGGTTAACGGTTGATGAATTGAAGACACATAACGACAAATTTATTGTGTAAGGGTAGATAACTCCTATAAAATGTCATCGAATCGCTTCGATCCAAATTAGCCAAAAATTCATGAGGATGTAATGAACAATTTGTAAGAGGAATTTTGTCGCTATCTTTTTTTTTGTTACGAAGGAGATGCACAAAGATGATAAACAGTGAATAGGGAGATAACTCTTCCAAAGAAAATGATTCGCCTTAGCAGGGTGAAATTTAAAGCGCATAAACTATACGATACAATATGAGAAATATCTAAGCGACATATTGCGAAACAAACATTATCGCAAGAACAAAATTTGGCGGAAGAAAAAAAAAATAATAATAAATAGAAATCAATTGTTTATAAAACAATTGTTAGATGGTCTTTCCCCTCCAAAACATGAATAATTGATTTTTTGATTGATTGATTGATTGATTGATTGATTGGTTGACTGGATTACTGATAAAACCCATTGATTGATTGGTTGGTTGGTTGGCTAATATACTAATTAAACCCATGGGATAGGGTCTCTTTGAATAAGCAAAAAAGAAACTAATGCGATCTTGGAACCCGTATTAAACAGATTTATTGATTAGTTGATTGGTTGGTTGGTTGATTGAATGATTGATTGATTGGTTGATTGATTGGTTGGTTAATTAATAATTAATTGGTCTGCATGGCACTCTCCCTCTCTTAGCGGGGCCTAGGACTTAAAGTCTATATTATGACCTACGACGTGGCTGCGTACTTATTCATCTTGCACTCTCAAACAGACAACCTAAGGATATCCTAAAGAATAAAAGTCCTTACATCTTCTTTTTTTTTTTTTAATTTTACTCTATTTTATTTTGGAATTCGTACTTCGTGGTTTCTTTGACGTGCTGTTTGCATTTTGTTCGATCTTGTAGGAAAAAAAACTGAGTAACATTTCGTCTTACGATACAATATGAGAAATATCTAAGCGACATATTGCGAAACAAACATTTATCGCAAGAACAAAATTTGGCGAAGAAAAAAAAAATAATACTAATAATCAGAACAAATACAATAGGTCTTTCCACAGAAAAGTGGAAAGACCTTATAATAATCAGAAGAAATACAATAAGTCTTTCCACAGAAAAGTGGAAAGACTTAATAAGGGTATACATATTTGAACTTTATTCTGGTAGTACAACATGTCGAACAGAAAGAACTTCGATAGCTGTCTTATGATTTATGATTATGTATACAAACAATGTACAATGTACACCCTACATCTCCTTCGATTCATATACATATTAAAGAACTGCAACATGTACAGATGTATAAAGTAGAATACAGAATAAAATAAAGGTTTATATGTTTGTATACATGTAAGATATCATTTGGGTACAGGACCAAAAGTCCAGGTTTTTAAAAACTTCTTTCAAGTCTCTCATAATTTCTCTTTAGTAAGTACTACATTTTTTGTACATTACAGACGAATAGCGTACTATGCAACAATTTCTATAGAAAAAAAAATCTGGCCTATGCCTATGGCAGCCGAAGAATAAAAAAATCAATCAGCATACAGTTACACTTAAGTCTTTCAAGTCTTTACTTTGAATTTTTGTTGTTTCCCCACGTCGAAAAACTGACCTTGCATGATGCAGCTTTGAAATTGAGGAAAATAGTAGTTTGTACATGTACATATCTACATATAGCTTCAAAACACCTGGCAGTGTCTTGCACCTTTATTATCACAGAGTTTATAACTTCGCAGACAGTGAAGACTATCTTCATTCTGACAATTCACAGACAGTGAAGACTATCATGCATTACCATGCATGAGCATCACAAGAGTTATTTGCCCCTGAAAAAATTGCCTTAACATACCCGCGTTTTCAATAGTTTGCGTTGAGTTTGCAATTTGCTATATATTTGATATATAACATTGCACGCGTTTTAACTCGGCCGATAATATGCTGATGAACTGCTTATCCCCGAGGCTTGAATTACCCCAACAGCTCAGTATGAATATATGGGTATTGTATGATTACAATTTGCTATTGAAAATAATGAAAGCACATTTTAAATTGAGGAATGCGTTACCTTCATGCATAGCTCGTGTACCTTGTCCGTGTTTGGCTTTATGTATTGGTCCTGTTCGGTTATATCAGCTCTACAATGTTTGCATTCAGTTTGAAATTTTAAAATACTTTAGCCTAGTACATTACTACATATACATACATTGTCGAAATTAGCATCAGTTACAGTAAAATTAGTACCGTTAATGTTATCACATTTTATATGTAGTTGATTTTATCCCATTGTGTTGTTTTGTTATGCAAATATGTGGCATGATCGAGATATAGCAATTATTATGCTAAAAGTAATGCTATGGGATTTGCTTGAGATGTGACTTTATAGGCAAAAACATCAGTGTGACATTGGTATAAACATGATTTTGTTATGTCCTGGTAGTATTGAAATGTTTTGTCACGAACTCATACAGTACATGAACATCATCAATTATTATACTGTTAATATATGAATATAAAAAAAGAATTTGGATGTTCAGATCGATTTTTGGACATCTTTTTAAATTTTAATTCATCGATTGCCTTTTTTGACGATTTTGTTTAAAGAGAACAAGACGTTGCATCTTTTCTGATGCAATTGACACCTGTACAAATATTACAGTTAAACTATTATGCATTCAGATATAGTTATGAGTTTATCTTTACGATTTAAGTGAACACAGTTTCATGAAAAAAAAGACAACAGAAAATCAAATGGCAACTAAGGATTATCTACGCATGAATATATTACCTAAGCTGTATTTCGAAAACAAATCTTTTAGAATGTTATGTCCCCAATGCCTCTCATCTTCAAACGTTTTACCTTTCAAACTATTTGATTCGAGCTTCACTTTCGTAGACGAAACGCGGGTCTGGCGAACAAAATTGTATTTCTGGTATTTAATATGAGATTATTTATCGATGCCATGAAGATATAAATTTGGCTTTAAAAATGGGAGATTGTAAGATTATATATATAATCTCAAATTAAAAAAAGTGATTACAAAAATCGGACTTTTGTTCTGTACATTATTGACAGCTTTAAAAAAAAAAGACATCTAACTGTTTATTAGTATTTTCTGTTTAAATGTTTCATTTGCTTGTTGATAAACTATGCTATATGTTATAGATTTCAGCGTATCAAAAAGTATCAACATGCTACATTGTGTGGGGAAACGCCAACCCTCTTCAAACACAAAGTGAGAAAAGTTAAGACAATGCTATAAATAAGAAACTATTTCTATCGCTATATAAATTATGCATTATTTCGAAAACATGACACCTATTGACAATTACAACATCTACAAGGTTATTGGTGTTTATTTGAATGCTAAATAATCCATAACTGACATATATATTGAAAACACTTCTCCAGTTGTTTTAATATTCTGTCGCTAGTGTTACTCTCGTTAAATTTAATAGAAAATTGTATATCAAAAACCGCTAGAGAATTGGTATTAAGTATATCATTCTATATTATATAATCGCGTTATTTGTTTGTAGAACAAATGAATTTTGTTTTGATTAAGTAAGAACATACCAAGGAATTACCTTAAATCTGATCACCGAATACTTGACATGCACACCACGACAAAAAGAAAAAAACCAAGACAAACAAAAAACAAAGAAGGCAAAGAACAATTTAGATGGTACCAAACTCCTTGTCTAAATGAATTTGACTCGTTTAATTTTCATTAGATTTAAATATTTACTTTGACCCTTTGACAAAAATATAAACATTTGAAAAAAACTTGAACCACATATTTTATCGGAATAATTTCATTGAATGTATAGCAGTTTGACAAACACTAATTCTGATCATTGAGAAGCTTAAAATTTCTTTACCAACTTGAACATGTTGAACGTGATTAAAACAATCGGCTTATTTTTACAGGGTTATTTCCCTGTAGTGGTTTGTACTACCTTAACAAAATATTTCTGATCTCATGTCTCAAATTGGGTTTGCGCATGTTCTAAATCTAAAATGTAGTTTAGGGTTAAAATACAGAAACAAATACCAATACACATTTGAAGAACTCTCTAGACGAAACATATGTTACCAAATGCATCACTAAAAAACGAACTGACAATGCCATGGCATAAAAAAAAACCTCCGAAAAAGAAACACCAGTCTTCATACACAATATAGAATACAAAAGACTGGGCAATAACAATAAATGTATCCAAAGTTTTTCTCAGGTGCTTCCAGAGGGTAGGCAGATTTTGCTCCTCATGTGGCACCATGTTGTTCATGTCAGTACAACACCGATGATAAATCTTGTATGGAATTCTTATTCGAGAAAAAGAGAACGCTATTGTTGTTACGCCGTTTTAAACATATCCGTCGTCAGCTGATATTCCTTAAAGCATAACGAGCTCATGATAGCATCAGAAAATGTTTCGAGGGGGTTACTTCTACATTGTACTTCACCACTTGGAATTCTTTAAAACATCTGCTATATAAATACAAAACTATTTATTCAATGTCCCCCTCAGCATGGCTTGTCAGCATATCATAATATGATATTAATCTAGTAATGAACCGTGACGACATAAAAGAGCACATGGTTGTCACAGTGTAAATATACATGCTCTGTAAATTGATTGGTTGATTTTTTTTAACACCACTTACATCACTATTTCGTGGCGGTCAGTATTTATTGTTGGAGGAAACCGGAGCGCCCGGAAAGAACCACCGACCTTCCATAGGAAAACTGAAATTTCTTAGTCAGTTAAGATTGGAGTCGGGTGCACCACCGGGTAGACCATTGACGCCTTTCATGAACAGTAAAGGACATTTGTTTAAATCATTAAGCTATTAAATGTTCCTTTCGGTTACAAAAAGTAATCAGAAACCGAAACAAGGAATCTGTAGATTGTTTTTAATGTAATCATTATCACCGTGTATCATCGTACAGCGAATTTAGGTAATAACCAAGCGGGCGTAAGCGATTTTGATCTTCCACGGTAACGAAAATCTTTGTTTTGTTCACATACTATCAATGTGTACTTCAATCTAAACATAATTGTTGTTATAAGAAATGATTTGGTCGTAGATTGATGATTAGAGATGTCTCATTATTTTCATAAAACAAGAACGATTACTAAAAACATGTGAAAATACTTGTCTCATCCGATATATTATATATTCATTGCAACTCTTTTTCTGATAGAAGGCCACTGTGTGTGTGTAATAAAAATAGCTGGTTCAATCATTGGCATTAAAATATTTCATACATATGTAATTTCTTTTATATTTTATCCCGAAAGAAGCGTTGTGTACGGTGTTTAGCTGACCACATAAATCCTTATGTACGGTGCAAAGTTAAGTTGTTGTACACCGTACATACAAACTTTATTTTCATACTCGTTTATTACCCCAAAAGTTTCAAAGAATGAGTAATCACAGCTAGGTAGATTTATGATTGGTAACTTTTACTTTTGCCCTGTATTAGGTTTCGTTCAGATAAGACATGTAAATGTCTCAACAACTGTATGATCCTGTATCGAAACTGAACATTAGTGTTGACATTCACAACTATTTGCACATAAACAAGTTAATTGTTCTTATTAGAATATCAAAGTTGTTTTATGAATAGGAAAAATCGATGCGAAAAATATTTGCGAGCAGAAATTTCAAATGTTGAGAAATGTACATTGAATATTGATTAAAGCAAACGGAATTCTTTGTCCTCTTTGTTCTTTCTTTATTTTATTTTTTTGGCCAATTTTTCGAGCGTCACTGATAAGTCTTTTGTAGTGGAAACGCGCGTCTGGCGTAGAACTTGTATAGCCTGGTATCTATATTTAGTTAATTACCAAATTCAATTAACGTATAATCTGCATCAATTGTAAAACTTTGATCTACATTTGTAAAAACATTTAGATTAAAGGTTGAAATATGCATTCCTTGTCTAAAATATATCAATTAATAATGCCTTGTAATTAGCCGTTAGCTTAACACTGTGATTGTACGATATATTGATTATCTTGTTGTACGAATAGTAAAAAAACGACACAGTTACATAAAAGATACGTCTGTCAGTCTACAAGTTTGAAAACATAAAGCCTAATACAGATGCCTGGCTGGATAATTGTGACGTATTATCTATGTACATCTTTGCCTGATCATTAAATTATTATCGGCAGTTTAATTTTAATTTTGTATGATCAGTAAACAGCCAAGATTGCAAAATCAAATACCCACCTACGAATGATCTAATCTATCTTCTCAGATCAGTTTTGGAAAGCAATGTATCAGATTTCATAGGACAGACAGCTTTATAATCAAAACCATAGCTTCCTTTATCGATATCGAACAAGGTGTCAGAGTCGAATCGTATTTGAAGGTTTCATGAAGGACGAGGTAATCAGATACTTTAAACTACAAATAATCCTGATGATAAACAACATATTTTGTTACAGTTTAAATTAAACTTAATCAAAAGAGGATATATGAAGATTGAAAACCAACACTACATTTATGAGGGATTATCAAGTTATAGATCTGATTAAATGAGAAAAATGCCATAACACACGCAAAGGAACATCCATTAGTGTGAGCAATGTAGTTCAACCCGTTCAGTCATCAATGCATCATTAAAAGTTGACATCTACTTGAATATAATAAGGTCGGCAAAAAAGAAATATTATCAGTCAAAACCAATGAAAGCGCGTAAACTGAATAAAGATATATCCGATTATTAACATCACAAACATGTTAATAATAATATAAATTATGTGAATCCCTGATGATGTCGCGCCCACAATGCTTAAGCCCATACATTGTTGTGAATCAGTTTTCTTTTATTATCCAAAAACTGGTGAAACACTAGAATAGTATAGGATTGATGTAAGTAATACATGTACTAGCATCTCTTTTGTCATTGTAATATAATTACAACTATATCTTATTTATATGGAGTCTTCCGGAAAAAAAATGTTTGTATTCGTGATTTTGATGGAAAAGAGGGGCGAAAGATACCAGAGTGACATTGTACTTCATAAATCGAAAATAAACTGACAACACCATGGCTAAAAAAGAAAAAAAAAGACAAATAAAAGTACATAAAACACAACATAGAAAAATAAAGACTTAGCAACACGAACCCCACCAAAAACTGGGGGTAATCGCAGGCGCTCCGGAAGGATGAGCAGATCCTGCTCCACATGTGGCACCCGTCGTGATGCTCATTTTATTACAAACCCGGTAAATAGTCTCATTCGGTAGGTCACAATCGTGAAAAGTGAACGCGATTGTAGTTACGACATAAGGAACATATCCGATATCATCTGCGTCCGTAAAATTTACGAAAGGATGATTTCAACTTCACCATTTGGAACTCTTAGTCTAATAGCTTTCTTGTGAGCAGCAACCCTCTATCAAGGAAATCATGATAGGAAATACAAGCCAGGGAATACCGTATCAATCGAGAGATATATACTCCGTATGCAGACGCTGCTGGAATGTTGCTACAAAGAAATGGAAAGTTCACAATGGGGAAGCTGAAATCATCTCTTTTGTCGTAAAGTTTTGTTTTCAACCGACCCTCATTGTCAATGTCTAGATATAAGTCAATATATGAGGCAGACTTAACTGTATCTGTTATATCCTTTATCTCTAGTCAGATTTGATAGATGCATTAGACACAGTCACCAAATTTTGAATTATTTAGTGAGAGAACATCATCTATATAGCGGAAAGTAAAGTTAAAAGATATTGCTAACTTCTTTTCTTTCTTCATAAGAAGTTCCTGTATGAATTAAGCCTCATAAGAATAAAGGAACAAATTCATTTTGATGGAAAGTTAGAATGTGTTGATGTTAGGTGTAAACAATTATCATATTCTGTTAACGTCAAATCACCTGAACAGTTTTATTCCCAGAGCAGACTAAATTTAATTTGTATAAACTGGACTATAACAATTGCATGAATGGCATAATTATATTGTATTATATTTCTCGTATCTTAATCAAATGTTTTATTGTATTCTGTTTAATTATCCCTCCGACTATCAAATACGTTAACGACTGGTACACATCAATCGTACCTAAATCACGACCAATTTAAATATTGATTTTTCAAAACGGGAATGCTTTTAGCGCATACGATATATAGAACAGTTTTTTGAAAGAACAAACACCTTTAAAATAATAAAAGATCTAGAGTCAACAACCTTGACCGACAATGGTAAATATGTTATTGCTTTACAAATAAAATACAATGCATAAAAAGAGATAAAAGGGTTAGCAACTATAAAACACAATACAACAGACTACATCAACCACTAAAATATTACTTCTCTGGAAGGGGAAAACGCCACTAAATATAAATATATAACAACGCACGCTGCATGGTTCAGGAAGCATGATTTTATACAGAAACAAAATTTGATGAGGTTAAACCATTTTTGTGCCAACAATTAAACGCTTGTCCATCTATACCATAAGCCATAAAACTAAAACTAGCAATTATAAACCATCGCAATGCATCTCCCATCGGAATGACTATCAACTTGCCAACATAAATAAGACACATGGAGTAAATATTCTTCGTTATACAAGAGGAAGTTAAATACGGTATTCCATCGTTCTGTTTTGCTGATCGAGAGAGTCCCCAACCCAACCTCTTAAAAACACAGTCACAAAAAAACAATTTCCTAACTAATAAACAAATCTTTTTTTGTTATATTTAGTTTTAATATTTTTAAATCTCGGTTAATAGATTTGTCAACCGTATAGTTGCATCAATAAGGTAAATGTCTCATTTCACAATTCAAGCGTTGATCATTCATCATTATGTTTCCTAAGGATAGTTTAAACGAATTTATTTTTGTCGGATAATAGAGATTCGAATACAAAACAAAATATACAGATATATTTCAATTCTATTTTGATGTAACTCTTTAGGAATTTAAATTGTAATGTGTATGTTTTTTTTATGTGTATAGAGATCTTTCACACAGAACAAAGACTATCAAATGCATCAATTTTAAATATTTAGTAAACATTTGATTTGAAACAATCTTTTAAGATATAAAACAAAGCATTTTTTTTTCTCTCAATCAATTTAAATTCTGTCAAAGCAACCTATGTAAATTAAGTGGTGTTCCGATCATTCGATTACGAACAAATAAGATTGTTTCAGTCTTTCTTCGACGTCACTTCAGGTTTCTTGTTGCCATTGAGAAATTAAGATTGCAATTTGTTGACCTTTGCGATGTGTATGTGTCCAGCCCGTTTCAGCAGCAATCAGAAGATTTTAACATACCTGTCTTTTGATCAGTATATTTATCATTTGTTTATTAATTGTGTCATATTACTTATAATGAAATATGGACAGCGCATAGCTTTGCATAATGTGTGATGCAACATTACATGAGTCGCTTAACCTGTCGGCGCACCTGTTCTCACTACTTTTGGAGTTAATGCACTTTTTCAATTGGTTTTACGAGGTTTTATGTTTAAAATGAATTAAAGAAATTGGAATATCGGTTAACATCTGTTGCGTCTTTTTTCTGTAGTTTATTTAAAATCTCCATATATATAAAAAAAAACAAGAAAACAAAAAAAAACAAAAAAAAACTAGTACTAAATGCACTATTAAGCGACTAAAACGACTAAATCCACTAGAAGCGACATATCGGAAAAGTGCTGATGTAACGGTCAGAATATTAAGTTCAAGAAATATCATTATAAACAATAAGAATACGCATGTTATAAGACGTATCAAATCAAAACAAGATCAAAAGGCACAATAATCGTTTACAAATGGTAGAACAATATTAAAGCTACTGCTTTTGACAACTCAGATCGTGCAAGCTGATAGCTGTTTAGGAAAAATCGTTCGCACATCGAGTGATGAGGGTCGATTTCCAGCTGAATCACAACGAACACTTTAGAATTGGTATTTACTGCTCTACAACTAGATAGGCGGTATAACGGATGAAGACATATTAATGTGTCCTCGGTATGTGAAATGATTCATAAGGACTTTATCTATAGAGTCTGGATCAATTTGACTGGGCGTCTGTTTCAAAATATGTTCCATATTCATATTTTATTACATATGTCACATATATTTATTTTAAATATACATGTAATTATTACCGTCGGACGTTCAACATTGGTTCATCAATTATCCATTTGAAAAACTAGTTAAGTTTCCAAATTGTTCCTTAGCTTGACTAGCACGCACTGAACCTTATATCCTTTTACAAATGATAAGTGTAGTCCCTATAGTGTTTCTTATTGATATATTGCCTTTGAAGTTAATTTTACTCCATTTTTTAAACTAGTTATGCTTTTCATAATAGATGACTGATATTGTCATAAACTCTATAAACGTGTTAAAACAAGTAAATCTTTTCAATGATAAACATATTCTTAACACATCGTCATAGACCTAAACGGACAAGGACGTTCGGGGACTACACAAT
Source organism: Mytilus galloprovincialis (assembly GCA_037788925.1). Classification (NCBI taxonomy): domain Eukaryota; kingdom Metazoa; phylum Mollusca; class Bivalvia; order Mytilida; family Mytilidae; genus Mytilus; species Mytilus galloprovincialis. The sequence goes on from CM075341.1 coordinate 63,272,012, forward strand.
ACCAAATTAATAAAAAGCTAATAAAAATTTATTTTAAACTGAAGAAGATTTGATAACAAAATGTCTACTAATTCATTCGTAAAGGTTTGAAAGAAAAATGTCACATTGTGTCAAATTAAAGTTTGTTTCATATCAGAAAATATTACAAACGATAAGGATATTATAAAAGACGAAGTACAAATGCTTATTAAAAACATCAATTGATCAGTGATAAACATTTCATTTGTCATGCCGTGAAGTTAAGTTTTTATCTTTTAATGAGAAAACGTTTAATCCCAACGTGTTGTGAGACAAATCAAATATTGTTTAGCTGCGTAGAAGCCAATATTCACGCAATGCAAAAATCTATTTTAATTTCATAGTAGTTGAATTGACATCATCCTCTGACCTCTGTAAAACAATCAATGACAACCTTCTAGAGAATAATGTAAACGCTTTATCAATACATATTGATATAATTTAACTCAAAAATCATCTTTCTTCTTTATAGAAGTAATAAATTATGAATATAAATACTCTGTACGTTAGACGATGTTTGCCGCTAGGAATTATACATATTTTTATTAGAAAAACAAAGGATATGGGGTATATATCTATAATACAAAATCGGTTTATGTACAGAAAAAAAGTAACAAAAAACAAAGGAACAGCGCTTTCATTGCTGTTCTTCATCTTAAAGTCACAATGAAGCCTTCAACACGGAGCAAACAATGTCTCACTTCATAAACATTTTGAAAAGAAATTGCATGAAGAATATAAAAGAAATATCAAGGTGAATTAAAAAAGGCCGTAAAACTAAACGTTATATACATTTTATCAACCAATGTAAAAAATGGAAAACAACTTTCATATTCCTAACTTTGTACAGACATTTTCCGAAAAAAAAGGTTGGTGAAACATGTCAAACCTGGTTTATAGCTCGCTTAACCGCCTACTGGTATGACAGTAGCTTATAGTACAGTTATATTGTCAAAATTGGGTGGGCAACCGAAACCAACATACAAGGTTAACGAGACAGTAAGTATGACTATAAGTCATTGAACGTGCGTTTATGAAGTACAAGAATTCAAAACTGTCAAACGGGTAGCGGAAAAAGCATTGTCTCTTGAATTTTAAAATGTAATGTAAGAATATAATTTTAAAAAGCACTGGCTTTGTATTAATGCTGTTTAACTGTTAGTCCTCAGTTGTATCAGCTTTCATTTTTGTAAAATATCAAATATGTCTTCACAAAATCTAAGGTATTACTTGCCACAAAATTAATGAAAAAATGGAACAGAAATTTAGCTAGATCGCTTTAATTATTGTACATATAAGTAAGAAACACATTTTTTTAATTTGAACTAGCCAAAAAGATAAATAAAATTTTAAGGAATTAGAAAACATTGTTTACATTAACCGTATTTCATAGATATTAAAGATAAGAATAACATGTTTATCTTCAAGTTACTCTGACATTGAACGACTGTGCAATACTACAATGAATCGATAAGTCATTTTTGTTCATCTTTCTTTACCGTCTCTGATATACAATTGATGATTTTCCATAAACCCTCTGTATCTCCGCACGTTCATTTGTTTGGCGTAATAATATGGAACACTCTTTTTTTATATGCATTAATACATTCTTTAAGTTCTTTCATTAGACAAATTCCTCAGTAGTGGCAGTTTCAAATTTTATAGGTGTAATGCCTGTACCAAGTCAGGAAAACGACAGTTGTTTTCCATTCGTTTTATGTGTTTGCGCTTTTGATTTTGTCATTTGATAGGAAACTTTCCTATTAGTTTTTTTTTTTGTTATTCACTTTCATTCACATGACAGTCAGATATGACTATTTTAATTATTTATTAAAAAAAAAGTGAAACGATTAGATTTGTTGTTAACATCTGGTAGATGTTCGTATAACCAGAAAGTAGAACTATTTCCCCTTCTAAAAAAACTTCATTAATTTTCATTCCGGTGTTAGAATACTTATTCCTTCATTTTGAACAAGTCATGTTGTTATAAAGACCATGATTTATACTTTTATTTTAATAAGTTATTGTTAATTATACATCCAAAGATTCCCTACCTTATATTAAATATAGTTGCATGTAATTTGTATTATTGTAAACTCGCCTAAGCTAATATTAAGGTGGTATCTAACACTACAGGGAGATAACTCTGTAAAGTCAGCTAAACGTTTTAATTACGTTGTGTTGTAAAAGGAATAGTAAGCTTCTCAATGATAAAAATTGGTGTTTGTCAAATTGCTATATAACCAGTGTAATTTTTCTGACAAAACGGTTGGTTCAAATTTTTTTAATTTTTTATATTTTTATTAAAGTCTCAAAGTAAATACTTTGACAAAATTTTATGAAAATTAAACGGGCCAAATAAATTTTAGTGAAAGTGTAAGGTACCACCTTAAATGTTTCCAGACATAAAACACAAATACTACCACTACAAACCAGTAATAGTCTGAAATGGCCTATATCTGTACTCGACAATTGATTTTTACTCGATCAATCTTAATTGGTTTGGAATTTACTTGATAATACTCGACTGTAGTCTGAACCATACTTAATAGTCTGAACTTTTAAACGAGTCTGAACCGTGCTCGACCTTGTCTGAACCATGCTTGACCTAGTCTAAACCATACTCGACCTTGTCTGAATCATACTCGACCTAGTCTGAACCATACTCGACCTAGTCTGAACCTTACTCAACCAAGTCTTAACCAACCTAGACCTATTTTGTGTATCTATACATTGTATTTTATCAATTTAGGAACTGGGAATTTGAACAAAAATTTCAAATTATAAATGTATTCATTTTAAACCAAAATTTCACAATAAACATAAAATTACTTCAACACCATATTTATCAACAGTTACACATATATATATAACCTTTAAAATAAAATTAAACAAGCTGCTCAAATTATCTCAAAACTGAATAGTGACTTATATTTTCAATATTATTCAAAAATTTTGAATCTTTCAGATATATTCTATGGTTACTTGACAATTTTACAGGTAAAAAGAAAGTCCTATTTTCTTGAACTCGTGTTTTACTTATCTATTGAATTCAAAAGACCTTGCGATTTAAGTTGTACAGGATGTAGCAATTTTGGATGAATGTTATTTAGAATTTGATACTCTCTGACCAGGTGTGATCTGTTTAATGAGTTTGCCACAAGCAGGAGGTATTAATTCATACACTAATCAGAAGAACAATTTTATTATTTTTTTAACTTTTTATTCTTTTTTCAACTTGATAAAGATCACAATTAATATATCCCATATTATAATAAAAGATATATTTCTAATATAAGGTTGAACAATTTAAGTGATTTTGTTGGCTGGTGCTACATGTACCTCATTAAAAAGATAATTATATTACTATAGTATGTAACCGTGAAACCTATGTAGTTTTTATTTAGATATTTTGGAAAATTAAGATTTAAAAAAACATGCCAAACAAGAAGCGCCTTAAAAGGTTTTATTATCCTCAGTACAAATGTAGTTTTTAGGTAAAAGAAAATCTTTTATTTTATCTAAACTCTCAAACTTTCAAATTAATAACATTAAATTATTACATGTATATAAGATAATCTGATTTAACCTTTTCTATTTGATAAATCTGAGAATTATGTAAGGATGTAAAAATCTGATTTTATATATATTTTTATTTTTTATAAGTCTGATGATGGTCTAATCTTTTGAATGTATCACTTCTTGGGTGTTTTGTATCATGTATTATCTTTTGCTGTATTGTATTTTTCATTGTCTATGTTTTTATACTCTGTATCATTTTTTTACATCAGTTTCAACATTAGATTTCAAATTAAAATGTGAAAAGTGTGCCTCATTAAAGAACTTATTTAATAATGCATACCTCATGATATATATCATCATTATTTGGAATATCTTGCCCTCTTCTTGGTAGGATGTGAACATGAAAATGCTGAAAAAAAGTCAAATTGGTTGTATTACAATTGTAAAATACAGAGAGAGTTGTCATGCCAGTGGTTGTACACAACACAATCACTTTTCTTTATTATTTACATTTCAAGGACATAATTTACTAAAAAGAAAAGGATGAGAGCTTTCAACTTTCTTTCAACTGAATTGCTTTCTTTGTACAATTAAGTCACAAAATTATAGTTTTATCTATCCATATTAAACAACTAGGGGCAATATGTTTTTCTGTCTGTACATCCATTCATCCATCTGTCTATCCCACTTCAGGTTAAAGTTTTTGGTCAAGGTAGTTTTTGATGCAGTTGAAGTCCAAATAATTTGAAACGTAGTACAAATGTTCTATATGATGTGATAATTTTAATGCCAAATTAGAGTTTTTACCCACAGGAGTAGGTCCGGTAAGGGCCTATTTTGGCCTCAAATTCCAGGTTCGTCTAATGACATATTTTGGACACTTTTTAAACACTTAAGTGTCTATTTCAATTGATTCAATTAGTTTATGTGAAAGATTTTAACTGATTAAGTCATTAAAAACGTGCCGATTCAAGCTAAATTATGAAAAATCTATCAAATATGCAAAAAATCGTCACTTTTCAGATGGTTTTTGTCAAAAATGAAAGTGGTCACATCCATGTTCATCTTCAACCCTTATATATGTTATCATCAAATACAACTTACATTCCAATATTATGAATGAACACGAATGCGGCTACTTTCATTTAAGACAGAAACCGTCTAAAATTTAACTAAAATGCTAAAACTGTGAAGATTTCAGTAATTTAGCATGACGTAATGATGTTAGTACCCGATATATGTGCATTGAATTATCAAAAAACAGCTCATATTTGTGTAGCAGAAGCATTCTACTTTCCAATAAATAGATAAAACACAATTTTGTAAAACTGATATATTTTGGGGCCAAAAAGGGGTCTTACTGAACCTACTCCTTTTACAAGCCACTGAACATAGAAAAGGATAGTGTGAATGGGCCATCCATGTACTATTGACACATTCTTGTTATAAATACATTTACCGTATAAGTTACCTTAACTGTTTGTCCAGCATCTTTGCCATCCTGAACAGCAACTGTCAGTGATGTCCCATTAAAATGTTTTTTTATTACATTAGAAACAGTCTGAACTGTGTTGAACACATCTGATATTTCTGTAGGTGACAAGTCACACAGTCTCTCTGCTAGACGTAAAGGTGCAACTAATACATGTGCATTAAAGTTAAGGATAAGAATTGCTATAATTTGTTTCAAGAAAAAAAATGCAGTATAGAGGTACAACAATCTAAAACTGACAGATTTACAGATCAAAACAAATCAAAATTTGATTCACCACGGTAATATAATTTTATAACAATTTTAGGGATTTTGAAGAAAATTTGTTGTATGTTTATATCATTTAAGATTCATGTTTATTCAGAATTTGCATTTTATTATGAACCAAAACTTTCATGTCTGAATATTTATAGTCAACTATAAACCTCCTTTACTACAGGGTCCCTGTTCTTTAGAGTTGAGCTAATTTATAGTAAGGGTTTGTTCTATGTTAGGGTAAGGTTTTTAAAGGTTAAGTATGATTATACATGTTCTCCTTTTTGTTTGGAACTCCTATATTCGCTTAAAATTTTGACAGCAGAGAAAAGTCAGAGATCTTATAATTGTTTGTATGTGGTGCAATTGTTACTAATGACAGTAAGTGATGTTTTGTCAATTTCACAACCTCCACCTACTAAGTACTTTTATGTATATTTTTCAAAAGGATATGTCCAGCAAAAACAGGTTTTATATTCACAAAAGCATAACTTAATTTTGTTTTATAGAAAACTTGAGTGTTTTTAATCCAACAATGTCCAAACTGATACTTCTCTTCACTATCAATATCACAGCCTGATCCTGAAAAGAAATATGTGGGTTAAATGAATTTTCAAGGAAACAAAATTGAGAAAGGAAATGAGGAATGTGTCAAAGCGACAACAACCCGATCATAGAGCAGACAACAGCCGAAGGCCACCAATGGGTCTTCAAAATAACTGTATTCCTAGAAGAATCTACAATTTATTTATATATTCAATTTTCTGACAAGTGAACACAAAAATTAAAAGAATCTTATAAACATGAAAAAATTATGCACAACACCATGTTTAAAAGATAAGTACTTAAGGACAAAACAATAGTCATTATTACATCAAATGGAAACTTCAGATTGAGAATCTGAATTTTACCAAGAGCAATAAATGCATCTACTTTCATCTTGTATTTTTTAATACGTCAACTAATATATCAGTAATGTATTGTAATAATAATTTATTATTTTATGACATCCCAGTGCCATTTAAGAATCATAAAAATGGTAAGTTAAATTACTTTTTGATAAGTTTTGTATTTCTCCGTACAAGTCTGGTCTTCTATGACTCCATATTGGCATGTTGGCTCTGACACTTTTGAGATAGGAAAGGTCTATTTCTGCTACACATACATCTGTACCTTCTCTACACTGTGCAATTACTGCTCCCCAGGGATCTACTACCTGTATTTGTAAAATATCAATTTTGCTAGTGCAGCTGTATGAATGTTTACAGGTAATGTAAATACTATGAAATTGTACTATTCTTTTATTGATTGAGTGATCATTGGTTTCTTTACGTCCAGTGGCAAATATTTCATACATATTCTGGACAATTCTTTCATTGATATTTCTAAAGGGCAAGTGTGTAATTCAATAAAAAGAACATGAAATAAGAACAAAATTATTACAATAAAAAAAAATATTCCTTATTACAAGTGTATGACTTTAACTACAATCATCAAACGTTCAGAAAACCTGATACCAGTTATCTTTTTATTGTGATTCAAGTGTTTTGTTGTTCTAGTCTATCTACATACTGTGGATTCATTTATTTTCGTGGGTATTAATTTTTGTAGATTGAGGAAAACTGTCTGCATACAAGGTCTAAATAAAATTTGCAATTTGTTGAACATTTAAATTCGTGGTTCACCTGTTCCAACAAAACCAACAAAAATTGGTGTCCAATAATAGTGAATTCACAGTACTCTTTCTATGATTTTAAAGGTTAAATCTATCAATGTCTAGACACAACTTTATTATGCTGATTTTTTTCTAATCAGGTGAACTTACTGGTATAACAAGAAAAATGATAATCTTCGTGGTAGTCTTTAGTTTTGTCTCTTGGGAATGTAGTGTTGATAGCATCCAGGTGCAGGATTTTTCTCGTTGTATTGAAGACCCATTGGTGGCCTTCAGATTTTTTTTTTCTTTGACACATTCCCGTCTTCCATTCTCAATTTTATCAGTCAAATGTATCCACAACTTTTTAAGACTGCTTAATGTAGAGCTTGTAATCTCCAAACGTCGTTACATTTCATCACAACTTTTTTTTTAATTGGGTTCCTGTCTCACTATTGCATTCTACATATTACTGTTTATTCTTATGATACTAGGTATAGATAGTATACCACATTCCTTTATTTTATATATAAGTATACCACATCCCTTTATCATATATATATATATAAGTATACCACATCCCTTTATCATATATATATATATAAGTATACCACATCCCCTTATCATATATATATATATATATATATAAGTATACCACATCCCTTTATCATATATATATATATAAGTATACCACATCCCCTTATCATATATATATATATAAAAAAAAAATACCATAGCATGACCATAGGATTGTCTTTTTTTCGATCATTATGTTTCCCAGTCTGAGCTGCTGCTACCACATAACACTGTGTCTCTATAGCTCTACTTCGTAATAAAACCTAAAACATATTATGATTATTACCCTATGATCACACTTTCTTGTTGTTTTTTTTTAAAAGATAAATTTATTGTTTAATATTGTTTTTCCATCTGAAGATGAAGATGAAAATTTGAAGAAAATTGCTTAGTCCTTAATCCCTCAGTCAACATTTTCATTAGAAAATATGAATTTCACATTAAAGGATTAGAGGAGTACATTGATATGATATACATTTATAAATTTAGCAATCACTATAGGGACTAAGAATGCTAAGGGTATACCTCGTTATAAGGGGGTCTCATTGGGGGGTTCTGATCCCGGATCCCGCATACTGTTTTGTCAGGTTACTGTATCCCACTTACACTATGCATGTAAGCAATTCTCATTTTTTTGTAATTTCCTGTTTCCCACTAGACTTCATTTCCTGGTTCACGGCACAATAATTTGACTTTCACATGTAACGCTTACAAAAAATCAGCAATCCCTTGTCACCCTTAGACCTCAATGAGTAGGCTACTTCCTAGCTTTTCCTAGAAAAATATCTATGTTAGGACTGTGAAACAAGAGGGATATGTTTTTATTACCTACTTTCCAGTGAGCCATCCCTGTAGGGATTGTGCATGCTAAGGGGTACTTCTTTATTACCTACTTCCCAGTGAGCCATCCCTGTAGGGATTGTGCATGCTAAGGGGTACTTCTTTATTACCTACTTCCCAGTGAGCCATCCCTGTAGGGATTGTGCATGCTAAGGGGTACTTCTTTATTACCTACTTACCAGTGAGCCATCCCTGTAGGGATTGTGCATGCTAAGGGGTACTTATTTATTACCTACTTCCCAGTGAGCCATCCCTGTTGGTACTGTGAATGCTGAAGGATATGTCAGTATATCCGCTCCTTCCTTAGCTAAGGCAGTAGACATTTCTGGAAATCTTAAATCATAACACTAACTAAATTAAGGAAAAAAACCATGTCAATGTTTCCTACAAAACTTAGATTCATTTAATTGTCTGTTGTCTTAATTGTCATTGTTATATAGTCCTTATATTGACAAAAATTGCAGGATGACTGTACTAGTTTCATATATAAAATGTCTACATTTGCAAATATTCTTCAAAGAGAGTGATATAGCCTGTATTAAGGAGCATATTAAACAGTTCTATCTAAATTTACAAACTTAGAGAGTAAATATTAAAACAAAGACTAGTAATCAAGAGATATATGTCCATGATTAATAGAACTACTAGAAAGTTGAACTAAATCTAACCATATTTTATATAGTTTTGGTTTCCTATATCATATAAAATGACATAATTATTTGTAAGATGTTCAGAAACTTATATAAAGTCCTATAAAGTAGATTAACAAAAAAATGGCCTTATCATCTTAATATACTAGACAGAAAAGATACAATAGAAAGTCCAACTTTGCCAACAGGAGTTTCCACTGGTGATACCATTTTGTCCCCTGGAACAGTATAATCACTCTCACATAGTCTGACCTTCTCTGGTATGTCAAGGTCAAATAAATGAGCTTTACTGTAGGTAGATTGTATCTCACCATTGTTATCTATCAGCACATGTGTGTTCAGCAATCTTTTCTCTTCTTTAACCTGAAATATTGATGCATGTATAAAACTAAGGATACTTTTTCTCTTCTAATCACTAATAAAGGGCTATAACTCTGTTGACAGGCATATGGAATTTGTCCTGAGATTTCAAGAGTGTTGTCTCATGTGCATCCTCCTGAAACCCCTTCTATACACTGAAGAGATGCAAAGTCATTTTATTGAGTTTTTAGATGAATTTTCTCTCTTATATATATGCAAGTTTTCATGAGATGATTATTCTTAATTTAAGTTATCAATTTTTACATACTAAATATAAGGTATATCTAGATATCAGATTGCAAGTCAATTCGTACCAAGTCCAATTCATGCCAAGCCAGTTCGTTCCAGATTTGGACAATTTGTACCAAGTTAATTGTCAATTTGTTCCAACTGATTTATTTCATTATTTATCCTTCTAATATAACCTCCTTGATCAGACGGGCGAAGACTGTTATATTTCTTGACCATTCCTTTTTAATTACATTTTATAAATCAATCCATTAATCTCTGAAAACGTTTTGATTATCATGTCTGCTTCTTTAAATTGCGAATTAACTATATACTATGACAAACAAATGTTTTTTATTACAAAAGGTAAAGTATTACTTATTGATGCGTATTTGTTTAAGACAATTTTAAAAGGTCAAGTAATACACTTTAGTTATGCATTATAAAATTTTTAATTTAAAAAAAATACTTTATACGAAACACACAACCAGAAAAAGAAAAGACAAAATAAGCATAAACTTAAATTAGTTAAACGATATCAATAACCTGTCATTGTACATATTTATAATTCAACTGTTAATTAGAATGCATTAAAACGTTTTAATATTCGAACACCGAATAATTGGAATTAATTGTGCAAAAGAGAAAATCATGTTGTTTTCAATAATCTGGTATGAAATTGATTGAAGTCAATTTAAATGTATCGTATACGATTAAAGAATAAACCAAATTGAAATTTTGTCGTATATATCCATAAAAAGAATTATCAATGCACACATACTATTTAGATGTAAATCTTTTGATAAAAAAAAACAATAAAATACAAGTGTAAAGAAAACTAATAGCAAAACAAGTGTTTAGGGGAATTAATCCAAAATTAAGAAAATAAACACACAAATAAGACACACACAGTTAATGCAAAGAACATAATAATACAGACATTATATTGTCCTCAGATGTTGGTTGCAATTTAGTTCCGATTGAACTTACATTGCATACGCATTAAATACATGTTTAGACTATCAATATTCAATATTTAAATCGCATTTCTTTTGCTGTGATATATGACCTGTTTCAAAAACCCACTTATCACTATTTATGATTGAGTTTTTCTATTTAAAAAATATAAAGAGGGGCATGATGAGTTATTTTCGTTCTTCGTGATCGGCGCATTTTCGCTATCGTGATCCGTTTTTCTACAGATTTTTTTTTATATTTTCGTGATCCGTGATCATGTGACCTGACAATCAACTCGTGAATCGTGATGAGAACCCCCCCCCCCCCCCCCTTTCCAACAGGCTCCTCAATAAAGGTAAAGTTCAATACGGGATTCACATATAATCTTCACCAGTAATACTCGAGACCAAAACCTTCAGTGTTCAAAATTTACAAGTGTGTAGGCATAGAATCGCAAAGTGCTCAACAAAGTGGTGCAATCCGTCAAGTGTCAACTTAGGCAGGTAGTGTTGCTAACCTTAGTTATGGTACATTCAGATTTTAAAAATAAATTGCAAATTAGGAAAGATCAATAAAAAGAGTTATTTTTACAGCTATTCTTTTCTCTGATTAGTCAAGGATTGGGGACAGAATGAGTAAAATCTACTTAAATGTAAAATGTGTGTGTCCTATACACTTGGTATGCCATTCTTTTTCTTTCGTCAGAAAAATTTAACTGTATACACATTTGAAAAAAATCATTAAAACGTTTTAATTAATTACGTTTAGATAAATCTGTCATTATTCAAATTGATATTTTTTTCATATTCTATTTATAAATTATGTAATTGTTTTATAACTTAAATTGGTAATTGAGGCAACGTTTACATTATATTTGAATCGTTCTTTTTAAGTATTTTTTGGTTTGAATGCTCCTAAATGTTTGATTTATATGTTTATTTTCAATATTTGGACGGGTTATTCGTGAAACATGTGTCATGCACACTTCACTTTGTATCTTACCAATGAAAAAAGTTTAAAAATGGACCTAAGTAGTTTTGTATTTCTTATGTTCATATTAAATTTTGTGTATAAAGAGGTTTTTTTTTTAAGTTTTCATCCTTGGAATGTTTTTATTGCTGAAATAAGACAAACAACTACAAGTCGTTCAAGGCAAAATTCACAAAAGAAAAACACAAAGACTTTCTGGTCATTTCACTGCATATATAAAGTAACCTTACATATATTGATAAAAAATAAAAAGAACATCTTTTAAATTGCATGCGTGGGAAGCACTTTTCTGAATTTACCTTTATCACGAACGCTCAATATTTGAAAGTCAAGGATGTATTAGAATCTAATTAGATGAAGAGCTATGAGATAAAAAAAAAAAAAAAGGAACTAACCACAATAGTAAAACCCATGTATGTCATTTAAAATGTAAATTAAAACGTAAATAATATACCAAGGTCACTTATATCTTGTATTATATCACAGAGAAAGTTAAGTTGTTGACAATTTTGCTATTGTTATAGCATTTGGTACCAGCTGACGCTTAATTATATTTCCCAGTTATGGTTGGAAAACGTTTGGTCTTTTCTGACCCTTGGGTAATTAAGAAAAAAAGGTTGAATGATTGCAGACGCTTAGGGTATAAAGAAAAGTCCTGTACAGCAATACGACGAGGAAATACGCTACCACCTGCAACAATATATTATCCAGTGAAAAAATGAAATATAGAATAATTTTCCTGCACTTTAAAAATGAATACGAATAAAATATCATATGGATCCTAACCATAGTCATGATGGTAACTGACAAATTGCATCTTGATTCTGTATAATTTAGTTTTAAAAACAAATTATCAATGTGACAAAAACAATCAGAATATTGAAATTGCAGATAAACGTTTCTAACTCAATTTTAGTGGACATAATCATATACACGAAAATTTGATCTATTTTAACTTAATCATCTTTATCAAAATAAAAGAGATAGAAATAAAAAGAAAAGAATGAAAAGAAAAACAAACTGATTTTTATAATCTTTTGACAAAAAATCTCAGTAAGTTCTTGACACCGAAAAGCATCTTTGATATGTGTAAAATTCATACCTGAAAATATTTATCTAATGTATCAAACTTATTCAATAAACATTAAAAATAAATACATTCAGCAATAACTTCCATCATATAACAACATTAACGGATCCAGCATGTGGCAGGTGCGCTCGACTCCAGTCTTAATTGACTAGGATTGTCGGTTCTCCTACCGATGCTCGGTGGCTCTCAGGGCACTCCGGCTTCCTCTACCAATAAAAACTGACCGCTACGAAATAGCACAATGATGCTGAAAGTGGCCTTAAACATCAATCAATCAACCATAAAACAACATTTACAGAATACAACATATATACGTAGAAACATTTGCAGTTTATGAATGATAACAAACTGAGTACACCCAAATGTGATTTCAACAATACAAAATAGTACGATGAATTTGTTCGAACATAACTTGTTTAAAAATAAAGTCGAGATGTCAGCCAGGTTTGATTTAATTGCCCGGTAGATTAAAATTATCTCAAATTAACTAATTTTACAGTTTTTACACTAGTTCCAAAATATTGTATAGACACAAATAAATGATTAAAAACCAACATCATAACTACAACGAGTTCTATATTTACAATTAATTGCACCCATGGCAGGGTGACAACCTACAATCTCAAAAGCAGCACATAATCAGAAATACAGAGGCGTCTGATATTTGGCATGTCTGTTATCTTTCAAAAAGTATTTCTTAAATACAAAATATGTCCAATTTCAAATAAAACAATTGTTTTTCTTATACGAACTCTGAACAACGAGTTTTCCTCTCATATGTTAAAGGTAGATCACAAGTTTATATTTTTTGAGACATTATTTTTATATAATTTGCCTAAATGAAGATTTTGCTATGCTCTTTTTCAAAAACTTAATAAACAGTATGAGTCACTGTGCTATTTTTCAAGCTATGAGGCGTTGAAAGCTGCCAACATTTGGTTAGTTTGTTCATTAAAAAAAACATTAGTGTGCATAAAAAGAATTCTATGAGATAGAATTTTGAAATAAATTGCGAGAAAAAAGGTTTTATTATATGTTTTAAGAAAATAAAAAGAAAACATGGTGTCACTGAACTTGTTTTCTTGCTACAAGTAAAAATAAAAAAAATCCCTATTAGCCCAGTATAGATTTTGTACTAAAAGAGTTATCTTCCCTTAAATGGGTCATTTAAAAAAAAATATTTTAAAACCAAAAAAAAATATATTTGTTAAAATATTTTGTATAATACGTCTTATTAACACGTTTTCCTTAAATAGAAAAAACAGTCTAGCCATTGAATTGCAAATCTGTCTCCAAATTTTCAGATTTAGGCAAATAACTAGTCTGATTTTGTACTGTGATTGTACAATCCAAGATGGCGGTATACCATGAATCTACCTTAAATGAATAACAATATGATCTAAATTTTTTTCATTAAATCAGCCAATCCGGTCCACGTTTTGAATTTCGTTTTTTAAAGAAAAAAACTTGTTTTAGGTAATGTTATGCCTTATCTAATTATGTTTCTGATTGATTAACTGATATTAAGGATGTTCGCTCATCTTGGTTTTGAATTTTTGCCAGATATTCGGAATACTCTGGTTTTATCCAAATAGTGTCATTAAAAAATTTTGCTCGCAAACCCCTTTTTTACTTTACGAATTTTTTAACATATAGTTTAAAAAGCCATGTTTGAAAATCTTATCAAATCCTTGTTATTTTTCATACTTTTTGAAAGATAAAGGTGCCAATCTTAAATGTATAAAGATTATAAGGATAATCATTTCCAGCCAAATTTTCAATGGCTTATATCTTGAAAACAAGCACACAGACCTTTCATTTTTTTATGCATTTTTAGTTCCTTTATTCATATACTTTCAATTGATAACAGTCTTTTAAAAAGCTTGTTATTTTGAAACAGTGTAGCGAACATCCTTAATATTATATAATTTGCTATATATTTTGTGTGTCTATGAAACTGATTATTTGTGCTCTTATGTCATTGTTTTTTGTATGTCACGTGCTTTTATGTTTTTGTTTGTATATTTGCTTATGTTTTAAATAGTTGGTTATAAGAGCTCGCTAGAGCCCCTCTTACTTTGTTTTGTATATATGTGCTGACTTTAAATCTACAAATTAAAATCAACTGCTTACTTACGCACTGTTAACGTCTATTAACGTCTTTGAATGTTTGTGTCGCGGGATACGTACCTTATTGAATCCTATATCTACTGTTATTCTGAGTTAATTAATTAACTCTTATTTTCTTTCCATAAGCACAGATGGTCAATGGGATATCGAAATTGATTAAGTTTACTAACTATTGGTGCAAGTGAGTATGAAATTAATTACATATAATTTAAATAAAATTATGGGAGACCTTTGTCACATTTATCAAATTGTCAAATCTTCATTTGTTCTCATTTCCAGAGCTTAAATGTTACTTCAAAAATCGTGTAACAAATGAGACGAAATTAACCACAGAGAAAAACAAATTGCTATTCCATCGATTTGCACAAATATAATAAAAGTTATACAACTCTACCAATTTCTTTTTAATAATAAGGATTATTTCAAAAGATAAGATAGCTTTTCATTAAAAAAAAGAAAAACTTCATCGCATGAATAGTTAAAAGTTTCCAAGGGTGTAAGCGTCCGATGTTCACAATCCGCTGTTCTGCTTTTAACATTAATAAAAACATGATTGGGTTTAGTATTATATTACCGCAAACATATGTTGCCATATTCCGCCTTTAAAAATAGACTTCGCTATATTCCGCCTTTAAAAAGTAGACTTTTGCTATAATCCGCTTTGAGAAAACGTATTTTGCTATGTTCCGCCTGTAGAAAAAGTATTTTGCTACAATCCGCCTTAAAAATAGACTATTGCTATATTCCGCCTTTAGAAAAAGTCATTTACTATCTTGCGCTCTGAAGGCGGAATGTAGCAAATGTCTATTTTAAAAGGCGGAATATAAGACTTTTTCTAAAGACGGAATATATCAATATTTTTTTTAAAGGCGAAATATAGCAAAAGACTTTTTCTAAAGTCTATTTTTAAGGGCAGAATATAGCAGACTTTTTTAAACGCGGAACATGGCAAAATACTTTTTCAAGCATAGACTATGTTCTTTTTTATTTAGAATTTATCCTACTGGCTTCATTTTTCCGTTCTGAAAATCATAACACATTATTATTCGTTGCCAGAAAAGTACATTTATCGCCTCATTGTATGATCATAAGTGAAAGTTCAGGTATCTTCATGATGATCTAAACAAGATAAGGGTGGAATTTTCCGCCACAAAGGATGCCAGTCTTATGAAAATTCCCCCATGTGAAAACACGTTTTTACAGCACATTCCACGTGCAATGCTTCAAACGCAAGTTTGGATGAACTCTCATATTGCTAAACCAGTGATCATACTTTCCAAAGACTCTGGTTGGCAAGAGGGTCAAAACGGTTTGCTCTCGGTTTTCTTTGGAGGGACATATGTCAGTAGATTTTCTTCAAGACCTTGTGTGTACGTATACGGGCAAGGGAAACAGCTTGCAATAACAACTGTGTATGCAACCAACAGAAATCCCCGTATATCAATATTTGTTTCTGTGAAGGGTCTGGTGGTTGTAGAAATTATTTAACTCACCGAGCAATATTGGAAGACGACGACGATGAAAACGATGACTGATGTTAAGTTTTCGAAAGTTGTCATGCCCTTTGTTTGTTAAAATACCCCATACAACCACTCTTTTTTATGGCCCATGTGTGCTTTTGTTAGGCAAAGGCACATAAAACCTAAAAAGTTCAAAGAGCTAGAATATACGCTTAAACTTTACTCCATCATTAAACTCATCTGATTTAATTGCCTTGTGAAATATTTGTGACTGATAATAAATATACATCAAAGCAAAAACTAAATTGACTTAGATTCTTTTTTTTTAAGCCGTAAAATTCAGAAATATATATTTAGAAGTACATGCGATGTAAAAAAAAAAAGAATTGCGAGTCGGTTGTTCCATCTTCTATTTTCTTATTATTGCTAGTCTAAATTCCTTCTAAAATGCGCATTTGGTGATTTTATTATTTTCAAATTAAGTTGAAAATGAAGTATCACAGTTTATTTCATTACTAGTAAATTTCTTGTTTAGTAACAATTCAGATTTTATTTGGAGACTGTTTATAACCTCTTGTGAAATACATAGACAATAGTGAAAAAACTCAATCACTAACCTTGGACTTTATTTAAAAAAAAGATAGCACCATATTTCAATTCTACGACCAGGCAAAAAATTAAAGAATAGACATTTCTCAATCCAAAAAAAATCATTATTTAGCCTGCGGGTAGGGTGGTCCATGAAAGTTGAAAAATTGTTGGCTTGGTCACTTCACAATATAGGATGGTTCCACAGCTGTTGGTGTTCGGGCTCAATGCAAGATGAACGTTACTATTGCCTTTATCCTATATCCACACCCTCCAAATGCTTATATACATATTATATATTTTTATTAGTTCTGGATTTCTCATCAGACAAATACATTGACAAGTTAATGTAAAAAATGCATTTGACGGCATTTACAGTTGGATTTTCACAAACCATGTGTTGAAAGACGAAGAATTGTCTGAATATTATATTTGTAAAATTGGTCATAACTTTCTTTGGTTTTTTTGTTTTTATCTTGATGCAAATCATTTTTTGGGATAAAATATAAACTTTGTGTTATATCATCAAATTAATAATTAACGCTTCAAAATAAATATACTACCAAATAAACAAATAAACCTATGATAGTTCTGCTTCTATTGGTACCAATTTTGATTAAAAACTTACATGAAATAGGCCCTAAATATTTTTTATCATGATAAAAACCCGTTAATTTTCATGATATATATATTAACAAGAAATTGTAAGTGACAAATCCTTCTGACCATTAAATTTTACCGGCTTTACGATTTTTGAAGTAACGTTCCTAAATGTTCTATCTTCCAAAATTTACATGTATGTACTTCTCATAACTTCAATTTCATTGAGCATTTGAACACAGTTTCATACTTATATAGGAGATTAACTGATAAAGTTACAATGTAGCGTCACTTTTGTATTTATATAGTTTAAGTTTTTATTTCATTTTTAACTCATACGGTACGATCATACGTTCGAGTATACTTATACGGTCCAAATACTCGTATTGTCCGAGCAGATATACATGTAGCATTGTTGAAATAAAATATTTTATACTTGTACTCTTCATGCATGGGTAATATACAATACAGAACCGCATCTGCGTATAATTCAATTCATCTTTCATTCTGAAACAAATGCATTTTCCTTTTTGAAAACAAAACAAACATGCAAACCAAAGTAAAGTCAAACTTTTGAGTTTAAGAAAGTCAATTTTTTTTAATTTAAGAAAAGTAGAAATTTTGAGTTTTAAAAAAAATCTAAATTTTTACTTTTTAATTAGTCGGAATTCAAAGATTTGAGTAGGGTGAACGATTTGGAATGTCAAAATTTCGACTTTGAAAAATATTTCACTACCAATTTTATGTTTGCTATGTCCCTATTAGACCTTTTCAACAATTGTCTACACCTACAGTTGAGCACGACTACGACAGGTAATTTGTGAGGGGTCGTCTCAAAGATATAAATTGAAAATAATACTGTTGATTACTATTGAATTTATTGCTTGAAATTTATTTGATTTACAATGAAGGCAGAATCCAAATGACCAGCATTTTCAGAATTTGGTTCAGGCACACAAAACTTGCGATGGTGTTTAACAATTCCAATTGAATAAAATGAAAACTCCCTTATGTATTGTCAAAGACGAAATTTAGAAAGAATTATAAGAACGAAAAAATAGAAAAGATTATAAAACCGCCAAAGCTTTATTAAGGAAAAGACAAACAGAAACAATTTCTGACCCGTTGACCAAAAAATAAAATATAGCAATGACAGGTTGAAATATAAAACCAACGATACTTGATCAACACGGACCACATTAAAATCCATTGCTAAGCAATACCCGCTACTGGTAAGAAACACAGAGGTATTTTTATTCTCGAAAACTGGGAAATCATGGCTCTACGATAAAGGGACAACGTATGTTGTTTTACAGAACACGGGCAATTATATTGGTCAATCATTTCGTGAGGACTACCATATAATTAATGAGGGATAACCTAAGTCATTGTACTCCCAACCCCTGATTAGCACTGTCCGAAAAGAATATGCAATGTCAAAATTCTATAGTAACTATCGTGTTGAATTATAAATTCCATACGCAGGTATGTTTTGCTTAAGTAATGATACATTGGAATGAGAAGTCAATTACATTTCCTCACTATTCATGAAGGAATACCTCAATTTACACATGGTATCTTGAAGAAGCGTAGTCCTTCGTTGATAAAAATGGCGATGTGATATTTTCCATCGAACTTTGAAATAATATGTTTTTACCCCTCCCGAAATTGAATATGTATATTGGGTACGGTTTTGATAGTTTGAAAAAACACAAACTCGAACGTGTTTATAAGTGTGTAACACACGGACAGACAGTCCAGTAATTGTGTTTCATATTTCTCATAAATTTTCAGAAAAACTTTTTCAGATACACATTTATCGTTTTTGGGTTGGCGGCATAATCATCAATTTGAAGAGAAAGCTGATTAGGATACGGAATGATTGCAGTAATTTTTTTAATCAATTCAACGTGAAATGTCGTGTAAATACAGATAAAAATATTTTTCCCCCTTTTTTGTATATATATCTTCGGTAGTAAGTTTAACCGCCAAATCGAATTTGTATACGTTATATTATCAGACGTTCTTGTCTTTGAGACGACCCCTCCATTTTACCTGTAAACTGTATGTGTCATTAGTCGGTGTCGAGAGTTGTTGAAAAGGTCTAATATTAGACCTTTTCAACATCTCTCGACACCTACAGTTGAGAACGACTACGACAGGTAAAATGTGAGGAGGCGTCTCAAAATTTAAAACAAGAATGTGTCCCCAGTTCACGAATTCCCCACTCGCACTATCATTTTCTATGTTCAGTGGACCGTGAAATTGGGGTAAACCCTCTAATTTGGCATTAAAATTAAAAAAGATCATATCATAGGGAACATGTATACTAAGTTTGAAGTCGATTGGACTTCAACTTCATCAAAAACTACCTTGACCAAAAACTTTAACCTGAAGCGGGACAGACGGACGAACGAACGGACGGACGGACGGACGGACGAACGAACGAACGGACAGACGGACGAACGAACAGACGGACGAACGGACGAACGGACGCACAGACCAGAAAACATAATGCCCCTCAGGCCTCTACATTAACATTTTTTCTAACTTGTCCCTTCGGACAAGTGGCAAGAAAATCAGTTTGTCCGAACTCTTAACTCACTTGTCCGAATTCATAATTGAAAATCTAACATATTGATGATTTATGCAATAATAACGCTTGGGCTTTGATTGTACCTAATAAAAGGAGCATTTTGTAATGGTATTTATATGAATACCGCATCAAAATACATTTCATTATTTCAGAATGAAAGTTTTTTTGCAAGACTGTGTTCTCTGACTCACTGTCACTATCATTTGTCAATCATTAAATCATCATTTCTTCCCACACCACTACGTTCCCCTATGGACCTATTCATTCTTTAGTAGTGGTATGGGTTAAACCAAGGATGTAAATACACCTGGCCACCTTGAACATGTATATGAGTTAACCTTTTTAATTTATTGATGATGTCAAAACAAGCTTTTACAGTTTATTTTGATTTGTATATACATTGATATATGATCATGAAGTACATACACATTTCACTAAAAAATCTGCCTTTCAAGATTGATTTTTTTTTCATCTTAAATTTTTATATCACATGTCATAGATCTTATCAAATAAAACATCTTTTAATGTATTGTTATGCATAAAAGCAAAATCAAATGAAACATACTTTGATTTAATATTTTAAAGTTTAGGTAAAACTCCATATGGAGGTGCTCCTAATTCAAGGAAGCTTATACTAAGAAGATACATTAACATTGGTTTCTTTCCCCTTACTTATATCCCCCTGGTCAATGGCTGCCAGCATGTTCAACACTCCAAATCAGAGACATATTATACAAGTTTTATATGTCTCTGGTTCAATAAATGAATAATTATTTCATTAAGTATGATCAATAAAACAATCATTCATATTTTTGGGAATGTATAAGTCTTGAATTTGATCTATTTTTATCTGACCTTGATTTTTCACTTGTCCCATCGGACAAGTAGTATGGTGAATCTACTTGCCCGACACCTGTGTGCACTTGTCCCGGACAATCGGACAAGCGTTAATGTCGAGCCCTGGCCCCTCTACTATCGTAGGTGGGGCATAAAAAATTAAATCATTATTGATTTTATTGCTTGCATTGACAATGATAGAACTTTCCTACAGAGTTCAAATAACATGGATTTTTTTTAATTTAATATAAAGAAAATGATGGGCTTTAAGTCACATGTCATCTTTTTAGACGTTGAACTTCTAGCTGTCATGGTGGAATTTGGAAAATGAAAAGAACAAAGCATGTTTAATAGTATTTGATATTTAATTAAACAATGTTTTATGTCTGTTGACAAAGGTGGCACATGTATCCACAATGTCTGTTAGTTTTGGCCTTGTTTGCCTCGATCCGTAATGTTCTGAATACTTTGTATATTTTTAATTCACCAATTTGGTGTTCCACTTGAATTCTGTATTCACCAATCACGCGATTAAATTTTCTTCTCTTTCTCTCAAATGTTATGGCTTACGATTAATTTGAGGTGTTGTAAATTGTGTAACTAAAGGATGACGATATGGATAAACTTTGTCTCTTGGGAAAATGCAGCGGATTATTTCTCCCTGTTTTGATTCAAAACCTCCCTTATGTATGGTCATAGATGAGATACAAAATAAAAACTGAAGTACGAAAAAACTGAAAAAGGTACAAAACTTTGTTCCGGAAATTGGATATAGAGAAATAAATTCTGACCCCATGAAAAGAAAACAAAATATAGCAGTGACAGTGTATAAATAAAATCAACGAAATTTGATCAATTTCTTGTAAGAAACCGAAAGGTCATTTTCAGGAACGGGGGAAGGACACTATGACGAAGGAACAATGTATGTTGTTTTCGGGACATCAGCCGTCGGTCTCCAAACCCCTGCTTAGCACTGTCCATATTGATTTTGCAATGTCAACAAGCCCTATAGTATTAACTAACAACTTGCAATATAAATTCCATACGGAGGTACGTAAAAAAATGCACTGCTTACAATGTTGTTACATTAAAACGAGAAGTCAATTATTTTTTTTTTCAAAATTTATCATGAAAAACATCAACTCTAACAAAATATCTTGAAGCGGAGAATTCCTTGACCTTCAAAATCAATATGTGATTATCCCTCCAGAAATTGAATATGTACATCAACTAAGGTGAAGATTTGGTCATGTTCACAAATGTGATACGGACGTACGGACAGTCCAGTAATTATTTTTTATAAATTTTGAAAAATTTCATAAAAGCTTTTACACCAACAAATTAATTGTTTTTACATGCGGCAAATAATTGGTAAAGGACTCACATAATCATAAAATTGAAGATATAGCGGATTAGGATGCAGAACGGTTGCTGTATTTGTTTTAATCATTCAACATGAAGAATATTATATGACAGTGACATATATTTATTTATTTATTTATATTTATATTCTGAAGCTATATAGTCAAAAGACAGTATATAACCGCCCATCCAATAAGTTACGTATTGATAATCATGATGGTTTTTGTCTTTGAGACGACCCATCCATTTTACCTGTAAACTGTAGGTGTCATTAGTCAGTGTTGAGAGATGTTGAAAAGGTCTAATACGCTTTCGGAAGAACTAATTTGAAAGAACAAAAGTTCATGCTTTTTATTAGATCTATACTATTCGGAGTAAAAAACGGCGAATTGATCTTTTGATAATTACAAAAAAAAAATGTTTGGACTTTAACAGTGCTTTTTTGTGGACTTTAGCGGAACTTGTTATTGTGGACTTCAACGGCTTTTTCTTGTGGACTTTAGCGGAGGTCTGTTTGTGGACTTTAGCGGAAAGTTTGTGGACTTTAACGGCGTTGTGGACTTTAGCGGTGCCACAGGGACTTTAACGGTGCCACAGGGCTTCTAAAATGTCGCATTTGACTTTTGGCTAAAAAAAACTTTTTGATACCAATGATCTGGGCGGGAGGAAATCTTTGGTATTACAAAATATCATACAGTTAGACCAATCAAATCGTTTGAAATAAGACATATTACAAAATTGCCAATGTCAGTTGTTTGCAAAGTTTGCTTCCGAAATGTTGTATGAAAACTTGAAAATCGTTATATAGTGGCTTTGGGAATGAAATAAGTGTACATTTCTTTATTTCTGCGAAAATAATTTAAGTTCTCGGATAATCCAGATATGTAAAAGTTTTTCTTTCACTGCTATTTGCAAAAATGTTTAAGTTCACATACGACATTTTGGAAGCATGCATTTTGACAAAATTTTCAAAGCCTGTTTGTGAGATATTTTTTTCTTGCAAAATTTGTAATTTACAACAGTTTAGAACCCAGCGACGATAAGCATTGTATACAAACAAAAACATAAAAGCACGTGCCATACAAAAACAAATGACACAACAGCACAAATAATCAATTTCATACGCTTACAAAATGTTTAGCAAATTATATGATATTAAGTATGTTTGCTACTCTGTTCCAAAATAATAAGTATTTTATAAGACTATTATAAATTGATAGTACATGTATATAAATAAAGAAACTAAAAAAAAAAGCAGAAAAAATTGAAGGGATCGTGTGTTTGTTTCGAGATATAAGTCATTAAAAATTTGGCAGGAAATAATTATCTCCAGATTTTTCATACATTTAACATTGCCACCTTTTTTCTTTCGAAAACGATGAAAAAATAACAAGAATTTTATAAGATTTTCAAATATGGCTTTTTAAATGATATGTAATAATATTTTGTTGGCCGAGTGGTCTACGTCGTTCATCTACTGTATCACTAGCCTGTCAACACTGAGGATGTGAGGTCGAATCCCGCACGAGGCAGGTGCGTTCGACTTCAATCTTAATTGACAAGGATTGTCGGTTTTTCTGCCGAAGGTGTGTGGCTTTCTCCCAGGGAACTCCGGATTTCTCCATCATTAAAAAATGACCGCCGAGATATAGACAATAGTGCTGAAAGTAGCGTTAAACACAATCAAAAACTATTTTAATAAAGCTAATGCATATTCATAATCAATTTAGTGATGCAGATAAAGCTTGAGTTATAAATAGTCTCACCGTTCAAGTAAAACGTGTGAAAAAAAAACATTTTACAACCATCAGAGACCTTCATAGCAGTGTAGGTCGTAAAAAAATCCGAAAGTAGTAAAGAAAAAGTTGGCAAATTAAAACGTCTTGCCGATATGATTTCCGAATGATTTACTTTCGAATAGCCCTTCGTCGATGAGATATGTCAAAACTAACCAATAATATTATACTGCGTTGCGTTGACCTTAGTGTCCACGAAAATCCAACCGGAGAGAAAACCAAATAATATACTAAGTAAAAACTTTTAAATGTAACAGGAAGCAAGAATCAAATCAGCTGTGAAGCAGCATGTTTCGGAATTTCCATGAATTACATTTTGTTTTCATCACATCAGCTGTGTATATAAATAATGACAATATTTTCAATGCTTCTTGTACAGAGCAAATCGATAATTTAAAAGACTATATATGATTTTAATAACATGTTAACAGCAATGATTTTGATTGTAAACAAATGATCTTGATTGTAAACAAATGATTTTGATCGTAAACAAATGATTTTGATTGTAAACAAATGATTTTGATCGTAAACAAATGATTTTGATTGTAAACAATTGATTTTGATCGTAAACCAATGATTTTGATCGTAAACCAATGATTTTGATCGTAAACCAATGATTTTGATCGTAAACCAATGATTTTGATTGTAAACCAATGATTTTGATTGTAAACCAATGATTTTGATTGTAAACAAATGATTTTGATTGTAAACAAATGATTTTGATTGTAAACAAATGATTTTGATCGTAAACCAATGATTTTGATTGTAAACAAATGATTTTGATCGTAAACAAATGATTTTGATCGTAAACCAATGATTTAAAAGACTATGATTTTGAATGATTTTGAATTTATATGACGTTGATAACATAAATAGGCAAATTTAGGGGTGGGGTGGCCTCCACATTTTAGAGCTATATATATTTTCAATTTAGACTTGTTTATATTTTTTCGGGTTTATATGATCCGTTCATCCTATTTCGACTCTTTAAAATTCAAGAGTCTAAATTTGAGGTAAATTATATGGCCTTCCAAATACCGTTTCGAATCCAAACATCACTGAAGAGAAATTAATCATTGTTAATTGTCGAAATTCCGAAATGGTGTACAAATTTTTGTACCTCATGTTTGTGGTATACCATCTTTTCCGCAAGTTTATTATTTTCTATTTGGTATTAAATTAATATTAAGATCCATTTTGTTACATCTAGTGATCAATTTATTTGGCAATCGTCAATGGCAGTCAGCAGGGTTTAAGAACATCATTTGTTCGACCTGTTAGTCAAATACGTTCTGTTAAAAATACTTTTTTACTTTTTTTTGTCTTTTGGAAACTGTACTGTATTTAGACGCACATGTTTTACATGCACACGTATAAAAATTGCGGGTTTTATCCAACGCAATCATAGGTTTGAACTTTGTTTTCAATTTAGACTTGTTTATATTTTATTAATTGTATAGACTTCTAAAAATTCTCATTCCTAACGGTTTATTGTCGGTGTCCCCTTTTTGTAAATCCTGGATCCGCACCTGACAGGACATACCATTCAGTATAATAAATCAAATAGCAGATAGCTGGGAAAGTGAAAGAGCAGTTTGCTACCAATAGATTACGCATTGTCAATCTTGGTTTCACCTCGCCTTTTGTTGAACAATTCGTATATAAATACTTACAACATTAGTTTATAAAAATCAACTATTTGAAACTCTGGTGACCATCTGTGTACTTCACGAAGAAGTCATTAATCTTTTGAATCCACAATAGCCTATGTATCTACCATAGACTAAACATATAATTTAAATTTTGTAACCATTGTAACGGCGGCAAAAGCTTTTTTTCATCCTACACACATATGTTTCAAGACGATATGGCCTTCAGCAAGCAATTTTTGTCAAATGTTATATTTTCGGTAGTTTAAAATATTGTATAAATCATTCAAATAATTTGCTACCCAAGGGCTATAATATTGTTATTCCGACATAGTCGGTATAGGTTTGGTTTGTGCCCTTTGAACTTAAGAACGCTTAACTATGGCAATGGAATACGCATGCTCGAAAATCCTCTCTGTGATTGGACAAAATGCTGTCATGGTGGGGGATTTGGTTGTGTTTGAAGAAACGTCTCGTTAATTATATCGTGATGGAAAGCAAGTGAAAAACTATAAATATTTGAACTAGATCTTATAAAGATTTATATTTTTATTAAAATAATTGTTTCTCGAATAGCTCTTTGCATCCATGACAGCTGTTTATTCGGGACAATTATATAATTTTTAATGTAAACTTTGTTGTACGAACGTACATGACTTTTAGAACGCACCTACGCATGTGAGATTTCCGCGGGGTTTTGGTAAATGTAAACAGAAAGATACGAGGACCAAGAATACTCAACACAAACAGAGAAAACGTTTTTTAAATGCTAAATCACTTATTTAGATATAATCGGAATATTCACAAAACAATTTGTAACGTACTTTTGTTGGTAATTCATTGATTTTTAGATAGTTAGAGCATTGTTGTTCACAAGATGAAGGTAGTGAACGGGCGTTGCCACCAAGGACAAATTGTGGCAAACTATGCAGGTTTTCAGTGCACTGCAATCGCCTTCTTGTAGTTACATTCAGATGGAGATTTAATTAAAGAGGCTAGGTCCTGCATCATTAAGTCATTGTGCTTCTGAAGGTTATCGAAATGATAGTTTTAAACATATACTCAAATTTAAATACGTCGGATATCTTTTTTAAAGATAGTTTTTTGTTTTATATATAAACAGGATATTTTGAAGGCGACAGGATGCTCAAGCTGTTAGTAGATATTATATTTTAAGTGTCAATCTAGTTTAAAAAAAAAAGAAAATGCTTTTGCTTTCCTATGAGCAGTTTGACAAAAACTTGTTTTGATCATTGAGAAGCTTAATATTCCTTTGAGAACACAACGTCATTAAAACGTTCTGCTGATTTTACAGAGTTGTCTCCCTGTAGTGTTAGGTACCACCTTAAACATGAACACACAATTACATGAGACAATGGTGTATGATCACAGCATACCAGAAAACAAAATGTGAAATTCAATCGCAATGAATGAAATCGTCAGATGGCCACGAAACACAAAATAAAAATATCTAACATGAAGACAAAAGACACAACGAGCAGATATATGAGTACTCAGTCGTTGAAAGCTACTTCAAAGTCAATACTAACTAATAAGTAAATGGATGTTCCCCCAGACTAGAGTTTTAATCATTACACATCAAATGGATTTATTTTATAGTAGCCAAAAACTGTCTGAGAACAGTATGACCTTGTGAAATCTACAATAAGTATTATTTAGGATTATTATTTAATATTGTATGATTAATACACAAAAAAAAGCAAAGTTAGAACATAAAAATACAATATTGATTTATCTTACCCAGATTCCTATTAAATTTTTATCCAGATAAACGTATGGGCTTTATCAAAAGGTTTTTAAAGAAAAATATTAATAATATTAAAATAACATATTTTTTAATCTATAAACCTCAAACATATGTTCCCATTAAAGAGTTGTATGTGGTGGGTTTTTTTTTTCCTTATACAACTGAGATAGCAGAACCAATACAAAGAGAAAAGTGGTCAGAAAGATATCATTTAACTTGAACAGCCTCAATTTTTTTACGGAAGAAAATCATTTTTTTAAGATATAATTTATTATGCATGATCAAATAGCGCAATGCTACGGAAGCGTATTAGCGCTACACATTTTTTTTTCTTCCTATGTTTGCGTTAAATGACTAATAATGAGCAGAATAATATAAGAAGATGTGGTATGAGTGCCAATAAGAAAACTCTCCATCTAAGTCACTATTCGTAAAAGTAAACCATCATAGGCCGAATTACGGTCTTCAACACGGAGCATTGGCTCACACTAAACAACAAACTATAAAGGTCCCCAAAAACGATATCCAAGTTACTACTAGTATATATATTTCAAAGAAAATTGAGTAAATTGAGGTTATACCTAAGAAAAAAATCAACCCTGCTAATATAGGTATAACCGAATATAAATATACTTCCAAAGTAAGCTCTCGTTTGAGAACTGTGTAAAGTAGGTTACATTCAAACAAGCTACCCTTTGGCAATAAATGTATACAATGAATATGTTTTATTAATAAAATTATGTTCTCTCTATTCAAATTGCTATCCAAGCATCTTAAAAATACTTCATTATATTGAAATGAAGATTCAATGACTTTCTATCAAAGAATCTTGATCATATTCTGAGATTTAAAAAAAAAAATGTTTCCTTATTAATAATTCTTTTTAAAGCAGAAAGATCATTTTGTCTATTTGACTTGGAGGTTTCACAATTGTATGACATTATTTTTAACCTTTCAATTTTAATATGACTATATACTAAACTATATCTATTTTCTTGTTAAATTATATACTTTTCTGATGCACAAATCAGTCTTAATTTATGTATAATTGCACTTCAATTATACCATTATTCCTATGCATATTTATTATAATGATTTGGCCTTGTATGTATGTTTCTTTTTTTATCTACTAGTAAATCACATCCGAAATGAATGACAGACGGACATATATACAAAACTTAATGAATAATTATAATAAAGATGTTTGCGTTATAACGCAAAGGTTTGCGTTATATCGCAAAGGTTTGCGTTATAACGCAAAAGGTTTGCGTTATAACGCAAATGTTTGCGTTATAACGCAAAGGTTTGCGTTATAACGCAAACATAGGAAGAAAAAAAAATGTGTGGCGCTAATACGCTTCCGTACAATGCCATATGATTGGTAAAAAAGTAAGATTAAATAATTGCAATATATTTAAGAAAAAATTCTAAAAAATATTTTTTGCCGAATTATCTTATATATTATCAATTGCACGATGTTATAGCCATTTGCATCATATTACTCGTCTAAATTGCATTGCTCTTATCAGTTTCCATGTGGAACAGCGAATGAATGTAGCGAAATGCATAATTATATGGATTTTTTTGTTGAGGAAGACAACATAAGAAATACAACTTTTATGAATCATGCAGATGAACAGAGCAGGATTAAAATGATTATTGATTTATCACTTTATCACCTCAGTGATCAGTGAATCGATACTGACATGATTTTGTGTTTTAAGCTCGGTTGTCACTACAAGTTAACTTGGGCTAAGAAATTTGGTCCAAGTCATCTGCTTCTTCAAAAACTTGGTCAAAGAAAAAACTGCACTTTAATATTATAGTTACCGTATTAGTCCATCCAAGTTTCAAGAAAAATAGGATAAGAGTCTATTCCATCCAAGTCCGTAAAAATGTTCATCAAAGTTTTCTTTGACGGTTGTCTCTATAAAAAAAACCTCCATCAAAACGTTGACCAAGAAACCTTGTACACGAAAACTTTGATAGTGACAACGGGTTTTAAAGTCCACTTTCATAACTGATGGCTATATCGTGTCGACCAGTTTTTATTGTGAAAGAAAGCAGAGTACCCGGAAAGAACCTCCTACTTTCGACAGGAAAACTAGTAATTCTAGTCAATTAAGAATACTGACATATTTTCCTAAAATTATTCGTTGACCCTTTTTAAGCATTTTTGTGATTAATCATAAGAAATTCTTACTAGTCATGTATTGTCCAATGGGCTTCCCCTTATAATAATTTTATCTACATTTTGTCTACTTCACTTAAATCATCCAATCGTATTTTGTCTATACTTTAAGCTTTGATATAAAAAAAAAAAAAAAAAAAAGAGAAGACGTGGAAAACGAACGTCGGTGGTAGCGACTGCATCTAGTGTTTGTTGGACACCGAGTTTGAATCCAGCAATTTCAGTTTTCGGAACTTCTACTGTTTCATAAAGAG
Source organism: Mytilus galloprovincialis (assembly GCA_037788925.1). Lineage (NCBI taxonomy): Eukaryota > Metazoa > Mollusca > Bivalvia > Mytilida > Mytilidae > Mytilus > Mytilus galloprovincialis. Next base: position 63,301,875 of record CM075341.1, read on the forward strand.
ACTACATTGTCGTGAAGAGCAAAACGTAAAATAACAAAAAAAAGAAAATGGTGGATTAAACCTGGTTTTATACTAGCTAAACCTCTCATTTGTCTCTGTCTTTCGTAACATTTTATTACAAGGATCAAACCACATTGATATTTAAAAGAATATCGCTGGAACTTGAACTAGCTCATTTTACTCGCCCATTAATCCATTTTTTTTTTATTTCTTGTCTAAAAGACAAAACAAAAAGGATTTTAAAGAATATCCTTATACTGAAAATCGCTAATAAAAGAGAAAAATGAGAAGAAAACCGTGCAAAGGATTTGTAAATAACATTTTATTTTAACTAGTAGTATTTAAGCACGTAATTTCAGTTTGAGATGTTGCGTAGTGAAATAAAGACGAATTGGCAAATCACTAATCTAAATGCATTATTCCAAGGGTTAAGCATGATAGTGAATATTCAATTTTTGTCATTAACCTTATCCTTTCAGATGTATTTTTTTTAAACGCCTCTTACTTAGGTAAAACAAAAGTTGGTAGGAATCAAATATATGCATGCAAGAGTTCTGTTATCCGTTCAGAAACTTGTTTACATGTCTGCTGTACAATCGTTTGCGGGATCTTAGAAAACTATTTTGTTGATAGCATTTTTAAATATATTGCCTTTTTTATGAGTCTATCAATCGGAAACATATTTCCTTTTTTAGAGTTGTATGTGGGTTTTTTTTTGTATACAACTGAGGAAGCAGAACCAATACAAAATGAAAATCCTATTATTACGTGTACGGTATTATAGCCATTTGTACGATGGTACTCAACTCGAACCATTAATACCACCGTAATTACATATCCAGAAATCAACGACACTTTGCTTTTTTGAATATTTATTATACTAAAGAAATCGGATACGGGTCACGGAAATTTTATTGAAATGATATGGAATTTTGAAAAAAAATGTCTGTTTTAACTTTAATTTAAGTGATCATAGACAGGTTGAGGGGGACAGAAAATAAATATACACAACAAAATACACCATTTAAACGAAACATAATGACTGTCGTTGCAAAAATCAAGGTTCCTGAGCTATTTTAAAAATCGAAGCGAGAGGCTTTTAACATTGCAGTATAAAATACAGGCTAAAATGGCTGAAACGTCAAATTTGCAAACTTCGTGTTGAAAATTGGCTTACAAGGTCATTACAAAAACAGGTTGCGGGGATGAAACTTGAAACTTGAATGTCCAAAGAATAAGCAAGTCCAAACCTTGTACATTGTATGTGTAGACGTTGAACTCTAGGTTCCAACGTAAAGTTAAAATGCCCCAATTTCAAGAAGAATTTACTCACCAAAACACCAAAAATTCACTCAATTCGCGTTCATTGTTTTGATTTTGACCGCCTGACAACTTTACGGAAATATCAGAGTGATTATAAACAAGGACATGATAACATTTGAAATCGTCTTTTATAAATCTCTGATATATTTTCAAATTAATATAAAAATTGATTAAACGTACTACACAATAAAACTATCATATTTATCAGATATCAGGATGAATATTGTTATCTAGTACATATATATCAGTGATTATTTTATTTGGTATTGACCTAACGCAATCAAATGTATTCGTAGCTTCATATGAATATTTTCAATCAGCTTTTAATAAACAATATGAACTGACACTGATAATTTTTTTTACAATGGATAATTTTGTTTAAATACTGTTTTTTTGTTTGAATTTTCCAGACTGACAGAAAATAGTACTTATATGCACTTATCACTTGACTACGTACCAAACCCTTTTACTTATTTCTAAAAAGACGCTGAGAAGTTTTATAATTATAGTATTGCAAAAAATATCGCAATTATGCTGAATTGTATTGTTTCCTTTCATTTATTGAAATTGAAAGAACTTATTTAAATCTGCTTTTATTTTATTTTTTCTAATAATAGCTTTTGTTCAGATTGTTCTTATTGTCTCTATAATTAAATGTATGGTTAATGATGTTTAAAAAGGGTAGAGGAGTTCTGCCGAACTGAATTCATGCAAAATAACGATGCCATGAAGTACTGCCGAACTGAGTTCATGTAATTTAATAATAGTTTTACTTCCGGTAAACATCTGCGGTAAAAAAAAACCAGAACATATCAATGTTCTTGTCGGTTTACTGATTGAACAACACTGATGAATTTGGTAAAATGCATATAGACAAAAAAGTCATGTTTGTTTATGAAGACAACAATCAGAAGAAATACTACAGTACTTACACATTTACATGACTTATTTGCATATGTACAGAGCAGGATTAAAATGATTGTTAATTGATCACTTTATCAGCTCAGTAATCAGTGCATCTGTACTGAAATGATTTATTGTTTTTTGTTTGTTTTTTTTTTGTTTGTTTTTTTTTTGTTTGTTTTTTTTTTTGGAGGGGGGGTTGGTGTTTTAACGCCACTTCCATTAATATTGGCTATATTGTGTCTGCCAGTTTTTATTAGTCGAGAATGCCGGAGTGCCTCGATAGAACCATTTACTTTAGACAGGAAAACTAAAAATCCTAGTCAATTAAGGATTCTGACATGATATATAACATAGTTCCCTAATGCATATGCAAAATTACTTAGAAACTAAGGTTGCTACTTATTTAGGTAAATTTGATCCTTTTTGATTATATAGCTTCTAACGTTTCTACGTGTTTTGGTCTCAGCGTTTCTGTGGTAAATAAAGGCAACAGTAAGTATACCGCTGTTCAAACTCATAAATCCATGGACAAAAAACAAAATCGGGGTACATGTAACAGACTAGAACTGAGGGAAACGCACCAAACATAAGAGGAGTAAAATCTGAAAAGCGCTACTACGAATTTTTACAGTTTGTTGTTTTAGTTCACTTCTTCTTATAAAACTCATCAAGGATAATCTAAAAAGGACATCCTGAAATATTTCCGTACTCCATGTACTCTTTACAACAAAATTATTATATTTACCAGTGTACTTTATTTTATCTAACACCATTTTGTCCAAAGTTATAGTTGTCTTACTGATATTGTTTTACATCTCCCCTTTCTTTTTTTAATAATATCGCATTTATATTATGTCATAGATTATATTCGTTCAGTGTATGTTTTGTTTTTGTTAAAATGTTTATTTGATTGAGTTAAGCTATTTCAATTGACATGCTATAGTGTGCCTTTCTATGTTGTAATGTTACACTACTACTTCAAATTAGGGTGAAGGTTGGCGCCTGTTAAAACGTTTAAACCCGCTGCATTTGTGTGCACCTGTTTTAAGTCAGGAATTTGTCGATCAGTGGTTGTCGTTTGTTGATGTGGTTCATAAGTGTTTCTCGTTTTTTATTTCGATTATACCGTTGTTTTTCCTGTTTGAATTGTTCATGTTGTTTTAAAATAGTCATTTTGGGGCCCTTCATAGCTTGCCAAGGCTCCGTGTTGGAGGCCGTACTTTGACCTATAATTGTTTACTTTTTACACATTATGACTTTGGCGAGATTTGCTGATTGGCTGTATTCGCAGAAATCAAAAAGGAAACATATTAAATAATTCAAAATTTTAATCAATGAAAAGACAATATATGTAGCTATAAAAATGGTAAATAAAATGCATATAACAAATTCAAAAATGTTGGGTAATATATCTTCAAAACTAAAGCTTTGTTCTCCCTTTTACAACTATGACCCGTCGAACCCCACTCACTCTTGAAAACATTTTGAAATCCCGTTTGTATCTGAAAGCAAGCAAGTTGTTTAGCATTTCAATGACGTTGATTTTCTTTAGATTTGATGTATACATGCTGCTTTTTCAGACTTTCTATTCTGTTGTTATCTTTGGCACACTAAGCGTTAAAAGTATGCTTAAAGCATTGAACAAAAATAAACACCTAGATGTTAATGGATGTAGTTGGGTTCAAACTTCAAACCTTTACATGAAAAGATACTGTGAGAGTTCAAAAATACACAACTAGATACACTTTATGTACAACACAATGTTGATTTGATAAAAATAAATAAACAGCTTTATTTAGCTTTGCGCATTTCTTGAATATTTTCTTGCTTGGTGGACCTCTAATGATGACCCCGTCTTACCACCGCATTCATCTGACATTTACGACTTATCGGACTTTCTAGATGAAAGAGTGCAGGGTGGTCTAAAACGCAAAAGTGAGAAAAAGGTGCAAATATAACTTACTATCAGCCAATTCGCTTGAAAGATTAACATGCAAAACAGGATCAAAAATAAAAACGGATTTTTTTTTTAATTAAGTGGATACAAAATATAGAACTCAAACTACTACCAACCAAAAAAGTAGGTTTTTTTCTAAACAAAAAAGTTTTTCCAAAAGTTATTAAAATGAACGCTTCATTGTAACACATAGTTTTTGTTACGTGTGACCATTCATGAGGACACATGAAATTATGGCGCAAAAGTTTGAGTTAAGTAAACGTCATAATTCAGCTCATTTCTTTTATTTATTTACATTTTTTTTTGATTTAAGACTACTTTCTATCTAGAAAATTTAAAATTGAACCGCGTAATTTTGAAAAACATTGTGCTTATTTTTAAACAAGCTATGTACTTTTTAAATCAATCTGTAAATATGTTTTTTTCCCGTTCTAAATATAGTTCTTCTACAACAACTGGGTTTCATATTTTTATCCTCTTGTTTGCATCTGAATTGCATCCACTCGTTCTTCCTGGTGTTCTCTGCATTTGAAGGTCTTTTTCAAAGCCTCTCTCAGTTTTTCACTCATGACTATATAGATAAGAAAGTTCGAAGCACATCCAATGATCATTAAAAGTTTTAAAACTTCAATAAGAAGTTTTAAATGTTCCAATGTAATGTCACTTTGTCCCCAGCCAATGTGCATTAAATAGTTCATTGGTTCGCTGTACGGTGACAATCCAAGTACAAAAACAGGTGCGTCTTTAACGAAAACTGGACATTTTAGAATCCCCGATTGTTTCAGCCATGATGAAAACATTTTTTTTTATATTAAAATATCCTTTATGACAATATCCTGCTGCTACAAAATCAAAGTTATATTTGAAGTATTTCATTGTTACATTTGCATAAAGACCGGAATCACCAACCAGGAAGTCATCCAGATATTTAAAATACTCTCCTTTCAATTGTCTTCTGTGCATCAAAATTATATTCCTCCGCAAAAGACGTGGAAATATTGATTTCCACAGACGTGTAATCCGGTGATATGCTATATAATTTTTGGTTAGTTTTTCAATGGTACAGGAACTCTCTGAGAATTTGTTCTGATTATAACCGTTGTTCTGAATATAACCGTTGTTCTTAATAAGACCTAAACATGTTTCAAGTCGCTGGGACAGCTCAGTCTTTGTCTTGTGTAAAACAATGTTCTTTGTGTCCAGAGTGGATCTATACGTACTGAATAGAGCGGAACTGACATAGATTCTTGGAAGTTCTGCTAGAGAAAATACTATCATCACGCACACAATCAATATGCACGATTTCTTCTCAGCTCTTGAAACCGTGGCATGTCCGCGGACACGTTTCCGTCGACATAGTGTAAAAATGATATAACATGTTGATATCAGCATTGTTACTACTGCGCCAACCAAAATAATGGCGTTAACGATTGGGTAGTATGTTAGAATGTACTTTTGAATTGCCTTGTGTGGTTCGGAGACTAAACACGTCTCTCCTTCCTTCCCACTGGTGAAATTTATAACAAATAATCTGGGTATATTTACGACTAGAGAGAACAAAAAACTCGTACCGCAAACAATGAACGATTTTCTTTCATTGATCTGAGTTTTGCTCCATATTGGACATGCCACAGCCAGGAGTTTCTGAAACCCAAGAGATGTTGTTAGTAGTATAGACACAAGGTGGAATGTGTCTCCTAGGTTTGTCAGGCAGTAATGCATTACGCAGTATGGAAACTTTAGTCCAACTAGCCTTTTCATTTCTTTTAAATCAGATGGAAAAGCGTGAGGAGTATAACCAAAATAATGTTTGTCATTCCCAATCCTCTCATAATGCAAGCTGAAAAATGGTTCAAATCCATAAGTACACAACGCAGTGAGTCCATCAGCAAGAGCTAATCCTTGCATTAGTACAGTTGTGGGCGTCCGTATCTTTTTATGAAATAAAGCCACAAAGATGATAATGTTCATCAAAATGGAAAGGTATGCTATTGTTGGCCCTGCCACAATATTCATCCAAAATGGAGTCCGTGCGTACAGTATGAACAACATGTTGACAAATGATATGTAACAAAGTGACTGTTACTGGTATATGTATAGTATTAATAATTTAGATACAAAATCCATCCTTGATATTATGATGATTTTAGTATTTTGTATATGCAGCATTCATTGCAGAATTAAAAATATGTGAACAGATTAAAGTTAATGTCAGAAAATGTTAAATCATGACACATGAAATTTATGAAGTGTTGTTTTTATTCATTTATTTTTTTGCATTAGAAATATAATAAAATCAAACTGATATCAATCAATCCAAACACAATGATATTTAAAAATCCTCTGTATTGCAAATAAAGGCTCTAAAGAGCACGTTGCGCTCATCTGGATCTATGTGCATCTTCAACAGTAGCCACTCTTTATTCGGTTGCTCTTGTATTGCTAATCATTTAGTCTGTTTAGGCTCACTCTATCTCCCGGAAGCGGATTGACAATTGGCCGTTTCAGAATCTAAAGGACTATGGGTAATTTTATTGTTTGTACACCAAAATGAAAATAACGTCATGTAATTCGTCGAATTTTCATTGTTTATGACGTTTTTTAATCAATCACGACGTTTTGGTGTACACTTTTGAAAATATTACCCACAATGCATTAAGTTCTGTTACGGCGAATTTCGGCTTTGCTGACTTTTTTGTTGATTAATCTTGCTGATAAATTTTTTCCGCTAACAGTTTCTCTCCATTTTCAAAATTTTTGCCCAAACCCCAGAAATGCAAGAACATCGTCATTTTATGGCAATAACTCCTGAAAGAAGTCAACTGACAATTTCAGCTGTATTGGTCTATTTATAGATCTTGTCTAAGACTTGCTGATCATTTTTCATTTCAAACTTATGTTGGGTTTTTTTTCAATCTATAACAGTGTTCTAGATAAAAAGCAAAATGAATGCAAATAAATAAGTAAAAATCGTCATTTACTTACCCTTCCGGAGCACCTGAGATCACCCCTAGTTTTTGGTGGGGTTCGTGTTGTTTATTCTTTAGTTTTCTATGTTGTGTCGTGTGTACTATTGTTTTTCTGTTTGTCTTTTTTTTATTTTTAGCCATGGCGTTGTCAGTTTGTTTTAGATTTATGAGTTTGACTGTCCCTTTGGTATCTTTCGTCCCTCATTTAAGGTCAATAACTCTGACTATTGTGGCCATGTTTGACTTATTACTGTAGATTATGTAATGCCGGTCGTTTTTTATATTAACAATTTCTCTCTAACAATTATAGTTTGAAATTGTTAAGATAATAGGCAAATAAGAAGCTGTCAGAGTGACAGAAACCGGATTTTCCAGCATGAAAATGATATTTCATATCTGAAACCCCAAACAGGATCAAGTAAAAAAATCAATGAATTTTTGTAGAGTTCAAAGGCCAAAATAAATCTAAGTATCATTTTCCCTACATAAAGGTGTACAACTCAACAACGATAAAAGCGTAAATCGTGAAAACCGAACTTGGTCTTCATTTAGTCAAAGTGTTTTCAAGTTTTTGCACAGACAACGGTCTAGGTATCACTTTTCGCTACTGAAAGATCTACAACTCAACAACGATAAAAGCTAAAATCGTGAAAATTGAACTTGACCTTCATTTAGTCACAAGAAATAACATATCTAAATTTGAAAAGATTTCGTCAAAGCGTTTTAACGTTATTGCATGGACAACGCTCGAAGTATCACTTTTCGCTACTTAAAAAGGTCAACAACTCAACAACGATAAAAGCTATCGTTGAAAAATCATGAAAATGGAACTTGACTTTCATTTAGTCACAGGAAACAACTATCTAAATTTGAAAAGATTTCGTCAAAGCGTTTTCAAGTTATTGCACGGACAACGCTCGAAGTATCACGTTTCGCTACTGAAAGATCTACAACTCAACAACGATAAAAGCTAAAATCGTGAAAATTGAACTTGACCTTCATTTAGTCACAAGAAATAACATATCTAAATTGAAAAGATTTCGTCAAAGAGTTTTCAAGTTATTGCACGGACAACGCTCGAAGTATCACTTTTCGCTACTTAAAAAGGTTAACAAGTGGAATAAATAAACTTAATAAGTTATTAAAGAAATCTGCTAGGGTTATAGTAGAAGCTGACATAATGACATCATCCAGTTTATTGTTTTAACTATTTACAAGAAAATTTTCATTTTACTAATAATCAAAATTATAACTTAAATAAATGTACGTTCAGCTGATGAAAAACTATTAAATCTTCCAAAACCAAAAACAAATTTAAAAAAAAACATTTACATATTCAGGTTCTCAAATATGAAACAGTTTACCAATTGAAATAAAAATGAGCCGGCGTTTTACGTTTCCGCAAATTGGCATTACTTTTCCGCGAAAAAAAGATGACGTTTCCGGAAAAAAAAGTTTACGTTTCCGCAAATAAATATCTTACTTTTCCGGAAAAAAAGTAACTATTCCGGAAAAAATAAATTATTACTTTTCCGCGAATAATTAAGGAATACCTATTGATCGAAAGCAAAGCTATAATAAAAAATAAATATGCACTAAGTTAAAGGTCATCATAAATGAGCAATACACGTGTATCTTTTAAAACAAAATGTTACAATTTTTTCATCAATTGTGCAAATTAATATGCTTTTTCATTATTATTTAAATACAATTGTATATTGTGTATAATATAACTTTATAATACTCTATGTTCTTATAAATATGTTATTATTATTTTGAGGACTCTCAGGAAGATTAGTTTTAACTAATGGGATCATCCTCTTGAAATAAAGATTATTTATTTATTTATTTATTTACAAGATTGATCGTTTATATAAGTATACAGTGTTAATTTCCATTATTTAACGCGAGCGTACATTGAATGAAAACTACGGTTCCTTATTTGTGCATTGTGATTAAAAATTCGTATGTATAATTACTTTCATTTGTTTCCAACTCTGTCTTGTATTGTTCTGGTCATACTATTGCAAATATTCAATTTCATGACTGCATCATGTGTTTCTATCAGTTTACCATAGAGCTATCACATGGTAAGGTTAGAAATTAATGGCAAACCCTAGTTTTAAGTGTTTTGATGTCTTATCTTACCCTTTAAATTCATTGACATAACTGCACGACCCGATTTTCAATTAACAGTGGTAAGATAATCGTTGCAAAGAATCCTGCTCAAACTTTTGTGAAAGACGGTTTTAATTTTGAAGTGTTGCGAGAGTTTATGTTCTATGTTGAAGGCACTTGTATAATTATAGTGACCTGCAATACAAGTACTCACGGTGGGTATGGTTGTCCTGCGAGAGAACGTGCTGTGCTGGTGATTCGGTCCTGACGGGTGCTGGTGATCAATGAAAAAATGTAAACAAAGACGAAAATGATGATTTTTGACGTTTTCACTCATAAAAAATGGAAGAAAACAGTTGAGATTTTTCAATTTCGTTTCTTATGGGTTCATATATAAACCATTAAAAAATTGACCCTCTAAACTGTTTCAGTAAGCGTAACACAAAAATGCTCATTTTCAGAAAATCTCGAACTGAAAAAATAAAACAAAAATGCTCATAGAGTCCGCTTTCTATACCGCAATCCACACGACAAAACAATTTTGTGAAAAAACATTGCAATTTATTAAAATTTAGCATTTTCTCAATTTATTCATGTCCTGATACTGTGTTGGTGGGTCCTGTCATTGTGCTGGTGGGTCCTGATACGGTGCTGGTGATTTTGGATAAGAAGTTGCTCATATTTGAAACAAATGTTACAAAATCAATAAAATTGGGCAGATAATTGTTGCCAACAGGATCTATGACTCCTATTTTAGCTCTTGTGCATCCATTTGGCTGTTTAATATGTGTTTTCAAATGATCTTAACTTGTATTACATAATAACATAAAAGGGCAACATCTTTCGTCCAATATCAGATAACAATATATATTATTATACTTCACGTTAAAATGCCATATTTTGATTGGCTAATACGAGGGTGTCATTTTACTCTATCACATAGCTGAGAGGGTGACAATTTTTTTGAATGTTACCCTCTCGTCTAAACCAATCAAAAATCGACAATTTAAAGGACAATGGATTGAATTTACATCAAGTAGATGAATACAAAGTCAATGCTTAAGTTTTACGTTCTGGATCAAATTTTATTATTTAACTGCCAAAATGAAAAAAAAATAAACCATCTTGTTGTTTATTTCTAACACTCGTAACGTTGTTATGTACGTGACGTCATAGAAAATCCTTTTGAAATAAAATTAATCTGTAAAAGACAAAAATGGTAGGACGTTCAGTATAATAAATTAAATAACACATAGCTGAGAGGGTGATAGAGCAGATTGGTACCCCTTGAAAAAGCATTGTCAACCTTGGCTTCGCCGCGGTTGACAATGTTTTCTCGGGGTACCAATCTGCTCTATCACCCTCTCAGCTATGTGTTATTTATATAGTATCTACAATAAGTTAAAAATTCCACAATACTATATAATTCATTTTATGTGTCAATTTGTTCGAAAAAAGTCGAAAAGAAGAGAGTTTAAGTTAATGTCATGATTATCTGTCGCTTTCTAGATCTATGCTTAGCATTTATTTCAGATGACATGGACTCCTCACCCTGATGACCCTGCTGCCTTTCAAAACTTCATCCGTATACATATATTAATAGATAAACGAAAGGCTGCAACTGGTATTTTTGTATTTAAAATGATTCGTTGTAACGAGAATATTTGTGGTGAATGGAAACTGTGAGGGTCAAAATCTTAAATTGCTTATAAATGTTGCTGTACCTAGTTTCGTTATCTGATCCGAATTTTCTGAAATGTGCAAGGTAGATAGACATTTTGATTTTTTTACTCGGTAATGAACCCTTGTGTTGATCCCATGCTAAACATAACAAAAATCTCTATACAAAGGTCTGTGAATTTTCTACAAAAATAGTGATTTTATTTTCACTAAATTCTCTTTTTTCTACTAAATACAATAATGAACTATAAATAATAATGCTTTGCAAGAAGTTTCCCCTTGATATATGTACAAAATTATATCTCTATTATTCATTGTCTGTGCTGTTTTGATACTATTGCAGTTTGCACATTTCGTAATTGACATTGTCATAAACCGTACACGAAAAGATAAAATATTGATATAAGTACATCTTTGAACCCCCACCACGGCTTGTTTTTTTAGGAGCCTGGGGTGTCTAAAAATCGTCGATTACAGACAGCCGAGTACGCATTTTACTTTCCAGGCGTGTTTATGTTGATTGTTAAAGTCCTGAAAACGGATAGATGGAAACAAAAATGTTTGATATATCTGGCTTTAGATTCAGTTTTTTTTAAATATAAATTAAAGCTACATTTCAGTATAATAATTCTATGAATTCACAATATAAAAAAAATGCAGAAAAAAATGAATGAAGTGAAATATCTTAGTAAGGAGTCATTACTACAGAGATGGTGTGTTTGACACACAAAACTTAAAAGCTTAGTGATATTACCAATATTAAAATAAAAGTGTATTTTAGTTGGGTATTTTTTCCATTTACTCATTTTCAATCAGTATAATCAAGGCACATTTGATTTTTATTCATGAAAAATATTTAAATATAGAAAAGTAGGACACATTGTTCACTTCCTCCCCCGTAATTCTTTATCAAAAATATTTATTTTGAAATGAAAAAGCTAAGAAATCTTAGTTTTTTTTAGTGTTTTCTAGGTTATCTCGTCTTCATTCTCTGACATATTCTAGCCTGCCCTTTCATAAAATAGTGATTTTTTTAGTGTTCTATCGAATTTTCGAAAAACAAATACCTGATAACCGCTTAGACAAAAAAAAAAAAAAAGATATGTTGGAAAAATCTCACAGCAAGTGATTCTTAATAGCTTTAGCCTCGGTCACACCCTACCGGATAGCTCGAACGGACGACTAACAGATAAAAAAAAAGTTATTCGTTGACAAAATTTTTATCTGTTGGGAGTCCGTTGATGTACTAACGAACATGTAACGAATGCCAAACGGACACAAAACGGACACTGAACGTACGTGAAACGGATACGTACCGGACAGAACGGACGTAGAACGTACATCCAACGGACGAGTACCGGATAAAACGGCCACCTAACGGAATCGTAACGGATAAAACGGATGAACAGAATAATCTGAAAATTAAAGGCAATAAACCATCTAAAAATTAAAGGCAATAAACCATGAGAAATTTCAACTGGCATTTGTCCATTTTACATCCGGTAGGCATCCGTTTTATCCGTTATCCTTCCGTTAATGTCCGTTTTACATCCGTTTTATCCGTTGAGCGTCCGGTAGACATCCGTTGGTGAATTTGTCTACCGGATCTCCAACGGATGCATAACGGATACGTAACGGATACAAAACGGACGAGTACCGTACAAAACGGATGCCTAACGGACGTTCAACGGACATTTTATCCGTTGGACGTCCGTTCAAAGTTTTGAACATGCTCAAAATTTTCCACCGGACAGAACGGACGTCAACGGATAAAACGGACGCTTAACGGACATGCAACGGATATGGACTGACGCCTAACGGATAAGAACGGACGTCTTACGGACATTAACGGATTGAGAAAAAGTTATCCGTTAGGCGTCCGTTCAAGCTATCCGGTAAGGTGTGACCGAGGCTTATAAGATACATTTTTCTTTTACAGTACAACTTTTAAATCTTACGGGAAACTATTCCAAGCTTTCACTGTAACCTCGCTCTAACTTATCCCCCTCCCTCCCCCACCCTCCCAAAAAACACCAAACAAACAAACCCGCAATACTATTGTCATTCTTATAGTCAGCACTCAATTGTTCACAAACAAATGTGTTTTAAGCTGCTAAAGACATGATTCAAACGCTCAGAAAGTCCTTTGTTCTATATTTTGCTCTCCATTTTTATGCAAAACCTTTAACATTTTTATTTTATGGGTTATTGTTGAAGGTCGTACGATGACGTATTGTTGTTAACACATACTTCCTTTGGTTTTTTATGGAAATTTGTCCATTGACAACAAACATACCACATCATCTACTTTATATTAAGTATTGTATAAATTACAACGTATTTTGGTGATCTTGCAAAATGATCGTAATCCCGAAAATCGTAAACATATTTTCTTATCTTAAAAGGGGGCAAGAAGGGTTCCATTAACAGGCCAATAAATAAGATTACAGTTAATTTAAAAAAAAAAATTTAAAAAATAGGGGTATTTTTTCTCTCATAATAACAGTAAACAGATTCACAACAATGTCAATTTCAAGAAAGCAGACAACAGCTAATTAGTCAATAACAGTACAGCATCAATGATCTTGAATATATGCCACTTCTAACTAAAATATTAAAGCACAGAACCAGGACATAGGAGCACAGAACCAGGACCGTTTTCTTATCACCAGCACAGCGTCAGGACAATTCCGTTTAACGAACTTGCACGACTTTTGCAATATAATATTGTTGTAATATACTTTGCATGGTACTTATGACACATCAGAGAAAAATTTAGCAACAAAACAGTCGTTTTATTGCCGTTCTGATACAATGTAAACAAACCCACCAGCACAGAATCAGGACCCACCAGCACCCGTCAGGACCAAATCACCAGCACAGTACGTTCTCTCGCAGGACAACCATACCCACCGTGAGTACTGTTCCATTGAGTTTAGTTATATGTCTTCTGTTTCTGTCCCTGACCCATGTTTTCTGTATTTGGCATGTGTAGTGCATCATGACATAAAACATTGTTACATGTACCGTGATGAACTTTCGTGCAGGACTGCTTTGTGTATTTTTTAGGGTTGGCAACGAGTACTCGAGTACTCGGGTACTCGCTCAGAAGGCCGAGTACTCGAGTACAGTTTGAGTACTCGGATACTCGTTTGCCTGTTAAACATCTTGAGATATTTCTTTTCACATTTCCAATCACTTTGGTTCCGTTGAAATATCCCCTTCGAAAAACTAATTAAAACTAATTTACAACATAAATATGTATATCTTGTGGATACTATTTGTTTTAATAATACCAGTAAAGTCCTTTTCATCTGCACAACTTGTAACACAAAATAAAAAGTCATACAGTTTTTCGTCTGAAATTGTTGACTAGAACATATTCCAAACAAGAACAAAATCAAAGTGAACTGCGGGGAATCCTATGCAACTGATTAGAGACATTTTAAACGGTGTTTGTACACGAATCAACACTTTGGAGTAAAAATTAATTCACCACGAGCCCAACAAACTTACCTTTGTTTGTTAATCAAGACTTCTATGTAAACGTGATTGGTATGAGATGTACATTTAAATTAATTTAATTGCTCTGTATTTGAAGCTTATCTATAATTGTTTAATTTCCAATTTCAAGATAGGCAAAAGCACGAGAGCGACATTCAATCCCAAAAGTCGAAAATAAATTGACAACGGCATGGCTAAAATAAAAAAAGAAAATCAGACAAACAATAGTTCAAAAAAACAAAACACAGCAAAAGTAAGACTGAGCAAAACGAAAAAGCACAAGTAATTTTAAGTCCAACATTGCTGTTGACAAATTAATGGACATGTTGTATCATAAAAAATACCAACTCATCAGGAACAGATGACACATACATTGTGTACTTTGCTCGACTTTACATGCAAATATTTTTGATTTTGTTGGAATTTGGTTCATGAACACGCAAACAAACAATGATTGCTGTTATGATAGGTTATTTGTAAAAAAAAAAACGGCAGTCGGTAAATCATTGTTTAAATGACACAAAGAGGATCAAGCAATGTTTGTAGTACATTTGTCTTTCGTTAATATGTTTATGAAAGGTAACAAAACACTGCATCCTTACTAAAATCTAAACTTTTCAATAGACGTTTCAGATTCATCCGAGTGCTTGCGAGTACTCGAGTATCATGATCGAGTATCCGAGTATTAAATTTCAGATGTTTTGACATCCCTACTTTAAATACAAATCAATCAATCAATCAATTTCAAAATGGCCCTTCACATACCTGGAGAGTTATTTGTTGCCAGAAAAAAATATGAAAGTCCACCATCGCAGTCCGTTGAACTGTTTTGGTAGGAAGGTTCGTGTAAAATGTATCATATAAGTTCAATAATAGAATTATTCCCCCATGGTTTAAAATTAATGTATAACATATCGTGTTTCCGAAATTATAAATTCAATTTCTTTCGGGTCAAATTGAATCTCACTTACAAAAAATTAACAAGTGTATGCAAAGTCTAATTGTTGAAAGTCTACAGAACGTTCAAAAGATCCCACATTTGCATCCATTTAAGGAGGTAGACCGAATTCTAGTCAAATCGGCACCTGGTTAAATCGGCACCTGGTCAAATCGGCACCTGGTATAGTCAAATCGGCACCTAGTCAATTTGGCACCTGGTTAAATCGGCACCCGATATAGTCATTTCGGCACCAATGTTAGATATCTTTAATATATGTTTTTTTCCCCAGTATTTTGAGCAAAAAGATGAAAATAAAGAAGGGGTTATTCAAGTTGTTACGACTTAGTTACATTTTTGGAGGGTTTCTGTAAAAAAAAATTGTTCATTCAACTTAATTTGTATTCAAGGTTTTATTTTTTTGCATGCCTGTTTTAACATTTGAGCATTTTGCATGATTGTTGGTTTAAAACTGTTTGAAGTTTCCTGAAAAAAACACCTTTTTAATTGCTGTTAATTATTTTGCATTTGAAATTATATGATGATATATATTGAATAAAAATTCATCTTTTTGATAGAGATTGTTTTAAAGTCATTTGCATTTAACATTTACATTGGTAACTGTCTTTTTCTCCATTTTTTTATGCCCCCGCTGTGACGGAGGGGCATTAATTTAAGTTTTACCCTTGATCAGTGAAAACAGGGATTCATTGTTTTCCCTGTTATTGTTCTAATTTTCTCACAATTAAACAACAGCTTGGGTGAGGGCTTCATTGTTTTTTTAAGAAAAAAACAGCAATAACTACCTGTAAATAGTTAAAACAACAAAAATGTTAATTATGTTATTCATAAAAGTTTAATTGAAAAGACTAATCAAAACATTGGTCATATATATTGAGACAACTTTCAACAATAAATTTATGAATTAATTTTTAACGATGTAACAACTGAATCTATCCAACCTCAAAAATAATTTAAAAAATAGAGGGATCATTTATACATTTTTATAATTATTTCTTTATTGGATGCCGAATTGACTTTAAATGGGTGCCGATTTGACTAGATGCCGATTTAACCATGTGCCGATTAGACTTTTTCTTTGGGTGCCGATTTGACCAGGTGCCGATTTGACTTGTACCCAGGTAGACCTAGGTTAAGGGAAATAACTCCTTAAATCATCAGTACGTTTGTGTCAACCATTTTCAAAAACATATTCTAAGCTTCTAGGTTACATAGATTATTTTTAATCTGTTTCAGGTAAATGCTTAAAAAACATTGATGAACTTGACTTTTACAAACGCTTAACTGATTTAAAGAGTTATCTCCCTGAACCAAGGTCTACCCCCTTAAGATATCACCTATGTGTATCCATATTGTTGTTTACATTTTATTTTAAGTTACAAATTTAAATTAAGGATGTTTGCTACTCCGTTTCAAAATAACAAGCTTTATTAAAGACTGTTCTAAAATAATAGTATATAAATAAAGGAACTAAAAAAGCAGAAAATAATGAAGGGTCTGTGTGCTTGTTTTCGAGATATAAGCCCTTGAAAATTTGGCGGGAAATGATTCTCTCTAGACTTTTCATACTTTTATCATTGGCCGCTTTTTTGTTTCAAAAACTATGAAAAAATAACAAGGATTTTAGAAGATTTTCAAATATGGCTTTTTAAACTAATATATGTAATAAACTTATGAAAAGTAGGGATTAGTTGGCAAATTTTTTTAATGGCAATACATGAATAAAACCAGAGGTTTCCGATAATCTGGCAAAAATTCACAAACAAGAGTAGCAAATATCCTTATTTTAAATTAGGTCAAATTTCAATCAGATAATCACAATAAATGTTCGACTTTCAATATTCAAGCTGA
Source organism: Mytilus galloprovincialis (assembly GCA_037788925.1). Lineage (NCBI taxonomy): Eukaryota > Metazoa > Mollusca > Bivalvia > Mytilida > Mytilidae > Mytilus > Mytilus galloprovincialis. Next base: position 63,319,141 of record CM075341.1, read on the forward strand.
ACTAAAGAGTAAAATAACAAAAATACTGAACTTTAAGGAAAATTCAAAACGGAAAGTCCCTTAACAAATGGCAAAATCAAAAGCTCAAACACATCAATCGAATGGAAAACAACTGTCATTTTCCTGACTTTTCATATACTTTAATTTGCTAATTTTAAAATGAATGAAGTCATTAATGTAGTGCTTCAAATATTTTGGAATTCCTCAAATAAGAAAGACTCAAATCTAGTAACTTTTTGAGGAAGAGACAAACATGTTTTAGTTTAGACTAGACACCCAATCTCCCATGCAGAGTTGTCGGTCCTTGCTCTCTCTCTGAGATAGAGAGAGAGCAAGGACCGACAACTCTGCATGGGAGATTGCTAGACACCGTGTTTATATAATCTAACATTTTTTTTTATTTGCTTCTTTAATTTTGGCGTAAAGTAAAATTTGTAAAACAATCAATCCAGATTGAAAGAAAAACACAACATACAAAAACAATAAACATCAATATTATAATCTAACCTGCCGTACAAATTGATGCAATTTTAGGCACCAGTTTCATTCACTTGGAATTAACAGCGATAAAGGTTACTTTTACGTGACTAAATCGATGTGTAAACTCAGCATTTCATCAACAAAGTTGCTTTAAATAACATAAAGTCCTTATAAGGTTTGACAACGTTTGTTTTTGTTAAAATCCTAGTGTCGTATCTATCAACGAATTTACAACTAATTCAGATACCCATATGTTGCAAACCTAAAGTTTACTAGCCTAGGATCTAGGCCCAACCTCGTTTTCAAGTCGGTAAGTTAGGATCCCTGCCTAAACGTTTTTGGCAAATCTTTAGGTTCAGTCCAAACTGGTTTCAAGTTTATAACTTACAATTTAAAATATGATATGGAAGCTTATCCTTAATTGGGAAATCAAATGTTGATATCTTGATGTCTTTTTGGCTTTATGGCGTTGTTAGGTAATTATATTGACACATTTCATTAACGTAAACTGGCACGTTTCATTAGCGTTAACTGGCACGTTTCAATGACGTAAACTGGCTCGTTTCATTGACGTAAACCCTCGCTTCTGCTTTTATTATATTAAAGACACGTACATTTCTAGTAAGGTAAACAACATGAAGGCTGTAGACACTGGTAGTGAAAACATCATCTTTTGCATTCAAGGACACTCTAAGGTCGATAATAAAAAAAAAAGGTTAAATTATACTTACAGTATCATGTACGATGTCTCAATCAATCAGACTAAGTCTACGCCCATTCTTTTCAATGCAACCATTGCATTGACAGCTCTCTTAAAAAAGCAAATTGAATAGTAGTTTATGGCAGTGTAAATTGTTATCATTATTACTCTCCGATTTCTCCTGAGAAGCATAAAAAAGATATTAAATCAACCTGTCTGTCAATTCAGCGCGTAAACAAAGGTAAAAATAGACATAATGACATCTTAAAACATTACAGAAATATGATGGAGTGGCCAGAACAAAAATATAATGCTGTCTTCTAATTGGTTCAATGTTTGTTTTTTTCAATGCAATATTTTCTAGAAATTGCATGAAATAAGTTCATAACTATTTTTACGACTTATATATATAAGCCCTGGTGGAATTCGATAACATAAACTGTGTAGTTTACATTATTTGAATAATACTTTTGTGTCTTTCTCCGAAATTAATTTAGAGTAATTGAATGAAGTAATAATGATACACTGTATAGCAATAAAGGAATTAAAAAAAAAAACAGAAATAAAAAGAAACAGCATTTTTCCTAATTACCACAAATTGTATTTTAAAATTGTTTTGTCATCAGAAAAATATGTCAACCTCATTTTTGTATGGTCTTCTGCGTTTGATTTTATGAACCTCATGATGAAAAGGGTGAATTGAGTTTAGAAAATGGTCACCTGGGTCTTCGTCTGATCGCTAAAAAAAACCCTTGCAAACGCAGGTGTCCGTGTGGCTATGCGGGATGTATACATATGCCGCCATGTCCGGTCGAAAAGTTGACGTTAAATCCGATGCCTTATGAACAGAGAGTACCACGCCCTCTAAACGTTTACGAACCATTGTAACACTTATCTAAGGGTCCGAAGGTAGGTTGGTGGAAGGCAAAAATCAAAAACAAGAGAAGCGAACATTCTTAATTGTTATTATTTTTACTCGTGGCGAACATGCTGGAAACATTCGTCACTGGATGTAAAGAAAAGGACTATCAATCAACCAGTCCAATATGCCCTAATTTTCCAGTTGCAGTCCACATTCCCCGCCTTTAATACCTTATAGAACCTACCTATTGTATTAATGTTTTTACTTGTCATGAACATGCTGGAAATATTTGCCCCTGGACGTAAAGCACAGGACAATCAATCAACCAATCAATTGTTTTATGAGGAATTCTTTCTCATGCCAACCATAGGCTGATATAATTCTTATCACCCTAAAACCATAAGGCTGTTAGACCTTTTCAACAACTCTCGACACCGACTACTGACACCTACAGTTTACAGGGAAAATAGAGGGGTCGTATCAAAGTTAAAAATCATTCATATATAAAATACATGTTACATAAATATGATATCAAAAATAAAAACACGAATATTTTGCACATAGTTTTTGTGGATTTTCTGTGTTATCTCCTTTCATTCATGTATCATAAGTTAAAAAAAAAAGTATAAAGCATCTCACTTTCAAATCTTAAAAAAAGGATATATTTTTTTTTTTTTTTCGGTAGAATTTGATTACGCTATTATTATCTCTTTGCTTTGTCGGAGCCGTTTAGATTTGTTGATACTGATTTTCCGACAGTTTTGAATGTCACATGGTACTTCTAAATAATTTAGGTGTTGCATAATGTGATCCTACGCTTTATTCGTGCCATATCCATTGTCCGTACTTGCCTTTTTCTCATTTTTGTCAAAGTCAGTTTTGTGATATTTGAAATATAATCAACATATGAAATAAAACATTTGTCTTTCTATATGTTGTGTAAATAGTGTCACCGAATACACACCTCAGTGGAACGTAGCAAGGGTGAAGGTAAAAAACCTACTAGCTATAAAGTGCATCGTGTAGGCATCCGACAGAGGCGGATTTAGAGGGGGGCCAGGGGGCCCGGGCCCCCCTTTTTGGGAAAAAATTTGGTTGCTTATATAGGGAATCATTGAAGCGTGATTGGAGCGGGCCCCCTCTTATGTCAGTCAGTGGGCCCCCACTTATGAAAAATTCTGGATCCGCCACTGTCCGAGGCCGCGAAAAAATAACAGACCGTGTATAGTGATGTGCCGCTCTTGTCAAACGACATAGAATAATTATCTGTTTACATATTTAGATATATTTTTTTCATTTTACTAGCCTAAAGTAACTTGATTCTCACTTTCTAAAAATAAAGAATAGTAGAATAACAAAGATATCCCTTTTATTCGTTCGTGATGGTCTGGATGGGGGTCTCTTATTTCTGTATTCTCTTATTTCCTAAGTACTTTTCTCTATTTTTCTTTTATTTTGTCCATTATTCTCTGTTCAGTTGTTTATGTTAACAACTATTCTCTAATCTTTATCATAATTTAGCAACCAAGTGTGCTCTATTTTTTTGGGAGGAGTCTTTATTTTTGGGCCAAGATTCTGTACTTTTGATACATTTTGTTATAGTCATTCTGTAAACCCCATCCAGACTCTTATTCATACTCAATTAAAAAAATTAATCAAAGATATATATTAGTAAATGGTTTATAACCAAAACCAACGTTGTGGCAAATGAATATTAGCAAACATGTTTTTTTCTACCTTTCATTTCAGTAACTGGTCAATAGTATTTACAACCATTACTACTTTTGAGACGACCACTTACAGTTTACCTGTCGTAGTCGTTGTCAACTGTAGGTGTAGACAATTGTTGAAAAGGTCTATTAATATGATCTGTGTGTGTTTAACGAAGTTACATCTTCCCAATATTTTTTCAACACTTTTGATATTATATCGAATTCGATAGTACAATCTTATCAGTAAAATAGATAGTGTTATTTTCTCGGGGTTATGCTTCTAATTATTCCTTCTTTCATTACAGTTTTACAATTGATGGTTTTTTTTTTCACATTAGCGATACTTTTAATTGAATAAATAAAAATCAGACAAAACAAGTTAATTCTTTACTCTATTACTCAATATACTAGTAAATATTGTCCTAGCTTGAAATCGCTGGTTTAAAAATGTATTTGAAAAAAAAATCTTGGATTTCTTGTCAAAGTTTGGCTTTACTTTGATACTTTTTAGTTATGAAATCTCGTCATCGTTTTTATTAGGTTTTGGACTTTTAAACATGTTGCTCAAGTATAACTGAAGAGAACATAACCACTGTCCAAATGCGCATCTGGTACAGTAGCGCTGGTATTCAAGAACATTATTTCTAACAGTCACAATCATGTTCAAAGGGAGACAATTCGATCAGTTTCACACTGAACAGCAAACGTAAACGTTAGACAATATGGCGAATTGTCGATGTAAATTTTCTAAAAAGGAACGAATGACTATTCAGTATACCGGTAATTATCGCTTAGGTATATGTAATATTCAAAGTTTACCTGACCTTCATGTTGACAAAAACTGTGTCCTACTTAGATTTTATTACACTTAGTCTTGTGGATCCGTTTTTTTGCATGTTTTCTGTTGTTGTTGTTTTCTACTTTACGTCAGCGAATTAAATCTCCATGTCCCAAACCATTTGTGTTTGTAACAAGTTAGGCTACCTGGGACGTCTGTGTGTTGTTCGTTCTTGTTTGTCTGTATATGTCTGTTTTGGGGTTAGGTGTTTTAGGAGTCGGGTGTTTGTGGTTGTTGTTGAATGTTGAGCTGTCCAGTATTCCTGTAATCCTATTTAAGTATCGTTTTTATAATTCTTTTTTAAATATTCCATGATAAATATTAACTTGTATGACACAGCAATTGAAAATGGTAGCATGGTCTTTAAAATTTTGAAATGATATTAACCTTAATTCAAAAGTTTGTTGATTGTTTTTTGTTCGTCCGTATTCAGTGTTCCTCTGTACCAGCATTCATTTTATAATTTCTCAACCAGGCAGAAGCTAGCGAACAATAAGCCAGCGAACAATAAGGCGATATATCGAGAAACCAAAAAACAGAATAAGACAACAACGGCCGTTAAATAAAAAAATATTCAAAAAGGCAGAAAATCAGTTAAAATATAGCAATTTTAACTCAATTTTGAAATGATTTTTATCCAATCCATTGATTTAACAAGTCGCATAACTTTTTCGGCTTATATTGCTTATATTCAGTACCACAATAACTCTGCATCTATCAACGGATTATTTGTAGGTGTAGGGCCACCTATGCACCTTCTTTAATTTAGAACGTAAAAGTAGTCCTACCCTGTAAAATATAGCACCTTTTATGTCATTGTTTAATCTACAGCTCAAAATTTGAAAAAAAATGTCAAAAAATTAGGGGGGTCGGCCTATTCCAGGGCTTCTAGAGAAAAATAATGAGGGGTGTCACGGGATATGGCTATATAGGTCTTGTAGAAGAGAAACAGGCGCTTCTTTTGCGCTAGGTATCAAAGGGCGCTATGTTCAAAAATCTGAAACAAGAGCTCAAAATTCGAAAAAAATGTCAAACAATGGGGGTAGGGTCGGCCTATTCCAGGAGTTCTAGAGAAAAATAATGAGGGGTGTCACGGGGTATGACTATATAGGTCTTGTAGAGGAGAAACAGGCGCTTCTTTTGCGCTAGGTATCAAAGGGCGCTATGTTCAAAAATCTGAAACAAGAGCTCAAAATTTGAAAAAATGTCAAAAAAATGGGGGTAGGGTCGGCCTATTCCAGGAGTTCTAGAGAAAAATAATGGGGGTGTCACGGGATATGGCTATATAGGTCTTCTAGAAGAGAAACAGGCGCTTCTTCTGCACTAGGTATCGAAGGGTGCTATGTTCAAAAATCTGAAACTAGAGCTCAAAAATCGAAAAAAAAGTCAAAAAATTAGGGGGGTCGGCCTATTCCAGGGCTTCTAGAGAAAAATAATGAGGGGTGTCACGGGAAATGACCATATAGGTCTTGTAGAGGAGAAACAGGCGCTTCTTTTGCGCTAGGTATCGAAGGGCGCTATGTTCAAAAATCTGGAACTAGAGCTCAAAATTTGAAAAAAATGTCAAAAAATTAGGGGGGTCGGCCTATTCTAGGAGTTATAGAGAAAAATAATGAGGGGTGTCACGGGATATGACTATATAGGTCTTGTAGAGGAGAAACAGGCGCTCTTTTTACGCTAAGTATCGAAGGGCGCTATGTTCAAAAATCTGAAACTAGAGCTCAAAATTTGAAAAAAATGTCAAAAAAATTGGGGTAGGGTCGGCCTATTCCAGGAGTTCTAGAGAAAAATAATGGGGGGAGTCACGGGGTATGACTATATAGGTCTCGTAGAGGAGAAACAGGCGCTTCTTTTGCGCTAGGTATCGAAGGGCGCTATGTTCAAAAATCTGAAACTAGAGCTCAAAATTCGAAAAAAATGTCAAAAAATGGGGGTAGGGTCGGCCTATTCCAGGAGTTCTAGAGAAAAATAATGGGGGGTGTCACGGGATATGACTATATAGGTCTTGTAGAAGAGAAACAGGCGCTTCTTTTGCACTAGGTATCGAAGGGCGCTATGTTCAAAAATCTGAGACTAGACCTCAAAATTTGAAAAAAATGTCAAAAAATGGGGGTAGGGTCGGCCTATTCCAGGAGTTCTAGAGAAAAATAATGGGGGGTGTCACGGGATATGACTATATAGGTCTTGTAGAGGAGAAACAGGCGCTTCTTTTGCGCTAGGTATCAAAGGGCGCTATGTTCAAAAATCTGAAACTAGAGCTCAAAATTTGAAAAAAATGTCAAAAAATGGGGGTAGGGTCGGCCTATTCCAGGAGTTCTAGAGAAAAATAATGGGGGGTGTCACGGGATATGACTATATAGGTCTTGTAGAAGAGAAACAGGCGCTTCTTTTGCACTAGGTATTGAAGGGCGCTATGTTAAAAAATCTGAGGCTAGACCTCAAAATTTGAAAAAAATGTCAAAAAATGGGGGTAGGGTCGGCCTATTCCAGGAGTTCTAGAGAAAAATAATGGGGGGTGTCACGGGATATGACTATATAGGTCTTTAGAGGAGAAACAGGCGCTTCTTTTGCGCTAGGTATCAAAGGGCGCTATGTTCAAAAATCTGAAACTAGAGCTCAAAATTTGAAAAAAATGTCAAAAAATGGGGGTAGGGTCGGCCTATTCCAGGAGTTCTAGAGAAAAATAATGGGGGTGTCACGGAATATGACTATATAGGTCTTGTAGAGGAGAAACATGCGCTTTTTTACGCTAGGTATTGAAGGGCGCTACTATTTTTTTGACTTTTTTTTTCGATTTTTGAGCTCTAGTTTCAGATTTTTGAACATAGCGCCCTTCGATACCTGGCGCAAAAGAAGCGCTTGTTTCTCCTCTACAAGACCTTTATAGTCATATCCCGTGACACCCCCCATTATTTTTCTCTAGAACTCCAGGAATAGGCCGACCCTACCCCAATTTTTTTGACATTTTTTTCTAATTTTGAGCTCTAGTTTCAGATTTTTGAACATAGCGCCCTTCGATACCTAGCGCAAAAGAAGCGCCTGTTTCTCTTCTACAAGACCTATATAGCCATATTCCGCGAAACCCCCCATTATTTTTCTCTAGAACTCCTGGAATAGGCCGGCCATACCCCCATTTTTTTGACATTTTTTTCAAATTTTGAGCTCTAGTTTCAGATTTTTGAACATAGCGCCCTTCAATACCTAGCGTAAAAAAAGCGCATGTTTCTCCTCTACAAGACCTATATAGTCATATCCCGTGACCCCCCCCCCCATTATTTTTCTCTAGAACTCCTGGAATAGGCCGATCCTACCCCCATTTTTTGATATTTTTTTCGAATTTTGAGCTCTAGTTTCAGATTTTTGAACATAACGCCCTCCGATACCTAGCGCAAAAGAAGCGCCTGTTTCTCCTCTACAAGACCTATATAGTCATATCCCGTGACATCCCCCATTATTTTTCTCTAGAACTCCTGGAATAGGCCGACCCTACCCCCATTTTTTGACATTTTTTTCGAATTTTGAGCTCTAGTTTCAGATTTTTGAACATAGCGCCCTTCGATACCTGGCGCAAAAGAAGCGCATGTTTCTCCTCTACAAGACCTATATAGTCAGATCCCGTGACACCCCATTATTTTTCCCTAGAAGCCCTGGAATAGGCCGACCCCCCTAATTTTTTGACATTTTTTTCAAATTTTGAGCTCTAGTTTCAGATTTTTGAACATAGCGCCCTTCGATACCTGGCGCAAAAGAAGCGCTTGTTTCTCCTCTACAAGACCTATATAGTCATATCCCGTGACACCCCCCATTATTTTTCTCTAGAACTCCTGGAATAGGCCGACCCTACCCCCATTTTTTGACATTTTTTTCAAATTTTGAGCTCTAGTTTCAGATTTTTGAACATAGCACCCTTCGATACCTGGCGCAAAAGAAGCGCTTGTTTCTCCTCTACAAGACCTATATAGTCATATCCCGTGACACCCCCCATTATTTTTCTGTAGAACTCCTGGAATAGGCCGACCCTACCCCCATTTTTTGACATTTTTTTCGAATTTTGAGCTCTAGTTTCAGATTTTTGAACATAGCGCCCTTCGATACCTAGTGCAGAAGAAGCGCCCGTTTCTCTTCTACAAGACCTATATAGCCATATCCCGTGACACCTCCCATTATTTTTCTCTAGAACTCCTGGAATAGGCCGACCCTACCCCCATTTTTTTTACATTTTTTTTCAAATTTTGAGCTCTAGTTTCAGATTTTTGAACATAGCGCCCTTTGATACCTAGCACAAAAGAAGCGCCTGTTTCCCCTCTACAAAAACCTATATAGTCATACCCCGTGACACCCCTCATTATTTTTCTCTAGAACTCCAGGAATAGGCCGACCCTACCCCCATTTTTTGACATTTTTTTCGAAATTTGAGCTCTAGTTTCAGATTTTAGAACATAGCGCCCTTCGATACCTAGTGCAAAAGAAGCGCCTGGTTCTCCTCTACAAGACCTATATAGTCATTCCCCGTGACACCCCTCATTATTTTTCCCTAGAAGCCCTGGAATAGGCCGACCCCCCTAATTTTTTGACATTTTTTTCAAATTTTGAGCTCTAGTTTCAGATTTTTGAACATAGCACCCTTCGATACCTGGCGCAAAAGAAATGCTTGTTTCTCCTCTACAAGACCTATATAGTCATATCCCGTGACACCCCCCATTATTTTTCTCTAGAACTCCTGGAATAGGCCGACCCTACCCCCATTTTTTGACATTTTTTTCGAATTTTGAGCTCTAGTTTCAGATTTTTGAACATAGCGCCCTTCGATACCTAGCGCAAAAGAAGCGCCTGTTTCTCCTCTATAAGACCTATATACAGTTAACTCTCGTTGTCTCGAACTCGGTTGACTCGAAATTTCGGATGAGTCGAAGTTTTCACGTGGTCCCGAACTTTATTCCATACAAAAGTATGTAATTCGACTCCTGATGAGTCGAAATTGGATGAGTCGAAATTTCGGTTGAGTCGAACTAAATCTACGGTCCCAAGGTTAACAAAAGCATTCAAAATTCATTTTTTATCTCGAACTAATACACATATGTCAAAACATGACCTCCGGGATTTAAATGGATTGAACAGTTAATCTGACAATACACGTGTAATTAAATTTCCGGTCATTGACCACTGTATTGATTTATGACATGCTATTTCCATGAGTGTTTACCTAAGATTATCTTTTATAGAATTTTGATAAATAATTAGTGATACATTGTTAATGTTCATGAAAAAGTATTTAAAATGTTTACAAAACAATTAATTTGTGATTTACACTAATGAGCTTGGGTGTGTATAAAGTGAGGATTATGGCTTCCGTTGATGATCACCTAAAAACTACTCAAACGGCGTCTTTGATCTTGTTACATTTTCTTTTGAAAAGAAAGAGTGAGATAAAACAAAATAAATAGAAATCAAAATTTTCTAAATCTTTTGTATCCGAGAATAAACAATTTTGTCAGCTTTAACCGACCTGAATAACGAAACTCGATTGGAATTTACACTCTTGGAAAAGCCATAGGATTTTTTTTTAATTGAAACAATTGAATAAGTAAAAATAATGTCATTATAATAATAAAAGACTGTGACATACAAATACATCGATCTGATACTAGAATATCGATCCCCTTGCCATATTCACCCGGATTTATTTTAGCTTTACCAAGCTAAGCAAGAGTTGTGTCCCTTATATTGTCGAACTTCCGGTGTTCGTTTGAGTCGAACTACGTGTATCTCGAAATATTTCTCTGGTCCGGCTGACTTCGACATAACGAGAGTCGACTGTAGTCATATCCCTTGACACCCCATTATTTTTCTCTAGAACTCCTGGAATAGGCCGACCCTACCCCAATTTTTTTGACATTTTTTTCGATTTTTGAGCTCTAGTTTCAGATTTTTGAACATAGCGCCCTTCGATACCTAGCGCAAAAGAAGCGCCTGTTTCTCTTCTACAAGACCTATATAGCCATATTCCGCGAAACTCCCCATTATTTTTCTCTAGAACTCCTGGAATAGGCCGACCCTACCCCCATTTTTTTGACATTTTTTTCAAATTTTGAGCTCTAGTTTCAGATTTTTGAACATAGCGCCCTTCAATACCTAGCGTAAAAAAAGCGCATGTTTCTCCTCTACAAGACCTATATAGTCATATCCCGTGACCCCCCCCCCCCCCATTATTTTTCTCTAGAACTCCTGGAATAGGCCGACCCTACCCCATTTTTTGATATTTTTTTCGAATTTTGAGCTCTAGTTTCAGATTTTTGAACATAGCACCCTTCGATACCTGGCGCAAAAGAAGTGCTTGTTTCTCCTCTACAAGACCTATATAGTCATATCCCGTGACACCCCCCATTATGTTTCTCTAGAACTCCTGGAATAGGCCGACCCTACCCCCATTTTTTGACATTTTTTTCGAATTTTGAGCTCTAGTTTCAGATTTTTGAAATAGCGCCCTTCGATACCTAGCGCAAAAGAAGCGCCTGGTTCTCCTCTACAAGACCTATATAGTCATTCACCGTGACACCCCTCATTATTTTTCTCTAGAAGCCCTGGAATAGGCCGACCCCCCTAATTTTTTGACATTTTTTTTCAAATTTTGAGCTCTAGTTTCAGATTTTTGAACATAGCGCCCTTCGATACCTGGCGCAAAAGAAGCGCTTGTTTCTCCTCTACAAGACCTATATAGTCATATCCCGTGACACCCCCCATTATTTTTCTGTAGAACTCCTGGAATAGGCCGACCCTACCCCCATTTTTTGACATTTTTTTCGAATTTTGAGCTCTAGTTTCAGATTTTTGAACATAGCGCCCTTCGATACCTAGTGCAGAAGAAGCGCCCGTTTCTCTTCTACAAGACCTATATAGCCATATCCCGTGACACCCCCCATTATTTTTCTCTAGAACTCCTGGAATAGGCCGACCCTACCCCTATTTTTTTTACATTTTTTTTCAAATTTTGAGCTCTAGTTTCAGATTTTTTAACATAGCGCCCTTTGATACCTAGCGCAAATGAAGCGCCTGTTTCTCCTCTACAAAAACCTATATAGTCATACCCAGTGACACCCCTCATTATTTTTCTCTAGAACTCCAGGAATAGGCCGACCCTACCCCCATTTTTTGACATTTTTTTCGAAATTTGAGCTCTAGTTTCAGATTTTAGAACATAGCGCCCTTCGATACCTAGTGCAAAAGAAGCGCCTGGTTCTCCTCTACAAGACCTATATAGTCATTCCCCGTGACAACCCTCATTATTTTTCCCTAGAAGCCCTGGAATAGGCCGACCCCCCTAATTTTTTGACATTTTTTTCAAATTTTGAGCTCTAGTTTCAGATTTTTGAACATAGCACCCTTCGATACCTGGCGCAAAGGAAGCGCTTGTTTCTCCTCTACAAGACCTATATAGTCATATCCCATGACACCCCCCCCCCATTATTTTTCTCTAGAACTCCTGGAATAGGCCGACCCTACCCCCATTTTTTGACATTTTTTTCGAATTTTGAGCTCTAGTTACAGATTTTTGAACATAGCGCCCTTCGATACCTAGCGCAAAAGAAGCGCCTGGTTCTCTTCTACAAGACCTATATAGTCATTCCCCGTGACACCCGTCATTATTTTTCTCTAGAAGCCCTGGAATAGGCCGACCCCCCTAATTTTTTGACATTTTTTTCAAATTTTGAGCTCTAGTTTCAGATTTTTGAACATAGCGCCCTTCGATACCTGGCGCAAAAGAAGCGCTTGTTTCTCCTCTACAAGACCTATATAGTCATATCCCGTGACACCCCCCATTATTTTTCTGTAGAACTCCTGGAATAGGCCGACCCTACCCCCATTTTTTGACATTTTTTTCGAATTTTGAGTTCTACTTTCAGATTTTTGAACATAGCGCCCTTCGATACCTAGTGCAGAAGAAGCGCCCGTTTCTCTTTTACAAGACCTATATAGCCATATCCCGTGACACCCCCCATTATTTTTCTCTAGAACTCCTGGAATAGGCCGACCCTACCCCCATTTTTTTTACATTTTTTTTCAATTTTTGAGCTCTAGTTTCAGATTTTTGAACATAGCGCCCTTTGATACCTAGCACAAAAGAAGCGCATGTTTCTCCTCTACAAGACCTATATAGTCATACCCCGTGATATCCCTCATTATTTTTCTCTAGAACTCCAGGAATAGGCCGACCCTACCCCCATTTTTTGACATTTTTTTCGAATTTTGAGCTCTAGTTTCAGATTTTAGAACATAGCGCCCTTCGATACCTAGTGCAAAAGAAGCGCCTGGTTCTCCTCTACAAGACCTATATAGTCATTCCCCGTGACATCCTACATTATTTTTCCCTAGAAGCCCTGGAATAGGCCGACCCCCCTAATTTTTTGACATTTTTTTCAAATTTTGAGCTCTAGTTTCAGATTTTTGAACATAGCGCCCTTCGATACCTGGCGCAAAAGAAGTGCTTGTTTCTCCTCTACAAGACCTATATAGTCATATCCCGTGACACCCCCCATTATTTTTCTGTAGAACTCCTGGAATAGGCCGACCCTACCCCCATTTTTTGACATTTTTTTCGAATTTTGAGCTCTAGTTTCAGATTTTTGAACATAGCGCCCTTCGATACCTAGTGCAGAAGAAGCGCCCGTTTCTCTTCTACAAGACCTATATAGCCATATCCCGTGACACTCCCCATTATTTTTCTCTAGAACTCCTGGAATAGGCCGACCCTACCCCAATTTTTTTTACATTTTTTTTCAAATTTTGAGCTCTAGTTTCAGATTTTTGAACATAGCGCCCTTGGATACCTAGCGCAAAAGAAGCGCCTGTTTCTCCTCTACAAAAACCTATATAGTCATACCCAGTGACACCCCTCATTATTTTTCTCTAGAACTCCAGGAATAGGCCGACCCTACCCCCATTTTTTGACATTTTTTTCGAAATTTGAGCTCTAGTTTCAGATTTTAGAACATAGCGCCCTTCGATACCTAGTGCAAAAGAAGCGCCTCGTTCTCCTCTACAAGACCTATATAGTCATTCCCCGTGACATCCTACATTATTTTTCCCTAGAAGCCCTGGAATAGGCCGACCCCCCTAATTTTTTGACATTTTTTTCAAATTTTGAGCTCTAGTTTCAGATTTTTGAACATAGCGCCCTTTGATACCTGGCGCAAAAGAAGCGCTTGTTTCTCCTCTACAAGACCTATATAGTCATATCCCGTGACACCCCCCATTATTTTTCTGTAGAACTCCTGGAATAGGCCGACCCTACCCCCATTTTTTGACATTTTTTTCGAATTTTGAGCTCTAGTTTCAGATTTTTGAACATGGCACCCTTCGATACCTAGCGCAAAAGAAGCGCCTGTTTCTCCTCTATAAGACCTATATAGTCATATCCCTTGACACCCCCATTATTTTTCTCTAGAACTCCTGGAATAGGCCGACCCTACCCCAATTTTTTTTACATTTTTTTCGATTTTTGAGCTCTAGTTTCAGATTTTTGAACATAGTGCCCTTCGATACCTAGCGCAAAAGAAGCGCCTGTTTCTCTTCTACAAGACCTATATAGCCATATTCCGCGAAACCCCCCATTACTTTTCTCTAGAACTCCTGGAATAGGCCGACCCTAACCCCCATTTTTTTGACATTTTTTTCAAATTTTGAGCTCTAGTTTCAGATTTTTGAACATAGCGCCCTTCAATACCTAGCGTAAAAAAAGCGCATGTTTCTCCTCTACAAGACCTATATAGTCATATTCCGTGACACCCCCCATTATTTTTCTCTAGAACTCCTGGAATAGGCCGACCCTACCCCCATTTTTTGACATTTTTTTCGAATTTTGAGCTCTAGTTTCAAATTTTTGAACATAACGCCCTCCGATACCTGGCGCAAAAGAAGCGCCTGTTTCCCCTCTAAAAGACCTGTATAGTCATATCCCGTGACATCCCCCATTATTTTTCTATAGAACTCCTGGAATAGGCCGACCCTACCCCCATTTTTTGACATTTTTTTCAAATTTTGAGCTCTAGTTTCAGATTTTTGAACATAGCGCCCTTCGATACCTGGGGCAAAAGAAGCGCTTGTTTCTCCTCTACAAGACCTATATAGTCATATCCCGTGACACCCCCCATAATTTTTCTCTAGAACTCCTGGAATAGGCCGACCCTACCCCCATTTTTTGACATTTTTTTCTAATTTTGAGCTCTAGTTTCAGATTTTTGAACATAGCGCCCTTCGATACCTAGCGCGACAGAAGCGCCTGGTTCTCCTCTACAAGACCTATATAGTCATTCCCCGTGACACCTCTCATTATTTTTCTCTAGAAGCCCTGGAATAGGCCGACCCTACCCCCATTTTTTGACATTTTTTTCGAATTTTGAGCTCTAGTTTCAGATTTTTGAACATAGCGCCCTTCGATACCTAGCGCAAAAGAAGCGCCTGTTTCTCCTCTATAAGACCTATATAGTCATATCCCGTGACACCCCCCATTATTTTTCTCTAGAACTCCTGGAATAAGACGAACCTACCCCAATTTTTTTGACATTTTTTTCGATTTTTGAGCTTTAGTTTTAGATTTTTGAACATAGCGCCCTTCGATACCTAGCGCAAAAGAAGCGCCTGTTTCTCTTCTACAAGACCTATATAGCCATATTCCGCGAAACCCCCCATTATTTTTCTCTAGAACTCCTGGAATAGGCCAACCCTACCCCCATTTTTTTGACATTTTTCTCTAATTTTGAGCTCTAGTTTCAGATTTTTGAACATAGCGCCCTTCAATACCTAGCGTAAAAAAAGCGCATGTTTCTCCTCTACAAGACCTTTATAGTCATATCCCGTGACACCCCCCATTATTTTTCTCTAGAACTCCTGGAATAGGCCGACCCTACCCCCATTTTTTGATATTTTTTTCGAATTTTGAGCTCTAGTTTCATATTTTTGAACATAACGCCCTCCGATACCCAGCGCAAAAGAAGCGCCTGTCTCTCTTCTACAAGACCTATATAGTCATATCCCGTGACACCCCCCATTATTTTTCTATAGAACTCCTGGAATAGGCCGACCCTACCCCCATTTTTTGACATTTTTTTCGAATTTTGAGCTCTAGTTTCAAATTTTTGAACATAACGCCCTCCGATAGCTGGCGCAAAAGAAGCGCCTGTTTCCCCTCTAAAAGACCTATATAGTCATATCCCGTGACACCCCCCATTATTTTTCTATAGAACTCCTGGAATAGGCCGACCCTACCCCCATTTTTTGACATTTTTTTCAAATTTTGAGCTTTAGTTTCAGATTTTTGAACATAGCGCCCTTCGATACCTGGGGCAAAAGAAGCGCTTGTTTCTCCTCTACAAGACGTATATAGTCATATCCCGTGACACCCCCCATTATTTTTCTCTAGAACTCCTGGAATAGGCCGACCCTACCCCCATTTTTTGACATTTTTTTCTAATTTTGAGCTCTAGTTTCAGATTTTTGAACATAGCGCCCTTCGATACCTAGCGCGACAGAAGCGCCTGGTTCTCCTCTACAAGACCTATATAGTCATTCCCCGTGACACCTCTCATTATTTTTCTCTAGAAGCCCTGGAATAGGCCGACCCCCCTAATTTTTTGACATTTTTTTCAAATTTTGAGCTCTAGTTTCAGATTTTTGAACATAGCGCCCTTCGATACCTAGTGCAGAAGAAGCGCCCGTTTCTTTTCTACAAGACCTATATAGTCATACCCCGTGACACCCCTCATTATTTTTCTCTAGAACTCCAGGAATAAGCCAACCCTACCCCCATTTTTTGACATTTTTTTCGAATTTTGAGCTCTAGTTTCAGATTTTTGAACATAGCGCCCTTCGATACCTAGTGCAGAAGAAGCGCCCCTTTCTCTTTTACAAGACCTATATAGTCATATCCCGTGACACCCCCCATTATTTTTCCCTAGAAGCCCTGGAATAGGCCGACCCCCTAATTTTTTGACATTTTTTTCAAATTTTGAGCTCTAGCTTCAGATTTTTGAACATGGCGCCCTTTGATACCTGGCGCAAAAGAAGCGCCTGTTTCTCCTCTACAAGACCTATATAGTCATACCCCGTGACACCCCACATTATTTTTCTCTAGAACTCCAGGAATAGGCCGACCCTACCCCCATTTTTTGACATTTTTTTCGAATTTTGAGCTCTAGTTTCAGATTTTTGAACATAGCGCCCTTCGATACCTAGCGCAAAAGAAGCGCCTGTTTCTCCTCTATAAGACCTATATAGTCATATCCCGTGACACCCCCCATTATTTTTCTCTAGAACTCCTGGAATAAGACGAACCTACCCCAATTTTTTTGACATTTTTTTCGATTTTTGAGCTTTAGTTTTAGATTTTTGAACATAGCGCCCTTCGATACCTAGCGCAAAAGAAGCGCCTGTTTCTCTTCTACAAGACCTATATAGCCATATTCCGCGAAACCCCCCATTATTTTTCTCTAGAACTCCTGGAATAGGCCGACCCTACCCCCATTTTTTTGACATTTTTCTCTAATTTTGAGCTCTAGTTTCAGATTTTTGAACATAGCGCCCTTCAATACCTAGCGTAAAAAAAGCGCATGTTTCTCCTCTACAAGACCTTTATAGTCATATCCCGTGACACCCCCCATTATTTTTCTCTAGAACTCCTGGAATAGGCCGACCCTACCCCCATTTTTTGATATTTTTTTCGAATTTTGAGCTCTAGTTTCATATTTTTGAACATAACGCCCTCCGATACCCAGCGCAAAAGAAGCGCCTGTCTCTCTTCTACAAGACCTATATAGTCATATCCCGTGACACCCCCCATTATTTTTCTATAGAACTCCTGGAATAGGCCGACCCTACCCCCATTTTTTGACATTTTTTTCAAATTTTGAGCTCTAGTTTCAGAATTTTGAACATAGCGCCCTTCGATACCTAATGTTAAAAGAAGCGCCTGTTTCTTTTCTACAAGACCTATATAGTCATATCCCGTGACACTCCCCATTATTTTTCTCTAGAACTCCTGGAATAGGCCGACCCTACCCCCATTTTTTGACATTTTTTTTCGATTTTTTGAGCTCTAGTTTCAGATTTTTGAACATAGCGCCCTTCGATACCTAGCGCAAAAGAAGCGCCTGTTTCTCCTCTACGAGACCTATATAGTCATACCCCGTGACACCCCTCATTATTTTTCTCTAGAAGTCCTAGAATAGGCCGACCCCCCTAATTTTTTGACATTTTTTTCAAATTATGAGTTCTAGTTTCAGATTTTTGAACATAGCACCCTTCGATACCTAGTGCAAAAGAAGTGCCTGTTTCTCTTCTACAAGACCTATATAGTCATATTCCGTGACACCCCCATTATTTTTCTCTAGAACTCCTGGAATAGGCCGACCCTACCCCCATTTTTGGACATTTTTTTCGAATTTTGAGCTCTAGTTTCAGATTTTTGAACATAGCGCCCTTCGATACCTAGCGCAAAAGAAGCGCCTGTTTCTTCTCTACGAGACCTATATAGTCATACCCCGTGACACTCCTCATTATTTTTCTCTAGAAGTCCTGGAATAGGCCGACCCCCCTAACTTTTTGACTTTTTTTTTTCGATTTTTGAGCTCTAGTTTCAGATTTTTGAACATAGCGCCCTTCGATACCTAGTGCAGAAGAAGCGCCTGTTTCTCTTTTACAAGACCTATATAGCCATATCCCGTGATACCCCTCATTATTTTTCTCTAGAAGCCCTGGAATAGGCCGACCCCCCTAATTTTTAGACATTTTTTTCGAATTTTGAGCTCTAGTTTCAGATTTTTGAACATAGCGCCCTTCGATACCTAGTGTTAAAAGAAGCGCCTGTTTCTCTTCTACAAGACCTATATAGTCATATCCCGTGACACTCCCCATTATTTTTCTCTAGAACTCCTGGAATAGGCGGACCCTACCCCCATTTTTTGACATTTTTTTCGAAATTTTGAGCTCTAGTTTCAGATTTTTGAACATAGCGCCCTTCGATACCTAGCGCAAAAGAAGCGCCTGTTTCTCCTCTTCGAGACCTATATAGTCATACCCCGTGACACCCCTCATTATTTTTCTCTAGAAGTCCTGGAATAGGCCGACCCCCCTAACTTTTTGACTTTTTTTTTCGATTTGTGAGCTCTAGTTTCAGATTTTTGAACATAGCGCCCTTCGATACCTAGTGCAAAAGAAGCGCCTGTTTCTCTTCTACAAGACCTATATAGTCATACCCCGTGACACCCCTCATTATTTTTCTCTAGAACTCCTGGAATAGGCCGACCCTACCCCCATTTTTTGACATTTTTTTCGAATTTTGAGCTCTAGTTTGAGATTTTTGAACATAGCGCCCTTCGATACCTAGTGTTAAAAGAAGCGCCTGTTTCTCTTCTACAAGACCTATATAGTCATATCCCGTGACACTCCCCATTATTTTTCTCTAGAACTCCTGGAATAGGCCGACCCTACCCCCATTTTTTGACATTTTTTTCGAAATTTTGAGCTCTAGTTTCAGATTTTTGAACATAGCGCCCTTCGATACCTAGCGCAAAAGAAGCGCCTGTTTCTCCTCTACAAGACCTATATAGTCATATCCCGTGACACCCCTCATTATTTTTCTCTAGAACTCCTGGAATAGGCCGACCCTACCCCCATTTTTTGACATTTTTTTCGAAATTTTGAGCTCTAGTTTCAGATTTTTGAACATAGCGCCCTTCGATACCTAGCGCAAAAGAATTGCCTGTTTCTCCTCTACAAGACCTATATAGTCATACCCCGTGACACCCCTCATTATTTTCTCTAGAAGTCCTGGAATAGGCCGACCCCCCTAACTTTTTAAATTTTTTTTTCGATTTTTGAGCTCTAGTTTCAGATTTTTGAACATAGCGCCCTTTGATACCTAGCGCAAAAGAAGCGCCTGTTTCTCCTCTACAAGACTTATATAGTCATACCCCGTGACACTCCCCATTATTTTTCTCTAGAACTCCTGGAATAGGCCGACCCTACCCCCATTTTTTGACATTTTTTTCGAAATTTTGAGCTCTAGTTTCAGATTTTTGAACATAGCGCCCTTCGATACCTAGCGCAAAAGAAGCGCCTGTTTCTCCTCTACGAGACCTATATAGTCATACCCCGTGACACCCCTCATTATTTTTCTCTAGAAGTCCTAGAATAGGCCGACCCCCCTAATTTTTTGACATTTTTTTCAAATTTTGAGCTCTAGTTTCAGATTTTTGAACATAGCACCCTTCGATACCTAGTGCAAAAGAAGTGCCTGTTTCTCTTCTACAAGACCTATATAGTCATATTCCGTGACACCCCCCATTATTTTTCTCTAGAACTCCTGGAATAGGCCGACCCTACCCCCATTTTTTGACATTTTTTTCGAATTTTGAGCTCTAGTTTCAGATTTTTGAACATAGCGCCCTTCGATACCTAGTGTTAAAAGAAGCGCCTGTTTGTCTTCTAAAAGACCTATATAGTCATATCCCGTGACACTCCCCATTATTTTTCTCTAGAACTCCTGGAATAGGCCGACCCTACCCCCATTTTTTGACATTTTTTTCGAAATTTTGAGCTCTAGTTTCAGATTTTTGAACATAGCGCCCTTCGATACCTAGCGCAAAAGGAGTGCCTGTTTCTCCTCTACAAGACCTATATAGTCATACCCCGTGACACCCCTCATTATTTTTCTCTAGAACTCCTGGAATAGGCCGACCCTACCCCCATTTTTTGACATTTTTTTCGAAATTTTGAGCTCTAGTTTCAGATTTTTGAACATAGCGCCCTTCGATACCTAGCGCAAAAGAAGCGCCTGTTTCTCCTCTACGAGACCTATATAGTCATACCCCGTGACACCCCTCATTATTTTTCTCTAGAAGTCCTGGAATAGGCCGACCCCCCTAACTTTTTGACTTTTTTTTTCGATTTTTGAGCTCTAGTTTCAGATTTTTGAACATAGCGCCCTTCGATACCTAGCGCAAAACAAGCGCCTGTTTCTCCTCTACAAGACTTATATAGTGATATCCCGTGACACTCCCCATTATTTTTCTCTAGAACTCCTGGAATAGGCCGACCCTACCCCCATTTTTTGACATTTTTTTCGAAATTTTGAGCTCTAGTTTCAGATTTTTGAACATAGCGCCCTTCGATACCTAGTGCAGAAGAAGCGCCTGTTTCTCCTCTACAAGACCTATATAGTCATACCCCGTGACACCCCTCATTATTTTTCTCTAGAAGTCCTGGAATAGGCCGACCCCCCTAACTTTTTGACTTTTTTTTCGATTTTTGAGCTCTAGTTTCAGATTTTTGAACATAGCGCCCTTTGATACCTAGCGCAAAAGAAGCGCCTGTTTCTCCTCTACAAGACCTATATAGTCATACCCCGTGACACCCATCATTATTTTTCTCTAGAACTCCTGGAATAGGCCGACCCTACCCCCATTTTTTGACATTTTTTTCGAATTTGAGCTCTAGTTTCAGATTTTTGAACATAGCGCCCTTCGATACCTAGTGTTAAAAGAAGCGCCTGTTTCTCTTCTACAAGACCTATATAGTCATATCCCGTGACACTCCCCATTATTTTTCTCTAGAACTCCTGGAATAGGCCGACCCTACCCCCATTTTTTGACATTTTTTTCGAAATTTTGAGCTCTAGTTTCAGATTTTAGAACATAGCGCCCTTCGATACCTAGTGCAAAAGAAGCGCCTGGTTCTCTTCTACAAGACCTATATAGTCATTCCCCGTGACAACCCTCATTATTTTTCCCTAGAAGCCCAGGAATAGGCCGACCCCCCTAATTTTTTGACATTTTTTTCAAATTTTGAGCTCTAGTTTCAGATTTTTGAACATAGCACCCTTCGATACCTGGCGCAAAGGAAGCGCTTGTTTCTCCTCTACAAGACCTATATAGTCATATCCCGTGACACCCCCCCCCCCCCATTATTTTTCTCTAGAACTCCTGGAATAGGCCGACCCTACCCCCATTTTTTTACATTTTTTTCGAATTTTGAGCTCTAGTTTCAGATTTTTGAACATAGCGCCCTTCGATACCTAGCGCAAAAGAAGCGCCTGGTTCTCCTCTACAAGACCTATATAGTCATTCCCCGTGACACCTCTAATTATTTTTCTCTAGAAGCCCTGGAATAGGCCGACCCCCCTTATTTTTTGACATTTTTTTCAAATTTTGAGCTCTAGTTTCAGATTTTTGAACATAGCGCCCTTCGATACATGGCGCAAAAGAAGCGCTTGTTTCTCCTCTACAAGACCTATATAGTCATATCCCGTGACACCCCCCATTATTTTTCTGTAGAACTCCTGGAATAGGCCGACCCTACCCCCATTTTTTGACATTTTTTTCGAATTTTGAGTTCTACTTTCAGATTTTTGAACATAGCGCCCTTCGATACCTAGTGCAGAAGAAGCGCCCGTTTCTCTTTTACAAGACCTATATAGCCATATCCCGTGACACCCCCCATTATTTTGCTCTAGAACTCCTGGAATAGGCCGACCCTACCCCCATTTTTTTTACATTTTTTTCAAATTTTGAGCTCTAGTTTCAGATTTTTGAACATAGCGCCCTTCGATACCTGGTGCAAAAGAAGCGCTTGTTTCTCCTCTACAAGACCTATATAGTCATATCCCGTGACACCCCCCATTATTTTTCTGTAGAACTCCTGGAATAGGCCGACCCTACCCCCATTTTTTGACATTTTTTTCGAAATTTTGAGCTCTAGTTTCAGATTTTTGAACATAGCGCCCTTCGATACCTAGCGCAAAAGAAGCGCCTGTTTCTCCTCTACAAGACCTATATAGTCATACCCCGTGACACCCCTAATTATTTTTCTCTAGAAGTCCTGGAATAGGCCGACCCCCCTAACTTTTTGAATTTTTTTTTCGATTTTTGAGCTCTAGTTTCAGATTTTTGAACATAGCGCCCTTTGATACCTAGCGCAAAAGAAGCGCCTGTTTCTCCTCTACAAGACCTATATAGTCATACCCCGTGGCACCCCTCATTATTTTTCTCTAGAACTCCTGGAATAGGCCGACCCTACCCCCATTTTTTGACATTTTTTTCGAATTTTGAGCTCTAGTTTCAGATTTTTGAACATAGCGCCCTTCGATACCTAGTGTTAAAAGAAGCGCCTGTTTCTCTTCTACAAGACCTATATAGTCATATCCCGTGACACTCCCCATTATTTTTCTCTAGAACACCTGGAATAGGCCGACCCTACCCCCATTTTTTGACATTTTTTTCGAAATTTTGAGCTCTAGTTTCAGATTTTTGAACATAGC
Organism: Mytilus galloprovincialis; assembly: GCA_037788925.1. NCBI lineage: Eukaryota > Metazoa > Mollusca > Bivalvia > Mytilida > Mytilidae > Mytilus > Mytilus galloprovincialis. Next base: position 63,342,040 of record CM075341.1, read on the forward strand.
GCCCTTCGATACCTAGCGCAAAAGAAGCGCCTGTTTCTCCTCTACGAGACCTATATAGTCATACCCCGTGACACCCCTCATTATTTTTCTCTAGAAGTCCTAGAATAGGCCGACCCCCCTAATTTTTTGACATTTTTTTCAAATTTTGAGCTCTAGTTTCAGATTTTTGAACATAGCACCCTTCGATACCTAGTGCAAAAGAAGTGCCTGTTTCTCTTCTACAAGACCTATATAGTCATATTCCGTGACACCCCCCATTATTTTTCTCTAGAACTCCTGGAATAGGCCGACCCTACCCCCATTTTTTGACATTTTTTTCGAATTTTGAGCTCTAGTTTCAGATTTTTGAACATAGCGCCCTTCGATACCTAGTGTTAAAAGAAGCGCCTGTTTCTCTTCTACAAGACCTATATAGTCATATCCCGTGACACTCCCCATTATTTTTCTCTAGAACTCCTGGAATAGGCCGACCCTACCCCCATTTTTTGACATTTTTTTCGAAATTTTGAGCTCTAGTTTCAGATTTTTGAACATAGCGCCCTTCGATACCTAGCGCAATAGACGCGCCTGTTTCTCCTCTACAAGACCTATATAGTCATACCCCGTGACACCCCTCATTATTTTTCTCTAGAAGTCCTGGAATAGGCCGACCCCCCTAACTTTTTGACTTTTTTTTTCGATTTTTGAGCTCTAGTTTCAGATTTTTGAACATAGCGCCCTTTGATACCTAGCACAAAAGAAGCGCCTGTTTCTCCTCTACAAGACTTATATTGTGATATCCCGTGACACTCCCCATTATTTTTCTCTAGAACTCCTGGAATAGGCCGACCCTACCCCCATTTTTTGACATTTTTTTCGAAATTTTGAGCTCTAGTTTCAGATTTTTGAACATAGCGCCCTTCGATACCTAGCGCAAAAGAAGCGCCTGTTTCTCCTCTACAAGACCTATATAGTCATACCCCGTGACACCCCTCATTATTTTTCTCTAGAAGTCCTGGAATAGGCCGACCCCCCCTAACTTTTTGACTTTTTTTTTCGATTTTTGAGCTCTAGTTTCAGATTTTTGAACATAGCGCCCTTTGATACCTAGCGCAAAAGAAGCGCCTGTTTCTCCTCTACAAGACCTATATAGTCATACCCCGTGACACCCCTCATTATTTTTCTCTAGAACTCCTGGAATAGGCCGACCCTACCCCCATTTTTTGACATTTTTTTCGAAATTTTGAGCTCTAGTTTCAGATTTTTGAACATAGCGCCCTTCGATACCTAGCGCAACAGAAGCGCCTGTTTCTCCTCTACGAGACCTATATAGTCATACCCCGTGACACCCCTCATTATTTTTCTCTAGAAGTCCTAGAATAGGCCGACCCCCCTAATTTTTTGACATTTTTTTCAAATTTTGAGCTCTAGTTTCAGATTTTTGAACATAGCACCCTTCGATACCTAGTGCAAAAGAAGTGCCTGTTTCTCTTCTACAAGACCTATATAGTCATATTCCGTGACACCCCCCATTATTTTTCTCTAGAACTCCTGGAATAGGCCGACCCTACCCCCATTTTTTGACATTTTTTTCGAATTTTGAGCTCTAGTTTCAGATTTTTGAACATAGCGCCCTTCGATACCTAGTGTTAAAAGAAGCGCCTGTTTCTCTTCTACAAGACCTATATAGTCATATCCCGTGACACTCCCCATTATTTTTCTCTAGAACTCCTGGAATAGGCCGACCCTACCCCCATTTTTTGACATTTTTTTCGAAATTTTGAGCTCTAGTTTCAGATTTTTGAACATAGCGCCCTTCGATACCTAGCGCAAAAGAAGCGCCTGTTTCTCCTCTACAAGACCTATATAGTCATACCATGTGACACCCCTCATTATTTTTCTCTAGAACTCCTGGAATAGGCCGACCCTACCCCCATTTTTTGACATTTTTTTCGAAATTTTGAGCTCTAGTTTCAGATTTTTGAACATAGCACCCTTCGATACCTAGCGCAATAGAAGCGCCTGTTTCTCCTCTACAAGACCTATATAGTCATACCCCGTGACACCCCTCATTATTTTTCTCTAGAAGTCCTGGAATAGGCCGACCCCCCTAACTTTTTGACTTTTTTTTTCGATTTTTGAGCTCTAGTTTCAGATTTTTGAACATAGCGCCCTTTGATACCTAGCGCAAAAGAAGCGCCTGTTTCTCCTCTACAAGACCTATATAGTGATATCCCGTGACACTCCCCGTTATTTTTCTCTAGAACTCCTGGAATAGGCCGACCCTACCCCCATTGTTTGACATTTTTTTCGAAATTTTGAGCTCTAGTTTCAGATTTTTGAACATAGCGCCCTTCGATACCTAGCGCAAAAGAAGCGCCTGTTTCTCCTCTACAAGACCTATATAGTCATACCCCGTGACACCCCTCATTATTTTTCTCTAGAAGTCCTGGAATAGGCCGACCCTCCTAACTTTTTGACTTTTTTTTCGATTTTTGAGCTCTAGTTTCAGATTTTTGAACATAGCGCCCTTTGATACCTAGCGCAAAAGAAGCGCCTGTTTCTCCTCTACAAGACCTATATAGTCATACCCCGTGACACCCCTCATTATTTTTCTCTAGAACTCCTGGAATAGGCCGACCCTACCCCCATTTTTTGACATTTTTTTCGAATTTTGAGCTCTAGTTTCAGATTTTTGAACATAGCGCCCTTCGATACCTAGTGTTAAAAGAAGCGCTTGTTTCTCTTCTACAAGACCTATATAGTCATATCCCGTGACACTCCCCATTATTTTTCTCTAGAACTCCTGGAATAGGCCGACCCTACCCCCATTTTTTGACATTTTTTTCGAAATTTTGAGCTCTAGTTTCAGATTTTTGAACATAGCGCCCTTCGATACCTAGCGCAAAAGAAGCGCCTGTTTCTCCTCTACGAGACCTATATAGTCATACCCCGTGACACCCCTCATTATTTTTCTCTAGAAGTCCTAGAATAGGCCAACCCATCTAATTTTTTGACATTTTTTTCAAATTTTGAGCTCTAGTTTCAGATTTTTGAACATAGCACCCTTCGATACCTAGTGCAAAAGAAGTGCCTGTTTCTCTTCTACAAGACCTATATAGTCATATTCCGTGACACCCCCCATTATTTTTCTCTAGAACTCCTGGAATAGGCCGACCCTACCCCCATTTTTTGACATTTTTTTCGAATTTTGAGCTCTAGTTTCAGATTTTTGAACATAGCGCCCTTCGATACCTAGCTCAAAAGAAGCGCCTGTTTCTTCTCTACGAGACCTATATAGTCATACCCCGTGACACTCCTCATTATTTTTCTCTAGAAGTCCTGGAATAGGCTGACCCCCTAACTTTTTGACTTTTTTTTTCGATTTTTGAGCTCTAGTTTCAGATTTTTGAACATAGCGCCCTTCGATACCTAGTGCAGAAGAAGCGCCTGTTTCTCTTCTACAAGACCTATATAGCCATATCCCGTGACACCCCTCATTATTTTTCTCTAGAAGCCCTGGAATAGGCTGACCCCGCTAATTTTTAGACATTTTTTTCGAATTTTGAGCTCTAGTTTCAGATTTTTGAACATAGCGCCCTTCGATACCTAGCGCAAAAGAAGCGCCTGTTTCTCTTCTACGAGACCTATATAGTCATACCCCGTGACACCCCTCATTATTTTTCTCTAGAAGTCCTGGAATAGGCCGACCCCCCTAACTTTTTGACTTTTTTTTCGATTTTTGAGCTCTAGTTTCAGATTTTTGAACATAGCGCCCTTCGATACCTAGTGCAGAAGAAGCGCCTGTTTCTCTTCTACAAGACCTATATAGCCATATCCCGTGACACCCCTCATTATTTTTCTCTAGAAGCCCTGGAATAGGCCGACCCTACCCCCATTTTTTTGACATTTTTTTCAAATTTTGAGCTGTAAATTAAACAATGACATAAAAGGTGCTATATTTTACAGGGTAGGACTACTTTCACATACGTTCTAAATTAAAGAAGGTGCATAGGTGGCCCTACACCTACAAATAATCCGTTGATAGATGCAGAGTTATTGTGGTACTGAATATTAGCCGAAAAAGTTATGCGACTTGTTAAATCAATGGATTGGATAAAAATCATTTCAAAATTGAGTTAAAATTGCTATATTTTAACTGATTTTCTGCCTTGTTTCAGATTTTTTTATTTAACGGCTGTTGTTGTCTTATTCTGTTTTTTGGTTTCTCGATATATCGCCTTATTGTTCGCTGGCTTATTGTTCGCTAGCTTCTGCCTGGTCATTTTAGGCTCGTTTTTAAACTGAGGACAGGGCTTGATTTACCGATGCATGGTTTAAAGTTTTGTGGTTAATTAATATGCTGTAATTTGTATTTAGATTTTTCACTATATTACATGTATATACTTGCAACAATAGAACAATAGATATATACATATATATTATATGCATGTGTATATGTTAGGTTTTTTTTTCAGTTTGTCACAAACACGTTTAATTTGTTGAAATATATATGACAATAAAGATTATTATTATTTATTTTATCAACGCCTGACTTTTAATTATTCAGGTTTTTTTTACCCTAACCATGGAAGTGAAATAACTAAAGGTTATACATGTATGACCTCATTGCCCTAACTCTAATGTAAATTAAATCTGGCAGATATTTTCACATCCGTAAGAACAAATGTTTCGTAGTAGGGTGCATTTTCTGATAAAGGATCAAAGGACGCCAATAGTACTTTATTATAAAACTTTCATCACAATAAGATCGTGGCGTTCCTGATCAATTAACTTAATAGGACGTGCTATCATATGATAATTTGAACTCTGAATTGATAGTCGTTTATCTACAAATTTAGAAAATCGACATATAATCTAAACAATGTAAAGTTCTTTTTATATATTTACAAATGTAGACGGGTGTTTAAATAGTAAATAATATAAATGTATATTCCATACAGTTTTTCTCTTTCTCTTTGTCTACTTAGCTAAAAAGCTGCTAAGAAAGGCGATGTAAAAACATTTAAATTATATTCTAAAATACATTTTATAATATCATAACGTATTCTATAGTAAACATGTTAAGACAAGGAATCTACATTTTTTGTATTGATCCTTTATAAAATTATTAAGAAAAAAATGCATAATGGATATTTTACTATTTATCAAAAGATATTTATCAGAGATATTTACTAGAATAATTAAATCCTGAATAAATCCTTGCTGAACCATTTTGTATGTGCGAACATAAACATTCGTCTGAAAACATGTAAGAGATGTATAACGAATCAGATGTGGATACAAAATATTCCATAGACTTGTAAGAGAATTTTTTTCCTCTTGTAATCCTATAAAGATTTTATACTTATTTAAAATTTTAAATCAAAATTATTTGTCCAATTTTGTTTTATAAAAAAGAAAGCAAAGTTTAACGTAGATACATTTATCTGGTTTCAGGGAGGAACAAAATATACTTGGTGATAGACCCCAAAGGTTAACTGGGATTTATATATATTGTCCTCTTTGGTACTAATGGTTCCAGTAGTAAAATCCTTGCGCTATTGCGGCTTCCATTTTGGTTGTTTGGGATACATAAATATAGGTAGTCGTGCCCCTTCGGAATTAGGACAGGAACTTGATGTTCAGTGGTTTTCATTTGTTGGTGTGGTTATTTTTAAAAGATTAGACCGTTGGTTTTCCCGTTTAAACGGGTTTTCACTACTTATTTTGGGGGCCATTGTTGAAGACCGTACTTTGACCTATTATGGTTTACTTTTACAAATTGTGACTTGGATGGCGAGTTGTCTCATTGGCAGTCATACTTCATCTTCTTATATCTATGTAATCCGGTGCTTTGTGTAAACGAGTGTTGCTGCTTGCACGTTAAAGAAGGAGTCCGTACGTAACATGTCCTTATTTTCCAATGACAGTCCAACATTCCCGTCCGCCTTCCCTGCAGACCAGAACCTTGCATATCCTAACGTTACTCATGGTCATCGTCCTAAACACACATGAATTTGTCACTGAACATTTAGTAAGGGAGCTACCATTTGATTTTTATTTTTGCCAAGATGCTCATCCTGCCTTTTTTTTTAATCAAAACTCCTGTCCTGCCTATTTTTTTCAAATTTCATCCTAGCCCGGGTTATACCGGGATGGTCGCTGTGAAGTTGGAATGCGAATTGAAAATGTTGGTATATGGAAAAGGAACAGAATTTAGGCCTTGTAACTGACCAACGCCTTTCCTCTCACAGAATTAATGCAAGGGTTCATACCCGGGCACATCAACGTTGCTTCAACGTTGAAACAACGTCATGCTGAAACGTTGAATCAACGTTGAAATATAGGTTGAAAATGAAAGGTCATTTCAACGTAGAAAATACAACGTTGCATCAACGTTTAGATATCAACGTTGATTCAACGTTGAAAACTCATAGTTGATACAACGTTGAGAATGTTGATAATTAGTTTCTTTATAATGTTTGTGCTATTTTCACATTTCTTGATCAGTGTGAGAAAAATATTTAGTGAAATATCTGTTCTCTGCAAATGATTGGATGAAATTTATCAATACCTCAAAATTTCTTGGTTTCTTCTGAATTTTCCTAGTGTGACGACATGAAAAAAGGTGACCATGCCTGATGACCTCAAAAGGAATGATAACACAAATAAGTCCATAGTACATGGATGCCCCACTCGCACTATAATTTTCTATGTTCAGTGGACCATGAAATCGGGGTTTAAACTCTAATTTTGCATTAAAATTATAAAGATCATATCATAGGGAACATATGTGTACTAAGTTTCAAGTTGATTGGACTTCAACTTCATCAAGAACTACCTTGTCCAAAAACTCTAACCTGAAGTACAGACGGACGGACAAAAGAACAAGGCCGTAACTAGGCATCTTATTTTAGTGAGGCAAAATAATTGAGCCGAGCGAAGCGAGTCGAAATTTTTTTTGGAGGGTATGAAATGAATGGTGCAAAATCCTGCATTCTAAGCATTTTTAGAGAGTTTGATAATGTTTTGAATTTGGACACTTTTTATATAAATTTTTCATATTTTAAGACTTTTACTAACACCAATTTTTAACAACTTTATTTAATGTATATGTAAGATAATCATCCAAATATCACTGATTTGAGTCTGCTGCCAGATCATAGAACAAACATCGATTCAGTAGAATTTGCCAAAGTTTTCTATGGCCGGTTCAGTCAAATCGTTTTAGAATCATAATTTGGTCTGCTGATATCCTTATCGCGATGAAAATGGAGCATGGCAAGACCGCACAATCTCTCGCCACTCATGCATGCTCTTTGCCAAGTTTTCAGTCGTTTCAGGGCAGTCTGTGTTTCAAAAGGTAGCACATTATCATCAACACAATGATCAATGTCTTCTTCCAATTCCTTCTCCATCAGCAATTCGGTAGCAGCATCGGTAGTAACAGTTTTGTTTCCAAAAGGGAATTAAGCTTTCCTGTAAGCACTATCATACAGTCGCAGTTACAAAATATTAAACTCGCTTTTATGCTGACAAAGAGTAGACAAACTAGGGATAGAATGAGATAAGATACATGTATATGATTCTATCTATAGAGTAAGTATACATGATATGGGTACAGGGGAATTGGAATGGAGTTTTTGACGTTTACATGAAGGTCCATAATTTCAAATTATTTCTAGAAATAGTTGGAGATATTTTAGTTTCAGAATCTATAAATTTAGGGGTTAGGATTGGGGGTGTACGATTACGAAACCCAGAATATAAAGAAATGAAATTCCCTAGTCCCGAATAAGTAAAGACAACATCCTGTGTTAACGGTTCTACAATTCCTCAATAATATCAAATTGGAATATGGATATTCTTTCAATTTTTAAGGTTAAAGAAACATGGATAAAAACTAATCCATGCATGTTTCATATTATTTATATTTTATTTATCTGTAAAGAGAAAGGTTAAAGTTCGTGAAATGAATACGCAGACAGGACTGCCCCCTTGCGATACCCAGTACTTTATTTGTCAAAAGTTGGTGAAATGGAGAAATGAATACGCAGACAGGACTGCCCCCTTCCGAAGACCAGTACTTGATTTGTCAGTCTACTTATCGTTTTTGGATTGTTCTAATGAAGTTATATGCAATACTCAGACTCTGTTCACAAAAATAGTTTACTAGAATATTCCTTCTTTACCTTCAGTGTCGCTTTTCTAGATTTTTCTGCATGAGCCTGTTTTTAACTAGAGATCCATGATGATTATCGTTACTAGGTTAATGTGATCGAGAAACATCACCCGTAGAGATGCTGAGTTATATCCAGGAAGAATAGTTTAAAAGGAATGGTGACAAGTTGTAGAAATTAAGGTTGAGACAGAACAACAAATGACTATTATATTTATATATATGTATAAAAAAATTTATCAGTGTCGAAATTTTAGTGAGGCAATTGCCTCACTTGCCTCAAGGGTAGTTACGGCCTTGGTTAAAGGCCGTGCAATTGCTTATATTTGCTTAAATCCTCTTCATGTGAACTTTGGTGGATAGCTGTCTCATTGATAGGCATACCACATATCCTTATTTTTATATTGTGTTCTTCGTTGAGTAAATACACTTTCTTCGAGAATAAGTTTTTGATGGCAATTTTTGGTGGTGTTCCCGAAGCTATCTTAGGATAATTACATGTTCTAAGACTATCTTATGACATGTCTTTGTCTAACTTGATATATCGCATTGATCGTCCTAACCTTAGGACACCTATTTATATGCATTAAAATGCATTAGTATTTGATTAAAAACACATATCATACTAGATTCTTTATCTACATATTCTTTTAGAACTTACATAGTTCTCATTAATCTTTTATTTTATATCATTGGTTGAAAATTATTGATGTTTATGCCCTTCAAATTAGAAAGATAATATCATAGGACGTTTCAAGTTGACTGGACTTCAACTTCATCAAAAACTACTCTAACCAAAAACTTTAACTTAAACTTCGCACTATCATTTCTATGTTTAGTGGACCGTTATTGGGGTCAAAACTTTAATTTGGCATACAAATTAGAACGATAATATCACAGGGAACATGAGTACTAAGTGTCAAGTTCATTGAACTTCAACTTCATCAAAAACCACATTGACCAAACAAATTTAACCTTGACCGGTACAGACGGACGGACGGACGTACAGACCAGAAAATATAATGTCTCTCTTTTATCGTAGGTGGGGCATACAAACGTAGGAAAAAACAATTTCAATATACGGCAGGGAGGTCATGCTTACATTGCTTGTGTATTTTCCTGAATAAGTTAAATAATACTTATGTCTTCATATTTCAGTCTTAACAATTCAAAATTATATATACATGTATATATATATATTATTTTTTGTATTTGTTTTGGCTCACATCGAACAGCAAGCTATAAAAAATGACTAGTGTAAAACCATTCAAATGGCAAACCAAAGGTTTAATTTATTTAAAAAACGAGAAACGAGAAACACTTATGAACCGTATATCAACAGAACATCAAATTCCGGACTTTGGTCATGTGCAAACAAAAGCAGGGGGTTTTAAACGTTTTAATTGGTACAGACCCCTTACCTTATCTGAAACAATAGTGTAATATCACAACACAGAAAGACAGCGGGGTCTCAAGGAAGGTTAGCTTTATAGCTAACTGTGTAACCCTCTTTAAATAAAGAATTATTATTATTATTATTAGACACGTGACAGACATATATAGCTTGCCTTACGTTTTGTGAGATTCTATCGTCATTGTTATCTTTAGATATTTATCTTTGGTCGCATGTATTTTTAGCTTACTTTTTCGTTCAATGCTTCTTTCATTTATACATAATCATTTGAGTTTCCTGCGAAAAGTTATGATGTTCGGAAGGGTCGATTTTTACCCTTCCGGAGCACCTGAGATCACCCCTATTTTTTGGTGGGGTTCGTGTTGCTTATTCTTGAGATTTCTATGTTGTGTCATGTGAACTATAATTGTTTTTCTGTTTGTTTTTTTTTTTCATTTTTTGCCATGGCCTCTTTTCTTATGAATCTAGAATCCTTGCATACTCAACTCAAAGGGACACTTGAGACGGAATTGGAGAAGAAATATTTTTTTTTAATATATGTTAAGATCATATGTAAAACCCATCAAAGTACACATCCTTTTATTCAGTAAAAATGATGTTTTTAAGAGATTGGTAAACAATTGATCAATAAAAATTCGCTTCATGCATAAAACTAATTCACAAAGAGTTAACAAAGATATTCACTTGAAAAATCATTCCAGAGGTCTAGATGAACAAAATTTAATAAAGATTTGAATTTAAACAATACACCACAATCCTGTGCAGAACACAATCGTAACTATTTAAAAAGCATTTCAAAAGCTGTAAAAGTGTCTAAAGACATTTTTTTACCAGACGCTTTGTTGAAACGACCCAGGAGGGCTGTCAAACTTCATATAGAAAACACATAAACCGGGTTACACTAAAGACCTGAAAGTGGACCTGAAAATATACGACTAAAATTATTCAAATTGCAATAACTTTTTTATTATTGGATGGAATTTCTTCAAGTTGGAATTTAATTACTAGTAAATATCCATATTTCATTAAAAATTATTTTTTTAAAATTAAAAACAAATTTTTGAGGCCAAAAGTTGGACCTGAACGGAGAAATGAAAAGACCTGAAGGGACCTGAAAATCTATGGTCGGACTAATTCTAACTACAATAACTTTTTTTAATATTTAGTGGATATCTTTCAACTTTTGATTTTGTGAAACAAAAAGTTTAATTTAATGATAATTTAAAAAAAAAAATATATGAAAATGCTTATAAAACATTTGCATTTTCATTCACGAAGAGTCAAAACTTGAGCAACTTGTGATAAAAATATTAATTCTAACGATTAGTGTAACAAGATGTAGTGATAATCCAATTAAAAGATTAAAGTGAAATGTTTATTTAGACTAATGATCCAATTATCACCTGATATCAATACAAGGTGTGAATTACAACCGCAACACGTTCATGTATATGATTAAAACATTCCAATAGACGAACACGCGTCTTTAAATTACATATGGTTTATGGGGCAATACTATTATTTTTTTTATAAATAAAACAGTTTAAGACCTGCTTTCATATATATAAATGCAGTTTATGCAAATTGAATTAGTTTGAATAATTTCAACGGGCAATCTTGTTTACCCCCTTTAGATCCAGGATTCATCTTCAACAACTTGAAGGTATTTTGTATTCAAATATGTTCCTCAGACCTGTATAAATATAAAGTCATTCAAAATACTTTTGTCTAAAATAAAAACAAATAGAAAAAACAATGTTGTGCGAGTTTAAAAACATCTACCCTTATGATTCATTCATATCTTATTTCCCCGACAAGGTCCGAATTTTGTTAACTTAACCATTATATTTTCGATAAAATTCTTTATCATTTCGATGATATTATACCTTCCCTTTAACAAATTCATATTTCAAGGAGATTGATTGAAAACAGTTAAAGAACTTAAATAAATCTGACCGCAGTCTTTTTAAGGAAATTTATGTTATTTAATTTTCCGTTGAGCATGTTTAGGTCCGAGTTTTCACACCCCAACGATATTTTTCATATTATTTTTTTTTATTTTATCATTATACTAAATTTTTAGTTTCACAAAATCTAATTAAAGTTGAAAGATAACCATTAAATATTAAAAAAGTTATTGAAGTAAGAATTAGTCCGACCATAGATTTTCAGGTCCCTTCAGGTCTTTTCATTTCTCTGTTCAGGTCAAACTTTTGGCATCAAATATTTGTTTTTAATTTAAAAAAATTAATTTTGATGAAATATGGGTATTTACTAATAATTAAATTCCAACTGGAAGAAATTCCATCCAATAACAAAAAAGTTATTGCAATTTGAATAATTTTAATTGTATATTTTCAGGTCTTTTCAGGTCCACTTTCAGGTCTTTAGGGAGCTACCATTTGATTTTTAGGGGGGGGGGGGGGGGGGGGGTAGGATGAAATTTGAAAAAAAAGGCAGGACAGGATTTTGAGTAAAAAAAAAACAGGATGAGTAACTTGGCAAAAAAAAAAAGGCAGGATGACAATTGTTGTAAAAAAGTCAGGATAAGCTAAGAAAAAAAAAAGGCAGGACCGAATAGACTGAAAAATAAAAAGGCAGGACAGAGATTACAGCTAAAAAAAAAAAGCAGGACAAAATTTTTCATCCTAGCCCCCCCATAAAAATCAAATGGTAGCTCCCTTAGTGTAACCCACATAAACCTCGTTTTTGGAAAAGCGGAAAATTAGATATTTTTAACAGAAAATATTTATCTAATATACCAAAAATTATATGAATGATAAATTATCTGACTGTAAATAAAATCAACGTGCTGACATCTTAACATATCAGGGTTGAACTGCTCGAGTTTTGTTCCTACGATAAATTAGTACTACGAATGGATATTTTAACTTCGTGTTTTTTGCATATAGGTTCAGGTATTTAGAGAGTAATTGTATCTTTAATATACATGATACGCGCGTGGAATTTTGTTTACATTAAGTGTTTGCCAATTAGAAATTATAAAGTTATTAAAAATATCATCTGCAAAATCTTGTTCCTCGCTTAAAAATTTGTGACATCAAAGCTTATCAAACATTTAGTCCATTATTAAGAGGACAAACAAAGGAAACGGTCTTATTAGATATAAACCCGTCTGCCTGAACAAATCTACAGTAAAATCTCTGTACGGGTATGAAAGCTGATGGACCAAATGTGTCAATAAGTTCACTATTCCAAGCTTCGATAGGTTCTCCACAGTGGTATCGTAATGAAGCTGGTAGAGGCGTAAACCAGTTTACTTTGGCTAACAAGTGGATCTGATTATTGCCTTCGACGATCAAGTTGTGGAGGATATACTATTGTACAATTCCTGGAGTCAAAACAACACTTTCAGCGTCTCGCATTATTCTCCCATCGAAATCGTTCCAGTATGCCATAATATATATGATGATCGCCTCTGCCTTGAATCCCACGAACCTAATACCTCATTCCCAAGAAAGAGTGAGCTGCATCTTCTGCTGGACATCGGGATAACCATATCTTCTCTTCCCGGATACAACATCTTGTACATGTTTTTTAATGCAGCATGTTCGCCTGATGAAAGACTGTCAACCATTGATTTTTGTATTCTATATGGTTTAATGTTGTTCCATTGCTGATCACTGATTGGGGCATTTTTCTTTCCCATATACATAATACATGAAACGTCTTCATCGGTTTGTACATCTACCGAACTGCAACTGGTTCTTTTAGAAAGAACGCTTTGTCCAATGTTTCTTTGTATTCAGGTGGTACTTGTAGGCAATTAACGAATGCATCTCGAAGAAAACGTCGCATGATTTGAAGTTCAATTGATCTGCTATTGTTCGGTAACGATCCAAGATGACCATTGTATCTCTCAAAGCTGAATAGCCAAAAAGAGTAAACAGGCCCATATTCTCGAATGCAATCTGCCATGTGGTAATGAATATGCATGTTTGGGGTAACTTTTATATCCCCATAGATCCTCTCAAATCCGGAGCAAAACTCCAAAATTAGTTTTTCGTACTTAAGTATATCTATAGTGGTTATTGTTTTTGTTGTGATGCACCGACTGGCAAGAACAAATTTACGCCACACCTCAAAGTCTTTACATGGTATTACACCTTTTAATGCAAATATAGAAAAGACATTGGTCCAGTTTTTCCACTGATCAGCTGTGAAACCGCCAAATGATGTAGCTATTTTTCTGGGAAGGCTGCCGACATTAGCTGCAACAGAAACAGAGTCAACACGCTTTTCAATAATTTTTAATTTATCACTTTCTAAAATTCTAAGTTCTGACCAAAGTTTAATCATTTTTGTTGCGGTTCCTTGGTATAAATTATGCATCGGATCAATAACAGACATACGAATCGGATCAAAGTAATCAAGTTCGCATAAAGGTGAATATCTAATGCCGAATTGACTCTCCATGTTTTCTTTGTCTGTTTTTGTTGTAGCTTCTTTAATTCTCTCGAGGTTATAAAGATGGTCAGGTAAAGAGCGAGATCTCCAATTGGGTACATCAAAGCCTCCATAATATGTTTCCCGACTTCTCCAGGGAACTTCTTTGTGCATTTGGAGCACCCTAGGGTTGCACCATGCCCTAAAAAACCACATAATTTTCTCGTAGCAGGTATATCACATCCAACACAAAGGCACGCTAATTTAAAACTTGCATCTTTCTTCGGATTGTTGTGTTATCGCAAAAGAAATCCGGTACTCCAAGCAATTTTCATTTCTTCGACAAATGGTTTAATAAATGTTTGGACTGATGGTTCGCCAGACATGTCCGGAATAATGCCAACTAGAAACACATTTTTCAGTTTGAATCGTTCTTCTCGTGGCAAATTCAACACAACAGCATAGATGACGCCAACAGAATATCGAACATACTTGAATGGTTGAAACCAGTCAAGATTTAGCATCAGACCGTAATTTCGCTCAGTTTTCAAAAAGTGTTGATTTTTGTCTTCCCTAAACTTTTTCCAAATTTTTCCGTCATACACGTCTGTCATTACTTCTGGTTCCTGTCGTCTGTGTCTCCATTCTTCACACTTATCTTCGAAATATTTCTGTTTTACCATTGTAGAGAATGATTCTTTCACAGATTTGTAACAGTAGGTCTTATACGGATATCGTTTTATGTCTCCGCTCTTTAGTTTCACAGATTTCAGTAATGGTTCACCACATTGATTTCGTCTAGCAATTTGTCGATGGTTTGGAAACATAACCTTCGAACATGTATTTCTTTGAAGACGTTTCCCCCTCAATTAGTATTATACAGTCTTCATAGTTGTACAAAGTGAAACATTTCTTACATATCACGTATTTCGAAAAATTGTCTTTTTTCATGCCGAAATTTTTGTACAACATATACACTGAGCAGGGAAATATTGATGAAACACCTGTTAGTGCAATATTTTCAGCAGAAAGATGTTTAAATGCTGTGGATAAAAACGACAAAATGCTACTTAAGGCAGTATCTGTAATTATATAAAATGTTTGCCAACAGCAAAGAAAAATGCAAATGGACTGAAATATTGCAACTGTTGACTTGATCATCTCTGTTTTTGCTGTATCAAAGTCCGTCTGCTGTTTTTTCTCTTGGATTTCGTGAATGTTTTCATTTTCAATATCCATATCAATATCGTTTAAAATTACATTAGACCAAAATTCCTCATCCTCATTGTCAGATTCTGGATAGGTTTCACTTCCACTGAGGCTTCGTAAGTGATCTTTGAACCTGTGTTTCACTTCTATCATTGATTGCGTATGAGCCAAAGGTTGCTGAACGCCAGAGGTGCTTGGTTCTTCACAATGGTTTCCTTGGTGCATTCCAGATATAGTGTGTTCTGGTGGTACTTCCTGATAATTGTTTTCCTCTCGTTTTGATTTTTTTTACTTGCTACACTCCCATTTGTTGTCCCAGAAATATTCAACTTTATGGTTTTCAAAATGTCTATCGACAAAATTTCCTCCACACCCTGGACACATTTTCCCTCTTTTCTCTTTCTTGAAATACTCATGACTGGTACTAGTAGATAGTTTGTGCTTTGGTGGCATGTCTTGTCTGTATAAAGAAGAAAAAAAAACATTTTTAATTACTAGAACATAGAACCCGATATTTTGGACCTTTCTATTTTTCTAAGCATTGCATTTTACACTTATCATAAAGAAGATACACTTTAGTTTAAAAACTGAATGACTAAATGACTGCATATGCAGACCTATTGTGTCGATTAGGTTTTTTTTAACATATAGCATTTGTGCATAATTTTATCTTCAAAAGATATCATTTTCGCAGGAACAGGTATATCTCATTTTCCGAATTATGATAGAAGTCTCATTTCATTTTTTGCCAAGATACTTGTATGCATATCTTATATAAACTATCTACTTTAAACCGTTGTAAAGTTCAGTCAAATTGATTTTCATTCAAAATTTGCATCAAAGAACATGAAGGAAAAAAACATATTCCTTTAGGTTTAATATCAAATTAGCAATCTTGCAATAAGGTATGTACAATAAAATTATATATAAAAAAACCGGGCTGAAGTACGTTCACTATTCACTATTCACTTTTCACTATTCAAAATTCATGAATAGTGAACTGTGTTTTTTTGCACTATTCACTATTCAAGTTTATGAAATTGAATAAATTTAGTATCAACTTGTATATGTAAAAATGTGAGAAAAAAACCAGATATGCTATGCTTTCCAATGAGACAACTCTCTACAAGAGACCAAATGACCGGCACAGACATTTAAAACAGCTACTCACCGTACGGCCTTCAACAATGCACAAAGTCCCTACCGCACAGTCAGCTTTGAAGGCCCCGAAATGACAATGTAAAACAATTCAAACGAGAAAGCTAACGGCATCATTATTTTATCAGGGTTGAATTCGTAACCTTTTAGAATAAGTTTATTTAAAAGATCGTTAAGTTGATTTGTTAAGTGTAATGTCTGTAATGAATTGCTATAGGAATTCGATTAGAATACGAGGTCTGTGTAATATATAGTATTAAGGTATAAACAGATAGGATATTTGTTATGCCTATCCCTTTTATCTAGAATTATTTAATTTTACGTAAAATTGAACTTGATCATGCATCTCAAATCCACTTATGCATATCTAGGAGCTTATGGTACAATTGTCGCACATATTGTCACAATTATTACATATATTTCAATGGGTGTGTGGGGTCAACTTTTATTAATCAAGCATTAAAATACGCATTCGTTACGGGCTTGGGATGTCCACATAAAATGAAATCAACCGTTTAAACGGTACTCGATGTGTCAGGGGAGGGAAAAAGAGTAATCATGTCTTTAAATTTCAAAATCTCATTTTCCAATATTAAAATTTCTCACATACTTATACATTTATATATATATATAGACTTTAAGTAAAATATGAAAAGTCTATTAGGACTAAAGGAGGTAATATACCCAAGGACTGAAAGTTTCGTATAAAAAACTAGGGGTGTTTCCTCGATAAAATCTAATAATAGCACTAACTAATAGGATATCTGTATTATGGAGCGCCCGAATACCGAAAACGGCAAACACGTTCTGATCGAATTTTGAACCCTTGAATCCCCTAATTACAGGTATATCCTATATATCCTAAGAAAGGTAATAGAAGGGGGAACAAAACCTATATAGTGAATATAGTGCACAGATGCGGTTTAAGGGAGTAAGGAGCGCCCGAATGTCAAAAACGGCTGATTTGAAGAAAATATGCTTCCCCCAGGACCTTATGATCGAATTTTGAACCCTTGAATCCCCTAATTACAGGTATATCCTATATATCCTAAGAAAGGTAATAGAAGGGGGAACAAAACCTATATAGTGAATATAGTGCACAGATGCGGTTTAAGGGAGTAAGGAGCGCCCGAATGTCAAAAACGGCTGATTTGAAGAAAATATGCTTCCCCCAGGACCTTATGATCGAATTTTGAACCCTTGAATCCCCTAATTACAGGTATATCCTATATATCCTAAGAAAGGTAATAGAAGGGGGAACAAAACCTATATAGTGAATATAGTGCACAGATGCGGTTTAAGGGAGTAAGGAGCGCCCGAATGTCAAAAACGGCTGATTTGAAGAAAATATGCTTCCCCCAGGACCTTATGATCGAATTTTGAACCCTTGAATCCCCTAATTACAGGTATATCCTATATATCCTAAGAAAGGTAATAGAAGGGGGAACAAAACCTATATAGTGAATATAGTGCACAGATGCGGTTTAAGGGAGTAAGGAGCGCCCGAATGTCAAAAACGGCTGATTTGAAGAAAATATGCTTCCCCCAGGACCTTATGATCGAATTTTGAACCCTTGAATCCCCTAATTACAGGTATATCCTATATATCCTAAGAAAGGTAATAGAAGGGGGAACAAAACCTATATAGTGAATATAGTGCACAGATGCGGTTTAAGGGAGTAAGGAGCGCCCGAATGTCAAAAACGGCTGATTTGAAGAAAATATGCTTCCCCCAGGACCTTATGATCGAATTTTGAACCCTTGAATCCCCTAATTACAGGTATATCCTATATATCCTAAGAAAGGTAATAGAAGGGGGAACAAAACCTATATAGTGAATATAGTGCACAGATGCGGTTTAAGGGAGTAAGGAGCGCCCGAATGTCAAAAACGGCTGATTTGAAGAAAATATGCTTCCCCCAGGACCTTATGATCGAATTTTGAACCCTTGAATCCCCTAATTACAGGTATATCCTATATATCCTAAGAAAGGTAATAGAAGGGGGAACAAAACCTATATAGTGAATATAGTGCACAGATGCGGTTTAAGGGAGTAAGGAGCGCCCGAATGTCAAAAACGGCTGATTTGAAGAAAATATGCTTCCCCCAGGACCTTATGATCGAATTTTGAACCCTTGAATCCCCTAATTACAGGTATATCCTATATATCCTAAGAAAGGTAATAGAAGGGGGAACAAAACCTATATAGTGAATATAGTGCACAGATGCGGTTTAAGGGAGTAAGGAGCGCCCGAATGTCAAAAACGGCTGATTTGAAGAAAATATGCTTCCCCCAGGACCTTATGATCGAATTTTGAACCCTTGAATCCCCTAATTACAGGTATATCCTATATATCCTAAGAAAGGTAATAGAAGGGGGAACAAAACCTATATAGTGAATATAGTGCACAGATGCGGTTTAAGGGAGTAAGGAGCGCCCGAATGTCAAAAACGGCTGATTTGAAGAAAATATGCTTCCCCCAGGACCTTATGATCGAATTTTGAACCCTTGAATCCCCTAATTACAGGTATATCCTATATATCCTAAGAAAGGTAATAGAAGGGGGAACAAAACCTATATAGTGAATATAGTGCACAGATGCGGTTTAAGGGAGTAAGGAGCGCCCGAATGTCAAAAACGGCTGATTTGAAGAAAATATGCTTCCCCCAGGACCTTATGATCGAATTTTGAACCCTTGAATCCCCTAATTACAGGTATATCCTATATATCCTAAGAAAGGTAATAGAAGGGGGAACAAAACCTATATAGTGAATATAGTGCACAGATGCGGTTTAAGGGAGTAAGGAGCGCCCGAATGTCAAAAACGGCTGATTTGAAGAAAATATGCTTCCCCCAGGACCTTATGATCGAATTTTGAACCCTTGAATCCCCTAATTACAGGTATATCCTATATATCCTAAGAAAGGTAATAGAAGGGGGAACAAAACCTATATAGTGAATATAGTGCACAGATGCGGTTTAAGGGAGTAAGGAGCGCCCGAATGTCAAAAACGGCTGATTTGAAGAAAATATGCTTCCCCCAGGACCTTATGATCGAATTTTGAACCCTTGAATCCCCTAATTACAGGTATATCCTATATATCCTAAGAAAGGTAATAGAAGGGGGAACAAAACCTATATAGTGAATATAGTGCACAGATGCGGTTTAAGGGAGTAAGGAGCGCCCGAATGTCAAAAACGGCTGATTTGAAGAAAATATGCTTCCCCCAGGACCTTATGATCGAATTTTGAACCCTTGAATCCCCTAATTACAGGTATATCCTATATATCCTAAGAAAGGTAATAGAAGGGGGAACAAAACCTATATAGTGAATATAGTGCACAGATGCGGTTTAAGGGAGTAAGGAGCGCCCGAATGTCAAAAACGGCTGATTTGAAGAAAATATGCTTCCCCCAGGACCTTATGATCGAATTTTGAACCCTTGAATCCCCTAATTACAGGTATATCCTATATATCCTAAGAAAGGTAATAGAAGGGGGAACAAAACCTATATAGTGAATATAGTGCACAGATGCGGTTTAAGGGAGTAAGGAGCGCCCGAATGTCAAAAACGGCTGATTTGAAGAAAATATGCTTCCCCCAGGACCTTATGATCGAATTTTGAACCCTTGAATCCCCTAATTACAGGTATATCCTATATATCCTAAGAAAGGTAATAGAAGGGGGAACAAAACCTATATAGTGAATATAGTGCACAGATGCGGTTTAAGGGAGTAAGGAGCGCCCGAATGTCAAAAACGGCTGATTTGAAGAAAATATGCTTCCCCCAGGACCTTATGATCGAATTTTGAACCCTTGAATCCCCTAATTACAGGTATATCCTATATATCCTAAGAAAGGTAATAGAAGGGGGAACAAAACCTATATAGTGAATATAGTGCACAGATGCGGTTTAAGGGAGTAAGGAGCGCCCGAATGTCAAAAACGGCTGATTTGAAGAAAATATGCTTCCCCCAGGACCTTATGATCGAATTTTGAACCCTTGAATCCCCTAATTACAGGTATATCCTATATATCCTAAGAAAGGTAATAGAAGGGGGAACAAAACCTATATAGTGAATATAGTGCACAGATGCGGTTTAAGGGAGTAAGGAGCGCCCGAATGTCAAAAACGGCTGATTTGAAGAAAATATGCTTCCCCCAGGACCTTATGATCGAATTTTGAACCCTTGAATCCCCTAATTACAGGTATATCCTATATATCCTAAGAAAGGTAATAGAAGGGGGAACAAAACCTATATAGTGAATATAGTGCACAGATGCGGTTTAAGGGAGTAAGGAGCGCCCGAATGTCAAAAACGGCTGATTTGAAGAAAATATGCTTCCCCCAGGACCTTATGATCGAATTTTGAACCCTTGAATCCCCTAATTACAGGTATATCCTATATATCCTAAGAAAGGTAATAGAAGGGGGAACAAAACCTATATAGTGAATATAGTGCACAGATGCGGTTTAAGGGAGTAAGGAGCGCCCGAATGTCAAAAACGGCTGATTTGAAGAAAATATGCTTCCCCCAGGACCTTATGATCGAATTTTGAACCCTTGAATCCCCTAATTACAGGTATATCCTATATATCCTAAGAAAGGTAATAGAAGGGGGAACAAAACCTATATAGTGAATATAGTGCACAGATGCGGTTTAAGGGAGTAAGGAGCGCCCGAATGTCAAAAACGGCTGATTTGAAGAAAATATGCTTCCCCCAGGACCTTATGATCGAATTTTGAACCCTTGAATCCCCTAATTACAGGTATATCCTATATATCCTAAGAAAGGTAATAGAAGGGGGAACAAAACCTATATAGTGAATATAGTGCACAGATGCGGTTTAAGGGAGTAAGGAGCGCCCGAATGTCAAAAACGGCTGATTTGAAGAAAATATGCTTCCCCCAGGACCTTATGATCGAATTTTGAACCCTTGAATCCCCTAATTACAGGTATATCCTATATATCCTAAGAAAGGTAATAGAAGGGGGAACAAAACCTATATAGTGAATATAGTGCACAGATGCGGTTTAAGGGAGTAAGGAGCGCCCGAATGTCAAAAACGGCTGATTTGAAGAAAATATGCTTCCCCCAGGACCTTATGATCGAATTTTGAACCCTTGAAT
The DNA here is from genome assembly GCA_037788925.1 of Mytilus galloprovincialis. Classification (NCBI taxonomy): domain Eukaryota; kingdom Metazoa; phylum Mollusca; class Bivalvia; order Mytilida; family Mytilidae; genus Mytilus; species Mytilus galloprovincialis. The sequence continues at coordinate 63,363,522 of CM075341.1, forward strand.
CCCCTAATTACAGGTATATCCTATATATCCTAAGAAAGGTAATAGAAGGGGGAACAAAACCTATATAGTGAATATAGTGCACAGATGCGGTTTAAGGGAGTAAGGAGCGCCCGAATGTCAAAAACGGCTGATTTGAAGAAAATATGCTTCCCCCAGGACCTTATGATCGAATTTTGAACCCTTGAATCCCCTAATTACAGGTATATCCTATATATCCTAAGAAAGGTAATAGAAGGGGGAACAAAACCTATATAGTGAATATAGTGCACAGATGCGGTTTAAGGGAGTAAGGAGCGCCCGAATGTCAAAAACGGCTGATTTGAAGAAAATATGCTTCCCCCAGGACCTTATGATCGAATTTTGAACCCTTGAATCCCCTAATTACAGGTATATCCTATATATCCTAAGAAAGGTAATAGAAGGGGGAACAAAACCTATATAGTGAATATAGTGCACAGATGCGGTTTAAGGGAGTAAGGAGCGCCCGAATGTCAAAAACGGCTGATTTGAAGAAAATATGCTTCCCCCAGGACCTTATGATCGAATTTTGAACCCTTGAATCCCCTAATTACAGGTATATCCTATATATCCTAAGAAAGGTAATAGAAGGGGGAACAAAACCTATATAGTGAATATAGTGCACAGATGCGGTTTAAGGGAGTAAGGAGCGCCCGAATGTCAAAAACGGCTGATTTGAAGAAAATATGCTTCCCCCAGGACCTTATGATCGAATTTTGAACCCTTGAATCCCCTAATTACAGGTATATCCTATATATCCTAAGAAAGGTAATAGAAGGGGGAACAAAACCTATATAGTGAATATAGTGCACAGATGCGGTTTAAGGGAGTAAGGAGCGCCCGAATGTCAAAAACGGCTGATTTGAAGAAAATATGCTTCCCCCAGGACCTTATGATCGAATTTTGAACCCTTGAATCCCCTAATTACAGGTATATCCTATATATCCTAAGAAAGGTAATAGAAGGGGGAACAAAACCTATATAGTGAATATAGTGCACAGATGCGGTTTAAGGGAGTAAGGAGCGCCCGAATGTCAAAAACGGCTGATTTGAAGAAAATATGCTTCCCCCAGGACCTTATGATCGAATTTTGAACCCTTGAATCCCCTAATTACAGGTATATCCTATATATCCTAAGAAAGGTAATAGAAGGGGGAACAAAACCTATATAGTGAATATAGTGCACAGATGCGGTTTAAGGGAGTAAGGAGCGCCCGAATGTCAAAAACGGCTGATTTGAAGAAAATATGCTTCCCCCAGGACCTTATGATCGAATTTTGAACCCTTGAATCCCCTAATTACAGGTATATCCTATATATCCTAAGAAAGGTAATAGAAGGGGGAACAAAACCTATATAGTGAATATAGTGCACAGATGCGGTTTAAGGGAGTAAGGAGCGCCCGAATGTCAAAAACGGCTGATTTGAAGAAAATATGCTTCCCCCAGGACCTTATGATCGAATTTTGAACCCTTGAATCCCCTAATTACAGGTATATCCTATATATCCTAAGAAAGGTAATAGAAGGGGGAACAAAACCTATATAGTGAATATAGTGCACAGATGCGGTTTAAGGGAGTAAGGAGCGCCCGAATGTCAAAAACGGCTGATTTGAAGAAAATATGCTTCCCCCAGGACCTTATGATCGAATTTTGAACCCTTGAATCCCCTAATTACAGGTATATCCTATATATCCTAAGAAAGGTAATAGAAGGGGGAACAAAACCTATATAGTGAATATAGTGCACAGATGCGGTTTAAGGGAGTAAGGAGCGCCCGAATGTCAAAAACGGCTGATTTGAAGAAAATATGCTTCCCCCAGGACCTTATGATCGAATTTTGAACCCTTGAATCCCCTAATTACAGGTATATCCTATATATCCTAAGAAAGGTAATAGAAGGGGGAACAAAACCTATATAGTGAATATAGTGCACAGATGCGGTTTAAGGGAGTAAGGAGCGCCCGAATGTCAAAAACGGCTGATTTGAAGAAAATATGCTTCCCCCAGGACCTTATGATCGAATTTTGAACCCTTGAATCCCCTAATTACAGGTATATCCTATATATCCTAAGAAAGGTAATAGAAGGGGGAACAAAACCTATATAGTGAATATAGTGCACAGATGCGGTTTAAGGGAGTAAGGAGCGCCCGAATGTCAAAAACGGCTGATTTGAAGAAAATATGCTTCCCCCAGGACCTTATGATCGAATTTTGAACCCTTGAATCCCCTAATTACAGGTATATCCTATATATCCTAAGAAAGGTAATAGAAGGGGGAACAAAACCTATATAGTGAATATAGTGCACAGATGCGGTTTAAGGGAGTAAGGAGCGCCCGAATGTCAAAAACGGCTGATTTGAAGAAAATATGCTTCCCCCAGGACCTTATGATCGAATTTTGAACCCTTGAATCCCCTAATTACAGGTATATCCTATATATCCTAAGAAAGGTAATAGAAGGGGGAACAAAACCTATATAGTGAATATAGTGCACAGATGCGGTTTAAGGGAGTAAGGAGCGCCCGAATGTCAAAAACGGCTGATTTGAAGAAAATATGCTTCCCCCAGGACCTTATGATCGAATTTTGAACCCTTGAATCCCCTAATTACAGGTATATCCTATATATCCTAAGAAAGGTAATAGAAGGGGGAACAAAACCTATATAGTGAATATAGTGCACAGATGCGGTTTAAGGGAGTAAGGAGCGCCCGAATGTCAAAAACGGCTGATTTGAAGAAAATATGCTTCCCCCAGGACCTTATGATCGAATTTTGAACCCTTGAATCCCCTAATTACAGGTATATCCTATATATCCTAAGAAAGGTAATAGAAGGGGGAACAAAACCTATATAGTGAATATAGTGCACAGATGCGGTTTAAGGGAGTAAGGAGCGCCCGAATGTCAAAAACGGCTGATTTGAAGAAAATATGCTTCCCCCAGGACCTTATGATCGAATTTTGAACCCTTGAATCCCCTAATTACAGGTATATCCTATATATCCTAAGAAAGGTAATAGAAGGGGGAACAAAACCTATATAGTGAATATAGTGCACAGATGCGGTTTAAGGGAGTAAGGAGCGCCCGAATGTCAAAAACGGCTGATTTGAAGAAAATATGCTTCCCCCAGGACCTTATGATCGAATTTTGAACCCTTGAATCCCCTAATTACAGGTATATCCTATATATCCTAAGAAAGGTAATAGAAGGGGGAACAAAACCTATATAGTGAATATAGTGCACAGATGCGGTTTAAGGGAGTAAGGAGCGCCCGAATGTCAAAAACGGCTGATTTGAAGAAAATATGCTTCCCCCAGGACCTTATGATCGAATTTTGAACCCTTGAATCCCCTAATTACAGGTATATCCTATATATCCTAAGAAAGGTAATAGAAGGGGGAACAAAACCTATATAGTGAATATAGTGCACAGATGCGGTTTAAGGGAGTAAGGAGCGCCCGAATGTCAAAAACGGCTGATTTGAAGAAAATATGCTTCCCCCAGGACCTTATGATCGAATTTTGAACCCTTGAATCCCCTAATTACAGGTATATCCTATATATCCTAAGAAAGGTAATAGAAGGGGGAACAAAACCTATATAGTGAATATAGTGCACAGATGCGGTTTAAGGGAGTAAGGAGCGCCCGAATGTCAAAAACGGCTGATTTGAAGAAAATATGCTTCCCCCAGGACCTTATGATCGAATTTTGAACCCTTGAATCCCCTAATTACAGGTATATCCTATATATCCTAAGAAAGGTAATAGAAGGGGGAACAAAACCTATATAGTGAATATAGTGCACAGATGCGGTTTAAGGGAGTAAGGAGCGCCCGAATGTCAAAAACGGCTGATTTGAAGAAAATATGCTTCCCCAGGACCTTATGATCGAATTTTGAACCCTTGAATCCCCTAATTACAGGTATATCCTATATATCCTAAGAAAGGTAATAGAAGGGGGAACAAAACCTATATAGTGAATATAGTGCACAGATGCGGTTTAAGGGAGTAAGGAGCGCCCGAATGTCAAAAACGGCTGATTTGAAGAAAATATGCTTCCCCCAGGACCTTATGATCGAATTTTGAACCCTTGAATCCCCTAATTACAGGTATATCCTATATATCCTAAGAAAGGTAATAGAAGGGGGAACAAAACCTATATAGTGAATATAGTGCACAGATGCGGTTTAAGGGAGTAAGGAGCGCCCGAATGTCAAAAACGGCTGATTTGAAGAAAATATGCTTCCCCCAGGACCTTATGATCGAATTTTGAACCCTTGAATCCCCTAATTACAGGTATATCCTATATATCCTAAGAAAGGTAATAGAAGGGGGAACAAAACCTATATAGTGAATATAGTGCACAGATGCGGTTTAAGGGAGTAAGGAGCGCCCGAATGTCAAAAACGGCTGATTTGAAGAAAATATGCTTCCCCCAGGACCTTATGATCGAATTTTGAACCCTTGAATCCCCTAATTACAGGTATATCCTATATATCCTAAGAAAGGTAATAGAAGGGGGAACAAAACCTATATAGTGAATATAGTGCACAGATGCGGTTTAAGGGAGTAAGGAGCGCCCGAATGTCAAAAACGGCTGATTTGAAGAAAATATGCTTCCCCCAGGACCTTATGATCGAATTTTGAACCCTTGAATCCCCTAATTACAGGTATATCCTATATATCCTAAGAAAGGTAATAGAAGGGGGAACAAAACCTATATAGTGAATATAGTGCACAGATGCGGTTTAAGGGAGTAAGGAGCGCCCGAATGTCAAAAACGGCTGATTTGAAGAAAATATGCTTCCCCCAGGACCTTATGATCGAATTTTGAACCCTTGAATCCCCTAATTACAGGTATATCCTATATATCCTAAGAAAGGTAATAGAAGGGGGAACAAAACCTATATAGTGAATATAGTGCACAGATGCGGTTTAAGGGAGTAAGGAGCGCCCGAATGTCAAAAACGGCTGATTTGAAGAAAATATGCTTCCCCCAGGACCTTATGATCGAATTTTGAACCCTTGAATCCCCTAATTACAGGTATATCCTATATATCCTAAGAAAGGTAATAGAAGGGGGAACAAAACCTATATAGTGAATATAGTGCACAGATGCGGTTTAAGGGAGTAAGGAGCGCCCGAATGTCAAAAACGGCTGATTTGAAGAAAATATGCTTCCCCCAGGACCTTATGATCGAATTTTGAACCCTTGAATCCCCTAATTACAGGTATATCCTATATATCCTAAGAAAGGTAATAGAAGGGGGAACAAAACCTATATAGTGAATATAGTGCACAGATGCGGTTTAAGGGAGTAAGGAGCGCCCGAATGTCAAAAACGGCTGATTTGAAGAAAATATGCTTCCCCCAGGACCTTATGATCGAATTTTGAACCCTTGAATCCCCTAATTACAGGTATATCCTATATATCCTAAGAAAGGTAATAGAAGGGGGAACAAAACCTATATAGTGAATATAGTGCACAGATGCGGTTTAAGGGAGTAAGGAGCGCCCGAATGTCAAAAACGGCTGATTTGAAGAAAATATGCTTCCCCCAGGACCTTATGATCGAATTTTGAACCCTTGAATCCCCTAATTACAGGTATATCCTATATATCCTAAGAAAGGTAATAGAAGGGGGAACAAAACCTATATAGTGAATATAGTGCACAGATGCGGTTTAAGGGAGTAAGGAGCGCCCGAATGTCAAAAACGGCTGATTTGAAGAAAATATGCTTCCCCCAGGACCTTATGATCGAATTTTGAACCCTTGAATCCCCTAATTACAGGTATATCCTATATATCCTAAGAAAGGTAATAGAAGGGGGAACAAAACCTATATAGTGAATATAGTGCACAGATGCGGTTTAAGGGAGTAAGGAGCGCCCGAATGTCAAAAACGGCTGATTTGAAGAAAATATGCTTCCCCCAGGACCTTATGATCGAATTTTGAACCCTTGAATCCCCTAATTACAGGTATATCCTATATATCCTAAGAAAGGTAATAGAAGGGGGAACAAAACCTATATAGTGAATATAGTGCACAGATGCGGTTTAAGGGAGTAAGGAGCGCCCGAATGTCAAAAACGGCTGATTTGAAGAAAATATGCTTCCCCCAGGACCTTATGATCGAATTTTGAACCCTTGAATCCCCTAATTACAGGTATATCCTATATATCCTAAGAAAGGTAATAGAAGGGGGAACAAAACCTATATAGTGAATATAGTGCACAGATGCGGTTTAAGGGAGTAAGGAGCGCCCGAATGTCAAAAACGGCTGATTTGAAGAAAATATGCTTCCCCCAGGACCTTATGATCGAATTTTGAACCCTTGAATCCCCTAATTACAGGTATATCCTATATATCCTAAGAAAGGTAATAGAAGGGGGAACAAAACCTATATAGTGAATATAGTGCACAGATGCGGTTTAAGGGAGTAAGGAGCGCCCGAATGTCAAAAACGGCTGATTTGAAGAAAATATGCTTCCCCCAGGACCTTATGATCGAATTTTGAACCCTTGAATCCCCTAATTACAGGTATATCCTATATATCCTAAGAAAGGTAATAGAAGGGGGAACAAAACCTATATAGTGAATATAGTGCACAGATGCGGTTTAAGGGAGTAAGGAGCGCCCGAATGTCAAAAACGGCTGATTTGAAGAAAATATGCTTCCCCCAGGACCTTATGATCGAATTTTGAACCCTTGAATCCCCTAATTACAGGTATATCCTATATATCCTAAGAAAGGTAATAGAAGGGGGAACAAAACCTATATAGTGAATATAGTGCACAGATGCGGTTTAAGGGAGTAAGGAGCGCCCGAATGTCAAAAACGGCTGATTTGAAGAAAATATGCTTCCCCCAGGACCTTATGATCGAATTTTGAACCCTTGAATCCCCTAATTACAGGTATATCCTATATATCCTAAGAAAGGTAATAGAAGGGGGAACAAAACCTATATAGTGAATATAGTGCACAGATGCGGTTTAAGGGAGTAAGGAGCGCCCGAATGTCAAAAACGGCTGATTTGAAGAAAATATGCTTCCCCCAGGACCTTATGATCGAATTTTGAACCCTTGAATCCCCTAATTACAGGTATATCCTATATATCCTAAGAAAGGTAATAGAAGGGGGAACAAAACCTATATAGTGAATATAGTGCACAGATGCGGTTTAAGGGAGTAAGGAGCGCCCGAATGTCAAAAACGGCTGATTTGAAGAAAATATGCTTCCCCCAGGACCTTATGATCGAATTTTGAACCCTTGAATCCCCTAATTACAGGTATATCCTATATATCCTAAGAAAGGTAATAGAAGGGGGAACAAAACCTATATAGTGAATATAGTGCACAGATGCGGTTTAAGGGAGTAAGGAGCGCCCGAATGTCAAAAACGGCTGATTTGAAGAAAATATGCTTCCCCCAGGACCTTATGATCGAATTTTGAACCCTTGAATCCCCTAATTACAGGTATATCCTATATATCCTAAGAAAGGTAATAGAAGGGGGAACAAAACCTATATAGTGAATATAGTGCACAGATGCGGTTTAAGGGAGTAAGGAGCGCCCGAATGTCAAAAACGGCTGATTTGAAGAAAATATGCTTCCCCCAGGACCTTATGATCGAATTTTGAACCCTTGAATCCCCTAATTACAGGTATATCCTATATATCCTAAGAAAGGTAATAGAAGGGGGAACAAAACCTATATAGTGAATATAGTGCACAGATGCGGTTTAAGGGAGTAAGGAGCGCCCGAATGTCAAAAACGGCTGATTTGAAGAAAATATGCTTCCCCCAGGACCTTATGATCGAATTTTGAACCCTTGAATCCCCTAATTACAGGTATATCCTATATATCCTAAGAAAGGTAATAGAAGGGGGAACAAAACCTATATAGTGAATATAGTGCACAGATGCGGTTTAAGGGAGTAAGGAGCGCCCGAATGTCAAAAACGGCTGATTTGAAGAAAATATGCTTCCCCCAGGACCTTATGATCGAATTTTGAACCCTTGAATCCCCTAATTACAGGTATATCCTATATATCCTAAGAAAGGTAATAGAAGGGGGAACAAAACCTATATAGTGAATATAGTGCACAGATGCGGTTTAAGGGAGTAAGGAGCGCCCGAATGTCAAAAACGGCTGATTTGAAGAAAATATGCTTCCCCCAGGACCTTATGATCGAATTTTGAACCCTTGAATCCCCTAATTACAGGTATATCCTATATATCCTAAGAAAGGTAATAGAAGGGGGAACAAAACCTATATAGTGAATATAGCACAGATTCGGTCTAAGGGGTATCGAGGCGCCCAAAAATAAAAAACGGTCAAAATCAAGAAAAATTACTTTCAAAGGACGTTGCGATAGAGTTCTGAACCCTCGAATCCCCTAATTACATGTATATCCTATATACCATTAGAAAGCTTATAAAATGAGGAACACAAGCTACATTGTGAATATAGTGCACAGATTCGGTCTAATAGGTATTACGGCGCCCAAAAATAAAAAACGGCCAAAATCAAGAAAAATTAATTCAAAAGGACGTTACGATCGAGTTGTAAACCCTCGAATCCCCTAATTGCAGGTATATCCTATATACCATTAGAAAGCTTATAAAATGAGGAACAGAAGCTATATAGTGAATATAGTGCACAGTTTAAAATAAGCGTTCCTGTTGCTTATTCTTTAGTCTTCTATGTTTAGTCTGGCCGATTGGTGAAAAAATTGCTCAAATATTGAGGAAAGCATCAAATTTTGCATGATGGTACATTTTGGTGTACTGAGCAATATTAGCTATGGACCCATCCTCAAAATTCAATATGGCGGCTAATTTCAAGATGGCCGCCATACATTCTAAAATATTTTCCAGTATTGCACAAATAACAGTGGATTTGATGCTGGAAGCACAAAATTCAACATATTTGAATGATTTGGTGTTCTTATCAAGATTTTGTTTTGATATATATATTGAAATTCAAAATGGCCGCCTTGAAAAAATGCAAATATTTATTATTGAGAATTGACTTGAATTTAAACAGTTCATTGAAGTATAGTGTCATTTAGTCTCTGTTCCAGTTCTGTCCTTTTGATTTCCATGGCTTGTCATGATAATTTCATATACAAAGTAGTAGCTTTCATAAAAAGCTGCAGTAGTAGCTTTCATTAAAAAGCTGCAGCAGTAGCTTTCATTAAAAAGCTGCAATATTTTTTGTCTTATTTCATACATTACAGCTGTGATTTGAGATTTATCTGCCGTAAGATATTATTCATTGTCTATCTTATTTCTTGGTTTGCTATATATTGCTATTTGAGATATCATAGTGTGATTTGAGAATTGTATTACCACCAATCAGTGAAATGGCAAGAATTTAGGCCAAGAATATTGAAATGTCAGAAACTGAATCACTTGGGGATATAGTGGCGAACCCCAAAGCTGAAGACACTTTAACAGAGGACAAACTCGGAAATGACTATTCAACAACTGTACCAAGAATTTTAAGCAGATAGAAAATCTAATGCTCAAAGAACAGCTTAGATTGACCGCAATATAAAACAGAGCAAAGCGTGAATTGATATAATACTTTTTGGTCTCATAGTGATGTAAGCTGAACAAAAAGAGGCAATGAATGTTAATAATGAACAGATGGGAGCAATATATCAGCAACTTCAACAGTCTGAACACAGGCTAGACCACAAGGCTAGTGGTGAGCGCTTGGTGGAATTGACGGTCAGACCATGAGAAATTCAATGCTGTGGTAAGACGGATGGACGACCTGACAGCAACTGAGGAAGGAGACACAGTTCAATTTTAAAGTGCATTTGAAAACAGGGTACTTTCCAAAAAAAGATATCTGTTGTAAATGAATTAGTGGAGAAGAGAAATAAAGAATTAAAAATTCCTGCAATGGATACATCATCTAAGCCAAAATTTGACCTTAGCCAGTACAACGCAAGTACACCAATAGTACATAACAAACTCTCTGCCTTGGGTCTCTTCCCAATTAGTTATCAAGCTATCAAGCGCACCAACTCTGTTGAATGCAAATTTGGTGTCTTCACCAAAAGGTTGAAGTACTATGTAAGGGCCCTTTGTCAAGATTCTTCAATGCTGGCTGCAGTGCCTACTACCAGTATCATCCCTGTCGAATCAATGACAAATCCTCCTCCCACACTTATTACTCCAATTATGACAAGATCATCAGCTCCTGGAGCTCAAACAGGCTTGCCACAACAGCAAGCTGACTCCACTGGACGATCCAGGAAAGGGCAAAGGAAAAGAGAGTGGTATCAGCTATTCTCCGGACTCCTCTGTGGAGAGAGAATATACACAAAGGCAAGAAAATTCTGCTGCAAGGAACATGAGCTGACGCCCACAGCTCCCAAAGATGCAAATATTCAAAAGAAGGGGATCAATGACTTGGGAGGCGTTCAGATACCAATTGAACGGACTGCCAGTAGAGGACAATGGGAAAACAGGGCACAAGTGTGTAGTCTCTTTGATTGCCTGGCTGATGTTGCCTAGGAGTACTCTCGCAAAACATAGATAATGATTCCAATGCCTTAAGAAAAGCATTGAAGCAGCGCTTCAGGAAGAAAGACACTCAGACCAGATTGGAACCAAATCATTCCTCCGACGATGAAATGATAATAATTATGTAAGGCATAAGATAGAGAGGAACACCGAAACGATAAACAAGGCGTTTAAACAATTGAAAACCTCAATATCCAGCCTGATGGCGATATATGACCAAAAAGTGCCAATTATGCCAATCAGCATTCGGCAAGTCTTCTTTGCTGATGGCGCAGTATCACCGACCGATAAAGGGAATATGAGCAGTCCTTTGGAAAATAAGGTGCGTAACCTCACTTAAATTGTCACATACTAGCTGCTTTCAACTGATCAGCTTAACCGGGGATTGGCCGATCAATATAATAACCTTGGGTCTTCTGATCGATGTAATCGTGGAAGATTACCAGATTAATGGAAGATCAGCTGATAAATATACACTTGGAAGATCCCCATAGCAGTATAATCGCGGTAGATCGCCAGATAGAAATATATTCAAGTGTAATGCCTATCGACCAGCAACGCCCCCACCAAGCCAGAGATGATAAAGTCCCTTAGAACAACCGTAGGCATCTCCATAGACAAACTCCAGAAATCTCAGTTATTGCAGGCAAAGGTCAACTTCAACAGGATACAGAGCAAATCAAAGCAAGTCGAATTGCCATGAAACATAATCTCATTACAAAACAGAGGCCCACGTCCTCGTCCGATATTGTCATCAAGACTAACCATTAGAAAAAGCCTGACAAATACTGTATTTGTTTTTTTGATATATTAAAGGAGCGCATTCTATACTTATAGTACAGTGTACGAGAAACTCGACATATACAACTCTGTATTTGGTTTTTGAATGCCTTTTGAAATTAGAGTCGAAATTGCTAATTTGCATTATTCGATTCGCATTAGAAATGCATTTTCGTTTATTAGAATAATTTAATTAGCTTTTGCTTCCGGTTCGTATTCGATTCGAATAAATTTGCATGTGAACGAGGCATTATTAAAAAAGTATTTGGACACCTCAAAATTGAAGATCGTGAAAACTAGGCTTTATTCAATTCAAATGCATTTGTACATGTATAAATACAACATTAATGGTCCAAATGTTCAACATACACGTTTATATATTGTAAAGTGTTTTTGTAACATGTTTGTCTATATTGATCAATTTAGTGAGTTAAGCCGTTCTCTGTTGTTTATAGTTTGTTCTCATGTTGCACTGTTATACCAATGGCCAAGGATAGGGGTGGGTTTAGTGCTCATAAACAGGTTTTACCTGTCACATTCTTTATGTGCCTGCCCAGGATATTTTTTTTTAGTGCTTTTGTCGTTTGCCATGTCTGTCACATTTGTTTTTCGATTTTTGTTATTATTTGGGCTGTGAATATTCTAAATTTAATTGTTTCGTAATTTTCTTATCGGGGACCATAAGTCGGTCATACGCTATGTGTGCTTTTTCTCACTGTGGAATACCGTACGGTTGCCTACATCTGCTACATCCACTCCATTTGAACTTTGTGTATAGCTGTCATTGGCAATCATACCATAATCCTTATTTGTATACTGCAAGTAGAGGAACGCAATTGTATCCATGAGTAAACACGATTACAGAAAAACAGTAAAATAACAAAAACACGGAACTCCAAGGAAAAATTTAAAACGGAAATTCCCTAATCAAATGGCAAAAATCAAAATTTATTCCGTGAAACACACAAATCAAATGCTATAGTGTTCCATGCTTGGTAACCCGGACTATACGTATCAGTTGGTTTGTTCTTTGTATTATTTAAATGGTGAATGCATCTATAAGCCGCTGAAAGGAAGTCTTTTGTTTGTCTATATCTCAAATGCAGTAGCGTATCCACGGATGGGATGGGGCTGGTTCCAGGGGTTATAACAGGGGGAGAAGATATCTGAATTTGAATGGGGATATATGGTTGGATCTCTCCTTTTTTTTAACATGGCTAGATTCGCGCCTGGAATGGGTGAAAATTTTCCGAGTTTATATATATATCAAGTCTAGAAAAACATCTTATTGTATTGCTTGCTATACCTAGCTGTATTTCAAATGTTATGATTGATTAAAACTGCATTTCTCAAAAGTTTCATGAAGACATATTGTGTTTTTCTATGTCGTGATGTTATGCTATTGTTTCAGAAAAAGGGAAGGAAGGTTTGGATCCATTAAAACGTTTAATCCTGCTGCACATGTTTGCACATGTCCTAAGTCAGGAATCTGATGTACAGTAGTTGTCGTTAGTTTATGTAATTTATACGTGTTTCTCGTATCCCGTTTTTTTAATTTTATATAGATTAGACCGTTGGTTTTCCCGTTTGAATGGTTTTACACTAGTAATTTTGGGGCCCTTTATAGCTTGTTGTTCGGTGTGAGCCAAGGCTCCGTGTTGAAGGCCGTACATTGACTTATAATGGTTTACTTTTTTTTTAATTGTTATTTGGATGGAGAGTTGTCTCATTGGCACTCACACCACATCTTCCTATATCTATATATTAAATACTGTTTTAAATATCCCCATAAAGAATGTCATAGATGGTATGAATCAAAACTAAGAAATAGATGAACGGGAAACGCTTTTCCGTTGCTAAGATTGGACAAAAAAGCTATAAAGAACACCCCCCCCCCCCCCCCCCCCCGCAACACACACACTTTTACGATATATATATATACAATCATTAATACCATTGAATCATTTCGCTGAGATAGTAATTCTGTTTTTCTATATTACATATCACATAGAATATGGAAATATATGAGCAAAGCATTTGTCAAATACACTTACTCGTAGTTTTCTGTGTTGTTATTTTTGTATCAACTCTTTTTTATCCCCATTATCATTATAAATTCATAAACTGGCAGACGATTCTTGTTTATGAAATAAACTATGGAACACCAATATGCTCATGATGCATATGAATATGTGAGAAAAATCAAACGAAAAAGGATACACAAACACAAAAATAGAAACATTCAAACACAACAGACTCGATTTGTAGTATTACCTAGGAGCTAACCAAATAACAGGAATCCAACAATATGGACTAATAGGATCATTGCTATGCAAAAATTGCTTACAACCCATTGCATTGAGTGTGTAGGCAAAGGTTAAATCTTTACCTAGCTTGTTAGCTAGACGATCCGTGAAATCCTTATTAAGTTAGGTAAACTACACTCCTTCAAGACTAGACTATTCCGACAGATAACCAATCTATGTCTGTAGTATTATGCTTCTTCGAAAGGATGGTAGTATACATTACCTAATAATGACTTCACGGTTCAGCTTGCAATAATTCTAACCAAAGATATTACATTTTCTTATACCCTTCAATGCAATCGACTATGAAAATTACACCAAACCTGTATTTCCTGTTTGATCTAATCAGTTTTTTGTTGTTGTCTGCTGCAGTTCGTCTGTTGTTTCTGTGATTGTTGGTTGGGAGTATCATGTACTTAAGTATTATTCCCAATGTATTACTGTGAAAGTACTTTTATTCGTGGGGAACCAATTTTCGTGGTTTTCGTTGATGACTTTATCAACGAATTTAAGCGCCCAACTAAATAAAACAGCCGTTGTCCAAATCAAGACATGGAAAGAGAACCATGTAGGTTTGACTACTGATAATATATAGAGAATGGATTGAATATTGCCAAATCTGAGAATACTGATACTAGTAGTCACAGGGCAAACTCACTATGAACTACAACTGCAGACAGGAGTATACCCATTTAATCTTTAAAAACAAGTCGGCAAGTATGCCTATGTATTTATTGAACATCGTTATTTAACTATTTCATCCAAAGTCACCATAAGCCATTCCAAAAAAAAAGTAATTTGGTATGCAATCAATTCTTTCATAATTTGTTTTTAATAAAAAAAAATATATAGCTTCACGTCTGCAATCATTTCAATAAATTTCCAATTTGCAAAATCGTTCGATGTAGAAATGTCTCTTCACGTAACCATGGTAACGTCCAGTTTACTTTTTCAGATTGTCAGCGTTCGTATCTTTATTTAGTCCTGCTGATGTCAATTTGTAATCAGTTCCATGCAATAGTTGTATAGATATGTATTCCTCCATTTTGTCCTTACTTCCATCTGACTTCTAAGCATTGCAATTTTGGCAAACATAAAATAAACTAACGGAAAATATGTTAGGCATTTGATGAAATTGTACAGAAAAATATTTACCTCACGAAAAACATTTTCTGAGAATATACCGGAAAAAAGGCTCACTTTAATTTTCGTCAATTTCACATGATTAAAAGTATGATACTTTTTTTCTTTAACACTAAAAAGTCTAGAATTGTAATCGTTTACGTCAATGTTTTAAAAACACAGTCCTCATGCAAAGTACATGAGGTCTTTTTTGGTATTCGGGCGCTCCAATACCCCTTAAATCGGATCTGTGCACTATATTCACTATATAGGTTTTGTTCCCCCTTCTATAACCTTTCCTAGGATATATAGGATATACCTGTAATTAGGGAATTCAAGGGTTCAAAACTCGATCGTAACTTCATGGGGGAAGCATTTTTTCTTCAAATCAGCCGTTTTTGACATTCGGGCGCTCCTTACTCCCTCAAACCGCATCTGTGCACTTTATTCACTATATAGGTTTTGTTCCCCCTTCTATTACCATGCTCAGGATATATAGGATATACCTGTAATTAGGGGATTCAAGGGTTCAAAACTCGATCGTAACGTCATGGGGGAAGCATTTTTTCTTCTAATCGGCCGTTTTAAACATTCGGGCGCTCCAATACCCCTTAAATCGGATCTGTGCACTATATTCACTATATAGGTTTTGTTCCCCCTTCTATTACCTTTCCTAGGATATATAGGATATACCTGTAATTAGGGGATTCAAGGGTTCAAAACTCGATCGTAACGTCATGGGGGAAGCATTTTTTCTTCAAATCAGCCGTTTTTGACATTCGGGCGCTCCTTACTCCCTTAAACCGCATCTGTGCACTATATTCACTATATAGGTTTTGTTCCCCCTTCTATTACCTTTCCTAGGATATATAGGATATACCTGTAATTAGGGGATTCAAGGGTTCAAAACTCGATCGTAACGTCATGGGGGAAGCATTTTTTCTTCAAATCAGCCGTTTTTGACATTCGGGCGCTCCTTACTCCCTCAAACCGCATCTGTGCACTTTATTCACTATATAGGTTTTGTTCCCCCTTCTATTACCATGCTCAGGATATATAGGATATACCTGTAATTAGGGGATTCAAGGGTTCAAAACTCGATCGTAACGTCATGGGGGAAGCATTTTTTCTTCTAATCGGCCGTTTTAAGGGCATACGATACAGTTTTGAACCTGTATTTACAAGTTGGTGAAAATTTGCATATAGGCTATTTTTATCTGATTAAATCAAATATGTAATAAAAAATATACCTTCATGTGCTACTTTTTGAGTAAAATGAGGTCGAAATTTTGTATATTTGCTCAAAATTCAGATTTGTGTCCGTATTTTCTTTTTCGAAAGAAAGACATAACTTTTTTGTTTTAAAAGATAAACACAAATTGTTTTTTTTTTAATAATCGGTAATTTCTGTATTTTATAAGTATCATTAAAAATTATGCAATTTTTATTCCGAAATAACTCTATATTTATCAAATGTTCATGAATAGAGGAAAAAACGTCATTTTTTGCTGCATGTGTATCAAAATAAAAAAAAATGCGCTATTTACAGTTTTATAAAATTTTGGTCACATAATCTCCTTGCAAAATGAAACAAATTGCTGTTTTAAAAAATAGGGGTCCATGCACTCGTTTTCAAATTAAAACAGTTTGAATGATAAAAATCAGTCGAAAAATGCATCTTTTCCCGATATGTCATAGTTTGACGTCGCGAAAATAACATTTTACGTTAGCAACGTCATTACCTTCCCTGTAACTGTATCGTATGCCCTTAAACATTCGAGCGCTCCAATACCCCTTAAATCGGATCTGTGCACTATATTCACTATATAGGTTTTGTTCCCCCTTCTATTACCTTTCCTAGGATATATAGGATATACCTGTAATTAGGGGATTCAAGGGTTCAAAACTCGATCGTAACGTCATGGGGGAAGCATTTTTTCTTCAAATCAGCCGTTTTTGACATTCGGGCGCTCCTTACTCCCTTAAACCGCATCTGTGCACTTTATTCACTATATAGGTTTTGTTCCCCCTTCTATTACCATGCTGAGGATATATAGGATATACCTGTAATTAGGGGATTCAAGGGTTCAAAACTCGATCGTAACGTCATGGGGGAAGCATTTTTTCTTCAAATCAGCCGTTTTTGACATTCGGGCGCTCCTTACTCCCTTAAACCGCATCTGTGCACTTTATTCACTATATAGGTTTTGTTCCCCCCTTCTATTACCATGCTGAGGATATATAGGATATACCTGTAATTAGGGGATTCAAGGGTTCAAAACTCGATCGTAACGTCATGGGGGAAGCATTTTTTCTTCAAATCAGCCGTTTTTGACATTCGGGCGCTCCTTACTCCCTTAAACCGCATCTGTGCACTTTATTCACTATATAGGTTTTGTTCCCCCTTCTATTACCATGCTGAGGATATATAGGATATACCTGTAATTAGGGGATTCAAGGGTTCAAAACTCGATCGTAACGTCATGGGGGAAGCATTTTTTCTTCAAATCAGCCGTTTTTGACATTCGGGCGCTCCTTACTCCCTTAAACCGCATCTGTGCACTTTATTCACTATATAGGTTTTGTTCCCCCTTCTATTACCATGCTGAGGATATATAGGATATACCTGTAATTAGGGGATTCAAGGGTTCAAAACTCGATCGTAACGTCATGGGGGAAGCATTTTTTCTTCTAATCGGCCGTTTTAAACATTCGGGCGCTCCAATACCCCTTAAATCGGATCTGTGCACTATATTCACTATATAGGTTTTGTTCCCCCTTCTATTACCTTTTCTAGGATATATAGGATATACCTGTAATTAGGGGATTCAAGGGTTCAAAACTCGATCGTAACGTCATGGGGGAAGCATTTTTTCTTCAAATCAGCCGTTTTTGACATTCGGGCGCTCCTTACTCCCTTAAACCGCATCTGTGCACTATATTCACTATATAGGTTTTGTTCCCCCTTCTATTACCTTTCCTAGGATATATAGGATATACCTGTAATTAGGGGATTCAAGGGTTCAAAACTCGATCGTAACGTCATGGGGGAAGCATTTTTTCTTCAAATCAGCCGTTTTTGACATTCGGGCGCTCCTTACTCCCTTAAACCGCATCTGTGCACTTTATTCACTATATAGGTTTTGTTCCCCCTTCTATTACCATGCTGAGGATATATAGGATATACCTGTAATTAGGGGATTCAAGGGTTCAAAACTCGATCGTAACGTCATGGGGGAAGCATTTTTTCTTCAAATCAGCCGTTTTTGACATTCGGGCGCTCCTTACTCCCTTAAACCGCATCTGTGCACTTTATTCACTATATAGGTTTTGTTCCCCCTTCTATTACCATGCTGAGGATATATAGGATATACCTGTAATTAGGGGATTCAAGGGTTCAAAACTCGATCGTAACGTCATGGGGGAAGCATTTTTTCTTCTAATCGGCCGTTTTAAACATTCGGGCGCTCCAATACCCCTTAAATCGGATCTGTGCACTATATTCACTATATAGGTTTTGTTCCCCCTTCTATTACCTTTCCTAGGATATATAGGATATACCTGTAATTAGGGGATTCAAGGGTTCAAAACTCGATCGTAACGTCATGGGGGAAGCATTTTTTCTTCAAATCAGCCGTTTTTGACATTCGGGCGCTCCTTACTCCCTTAAACCGCATCTGTGCACTATATTCACTATATAGGTTTTGTTCCCCCTTCTATTACCTTTCCTAGGATATATAGGATATACCTGTAATTAGGGGATTCAAGGGTTCAAAACTCGATCGTAACGTCATGGGGGAAGCATTTTTTCTTCAAATCAGCCGTTTTTGACATTCGGGCGCTCCTTACTCCCTTAAACCGCATCTGTGCACTTTATTCACTATATAGGTTTTGTTCCCCCTTCTATTACCATGCTGAGGATATATAGGATATACCTGTAATTAGGGGATTCAAGGGTTCAAAACTCGATCGTAACGTCATGGGGGAAGCATTTTTTCTTCTAATCGGCCGTTTTAAACATTCGGGCGCTCCAATACCCCTTAAATCGGATCTGTGCACTATATTCACTATATAGGTTTTGTTCCCCCTTCTATTACCTTTCCTAGGATATATAGGATATACCTGTAATTAGGGGATTCAAGGGTTCAAAACTCGATCGTAACGTCATGGGGGAAGCATTTTTTCTTCAAATCAGCCGTTTTTGACATTCGGGCGCTCCTTACTCCCTTAAACCGCATCTGTGCACTTTATTCACTATATAGGTTTTGTTCCCCCTTCTATTACCATGCTGAGGATATATAGGATATACCTGTAATTAGGGGATTCAAGGGTTCAAAACTCGATCGTAACGTCATGGGGGAAGCATTTTTTCTTCTAATCGGCCGTTTTAAACATTCGGGCGCTCCAATACCCCTTAAATCGGATCTGTGCACTATATTCACTATATAGGTTTTGTTCCCCCTTCTATTACCATGCTGAGGATATATAGGATATACCTGTAATTAGGGGATTCAAGGGTTCAAAACTCGATCGTAACGTCATGGGGGAAGCATTTTTTCTTCTCATCGGCCGTTTTAAACATTCGGGCGCTCCAATACCCCTTAAATCGGATCTGTGCACTATATTCACTATATAGGTTTTGTTCCCCCTTCTATTACCTTTCCTAGGATATATAGGATATACCTGTAATTAGGGGATTCAAGGGTTCAAAACTCGATCATATTGTGTTGGCCGTTTTCGGTATTCGGGCGCTCCATAATACAGATATCCTATTAGTTAGTGCTATTATTAGATTTTATCGAGGAAACACCCTAGTTTTTTACACAGGCGCTTGGGTCTAGGATGTACAGATTTTTTTTTTTTTTTTTTATTAAAATATTCAATTTTCTATATTTATAATACATATATCTATCACTTCTGTGCATGTCTCACCTAGTTTCGAGTGATTTAAACGACCCAGAGAAAATACCCAATTTTACTATCCATACTAAGAAACAAAAAGGCAACTAACTCGACGCCATTTTTCTGCTGTCTATAAATAAATAGATTGACCTACCTGGATTCCCCAACGATTTCTCTGGGAAAACGTGCCTTCCTTGCCGTCAGATCGCACACATCGTTGATATTTATCAAATTGGTATTGTTCGTAACATTTTTAGCCCATCTCCAGCATATAATAAAAAGATTTTAACTATTTTGACTAATTTCAAATTTACGTGCCCGGAAGTTGACTGTTTTTCCCGAACTTTTGTTAAAGGGAAGTAATAATTTCCCGGACTTTCTCGGAACATCTCTCCAAGTACGTATGAAAATAACAAAGTGATACGATGACTTCCGAACTAATACTATATGTTAACAAACAGATATGATGAACATAGAACAAGATCAAGCCCCTAATTTGATTGTTAGTGGTCATAATCTTTTAATTTCAAAAAACACACAGTTTTGATTTTATTTTAGAAAGGGAACTGCAAAATTTGGAAATATTGTCAATAGTCAATTTTGTGTGAGTATTTGTATATTTATAAATAATCTTGAATCAATGTTTTTATGAGTAACTTCCTTTGGTTGAATTGTCATCATTTCAGACTGAATATGATGACAGATTATTTTCCGGCAATAAGTTGCGCCTTTTTGGTAAAAGTTCGGAAATCATCGTATCACTTTATTATTTTCATACGTACTTGGAGAGATGTTCCGAGAAAGTCCGGGAAATTATTACTTCCCTTTAACAAAAGTTCGGGAAAAACAGTCAACTTCCGGGCACGTAAATTTGAAATTAGTCAAAATAGTTAAAATCTTTTTATTATATGCTGGAGATGGACTAAAAATGTTTCTTTAGTATGGATAGTAAAATTGGGTATTTTCTCTGGGTCGTTTAAATCACTCGAAACTAGGTGAGACGTGCACAGAAGTGATAGATATGTATTATAAATATAGAAAATTGAATATTTTAATAAAAAAAAAAAAAAAAAAAATCTGTATCCTAGACCCAAGCGCCTGTGGTTTTTTATACGAAACTTTCAGTCCTTGGGTATATTACCTCCTATAGTCCTAATAGACTTTTCATATTTTACTTAAAGTCTTTATTATAAATGTATAAGTATGTGAGAAATTTTAATATTGGAAAATAAGATTTTGAAATTTAAAATTGGCACTTTAAGACATGATTACTCTTTTGAACTCCCCTGACACATCGAGTACCGTTTAAACGGTTGATTTCATTTTATGTGGACATCCCAAGCCGGAAACGAATGCGTATTTTAATGCTTGATTAATAAAAGTGGACCCCGCACACCCATTGAAATATATGTAATAATTGTGACAATATGTGCGACAATTGTACCATAAGCTCCTAGATATGCATAAGTGGATTTGAGATGCATGATCAAGTTCAATTTTACTTAAAAAATAAATAATTCTAGATAAAAGGGATAGGCATAACAAATATCCTATCTGTTTATACCTTAATACTATATATTACACAGACCTCGTATTCTAATCGAATTCCTATAGCAATTCATTACAGACATTACACTTAACAAATCAACTTAACGATCGATCTTTTAACGTGTTTAAATAAACTTATTCTAAAAGGTTACGATTTCAACCCTGATAAAATAATAATGCCGTTAGTTTTCTCGTTTGAATTGTTTTACATTGTCATTTCAGGGCCTTCAAAGCTGACTGTGCGGTAGGGACTTTGTGCATTGCTGAAGGCCGTACGGTGAGTAGCTGTTTTAAATGTCTGTGCCGGTCATTTGGTCTCTTGTAGAGAGTTGTCTCATTGGCAAGCATAGCATATCTGGGTTTTTTGTCACATTTTTACATATACAAGTTGATACTAAATGTATTCAATTTCATAAACTTGAATAGTGAATAGTGCAAAAAAACACAGTTCACTATTCATGAATTTTGAATAGTGAAAAGTGAATAGTGAATAGTGAACGTACTTCAGCCCGTTTATAAAAAAACAATTATAAAACAATGGAATTGATTACGGTCAGATGAAGATGCATAAACATGATAAAGGAGAAGCCCATCAAGGTTAAACTGTCAAAGGCTAGCGGACGGTCACCATGCATAGATTAAATGATAATATGATACTTCCATGCTGGGACAAACCCTAGATTTCATCCTAAAATTTAGGCGATATCAGATCACACAATCTATTCTTGTCAATTAATTTATTCAATATATTACAACCTGCTGTTAGATATAAGAAAGTTGAAACATTTATCTGTTACCGTGGTAATTGGACTATTGACGATAGATTAAAAGTAAATTAAAGCAGACACGTGAATCATTCAAATTTGTAGAAGAGCACTTTTTCGGACATCTAGCTAGATCTATAATGAGTGAAATGTGTGCCAGGAAACCATTATGTGTGTTTTGAATGTAATTATGATTCAGATGTCTGATTTGAAGAACTTATTTCAAATAAGTAGTTAAAGAAACGAATGATTGAAAGTGACACAAAAATATGATTCATTCTGTGAAATGTTAGATATATATAAGAAGATTCTTTTCTTATACATCTCTTAATATCTTAGTTATAAGAATAAATATAAAACAAATTTTAGCAGTGCACTATGTCATATGTCTGGGTAATTACTACCCACATCCTTTTTCTTTCTGGTTTTATTTTCTCGGAATTTGTAGAAACGTCTTGAAATAAGGATTCTTTTAAATATTAGTAGTGTGTTTTGAATAAGCTTGAACTGCCGATTGATCAAATATTATTTAATTTGTTATAGAATCAGAAAGGGTTCCCTGAAAACCATATTATTAAAAAAATGTATAGCATTAAAATAATGAGTATATGAATCTCAAAAGATCTCCCGTTACTAAACATTTAACCCACGTTTTGCGGTTAAAAATTTCAGAAAAAACAATGAAAAAAAATGTTATGCATTTTAGAACGGAGAAATGAAGCCAGTATTATCATGATTATAAATTCCAAATAAAAAAGAAAATATTCTACGCTTTCAATGATATTTTTTTTTCGATTAGTATCAAATATCGATGCATTGCAAGGTTGTGTTCCTATATATCACAATGTTAGTGTCCTCATTTTTTTGTTCTAATTTACTAGTACAAAATGTATTGCCAGTGTTAGTTTCCTGACGAACGTCTGTTGCTTTCTCTGTGCACTTTAGTGCCTAGAATAATGTCTTATTTCGTAATGTGCTCTTTGTGAGCCGTTTTATGGAAATAGACGTCTTCTTCTCCTTCTATAACACAGAGTGCTGAAAGTGGCGTTAAACAATCAGTTGTCAAAGAATTTCGTTAAAGCGTGTGTCACAGCACAAGAACATATACTTGTATATTGTTCCTATTTATGATATCAGAACAGAGGTCCATTTCTAGGGCTCTCTGATAATATTTATTAGATTAATTAAAATACCATACAATAACTTTATTGAAAAGCACTTTACGCCCTAATTAACACAAGATTTGTTCATCATTTTACACATCCATTTACTATTTAAGTAACCAATAAAACAATCATGACTGTTTTGTGTTGATCTTTATATCGAAATGTAAAGATTGCAATTTCAAGATATACTACGTAGTATTTTGTTTTATTAAAAAAGTACGATTAAAACAGCCCTTATACTACCAAAACGGCATGTTTCTTACTGGTTACCATGGTGACGTCGTCCTGGTCATATAAATCCCGTGATCTATATATATTGCTTTTCGGCTCGGTCCAATATTTCAAATACGGACTGGCAATGAATCCTTAATTACATGTAAACATATATTGTGCATGTAATTCAAGATTCATTGCCAGTCCGTATTGGAACTATTTGCCCTATATTCACATTATTGCCAGTCCGTATCGGAAATATTGGCCCTACATTCACATCATTGCCAGTCCGTATTGGAAATAGTTGCCCTATATTCACATCATTGCCAGTCCGTATTGGAAATATTTGCCCTATATTCACATCATTGCCAGTCCGTATTGGAAATATTGGCCCTACATTCACATCATTGCCAGTCCGTATTGGAAATCTTTGCCCTTAGATGATACTCACATCATTGCCAATCCGTATTGGAAATATTGGCTCTATATTCACATCATTGCCAGTCCGTATTGGAAATATCGGCCCTACATTCACATTTAATGTATGTAATACAGCATTCAGAACAAGTCTGAATTGAAAAAGTTGGATTATTTATAGATTCTCTGTCAGCTGTATTTGCCCTCGACCCTACGGGTCTCGAGGCCTATATAGCAAACCTTGAATCTATACCAGTGCCAATACAGAAACAGTCAGTTAATAACACTATAATACACAATAGCTTGCATTACACAATCTTTCCTTATTAGCATACTTCTTTACTTAATCCGCATTCTTTTATTTGGAAGATACTTGTCTGTTTACTTATTCCGTACTTTATACTGTGTACAATTTATCTGTTATTGATGATTACATTATTTGTTTATCTTGGTAAAGTGTTTCTTATTACATGCAATATCACACGAAAACTAATCGGTATAAAAACATATAACGCTAAATTTGTTCTATTATAGTAACAAACAAAAAATTGAAATGACTGGAAAGAATAGAAAAATTTCTAAAAAGTAAAAAAAAGTCTTCTAATCTGCTTTTTATAAATATGTTAAAAAAGTATCGAAAAAACCACTTGTCACAGAAAAAAATCACACGGCTCTATACTTAAAACTGAGGTTAATGTACAGATATTTTTTTTTCTGATACACTTTATTGCGTGGATAATTAATAAATGACAGGAAATTCAACCTCACCGTAATAGTATTATACTGTAGTGATACAAATCAGTATACACTTGTTTGTTGTTATATATTATATTCAAATAACAGTTACATGTATACAGTACATAATTTTCATCCATTTGTATTCATTCTATTCTACTTTTGTAATAATAGTGCAGTGCAAGTGCATGGTGGACACTCTTCTGTTGAAATTCGATTTTTCTAAAAGATTTAATATGAGTAAGCATTCATATTTTCCCAGATAAAAAAAAAAACCAACTTGTGCTTGTCGGGAGTGTCGCAAAACGTTGTTTGAGATATTCTCCTGCATGCTTTGACACAATTTTTCGATACATGTGCATAGATATTATCAATGATTGTTTTTACTTATACATATTTATCTAACGACAACACATTTTCATAATTAATGGTTTAAACAAAAATATTTATTATCAGTATTCATTGAAGAGATGTTTTTTACAACAAACGATAAAGAATGCTATTTTGCACTCGTTGTTATCCGCGTAGTTATCATGTTTATAGATCGGTTAAAACCCCAAAACGAATATTACGTAATGGAAATCTAGACGATAGCAATACACCGGAATGCCCTCACGGTCATCCACTGTAAAAATAGTTTTGCGTCAATTGTTACCAAGTTGATTAAAATCCATCAAGAAATGGTCCCTCATTTTTTATATGAAGACAAGAAACCTGTACATTTTATGTAATATATACAGCAAAAAATTGTAGGCCGTGACGAATCCTCATGGCCATGTACTGTATATTTCACATCTTCTTTCGTTCTTAAAAAAACAAAATTTTTTCTTCACATTCCCCTTTTCTAAAGAGAACATATTACCCGTGTCTCCTTTTATTCCCAGAAAACGATGTGTTATGGAAAAATATAGGTTTTGTTGATTTTCTTCGATTGTATACAATTTAGCATAGCAAATATAAGATTTGGCCACAGTTATTAACAGAATAAATTTCCAAAATACGCTTGAGAAAAAAACTTATACATTCTGTGTTTGTAAATTCAAAAGTCAGTTGCTGGTCATTTCTTATCAGTCATAACACAATCCCTGCTGTGAAGACATATAAACAATTTAATGTTCACAAAACGATATATCAATAAGTTGTTAATTGGAGCTACCTTGACCAAAAACTTTAACCTGAAGCGGGTCAGACGAAAGAAAAGACAAACTATGCACAGACCAGAAAACATGATGCCCCTCTAGTAGGTGGGGGGATAAAAATAAACATAAAAGGGGGGAGAATTTTCCATAGCATAGGCGAGAAGGTCAATTTACCAATTGTTCAATTGTGATGCTGGAGTTTAATTCTAAAGATATTGGACACCAAGTCCTCTACAACAATAGTCAGACAATACCTTCAATCTTCAATCTTTGTCGTGATGACAGAGTAATCTCTCTTGTAAATTATCCTCTCTTGTAAAATAATTATCACAAATGTAGTTTCTCCTTTGTACTTATATATTGTAGGTGGCGCTTTAAAAATATTATAGAATTATTGTATGTAGTGAAATTTTAAAAAATGGTTTATTAGGTTATTGAAATGGCATGAAAAATTAAAAATATAAAAAATTTAAAGAAATTTGTATCAAATTATCCACTAAAACGGTTTGTTTCCTCTACATGCTCTATGTACTCCGCTAACAGTTGATTGATATTTTCTGCATTTGGCAAATTGATTGTTAATAAATTGTCTAGATCTGTTGGAATTTGTCCTGTTATGAAGTATATTTGATGAAATAATTTGTCTCTGGCATCTGAATACAGGTCACATTCAAAAAGGTAGTGTTGTACATTTTCTTTTTGTTTGCAGTGATGACAGGTTTCCGAGTTGATGTGCTGGTTTATTATAAATTGGTATGCATTTAATTTAGAATAACCTGTTCGTAAACTGTTGATTATGTTGTACATTTTTTTTTTACGGGAAGTCTTTTTTAACTTTATCTTTAACTTCAGGATGAAATCTGAAATAGTGACGTCCAGTATCACTATTTTCCCATCTGCGTTGCCATTTTTTTGTAACAGAATTTCTAGCTGCTTTTTTTACATCTTGTTTTGTAAACACTATGTCATCAACGGCTAGTGTTTCTGTTTCTTTAGCAGCTTCTTTTGCCAAGGAGTCTGCCTCGTCATTTCCTTTTATGTTGGCATGTCCTGATGTCCAGTTTAAGTTTATTAAAAATCCATGTTCGTTTAAATTTTTTATTTTCCCTTTGATTTCGTTAATGGTTTGACGATAGCTGTCACTTTTCCAATTGAGAGTAAAGATACCTAATGCTGTCTGACTATCCGAAAATAAAGTTAAAGTATTAATTTGCTCTTTTGAAAAAGATTCTATGTAATCCAGAACCATTTTTATTGCTATAAGTTCAGCTAGCAAGATTGATCCTTTGTTAGAGACAGGTCTTTTTAATTTTTCTTCTTTATCATTAATGTAAATTATAGCTCCTGCACCGCAGGGGCCTGGATTTCCTAAACATGACCCATCTGTAAAAGCAACTGCTGTGGTGTTTGAGATTGGAGTTGTTCCGAGATGATTTGTTTTCCTTCCTCTATTTGGGCTGTTGTTCTGGACAATACACCAAATTAATCCCTGCATTCAGCCATTTGTCATGCTTTGACTAAATATTAATATAGGAGAGGACAACTACTATTACTTTGTCATATTGTTATTCATAATAAGATGGAGTATACAAGAGAAAGGTGGTGTTTGGTTACTTGATTGAATATGATGAGCACATCAACTCAGCATCAGTATCCAACTGTTAGAAATTTCCCGCCAATAATTATGGTGAAAGTGCTAAAACAAGGAAGAGATATCATAAAATAGTTGAAATTCATTTGTTTTGTTCTGTATGTCCTCCTCTTGTGACTAATTCTTCTTTAAATCATCGAATTATTAACAACTATAAGAGTACGACGGAATTTTGAAAATCAAACCCAATGTATTTGTAGGGTTTACGGGATTGCCACACATAATTTACTGCGCAATTTTAAGCATTTCCGGTTGTAAACATAAAAAACTGATATCGTTCCTTCTGTGGTGTGAAGAAAAATCAATGGGACTCCTTAAACTGGTATGTATGATTAAATTTTAGTTTTCCAGATTTGAAGGATAAAAAATTCTACAAGTTTACATTCAACTTTAAAGTGATTCTCTTTTAGCATAGTCAAAAAGCATAAAACATTGTTCATTAAAATGAATTTGTCCTTGACCTCTGAAGGACATCTTTACATCACACCTCCACTTCCATCCAATGAAAAGCGAAGGATAAGCTCATATAAACAACATATATATATAGCTTGGAATTCTTTTTTCATACTTTCCATTACTTAGAAAAATAAAATATGGTGTAAGAGTAATACAATTTCAGTTGTATATTATATTCTAATCATGTACATGTAGTCTATTCTGTTTTGCCATTATGATTGTCTTTCCAAGTTATCAAATGCAGATAAGTTTATGAAATATAAATATTATGCCCTGGCATCACTTTCATAATTGTAGTCCACATGTAGAACTTGTACATGTATTTATCAGTGAAGGTTTAAATCGAGATACTATTTTTACATGCATGCTCCTAACGGGAAGCACAAATTTGCCAGCTGATATTCATATGATGAAATCATAATCTTTCAATCCGTTTAATTGAAGTCTGGAGCTGGCATGTCAGTTAACTGCTAGTAGTCTTGTTATTTATGTATTATTGTCATTTTGTTTATTTTCTTTGGTTACATCTTCTGACATCAGACTGGGACTTCTCTTGAACTGAAATTTAAATGTGCGTATTGTTATGCGTTTACTTTTCTACATTGGCTATCTCGTCTCAAGGAGGTAAATGGGGAGGGTTGAGATCTCATAAACATGTTTAAACCTGGCACATTTTTGTGCCTGTCCAAGTCGGGAGCCTCTGGCCTTTGTTAGTCTTGTATTATTTTAATTTTAGTTTCTTATGTACAATTTGGAAATTTGTATGGCGTTCATTATCACTGAACAAGTATATATTTGTTTAGGGGCCAGCTGAAGGACGCCTCTGGGTGCGAGAGTTTCTCGCTACATTGAAGACTTGTTGGTGACCTTCTACTGTTGTTTTTTTTCTATGGTCGGATTGTTGTCTCTTTGACACGTTCCCTATTTCCATTCTCAATTTTATTCTTCTTCTTCAGAGGTGTGTTAAATTCCTTACAAATGTTACCAAAAGTTCAGCACTACTGCACTACAGGTCACTGACAGCAGCATCATTCAAGGTAAAGTAGAATTAAAAATAAGAAGATGTGGTTTCGATTGCAAAAGACACAACTATTAAACCAGAGACCAAATGACGAAGAACAACTACAAGTCACTGTGCCTCCAACAATGAGCAAAACCAGTACCACTAGGACGACTTAGTATTGTAATATACATTGTTTTATAAAATTGTGCAACATTTTGTTCTGTTTAATTGGTTACCATTAACATTTCTTAATGAAAAACAACTTTTAATTTAAATACCATATATATAAATATATACATTGTACGCTTTAAGAAAAATATAAATAATTTACATGAAGACACATATAAAACATGAGAACAGTAATGATAGTGTATGCCGTTTTGTTTCGTGACAAAAGTTGATTCTGTTGATTAATTTACTTGCAAAGGCACATGTACAAATGATTTTGTGGAACTGATAGATATGTTGCATTTTAAATTGCAATAAGATTCTCAAAATAATTTTTGTGTTTTCTTATTTGTATGTTTTCCAGTATGATGACTTGCAAGTAACTTTAACTGGAAAAAAAACAAGAAAAGCCAGACCCCAACAATCTTCTGTTTGGCCACAATTTTAGTGACCATATGCTTCAAGTTGAATGGACAAGAGATGATGGATGGGGAAAGCCTGTTATCTCCCCTTTAACTAATTTATCAATACATCCTGGTGCAATAGAAGTAAGATTTTATTATCGTCTAGACGCAATTAAATAGATGGACATTAAATTGAAAAAAATATCACCATTTAAGTAAATAACTTATATATGTCATGTGTTTTATCAAACAAAAGCATGAAGTAATAGTTTATTTATATGGTAAGAAAATTTGCTTCTACATCTCAACAATTTAAGATTTACTTTTGTTTTCATTTAATTATAAAATCTCACCTTTAAACATATTTATAAAAAAAAGCACGAAGTAATAGTATATTTTGATGGTTTGAAATTTTGCTTCATCATCTTAATTTATGTAAATGTATGTTTATCCTTTTAAATATTTAGCAGTTCAACCTTTAGAAGTAGTAAATAAGCAGCCTGGTGAATCGCATTCAAAGTTTGTACGATCACGGAAAATACTTGAATTAAATTGGATTAAAAAATTACAGACAGTTTACCCTCTCGGTCTAAATGATAATATCATGGGAATTGGTAATATATCTAGAACCAATTCCGTTAACATTTTGGATATAGTTTCTAAAACTGTTCGTAAAAAACGTTCTCACGGTCGTAGAACAAATCGCAATCAAAGAAAATTTCGGGACAATCATACCAATATTTCGGACCTACATGACCTAATTTCTATTTCAAAAAACAACGGCAGACATTATCTGTTAACAAAACTATGTTCGTTACCGGTTAATAAGTTAAATAAAATTTTGGAGGACTGCAACACAATTTCATATAGCAGTCCTAAGTATGAAATTGTTCAAATTATTATGGCATATTGTTATTCTAAATTATTTCCCAAAATTGATCGCCCTGAAGATCATAA
This sequence comes from Mytilus galloprovincialis, assembly GCA_037788925.1. NCBI lineage: Eukaryota > Metazoa > Mollusca > Bivalvia > Mytilida > Mytilidae > Mytilus > Mytilus galloprovincialis. Next base: position 63,393,810 of record CM075341.1, read on the forward strand.
AAAACATTTTATTAAAATTAAGTATGTCAATAAAGGCTTTGATTTTGTAAATATTGCCGGTATATTTAACGACCATTCTGTTAAAGAACAAATTCCTGGATATTTTGACAATACTGAGCTACCTCTTATTTGTTATATTTACAAGAAATCTACCCGGAAATTTGTGTTTAATTATAGTCAATTGTGTAAAGATGTTAATATCAGTGAAAATACACCTACTTCATGTAATTGCAGTAATTCCGAATATATTTATGGACCCATTTCCCATGTTATAACAGGAGATCTTAACATCGTTCAAGACCGAGAGTTAAAATCATTCCTCAGTAAAGGACCTAAATATCGTCCCCCGTCAATTATTAATTGGAATGAGTGTCGTAATATCATCCACGACTCACTCCATACTTACTGTATGAAATGGATAAAACGGGAAAAAGCTGACAAAAAATCTTTGGACTCTTTTTTTAATTCAGTAATGAAGATAGTTGATATACGTATTCAACATTTTAAAGAACATTTTACTATAAACAATAACCACAATAAACCTATTTCTCGTATCAAACATAAACTTAAAGAACTAGCCAAGGAATTTGTTTTTGTCCCGGCCGATAAAGCTGCTAATAATATTATTATTGTTTGACGTAAATTTTACATTGAGGTTCTGAAAAAGGAAATCACCAATTCACCAACATTCCAACTGACTCCATTTTCAGAAAACGAAATATGTAACAAACATAAACTTTTAGCCACCGCTTTACAAGCAGAGCCAAATACAATGAAAGTCCCAACTATGTATTGGCTTCCGAAGCAACACAAAACCCCTTACAAATATAGATTTATTTCGTCTTCAAGCCATTGTTCAACTACTAAATTGTCTATTCTTCTTACCAGCACACTTGGTACAATTAAAAACCTGATAATAAATTGTTCAAATAAGGCCTTTGAAAATAGTGGAATAAATTACTTTTGGAGTGTCAAGAACTCGTTGGAAGTACTTGATAAATTGCATGCTTATATTGGTGATTTTGAATCTGTTCAAAGTTTTGATTTTTCTACCCTACATTCTCATTAAGAAAAAATTCACACACCTAATTAAATGGGCATTCAAAAAATCAGAATGTGAATATATATGTTCAAACTCTTTTAAGTCATTTTTTAGTAGCAATAAACAAAAAAACTATGTTAATTGGACATGCTTTGATACTATATATGCCCTTGAATTTTTACTAGATAACATTTTTGTTCGCTTTGGGGATTCCGTATATCGTCAGATTATCGGAATTCCAATGGGGACTAACTGTGCACCACTTATTGCGGACCTGTTTTTGTATTGTTATGAGTTACAATTTATGACAAAAATAAGCAAAGACCCATCGAAACAACATCTGATAAACAAATTTAATAATACTTTTAGATATTTGGATGATATTTTGGCTCTCAATAATGACGACTTCAGTATGTATATTAATGAAATTTATCCTGTTGAACTTACTTTAAATAAAGCTAATACTAACAATGGCCACTGCCCTTTTCTCGATCTTGATATCTATATCACTAATGGAAAGCTGAATACTAAAATTTATGATAAAAGGGATGATTTTTCATTTCCTATCGTTAATTATCCGTTTTTAGATGGTGATGTTCCCTTGTCACCATCTTACGGTGTTTATATATCTCAACTTGTACGATTCGCTCGTGTATGTAACAATGTTTTAGATTTTAACCAGAGAAATTTATGTATTACTGAAAAATTATTACACCAGGGTTTTCGATATCACAAACTAGTCAAAACATTTACTAAATTTTATCATTGGTATAAAGACATCATTCGTAAATATAGCTCAACATGCAGACTTCTAATATGTTCAGGTATTTCACATCCAATTTTTTATGGAAATATTCTTTATAAAGCACAAAGGTGTCAGTATTCACCTCAGAAACTTACAAAACCTTTGAATAGACTTATTAAGAAGGGATATAATTACGATACTGTTGTCAAGTCATTAAAGATTGCATATTTTGGCGTTAATATTGAGTCACTGATAAGGTCTTTGCATCGGAACTAAACACATTTATTCTAAAATCAGTTATTGGCATGACACGGGTTATGTTCTCCTCATATATGTTATGATGGTATGATACTAAACCCCTAACGTGAAGGATTGTGCCTGATGTTCATATGATGAAATCATAATCTTTCAGTCAGTTTAGTTGAAGTCTGGAGCTGGCATGTCAGTTAACTGCTAGTAGTCTGTTGTTATTTATGTATTATTGTCATTTTGTTTATTTTCTTTGGTTACATCTTCTTACATCAGACTCGGACTTCTCTTGAACTGAATTTTAATGTGCGTATTGTTATGCGTTTACTTTTCTACATTGGTTAGAGGTATAGGGGAAGGGTTGAGATCTCACAAACATGTTTAACCCCGCCACATTTTTGCGCCTGTCCCAAGTCAGGAGCCTTTGTTAGTCTTGTATTATTTTAATTTTAATTTCTTGTGTACAATTTGGAAATTAGTATGGCGTTCATTATCACTGGACTAGTATATATTTGTTTAGGGGCCAGCTGAAGGACGCCTCCGGGTGCAAGAATTTCTCGCTACATTGAAGACCTGTTGGTGACCCTCTGCTGTTGTTTTTTATTTGGTCGGGTTGTTGTCTCTTTGTCACATTCCCCATTTCCATTCTCAATTTTATTAAAAGGAAGTAAGTAACTTTATATTCAAATTGTTCATTGTAATGTGATGTAATTAAAACCCTAAAATCATATGACATACATGTACAAAATTGTAGGTTATACATGTCATGATGACCTTGAAATGTAAAACACAAAGTTAATTTATTTATGAACTATACATTACCAATATGTTAACCCTCTTCTTTACTCAAAAATTAATTAAATCTAACAGTCAACATGTACAAATATGACAATTAAATAATTTACTTTCAAAAAGCAAATACAGAGTATTATTCATAAAAAGGCGATGTTTCCAAATTTTTGGAAGAGTTAATTTCAAAACTACACAAAACAAGTTGAAATAAAATTAAGAAAGAAAATGGGGAATGTGTCAAAGCGACAACAACCCGACCATAGAGCAGACAGACAACAGCCGAAGGCCACCAATGGGTCTTCAATGTAGCGATAATTCCCGCACCTGTAGGTGTCCTTCAGCTGGCCCCTAAAAAATATGTATACTAGTACAGTGATAATGGATGTCATACTAAACTCCAAATTATACACAAGAAACTAAAATTAAAATTAATACAAGACTAACAAAAGCCAGAGGCTCCTGACTTGCGACAGGCGCATAATTGCGGCGGGGTTAAACATGTTTATGAGATCTCAACCCTCCCCCTATACCTCTAGCCAATGTAGAAAAAGTAAATGCATAACAATACGCACATTAAAATTCAGTTCTTTATTACAAAGGAGCAAAGACTGGTGTCCATTGAAAGAATATTTATTTTTCAATTAGATGTGCTTCCTTGCATTATCACATTCTACTCTCTGTTTTAACAGTGATATGAAGGAATGAAAGCCTATACAGAGGAGTAGACGACAAAATAAGGATGTTCAGACCATTTGAAAACATGAAGAGAATGAAATCTACTGCAGATAGAGCATATCTACCAGTTAGTAATGAATATTTAGTAACACACATAGTTTAATACTTTAATTTTGACTGTAACACGTCTTCTGATTGGCTGACATTATTTTGTTATCAGCCCATAGACATAATTTAGTCATGTGACCGTGACGTCATCAACATTTTTTTATGGTTTAAAATGGAATTTAGAATTAAATTATAAGAAATGACTTATATTTTTTCTGTCTATTGGAAATAACATAAAAAATATGGTGCACACTGTTAAATAACCTGCTACCCACATTATTCAGTGTGCATCAAATGTTTTATGTTATTTCTTCATAGACAGAAAAAATATTACAGTCATTCCTTAAATACTTTCCTATTTTTATATCTAATTTAGCTTTAACAAGCTGTTTTTATTATACATGTAGTAATTTCCTGAATCCTGTTCAGATTTATTTTTAATTAACTGTGGCAGAATGTTGGGAGTAATATGAATAAAGATACAGTGGTTAACAAAGTCAATGCCAAAGATTATAGTGTTAATTTTCTTACTACTTACTTAAACTTTATTGTAACGCGCAACACAAAATTTAAGATATCAAATAAAGGTTAAGATTTGCACAATATTAAAATGAAAGAATATGAAGATTAATGTCAAATATCTTAAACATGTTAAAGTTACAGTTGTCAGAGTATCTCAGTATTATTCAATAGTATTGAATAATCATAATAATCTTTTCATTATTGTGTCAAAGGAGTTTTAGATTGTATATGTACTACCAAATAAAAAAAAAAATCGAGAGAAACAGAAATTTCGAGACAATTGTTAACTGTTTCAATGGGAAAAGATGGAGTTTTGTGGAACTTAGATGAAAATTTTTATATTTTAACAAAAAAAGGAATCTTTGAAAACATTTGTAAATTTTATATTTGCTCAAACTTTGGAAGTTTCTGATTTCTTCTGTGTTCTATAGTTTTAAATCTCTATCACTCAGAGATCCAGTGGGCATATATATTGCATGTTTTGTCACTTGTTTAGACTTGTTTGTATGATATACTTATTTCTAGTGACTGTATAATGAAATGAATCATGATCCCATATGATATATAAAAATTGTTGAGTTAGATTGCTGACAAATGAAAAGTACATTGTGTATAAAAATAATAATATAACATCTACACACGCTTTAAAACACATGTCTCATGTCTATCTCTAGATTAGCCTTCTGTGACAAGGTAACACTAGGACTATTGAAGTTATATTTTTATAGCGGGTGTGGTCGAGTGGTCTAGAGCGCTGGACATGAGGCTAAGCGATTGGTGCTGTACTATATCATAGGTGTGAGTTCAATTCACGCTGAGGGACGAACAGTAGAAAATCTAACTCTTACACTGTTTAGTGTTATTTTCAAACTTATATATATATGTATCTGCATTTGATCTTCTTACTGTAACACAAGATGTAAGATAAGAGTATATAACACATATATGTATTTGTACCGACAAAACATTACAATAGGATATATTTAAATTAAGAGATTTTTATAATATTTTGATTATCAATTTTTCATAAATTGTAGCAGGATAGGTTATGCAAAAATAAAAATTGCTTTTTAGCTCACCGGGCCCGAAGGGCCAAGTGAGCTTTTCTCATCACTTGGCGTCCGTCGTCCGTCGTCTGTCGTCCGTCGTCCGTCGTCTGTCGTCCGTCGTCCGGCGTTAACTTTTAAAAAAATCTTCTCCTCTGAAACTACTGGGCCAAATTTAACCAAACTTGGCCACAATCATCATTGATGTATCTAGTTTAAAATCTGTGTTTTTTGACCCGGCCAACCAACCAAGATGGCCGCCATGGCTAAAATAGAACATAGGGGTAAAATGCAGTTTTTGGCTTATAACTCAAAAACCAAAGCATTTAGAGCAAATCTGACATGGGGTGAAATTGTTTATCAGGTCAAGATCTATCTGCCCTGAAATTTTCAGATGAATCAGACAACCCATTGTTGGTTTGCTGCCCCTAAATTGGTAATTTTAAGGAAATTTTACTGTTTTTGGTTATTATCTTGAATATTATTATAGATGGAGATAAACTGTAAACAGCAATAATGTTCAGCAAAGTAGGATTTACAAATAAGTCAACATGACCAAAATGGTCAGTTGACCCCTTTAGGAGTTATTGCCCTTTATAGTAAATTTTTAACCATTTTTCGTAAATCTCCATGATCTTTTACAAAAATCTTCTCCTCTGAAACTACCTGGCCAAATTAATCCAAACTTGGCCACAATCATCATTGATGTATGTAGTTTAAAAATTGTGTTTTTTTACCCGACCAACCAACCAAGATGGCCGCCACGGCTAAAAATAGAACATGAAGGTTAAATGCAGTTTTTGGTTATTACTCAAAAACCAAAGCATTTAGAGCAAATCTGACAAGGTGTCAAATTGTTTATCTGGTCAAGATCTATCTGCCCTCAAATTTTAAGATGAATGGGACAACCCGTTGTTGGGTTGCTGCCCCTGAATTGGTAATTTTAAGGAAATTTTGCTGTTTTTGGATATTATCTTGAATTTTATTATGGATAGAGATAAACTGGAAACAGCAAAAATGTTCAGCAAAGTCAGATTTACAAATAAGTCAACAGGACCAACATGGTCAGTTGACCCCTTTAGGAAATATTGCCCTTTATAGTCAATTTTTATCCATTTTTCGTAAATCTTAGTTAACTTTTACAAAAATCTTCTCCTCTGAAACTACTGGGCCAAATTTTACCAAATATAGCCAGAATCTTTATTAGGCTATCTAGTTTAAAAATTGTGTTTTGTGACCGGGCAAACCAGCCAAGATGGCCACAACAGCTAAAAATAGAACATAGGGGTAAAATGCAGTTTTTGGCTTATAACTCAAAAACCAAAGCATTTAGAGCAAATCTGACAAGGAGTAAAATTGTTTATCTGGTAAAGATCTATCTGCCCTGAAATTTTTAGATGAATTGGACAACTCGTTGGTAGGTTGCTGCCCCTAAACTGGTAATTTTAAGGAAATTTTGCTGTTTTGGGTTATTATCTTGAATATTATTATAGATAGAGATAAACTGTAAACAGCAATAATGTACAGCAATTTAAGACTCAAAAATAAGTCAAAATGACCAAAATGGTCAATTGACCCCCTAAGAAGTTATTGTCCTTTATAATCAATTTTTAACAATTTTCATAAAATTTGTAAATTTTTACTAACATTTTCCACTGAAACTACACGGACAAGTTCATTATAGATAGAGATAATTGTAAGCAGCAAGAATGTTCAGTAAAGGAAGATGTACAAACGCATCACAATCACCTAAACACAATTTTGTCATGAACTGTCTGCTTCCTTTGTTTAATTCACATATGCCAAGGTGAGCAACACAGGCTCTTTAGAGCCTCTAGTTGAATTTTCACAACATTGTTTCTATGCAGCATTCCATGAAATTGCAAAAATTAATCTAACACATAATATTATAATGTATGCACTTAAAAAATTTCAAACTTGTAGTATCTTATTTAATGCAAGTAATTACGTAAGTGGACTGTGTTAAATATGATTTAATAAAAGAAAATATTCTTTTTTAGGACTTTGATGCTGAGGAGCTTGTAAAGTGTATGAAGAAGTTATTACAGATTGACAGATAATGGGTTCCTTACTCAACCAAAAGTAACTGTATCTTAGACCTACGTTTATAGGCACTGAGGTAAGATGAGATTATATGACCTTGATCTTTGTTTGTGCTGCTAGCCAGTAGTTCTACCAATTTGAGAATTTTTCAAAGATGATATAATTTATAGTTGATGTTGAGGTAATTTTGCCGTCATTTATCAATAGTCTTTTTTTTTTTAAATTTGATTGAAATTTTGACATTTTGTTTCTCCTTGCTATATAATTAAATATTAAATTAAAGTATAGAATAAAAAAAATATTGTTAGTTTGTCAAATAATAAGAGAAGGGGTACCACAATTCATGGGAGTAGTACCCTTGACCCACAATGAGGCATGGCTTTGTGTGTCTGGGAATAGCAGGGATGGGCATGATTAATGATAAATGTAAATGTTTAATTATCAATTATACTTTCATATTTTGATTTTGATTTAATTTTTTTTGAACTTCATCATGTTCATCACATCCTTGTTCTTTGGCAGTTCATTCATGAAATAACAAAAACAAAAAGTAATTGTTTAAGACAAATTTTACTTGCAGCCAACATTGGGAGTGACCAAGTCAGCTTCCTCCTTACTTTATGTACTTACAGGCACTGTAGGACCATACTATCCCACAGGGATGAATCCAGTTACACTGTTAGCTGATCCACAGTATGTTAGAGCCTGGCCTGGTGGATGTGGAAACTTCAAAATGGGATCGTAAGTAGTGGGAGGCGGATTAATACCTATGGCAAATATTTTCATAAAATTATCAAAAATAAGAATTATAATGTAAAGATTTTGTCAGACACATTCAACAAAAGAGAAATGTGAGTTTTTGTATCTTGTGATAAAACATATCCATTGATTTTCAGTGAATATACAAAATTCTGAAAACAAGAGTGTTTGATTTAGACAAAGAACTTTTTATTTTCTATTTCTGTATACTTAAATACAAGTTAAACTTTTTTTGCAAAGATCAAAGATATGGCATCAACAACAAATTCCCAAATGGCACAACCATATTTTATTCATGTAAAAATGATGATATAATTATAGCATTTTTAAAACCAACTTTTTTTTGCAATTAATACTTAGTGTTTGGTTAAGGTGGATTTAGACTCTTATAACAAACAGTTCTAACTCTATTTCAAACTGATAAATAGCCCTAACCCATAGTAAAATTTTCACATATATTATGTATATATTTCAGTAATTATGGACCAACTATCAAAATTTCTGCTGAAGCTGATAAGAAAGGATGTCAAAAAGTTTTGTGGTTATATGGCGATGCTCATCAGCTGACAGAAGTAGGTGCCATGAACTTGTTTGTATATTGGATTAACGAACAAGGAGGTAGGTACTGTAAAATTATGGCGAACCAATAGACATTTTTAAAATCATGAGTTTGTTTCACTGATTTTCTCTCCTTAATCCCTCATTAGAATGAATTAAAAGTTCTAAAAATCTTCACATATAATGCAATAGTGCTCCTCCACATTTGTTTTTTTTAATCACAGCAAGTCATGACTTTTCAACAAACAAGCAATGTACCATTCTGAGAACTATGCTTTTAGTTCATAAAAAAAGAATATTTCTGATCCTGTATACTGGTATTAAATTCAAGAGAGACTTGTAAAAAAATATCTGAGTTATCACTTTCACCAAAGAAGAGAAATACCTTCATTCTAATCAGGAAAACATTTTATGGATGTAATTAATATTTCTTATGGATGCTGAACCTTTTATTCTAATCTGAAAATCTTCAAACTAAAAAGACATTAATATTTTAAAATTGTGTCAACATGTTTTGTCTATTACACTATTGGTTATTCTTATTTATAATCTATCTCTTATTCTCTGATTATTGTTTTTTTTTCAGAAAAAGAATTGATAACAGCTCCTTTAGATTGTCTAGTATTGCCAGGAATCACTAGAAAATCATTAATTGAGCTGGCCAAAAAATGGGTATGACTATAAATAAAAGCTTTTTGTGTTCCAAAAATAAAAAGTAGGAAGATGAGAATAGGATGTTGACAGGTTTAATTTTTATGTTATTCCAATTATTTTCTTTTTTTTTAATGTCTATTTTTAGAAAAGAAAACTACTTGTACAAATAGGGCAGATAATGGGTTCTTGTTAGAAATAAAATGTTTGTATTATGAATCATATTAAATAGTTTAATTCAATTCAAGTTTGACAGAAATTGTCATCAAAACAAGTTAGCTAAAATTTTAGAAAATATAGCAGAATTAAAATGGTGTTGAAGGACAGAGTTATCTCCCATACTACATGATTTATCCTTCAAAATAGATCAGTTACCTCCCTTTCTCCAGGTGTTGTCAAACGGCATTCACACACATATTGTATAAGAATATACCTTAGGGCTTAGGTTTATTTGGTTATTTGTATACATTTGATTTTCAACCTGAAATAATAGTTTCAATATATTATTTTCTGTAAAGAAGAGTTCTATTAGTATGTGATAAACAATATTAAAAAATGTCTTGGGAGACGACTAACCGTCACTTATATAAGTTTTTTGTTTCCAAATCCCATATTTGAATATCATGTAACATTGTAATGCTTTATTAAGGTGATATGAACCTGACAAAATAATAATTAAAGTTACATAAAAAGGGTATGTACTCAAAGGGACAATATCCATTGTCAGAAAAATAAAATAAAATTGGCATGTACATGACACCGTTTCCATGGCAACGACCTCTGAATATACCATATTTGTGTATATTCTCAGAAAAAGGATATAAGGGTAAAAATCAACAAAAAAAATTAAATGTTTTTGTTGGAAATTGATTTATTGGTAGTATTCACATGTCAATTGCATCAGCATTCAGTAAATAACAAAAAATATGAGATTACACAAACTTGTTTTAATAAGATATTCCAGAATTTCCAAATTTACTAAATTTTCACTGATTTCATAACAACTATGGCCTATATAAATGACATAGAATATAATTTGCAATAATTAATCTTCTTTTTTTTTATTATCATCTTAAAGCCTTTACAGTAAGCTAAATTATTACAGAAAAAAAAGTATGGGTACATGATTTGGAAAAAAAGTTACAATAACAGGGAAAATATAACTTTACCATCTCAAATTATGATGAGCTTGTCTACCTAATAATGGTGCAGTAGACAGTACATAATAAAAGTATAAAATCATTTTACCTTTAAGATGTTGTTACTTTGCCCTAAAGACAAATTTTGTAAACCTAAAATTTCAACTCAAGCCAAAAGATGGCGGGAATTTTTTGACTGGTTATATAGGGGAAATTTGGAGGGAAAATTTTCTCGCACTTTTCACTATTTTATCTTTTAAAAAAATTTCAGAAAGTTTATGTCCAAGTTATTTGGAATAAAATAATCTACTTCTATCTTTGTCCAAAAGAAATAATTTTAAATCTGAATATTCCATGTTTCCTTATGTTTGAATTAAAAAAAAAATCTGCTTTACTTGATGTATGATTTTTTGTTTTTTTTTGCTATTTTCTAAAGACAGAAAAAAAGGTATATGTTAGGTAAAAAAGATCCTAAACTTTCCTACCATTGGCATGTTGGATGAGCAAAAATGTTGCAATTGGTTAGAGACTGGTATGTTCTCTACCACAGGCATGTTGGATGAGCAAAAATGTTGTTATTGGTTAGAGACTGGTATGTCCCCTACCACAGGCATGTTGGATGAGCTAAATTGGGGTTATTGGTTAGAGACTGGTATGTGTCCTACCATTGGCATGTTGGATGAGCAGGAATGTTATTATTTGTTAGAGACTGGTATGTCCCCTACCACAGGCATGTTGGATGAGCAAAATTGGTGTTATTGGTTAGAGACTGGTATGTCCCATACCACAGGCATGTTGGATGAGCAAAAATGGTGTTATTGGTTAGAGACTGGTATGTCCCCTACCATTGCATGTTGGATGAGCAAAAATGTTGTTATTGGTTAGAGACTGGTATGTCCCCTACCATTGGCATGTTGGATGAGCAAAAATTTTGTTATTGGTTAGAGACTGGTATGTCCCCTACCACAGGCATGTTGGATGAGCAAAAATGGTGTTATTGGTTAGAGACTGGTATGTCCCCTACCATTGGCATGTTGGATGAGCAAAAATTTTGTTATTGGTTAGAGACTGGTATGTCCCCTACCACAGGCATGTTGGATGAGCAAAAATAGTGTTATTGGTTAGAGACTGGTATGTCCCCTACCATTGGCATGTTGGATGAGCAGAAATTGTGTTATTGGTTAGAGACTGGTATGTCCCCTACCATTGGCATGTTGGATGTCAAAAATGTTGTTATTGGTTAGAGACTGGTATGTCCCCTACCACAGGCATGTTGGAGAAAAATTGGTGTTATTGGTTAGAGACTGGTATGTCCCCTACCATTGGTATGATGGATGAGCAAAAATGGTGTTATTGGTTAGAGACTGGTATGTCCCCTACCACAGGCATGTTGGATGAGCAGAAATCTTGTTATTGGTTAGAGACTGGTATGTCCCCTACCATTGGCATGTTGGATGAGCAAAAATGTTGTTATTGGTTAGAGACTGGTATGTCCCCTAACATTGGCATGTTGGATGAGCAGAAATTGTGTTATTGGTTAGAGACTGTTATGTCCCATACCATTGGCATGTTGGATGAGAAAAAATGTTGTTATTGGTTAGAGACTGGTATGTCCCTACCATTGGCATGTTGGATGAGCAGAAATTGTGTTATTGGTTAGAGACTGTTATGTCCCCTACCATTGGCATGTTGGATGAGCAAAAATGTTGTTATTGGTTAGAGACTGGTATGTCCCCTACCACAGGCTTGTTGGAGCAAACTTTATTGGTTAGAGACTGGTATGTCTCCTACCATTGGTATGTTGGATGAGCAAAAATGTTGTTATTGGTTAGAGACTGGTGTGTCCCCTACCACAGGCAAGTTGGATGAGCAAAAATGGTGTTATTGGTTAGAGACTGGTATGTTCCCTACCACAGGCAAGTTGGTTGAGCAAAAATGGTGTTATTGGTTAGAGACTGGTATGTTCCCTACCATTGGCATGTTGGATGAGCAGAAATGTTGTTATTGGTTAGAGACTGGTATGTCCCCTACCATTGGCATGTTGGATGAGCTGAAATGTTGTTATTTGTTAGAGACTGGTATTTCCCATACCACAGGCATGTTGGATGAGCAAAAATGGTGTTATTGGTTAGAGACTGGTATGTCCCCTACCATTGGCATGTTGGATGAGCAGAAATTGTGTTATTGGTTAGAGACTGGTATGTCCCCTACCATTGGCATGTTGGATGAGCAAAAATGTTGTTATTGGTTAGAGACTGGTATGTCCCCTACCACAGGCATGTTGGAGCAAAATTGGTGTTATTGGTTAGAGACTGGTATGTCCCCTACCATTGGTATGATGGATGAGCAAAAATGATGTTATTGGTTAGAGACTGGTATGTCCCCTACCACAGGCATGTTGGAGCAAAATTGGTGTTATTGGTTAGAGACTGGTATGTCCCCTACCATTGGTATGATGGATGAGCAAAAATGGTGTTATTGGTTAGAGACTGGTATGTCCCCTACCATTGGCATGTTGGATGAGCAGAACCCCCCCACTCTAACTATATAAATTAGGAATGAGACAGAGTATAACCCCCTTTTAAAAATATAACATTGGTTACCTTCCCTTTACACTTTTGGTCCGCAATCATATTCATTTATGTACATTATAAGTAGTGTACAGTAGATTAGTAAAGTTTAATGAAACATCCAATTACCATATGTCAAGCTCATAATGAACATAAAAAAGTACCCATATAAGCTAGTCTATTTTGTCAATAAAACTATATCTACATGTGTATTATAATTCATTCCTCCAAGTCATTCAGATAGGTTGATGTTGCCTGAATTATTTTCTTTGACTTTGTAACACGAGCTTTGGATGTATGTTCACATATTTCAGTAAATAGATTCTCTATTCCTTGTTGTCTGTCTCTTTTATGTGCCAGTTTAAGATGGCTTAGACCTAATCCACTGCTAGCAATTTTCATAGCCATACAGTTCGTTATAGTTTTGCTATTTGTTAGAGGTCTCAGTGTTGTAAGCAAACCTTTTGTACAGTTTCTGTGTTGATACAACTGCATTACAGATTCATTAGTACCAGAGAATTTGGATTTCAATACAAGACTAGGTGATATTTTTTCAAATAAGCGACGTAGAGCAACAACATCTTCCATTGAATCATGAGCACTATACAGTTCACCAAATAAAGTGTTGTAAATTTTTGGCTGTGAATATGATGGTTGATTTGGTATACACTCTTTGAAAAGAGGAAGTGTGTCAATGAATCCTTTCACTGATGACGTAAAGTTATTAAGTAGACCATTTTTTTCAAGTGCCGTAATTAATATTGGAACATCAAAAATTTTTGAGTTATGCCCAACAAGTACAGTGTTCTGAATTTCTTTCAGAAAGAGAATGAAAGCTTTTAAGGCATTAGAAATTCCAATACTCTGAACTTCTCTATCATCATGGTACATTTTCCCATTTTGAAACTTCAGACCAGTCACTTCAGAGGCTTGGGGTAATATTGGTCTAGCTGGTTTTATGTATCTGTTGAATTTAGTGTTTTGGCTGTTGACAGCAGACAACTGTATTATGTGAGATGTAAAATGTAAAATCTGAAATTTATAAAAATTGAAAGGGAGCTTACATTACAGCTTTTACATTAATGCTAGCAAGACAAATCTTTGTTTGGCTTGCTTGCTTTGTTTGTATCAGTGTTTGCTGAAGCATGGCAATTAAGATAGGCGGGGCTTCAGCTTGTATACATCATACTTAAATTTTATTGGACGTTATGTTTGAGGTTAAGGACACAAAATTTTAAAACATCCCATGACTCATATTCTCAAATGTTTCCTTACCTGTAAATATACAATACAGACAGGATTTTACTTCGTCGAAATTATCTCCCCATTACGCCAGTTTATTTTCACAATCGTAGAAATGGAAGACAATTTTTTTTCTTCAAATATCCAACTTAAAGACTGTCGTCAAGCACTTTTAGTAAAATAGCTATTCAAACACACCTACTCTGATTTTGTGATCCATTGGATAGGTATTTCACTTCACCCCTATATTTCATCTTTTAGTACTGTGATTTTTTTTATGTTATAAAGTCAACCTGTAGCTTTGCTATATTAAAATGATACAATCTGAAGCGAGATGATGTATCAAATACTCTTGCTTTGTACGTTTTCAAGACAAAATATTCATCTCAAACACACCCTAACATAAAAAAAAAATGTACACTCGATTTCCTCTTTTCGATACAATTGTTTCCCATTTTTTTGAATATTTTCTTGAGTTACATAATGGAAGGGCAGACATGGAAATAACTGACTGAACTAATAGATTGATATGTTATAAAAAAACAATATTAGGTCAATGCTGAAGGCCAGTTTCTCAGCCTCATACAAGAAAAAAGTTCATATTTTTCTTTCATTGACAAATTATTGTATTTTTACAGGTGAGGAAACATGTGAGAATATTTGTCATGTGATTAGGTGTCCTTAACCTCAAACATAACGTCCAATAAAATTTAAGTATGATGTATACAAGCTGAAGCCCCGCCTATCTTAATTGCCATGCTTGAGCAAACATTGAAACAAACAAAGCAAGCAAGCCAAACAAAGATTTGTCTTGCTAGCATTAATGTAAAAGCTGTAATAGATATAAACAATTCACCAAAGTTTCATGGACATTGGTGAAAGCCTTTTTGAGTTATTGTCCGAAGTGTTGAAAATCACCCTTTTTTTATGAATAAAGCCCCATAAATCCAAAACTTAAAATCTGAAATTTATAAAAATTGAAAGGGAGCTTACATCATAGATATAAACAATTCACCAAAGTTTCATGGACATTGGTGAAAGCCTTTTTGAGTTATTGTCCGAAGTGTTGAAAATCACCCTTTTTTTATGAATAAAGCCCCATAAATCCAAAACTTAAAATCTGAAATTTATAAAAATTGAAAGGGAGCTTACATCAATATATATAAACAATTCACCAAAGTTTCATGGACATTGGTGAAAGCCTTTTTGAGTTAATGTCCGAAGTGTTGAAAATCCCCCCTTTTTTATGAATAAAGCCCCATAAATCCAAAACTTAAAATCTGAAATTAAAAAAAAAACGAAAGGAAGCTTACGTCAATAGATATAAACAATTCACTGAAGTTTCATGGAAATTGGTGAAAGTGTTTTTGAGTTATTGTCCGAAGTGTGGACGACGGACGGACGGACAGACAGACGGACGGACAATGGTATACCATAATACGTCCCGTCTAAAAGACGACGGGCGTATAAAAATAAGGAAATGAGGTATGATCCACAATACAACAACTATTAATCATTTCCAAATGGCATATTTGTACATGAAGTTAATGTTTGTTTACTTGATATTTAACTTCATAACAGTCCATTGACTCAACCTGACTAGAAAGATATAAATATTTGACATGAAATGATGAAAATGCTCTAAAGACTATCATGTTTTTCTTGTTTCTTGGTTTTATCTGTAAACTGTAATATGATATTATGTAAATGTCTGTTTTCATTCTTATAACTGATGGTGTCTAGTTATACCTGATTTGCTGTCATATGCTCTACCACTTCCTCTTTTCTGCCATCCTGCATCTACAGCAACCACAAGTTTACCCTTCTTTCTGTAATTTATAAAAGTACTAGTAAATAAACTAAACATAATATAAAATGTAACTGGAGATGTCAAAGATTGTATAAATCAAATGAAAACCCTCAATTGTAGTCAGAAATATAATGTTTGTCATTGTGTCGCAACCCATATTAACCATAAGCATTATTGAATCAAATTATTTAGTCAAATGTTAGAAATCTAAATAACTTTAAGTCACATTCCAAATTCTTATAATGGAAACTGAAGGTCTCAGTTACTGAAATGACAATAATGTGTTTCTAATTTTTTACAGTGCATGGAAATTGAAATTCAATCAATGCTTATATATTGTACTGTTATACCACTGCCCCAGGTTAGGGGGAGGATTAGGATTCCTCTAACATGATCAACCCCCCTACATTATATATGTATGTGCCTGTTCCAAGTCAGGAGCCGGTAATTCAGTGGTTGTCATTTGTTTGTGTAACATATTTGTTTTTCATAGATTTTTTTTAATGTAAAATAAGGCTGTTAGTTTTCTTGTTTGAATTGTTTTACAATGTCATTTCGGGGCCTTTAATAGCTGACTATGTGGTATGGGCTTTGCTCATTGTCGAAGGCTGTACAGTGACCTACATGTATAGTTGTTAATTTCTGTGTCATTTTGGTCTCTTGCGGAGAGTTGTCTCATTTGCAATCACATCTTCTTTTTTATCATTATAATTTAAATTATAAGTATCCCATTGATGAATTTGAGTTTAGTTTAATATTTTAATTTTTATTATTTTTAGGTACATACTGTTCTACAGCTGCCAATTCTTTCTCCAGTGCTTCATTTGTTGATTCCTTGGCTACCTCTTCAACAACATTCCCTACTTCTCTCAGTCTTGCACTAACCAGTTTATAACTAAATGCTGGAATATTTAGCTCTGATAGGAAACTATTAGCTTGTCTTTCTCCAAGTCCAGAGTGAACAAGGGCTGTAATAAAAATAATCAAAGATACAATTATCTAGATAATGATGCAGTACAATTTTGATGAATATCTGCAGACTTTTTGATCTTGCAATGCTGATGATTTTTTTAAAATCGTATTTTATAGTTTTACAATTATACATGTACCAGTTAATTAAAACATAAGAACATGTTGGCTTTTTTTTATTTCCACGGGGCATAACTCTTTACAAAAAAGTTGATGTCCCACCATTTTTTCAAGATATTGTTGAAATTGACCTTGAGTATAAGTTGTACAAAATTCTGCCATGAATTGTACCTCCATAGAGTGCTAACAAGGCCATTTTCCATAAATCTAATATTTCCAAGGGGCATAACTCTTTGACAAAAAGTCAATCATCCACCATTTTAAAACTAGCTCTATAGTATAAGTTTTATAAAAATCTTGCAAAAACTGTATCTGTGAAAATGCTAGCAAGTTTATATGACATAATAAATAAAATGGCTCAGATATAGTAAAGTATGACATTAACTTCAACTATCTAAGTGAACCCTGAAAATGTAGGTGATAGTGACAAAATTTTGCCTGGATGCTGGTTGACTATATTTACATGACTAGATAATATTGTGCATATATGTCCAGGTACCTGTTGCAAGTTTACTGTTGACATCCCATACTCTTTCATGACGCTTTCCAGTAGGAACACTGTTTACATGCATACAAATGGTATTAAAACACTGTACCTGAAAAAAAATGGTTGATTTTATAAAGAGACAAATAGTCCATTGTCAGTATTTGTATGACAAAAATCTCATCAAAATTAGATGTTATTTCTCTCTCCCCATCTTTTCAATGTTACTTTTTTATGACAAAAAGGCAGACATAGAAAAAATGGTGAGTAAGTCATTTTATACCGTTACATATAGTTACATCCTCGGTTTGTAATCAAAACACTTGAAGCATGTCATATTAAAATCCTTCTTTTTTTTTTATCATAATGCTTCATTAGGTATGAACATGCATATCACATTGTCTTTTCCCATTTCACATTGGAAATTAATTTACATTATACCATTCAAGATTACAGAGCCCCGGTTTTTAGTAGTACATGTACATTATTTCGTATATTTAATGCACGCCAATATAAATATAGTTCTAGCAAATTGTTTAGGTGAGTGTCACGAGGTCTTCAATGCATTGAACACAACCAGGGAGTTAGCACTCATCAATTACATATTGAAATTTTAGTATTGACTCTTAGCTTTTAGAATAGGCTTTCTCAGGTTTGATTTTTTTAATACTGAACTTTGACCTAAAGATTTGGTTCTTGTCAGAACACGTATATATTCCAATGATGATGATTAATCATTAAAATTCAGGGCTGTTCTTGAATCATAGATGGAAATTATTTGTGATGGATAGAAAGACAAGCTGAATTCATTCAAAGTGTTCAGACATTTTAGAATTGTTGTTGAAATCCGAATTACTTACTTTCAGTAGACATCCAAGACCATATGTCTGTATGTCAATAGTATGTCCAAGCTGTAGAGGCAAACCACACTTAAGACATGCTCTTAGACCAGTGGCAAGGACATCTAGCTCAACAATTCTTCTCCCTTCTCTCCAGTCTTCAGATGACCTAGTCTGATTTCCTTCATAAGATACCTCTTCCTCCCTTGTTGCATTTGAGATGTTTGGAACTGCAATTATAAAAAAAATGATGAATGTAGGTACAGTGTACATGTATACATTTTATATTCATTCATATATATATAATGTTTATATACTCTTAGTGATGATACTCAACTAGGATGCATTGCTGTCATTTTTGGAATAATTGTGTATTTATCAACCATCACAGTCACATCATTACTGGTGTCATTAATCGTAAACATAAATGAATAATAAAAGATACAATGACGGAGAGACCCATATAAGTTCAGGAGTTATCATAATAGACTAAAATGTATGAAGGTTTAATCTTGGGGCATGTCAACATTTTACATGAAACTGTTATCTTAAATTAGTCATATGAGATTTCAAAAAAAAAAAATATGTTTTATACATGTATATATTTGAATGGCTATTCTGTAAGTATATAAAAACAAATGTCCTCTCTCTTTCAATTTGTTTTTTTTTTTGTGGTTTTCCATGTGCACTGTGGCAATAAACATAGAATATAGAAAATTTATTTTAAGTCTGGTTACATGACATATTACAAATATAAGCTTCGTTTCATTGTCAAACCCCCAAAAGGAGAGTATACATATACATTACATATAAAATTGAAACTGTTCAAAAAGTTACAAAATTTCATTGAATACAAATCAACTTCTTTTTTTTATGTATGCATATACATTGGACATGAAGAAAGCCAAACCTATAATAAAGACCCACCCATATAAAGCCTTAATTGTTTTTAGAAGTAAGTTAGTTTCAACAATCAGAACTTTTTGTTTTTGTTTTATAAGAATCGGATGATGCACTTTCAATGGTCTAACATTTTAGGTGTGATACATGTTAATGTAGTAACAGATTTTAATAGAATATATATTTATTATCATGATTATTATTAGCTATTTTTATCAATCATGCTACAAAAATGTAACCCCGCTCAAAAAATAATTTTAGGCAACAACTATTTAACTTCAACGGGGTATATTTATTTCCTAAACACATATTTTGGTCAGGCAGATGACAAATACAAATATTTTGAATCCAGATTATCCCAACAACCTACATGTTATACATGTAACATGTGTAAGTATTAAATTTTGATAAAATAATTTGATTGGTAGCATAAAAAAACAACATGCACCTCCCCCTGCCCCCCCTCCCATTGAAGTGAAACATATCCCCTGCCTTAAAATGCTGGAGACACACATAATTGTTCTAATGTAAATTTTAACATTTGTACCGGAGCAACATTTTTTTTTATAAAGAAAGGGGGCTTGGATTAGCTAGATCTTCAATAAAAGGTATCTGTTAGGGAGGAGTTCAAATTTGTGCAAGTCGTTAGTCCTGCATACTCTATTCCCGACCCAGAATCTATGATTTTATTTCCGTGTCCTATACATGTACATCGAATCCAGGTCTGTTTGCCCTAATTCACTTTCGCACCCTACATGTTTGCACCCAAATAACATTTGTACCCTTTTTATTAGTTTTGTGATTAATAATTTGGTAATTGAGTTTTGATATAAAGTATATATATTGTTAAAATAATTTTTTTTCATTTCTTCAAAATAAAGTGTTATCATGACGGGTTT
This sequence comes from Mytilus galloprovincialis, assembly GCA_037788925.1. NCBI lineage: Eukaryota > Metazoa > Mollusca > Bivalvia > Mytilida > Mytilidae > Mytilus > Mytilus galloprovincialis. Next base: position 63,413,993 of record CM075341.1, read on the forward strand.
TTTTTTGTGTTGCGATCTTTCATGTTTTTCATTTAAATTCTTCAATATTTCACTCATACCTGGCTGCAGTATTTACATAAAAGGAGATAAAACATGATTTTCATGTCTGTTTGCAATCTATACATGTTCACACCCTGTAATGTTTTTCTCGTTCCTATCTGCAGTATTTATATCAAAACAAGAGACCAAATTAAGCTTAAACCAATTAACAGCAATCATACATGTACATAAATAGCATTTAATAATTAATCATCAAATTGATAAAAATAAACAACATTTGATATGATATGACTCTTTAGACTTATTTTTATTCTGGAAATATATATATTTTTTATTAGGGAAAAATATATCTAATAATTCAACTGGAATTTCAATAAAAATTGGGTGCAAATGTGTAAGGTGCAAACGTATGTAGGGCGCTAACGTGTGTGACACATATAGATTATCGCCGGGTTGATATCGTAAAATTTCAGTCAAGAGCCACAATGTGAACCTTTTTTCACAAGTGAGCGCAGCGAACGAGCTAAAAAGTTTCACATTATGTCGAGTGGCTGATATTTTAAGATATGTATATATCTATAAAAAGAAAACTTAATTATCTTTTTATTGTTCTATTACTGGTCTTTTCCCTCTTCCTAAGACAGTTTTACTCTTGACGAAAGCAAGCTTGATAACATCTCCTCTCACAATGTGACATCGCTGATAACTTCTCCTCTCACATTGTGACGTGGCTGATAATGCCCAGTCTTGTTATGAAGCCTTGATACGAGAATTACGGAGCGACTGAGCAGGGTGATATAGGCATAGGGAAGGACGATAAACATGTTTATTGGGCGCAAAATAGTCCAAATAATTATGACGTCTGGCAAGGCTATTTTAATTTTTTGGGACACCGTGATAAGAAGGACCCGTACAGATATTGCCAACAAAAGCACATAAGTTTCACATGTGAAGCACATGAGATGCAAGTAAGAATTGTATGCAAATCAGGTTGCTCATATGTGCAGTTTGGTAGTTCATATGTGCCCACAAAAATCTAACATAATGCTCACATGTGCAATTCAAACCTCATGTGAACTTTTATCATCCATGTTAGTTTTATGTTAGTTTTGTACTTTGAAAAGTTTTTCCATTCTTCTAACCATTCAAAACTAACCTACATCATTGCTCATATGAGCTTTTTCAAAATGACATGCCCAGTCATGTACTTCCTGTAAATTCAAATTCATGAAAAGCATGCAATAAATGGAGGTAGATGGATATGGAAAATGTTAAGTCCTATATTGTGCTATTTGAAGAAAGGCATTGTTGAAATCTGATAAAACCAGTGTGGCTGTGGTTAATTATTTGTAAGTTATCATTTCTATTTCATTATTTTCATTTTTGTGTCAGATTTTGAAATATATTACAATTTTAAGTCCTTTATGGGAATATATATACAGGTTGCTTCAAAATAAGTACTACATGTATAAAGATTTTTCCTTTTTAAACTTTTTGAAATACAGTACTTATTAATCAAAGACATTCATTGTGTACTAAACTTGAAAGTCCCTCTATTAGTTTTATAATGTAATGTTATGTTTTTAGTCATGATCATGATTATTGTTTAAATATAAAAAAAAAAATAAATGATATGAAAATCATAATTAACTGACAATAATTAAAGAATAACTCTTTTAACATGATGTATCAGTTATTTTATTTTCAACTGTTATTTAAGATTTTCATTTAAATTTGAAAAATATTCCTTTTTTAAAGCAGCCATTTTGTTTTGGTCAACTATAATATTCAGGTGTGCAACATGTGAGCAACTGCTCATATGAGCAATCTAATAAAATGCACATGTGAAACAAAAGCTCATATGAGCAGTTGCACGTGAGGTTTTTAACATGCAAATTAGGTTAGTTTCATATGTGCAATTTTTTTGCTCACAAAATGCTCACCTAATTTGCATGTTAAAAAACTCGTGTGCAATCATGTTAGTTTCTAACGTGAGCATCTTATGTGCAACTTATGTGCAACATGTTAGCACTTTTTGGTAAGGGGAGTCCCAAAAACAAAATAATAGCCTTGCCAGACGTCATAATTATTTGGACTAGGCGCGAAACAGACCTGATCCATTTACATCCTGGGGCTAACTTCAACCTTTACAGTTAATAAAGAGAGAGAGAGTATTAGATTTTGATTTTTATCAAATGGACCTTTGAAAGTGGAATTGAAATATGACTAGTCTGGGACCTTTATTCTTGAAAGCAAATGTTAATCTTACTCAGTTACTGGTGTTAAAACTGATTAGTCCAAGATTGCTCTGACGTCCAACGGCTGTTTGCCACAACTTGCACAAGCTGGCTGTGGCTGTGCCAGCGTGGGTCCCTCAGTCCAATCATTTCTGGCGAAACAGCCGTTGGATGTCAGAACAAAATCGGATTAAAACTATATAAGGATTATCTTCATGGTCAACATAATTTTACGTATATAATTTATTAATTTGATATTATATACTCATGATACTGTAGTTGTGTTGATGTTGTCGTGTATTTTTCGGGCATTGAATGGATTACTTACTCGAAAAATAGTTGTGATCATTGCAGTAAGTCGATGCTTTGGTCCATCGGGCATGTTGACTCTTCGACACCTTCAGATATGTTTTAGATTTAAAGCCATGGTTATGTATTCTTGTCATAACTGCAGCTACCAAACGTTACGTTACAGCAGACGACTGTTGTTGTTTACAAATGGCGCCGGAAATCATACGATGTCGTAATCGTGCGATTGCAAGATTGTTTCCATAAAACAACACTAAATCAACTTTCATTTAAAACAAAAGTTTCAATATATTCAATCTTTTAATAAATTTTATATTTATTGTTTATTTGTACAATAATGAGTTTCGTACTTTACCGACAGTTCGAGTTGCGCAGAAAATTCAAATTCGTCAGGTTCATATCTCCTTAATGTATTTTTTCAGTAATAAATACTGTTTAAACTAAAAAAAAAATGTGCAATCTTGACAGGAAATTAATAGTTTTCCAAATGGAAAAGACCTGCCTGTTTTAATTTTTTGGCAAGTAATTTGCAGTTACATTAATCTACTTCAGTATATCAACATGCTTGTAGTAAGTAATTGTTGTAATATATTCAATTGTATATTTATATATGAATTGAAATTACAAATTGATTCTTTCTGTTTTAGGGAGAATTTAAAGTGACTGAAAGAAGTTACACAATGGCAGAAGTAACAAAAGCTTTGAATGAAAACAGGGTTAGTGTTTACAAGATTTATTAACAACAAATTTAAATTTATTCTCAATTCTTCTGTGAGATGTTATGGAGTTAGTAATCATTGTATCCATTCATTTGTTGATCTTGAAATTTACAGTAATAATTGATGTAGTGGTTACTGTACTACTTTGTCAGTCAGTAATTTTATAACGTAATTCAATGTTCTCCCCAGAAATTTTGGATAGCATCACATTTTGCGTAAAAAAAATAACTGTATTTTTAGCTCACCATCACCTGGCGTCCGTCGTCGTCCGTCGTCTGTCGTCGTCTGTCGTCGTAAACTATTTCAAGAATCTTCTCCTCTGAAACTACTGGACCAAATACTTTCAAACTTTAACTGAATGTTCCTTAGGGTATCTAATTTATAAATTGTATCCGAAGTTTTGATCTATCAACAAACATGGTCGCCATTGCTAAAAATAGAACATAGGGGTCAAATGCAGTTTTTGGCTTATAACTCAAAAACCAAAGCATTTAGAGCAAATCTGACAGGGTATTATTGTTTATCAGGTCAAGATCTATCTGCCCTGAAATTTTCAGATGAATCAGACAACCCGTTGTTGGGTTGCTGCCCCTGAATTGGTAATTTTAAGGAAATTTTGCTGTTTTTGGTTATTATCTTGAATATTATTATAGATAAAGATAAACTGTAAACAGGAATAATGTTCAGCAAAGTAAGATTTACAAATAAGTCAACATGACGGAAATGGTCAGTTGACCCCTTTAGGAGTTATTGCCCTTTATAGTCAATTTTTAACCATTTTTCGTAAATCTTAGTAATCTTTTACAAAAATCTTCTCCTCTGAAACTACTGGGCCAAATACTTCCAAACTTTAACTGAATGTTCCTTAGGGTATCTAGTTTGTAAATTGTATCCGAAGTTATGATCTATAAACAAACATGGTCGCCATTGCTAAAAATAGAACATAGGGGTCAAATGCAGTTTTTGGCTTATAACTCAAAAACCAAAGCATTTAGAGCAAATCTGACGTTGGGTAATATTGTTTATCAGGTCAAGATCTATCTGCCCTGAAATTTTCAGATGAATCAGACAACCTGTTGTTGGGTTGCTGCCCCTGAATTGATAATTTGAAGGAAATTTTGCTGTTTTTGTTTATTATCTTGAATATAATTATAGATAGAAATAAACTGTAAACAGCAATAATGTTCAGCAAAGTAAGATCTTCAATTAAGTCAATATGACCAAAATTGTCAATTGACCCCTTAAGGAGTTATTGCCCTTTAAAGACTTTTTTCACAATTTGTTCATCATGTTGACTTACTTTAAAAAATCTTCTTCTTTTAAACTGCGGTATCAATTTCAGCCAAACTTAGGCTAAATGAGTTTCAGAGTATCTAGTATAAATTTTATATTTTATTTCCTTGTATGTCAAGAAACATAGCTGCTATGGCTAAAATAGAACATAGGAGAAAATGATTTTTTTTTTTTTTTGCTTTTGAAGAAAATAGGACGATTCAAAGAACTTTTAAATAAATTGAAAAGCCAAAATAATCATTGATGAGAGATTTAACCAAAATAATTAAGGTGAGCGATTCAGGCTCTTAAGAGCCTCTTGTTTATATTTTTCTTAGAATATCTCAACTGTATTATGGAATTTTGATTTAACTGTTTTTGCAAATATTTTTTTTTTTATTAACAGTGTAAACGTTTGTAAGAACAAACAAAACAAAGTCTCTTATAAAAATCAAATATTTTGCAGCTATGTATAGTTTATAATTGTCTCTATAGAATCTAGTTTATAAAATGAATGATCTGTGTTGGACCATGTTCATTCCATTATGTATGATATTAGTATGTTGTCTTTTTTAACTGAATTGATTTTTGCATGTTTTACCCTCTGTTTTTTGTGTTGACCATTATCTGTTTTCAGCAGTGTTTAATTTAGTTTTGATGTTTGACATGTAATTGTTTTGTTTTATTTTAGACATTGTTATCAGCTATTTTTTTTACCAAGATTCTTTTTTAGCTCACCTGGCCCAAAGGGCCAAGTGAGCTTTTCTCATCACTTGGCGTCCGGCGTCCGGCGTCCGTCGTCCGTCGTCCGTCGTCTGTCGTCTGTCGTCGTCCGTCGTCCGGCGTCGTTAACTTTTACAAAAATCTTCTCCTCTGAAACTACTGGGCCAAATCAAACCAAACTTGGCCACAATCATCATTGGGGTATCTAGTTTAATAAATGTGTGGCGTGACCCGGTCAACCAACCAAGATGGCCGCCACGGCTAAAAATAGAACATAGGGGTAAAATGCAGTTTTTGGCTTATAACTCAAAAACCAAAGCATTTAGAGCAAATCTGACATGGGGTAAAAATGTTTATCAGGTCAAGATCTATCTGCCCTGAAATATTCAGATGAATCGGTCAATCGGTTGTTGGGTTGCTGCCCCTGAATTGGTAATTTTGAGGAAATTTTGCTGTTTTTGGTTATTATCTTGAATATTATTATAGATAGAGATAAATTGTAAACAGCAATAATGTTCAGCAAAGTAAGATCTACAAATAAGTCAACATGACCAAAATGGTCAGTTGACCCGTTTAGGAGTTATTGCCCTTTATAGTCAATTTTTAACCATTTTTCGTTAATTAAAGTAATCTTTTACAAAAATCTTCTCCTCTGAAACTACTGGGCCAAATTAATCCAAACTTGGCCACAATCATCTTTGGGGTATCTAGTTTAAAAAATGTGTGGCGTGACCTGGTCAACCAACCAAGATGGCCGCCACAGCTAAAAATAGAACAAAGGGGTAAAATGCAGTTTTTGGCTTATAACTCAAAAACCAAAGCATTTTGAGGAAATCTGACATGGGATAAAAATGTTTATCAGGTCAAGATCTATCTGCCCTGAAATTTTCAGATGAATCGGTCAATCGGTTGTTGGGTTGCTGCCCCTGAATTGGTAACTTTGAGGAAATTTTGCTGTTTTTGGTTATTATCTTGAATATTATTATAGATAGAGATAAATTGTAAACAGCAATAATGTTCAGCAAAGTAAGATCTACAAATAAGTCAACATGACCAAAATGGTCAGTTGACCCGTTTAGGAGTTATTGCCCTTTATAGTCAATTTTTAACCATTTTTCGTAAATTAAAGTAATCCTTTACAAAAATCTTCTCCTCTGCAACTACTGGGCCAAATTAATCCAAACTTGGCCACAATCATCTTTGGGGTATCTAGTTTAAAAAATGTGTGGCGTGACCTGGTCAACCAACCAAGATGGCCGCCACCGCTAAAAATAGAACATAGGGGTAAAATGCAGTTTTTGGCTTATAACTCAAAAACCAAAGCATTTTGAGGAAATCTGACATGGGATAAAATGTTTATCAGGTCAAGATCTATCTGCCCTGACATTTTCAGATGAATCGGTCAATCGGTTGTTGGGTTGCTGCCCCTGAATTGGTAATTTTGAGGAAATTTTGCTGTTTTTGGTTATTATCTTGAATATTATTATAGATAGAGATAAACTGTTAACAGCAATAATGTTCAGCAAAGTAAGATCTACAAATAAGTCAACATGACCAAAATGGTCAGTTGACCCCTTTAGGAGTTCTTGCCCTTTATAGTCAATCTTTAACCATTTTTCATAAATCTAAGTAATCTTTTACAAAATCTCCACTGAAACTACTAGGCCACAATCATCTTTGGGGTATCTAGTTTGAAAAATGTGTCCGATGACCTGGCCATTCAACCAAGATGGCCGCCACGGCTAAAAATAGAACATAGTGGTAAAATGCAGTTTTTGGCTTATAACTATGAAACCAAAGCATCTAGAGCAAATCTGACAAGAAGTTAAATTGTTAATCATGTCAATATCTATCTGCCCTGAATTTTTCAGATGAATTGGACAACTGGTTGTTGGGTTGCTGCCCTCCAATTGGTAATTTTTAAAGAAATTTTGCCGTTTTTGGTTATCTTGAATACTATTATAGATAGCGATAAACTATAAACAGCAATAATGTTCAGCAAAGTAAGATCTACAAATAAGTCAACATGACCTAAATGGTCAATTGACCCCTTAAGGAGTTATTGCCCTTTATAGTCAATTTTTAACAATTTTCATTAATTTGGTAAATTTATGTAAATTTTTACCAAATATAGTTCTCTGTTACTAATGGGCAAAGTTCATTATAGATATAATTGTAAGAAGCAAAATCGTTCAGTAAAGTAAGAACTTCAAACACATCACCATCACCAAAATACAATTTTGTCATGAATCCATTTGTGTCCTTTGTTTAATATGCACATAGACCAAGGTGAGCGACACAGGCTCTTTAGAGCCTCTAGTTTCTTTTGTTTTCTTTTCTTTGTTATACCTGACTTTTTATATCTTACTCTGGTCCTACTTATTTTTTAAACAATTAAGTAGTGATAAAAAGTCATAATTTTGAGCTTCATTTATTGTATGCAGTATTTTTGTATATTTAAATAAAAATAAAACTTTAGACTTTTTAAAAAGTAATTTGTTTTTGTGGCAACATTGCTTAGTTTTGCACGACATCATTTGTTTCCATATAAAAATAAAACTTTGATGAATGAAAGATATGTTGTACTTCTGCAAATTGATATTATGTTTCATAATTCTGAAATTTTCAGTAAATGTAAAGGACTTCATAAAATATGTTATGAGTTAAGTACTCTAATAGGATTACTGCTATACTACAAAACTTTTAATTTGTTTTGATTCCTAGGGTTATAACAGTTCTATGCAAAATCATGTCAAGGGCAATAACTTATTTTTGATGTCACAATTGAAAAAAACGTTCACATGTCAGTCAGTATATGATTGGTGTATTAGATCAAAAGGTCATGTTTGGTTTTCATAGATGGAGAGAGGAGAAGGATTATTTCCCCTTTTAAGAAACTATTTCTCTTTTTTATTTTCAAATTCAAAATTTCACAATAAATGAATACTTATTATTTTTATGTAACTGGGTAACATTTAGATTTAATATTGATATTTTTTTAACAAAGACAGTTTTTAAATTAGTTCTAAACAGAATACTTAAAAGGAAAAACGAGCCCCTTATGATTATTATTGAGATTGACCTGAGAAATCAGATTTTATTAGTGCCATTTCAGTTCCATTTTAATATTTCGTGTACTATGTGTTTGAATTTGTATTATGTGTATTCATCATTATTTGTGTGGTACCAATATTTTTCGGAATTGTTGGTACATTTATAGAGGAACCATCAAATTTAATTTCCAATGGAATATGAACTCTCTACAGGCACTTTTTTTAATTCCATGAATTTTACAATTTTTCCTCATTTTTCAAAATTTGAAAATAAATGAATCAACAGTAGTTGCTATTATGGTTTCAGATTGTTTTTTCATAATTGTTCTGGTTTTGGGGATTTTTTTAGGTATTTGTTTTATATTTTTAGCTCACCTGGCCCGAAGGGCCAAGTGAGCTTATGCCATCACTTGGCGTCCGTCGTCGTCCGTCGTCGTAAACTATTTCAAGAATCTTCTCCTCTGAAACTACTAGGCCAAATACTTCCAAACTTTAACTGAATGTTCCTTAGGGTATCTAGTTTATAAATTGTATCCGAAGTTTTGATCTATCAACAAACATGGTCGCCATTGCTAAAAATAGAACATAGGGGTCAAATGCAGTTTTTGGCTTATATCTCAAAAACGAAAGCATTTAGAGCAAATCTGACATGGGGTAAAAATGTTCATTAGGTCAAGATCTATCAGCCCTGAAATTTTCAGATGAATCAAACAACCCATTGTTGGGTTGCTACCACTTAATTGGTAATTTTAAGGAAATTTTGCAGTTTTTGGTCATGCAGACTCTAGAAGGGAGCTATATAACAATCACCTTGTCCATTCTTAATATAGGAATTTAAAAAGTAAAACTTTATACAATGAAAAGTTTTCTATGTTAAAATTTATTGTTGAAATTGGGTTACCTAAAATATTAGAAATTTGAAATGTATCAAAAAATTTTAAATATGGATGGATTTTTTTGATTCCAGCAATTTGAAACTGAAGGAAATATTTTTAGGTACAAAAGACAAGTAAACAAATATTGGTTAACAAAGAAAAGAGCATACCGTATTCAGTTTAAAGGGGTAAAGGGTGTGTGGATGGGAGTCCTGTATGAGAGGAAAGGGGTGCAATTGGCTGTAATGGTAAAATTGTCTACATAGTGAGGGGAATTTTGTTTTTGACAATTTTATGCAAGAAAACTATATCAGTTTTGGTATGTCCTCTACAATCCGACCTGAATCTGCTATTGGTGTATTTAATTTCATTAAAAAATCCTTGGGTTCACAACAGTTTTTGGTTTTAAAGTAAGAATAACAATGAACTCAGCTGTAAGCCTTTTAGAAAAGTGTAGTTATTTTCATCTTATTCTTAACATTCTTGTATCATGACAAATGGTACTATTATGTAGTTTTGTGGTTAAATTTTAATTAGGTTTTTTTTGTTGCAGCTAATTGTTATCAATAAAATTGTGTGCCACTAGGAGATTTGTTAAATTTGGTGTTTGTTTTTATTCTGCCTGTCTATTAGGTTTAAATAAAGGCAACAGTAGTATACCGCTGTTCGAAATTCATTGTTTAAGTTTGTTGTCGAACAACTGTGCTATTTATATATGAATGCGAACGAGATTTATTTTGATTCTTGAAAGATAAAACAATATAGATTTTTACCCCTCTTTAGAGAAAAAAAATAACATAAAAACAGACAGAAAGCAGATAAGATATATAAGGAGCATATACATATAGTCTTGTATTTTTTAATTTTAGTTTCTTGTGTACAATTTGGAAATTAGTATGGCGTTCATTATCACTAAACTAGTATATATTTGTTTAGGGGCCAGCTGAAGAACGCCTCCGGGTGCCGGAATTTCTCGTTACATTGAAGACCTGTTGGTGACCTTCTGCTGTTGTTTTTTCTATGGTCGGGTTGTTGTCTCTTTGATACATTCCCCATTTCCATTCTCAATTTTATGTATAACAATGCCAAGATACAGCACATGCATATTGAAATACATACAAAGCACTACAAATGTTTTTAAACTCATTTATACATGCTTAATCCATCCAAGTCACAATTTATAAAAGTAAACCATTATAGGTCAAAATATGGTCTTCAACAAATGTCTGAACTATATAAAGATGAGAATTAAGGACAACACTTCATGTCATTGTTCAGAGTTCTGGAAAAGTGGTGGTCGAAGGTTTTGACCACCAAAAGTTTGTAAAGGACTGACACAATTTTGGTATTTTGCAGTAGATTTATTAGTGAGGACCAGCATATTTTCTTCAAGGACATCAACCATGACCAGTGTGGAAAAAAGATATTGAGATTATTGGACCTTTATTTGCTAATTTGTATGTTATTTGCAAGTTTCTCTATGCAAATTACAAAAATGTAATTATAAACCTAGTAGTACAAGTATGTTCTATTTCTGTCATATTGCAGAACATGATTGATTGGTTGTTCAAGGCCGTAACTACCCTTGAGGCAAGTGAGGCAATTGCCTCACTAAAATTTCGACACTGATAAATTTTTTTATACATATATATAAATATAATAGTCATTTGTTGTTCTGTCTCAACCTTAATTTCTACAACTTGTCACCATTCCTTTTAAACTATTCTTCCTGGATATAACTCAGCATCTCTACGGGTGATGTTTCTCGATCACATTAACCTAGTAACGATAATCATCATGGATCTCTAGTTAAAAACAGGCTCATGCAGAAAAATCTAGAAAAGCGACACTGAAGGTAAAGAAGGAATATTCTAGTAAACTATTTTTGTGAACAGAGTCTGAGTATTGCATATAACTTCATTAGAACAATCCAAAAACGATAAGTAGACTGACAAATCAAGTACTGGTCTTCGGAAGGGGGCAGTCCTGTCTGCGTATTCATTTCTCCATTTCACCAACTTTTGACAAATAAAGTACTGGGTATCGCAAGGGGGCAGTCCTGTCTGCGTATTCATTTCACGAACTTTAACCTTTCTCTTTACAGATAAATAAAATATAAATAATATGAAACATGCATGGATTAGTTTTTATCCATGTTTCTTTAACCTTAAAAATTGAAAGAATATCCATATTCCAATTTGATATTATTGAGGAATTGTAGAACCGTTAACACAGGATGTTGTCTTTACTTATTCGGGACTAGGGAATTTCATTTCTTTATATTCTGGGTTTCGTAATCGTACACCCCCAATCCTAACCCCTAAATTTATAGATTCTGAAACTAAAATATCTCCAACTATTTCTAGAAATAATTTGAAATTATGGACCTACATGTAAACGTCAAAAACTCCATTCCAATTCCCCTGTACCCATATCATGTATACTTACTCTATAGATAGAATCATATACATGTATCTTATCTCATTCTATCCCTAGTTTGTCTACTCTTTGTCAGCATAAAAGCGAGTTTAATATTTTGTAACTGCGACTGTATGATAGTGCTTACAGGAAAGCTTAATTCCCTTTTGGAAACAAAACTGTTACTACCGATGCTGCTACCGAATTGCTGATGGAGAAGGAATTGGAAGAAGACATTGATCATTGTGTTGATGATAATGTGCTACCTTTTGAAACACAGACTGCCCTGAAACGACTGAAAACTTGGCAAAGAGCATGCATGAGTGGCGAGAGATTGTGCGGTCTTGCCATGCTCCATTTTCATCGCGATAAGGATATCAGCAGACCAAATTATGATTCTAAAACGATTTGACTGAACCGGCCATAGAAAACTTTGGCAAATTCTACTGAATCGATGTTTGTTCTATGATCTGGCAGCAGACTCAAATCAGTGATATTTGGATGATTATCTTACATATACATTAAATAAAGTTGTTAAAAATTGGTGTTAGTAAAAGTCTTAAAATATGAAAAATTTATATAAAAAGTGTCCAAATTCAAAACATTATCAAACTCTCTAAAAATGCTTAGAATGCAGGATTTTGCACCATTCATTTCATACCCTCCAAAAAAAATTTCGACTCGCTTCGCTCGGCTCAATTATTTTGCCTCACTAAAATAAGATGCCTAGTTACGGCCTTGTTGTTGGTTGATTAATGTCCAGTTGCGTTGCAGAAGAAAAGTTAAGATCTTACATTTAGGTTACTAGTATGTTAAAAATATTATTAGAACTAAAATATCAATATTAAAGACTTGAAAAATGGAAATTTATAATGAAAATGATTCATTATTGATTTTTTTGTGTGTAGCTAATTGGTTATGAAATTGTATATAGTCTAGTGTTTGTTCTGATATTACCTGTCTATTAGGAACACCTTTGTTGTCAAACAGCTATTCTATTTATAGTTTCTCACTTCCTATGTTTATATTTCAGTGCTCTAGCTAGAAATCAAAAGGGGCAGGGTGCCAGTGGAGGGCAGGGCACTTTTTATGATAAGAAAAGGCACTGCTCATTTTTTTGTCTACGTTTCTGTGTGTATCACGAGTTAACGAATCTCTTTTTTTTTACTGTATGTATATGTTGTTTTTTTTAAATAAAGATGCTTTTCAACTATAGTCTTTATTTCATTATTTGTGTAGTTATGAATGATATAGTACATTTTCATCAACGTATTATGTTTTTACAGTTTATCTAACTCATTATCAAAGAATATGTGTTTTTTTTTTTATCTATATAAGGAATGTTAGCTAAAATACTTGATATGATCTGAAACTGAGAGCATTACTAATTTAATAAAATTGAGAAAGGAAATGGTGAATATGTCAAAGCGACAACCACCCGACCATAGAGTAAACAACAGCCGAAGGCAACCAATGGGTCTTCAATGTAGCGAGAATTCCCGCACCCGTAGGTGTCCTTCAGCTGGCCCCTAAAATATGCATAATAGTACAGTGATAATGGACGTCATACTAAACTCCGAATTATACACAAGAAACTAAAATTTAAAATCATACAAGACTAACAAAGGCCAGAGGCTCCTGACTTGGGACAGGCGCAAAATTGCGGCGGGGTTAAACATGTTTATGAGATCTCAACCCTCCCCCTATACCTCTAGCCAATGTAGAAAAGTAAAAGAATAACAATACGCACATTAAAATTCAGTTCAAGAGAAGTCCGAGTCTGATGTCAAAAGATGTAACAAAAGAAAATAAATTAAATGACAATAATACATAAATAACAACAGACTACTAGCAGTTAACTGACATGCCAGCTCCAGACCTCAATTAAACTGATTGAAAGATTATGTCTTCATCATATGAATATCAGGTACAATCCCTCCCGTTAGGGGTTTAGTATCATACTATCATAAAATATATGAGAAGAACATAACCCGTGTCATGCCAACAACTGTTTTTTTAGAAATAAATGTGTTTAGTTCCGATGCAAAGACCCTATCAGTGAATCAATGTTAAAGCCAAAATATGCAATCTTTAATGACCTGACAACAGTATCGTAACTATATCCCCTTTTAATAAGTCTATTTAAAGGTTTTGTTAGTTTCTGAGGAGAATACTGACATTTTTGTGCTTTATAAAGAATATTTCCATAAAATTTTGGATGTGAAATACCTGAAATACCTGGATGTGAAATACCTGAACAATGTTAAGAACATGGATTGCTAAAAGTATAATTATCAAGTAGAAATTGCAATATATATTTTTTAATACCTGGATGTGAAATACCTGAACAATGTTTAGAACATGGATTGCTAAAAGTATAATTATCAAGTAGAAATTGCAATATATATTTTTTAATATGTTCAAAGACAGTTAATATCTTTAAGGTAACATTATTATGTTATTATATATTCAATTGGTAATTTATTCCTTTTTTTGATACTAGATAATATTTTTAGAGCATACATTTGTAATAAGCTAAAACAGGGGAAGTAACTCCAAAATCAATTTCCACCACGTTTGGGTTAATTAAAAACTGTGCTTGTCGCTAACAAGTTGAGATGGAAGGCATTTCTGTAAAGGCATAGTTTTATTTTGATGACTTACATTCAATTCTAAAGTCATGAAAGTCTTCATTTATATACGCTCTTCCATTGTGACTTGGAGATCGAAAATGCCGACCCAAGCTAAACACACTCGCTGACACATTCATCAAAAGTATGACAAAAAGATACATTGTCCTAATTAAATTACCTAGTTATTAACACCTTTGAAGTCTTTATCATTGTAATTGATTGTAATGACATGATTAACCTGGGGGCAATCACACAGGTGTCATATATGTAATTAACTTGGAGATCAGAAATCGATGAAACAAAATTTTACCAAAACGCCACAAGATAATTTTGGAAAAAGACGTCAGGGCAGAAGGGCGCGGCCGAGGGCACCCAGGGCGCGGCGCCCTTCTATTTTGGGCTAGCGAGACCACTGTATTTGTATTATGGATTAAGGGGTAGATTTGGTTTAAGTAAATAAGAAATTGATTGTAACTGAAATTTTTTAAGCATGTGAGTGCAACTGACCAATATGTACTAATTGATAGATCTGCCACACTCCTCTGATTTGTATCTTATATTTGAATAACATATGTCAGGCAATATTTCCAGTTACAGTGATTATAATGATTATATGAGCAAATCGGTTTGATATTGATTTTTCCATTGATATCATTCAATGCTCTTCAACTTCGTTCTTTATTTGGCCTTTTAAACTTTTTTTGAATTCGAGCGTTACTGATGAGTCTTTTGTAGACGAAAACGCGTATCTGGCGTACATACAAAATTTAGTCCTGATAGCTATGCTGAGTTTATATTTGAATAATTTTTAAATAACAAAATTGTACATAGAAGTATAATATTGACAATAACATACTTCGAATCCATGCTATGTACAAGGATAATTAAGATATTTCGTGATATGATATTGGACACATGCTGAAAAAAAGAAATAATACATGACATAATTCAAAAGTTATGTATCTAAAATGCGACCAGTTTCTTATTGCATTATTTTTTTGAACTCTTGTTTTCATTCAATTTATACTTATTTTAAACCTCCGAGTCATAATATATAATTTTAAATATCGAGTTTCAAAATTATCGTTTTCAAAAGTCATCACTAAATATAGCAGGCTTATGATTTAGTACGCCAGTCCCTCATTTTGTATTATTTTAAGACTCATCACGGGTAATCGACCGAAACAGCTGAATGGTCAAATATGAATATGGAAGTTGGAAGAAAGAGTCAAGACGATTAAATAAAAGGAAATAATTTCTGAAGAAAAGTTTGAAATCATGTTTGATCTTAATCATAATTTCAGCGGTTTAAAAAAAAACTACATTTAAACGACGTATGCTTTTCAGTATCGAAAAAGGTACTTTAAATATGAAATTGGCTTCAAAACTATATGTGCTCAGGTTGCGCGCGTGTATTTCTTAATTGTCGCAAAAACAAACTAGTTACAATAAACATGGGCTCAGCCATGGGTAGTAATTGCATACACGCCGTACAGTCTTTCAATATTTTGAAACAGAAGAATACGTATATGCTTAGCCTAGTGTATTATTGCATTCTTACACACCTTCATGCAAGACATTAAAGAGTTTCTTACATTTTTTTCATTTAAAATCTAGTGGCGGATATATTTGATCATATTTTTCTCATGGACAATCATACAATCATATTTTCTTATACATAGAATATAGATATTTAACAATTATTACAAAATTCACGTTGGTATTTTATCAATTGATGATAATTCAGTTGTCAATCATGATAATTGTATAATAATACAATACAATCAGTTAGACAATGTACATCAGGAGATGTTTGATAGTAAACTGATGACTTCAGGCCCCATCGACATTTAGGAAACCACAACATTTCTGAAATTGATAAAAAAAAAATAAGCAAATATTTGAGGAGGGGAATATTTAGTAAAACACATATCTGTTTAACGACTTGATATGTTAAAAACGGGAAGTCAAGAACTGGTTTCTATATGAGAAGGTCAAAAACATTAATGGCAAATAGTTCTCTGATTTAGCTATAGTCATAGCGCGTGAGTCTGGATTTTAAACAGATTGCTGGATGGCATATCAAAATGTAAAAACTATGAAAGCATCCTTGTATTTTTATCTTGATTTCCTCTATAGACAATTGCTGCCTATACACGGAAGCTATTAAACTAAATGTTCCAAATAATTTAGATGAAGTCACCCCTTAAAAGGTTTCTACTGACACAATCACAGTCCTGGTTGATTGTTTAAAAATATCTGTGTGACAGATAACCACGGGTGTGTTCCACTCATCTTTGCAATAAGCCAGTTTTCGCTTTCTTCAATGCGGAATAACCCAATGCGACTAATCGTCGAATTTATAGTAACAGGTGCAATAAGCGTAATAGGAATTGATTACTCGTCTTTGACACATAAATCATCTCCCCTTTTTGTGCAGTTTATTTGTCTTGTGCCTGCATGTGTGTGCACATATATGCATTATTACTTGTCTCGACGACTTGGAGAGACTTTGTACCTATTGTATAATTGCATAGACATTTGGGTATTGTTGAAGGCAGTGATTTGACCTTTTAATGATTTTTTTTTTGTGAAGTAGGGTTATTATCTCCATTACTTTTCTTAATAACTTTAAATATTTTCCGGCTTTTGAAATATTTGCATCGATTGAGACCTGAAGCAGTGATGCAGCTGAGAAGTGACGTCTTCTTGAAAGCACCAACATAATCCACGACATCAAAACATGTAAATACCATAAGTTCCAATAAGTATTGCCTCTAGTTTGCTCCACTCACGGGAATAATATGTGATAATAAATTAATCAGGTTGTTTAGTTTAGTTTAAACATATTTTATTTGCATAAGTAGCAAAAGGGATTGGACACAAGTTATAACAACATTAGAGACGTCCTCTCCCAATATAAATATAAACACAAAGTACATTAGATAATGGCGAAAAAAAAGAAGAAAAACATAGTAGTAATGCATGTAATACATACTTCAAACAAAAATTAGAAAAAAAAAGAAAAAAAAAATACAATATAATAAGGAATAATAATGAAACAACTGGACTGGAGTGAAAGGTTGTAAAGTAGAAATTTAGAACGTTAATTGATTGTTTTAAATCTTTGTGTTATTCTGATATAAGATTGTACGGACTCAAAAATGTCTTTGTTTTGCTGAAAAGAAAGGTCACCGTCACCAGCTAATAGAAGCTCAATGGATATAGCATAACGTTCTAATTTTGAAAACAGTATTTCTCTTGCTTCGTTGTGAAAAGCGCACTCTAAAAAATAGTGTATACTATCCTCAACAGGGTGGCCACAGCTGCATGCCGGACTTGGTTTAATATTAACACGATGTAAATCTGAATTTAAAGAACTGCACATGTTTCTCAAACGTGTATGAATGATATTAAGTTTTCTATCCCCACAACTAAAATAGGAAGGTGGCTGTATCAATTTTGACTTCATCTTTCGTTTAAAAATATTTATATTTTTGGACGTACGTATGTCGGGGGTAAGTCTATTCCATTCAATAGTAGTGGATGGGAAAAAGGATTTTCTAGTTATGTCTAGTCTATAACCGGGTACTACATAATTATTACTGTTTCGCAAATCGTAGTTAGATACTTGACCAACAAGCGGGGGCATTAAATCACAGAGATAATCAGGGGCAGTCCCATCATGTAAAGAATAGAACATATTGAGCTTTCTGGATTTTCTTCTGTCCACAAGCAATTGCCAGCCAGTTTCAAAATATATAGCTTCCCGACTAGCAAACACGGGCAACCCAGTTACTAACCTCCCTGCTTCTAACTGAACATGTTCTAAATTGTCGGCTTCTTGTTGAGTACAACCATCCCATAACTCACATGCATATTCCATAACGGGTCTTATAAAAGTTAAATATATACGAGCAAGTTGTGGGGGGAAGGGGTATTATCAAAAAGACTAAATTATGTATTTAACAGATTTTGTAACAATTTTACACATATATGATACACATTTATTCAACAATATACATTGTTGTTGTACATGGAAGTCATTTGATACATTTGCACATCTACAGATTTTGTCATTTTCATCCAACTACAAACATCGTCCTTAATTTGAATGACATATTTGCCACTGGACGTTTATAACCGATATTATTGTTTATTAGGTGTAAATAGTTTATAATTTAGTACGCCAGACGCGCGTTTCGTCTACATAAGACACATCAGTGACGCTCATTTCAAAAAAGTTATAAAGGCAAACAAGCACAAAGTGGAAGAGCATTAATGATCCAAAATTCCAAAAAGTTGTGCCAAATACGACTAAGGTTATTTATTCGTGTGTCAAGCAAATCTTAGCTTTTTGTAAGTTTGTTGTCAAACAACTATTCTAGTGTTGACAGCTTTCAATGTTTATATTAACCTATTAAGTAATTAGTAGGTACACTTTTGGTATTTAGCTATGACCTTAGATCTGGTCCTAATTAACAAATTCTTAATGAACATTTATCATTGTCATAGAAAATTGTAGATTAAAGCAATGTCCCTATTTTTTGGTGGCAGCTTTGTGACAAGTACAGCTTTCTCTTAAATGTTAAATTTACTATTCTAATAAATTCAAACTCTGAATGTTTACACTGCCATTACACATGGAATATTTAAACAAAATCATCCAAAACGTACAAACAAAAATAAGTCTGAACATACTACACTACACATAAAAAGTATTACAAACGTATTATAAGCGAATAAGTAACGAATAGGTAACAGGGTATTAACCGAGCGCTGGAACGGGTACATACGCAGTAATAGGGTTATTTCATCTCTAAGAACACATTGTTACCACCTGAGACATGGACATAATTGAAAATCCTTTTCTAAAAGGTGCAATGTACAACAAACGTATTATAAGTGAATAGGTAACGAATAGGTAACAAATAGGTAACAGGGTATTAACCGAGCGCTGGAACGGGTACATACGCGCTAATAGGGTCATTCAATCTCTAAGATCACATTGTTACCACCAGAGACATGAACACAATTGAAAATCCTTTTCTAAAAGGTGCAACGTACAACAAACGTATTATAAGTGAATAGGTAACGAATAGATAACAGGTTAATTACCGAGCGCTGGAACGGGTACATGCGCGCTAATAGGGTCATTTCATCTCTAAGAACACATTGTTACACCAAGAGACATGGGCACAATTGAATTTTTTTTTAAAAGGTGCAACGTACAACAAACGTATTATAAGTGAATAAGTAACAGGGTATTAACCGAGCACTGGAACGGTTGCAATCGCGCTTATAGGGTCATTTCATCTGTAAGAACACATTGTTACCACCAGAGACATGAACACAATTGAAAAACGATTTAATTCAAAGTGCAACCGTATACTCCGCGCACTAAAAACGAATAAGTAACAGATGTGCATATAGAGAAAAACTATGTGCATATAGAGAACAAGTATGTGCGTATAGAGAAAAAGTATGTGCATATATAGTAAAACTATGTGCATATATAGAAAAACTATGTGCATATATAGAAAAAGTATGTGCATATAAAGTAAACTATGTGCATATAAAGTAAACTATGTGCATATAGAGAAAAAGTATGTGCATATATAGAAAAACTATGTGCATATATTGAAAAGTATAAGCGTATCTAAAAACAAGTACACATAAGGCAGCTACGGCGTTCCATAAATTTGCATACAAGTGTTAAGGTGGCACGGTAGTATTTGCATTCCAGAATTTAGGTTGCTCTTTTGTGTACCCTACTTAGGTAAATGTATCTAAACAGTGTGATTGGACAAAAAATACAGTATCAACTGAACATACTTTCCCAAACTGAGGGATGAATCAGGTGTAGAAAAATATGAAATAATTTTACATACAGATGAAAATGAATTTTTAAGAATTTTTTTAAATTTTGTATTCACTGCACCATAAAATACCTAAAAGTACCAGTGGCCTTAGGTTTTTAAAAATAGCAAAAAAAGTAAACGGTCATGATACATATTCAAATTCATTTTTAAATAGTAAAATGAAAGTACTTCAGTTAACTGTGAATGTAGAATTTTTTGCAGTGTTAGAAAGTGGTGAAAATTCTAAAAAGGCTATCAATATCCCTTATGGGCCAGGAAATACTACCGTGCCACCTTAAGGGGGGTATATATTTTTACACTAAATCAATAAAGGAACTTTTTTTACCCATGCAATTTGTAAGTTTATCAATAAAAAGTTGATTAAGGGCAACTATGATAAAAACAAGCCTTAAATTCCACCCCTGAGAGTAAAAATTGCTGATTCAGCAAATTTTGGCTGATGTGTAGGTAATAATGTAAAAATTTACCTAGAAAGTAGAACTTCATTATTTTTATGTAACTTGCAAAATATTTTTAATTATAAATGCTCGCTTTAACTTTTCGCAGTGTTTGACACATGTGCAACCACTGAAATTTGAGACACGACATTCTTCGGTTGCATGTACATCCTATTATTTTCACCGAAATAAATAAATTGCATAATTTCTTATTTTTTTCAACACAAGTACAGCTATACTAGTTTTCTTGAGGTTTAATTTGTAGCTCTAATGTAAAATGACACCAGAAGGAGCTTTTGGGGAACTAGTAAGTGGTTAAGGGGTTCTTACTTAGTCATTTATCTCTCATATTGGTCTGAAAAAGAGATAGAAATAGGGGTTTCTGTACATTAACTAGACATTATTTTTGACAAAGAATGTATTTATGATGCTATATCAGCAAGATTAAATGGTTTATTCATTTTCCATGCAAATACCATTAGTTGTTAATATTTTCTGACAGTGAAAAGCACAATAAAGGCAAATTGATTATGTAAGGGGACATAATTTAACTTAATGCATACATGAGAAATGGACAAACAGTCAACTTAGAGATATATTCTAGTACATGTATTGTCAAACAGATTTTGGAATAATAGTTAACTGCAATCTAAAGACTCTTGTTGTATTGTCCTCATAATCTGGAAATGTTTAAAGTGATATAAGGCATGCTGTAAAATGTGGAATGGACTTTAATATCAGTTTTCATGATTTGGTGCTTAAACTGTTTCTTTTTGTCAGATTAACCATAAACATAGTTGGCAATCCAATAATTCCTCCTGAATCACCATGTTTGACTTTTGTGTTGATTTGAAACATAATATATTTGGGTTTTGTTCACTCCTTAAGTAAAAATGGTAAAATGAAAAAAAAGTGAAAATCTGCCAGATGGGGTAGGGATGTAATGTTTCATTTTTTTTTTGGTAAGAAATGACTGCAGACTAGTATTCTTTATTGTAATATGTTCCAAAGTAAGAAGTCTATGAATCATAGGTGTCATGACTGGTTTCAAGTTTGTTATGTCTTGGTTAAGGTGGCACGGTAGTATTTGCATTCCAGAATTTAGGTTGCTCTTTTGTGTACCCTACTTAGGTAAATGTATCTAAACAGTGTGATTGGACAAAAAATACAGTATCAACTGAACATACTTTCCCAAACTGAGGGATGAATCAGGTGTAGAAAAATATGAAATAATTTTACATACAGATGAAAATGAATTTTTAAGAATTTTTTTAAATTTTGTATTCACTGCACCATAAAATACCTAAAAGTACCAGTGGCCTTAGGTTTTTAAAAATAGCAAAAAAAGTAAACGGTCATGATACATATTCAAATTCATTTTTGAATAGTAAAATGAAAGTACTTCAGTTAACTGTGAATGTAGAATTTTTTGCAGTGTTAGGAAGTGGTGAAAATTCTAAAAAGGCTATCATTATCCCTTATGGGCCAGGAAATACTACCGTGCCACCTTAATACATCTATTTACATTTGGGATAAGAGGTAGATAAAATTAAGCAAATGTTATATTTTATACATCTTTCTGTTTCGTATATTACGAGTGTGGGATACACACAGTTTTTATGCCCCACCTACGATGGTAGAGTGGCATTATGTTTTCTGGTCTGTGCGTCCGTCCGTCCGTCCGTCCGTTCGTCCGTCTGTCCCGCTTCAGGTTAAAGTTTTTGGTCAAGGTAGTTTTTGATGAAGTTGAAGTCCAATCGACTTCAAACTTGGTACACATGTTCCCTATGATATGATCTTTCTAATTTTAATGCCAAATCAGAGATTTTACTCCAATTTCACGGTCCAATGAACATAGAAAATGATAGTGCGAGTGGGGCATTCGTGTACTGAGGACACATTTTTGTTACTTTCTGTGTTTTAGGTTTAAGTGTGGTGTCAAACAATTATTCTAGTTTTGACAGGACAGCTATCTATGTTTTTATATTGTGATTTGGATGAGATTGATTTGAGATCAGTGGACAGGTTTTTTAAATCATTTGTCTCCCATGTTAAGAACAAAAATGTGTGAGATATAAATAAAAGACATTCTTAGTCTTGTTTTTTTTAAATTTTAGTTTCTTGTGTATAATTTGGAGTTTAGTATGACGTCCATAATCACTGTACTAGTAGTTAGTCTTGCATGTTTTAAATTTTAGTTTCTTGTGTATAATTCGGAGTTTAGTATGACGTCCATTATCACTGTACTCTTATACATATTTTTTAGGGGCCAGCTGAAGGACACCTACGGAAACGGGAATTCTCGCTACATTGAAGTCCCATTGGTGGCCTTCGGCTGTTGTCTGCTCTATGGTCGGGTTGTTGTCGGTTTGACACATTTAAAACCATTTCCTTTCTCAATTTTATTCTAATACAAATTTGAATGTTTTACATTGATTCTTTTCACATTAACAGTATAAACCTCTTAAGAGCTTTTTACAGAATATAAACAACACGTACATAATATAAAAACAGAAAGCTTGCAGATAAGATATATTAGCAGCGTATATAACAATGCATAGACATTTAAATAAACTCATCATAGATACCAGGACTAAAACTTGTATATACGCCAGACGCGCGTTTCGTCTACAAAAGACTCATCAGTGACGCTCGAATCCAAAAAAGTTAAAAAGGTCAACAAAGTACGAAGTTGAAGAGCTTTGAGGACCAAAATTCCTAAAAGTGTTGCCAAATACAGCTAAGGTAATCTGTGCCTGAGGTAGAAAAGCCTTAGTATTTCAAGCACAGGCATATACATGTACATTAAATGCGCTACTTAAGATTTTGTAAAACGAATCATAACTGAAATTTAAGCACAACGTTCATTTTCTGTTACATTATAAGAGATTTTCCACTTTTACTATGTCAATATAATAAAGTCAACAGAATCCTATTCTATATTGCCAAATGCATGAAAATATTTGAGTGTTCAAAGTTCTCTAAAAGTGATGGTCGAAGATTTGACAACTAAAATTTTGTAAAGGACCGACAGTATTGTTATTTTGCAGCTGAAATGATAATAAAGAACAGGAGATTTTCTTCAAGGTCCACCAGGAAAAACATTCTGAGATTATAAGACTCTGTTTTGACGATTGTTTTGTGTGTTATTTGTAATTGTTAAAAAATGTACTTCACTTTTTCCCTAATTTTATTATAAATCTTAGTGGAACAAGTATGAAGCTAATCCATTTCTGTCATTTTGTCAAATACGATTGATTGATTGTGGGTTGATTACTGTCCACTGGTTTTACAGAAGAACAGTTAGATGAGACCTTGGGCTCATGTTGACAAAAAAATTATAAGAATTGAAAATTCAAATGGAATTGACTAGAACTTTATAATGAGATGAGTCCTCATCATGTTGTTGCAGCATATTAGCGGGAATTTCTCGTTACATTGACGACCTGTTGGTGACCTTCCGCTGTTGTTTTTTCTATTGTCGGGTTGTTGTCTCTTTGAAACATTCCCCATTTCCATTCTCAATTTTATTATGTAGTCCTTAGTGTTGACAGTGGGTTATTTGCCATTGATTTTCATACCCCTTCCAAATTTATATCTCCATGTTTAAGGCCTCAAATTGCAAGTAGGGGGTGAAATTACACTGTAAAAAAATTTGGGTCCAGAAGTTTAAAGGAAAGTAGTGATTTGGTCCAGCTGAAAAGGTTAAAAATTAGCACTTCGGAAGCTGTCAAAAGATTTCTAGACGCCCTCAACATAAAATTGTCCATCTTTTGAGTTAGAGCCGATGAAGTTTTCTATAATTTTGATATAATTTGTCCCGAAAGTAGTACAAAACACTGTAAAAGTTTCTTTGAAAAAGCGCAGGTGGGATTTTTTTTTAATTTTCATTTTTGTTCTAAAAGAAATGCACTACGAAATCATTGTGGTCTCGGACCATATTGCTGATAAAATTAAATAAAAATTGGAGTTTGTTTTTATTTTGCCTGTCTATGAGGTACACATTTGTTGTCAAACAATTTTTCTGTCTATTTATAATTTCTTCACTTCCTATGTTTATATTTGTATTATGGATTAAGGGGTGGATTTGGTTTAAGTAAATACGTTATCTTTAACATTTGTCTCACACTTTAAACCAGAGGTGTTGTAGTATTTATAGAATTATAGAAATTAGAAGATTTGGTATGATTCCAATAATACAAGTCTCTACTAGAGACCAGGCCTTGCGGTCATAAAACTTTCGAGCACGATTTTTGTACTCAGACTCAAGAATCAACCAATCAAAATACTGGATTTTGTGTTTCGAGTATGATTTTTGTGCTCCGAGCACTGAGCAAAGTTTTATGACTTTAACCCCAGATGACATAGAAGTTAAGAACTGTAGGTTACCATACACCTTCAACAAGAAGCAAGCTCCATTTGTCAGAATATATTGACACTGTTCTGGCTGAATATGTGTTTGTTAGTGATGCGGATGAACAATTTCATGCCTAGTTTTCACCATAAGACTTCAAAAATTGGTAGTCGCGTCTTCTCAATTGGCAATAAAAGAAATGGATGATAAGAATTTAAAAAAAAAAAGAAATATAGTACACTTAATAAATCTTTGAAAACAAGACCCAAGTTCAAAATGATAAATAGTACGACCTCTTGAAGTCAAATACTGATAGTTTGATAAAAGAGGGACTAAAGATACCCGAGTGACATAATTCAAAAATTATGTATCTGAAAAATGCGACTAGGTTCAGATTGCATGATGTTTTGAACTCTTATTTGCATTCAATTTATACTTATTCAAACCTCCGAGTCATTATAATTTTTAAAAATCGAGTTTCAAATATTCGTTTTACAAAAGTCATCACTAAATATAGCAGGCTTATGATTTACACGGTGTCATTCAGTTTATCGAGAGAAATGATCGTGAAAGAATATCTAACGGCGGTCAAGTATTAAGAGACGATCGTGAAAGTTCTGGCAACGGATCGTGAAAGACATTTAATGTACATTCTAGTTCAGAATCTTTGAAAAAATTGCTTAATTTTCAAAACGCGGAACAAATCCGAACAAAAAAATATGTCGCCGTCGGCAGTCAAAATGGGTTAACTTTCTCAACATACCTGTGAAAGAAGATAAAGAAAATATGAAGTACTTTTTGAAAAAACACAAAAGGCGCAATGCGTGTCTATGAAATTAATTACAAACAACACGCTTTTTGTACCGATAATGGTCATATTTCAGAATATTATGATATATTTGAAATTTAATCTTTGATGTATCTGGTAGTACAGTAAAATTAAAGTATGTTCTTCCATTAAAAGCGTTAATTTGTTTATGAAAACCTTGAATTGAGATTCACTTGTTGTCGAGTAACGAGTTGCGAGTTAAGAAAATCGAGGTGCGAGTTACAAAAGTCGAGTTGCGAGTTAAGAAAGTCGAGTTGCAAGTTACAAAAGTCGAGTTGCGAGTTACGAACGTCGAGTTGCGAGTTACGAAAGTCGAGTTGCGAGTTACAAAAGTCGAGTTGCGAGTTACAAAAGTCGAGTTGCGAGTTAATTAAGAAAGTCGAGTTGCGAGTTAGGAAAGTCGAGTTGCGAGTTACGAAAGTCGAGTTGCGAGTTACGAAAGTCGAGTTGCGAGTTACAAAAGTCGAGTTGCGAGTTACAAAAGTCGAGTTGCGAGTTAAGAAAGTCGAGGTGCGAGTTAGGAAAGTCGAGTTGCGAGTTACGAAAGTCGAGTTGCGAGTTACGAAAGTCGAGTTGCGAGTTACAAAAGTCGAGTTGCGAGTTACAAGAGTCGAGTTGCGAGTTACAAAAGTCGAGTTGCGAGTTACAAAAGTCGAGTTGCGAGTCAAGAAAGTCGAGTTGCGAGTTACAAAAGTCGAATAGCGTAAAAATGTGGAAACTAGAATATTTTTATGTTTTGGTGTAACTGTATAACATTTTGGAATGATGATTGCTTATAGAATTCGTTATTGTACATCGTGTTGTTGATTATTTTTATTGTTTGGACTTTATCTGAGTCTCTTGTAAAAATAAAATGGACTTGATAATAACTACGTATAGTATTTTCTGAAGAAGCAGATAGCCTTTTGAAATACAGCAGATGGCTTGCAGTTTAATTATTTTTAAATTTCATACATAGCACCGTCGTATTAAACGTAAACTAAACTATAGTACATATATGTAAAACACCCCTTCCGTGAAATTTATTGTTTGTCAGTGACACTCAAAATTGAGGATGTTAAAATTATATATGTCTTATACATTGGCTAGAGAAGAAGGGGAAATGATTGACGTGAATAAAACCAGTTTAAACCCGCCGCATTTTTGTGTCTGACCTATGTCAGGAACCTTTTGCCTTTGTTGCTCTTGTATATGTTTTAATTTTGGTTTATCTTTATATTTATCAGCATAGAATGGCGTCTTTATTCTTGATCTATCTAATAGTGTGTTTATGGGCCTGCTCATGGCTCCCTCTAGTCAGAGACATGTATATATGTGTGATTTTTCGCTGTGTTGTAGACCCAATGACCTTTGGTTGAATTGTATATTTTGATTTGGTTGCTCTCTCTTTGACTCATTCCCCGTTTTTATTCTTTATTTTATAAATGTAGCTGTCAATGATACTATTGAAAAAACTACATTTGCGCCATTTTACAGGTAAGATTTAATTGGAAAGTATAAAATGATTATTGCTACATCGCATAGCCAGAAATTAGTAGTGGTTTTGCTAATTAATATTCATAATATGTAAATGAGAATTGTACCACGTGATAGTACTTTGAACTGGACTGGCTTGATAGGCTTGATATCATTAAAATCTTTAAAACACGGATATTATAAGTTGCCCGTCACAGAGTCCTTATTTACAATCACTTTGATATTTCCGTAAAGTTGTCAGGCGGTCAAAATCAAAACAATGAACGCGAATTTAGTGAATTTTTGTGCTTTCGTGAGTTTATTCTTCTTGAAATAGTGACATTTTAATTTTACGTGGGAACCTAGAGTTCAATGACTACACATATAAGGTTTGGACTTGCTTATTCTTTGGAAATTCAAGTTTCATATTTCACCCCGGCAACCTGTTTTTGTAATGACCTTGTAGGCCAATTTTCAACACGAAGTTTGCAAATTTGACGTTTCAGCCATTTTAGCCTGTATTTTACACTGCAATGTTAAAAGCCTCTCGCTTCGATTTTTAAAATAGCTCAGGAACCTGTATTTTTGCAACAACAGTCATTATGTTTCGTTTAAATGGTGTATATTGTTGTGTATATTCATTTTCTGCCCCGGCAACCTGTCTATCACTTAGATTAAAATTAAAACAGACATTTTTTCAAAATTCCCTATCATTTTAATGTAATTTCCGTGACCCGTATCCGATTTCTTTAGTATAATATTTAAATAATCAAAGTGGCGTTGATTTCTGGATATGGTGATTTCATAAGTTGTGTTTTTTTTTAAAGTATTGGGTAACTTATTAAACTGAGTCACTTAGGTTTAAACTTGAGCATATAGTGTTCACATGTTTGATATTGTCAATTATAAGTTATTCTTAACTTAATTAAAACCGGCAAAATAGCAAAACTCTATATAAATCGCTATTTTGCTGGAGCTGGTAAAATAGCCCCCGAAGGCAGTCGACAAAACAGCCACTGCCATATTTTATACGTTGAAACGAAATATTATTCTAAATAAGTCACATACATATAATTCAAAACGTGACCTGCACTCTAAAATCATTACAATTATCATTGTTAAGTAACGTTTATTCATTTACATTTCGTTTAACATCTAGACTTCCTGTAATTCAGTGGTTGTCGTTTGTTTATGTGTTACATATTTGTTTTTCGTTCATTTTGTTACATAAATAAGGCCGTTAGTTTTCTCGTTTGAATTGTTTTACATTGTCTTATCGGGGCCTTTTATAGCTGACTATATGCGGTATGGGCTTTGCTCATTGTTGAAGGCCGTACGGTGATCTATAATTGTTAATGTTTGTGTCATTTTGGTCTTTTGTGGATAGTTGTCTCATTGGCAATCATACCACATCTTCTTTTTTTATATTGTTACAATATACAAATGTAGTTCCCTAAATATTTATGTACAGACACATTCTCAAATATACATAACAAAACAAATTTTGTTTCATTTGAAAGATATGAAAAATTAGCAAAAATACTGAAAAATATCTCCTTGAAAAACTTCTCCCTACAGATCATCTTTGTACATGATGGACAACTTGTAATGAAATGTTGTTCATCTTCAACTACATTTCTTACAAATTCTTTAAAATGGTCTCTTGCTGTATACAAAGTTTTATATCTTGTCCCCTGTGACGCGTTAATGGGGTCACTTCAGTTCCTATATTCCGAAGTGCCTCTGTAATGGGGCCGTTTTTTGAGAAATTGTAGAAAAGGGGATCACTTCAGTTCCTTTATACAGAAGTGCCGCTGTGATGGGGCCGCTTATGAGATGTCAAATAAAAGATTAATTGGAAACTTTTACATCAAATGAATTACATTCAATTTCGAGAATTTCGAGAAAAAACATTAAAATTTTGTTTGAAATATGAATCGGTGGGTATTTTGAAATTAAACAAACATCTAACCAATGTCGGATTCTAGGGGAGAGCATGTGCTTACAGGAACAATGTCTGAAAAAAATATAATGTTTTGCATAAAATAGTCCAAAAAAAATTTCGCATCGCTCCGCTCGGCGAAGGCATCCACATAATTTCAACCCTGGCTACGCCAGACTCCCTTTCCATGCTTAAAAAGTCTATATACATTTTAAACCTAGATACTTATAATTGTAAACACATTTTATTATATCTTTTTTGTAATACAAATATTCTTTAAAAAGTTTTCCAGATTTGTTAAACATATTAACTTTGGTTTAGATAGATTGACCTCTAAATACCATTTTACAGTACACTCAGGATAAACTATCAAGCCGTTTTTGAAAGACACAAGATCCTCTGCATAGATGAGGCAGTCAATTCTGTGGTCATTTATATCAACAGCATCTGGGGTTTCATTAAATGCATCCGGTAAAATTCATTTATAAAAATCTTGAAAAGGTTTAGATTCAAAATATCCCCTTAGTTTACTCCAATTTGGGAATAAAAATTAGAAGTAAGCACATTGTCTATTTTAGCACATAATTCACTTTTATTGTACATATCTCTCACGATTGCATGGGAATTACTACCTATGTTTGGCAGCAAAAACACAAGTTTTTCAAAACGATGGATGGAATAATGAAAACTGAAAAGATCGATCTTCAATCGGTCTTAAAAAGTCTACTTCGGCTATTTTTTTATTATCTTCTAAATCAATAAGACTTAGTTCTATTTGTTTGCTGCAAATCCTCATCTTCAAACGCATTGGTCGTTCGTTATTTAGCGATAGTCTCACACATATCTTTGTTTAATGACTTGTGATGTATGATCCAAAATAATGATTAATAAATCCATACGAAATTCCAATGAGCAAACTATTTTCTCAATGATTTTGCAATGTGTTATAGTTCGCGCGAGATGCAGAATTTCCTTTACCTTCTATTTTTAGGATTATTTGTTTACGAAAGGTAACTTATAGTCAGATCGGTTCTTTTTATGTTGTAGTGTAAACGCATTGGATTAAATAAGATCGATCTCGTCCATTAAGGATACATTATT
Source organism: Mytilus galloprovincialis (assembly GCA_037788925.1). NCBI lineage: Eukaryota > Metazoa > Mollusca > Bivalvia > Mytilida > Mytilidae > Mytilus > Mytilus galloprovincialis. The sequence goes on from CM075341.1 coordinate 63,444,232, forward strand.
TTTTTTCAAATGCTTCCAGAATTTAACTTATATTAGACTCTTATAAATAAGTATCACATATAACTGTTTCAAATCCCACAATCACGGGAATAACTAAGTTCGGGTACATGCATGTTTTGTTTATCAAATGTGAATTAAACCTGAAAATTCGGTGTGAACAATATTTTTGTAACTCGCAACTCGACTTTCGTAACTCGCAACTCGATTTTCTTAACTCGCAACTCGACTTTTGTAACTCGCAACTCGACTTTCCTAACTCGCAACTCGACTTTTGTAACTCGCAACTCGACTTTCCTAACTAGCAACTCGACTTTCCTAACTCGCAACTCGACTTTTTTAACTCGCAACTCGACTTTCTTAACTCGCAACTCGACTTTCCTAACTCGCAACTCGACTTTTGTAACTCGCAACTCGACTTTTGTAACTCGCAACTCGACTTTTGTAACTCGCAACTCGACTTTTGTAACTCGCAACTCGACTTTCCTAACTCGCAACTCGACTTTTGTAACTCGAAACTCGACTTTCCTAACTCGAAACTCGACTTTCCTAACTCGCAACTCGACTTTTTTAACTCGCAACTCGACTTTTGTATCTCGCAACTCGACTTTGTTAACTCGCAACTCGACTTTCTTAACTCGCAACTTGCAACTCGACGATAAGAAACCCTCCCAGACTTAATACTAGTAATCAGAAATCAGTATTTCTTTTACAATTTGATAAACCTGCTAGTGGTTGAAGCCTGTAACTATTTTGATAAGGATGAACATTAAAGCTATTATCTTTTTTTCTATTCAACACTTAAGCTCGAAAGTAAAAAAAAAAACAACTAATAACGTGTCTAAATAAGTGTGAAAGATTCAGCTCTGTTAATCGGTCTAGTACACTTTAGGCAGACCGACACTAGTTAGCCAATAATATGAATATGCAAGGTTTAAACCCAAATGTTATCCATCAAACAAAACATCATAGCAAAATCAGCACATGTCATGTGTAATTTGGGATTGAACGATAACCAACATTTTGTGCAACAGAACTTTTTAAGTTCTTTATAAACAACGCAGATAAGGATTGATTTAACTATATAGTACATACTATAAAATACCAAACCACAAATCCTGTAATGTCTTGTTTGCTTTACTTATGATAGTATATTTGTTGAACGTCTATAATATCAAGGGTTTTACTAGAAGTGTCAAATGCGCTTAAGATTGACAAAGTTTCATAAAAAAAGGTCAAGGTCAGATGAACCATGCCATACAGATCTCTCCAAATATCCCGTACACCAAATAAATGTGTTCTTTTTCTTTTTATTTTCTGAAAATATTAATACTTTGAAATGCTTAAACCTATTCAAGATTTTGACCTATCTAGCCTTTCTCAATACCAATAACAAATATCAATTATCATATAATGGAAGAATAATTAAAACGTCTTCGTAGCATCAGATCTTTCACGATCCTTTTCACGATCTTCAAAAATGCGGTACGTGATCTTTCACGATCAAAAAAATCAATTTTGGGTAAATAGTTCTTTATTAACCAAGTTTCAGATCATATTTATACAAAATAACTTTGAGAACCTTTAAATTAATTCAAATACAATGCACTTATTCTGATGAACGTAGTTTATCGAGTCGAATTTGTGAAAAATTCGTGTTTGTTTACATTTTTTATGTCATTGAAATGTCGAGAAGCAATCTGCCTTTTGTCGTTTTGTAATAACTATGTACTTTTGAAACTGGATATTCTGACATACTGATCATAATGTTGAACCATTTTAACAGACAGTTTTATTTTGTCGTGAATGTGTCTGTGTAATTAATTAAATTAGAATATTTACTGACCTTTCATATGTCTTCTCGATTAAATGTCTTTCCAGATCCGTTACCAGAACTTTCACGATCGTCTCTCAATACTTGACCACCGTTAGATATTCTTTCACGATCATTTCTCTCGATAAACCGGATGGAAACCATAATTGTATACCCGGGCTACCTTCTTTCTCGGATGTGTAGAAGTCAGATGAAAACTTGATTATGCCTACATAATAGAAAAACAAAATATATGGAGTATATGAGACACAAAATCAGTTAATGCACAATAAAAGAAATAATTAAAAACCGGACACACTCACACAAGCAAAGGAACAGCGCTTTTATAGTTGTTTTTTTGTATTTTTACATGCCCGACTATCATTTCTTTTATATCTATGCAAAAAATCTACAAATGTACAATCCGTCAGATATTTGTACCCATTGTTTTCAAATCACAGATCCAACGCGTTTATTTCATTCTATATAATGATTCACTTCTATAATACATTTTGTAGATGCAGACTTTAGTTTGAACATCTGCAAGATCAAAGATGGATAATCTGAATGATGAACCAAAGAATTTGTCAAATATTCTGGATATGTTGAATTAAATAACTTCTTAATTAACCGTATGTTATTAAAACCTCACTTTACGTAAGTTGTCTTATGGTATGATTAAAATGTCACCTATTTTCTTTCTCTCTTTGTCAAGATATATAGGTTATATGTTAACATTCGTATGGTCCAATAATTAATTAAGCTATTTTTACAACGAAAACTATTTCAGTTTTAGATCGAATAACAACAGCAATGTGCAAATATTTACGATTCCGCATTTTCTATATTACTATTTTACACATAACCGTTTTCGGTAAATATTCAAAATTTAAAACTTCATTACTACAACTACTTTAAGGTGGTACCTAACACTACAGGGAGATAACTCTGTAAAGTCAGCTAAGTGTTTTAATTACGTTGTGTTGTAAAAGGAATATTAAGCTTCTCGATGATCAAAATTGGTGTTTGTCAAACTGCTATATAACCAGTGTAATTTTTCTGACAAAACGGTTGGTTAAATATTTTTGTTAAAGGGTCAAAGTAAATACTTTGACAAAATTTTATGAAAATTAAACGAGCCAAATTAATTTTAGTGAAAGTGTTGGGTACCACCTTAAGTTTTCGCAATATTATAAAAGAATGATTTGACCCAATCTTGGTCTTTCAAACACACGATCAGATATGACAACTTACAGGCAAAATTGTCATACATGGTGCATATAAAAATTTGAAATAAAGATTGGAGAAAGGATCTGCAAAAGAGGTTGAAAATATATGAAAAGTTGATCACACACAATTGCATTGTACTACTAGCAGTATGTTCAACCCTGGCTATACGCATCAACTCTGCATTTCATAGGCGGACCCAGCCCCCCCCCCCCCCCCCCCATTTTTTTCGGAAAAATTTGGTTGATTGTATATAGGGAATCACTGAATCATGACTTGAGAGCCCCCCCCCCCCTTTTGAAAAGTTCTGGATCCGCCACTGTGTTTAATCATTGTGATCCACGTCCCAGGATAATTTGACAAAGAAATTTTACGTGCCCCCGTCTTTTTTGAAAGGTGTCATTTTTATATCACCTCGGAACATAATATTAAAAGAACCTTCAAAAATCTATATTATATGCTCTCCACCTTCCTATATCCTTATGATGTGATTTGTTATTATCTAAGCAATAACACAAACACGTTTTTAACTTGGCAAAAAAACAAAATGGAGAAATTTGTCGTTTTAGCTCTATTTTGAAACTGTTACCTCTTCATTAAACACATCAGTATGGTAGGTATCCTACTGGGCTAAACATGCACTATAAAACCTTTCGTTAAAAAAAAAGATAATAGGCAAAGCGTCATTTAACAGACAATAGGTTATCTCAACAGAAAGGATAAAGACTGATTCGGAATTTCCAAGTCGGTTTGGCACAAATTTAAATCGGTCATCGCCCGGGGCATAACGACAGCGTGGACGAGTTTAATTTTGCTGTTAATAGTCAGACACCTCTTTTAACTAAAAGCCCATGTATATAATTAACCTTTGATAATGAAATGTGTATATAATCAGTTAAATTTTAATCGGCGACCACAAAAACTTTGCAATATGTCCAAAATGACCCCATGCCACACTACATTAAATACAATTACATTTGTAGCTCAAGTCCACACCCGTTTATTTGATTAAATTCAAGTTAAATTTGTCTGTTAAACCTACGTTTAAATAAAGCGATCAATATCTTGTTTAACTTAGAATGAAAATTATAATTTAATTATCTCTGATACATTTGAACCCCCCTTTTTTTTGGACGATCAATGCATTTGAATGGGGACATGTGGTTGGAACCCCCCTTTTATCCTGGGTTTGAAACCCCCTTTAAAAAAATGGCTGGATCAGCCCCCTGTGCACTGTTTCATTGGTTCAGATTCTGATGTCAAACGTTTTATGCCCCCATCCCCACTACCAGCTTTAAGCATTAATCACAGAGTGCAACTTTTGAAGATATTATGAACAAATTTATATTGAAAATAATATTTAATTAAAAAATATTAACTTTTTTTATTGAAATCGTGTCGAGAAAAATATAGAGCAATAGTTGATTGCTGAAAGAGTCAGGCACATGTAAGTCCAGCAGCAAATATTACATTTAAGATAAATATCGTGTTTCCATTTACTATATTTACTGTTAAGGCTGTTAAAATATGAAAAACGAAGAATCAAAACATGTGGTTCCGGCTGAATTTTATTATCTTGGAGCAAATGTGAGAATTTGAAATATTCAAACAAAGAACACTGTAGACTAACTATTGACGTCATACATTTGAGGTAGGGCCAATTTGCCGGTGATTTTTTTCACAGAAGGGCCAATTTCAAAAAGTGCCGACAGAATAAAATTTACTCTAAAAACAAAAATAAAAATGTTTTTTGATCAATATCTCGATTTACATATGTTAAGATATGTGTGATCAATAGTTAATTTAACCCTCAAAAAGGATGAAAGTCCAATAAGCGGATTTTCGGTTGTTTTTAGGTGGAAAAAACAGGGAATCCCCCCAGAAGGACATTTCAAACCAAAAACAAGTTATGCTTTTTATGACTGTTGTTATTCATACTACCTTTTCCCTCAAAATGAAATTGGTTTAGTGTGTCCTTATAACATTAAAAACAACTTTTTAAAGAAAAAATTGTAACATCGATAAATTGTACCTATATTCTTAATAAGAGATATAATGATAAGCATCGCCGTAGCTCCATTAGTAGAGCACATAACTACTAAGAAATGATGGTTTTGAAAAAAGGGTTCGGATCTCGCTCAGAATGTATGCATTTTTTGTGTTGTTATATTAAATTTTAATGTTTCTATCATATTTTTTCGGATGTTTGCTTAATTCATGGAGTCATTCTGGTTCATTTTGACTATATAATTTACTAGTATACCATTTTACATGTATCAAAGAAAAAATAATGTATCGCTTATTGTGTGCAATCCTATGACTGTCCATACTCTTGACTTACTTTCTATTGATGTGTTTACATTTATTACACATATTCAAGGGACAACTGCCGTCAAACTGATGTAGGTGCCTGTACATAACCAATAACACGAGAATCAATTCTATAGAAATGAAGCCTACATGTTGCGGGTGTAATATACACATAACTTAAAATAAGGCCATTGTATACAAGTTTCAAAAAACAAACAAAAACAATTTTTCAGAACCTTTTTTGAACATGGTATTATAGAATTTTTGAAGAATTTTATTAATCTAATCAAGAACCCATAAAGGGCATCATTTATATGTAACAAATGCAGTTAACAACAATTTTGTCGCCAATCCACAAACTGTATAGATACTAGAACTTAAATGTTTACCACTGTCCCTACACCGGTACCTTTGTCATCAGAAAATAAAACAACAAAACAGAACAAATCAGTTACACTACAAATCGTGAGTGTAGGTAAAACATCAAGAAGCTGTTGCATCTGTATCACAACGAAGGGCCGATTTGTTAAAATAACAGAAAAGTCAATATAACATGTGTTAGTAATGCAGGGTGATCTATGATCAACTGATGTAAGATGTTCTCCGTTTAAAATATATACATGTATTATCTTATCTTATAGACGATAAAAGCTTTAAACACCAAGACAAATACATATATACAGATAAACATATATTCAGATTGAGAAAATAACGATTTGAATTTGTTCGATATAATTTGGCTCCTTGCCAAGTTACGTGGTATGGCACCTTGCATAAAGGATGTTAATAATAAAATAAAATCAATATTAAAAAATCAATAGTCTTGGCCTTGTTTTTGTAGGAATACCTGTTCAAGGTATGAAAATAGATGATGTGACGTATTTTCATGTACTATAATTAGCATCTATCGGGCTATTTAAAACATGATTTACCTATCTTATCGAATGAAACAAATTGCCGGCAAATTGGCTCTACCTCTTTTATCAAATTCTTCATGAATTCGCATTTATTTGCAGATATAAAATGAATATGATATCACAAATATTTGACACACATACTTTCTGAAATTATCGTCTTCACTTTAATCTATTCCTTATTGCAAAGGGGTATAAATAGATACATAAAAGTACATCATATCTACAATTTGTCGATTTTGTTACTGTCTGACTATACATGGTCAGTCATAATAATATACAGAATGGGATATATGTTAACACAGATGTACATGTATAAATATACCAAATATAGACATGAAACAAAACATCATACATGATCGTTTTTTGTGAATAAAAACAACAACGTTTAGTGTTTTTACCCATCATACACATTACCGTTGAAAAAACCTTTCCCGTTTAAACCTTTTTCAGAAAATCTTATTTTTTTTGAAAATATCTTAAATTACATTTGCGTCATGTTTCCTTTACTGTTATCAGATTTCATGAATGTATATAAAAAATGTAAAAGTACAATTGTACTGATTATAAAGTTACTATATAACTATAAAGCTGAACTTTAACAATCTATACCGTCCATACTTTGTACCTGTAGTTTCTCCTAAATCATTCAAAAATGGATTTTCTTGTTTAATATAAAATTGAGAATGGAAATGGTGAATATGTCAGAGACAACAACCCGACCAAAGAGCAGATAACAGCCGAGGGACGCCAAATGGATCTTCAATTAACGCATCGAGAAAATCATTCACCAGGATTGCATTGTCCACCTCCCTTTTTACTTTTTGTCTTTTTTCGGTCTTATTGCCTTTTGTGGTTTCCATAAGGAAAAGAAAACAGTCTCAATTATATTGTAAGAATACATAAAAAGGATAATAAGGATATTAACATAAAACAGACCAACACAAGGTGAGGATCAACCCGACTCCTACATTAAAAACGTACAAAGACCAGGAATAACGAACCACACAATATCATGCAGATAATCTTCCTTGGTACAGGCAAAAAATGTTTCTGCGATAAACCGGTTTTATGTGTACATAAACATCACCATTTGTATATCTAGACCATATGTAGTTTTTGTCCAACCTGCGAAATCTGTAGAAGCAATCTCGACATATGGACAGTGATCAGGCTGTGGTGGCGGCGTCGGGGACGGCGTTAACAAACTTCTTTTAAAAATATTCTAGATGATAGAAGACCTGGATCCTTCATGTTTTGTTTATAGATTCCTTATATCTTGTAAGGTCATTATGCCCGCCAGACATGTACAGTTTTCACTTGACCTCGACCTCAAGTCATGGATAAGTGAACAAGGTTAAGTTTTTTTTGTCAAGTCCATATTTCAGATACTATAAGCGGAACATCTACACTATTTAGTGTATTTAATGATTGTAAGGTTTACATACCCATCTGGCAGTTGTTATGTGACCTTGGTCTCGTTTTCAAATGTTTAAGTTTTTGTGTGTTTGGTCAGTTTTTCTAATACTGTATACAATAGGTCGACTGTATTTGGTATATAAATTTGTTTTACAAATGTGCATGTCAGTCTGGAATCTTTTATTTGACATTGATCATGACCTCATTTTTACGGTTCATTGCTCAACGTTGAGTTATTTTTTCTTCTGATTTTCTAATACAAATGCAATAGGTCAATTATATTCTGGTGTTTGGAATGACTGTAATCCATTGGTCAATCTTAAGTTTCCTGGTTAAGTTTGTTTCTTAGATACTATATGCAATACAATGTAGGTCAACATTATTTCAAACATAATTGTAAGTGTACATGTCTTCCTGGCAGGGTTCTTCTGACCTTGACCTCATTTCCATTGTTCATTGATCAACGTTAAATTGTCCTCCTGGTAAAGTGCGTTTCTTAGATAATATGTGCAATAGATAAACTATATTATAAAGCTATATATATATATATATGTAGGACTCTAAAGTGCGATGTGGACGCTAAAGTGCGATGGTCACGCTAAAGTGCGATGGTCTACTGCGTAAAATGTCAACACATATTTCACCCCCAATAAAAAACAGGTACACTTTTTTGTTCATGCTAGAGACACATAGAAACATATCTTAAATTATCGCCAAGATTCTGTAGTTTCTATATGTGTATTGTCATAAAGTTTCATAAGATAACATTTTTTTGTACCTATTTCGCGCATTGAACATGGAACCGCCTATAGTCACATTTTTATTTCATGTCCTCGGCAAAAAAATGCTCTGGAAAATAATTTATTTTATTTTGTTTATGCTTTTGTGCAACGAGGAGATTATTGAGGTCCCTCATGGGGTTTTTGATTATGTGATTACTTGGCCGTTTTTTTAATGATTATTTGATTATTAAGCCAAATATTTCATGATTATTTGATTACCTAGGACTGTATTTTTAGTTTATGATTATTTGATTACTAAAGATAAGCAAATATTTAATGATTATGTGATTATATTGGCAAAAAAATGGTGATTATGTGATTACTAGGACCCCCCCCCCCATGAGGGGCCTCATTATTGAGAATATAAATATTGGTCATTTTAATTTTCTCTGCAAATAACGACATGAGTAGCCTCCAGTCGTAACAAAAAGATAACAGGTTACTTTTCGCGGCTACCTTCTTTTCCTTACAAAGTGCACGAAATAGATCTCAAACGGCGGAAGGTCACTGATTAGAGACGGATCACATTTTGCCCTAAAAGGGACTTCCGGTTGTCCGACTGTACGCTAAAGTCCGATGGTATGCTAAAGTATAGACGTGAGAAACGTAGATGGATTATGACGTTAACAGTCGTTTATACAAATCAAAAATGTACATGCTGGAAGATATATTTCATTAACAACTGCCATGTCCATGACTAAATTAATTCAAACCTAACCGTGCTTTGTCGGCTTAATCAAATGTGTTGGGTTTTTTTTACGGTTGCTCATGCAGTCTCCGTAAAAATATTGTGAATTTTATTGAAAAATAACGTCTGTAAAATAAAGGTACATGCTTTCTAGTTCATGCGTAAATTATAGATTGTCAGCTAAATCACTAGTTTGTACATTGTAGGAAAATATAACATGTACATGTACTCGCTACGAAAAAGGAGAAAATTTAGACATCTCTTTTCTCTCGCATTTTATTTAAAGCTTATATATATACAAATAAATGTTAAACATTCTGACCATGAACGAATTTTTTATATGTAATTTACAATGGCGCCTGCAAGGGAGGTGTTCAAATAATTGAAAGACTGTGTGAACGGTAAGCTACACCAATGATCCAAATATTTGATACGACCGAATAGTTAAAAAAAATAATTTCCATGAAATAAAGTATTTTGTTACCTAAATTACCTTTTTAGCAATAAAAACGTGGTCGGTCTTAAAAATTTAGTAACAATCACTTAAGTCACAGATATTTATAAAGCCTATTACATATTTATAGCTTAGCATTCTTGCTTTTGCAAAAAGACAATATTTTAATATCCATGTACTTTCACGTTTTTAGCCCTCAAATCTAACACTTTTGGTCCATCGCACTTTAAATAGCGTGATATACATATTCCATCGTACTTTAGCGAACAAACACCCATCGCACTTTAGCGTGATACACCAACGTACTTTAGCGAAGACCATCGCACTTTAGCGTAACCATCGCACTTTAGAGTACCATCGCACTTTAGAGTCCTACATATATAAGGCAAATTTGGTGTATGTAAGGATTGTAAGGTCAAGATGTATGTTAAGTTTGAAGTTTTCTGCTCTATCCGGTCCTGCCTTTTTTTTTTTTTTAGTATATCCTGACTTTTTTTTTTACCTAAATTGTCGTCCTGACTTATTTTTTTTGCAAGTGTCTCATCCTGCCTTTTTTTTTACTCAAAACTCCTGTCCTGCCTTTTTTTCAAATTTCATCCTAGCCCCCCCCCCCCCACCCCCCCCCCCCATAAAAATCAAATGGTAGCTCCCTAAATAAATCTCTCTCTCGATTTTTTTTAACTGTACAAATCGTTTTTAAACTGCTCGTGTTATGGACATGTCGTGTGCTACTTGTCTATTGACTTTGATTCAGGAGATCTTTCAGATTAAAGCATGGATTTTAAAGTTATAACTTTGTTCTCATTTGCTTTAAATATGTCTACTGAAAAGGTCGATTCTCATGGTTTTCTTTTTTTCATCACTGCACTAATAGTATATTTTCTTTTTCCCTTTTAAAAGGCTATAAGTTATAAACTAGGTTTAAAGATGTATGAAGATAGCTATAAACGTCGCCCGTAAAACAACCACATACACACCCTTCTAACCATCAACTGTTCGGTCAACATTCAAACCATTATCATACGTAGGCGTCTCAGTGGGTCCTACAAATTAAAGCAAAAGACATATAAAGAGAACATGAGCACAGAAACTCTAGAAAAACCACAAATGGCCATTTGTACTCGATAAACTGTTAATGGTTACGACCTATAGCGTAAGTAACTATCTTATAATTTATAGCATAGTATACGTGCTCGTCGTAGTAAAATCTATATCCATTGATAGTCTAAATGTCATGGTCATTAAGGTCATTTTTATGGTCACTAGGTTTATAGTTTGAATTTACCGATATAAATAAATAAAACAAGATGTATATAACCAATTGACTATATCAGAACGATAAATCTGCTTTAACGCAAAACATTTTATTTCGCGCTGAAGAAGTTAAAAAGACGTGATTGTCCACTTTTGCCCTGTCATAGAGGTGTGATCGAGTGTCTTTTAAATTATTTGTATTTTGTTTCCTCTTCGTTATTTTCTAGTGCCTAAACAATACTTTTACATATTTGTTTTAAGAACCAGTGGAATATATTATAGAGGGGGATAGGAGGGGTCCTGATCCCGAAATCCAGGACTTAAAAAACGGTGTCCCGAGGTCCCGAATTTAAATAAAGGAAATCCCGACGTCCCGAAATACAAAAAAAAAAAGGATTCCCGGATCCCGAAAGGGTCAATCCCGAAATCCCGAGCTTAAAAACACCCGATCCCGGAGTCCCGATAAAGGTCCTATCCCCCCTCATTATATGAGCTCGAGGCTCTGGTAAGTTTGCTTTAGAGACACCATATCCTCCTGAGTTCATACGGAGGGAACATATAAAATAAGCGGATGTCGTATTGTTTAAATTTGCCTACAACTACATGTATATACCACAGATCAAAATGACATATATATATAATAAATACATTGTGTATGATAATAATAATATAACATCTACACACGCTTAAAAAACACGTGTCTCATGTCTATCTCTAGATTCACCTTCCGTGACAAGGTAACACTACGACTATTGAAGTTATATTTTTATATAGCGGATGTGGTCGAGTGGTCTAGAGCGCTGGACATGAGGCTAAGCGAAGGGTGCTGTAGTGTATCAAAGGTGTGAGTTCGAATCCCGCTGAGGGACGGACAAAAAATTTGTCAGTATAAAATCTAACTCTAACATTGTTTGGTGTAATTTTCAGACTTATATAAATATTTGCATTAACCTTGTATCTATATCACTCTTAGATCCAGTGGACATGTATATTGTATGGTTTGTCACTTGTTTAGACTTGTTTGTAAAATATACTTATTTCTAGTGACTGTATAATGAAATGAATCATGATCCTATATGATATATAAAATTTGTTGAGTTAGATTGCTGACAAATAATAAATACATTGTGTATGATAATAATAATATAACATCTACACACGCTTAAAAAACACGTGTCTCATGTCTATCTCTAGATTCACCTTCCGTGACAAGGTAACACTACGACTATTGAAGTTATATTTTTATATAGCGGATGTGGTCGAGTGGTCTAGAGCGCTGGACATGAGGCTAAGCGAAGGGTGCTGTAGGTGTGAGTTCGAATCCCGCTGAGGGACGGACAAAAAATTTGTCAGTATAAAATCTAACTCTAACATTGTTTGGTGTAATTTTCAGACTTATATATATATATATATATATATATATATTTATATATATATATATATATATATATATAAGCAACTGTACAACGTGGTGCCACAAACGTTGAGAGTTCTATCTCCTTTAACCACAGTGGTGGACTGTCAAAACTGACAATTCACTGGATCTCTGCAATTTTAAAAAAGGTCATATCGTCTACCGGTTGCAAGAGTGACCAGTCGTGGTTGGCTGGCACTGATCTCAGAACGCGGATACTGGCAGTCCTTACTATCTTCAATACTAGTACAACGCAAACCTTAAAAAAGTACCATTAACTTGAACAATAGGCAACTTTGATCTTTCTTTCTACGGCTTCTTATAAATGCATAGACACGGATCAACTTAAATCTCTGTTTGTAACATATATCATTATTAACATTAGTCAAGGAATTATTGGACATCAAATGCATTCTAACATTTATGTATTATAGTGGAAATGTATCATAAGACTAAAGATTCAATTAAAACTATATAATACTTGAAATTTTCACCTGTCTACCAATAAGTATATATAAGTAGGACTGGTATTCAGGTACAACGATTGGAAACAAGTTTAAACTCCTGATGTGGTAATCGAACTTTGATCTTATGATTTTAATAACCACAATAAATAGATAAATTTGTCAAATGTCTGTGAAAAGGTGAATTATTATCAATAGTAAACCGCACATGACGACACATGTTGATCTCCCGCCATTAATTGAATCGATTTGTGTTTGATGCGCATCGGCCAGCGCAAAATTGCTTTATTACGATACTTTAATAAATATTTATGGTCAAATTTTGGGATGGGAGGGGTCGAGGTCACATTAATTGCAGCTGTGGATTAAAACGTGTTGGTGATCATATGATGTTTCATTGTCAAATTTATTTAAACAGACTGAATAATTTCATTAAAAAGTGTTTTAAAGTTTTAGTTTTTGTAATCTTGGTTTGTGATTCACTATTGTTTGATGATCGCACCTAAAACTGCGTCGTTTCTTTTTCATTTTGTACACTTACGTTTACACTCGATCGGGCTCCATATGATACTACCTTCTGTTACCCAAATGGTTTATTCTATGATAGGGGATTGGGGTCCTGAATTTCTTTAAATTTTGATCAATTCTAGTAAGTGTATTTATAAGGAAATTTTAGAGATGCAAGCTAACACTTGACTTGGGGTAATAACGATTTATACTATTTCGATCAAAACACATTATAATATAAACCAAATAAATCGACTCTAATCGACTCAATAATTAAACTAAAGTTTTACGAGTGAGAAATAAATTTGAAATGTCAACATCTAACAGTTGACTGAATTTATAGAAATATGAACTCCATAGACTTCTCACAACCGGCCGTAAAACCATTGCAAAATAAGGGCGTCTGACTGGTTGTATTGCATACTAGTATATAATTTAATATGTAGCAGCGTCCTGTCTGAATGGTGACGCTAAATCTTATCACGTGTAGGGAAGGCGCCGCGCCACGCTATGTGCTCATTATAGAACTGTGGCAGAAACTCGAGGATGGGTTTAAGATCAATTTTTACACGGCAATTTATTTTGCCCTTTATACAATAATTTTTAGTGGCAGTCCATGTTTTCTCAACTTAATCACTTTTGCAGAAACTTCCTACAGTACTATTAGATCCTATTAAGTAATCTCTTCTTGTCCTGATTATGCATAAATATTTGTCACTGGACGTTAAGCAAGCAACAATCTATCAATCGAAAATATGTATTAGTTCTTGAATGGCTTGATGTTACCCTGTATAGTAAAAATGCAAAGACACCATGCATTAATTATTTATTCTTATTTTCGCGAAACAGTAAATGAAATTATACATCATCTCATAATCTAAATTATTATTTTTTGAAAACTTGTGTATCGCTATATTCTGAGAATGTTTTATTCTTTATTTTTCGGGGCAAAATACAGCTTTACTCCCATTCTCCTTTATCATATTATAAGCTTAAATATAACACAGATACAAGTATCATTGTTAATATGCAAGATACCAAATATCAAATTGTGGTATAAAATTGAGGGTGACTGTGCTGAATATGGGATAGGCGGATTGACGAATTGATGTTTAGTCTCTAGCGTGCAAATAAAACACGAATTTCAGGACAAAATCATGGAAATATTATGATAAATGTATATGAGATATTAGTTTTTGACCAATATGTTCATGATCGGCTGGATTTTTATGAGCTAGTTAACAAGAAAGATATGTCCCACTATTCCTATGCACATTCACTAAAACTTCGAGCCGATCAGTCTGTCTTTTTTCCTCATTTCTGTAAATACTAGGAGAAGCTGAAGCAACATGTGCAAAAAATCAAGTCTTTTATTTAACCCTTCCGAGGATTGAATCCACGACTTCCCGAACCACCCACCCCATCCTGGAATACACGAGTATGGCAGAACGAGACTACCGAAGGGGGTTTGGGGGGGGGGGGGGGGGGTGGGGGTGTGGCGGTTACGTCAATGAACAGTTAAAATAACTATACTCCAAAATGAAATATTTTTGTCTTCCTACTATAGTCGGATTTCAATACCGTACTTTTAAGGTTAAAAATCAAATATACAAATCTTTTGTTTTTGTCGATGCATCTCGTTTTTTAAAAAATTCTAAATTGAAAATAAATTGTAAATCATAGTAATATTTGCAATGCATTTTCGACTCAATAATTAACGAAAAGTTTACGAGTGAAAAATAAATTGTAAATCATAGTAAAATTTGCAATGCATTTTCGACTCAATAATTAACGAAAGTTTTACGAGTGAAAAATAAATTTGAAATGTCAAAGGACAGGCAGTAAAATTTGCAATGCATTTTTTTTTTAAATGAGGTTTAAACAAAACGTATATTTTGTATGGACCTTTGCGTAAACTTGGTATACTTTAGTGCGTATGTCAGTACGTGTAAAGTAAATTGGTATACTTTAGTGCGTATGTCAGTACATGTAAAGTAAAGGCATTGGAATTCATCAGGAAATACCATCGATTATCTTCTGCTCTACATACCGAATTGTTGTCCGATTCAATTAACTCTTTGAATTTGTTAAATTTAGGAAATGACGCCCCTTTCAGGTGTTTATTTCATTATTTAAAATTCGATAACAATACAATTTAAATTGCGTTCAGAATTGACACGTGCACATATCAAGGTCGAAATGATATTATAGATTTAAAAAGTAATATTATCTTTTGGTGATATGATATTGCCAGTGAATCACTGATAAAATATTACTATTTATATACAATTAAAAAATCTTCCTTTTCTTTTTCGGAAAATCGTAAAAATCTACGGATAAATGGAAGATGTTTACATACTTTTTTTAAACACAGAAAGTGAAAGGACAGGCAGATGTAAATCAATCAGTACTTGTATAATTTCACGGGTAGATGCATGCACTTATATCTTACATCAGCAACCATCCCTGGGGTAAAAATGGGGCGTCTCCTAACATGGTTTAAAATTACCAGTAGTCCATAGCAATGTAAATAAATACAGGTCATTGAAACCTCCAAAATACGTCAAAATGAATCTAATCAAAGATTTTGGTTATGTAAGTATTTGCTTAAACTCAAGTACTCCACTGACCACAATACGACTACCCCGTACAATAACCTAATTATCCAGATGACTCAAGGGGGTCGTGTGACAACAGAACTAGGGTCAATGGGTATACGCGATGGATAGCCATAAATAAACTATCGTATTATCATAACAAACGAGAGAAAATATTTACATCGAGTAAATTGAGATTTAAGCGGGAAATCCCGACCACTAAATATATAAACCTTTGAAGTTCATTCATATAGTTTATTCTGGTTCAAGAAGTTGACACCGTAACATCAATTTACTACGGACGGTTGTAAACAGGGTTTATTTTATATCATTTCAGGTAAGAAGTTCTACAAATTATAATTTTTAAAACGAACATTACAATTTTAGTTTATTTAATTTTAAAATATGTTATTTTATTTCAGGTAAAAGAATCAGATACATTTCTAACTTTTAAACGAAAATTGAAATGTTTTAACTTTTTTTAATTTTAAAATATTCTTCCTTGATAAAAAATTTGTTTTTAATTTTTGATTTTGTTTTTAAGTATTAGTTTGATTTAAAGCATTACTATTAAATATGAATTTCTAATTTGTTAGTATTTTAAAGAATAATCTAAATAAGACTATACATGGACAACCCATGAGATTTTGTTTATGCAGCTTAAAAAAACCGAGGGACCAAAAACTAAAACAAAATGAGAGTGATACATGATCATAAAGTAAATTAATCATTATCACAATTATAACTATATACATGTACATGTATTGATATAGCATAAATTAGTACATATACTTGTATCAAATGTTTTCGCTACGCTCGCATTCATGTTTCTGTGCACAATTTAACTTCCGCTCATTCAAGAATTAGATGTTGTTAAATTATGATATCAATTTGTTCTTATTCATTTTATTGATATTCATGTAATTTTGTCTTCAGGATGACTATCGGAGAATCCTTAACAACATTTCTAAAAGTTTCGAAATGGAGAACGTCAAAAAGAAAAACACAGAAAAAGAATCGACCACGAAGTATCTTGGATGTAACAGACATAATCAGAAACATCGAGGGTCTAGATTCCTCTTATCATTCTTTTGATGTTGATTTCACGTACGAAATTCCTTCCAATCTTCCGGAAATTCCCTTAAAATCTCGCAAAGCTGAAAAATCACGGAAATCGGAAAATCGAAAATCTTGGATGTCATTTATGTGTGGAAGGAATAATTTTGACTTTGATGATCCAAAGGAAGAAGCCCCTATGCTAGAGAAATTGTCAAATAAACAGGAAGATAATGACAAAAGTACAAAGAATATTCAACAAGAACAAGTTAAAAAAGAAAACGACAAAACAAAACCGGCAATACCGAGTAAAAATGAGTTAGATGATATTAAAATCATTGCCGAATCGCCGATTGAAATCATAACCGAATCGCCGATTGAAATCATAACCGAATCGCCGATAGAAAACATTACAGAATCTCCGATTTCTTCACAAAACAAACGACTGTCATGGATGTCTTTGATGTGCGGGAGCCAAAAAAATTTAGATTTTGAAAACCATCATGCCGTTTCAATGAAACCCGACAAATCATCTCCAAAACAAAATAACAAAGAGGAAAATAGAAAATCGTGGATTTCACTTGTTTGTGGAAGTGGACAAAAGGATAATAACTTTAGGAAGTCTGTTTATAGAGATTCCGGAATCTCTCTCCTTTCTGAAGACAGCGAGGTTCGTCCAATACAAGCACACTCCAAATTTCAAAGCAGATCATGTGATGACATTTTAGACAGTCTTCGTCACAGTGACGATAAATGTGAGGTATTCAGTGACGAATCATTTGAATGTGGCTCTCCTTCAATGAACAATCTCTTCAGAACTTCAAGCATCCAAGAAAATTCATTTCAGATAATGCGCAGACGACATAGAAATGTGAATAGAAGGCGGGGAAAGGACTGCGACTCGTGTTATAGCTCGTGCGACTTTAAAATTTTAGCGCCGATTTTAGCGGGAAGTAAAAGTGAAGGAGACTTAACCAGGGTTGGCTCTTTCGTTGAAAGAGAAGTTCGATTTTCAGGAATTGAAGAAACATTTAAAGAAAAATCAGTTTCATCGATGGAAGTGTGTCGAATTAACAGCGTACACCTTAAATCTTGGCAAATCCGTCGTCAAAGACGAGACCAGAAAAACAAACTGAAACGAGCATCCAGAAATCTTGAACTTGTGTTAAGCAAGGACTTCGAATTCGAAGAACGATTGATAATGTAAATTTTTTGATTCAAATATGTGTTGTAAATTTTGTACATATGTAAGTTCATGTGAAATTATTAATCAAGTACTGTTTTAAGTATTGTAATATGGATATAAACGGGTTAAATTTTACTAAAATTTATGAATGTACCGAAATACTCTTAAATTTTGCCTTTTCATTGAAATCATCAATCATGATTGTAAATTCATAATGTTTTGAAAATAAAAACTATGTATCAAATTTGACAATTCTCAGCTTGTTAATGCACAAAAAATAAGGAGACATCAAGCTATTAAGTATTTGGGTATACCACCTTCAACAGTAGACCAGGGTCTAAAATATGCCAAGACAAGAATTGTAAAGATAAACACATCCATGAATATTTGAACACTCTTCTCCTTTCGATCCCTTTTCAGATCTCTGCCAGTAAAATAACAAAAGGATTTACAATAATTATCATTACAGGAAAAAAAACCTATTAGTTATAACAAACTGTCCCGGGATAACAGGTACATATCGTACCACTGGATCGATAATACTCCTTTACTGGTTGATTTTGATGTTAAATTGTTTTTCATTCTATTGAGTTTAGTACTTCAGCAAAAAGAGACAAGAGACCACTAAAGGAATTTACTTCTAGTCCATTAATTTGGTAATTCACAGTATTGAAAATAAAAGAAAAGCACTTTCAGCAAAACACTAAAAGTTGACCGTCAGGGACCTGTCAGATAACTAAAGATTAACTCATGTGCCTCGGAAGATCGGCTGTTTCACTTCACAAGCAAATTAATATATCATGCAAGCCTGGACTATTCAGCAAAAATACGTGGTTAAAGTCTATCGTTATAATACATTTTAACAAGAAAGCTATGTATTTTCCGATAGTTTTCAGTGTTCTGGGTACACAAATAAGATATGATTTGATTGCCAATGAGACACTCTTTATCAGAGACCAAATAACATAGAAATTAACAATTATGTAGATATAGGAAGATGTGGTATGAGTGCCAATGAGACAACTCTCCATCCAATAAACAATTTATACAAGTAAACCATTATAGTTCAAGGTACGGCCTTCAACACGGAGCCTTGGCTCACACCGACCAGCAAGCTATAAAGGGCCCCAACAATTACAAGTGTAAAACTGATGAAACGAGAAAACCAACGGTCTTATCTTTATAAAAGCTTGAAGCGACAATGATTTACTTTTGCTAATAAAACGGTATAATGTTGGTCACAAGACACAATATCTTTGTTTACGGTGATTTATATTGTTGTAGAATTTTTGCCTCTTTTTCATCGAAAACTTACATCAATACCTGTTTAAAAACCTTAGAGAAAGTGCATAACTCATGTCTTTTCAATCATTCGGGTAAACTATATAGTCAGAAAATTTGGGAAATCAAACAATTGAAATATTGGAGAGCACAAAAATTAACGGACACAAAGAGACCAATAGTAAGCCATCTAAGGTCAACTTATAATTTTGTTATACAGTGCTAATGTTCGACTATTCTTCTAGTGGATATATCATTACGTATATAAATAAGAAATATGAGGTATGATTGATAATGAGACAACTCTCAAAAAAGACCAAATGACACAGACATTAACAACTGCATGTAGGTCACCGTACGGGCTTCCAACAATGAGTAAATATAAAAAAGAAGATGTGGTATGATTGCCAATGAGACAACTATCCACAAAAGACCAAAGTGACACAAACATTTACAATTATAGGTCACTGTACGGCCTTCAACAATGAGCAAAGCCCATACCGCATATAGTCAGCTATAAAAGGCCCCGAAAAGACAATGTAAAACAATTCAAGCGAGAAAACTAACGGCCTTATTTATGTAAAAAAATGAACGAAAAACAAATATGTTTAAAAACCCATATCCCATGCATAGCCAGCTATAAAAGGTCAAAAAATCACAAATGTAAAACAACGAAAAGGAGAAAACTAACGGTCTAATTTATGCAAAATAATAATGAACGAAAAACAAATATGTAACACAACAATAAACGACAAACACTGAATTATAGGCTTCTGGCTTTGGAAAGGCACACACAGAATGCGTGTTTAACTAGTTGTATGGCGCCATACCCTTTTTTTTTAAACATTGACAGTGGTGTAACAGCACAAACTAAAATCACTCACTCTTACTTAAATGTACCAGATAATATTATTTTAGATGTTTTTTTTTTTAAGTTGCAACCTCATTACGGATGCGTTTGTCATTCGATAATTCGTGTTGCTAGGGTGCTGTCTCATTCCTGTAAAGCTGACATCCCATTTTATGAATTTCCCTTCGCCCATAAAGGGGACTATATATATTTGTGCACTCTGTTTGTTCGGTAAGTTTGCCGCACTTTTTCATGTAATGCTTCTATCCATTGGTTTAATATTTGGAAAAATTAAGTCAGATCGTAGAAAGTTACAGATTAAGTTTGAGGGTTGAGCGATTTGTGTCGAATAAAGTTGTGGTCATTTGAAACAAACTCTTGCTCGATAACATCAGTTTGCCAAACTTTTTTCTGCAAATAAGAGCTATTTGGTTTATAGTCAGGTCACAAGAAGTCACAAATGGAGTACGGGTTTCGTTCCGGTAGACGGACTTTGCTGATTATATATGGCCCTTGGAATAAGAAAAAAAATCACAATAAAAAAAAAAAGTGTTCCACACTTTTTTCCTTAAAGTACGAATCAATTGATTTTGATATTTGGTATATGGATATATCACCAGAAATTAATACATGAAAAGTAACTATAACAGAAAGAATGCTTACCTTAAAAGAGAAGTTCAAACCTGCGACATAAGTTTCGGATGCGTTATATTTAAGTGTCTGGAAAGACAGGATAGGGCTTCATTTCTTATTTTTAAATTGATACGGTCATTTTCTCTATTCTGTATATTATTTCTCCTCTTATACTCTATTCTGTATATAATTTCTCCTCTTATACTCTATTCTGTATATCATTTCTCCTCTTATACTCTATTCTGTATATCATTTCTCCTCGTATACTCTATTCTGTATATTAAAACACCCAATTGTTCTGTATTCTTTATTTTTTGTTCATTTTGTTCTTATTTCTTGTCCAATTTTAAAATTGGTAATCATTTACTATGCCAGAAATAACTAAAACGAAAGAAAACATTACAAATTCGGTATACGTGGGTAATATACAATAGAATGTTTTTGCCGATGCAGATGAATTTTGTATTTAGAGTTTTCTTTTTCTACTCCTGTACTCGCCACAGATGCATTTTTCAGGATAGATATTATAATTATCATATTCTTGCAGCCAGTTTCGTTTGTAAAGATATGTTCAGGCATATTACAGAATCGAGAATTGTAAAAAATGTGGATTTCCCATTTTGCCCCTGTTTTAGTTGTTTAAAGTGATATTAATTAAATATAAGGATATTCATTGTGCAAATTTATTATTGAAAAGAAATACTAATGTTCATATAGTTATACACCTACATATATTTCTTCATCTTATATATTGTAAATCATGTTCATTTTTTAAGGCAGGACCAGAACCACAAAATCGTTGTACAAAAATCATCTGTATTATAAATTCAAATTTCGTCTATCATCTAATCATTTGATTACAAACCGACTAATCTGCGTCTGATACAAATCATGCACAATTTATTCAAGGCAACGCGCAGGAAAAGATTCACTAAAACATACAAAAGCATAGGCGGAACCAGCCATTTACAACGGGTTGGGGGGGGGGGGGGGTGTCCAAACCCAGGATAAGGGGTAGAGGGTCCACCTATATGTTCCCATTCAAATCCATTGATCGTCCAAGAAAGGGGGGTTCCAACTCTGAAATCCCTCTTCCCTAGATCCGCCACTGAAAATTCATCTTTATTAAGTATATTAATGCACATTGTGTCTATGCCTCTAAACATTTGATGATATTCGTCAAACAAAGCGGAATAACTCAGATCCATATTGGGAAAAGTTATATGAGTT
Source organism: Mytilus galloprovincialis (assembly GCA_037788925.1). NCBI lineage: Eukaryota > Metazoa > Mollusca > Bivalvia > Mytilida > Mytilidae > Mytilus > Mytilus galloprovincialis. The sequence goes on from CM075341.1 coordinate 63,466,308, forward strand.
TTATTGCTAGGATTGTTGTCCAATTCGCTTTGTTACTTAAAACAGATTGACTTAAAATTAATCAAAAATCAAAATTAGATACTGTGAACCTCTATGATATTCAATCTGTATAGAAGAGCAAAATAGTAAGGTTGTAATAGTTATGATGTGTTTTGATGAAAAATCATGTAAATTAACACGGAATATAATAGCTGTTTTTGATAACAAAGATTGTCAATTGTATTCATTAAAATTAAAGTAATAATGCACGAGATATAACTAACACTGGTATTGTTCAGCCATTTGATCAGAAACCAACAAGAACAAAATAGGGACCACAAACACAGTAGGCATAAGGGGGACTAAGATCTTTGGGTTTTTTTTCATGCTCATAGAACGAGTTTTGATTGAATTGTTAACCGAAAAAAACAATGCCGTATGGAACGCCACGACTGCCTTATGTTAATAATCAGCATTATACGCAGTGTTCACAGCATTATATGAAGTGATCACAGCATTATATGTAGTGCTCACAACATTATATGAAGTGATCACAGCATTATATGCAGTGCTCACAGCATTACATGCAGTGTTCACAACATTACATGAAGTGCTCACAACATTATATTAAGTGCTCACAACATTATATTAAGTGCTCACAACATTATATTAAGTGCTCACAACATTATATTAAGTGTTCACAACATTATACGTTTTTTGTTGTATGATGAGATTGATGTATGATGAGATTTATGAATGATGAGATCATTCGGTAAACTTCGTTTTTTAGCGGAAATTACCGAATCCATAATTGGTAAATTACGGTAATGTCCAGCAAACAAATTTAAAAAGTTATTAAAATCATGTTATCATAAGGTAGCATACAATATTTAAACGGATTGAAATAAGTAAGGAAAAGATGAAACTGAGAGGTGAATGATTGAAGTAGTTCTGTTCGTCGTAAGAAATCCGAATGGCAAAATGTAAGTTAAATAATAAAAAGTTTATTTAATGAAATATCGTAGGAAAATTTGTATGATATATTCTCGAGTTCATTTCCTACTGAAGAAATTTAGCAAGGTGCCACTTTATAGTCCGTACTCAGTTTTAAAAAGCTTAATTACCTTTAAAAAAAAACAGTCAGCTTTCTATAACACATAGGTGCCATATTACGCTAGCTTATATATGTCATGATAGAGTCATTTTTGGCATCGATTTTCAGAATTTGGCATTTTTACATGAATAAGTATCTAACAGATATGGAAAATGCAGTTTAAAGCATTTCACTGTAGGTGTTAAACATAACTTTACATCAATTATTCCATTTTTTTACAAGCTTTTTAGCACGGCAAGTACTAAGATTGTCTCCTAAATATGATCAGCAGTCTTATATAGAAATTTAAACTTTCATAGAAAAATTTACCCTTTCAAGACCCTGTTTAACATTTTCATTTAAAGTTATCATCTCTTATGAAAATTGAGTTTGTGGGGATGAATAAAACGTTTACTACGTTTGTTCGTCAGTTTGCACGGTACATATATATATATAAAAGTGGTATGCTTGCCAATGAAACAACTTTCCACAAGAGACAAAATGACATCACAAAAATTTTAAACAGCTAAACGGCCACAGTACGACCTTCAACAATGAGGAAAGCCCATACCGGATAGTCAGCTATAGAAGGCCCCGAAATGATAATCGAAAAATATTCCTAATTTATGTACAAACAAACGATCGAAAAACTAACATGTATATAACACATTAATTAACAAACGGCAACTACTGAAATAAAGGCACCTCCTGACTTGGGACGGCCACATATATGCAAAATGTGGCGGGTTTTAACATGTTAGCGGGATGTTGGTATCCTCCCTCTAACCTGGGACAGTGGCGTAACAGAACAACATAAGAACGAACTATGAAAATCAGTTGTAAAAGGCTTGTTAGTTTTCTCGTTTGAATTGTTTTACATGGTCGTATCGGGGCCTTTTATAGCTGACTATGCGGTATGGGCTTTGCTCATTGTTGAAGGCCGTACGGTGACCTATAGTTGTTAATGTTTGTGTCATTTTGGTATTTTGTGGATAGTTGTCTCATTGGCAATCATACCACATCTTCTTTTTTATATTAACTCATTAGATGGGTACAAATATAAATACATATGATCTAACAAGAAAATAGAGTGAACGTGCATGTGGGCGGGTACTTGTATATCCCAACAATTAAAAGACACTATAAGTACTGATCTGAGAGTATATATAACTAATAAAGTACCATGCTGTTGATTAAAAATATCATCACTCCAGACCCTTTTGTTTTCCACATAATTAATATTGCCAATAATTAAGAAGTTCCGGGTCGAATCGATACCAATAATATATTCACCTGTTAACTATTACATTATCTGTACGTTCCGCATCTGACAGGAGTACCACGAAACGTTGTATTTAAGATTTTGCTATATACACGGGTCGTAATCACAGAGTTGAAACTACTTAATTCAATCATTGTCACATTGTTCCCGATTGTAGTACTTTAATCAGTATGACTTTCTAAAATGGCAATACGAATAATAAAAATCTGGACTTAAAATAAGGCGTATATGTACAGCATGTACAGTTTTCAATTTGTTAGACGTAAAACAGCGAATCAAAGATTCAATTTTATTCATAACTCATAAAGGACAAAACTGTTGATTAAAAAATACTCCTTTCCAGAGACTTTTGTTTTCCAAACAAAATCAAAAATACCAATATTAAATTGACAAGTTCCAGGTCGACGGGTTCAAACAGAAAGATGTTAAAAGCAGAGAAAACTTCATCTTATAATCGGCATGACTTTATCAGATGACAATACCAATACTAAAATAAGGCTCACGCATAGTTATATTCTTTAATTCAGTCACAGACCCGCGATATCACGGATGTGTTCTAGTAAATATATATACATATTAAGTTGTGAATATGGTGAAACTAATCCTCAAAATAAGTTTAAAATGCCCTGGTGTGGAATAAACTTGGGTTAAATTGATCATACTTCTTAATTTACTTATTTCAATCCGTTTTAAATATTGTATACTGCCTTAATGATCACATATATAATAATAACTGTTTAAATTTGTTTGCTGGGCATTAATTTACCGTAATTTACCAATTATGTTTTCGGTAATTTCCGCTAAAAAACGAAGTTTACCGAATGATCTCATCATTCATAAATCTCATCATACATCAATTTCATCATACAACAAAAAACGTATAATGTTGTGAACACTTAATATAATGTTGTGAGCACTTAATATAATGTTGTGAGCACTTAATATAATGTTGTGAGCACTTCATATAATGTTGTGAACACTGCATATAATGCTGTGAGCACTGCATATAATGCTGTGATCACTTCATATAATGTTGTGAGCACTACATATAATGCTGTGATCACTTCATATAATGCTGTGAACACTGCGTATAATGCTGATTATTAACATAAGGCAGTCGTGGCGTTCCATAAGTCCGTGTGTACAATGTCTTTGTTCAATAAAACAGATAAAAATATTGATAGAAATGAAGCTATGTTTACTTTATTAAGTTAATAATTCTTTGTAAGGGACATTTCAAATTATAATACTAGTGTACCTTTAAATACTACACTATACTAGTACATACATTTGTATATCGATCGCACCTTGACAACACAGGTATAAAGCTTCCTGGTAGCCATTTTGTTGTAGGTATTACTTCTTCTAGTAAATTCAATATTTTCCACATTGAACGTCAATTCAAGTCTTACAAAATGACAATGATGCATTCGCTTATGAATTGAATGCTTATTTTTGTAAATTTAAATGTAAAAGCGTTTATCGAAGCATATTTTGTATGAATGACGAATGCGCTCCATTCTGAAAATACCCATGAAAGTTCAAAAGAAGTAAGTGTAAGTAATTATCGGAAGCCGTACTGTCCTCAACTATTAGGAAATCCAATATCTTATCATCGTCTTTGAAAGGCACCGCAATTAAACGTATAAAACAATTTAAACAATAAAGGCTCTCGGTCTGATTTATAAATAAAAATTACGGAAAACACAAATTAATGATATAAACCTACGACAACCATGCACTGAACTACCGGCTACTAACTTGGTACAGGCATAAACATATTTTGGCGGAATGAAACATTTCTGTTAGCGCTCAACCCTCTCTCAAGATGAGACAGTGGTGTAACAGCACCACACAAGAACAAACTATAAAAATTAGTTGTCATTGACTCATCTTAAAAAAAATGTTTGAGGCACAAAACCAAATAGAATATAAACAATAGGCACAGAACAACAGTTCCTTTTACTAAAGGATTGTACAAAGCCAATACCCACTATAAATAAACTACGTTCTCCCGGATTAAACTATCAATCAATACCAGTCCGTGGATGAAGTGTGAAGACGTTTAAAACACCTAAGAAACGCATGACTTTGTGTTACTATTCGGTGTGTGCCAAGGCACCGTGATGAAGGCAGTACTTAAATTTGAAAACTAAAAACAACCATTTGACTTGCATTAAGAGTTGTTTAAATGACACATATATCATATTTTTTAAAATTTATTTGTACTCCCATTAACCAATCACGTTGTTGGTGTGAGCGGCTTATTTCCTTTTCCTTGTCACTCGTTTTGTGAATTGTCGGCGTTTATATAAAAAATAAGCCGATTTTGCTTGATTCATTTTGAAACAACAATTTACAAGTTGGCATGGAACAAAGATGTCATTAACTTAAGGTCACCATACAGCCTTCAACAATGAAAAGCACGTATCGTATAGTAATAGATAAACTGTCAAATAAAACAGCCATTTAAATGTGAAAGCTATCAAAAGAGAAAACAATGAACTCTTTCATATTCAAACATCAACGGAAAACAAATAAATTGAAACATATAATCAATATTTGTCATATAATGAAACTATATTTGTTATCCAAACAATTATATCATATCTATTTCACAGACAAACTGTGGTTGAACAAGTTCGTGTCCTATAAAATACCGCCAAGTATTATAAAACTTGAACAAATTTGAATACTCTGTTCTTTTAGACAGCTGAATTCGTCTCAACTCAACCACGGTGATTCAATTGCATCATTAAAGCACATTAAAGGCAATTTGGCCATATCGTCTCAAAATCACTATTAACACATTCAATAGAGCAGGAAAGTTCCATATGAACAAAGAAAATCTTTGTGTGTAAAATTTTGTATCCACTTCTTCATTGTTCTTTGGAATTCAGTTGAAAAAAATAACCATATTATGGTCATTTATATGAAGATGACACGCTATTTTTTTTTAAGATAAATCCTTTAAGAATTTGATATTCACAATAGCACATTTTTAAAATTATTTTTATTATAGAAATATGGCAGCCCAATATTGCGAACCCTGCACTGCACGTGGAAAGACTCCATCAGCCTTTCAATGGTGTACCGAATGTGAAGAAGCACTGTGTTCCGAATGTACAGAAGCTCACAAAGTTCAAAAAATGTCTCGAAGTCACCATTTGGTTGCAATAGGTAAAATACCAAACAAAATTGATCTATCCTATAATTGTTCAAAGCATCAACATTTGCTTTTTGATTATTTTTGTGTTGATCATGATGTTATTTGCTGTAAGGAATGTTTGCCAAAAGATCATAGAGCTTGCAAAAACATATCATCAATCGATATTGCATCAAAACGCTTTAAAAAATCACAGTCATTCCTTGATTTTGAAGAACAATTGCACTTTGTTTTAGAAACATTAGAAAAAATGAAAAAAAATCGGAAAGAAAATAGTAGTCGATTAGAACTAGAAGAAACTAAAATTCTAAAAGAAATAGCTAAAGCAAAAGAAAATTTCATCAAACGCTTGGAATCTTTAGAAAAGTCGCTTCTGAAACAACTAACCGAATTGAACAACAAAAATATGACTGTTATTAAACATCATGAGAAAGATATAGGTGAATTGGTAAAATTAACAAAAGCCCAAAAGGAAGCCTTAGAATTTGTAAGAGATCATTGTTCTGAGAAACAAGCATTTGTTTCAATTCATTCATCTAAACCAATCTTAGATGACATTGAAAACAAAGTGAAACAGCTGACAGAATCGTTTGTAGACACCAGCCTAAAGTTTATAGAAAAACATTCGAAAGAATATTTAACGGATATCGGTTCAATAGAATTGAAGGAAACGTCTTGTTCCATTTCAATGGTTCCATACAAGCAGCGGCAATCTCAAGTTCCAGTCGTTTCGAAGCGCCATATTTCTTCTTTAACACATCTCTACGATATCGATATGAAAGAAAACTTGAGTGTAGTAACTGGTATCACAGTATCGGACAAAAACACATTGATTATATGCGATGCTAATACCAACAAAGTTTACTTTTGTGATGAGAATGATGCATTCCAATCATCTATCAGCTCTCCACATCAACCTTGGGATATAACAGCTATACCAGGAACAACCACTGCTGTTATGTCTTGTCATTGGACACCGTACATACAGTTGATCGATATAGATAGACAGCAAATATTAAAGCAGGTTGAAGTGAAACAAGGTGGATGTTTGGGTGTCGCTGCAACGAAAGAGAACATATATATCGGATCTACAGGGAAAATATGTGTCCTAGACCTACGTGGAAATTTCGTTAGAACAATACAATTGAAAAACGTAGATCTTTACGTTAAGTACATTTCCGTTTGCTCAAATGGAAACATCTGTTATTCAACCAACAATGAAGTCCAATGCATTACGTCAGTTGGAGAACCTGTTTTCTCTTATACTTCTCCTGATCTTCGTGTTGCTCGAGCTATTCAAATTGATGATGCTGACAATTTATACGTTCTTGGAAGGGATTCACAAAACATTCATACTCTCACATCTTATGGAACCAGAGTCAACATTTTATCACCAGATAATTTGTACAAACCTCATACATTTCATTACAATAAGAAACTATCCAAAGTTTACATTGCAAATAATGACGGTGGTAAAATATCAGTATTCAAGACGAAATAATAGTGATGTGAACGGTTAACCATGGGAAAGACTGAGCATCTAATTCCAAAAACGCTAACCGGTTAATCGGACTTTTGTTCAATTTTTATAGATTTGAAATTAATTTGTATTGAAATCATTGAATAATTATGTTCTGCTTAAACATTATTGTCGTGGTAATTAATTTGACAGATCAATTGTCCAGTAAATTGATTGCTATTGTTAATAAAAAAAATATAATAAAATTATTTAGAACTTAGAATACTTTTCTATATCAGCCCGGGGAAGATCTTAAGTAAATATAATTAGTGTACATATAAAAAAAAAGATGTGGTATGACTGCCAATGAGACAGCTATCCACAAAAGACCAAAATGTCACAAACATTAACAATTATAGGTCACCGTACGGCCTTCAACAATGAGCATATAGTCAGCTATAAAAGATCCCGATAAGACAATGTAAAACAATTCAAGCGAGAAAACTAACGGCCTTATTTATGTAAAAAATGAACGACAAAACAAATATGTAACACATAGACAAACGACAACCACTGAATTACAGGCTCCTGACTTGGGACAGGCACATACATAAATAATGTGGCGGGGTTAAACATGTTAGCGGGATCCCAACCCTCCCCCTAACCTGGGACAGTGGTATAACAGTACAACATAAGAACGAACTATACAAATCAGTTGAAAAAGGCGTAACTCATCAGATAGACAAAACATAAAAGTGGACGTGGCCGGGTAAAAATACATGTTTTTTAAACAGTAACTTTAAATCAGAAATCCTAATAAGTTTAGCGATTTGCTTCATTATTTTTCTTTTTTTTAATATTGCGTAGTGTTACATCTAAATGCGCAATTCCTATAATGCATACTTTAAACATTGAGCCAACTACATGAATGCAATTGATCGTGAACGTAATTAGTGCATACTTGATGGTACGAGTAACAGGCTAAATCATTTTAAATTGAAACACTGCACAATATTTTCTCAGACATAAAGCGAAAATGAAAGAATCATCAGTTTCAGACATTTTCAATTCGACGAGAGCCAGAAGGTTTTCTTGATTTGAATCTGAATTCTGTCTGATTATACTAAAGGACAAATTTCAATTCATCGTGTTATTAAAAACGTACATTTGTAGGCTACTAAAGTTAAACCTTCAAAAATCAACTTAAACAACATGTTAACTGGTTAATCGGTTGAACGATCAACAACCTGTTAACCGGTTAATGGGTTGAACGATGAGGCAAAACTGTACGATTTCACAACACTACGAAAAGTAATATTTTGAATGAGTTTTGAACACTATTCTTTAAACTAACCTACAAGACAAATTTTGTAAAAGGTAAATCGTGATTCTTCATGGAAAAATTGAAACTTTGGGTAGGCATAAACAATAAATAATTTCTAATGTTTCATTTATAAAAAGCCAAATGTTTTCTTGTTATCTGTGTCTGTAATAAAAAAAATATGGTTGACGTATACTCACCATTTCATTGCATTAGTCCGTGCTGTCGAAGTGGACCTTAAAAGGACACTCATTCCATTTCATTTCAACACTTTCAATACTGTCTATTACTATTGGTTTGATATTTGGCAGTTCTCTGTTATGCTTCTATTCATATCTTTAGAAGGAATCAGGGGAATTAGGCAGTTGAAATATGCGATGGATCATGGTTCAAATGTCAATACCCCCCATAAAAATTCAACCCCACACCCCCCAAAAAAAATCCCCTGACAATCATTAATATCTCAGTGTCAGTTTTTCAGACGTATGTATTTGCTTTTTATTTTGCTATATGTTGCCTCTCTTTTATAGACGCTAATAGGAAACATTGTTTAACAATTATTATCAATTTGCTTAAATGAGAGACGTCCGATTTGGCGGTTTAAATAAGTATAATTTTCGAAGAATTTGATTGGCAGTGTGCAACATGGTTCAAATCTAGATTACCAGAAAACTTTTACCAATAAAAAAACCCCCATAAAATACATAAAACTGTATATGTGTATTATGTTTGTGATGTAGGTCAGATACTAAATACAAATGTTTTTTTATCACAATGTATCATTCTAATTTAGTATGGAAAGTCTTTTGTCGTTACGAATATTAAACACATTCAAGTTTTTCAATAGAACGTACGATGTGAATGCATATGCCATAACTTCCTCCTTTTATTATTTAGATATTATTTTGAATGAATAAAAACAGGCAAAAGGTTCCAAATACACACATGAGAAAAACATATTGACAACGCCTTGGCAACTCCCCCTAAAAATCGATTTGCAAACTGAAGTTTATACAAAACACAACAAACTTTAAATAATAAACTAAAGCAAAAATGACTTCACAAAGAAAAGGAATTATTAAGGTTTTAAATAACAAAAAAAAACCAACGTGTTACATTCATTTTTAATTAAAAGCGTATTACTGACAATTCAGAACTTTTACGATGTTTTTATTACCGCGAAAATTGCATCGAGACTAGTGTCGCAAAAATTCGAAGCTTGCCCTATTGAATTAGATGGCATTACTTTGTTTAAAGTAATTACTGAAAATGCAATGATTAAACACGCATTTGAGTTGATCGTTTACAAATTGCAATAATAAACGCATGCATGCATTAATTTTCGAATTAATGGACCATGAATAATAAAATTGATGGTTTAAGACTACTATTAGATATATAACGGCGGTAAGATTTTATTGTTGGGAAAGCCGTGAACAGAGAGAAGCGACGATGTAATTGAACACACATGTCACGCAAGGAGTTCAACTTTAGTGTTGATAGGCTAGAGATACAGTAGATGGAACACTGGGTGCACTCAAACAACGAGGTTTCTGCAGAATAGGTTATATAATGTTGATTGGTTGTTCTTTAGCGTTTAAAGGAAGACAACATGCATATTTAGGACAAGAAACAATAATGTAATTTGTATTTAAAATCAGTTTTTAACTAGACTAACACGCTGAACTAGATTAAGAAAAAATCTAGCTCACAAAACTACAGTCCATAGGAGGACAATTTGGCCTACCCGGAACATTATGACTTCCTGCCAACCATTATTCACTTTTACTCAGACAAGCCATGTAGATAGGGGAGAATCAGCATATACCAATTTCAATGTCGATCGGAGTTTGGATCGTCGACCTCCCGCACCTGCGAGATTAGACAATATTCCATTTAATTAAAACTCAAAAGAGAAGTGGATGTCAACATTAGCTATAAATAATCATCATCAGGTACGCTCGATATTCAAAGTTTTAAGAGCAAAATACAGTCAATTTGATATATAGTTTTCCATTGGCATAATTCGAGTTGGAGCTATTGACATGGGGTGCAATGTAAGAGAGCATTCGGGTTGATTTCATGATGATAAGGCTGATTAAAGATCCTAACCTTATCTAAGTGATAAACTTCACAGGTCTACTTATTATTGAGAAAAACAATAAGTCCTTACAAAGGGACGAAAGATACCATAGGGACAGTCATAAATCGAAAATAAACTGACAACGCCATGGCTAAAAAATGAAAAAACACAAACAGACAAACAATAGTACACATGGCACAACATAGAAAACTAACGAATAAGCAACACGAACCCAATAAAAAACTAAGGGTGATCTCAGGTGCTCCGGATTGGTAAGCAGATCCTGCTCCACATGTATCATCCGTCGTGTTGCTTATGTGATAACAAATCCGGTAAATAGTCTTATTCGGTAGGTCACGTTTATTAAAGGGAAGGGGATTGTAGTTACGACGTAAGGAACATATCCGATATCATTTGTGAAACGGTTATTCCATTACGGTCAACCAACACGTGATGGCGTCTGTAAAATTTACAAAGCAGCAACCCTCTATCAAGAAATCATGATAGAAAATGCAAGCACGGGAATATCAATTGGGAAATATATACCCCGTATGCAAGTGCTGCTGGAATGTTTTTACTTAAAAATGGAAAGTTCTCAATTTGAAAGCTGAAATCATATCTTTCGTCGTAAAGTTTTGTTTTAAACCGACCCTCATTGTCAATTTCTAGATGTAAGTCAAGATATGTTGCCGACTTAACTGTATCTGTAGTGTCCTTTATCTCTACTTCAATTGGATATATGCGTTCAACATAGTCACCAAATTTTGAATCATTTAGTGAAAGAACATCATTTATATACATGATATAGCGGAAAGAAGGGTTAAATGATATTGCTAACTGCTTATCTGTCTTCCTAAGACGTTTCTGTATAAACTCAGCCTCATTATAATAAAGAAACAATTCGCCAAGTAGAGGGGCACAATTTGTTCCCATTGGAAGGCCGACAGTCTGTTGAAAAACACGTCCTCCGAACGTAACAAATACGTTGTCAAGAAAGAAATTAAGCATCTTGATAATGTCAGTTCCAGATATGTTTTGTTTGAAACAGAGTGATCCTTTACAAATCAGGATTTATCCCTCCCTAAGACAAGATACTTATATCAACGTTGGCCATTCTTTTTTATGAAACAAAGCAATACCAACTCTTTCTATGTGTCTTTTAGTTTGGAGTGTGGAATACTTGTGTAAAGTGTAGAAAAGTCAAATGTGTTAAGTCTATTACAATATGAAAGAGAGTAAGATTGTATGTACTCCAAAAGATCTTTGGAATTTTAAAGTATTCACATCTGATTCACGCCACCTCTAGAATAGGCAGTTTCACAATAACTTTGAAAGGCGTCTTTGATCGCTGATAAAATAGATGTTAATAATTTAGAAAGGGGTTTCGGAGAGCACTTGGAAGACCCATCAATATACCGTTGTTTGAAAGGACACTTACATAGTTTAGGTATCCAATACAGTGATGGAAGATCCAGTTCTTCATCTTTGGTTGAAATTCCAAAGGAACATAGAAACGATCAATTATTATCATGTATACTAAGTTTAAGGTCAGGATGCCATTTTGGATTATTATGAGTTACTGTTTAACATGTTTCCCACCATTACAGTGACGAAGAGAAATAAGTCTTACTCTACCTACGTCAATGGGAAACTATCAAACATCGTCAAACACTTTTCTTGTGACCGCTGAAATCGTCGTTCTAACATAATTTCATACTTTATTATCTAAAATCATAGTAAAAATGTATCAATCGGGTAACATCTGAGTCAATACCTATTGTGGCACTTAAACTGATGCTTATATCATTTGGGAATGACAGTCCACAAGTACAACACCAAATGAAAATAAAACCTTATAAATTTGGTTCAAGCGAAACGCCTTCTATATTCACCTTTATTCGCAAGGTTCAACGCCACAAAAAATAAATCTAATGATAAAATCAGAGCTAACAAATCCTGATTTCAGTGATGTTTTATAATTTTATTCAAAAGTTTGCTGATTGTAGATTTCCAAAACTACATAAATAAATGGAATTTTTGGAAACGTGAATACGTCAGAAACTAAAACATAAGAACACTCATATAAAGATCCACACAATCACAAAGCATATTATAAAAACAAATGCAACACCATCGAGGATTTTAATTACAACATTGTTGGCTTAAATAACAGCATTAACTGAACGGTTGAATGGAGCAAATGCACTGTGTCACGGATATTTAAATCACACAGGACATGTTTAACCCCGCCAAATTTTGTGTTGTAAAATATCATTTAATCTATATAAATTATGTGCCAAAGTTTTGTGTTGCAACACACGAATAACTAACATTCACTTTCTCTCAATTTAATAAGATATTGGAATAGGTCAGCTTATTATTGAGAAGAGCTGTCGTTTAGAAGTTATCGCATCAGACTACAAACACAAAGGTCCCTAGTTCGATCCCCATTCCGGAGTGAAAATTTCAGAGACTTGATTTTCGGTTCTAAATTGTCACCATTTGCGAATATGGTCTTGGTAAACGATTATCGTCCGTCGGAAGAGGAAGACGATTTACTGACCTGTGTTACGAGAGATATCTATTGCACCAAAAAGACACCCTTGTAGACTTCGGAAAAGAGCATGCTTATGCCGCTACATATAGCAGCATTTGCACCCGCAAAGTGGAAATAGATTAATATAAGTTGTAATAACTTGTTTTCCAATGTATCATAAATACATACGGTACAGCTAATTGTCATTTTAATTCTAGGTCGTTACATAATGTCTAAAATATTTGTGTATAGACATATAATACAAGAGTCTATTGCTAGAGTATCAGGACTGTAAAATTTATTCGATAATGTGTAAATAGAACAAATATGTATCCATCTGTAAACGGAGAAAATGCCTGTATTTATAATGTTTAAAAAGTTTTTTTATTGTAGCAGATATTTGAATAAGTCTGCATATATTATTTTTTCTTGCAGTCCGGATTGTGAGGTCGTAGTAATTTTGAGCTAAGCATCCAGTATATAAAACTGAAAAGAGTTCGTCGAGATATTTGTTGCGGTTTTCAGTGTTATGTTATCACCAAAGACAATTTTCTATCGTTTTCTTTTTATTTCTTGGTATTGTAGCTTTTCTCTATATGTTCTGTATTATTTTCATTTTTGATATTAAATCATGTTTTATAAAATTTACTTGTACTAAATGTATATATATTTTTTATCTTTTAAAACCGCGATACAATACATATTCATCAACACACACTACACCGAAGCACTACGAACACATAGGTGTTTCAGCAGTATCAACAACTGATCAAGTTGACGTTTTCTCCAGTAAGCTTTATTCAGCAACTAAAAGTTGTTATATTTTTTTATCTTTCAATACATTATAACAAGCTTGTCTTTTTGACAGGATTAACTGTGTGCTCGAAAAGGAGATGTTTGAGCTCTTCCAAAAATATGTTAACACCGCCCCTTTTTCCATGTGCTTGAACACATCGAGAAGGTTGTAAATCAGTGTTTGAGGTTGAGTACCATATATTTCTGTTTAAAGCATGACGTATTTTTATCTATTGAACGGTTTGCTGTTCTGCTAAATTACTGTAAAGTCTCGGTCACACCTTACCGGATACCGGTATTTCGAACGGACGCCTAACGGATGAAAATAAAAGTTGTCCGTTGGCAAAACTGTTTACCGTTGGGAGTCCGTTGGTGTAAAACGGACGCGTAACGAATGCATAACGGACACACACCGGATATGCAAGATACGAGTAACAGAGACGTTCCGGACAGAACGGATATCGAACGTACATTCAACGGACGAGTATCCCATAAAACGGACACCTGATGGAAGCGTACCGGATAAAACAGATGAACAAGATATACGGAAAAATTAAAGGCGACAATATTTTACATGTAAATTGCATAAATATTCAAAATGTTTCTGTGTAACTGGTTTTGATTTGTTCCTCTAAATGCAGCAATGTGCAGTGTCTGACGTGAAAAAGAGCTGCTTGATTGTGAAGATGTGGTCTTACTCTAAGATCGATTATTAATAATAAGAATTCATGAACCTTAGGAAATCTGGCATACAAAGAAATGGACTTTTCTGACGCGAAATTGTCAATTGGCATTTATCCGTTTCAGATCCGTTCATCATCCGTTCTATCCGTTATACGTCAGGTAGAAGTCCGTTTCATTTTCGTTTGACATCCGTTTTATCCGTTAAACGTCTGGTAGACGTCCGTTGGTGAACTTATCTGACAAACCTCTAACAGATGTATAACGGAGACGTAACAGATACAAAACGGAAACGAAACTAACGAGTACCGTACAAAATGGACGTCCAACAGATAAAATGTCCGTTGAACGTCCGTTCAATGTTTTGAACATGCTCAAAATTTTCCACCGGACAGAACGGACGTCGACGGATATCCGTTGAGGTGTGACCGAAGCTTATGAAAGGGAATTTTTTATTGTTAATTTTTGTTAATGGCAATATTTGATTCACCTTTGGTCAGTACAAGAGACATATAGAACAATATCTTTTAATTCAGTAATGAAAACTTTTTTTTGCCTCATTTTCATACACAAATTTAGTTAAAACCATGATGTCAATGGCATCATTCTCGCAGGTACATTAAATACTTGTGAACTTAAAACTGATAATGTAATTTCTTTATCAGCTCTTCATGTCAATTTACCAACTTACACAGTTCACAGGCAGGTGTTATTTTCCGAACAAATACCTTAGAAATTAGCATTTAAAATTAAAACAATGAAATCGGTTTAATTTTGTAGCGACATTTGCCTGCCCTTTTTCGAAATCTTCAAGGTTGTTGAGATATTACATTATTAACACGGGTCAGCTATTTATCGTCCCGTTCCAACAGACTTCCATTGTTTCTCAGGACTATACTCGCAAATGGCGTCGAGGGAGAACCAAAAATGCAGACCCTGACATTTTCTACCCGTAACGGGGATCGAACAAGGAACCTTTGTGTTTGTAGTCAACTGCGCTTACCATTACACCCTGCCTTTGATAACGTTATCTTTATATATTAACTTAAATTGTAACATAAATTAGATTTTTTCCTTTGATGTTTTTATGAAATAATTTGCTTAAAAAGTGTGGTGAGGCAAAACCATGGTATATTATATGCAAATTAATGTTGTACCATACTTTGCTAATTAAATATGCAACTCAACTAGAATTCAAAGGAAAAAGGCGGAGCTTCAGCCATGGTATAACATATTCATGTTCATGTTATTCCATGGCTGAAGCTCCACCTTTTTTTTTTAAATGTATCCGCCTCTTAAATATTTAGGAAACTGTTAAACTTACTAAAAGGTCAAGATCTTTATTTGTTTTCATTTCATAACAAAAAGCAATAAATTATGTGTACCCAAATCTTAAGAAACCTTTTTCAAACTATATAGGATTGTTACGAATTCCCCTAATTTTGGAAACCATTACTAAATGTTTCTTCTTTAAGTTGTGAAAAAAATGAAATGTGAAACTATCATTTCCTTTGCGAAGATCCGATTAAATTTCGATTTTAAAAGGGGGTTCTTATAGAAAAAGGAATAAATATCGGCTACAAATATCTGTGAAAAAACATGATTTTTTTTTGCGATCAATTAGGGGAACGTACACTATCTACGCTCCCTGGATCCGCTACTGTTTAAGTACAGTGTTTTATCATTAAAATTGTGTTTTAATAAATAATCTAATAATCGAATTAATAAAATAACGGAAGAAAGCAGTTTGTACGAAAACTGGAAATGTATAAATATGCATTTTTCAATGAGATGCATATTCTGTAAAATATGATTAATTTGTATGATACTTGAAAACAAAACAAAAATCCAATTCTTACCGTCATTAGAATAATTATTTAATCCTTGTCCGACGCTGGAATCCGATATTTTTGTTTACCTCAGTCTGATGACATTATGAAGTTACTTGCGCAAACAACCATACATGGGGCGCAAAACTAAATAAAAATCGGGAAAATCTGACATTTTCTTTCCTTTTTGCAAATTCAGGGGTTCTATTACATGAAATACACAGAATATCATACACGAGGTGCAAAGAGTGACTTGCGCGAGTTTCCATTTCATTGGATAAAACTGTAACGTGATCAATTTCCAATATTAGTTGAAGGTCTTGAAGCTGTCAATCATTTTATTTATATTACAAATTTTATATACCATGTGTCTTACTCATTAACATATTTAAACAAACTCATCCTTCGGATTCGTTTGTTTAAATATGTTAACTCGTAATAACCATGGTATATATAGTACTTGTATAGTTCAGTATTTAGTAGGTGAAATACCTCATTATCCTATATTAGACTTTAAAAGAGGACTTTAAAATAGATATAAATCAAACGATTGTTTATTCAGGGTTTACGCTCTGATTCCTTGAAGTACTTCCGACATCATGGTGTGTATTTAAGAAAAGATTCCGTACAGAAATTGATATGCACAATATTTTCATAATTTTGTAGATCTATAGATATGATAGCAAAATATTGTGAACCATGCAGTGCACGCAGCATGACCCAAACAGCTTCTCAATGGTGTACCGAATGTGAAGAAACACTGTGTTCCGAATGTACAGAAGCCCACAAAGTCCAAAAAATGTCACGAAGTCACCATTTGGTTGAGATATGTAAACTACCGAAGAACATTCATCTATCCAATAATTGTACAATGCATCAACAGTTGCCTTTAGACTATTTTTGTGTCGATCATGATATTGTATGTTGTAAAGAATGTTTGCCAAAAAATCACAGAGTATGCACGAACGTCACATCAATTGATATTGCATCAAAGAGTTCTAAACAATCAGACACGTTCCTGTTTTTTAAAGACCAGTTGTGCTTTATTTTAGAAACATTAGATAGACTAAACACCAATCGAAAGGAAAATTTTAGTCGAATAGAACAAGAAGAAACACAAATTCGAAATCAAATAGCGAAAATGAAAGAAAATATCATCCAGCGTTTGGAATCGTTAGAAGAGTCACTTATTTATCAACTAACCGAACTCAAAAGCAAAGATGTCACTGATATTAAAAGACAGGAGAAAGATATAGGTGATTTGGTAGCATCTACAAAAGCACAAAAAGAAGTGCTAGAATTTATAAGAGATCATGGTTCAGAAAAACAAGCATTTATTTCAATTTATTCATCTAAACCAATCTTGGATGTCATTGAAAACAAAGTAAAAGAGCTGACCGAATCGTTTGTAGACACCAGTCTTTGGTTCGTTGAAAGTGTCTCGATAGAAAATTTAACGGATCTCGGTTCAATAGAATGGAAGTACACGCCTAGTTCCGTTTCAATTGACGCATACAATCAGCGGCAGTCACAGGCACCTGTCGTTCAAAAGCGTCAGGTTACCTCAATCACCCATCTTTTCGACATTGACCTGAAAGGAGAGAAACTAGAAGGAGTAACTGGCATCACGATATCAGACAATAACACATTGATTTTCTGTGATGTCATTAAGAAAAGACTTTATTTTTGTGATGAAAACGACACCTATTTATCATCTATCAGCTGTCCATATGATCCATGAGATATATCAGCAGTACCACAAACAACCACCGCTGTTGTGCATATAATTCGTACATACTGTTCGTCAACATAGATGGTCGAAAAATATCAAAACAGATTCAATTGAAACAAAAAGGAACTGATGGTGTTTCTGCAACAAAAGATGAGATATTTGTAGGAGCTAAAGGAAAGATACATGTCCTAGACTTATCGGAAATTTCAAAAGAACAATAAATGTACAAAGAGTTGAGCATTGTCCTGGGTTCATTTCCTTTTGCTCAAATAGAAACATTTGTTATTCATTCAATCATGAAATTTACTGCATCACGTCAAACGGAAATACAGTGTTTACTTATACTTCTCCCAATCTTCGTCAATCACGGGATATTTAAATAGATGATGTTGACAATATACACGTCCTTGGACGCGATTCACAAAACATTCATAAACTCACATCTTCTGGGACACTTGAAGACATCTTATTGAAAGAATATTTGTGCAAGCCCCTTGCATTCTTCTGTTACAATAAGAAACAATCTAAGATTTACATTGCAAATAATGACGGCAAAACAATATCCATGTTCAAAACAAAATAATACCATTTTGAGTGAGTTTGAACTGACGATTTTGAATGTATTATTACATTGCATAATCTGAACGACAACATTATATTTTTTGTTAAAAGTAAATCAATATGTTTGATGGAACAACATGATTCATATCATATCAAGTTTTGAGGATATTACAGTACTATTCTTGGTGATATTTGATATAAGAAGAGTCGATTGTTTTTGTGATGAACATGCAGATTCGTCGAAAAAAACCTGCCAACGCAATGGCTGAAAAAAAAATAAACAGACAAACTACTGTACACAAAACACAACATAGAAAACTAAAACTGATCAACACCAGGTGTTCCGAAAGAGAAAGCAGATCCTGTCCACGTTTGCTGTCTGTCATGTTACTGCAATAAAATACGTTGATGAATTATATCAAGAGATTAAATTTCACACCATACAAATGTATTTTAAATTTGGATGTAACGCCTCTTCTGATTAGCTGACGTCGTTTTGTTTATCATATTATAGACACAATATTGTCATGTGACAATGACGTCGGCAACATTTTTTTCAATATTTATGCCGGTGTAAAATGGAATTTAGAATTAAGTTCTAAATAACTGTAATCTATTGTCAGTCTATTCGAAATAACGTAAAAATATCACAGTCATTCCTTAAATAACGGATTGATACTTGACTGTTATCTAAAACTAAGACATATCCAAATCCTAGACCGTCAGTCATGTCAAATATTATAACCTAGAAACTTGACCGTATATTTACCATTGAACTATGATTTTTATAATAGACGACACTTTTACTGGTATATACAACACACACGCATAAAAAATTTAAAGTGCAATGAACATCACATATTGCTCATGCTAGAGCAACACTAACCCTTCTCAAACAAAACTTAAAGGATGATCTTATGCGCTTTCGTAAGTGTAAGCAAATCCTGATTCACGTGTGGCATTCGTCGTGGTGCACATGCTAGTATAAACCCGGTGAAAGTCTTATTCGGTAGGTCACGTCGATGAAAGGGGAAAGAGATTGTACTTTGGAAAAAAAATATATATTGCCATCTGTAAAACAGTTTCCACTTCCAACCAGAAGAAAGGATTTTCAACTTCACTATTTGGAACTCTGGGTTTAATAGCTTTTTTTTTCGAGCAGCAACCCTCTTTCAAGGAAATCTTTGTAGGAAAAACCAGCCGATGGATATCAAATTAGAAATATATACTCCGTATGCAGGCGCTGCTGGAATGTTGCTATAATTGCCTTTTCTCTGACGTATACCCCACATCACATTTTATCATTTCTTACTGACGAGGTAAAACGGGACGGACTACATACGAGCATTCCCTTCGACGTTCTGTTCGTCAATTTGTATGTCCATTATGTGAGTATTTTGCAGTTTTTGCACTCTTCATATCAGATTCAAACCATAAGATATTCCACATCGGGTTTAAGATTTGTTCAGGTTGAGTATATTATGCTGCTGAAATTACGACTTTTAGAAACTTGTTTTGAGAAAAAGTTACACAATAACCTTAGAATGTTTGTTCCTCAAAGAGTCTAAACATGCGACTTGGTAGGTGTAACAGTCGTATAATGCGTCTTAAATGAGCGATACAATATGGTTAAAATCCCGTTTAGCCCCCCTTTTCTCCAAATGCATCATATCTTTAAATGAGATAAGTCAAATACTTAAATAAGGCTTTTTCGCTTAGATTAATGTTGAAAATCTTTTGTCGTTAAATGTATTCTACATATTCATATATTGGTACTAATGCAATGGAGTATTTTTGCCTAGTTTATAAAACAATACACAACGAATTCGTAATTAAGTTGAAAATACTCGTTCAACTTGAATGTAAATATAGATATCTTATTTTTCAAACGACAACCATGTCCCTGTGTAACATGTGTAATAAGTACTATACAATTGATAAAGAAGAGGTGTTATCAGTCCTATTTGTACGTAACCCAAATTCGATCTCAGGTAAGGTTTATTTATCAGAACAACTACTTTTAAAATCAAAAACAACTTTAAATTTATAAAACGGAAAACGGTTTTACTATTCAATTTTTAGGAATTGATTTGATTTTAAATTCTGAATTTGATGATATTTTCTCTTGAACCCCTCATCACCTTTTTTGCTTATTTCGTCAACAAATAGAGTATCCAATAGATTGTATTTCTGTTCGTTATATCTTTTATGTATTTCGTTATCTTGATTGTTCATGTATTTTTTAGTACTGTATTCCTGTCATGTTATTTTCGCGATTTTTTTTAACATTACTATTCACGCGAGGTTTGGCTAGCAATAAAACCAGTTTCAACTCATCATTTTTTTCTTAAGATCTGTACCAATATGGCAGTTGTTATCAAATAGTTAGTTTCTATGAATGTTGCATTTGCGTTTGTTTATGTTGCAGTTAAGTGTTTTTGTTGTTACGTTTTTTCTTGTTATAGTTGATGTGTTTCCTCGCTTTTAGTTTGTAACTCGGATTTTTCTTTCTCCCAATCGATTTATTATTTTGAATAGCGGAATACTACTGTTGCCTGTATTAGTTAGTCGTCGCTATGGCCATGGCTCTGCTAGTCTTGTGTGTTTTATTTAATTTTTAGCTCATTTATATGTATCGGTATGACGTCCATTTCTCTGGATCAGTAAATATTGGATAGCGGGATTTCCTTGCTCCATCAAATCATCTATATTTCATGCTGCATATACTTGAATTCTGCATGTTCATTGTGTTCATTCAGTTCTAAGAAGCAAATTATTGATGAGTTAAGCCTTTTTCAACTGATATTTATAGTTTGTTTTTATGTAGTACTGCTACGTTTGTACACTACTATCCCAGGTTAGTGGAGGGTTAAACTAAACTGACACACTAAAGCGGTTATTTATCATAATGTAAAAGTCCGTAGGAAGACATATCACCCCTGGCATACTCGAAAAAAATGTTAAGCTTGGAGCAGATTTGTATTTCCTCTTACTTATAAATGTCGTGTGCTAGGTGGAAAGGAAGTTAATTGAAATTCCCAAGTCTTTGATTTGACCTGGTTTTAGTTCTATCACGAGAACTTTCGAAACCAACGAGACAATAAAACGCAAATGTCTGGACAACGTAGGTGGGCAGACACAATAGGAAAACAGATAGCGAATGACATCTCGAGGTCGATAGCAAGTCTTCAATATTGATATCATCTTCAAGCAGGAACCCTCAGGAATAAATGTATGAATTGGAAAATAATCAAAACGAGAGCATCAGTTAGAATGATTGTCGTTGGTTGCAATGTTAAAGATGGTTGATTTTTTAAAATTTACATACAGTAATGAAACGTGTTGTAGTACTATCAAATTTGATAAAAGACACTTAATAGATCGAAGTTACTAATATTTATAAAAATACTTCATTTGAAATCGCGATCCACTCTATACAAAAACTCATACACAGATGCACATACAAACAGTAACAAAAAGTACCATTAAAACAATTGTTACCACCAAAGACTGAAAGTTGATTTTATATAAAAACATTTCTTTTTTTTTCGTTTCAGTGTATTTCGTTTGCAACAAAGAGGTCAAGTTGTTGGAAATATATCTACACATCACAAGTTAAACTTTACAAAATAATGTATGAAAAGGATAAAAGTTAAACGAATGATCAAAATAAGTTGATACATGAAGAATAAGAAAAATACTTTATTACGGATTCTACAACTGTCTTTATTTGGTAAGCAAAAATGATTAAACTACTTTTACTTTTGATGTCTTTAAGTAACCACAATAATGTATACGTACACGCAGAAAAGTTCATTGCGATAATGGCACAGTCAAAGAGTCACATGTTACCAATGATTGCAATATCGAAGGAGTTAGAGAAGTTAAATCATTCAGTAACATTTGCTGTGGCTTCAAGGATGAAAACTGACTTGATAAATGATGGATTTAATATTTCAACCATTATTGCAAAGAGTCTTGATCAATTTTATTTCGAAGACATTATAAGAGAGATGGTAGAAACGATGATGTCAGGAGCTAGAATAAGAGCATTGACCGAGTGGTTGAAAGGGACCAACGCACTCTGTCATGGATATTTAAATGATACGGTGCATGCGCAAGTACTAGCCGCCCACCATTTTGATTATGCCATTGTGGACTATGCACCTACTCTCTGTTTCTCTATCATGGCGTATAAATTGAACCTGCCGTTTATTTCTTTAGGGGCCTTTATTGATCCTTCAGTGAACAGAGTTCCATTTAACCCTTCATTCATGCCAACCCTGTTTTCTAGTTTTACTGATAAAATGTCTTTCCGAGAAAGAATCATCAATACTGTTAGATATATATTATTATCATTACGTCCATCGGTACCTTCTTTTGAGAACCTATCAGAACGATATGTACCTGAAAAACAAAGAGTTTCTAATGAGAAAATAAAACAAATGTCCTTAATGTATATTGCTGATAATGATATGCTATTGGAGTTTCCACATCCGGTTCCGTCAAATGTCATCATGTGTGGTGGACTAGCTGCATCATCTGCAATCCATTTACCTGACAAACTAAATGAGTTTGTTGAAATTTCATCAGATGGCATTGTAGTTGTGTCATTCGGAAGCATTATCAAGACTCTTCCTTCGGAAACACTCAGCAAAATGCTCGAAGCGTTTAATAGGGTAACGAACTTAAATTTCGTAGTTGCCACAGGAAAAGAGGTCAAGTATGTGCAAAATGTGTTGATGTTGCCATGGATACCACAAAATAACTTATTAGGACATTCGAAAACTAAGTTATTTATCACTCATGGAGGTAAAAGTAGTGTTTTCGAGGCTCTACACCATGGCATACCAATGATAGTTTTTCCAATTGGCGTCGACCAGCCAGCAAATGCTGCGGTCATTACATCCAAACATTATGGAATAACTATGGACTTTTATCATTTTACAATTCAAGACTTAGTAGAAAATATCAAAAATATTGCCTTCAATGACCAATTTAAATCGAACATAATGAGAGCCTCTGCCATTTTTCATAGCCGTCCACAAACTCCATCTGAACGAGCTGCATACTGGATCAATTTAGTTACCAAATATGGTAAGGAACACTTTCGACATTCTTCTTTAGATATGCCTTGGTATTCATTCTACATTATAGACATAATTATTACTTTTATAACAATAGGATTTTCATCATTGATGTGTCTACAATGGATTTGTTGTCGAGCTAAAAGAAAGCACAAACAGGAATAATGAGACTAAATGAATATCGTTTTCCAGAACAAAAGTGCAAAATTATAAAATAATTGTGCATACTTTAGGAATCAAATATTCAAGACATAAGGTCACAAAGAGTTATTTATTTTAGTTTTAGAAAGTTATCGAAGACAGACAACTATCAATATAAGGATATCTTGTTATCTTTACATGTGTCTTTTATCTAAGTAAAAGATTCTTGCAACAATCTAAAATTGGTTGCAGTGTCACAATGTCATAGATAATTCCTTTGTTTCATTTTTTTTGTTGTAACATTTTTGGTATATAAAATAAAATCAGACGGTCTTAGATTCGCGACGGTCCTATCAATTATCGTTACCACAAAGTTCGATAAAGTCAATCAATCTTGCAATGATGTTCAATGAAGAATTCTATCTTGAAATGATGTTCAATGAAGAACGCAATCTTGAAATGATGTTCAATGAAGAACTCAATCAGAAAAAGAAAGTATATATCTTTTACAGAGTATGCATCCTAATGTAAAATAATTTAATTTGGATGTAACGCGTCTTCTGATTGGTTGACGTTATTTTGTTATCAGCCCATAGACATAATTTAGTCATGTGACCGTGACGTCATCAACGTTTTTTCATGGGTTTCTACGGTTTAAAATGGAATTTAGGATTAAATTATAAGAAATGACTGTAATATATTTTCTGATTATTCGAAATAACATAAAAACTGTGGTGCACACTGTTAAATAACCCGCTACGCGCGTTATTCAGTGTGCAACAAATTTGTTATGTTATTTTTTCATAGAGAAAAAAAATATTACAGTCATTCCTTAAATAATCTTTACTCTTGTCTATGCTTTTTTAGTATAACTATATAAATAACATAAAATTAAGTACACGAACCTCAAGGTAAATAAATATGTTTGTATTTCTTAATTTCCTTTTGTCGTTTTGTATGACAATTTTTCAACTCAAGATTTTGTATCAGTGAGTAAAGAAGTCATAAGAGAGACGTCCTTGATCTGGTTAAAAGCTATTAACAGATAATCTATCATAGCTACAATGTATATCTTATAACAAGGATATTTGCCTTTAGTGAGATTAAACGTTTTCAAAACCATAAATACTCTATAAATAATATACAAGAAAGTAAGTGTCTTTTATAGCACCTTTGTTACATGGTACAATGATTTCACTTTCGATGACAATCAACATAAAGTTAATCAGGTTCAAACCTACCTTTAGGTGGTTAATCAAAAACTGGTAAATGTGGAGCAACAGAAGTAGATTATCGATGATCTAATCTCCTTAATCCATTAGGGAATATGTAGCCATACTTTAAACTATTGTTTACTTCTGTGTCATAAGGTCTCTTGTGGAGAGTTGTCTTATTGGCAATAATACCAAATCTTCTTTTTCCTATTATTATTTTTATTTAATTTTTGTTGAAATCTAGAATCTAATAAAAAATAAGAAGAATTTATAGAATATATCGTTTATAGAATTTCAATTTAATGTCGAGGCGAAATGAAGTATAATATTTTTCTGTTTTAGTGAAGACCATGATAGCTTGGTCGGTGTCTTTTGTTATGTTGTTTAGTATTGCTGTGTTGCTGTTTCTTTGAAATGTCAATTACACATTCATATAAAAAAATAATAATATATACATCATCGTTTCAGGATATTCTGTGTGATTGTTGATATGAATCAATTAACTAAATACTGTTCTTGCTATGGAAAACGTCTGTTAAATTGGTTTGTGTCAATATAACCACGTGCGCCTTGCACTTATTTAACAGTTAAAATTCAGCAAACGTTCACAGATTCCCTATTTTGTTTGCAACAATCTAATCAGTAGCGACTGAGACCAAAAGTTTGAAAAACCAAACAAATTTAAAACGTCGAACATCACAAAACCGCATTGCAATTCAAAGAACAACGAAAACTGGCTTCATGCATTTGCGTCAATCGACATGTCATGTTTTAATCGCCCTATAGTTTTTATATTTCATTTGCCAAAATGATAATAAAATTTATTCGCAAGAATTGTGTTACAGGTAAACACGTGAGAACATTAGTATCATAAACTCTTTGATAAACTAAAGTTGAAACAGCTATTCCCCTGTCTGCCACCGCTAACCTGTTCCCCAATGTACATTTGGGATTTCCAAAATGATGAGTAATTCGAAAAATGTCGAAAACTATTAACAACATTACGGAAAATGACATTATAACTTTTGTTGAGGATAAATACGTTTAGAAGTATTGATGGCAGATGTACATGTACATAAACATATTGTCCATCCTTGCTGGGTAGTAGTAAGTAACCATTTATAATGCACTGTGACTGTGCATCTGAACTCCTTGAATCCCAATTGTCTGCTTTCTTTGTATTAAATCTGTACAGTATATTTTACAAAACTAATGTCACCTTACATCTATTCAAACTGGCACAAACGAAAGATCTGTTAAGTACAGAGCTTAAATTTGTTTAAGTTCAAACTGGATAATTGTTTTAGGTCAAATACCACTTGTTGAACCCGCTCCGACCCTATACGCCGGTAAAACAATAAACCAGGAAGAACCAGCGGTTTTCCATTTCCTGGTTATTAACTCGAGGCTAAAACTCATGCATTTTTGGTTGTTAAACTTAGTATCTAATAGCTTGTGAATAAATAATTCAAAAAATTAAAGTTTATCAAAGTTCAAGATCTTCTGATTTGAGATTGGCTTTTAATTGTTATATTAATCATACTTCCTTTATTAAAAATTCACTTCTGGTCAACGGCAAGATGGCAAACGCTTCAATGTCTAATGTTTCTGAATTTACATCAACAAATGCTGGTGTTCACATTTCAAACAAAACAACAAAAATCCATGCGCCACGAGATGGGTACGACCTGCCTCTATTTGGTCAGGAAAACCATCACTTTGCATCCTTACATTTGACTGCACTTTCATGCATAAGTATCAGTCTAACGTTCTCGGTTTTTGTTGTGGTTTTATCTTTCCGGAACTCAAATCACCGATTTTTAAGCTGGACCAAAAGCGAGCGACTTGTAGTTTACATGGCCATTTGCGATGGTGTTTTTAATCTGACTCATTCATTGGAACATTTGCAGATATACATAACAAAGGAGCATGTGCGACCACGTGAACTTTGTATGTTTTACTCCTTCGTCATTGGAGAGTTCATATCCGCACAAATGTTCATGGTCAATGCGGTCTCTATAAATGTCTTCAGTATGATATACATGAGAAAAGACATACATTTGGGAAAATATGACTGGAATCTGTTGCTGTACACTTTTGGTATACCATTTGTTGTTCATCTGGCATCAGCATTTTTAGGGAAGCTGGGTCCAACCGGAATTTCGTGAGTATATATAATACTATTATTACTATAGCACTATTTTGACTGCTGCATTATTGACATTTGGATTTAAGAGTTTTGAACAGCGGTATACTACTGTTGCCTTTATTTTGGACCTATTATGTCTGTTCGTTTTGTTCACGCATTGTTGTCAAAATAATCGAATTTGATGCGATTGTCATACAAGTGAAAGTTTTAGCTAGCTATAAAACCAGGTTCAACACACCATTTTCTACACAAGAAAATGCCTACACTAAGTGAGGAATATGAGAGTTGTTTTCATTGTTTAATGTGTTTGGGCTTTTGATTTTGCCATTTGATTACAGACTTTCCGTTTTGAATTTTCCTTGGAATTCATCATTTTTGTGATTTTACTTAATACGTCAGAGATATTTAAGAGTCAAGTTAAAACATCATATTATTTTGTAGAATTTATGACACTCAATTCTTCGTCTAAAACACATTTATCTTTGATAATGAAAAGTGAAACAATAACACGATTGTATTGTTTTAAGTTTTGGAACTTTTGTTTTATCTAAAAAATAACGTCTCGTTGAGATATAATGTTTTTGATATTTGGAATACATTTTGTTTTTTTATAAAGAATGTGTCGATAAAATTTGCCAAACATTAAATTTGGTATTTCGGTCGTGTTCTGCGAACGACTATCTCAAAGTCCAGATTCACCAGTAAACTGATGTTTAGTGGTTGTCACTTTATATTGTTCAAAGCTATTAAATGCAATAAAAATTTAAAAGTTTGAAGAATTTTTTTTTACGATTACTGACATGATACTGTATAAAAAAGGGGGAAAAAACCCTCTGAAACAGATGCATTTACAAATGTATGTTCAAGAAATTCTTTTAAGACTTAATTTTATATTTTATCATCATCAAGCAAGATTTTATTATTTCAATTACAGATGTCATTTTGATGCCATTAAAGGCGTGGATTTATTGGTATTTTACTCCACGATGCTTACATTCATTGTAATCGTCGTTAATAGCGTATTTTATATTGCCACGTGGATTAGAATTTACAAGGAAAGTAAGAAATTGGTAAACACACTAGGACCTACTGCTCAATCGATTAAATGTGTCCACAAAACCGCAAGGAATATGTCACTGTTCGTCGCTGTATTTTTTATCCAATGGTTTCCACTGGCTGTATTCTCTATTACTGCCCTACTTGGACACATACCGGAAGTAATTATGTACATGGCTATATCCTTCACTAATATCGGAGGAGTTCTGAATGGACTGGTTTTCATCATCATCAAGCGGCGAAAAGAACATCATAAATGAACACAGATTTGTTATGTAGGAACTATTGTTAGATAAGCCAATCAGTGTAAAAACAATACTTTTAAATTGAAGCTTATGACACTAGAAAGATGTTGATTATAATAGAAAATACAGAACTAAAAAAATTAAACAATTATTTATGAATTTCTTGTGATCGAATCGCTTTTCTAAATTAACCTTCATCAAAAATGGACAAAGCCGAATGTGTGGAAAGCTAATGATTAATAAGAATGGAAACAGCAGAAGAGCCAATTGACAAAAAAAAAAACCTAATCTATTAACCAAATCCATCCTGCAGTAGTTGATAAATTTGTTGATATTTTTTTTCTAAATTAGAAAAAATCGGACTATTTAAGAACAGTTTATATAATTGCTTGTTTATTTAAGTGCTAGTCTATCTAAGAATCAGGCAGTGGTGAAAACATGACAAACACAAACCCCCTCAGGTTGACATTAATTTATGTTCAAAATGTATAATGATGCAAAAATATACCATTCGTTTCATTGTCCTGTTCTGGTAATTGGAGATAAAATTTGGTTACAATGCACTAGAAATTAACAATTAAGGGGAGCTAACTCTGTAATTTGCTATCATTCTAACTAAAGTTTATCTAAAGATTTCTCAAGTTACCAGACAAGCAGACACTAAAGACCTACCATTTCTAACTCAGGATGAGTGTTACTTCAAAATCGGATGGCTTGGTTGGTGGTTTTTTACAGTCATGTTTTGATTTTTTAGGGGATTTTTTTCAAAATTGCCTGGTTCTTACAAAGACTGGCACTTTTATGTTATCAAAAGGCATTTAACTCTATTAATATATCATTTTTTTTCTGAATGCTTGGTTTATTTCCTACCACGTGTTATAAATGAAAGATATCTTGGTCGATCTCATAAGGACTTGTCCAAAAATATTTGCTGCTTATTAACAAAATAAACAAGATTTACCAAAATCTTAGAATAGATTGACACATCTTTCTGATAACTGTAATTTTGTAAATTATGGAAAAAACATTTTCGACTCAGCATTATAATTAAGCACACACTGTGTTTATATTATCAACATTATATAACAATAAGGTACCATGGTAGGATTGCCAACCAAGCACCTTTGCACAAGGGACCAAAATACGTAGAAGTTAGCAACTTCTGGTCATTTTGCGGTCCTGCAACAATAACCAAAACCCAGACCGGAAAGCATGCTATAATAGGCCCCGACATGACAATGTTAAACAATTCACATGAATACAATGTGCAAGTTAAATAAAGGAAAACAATATGATATACAGCAACACACGACAATCACCAACGAAATTGAAAATAACAGGTTCCTGGCTTAATATAAAAATAGGAGATGCGGTACATTTAGGATTGTCATTTAGACATGTATACACCAACAATCAAATGACGTGGATGATAGCTATTATATAGAACCACACGACCTTCGACAATGAGAAAAAAACCCATGTCGTGTAGTCGGCTCATAAACACGAAATATATAGAAAACTAACGACCTTCTTTATAACAAAACAATTTACGTGAAACAAATATGACAGACGTGAACAAACAACAACCTCTAAAATTGTAGGCTCTTGAATTTGGACAGGTGCATAAGAATGCGGCGGCGTTAAACATGTTTAGTAGTCCTGAATCCTCCCGTAATGGGACAGTGGTGTAACAGAATAACAAACAATGAAAATCAGTTCGACAAAGGCTTAACTAATCTCATCGGTAGAAAGAAAAGCATCGAATAAAACACAGAAAAGACGAGGCAGGGTTAAAATCCATCCATCATACCTAATAAATAAAAACAAACAAACAAACAAAACACAGAAAGGACGAGACAGGGTTAAAATCCATTCAGCATACCTAATAAATAAAAACAAACAAACAAACAAAACAAAGAAAGGACGAGACAGGGTTAAAATCCATTTAGCATACATAATAAATAAAAACAAACAAACAAACAAAACACAGAAAGGACGAGACAGGGTTAAAATCCATTCAGCATACCTAATAAATAAAAACAAACAAACAAACAAAACACAGAAAGGACGAGACGGGTTAAAATCCATTCAGCATACCTAATAAATAAAAACAAACAAACAAACAAAACACAGAAAGGACGAGACAGGGTTAAAATCCATTCAGCATACCTAATAAATAAAAACAAACAAACAAACAAAACACAAGCAAAAATCTCAAAGTACTCAATTCGCTTTAATATGAATTAAACTGTGGTGTGGGATTTTTCTAAATTGCACTTCGAATTAAAACAAAATATCTAAATTGTAATTCAAATTGAATTATAATATATTAATTGTAATTGCAATTCGAACTAAATTATAATTTATTTATTGACAATACCAATTTTAAAAGTTAACGTCGTTCGGACAATAAACTGAATTACATTCCTATTGCAATTCGTATTATAATTTACGATCGGAGGTTAAACGTTTCGATTGCGCATTTAAGTTCGAATTAGTTAATGCGAACGGAATTTGAATTATGTTTGAACGAAGAATACATATTATTGTTACATACATATGCACATTCGTGAAACTACAATCTGTCGATTCTTGTGTCTTTGCATTGCACAATGCCAGGTTCTACTCTGACTGTTTATGAAGTCTAAGTTACGTCATCTCCACAATTAATCCATAGGATGTTGTATGTGTACTGATTGATAATTTAGTCCTAGATGCACGATTCTTTTTATTAGTTTGCTAATGGATTTGAACTAGCTGTCAGTAAATGCGAGTACTCTCAGATCTGTAGTTAGCATATTTGTTGTTGGAATGTACAAATACCCGGTCACATCCAGTCAGTGTGTTTGTTAGATGCATTTCTATTTGTATCCATCTGATGAGATCAGCCTTTTCAACTGGTCTTTATAGTCTGTTATTATGTTGTACTGATATACAACTCTCCCAGGTTAGTGGTAGGAATCCTGACAGCATGTTTAACCCCGGCGTATTCTGTTATTATGTGCCTGTCCCAAGTCAGGGGCCTGGTATTCAGTGGTTGTCGTTTGTTTTTAATCACATATTAGTTTTTCATTCATTTATTGTTTTACATTAAATGGCCGTTATTTTTCTCGTTTGAATTGATTAACATTAGTGATTTCAAGGACTTGTACAGCTGACTATGTGGTATGGGATTTGCTCGTTGTTAAAGGACGTATGGTGGCCTACATGACCTATACCTGTTATTTTCTGTATCATATACATGATATAGTCCCTTGGAAAGAGATGTCTCATTGAAAATTTTACCACATCTTCTTTTTTTAATGAACGCATAAAAAACACTCTGAAGAAATTATTTCATTCATATTCCATGTGTTCTCGAAAGAAATCTTTTGTCAGCCGGAAAACTACAAAGATCTAAATGAATGATAACAAAAACAAGAGCAATGAAATAACACGAACTGTCCATCGCTCCTCACATATTCATGGTGACATCCACGCATTTATTTTATTTTTTAAATATATGCATACATTACGTGTGTACAACCTAAAATATAAATAAATCTAGAAGCCTATACAAAGGGAGACAATCCAGAATGGTCTGAATTCACCCTGTTGAAAAAAAACCGACAAAATATACTTAGTATTTGTTTTACTAAACAGTAAACAGACTATTTTAGAAAGAGAAAAACTAATCGTATCAGTATTCATTATTCAAATTAAGTGCTATGGACAAGTAAGCCAGACTGGATGGTCCTAAATCATATAATTATTTTCATAAAATAGTAAATTTTCATAAAATGGTGAATTTTCATAAAATGGTGCTACAATATCGGTATCAAACTAAGAATATCGATTGTTTTGTTTTTCGTCAGTGCATTTCATTATTATTATGTGAAATCAAACAACTTTACACCCAGTATATATATTAATAACACAGAGATTGATTGATTGTTGGTTGCCTAACGTCCAGTGGAAAATATTTCATGCATATTTAGGACGAGAACAAGTTCGTAATAAATACAATAGGTAGGTTATTTCAATGGAAGGCCATCTGTGATGATGGTCGGAGAAATTTGGACTGCTACTGGAAAATGAGGGTACATTGGATAGGGACAGAAATTTTGCCTTGCAACAGGCCACCTACGGGCCCTCAAAGAGTTGTTGCAAGGGTTCTTAACGTGCAAAGAGCGTGGCACTCTCTGTACCCGAGGTATCGGATTTAACGTCCCCCTTCTGACCGGACGTGACTGCGAACTTGATACATCCCGCACAGCCAAACGGACGCCCCACTTCGGTAAGCGTTTTACTGCCGGTCGGGAGAAGACAAAGTGACCATATTTCTATACCCCAGTCACCCTTGGGGTGAACAACACAGAGAAGTAAGGCACATAAATTCAACAAATCATGACAATTTTTTTTCAATTTGTATTTGCACTTACTGTGTTTAATATGATAGATATGATATTCTTGTAAGGAAGTATTAAAAAGTGACTTTATAGATATATATTCTAATGTTAATTCGTGTTTATAAGTCAAACACAAAATCGTGATAATGAGATCATGATCTCTGAAGTAGAAGAGAAACATTTTTCCTATTATATGGATCATTGAAAAATCTGTTATTTGACATTTATGTACATTTTAAATTCATGTATTTTTATCATGTGATATTTTTACTATGTTTTTGATGTATTGTTTATATGTTAATATAACCTAGCATGATGGATAATTATCCTTGGAAAGTATTGTTTTGAACACCATGCAGCTTTATAATATCAAGGAATCATTCAGCACTTGATGATAAGAGTTCAAACAACTAAGTTATGCTTATAAATCTGAGAAATAGATTTAAAAAAAATAGGAAATTTATTTTTTCTTTTACTTCCTAAATTGACACGAAAACTGAAATAATTATAAATACTCGTCAAAGGGGATTATACAGAGATGAACACCTTTCATCGATGCTAGACAATCATAACAGCAACCAATCGGTCTTTTAATGTGACGTTTCTGATAAAGCTTTATCCTACTCACATGCATTTTCCCTCAGGAATTCAAGTTTTGTGTGACAATGATTTGTAGTCTTCACATAGATATTTATTTCTATGTAACACATACTCGTAAAGAAAACATTTGTGTAGACAGTAAATTGTTTCTGGTGTACTAGAAGTGGACCAGTGCTTGTTACTATCATATCATAGTTTAATATAGATAAAGGCTGTAATGTCGTTGATACAAATCAGAATTAAGAAACTGAATGGGTCTATAAACACAATCAATCTTTAAAGACCCAAATATTGCAAATCACTGCTCCTACCTCCATAAAATATTTTGTGTACCAGTAGGTCAAAACCCAAACAACAACGTTTTTGTGTAAAAATTTCATTACATAAACTGCTTAATAAATGAATTAAGTATTGACACTTCACCTGGAAACTCAACATATACTCTCACGACACTTACCAAAGAGGAAATCCTGGATAATCATAGGTTTATTCTATGTTCCTTTGGGATTTCAAACAAAGATGAAGAACTGGATCTTCCATCACTGCATTGGGTACATAAAAGAGAGGCAAACAATAACAGAGTATCAGTCAAACTCATAGATCGAAAATAAACAGACAACGCCATGGCTAAAAAAATAAACGATAGACAAATAATAGTACACTAGACAAAACATAGAACACTAAAGGTGTAATACCACTATTGATTTTCCCCTATGATTCTTTGTTAAATCTGCTCATTTATCTTTGTTTCAAATAAAGAAATACTTAGCATGAGTAAAGTTGTATCATGTCCAGTACTGCTGGAATGTTCCTACATAGAAATTAAAAGTTCAAAATAGCGAAGCTGAAATCATCTCGTTTGATGTAAAGTTTTATTTTCATCTAAGCTACATAAGTGTCCTTACAAACAACAGTGTATTGCTGGTCCTTCGAAATGATCCACGACAACCTCTTTCTAAATTGTTTACATCTATTTTTTCAGCTTTCAAAGCCGGACTTCAAAGTTATTGTGAAACTGCAGATGTGGAGACTAAAAAAATCAAAAGATCTATTAGAGTACATACAATCAAAGACTCTTTCATTTTGTAATAGTATTAAACATTGTTTTTTTACACTTTACACAAATATTCCCCATTCTAAACTGAAAGACAAATTGAAAGAGTTGGTATTGCTTTGTTTCATAAAAAAAAGAATGGCAAACGTAGATATAAGTATCTTGTCTTAGGGCTGGATAAATCCTACTTGTAAAGAATCACTCTGATTCAAACAAAAAATTCTCTGAAACTGAAATTATCTTATTTGTTATGTTTGGAGGACGTGTTTATCAACAGACTGTCGACATTCCAAAGGGAACCAAGTGGTCCTCTCTACTTGCCGACTTATTTCTTTATTATTATGAGGCTGCCTTCATACAGGAACTTTTTCAGAAGACAGATTTTTTTATTCATATTCTATGTGTACTCGAAAGAAATTATATTTATCTTTTGTCAGCCAGAAAACTATAAAGATCTAAATGAATGATAACAAAAACAAGTGCAATTGAATGACATGATCTTTCCCTTGCTCTTCACATATTCATATCCTCACATTCTTTATTTAAAAAAAACCTAGTCATTCCTTAATTGTGTACAGCATAAAATATAAAGAAATCTAGAAGAATATACAAAGGGAGACAATACAGAAAGGACACAATTCACCCTGTTGAAAGAAAACAAGATAAATTTGTTTTACAAAAGATCCGATCTCCTGTAGTTGGTGATCGCAAAACTGGTATACTAGTATTGCACTCAATACAGGTATTAAAATGTTGTTCCAGTATTGTATACCAGTATTATCTTTTTTTAAATAAACAATACATATTAATACGTAACTACTGTGTTATTAAATGTGTCACATAATGCAATTAACATATGACATAACTATTATAAGGTATAAGAATAATTAGACATATAGGTAGTTAAGCACTCAATACTAATTATAAATATAATGATAATAAATACTGATATATAAGGTATAGACACTTCACTTGGAAACTCTACATATACCCTCACGACACTTATCGAAGAGGAAATCCTGGATAATCATAGGTTTATTCTATGTTCCTTTGTAAGTTCAACCAAAGATGAAGAATTGTATCACCTTAAAATATAGTCTACAATACATCTACAATTCTTTTTGGACCAAAGCATATTTGGTGTGAAGCTCTCCATATGTAAACTGTTCAGCATATCAAAACTAGTCACGCACCAACCGTCCTTCCGCCCGAAAGTCTCTAATTTCAGGAATATTACGTAAATCTTTAGTTTTTATGTTTCAATTTGATCTACAGTTTTTAAATTTGTGACATTAAGCATTTTTTACACATCTGCCGTGCAGCAACATCAAATTTTCGTAGACATTAATACACAAATTAAAGAATGCAAATACGTCAATGACATAAAACAACCCTAGGAAAACATTTTAGTTTCTTTTCACCACCATTCAGTCAAAATGTTTTGAAAAACGTTAGTTATTGCACTTCTTACCCTCTTTGGTGTATTTGACATATACTGTGACCGAATAATAAACATAAATTGGCGTTTCTTATATATACTGTGACCGGTTTATCAGCATTCGTTGTTGTTTCTAAACGTCATGTGGCAAAAAATAAACTACCGTTATCAAACCAATGTGTATTGACACATAAAAATTGTAAAGGTCGCAGCATTCTAACAACTGAAAAAGTTTGTAATAATTTTTCAATTAACCAGTTAGTACTCTTCAACTTTGTACTTGTTTGGCTTTATAACTATTTTTATCTGAGCGTCACTGATGAGTCTTATGTAGGTGAAACGTGCGTCTGGCGTGTTAAATTATAGTCCTCGTACCTTTGATAACTATTTAGCAATACCCATTAACAGATACTAGTTGACCTTTTTCTCACCGATAATGTGACTTTATAAATCTGTTATAATCATGTTTTATCGGATTTGTATTTCCATTCAAATACACGCATCATCTAATTTTAAGTTTACCTGGGACAAGGAGTCTTGTGATTTATTTTCAACGCTTGAATTGGTTTGCGTTATCTGCCGCCCGTCATCGTCGTACTTTTTACGTTTACTTTTATTACATTGATCGTCTGTAACTATTGCAACGATTTGAATCAAAATTGGTTACACTCATTCCTAAGATAATGTCTTATGATCTTATATGCATTGCCACAAAGGATATATATAGAAAAGTAGGACCAAATTGTCAGACTACTCCCTGATGGAGTTAATTCCCTTCATTACAATTTGTACTAAGTATTTTGCAATTTTTACTATTTTTCTTGAAAAATATAATATAAGGGCTTTCATAAAAATTCATAAAAAAAACTCTTAAGTCCATAAATGGATTATTACCGAGGGTTATGTGTTAACTACTTGCACATTGTGAAACAGTTTTTTGTTGAGAACTTCTAATAAAAAAGACGTTCGCCGGTGTTAGCCTTTTGTGGAGTTATCGTTGATGACTTATTACAAGGAGAATACGTTTAACATGTGTTGGCGCCTGTTAAAAGGTATAACCCCGCTACCTTGCACGTGTCCCTAGTCAGGAGTACTTTGTTCTGTAGTTGTCGTTTGTTGGTGTAGTTCATTAGTGTTTCTCGTTTCTCTTTTTTATATGGATTAGACCGGTTTTTTTTTGTTTTAGGACGGAAAGTTGCTTCATTGGCACTCAAACTCATACTCCATTTCAAAATAACACTTTTTTAATTTGCTAGTATGTAAATTTACAACTTGCTAGTATGTAAATAAAGGAATTAATAAAGTCGAAAACATGAAGGGTTTGTGTGCTTGTTAATGAAATATAAGCCATTAAAAATTTAGCGGGAAATAAGTCTCTCTAAATTTATCCTACATTAGAACCCTTTTCCTTTCAAAAACATCGAAAAAACAAGGATCTTAAAGATTTTTAAATATGGCTTTTTAAACTATATGAAATTAAATTTGGAAAAGAAAAAAAGAGGTAAACGGGCATTTTTGTTAATGAGACTATGTGGAAAAAAAATAAAAAACAAGAGTCGCAAGCATCCCTAACAAGTTGTTCTTGGTGTTGAATAAATATTGAAAAACAAGAAAAGACTTTTAAAACATTGATTGATATGGAAAATACCTTATTAATAAATAACAGCGATAATGGGACAGAATTCTTTTACCGTTTCTTCTTACCGAAAATAAGCTTTGTAAATTTAAAATATCATAACGGTCCAATCCTATTCAGGCACTTGTTGATATGCAAATCATGATAGATTTATTTGGGTATTAAAGCGTTTACCATTTGTATGAAGCGGAAACGCTTAACGTTGAATGCTTTTTTTGTTGTTGTGTCGTAGTTCTGTTATATTTGATGTGCTTCCCTCAGTTTTAGTTTGAAACCCGGATTTGTTTTTTTCTAAATCGATTTATGAATTTTGAACAGCGGTATACCACTGTAACTTTACCACCCTGTATAAGTTTAAAAAGAAGCATTCAATTTTTATAATTTCATTTTTATTCTACAACCATGAAATTTAAAGTTACACGCATATCAAGCTTCAAGTGTATTGGTCAACATATTATTGTTATTATTGTAACGTATAGCACGTGCAGTAATAGATGTTGTATTTTAGTCAGAAATAAAATGTGATCTTGGAGTGTCTCGCGATTGTTGTTAGCCTATTAAAACAAATAGTCTAATGAAATATATTTGAAATGTAATTATTTCATTTAAATACATTTCCTGGTTTCATCTGCCTTGCAGAAGGCGACAACAGGTTTAGTTGAACGTTGGCTTCTTTGGATGGTAAAGTTATCATGATTGGCCTTTAACGTGATTAACAACTTTTACATTTGCTCTCCAGCGATTTCACACGAAAAAAAAGAAGCTGATGTAAATACGTCAATGAAATCGGTACTGAAGAACAAGTTATTGGTCAGGTAATTTTCCAACATCATTAAGCAAATATGGCTTAACGTCAGTTTGTTTTATTACACATTACTCAACACTGAGTGACGAACAAGTTCAATCATGCACCTACATCAGACCAGTTTTAAGAACAAATTATAAGGGTGCAGTTGCAGCATTTTGATACCTGAAAAGTTTGGAATAGTTTCACATGTGTTCTGTTTGAAAAAAAATCAGGGGATTATAGTTTAAAATTGATTTTTTTTATTTAGCTGTCATAATCATGCTTATTTAAATTTTCATTTAACATATTAAAGCCTCTAGTTTTATCTGAAAAATGTATTACGTTTGTCATCAACATTTTGAATATTTTATGACACTGTTAAGGTGTTATAACATTATCGGTACCAATTGTTCTGCACCAGGTGCGCATTTCGACAACAAATGTCTTAAATATGCTAAAATATTTGAAAATCAAAAGCAAATTATAAACACAAGAAGCTATAATCCAATTAATTCATAATAAGTATAGCCAAAAGCCGGGCAAGGACTTCGAGCTTTGCATGGAGAGATACATTCCTTAACTCAAAATAATTTGCAACATTTTAAACAGTGATTTATATAATTTTCGTGAAAACAATGCACTCTATTTGTTTTATTGACTAAAATAATCAACGAGTTTGGATATGTCTCCAATGGATTTCCTTCAGATTTGTCCTTGTTGGTGTACTTGTGACTTGCAGACAAATTCAACAGACTGTGGGAAAACAAATTGAAGGCGTCTTTGAAGTTAAATTTGTTCGTTCCCCCCTGTGCGAACATTATACGATTGTAAGTTTTCAAAAGAAGATTGAACTCTTTAATCATTTGCAAACATTTAGAAGCTTAAGGGAATTTTAGATAACAAAAGCGTTATCAAAGAAAATATTAATTGATAAGTTTTTTTTACTGTATACTGCAAGCTCGAATAGATAATGTTTTCAACAAACATATGTAAAATTGACAGATTTTTCCACATTCAACGGTTAATGAAATTCCGATGAAGGTGGGATAAAACCTATGAAAACTCTTTTTCGAAATCTACAAGCGTGTCTTTAACGTGCAAGAGATATGGCTCTCTCTTTTAACACGGGTCAGCCATTTATCGTCCCCTTCCGACGGACTATCATTGTTTCCTCGAGACCATATTCGCAAATGATGTCGAGGGAGAGCCGAAAATTGAGTTCCTGAAATTTTCATTCCAAACGGGAATCGAACCAGGCACCTTTGTGTTAGTAGTCCGATGCACTAACCACTACACCACGGCTCTCTTTGCTTTCTATGATAAATTCTGCAATTTCAAGCATTAATTGTTGTTTTGTCTTAAGTTCAAGTAAAGTGGCAGTTATTTCATATCAAAACTGTACCTTATCCTGACTTGTGCTGCAAAAATCAACATACATTCAATTAAATATTAGAGCGTACTGGTTCCCAGAAGTTTGATAGTACAAAAACAGGAACTTCTGATCTGAACAACAGGTCAAATGTGTCCTTCTATCAACATTTCATATACTTCTTAAATTTCTCAACAAGGGTTCTACAGTGATCCCAAGTCCCAAAGCTTTCATTTGATACCACAAATAAAAAAATATATCCGCAATTGGCAAAGATACAGCTATGCGTAAGAACTATTTTGTTAAAAATATGTACTACTTTCTTTTGTTCTTTCCGACCGGGCCTGAATTAGTGGTTCTTTACCTATATAATAACAGCACTAAACTTGTTATATTGACTTCTGCTTGGCTGAATTTTTTCTATGATCTATTTCTAACATTGAAAAACACATAAAGCTGTTGTCAAAACACTGTATCACTAAATTCAAGCTATAATTGGACTGGTAGTAACATATGCGTCAAACAAAGAAAGCAACATATGGATACTAACAGTGACAATTTTACTAGTTTTGATTTGTTAATAACTTCTCAAATAACAGTGTTCTGACCTTAATGCCTTATTTTATCAGAGATTCTTACTTGAATACAAATACAGTGGTCCAAATATAAAATATAATTTATAATTGTGTCCCCCTTTTTTCTACATGTTAAAAAAGGAGAGTGATTTGATAAAAACCATATATATGTGTATAAACATGGATCAACAAGAGTAATTTATATATCTCCAAGCTAGACAACTTGCTAAAATGGTTATGAAAAGCATTTCCAGTGAGATATTGGAATTCCTATAGAAATATACACCAATTTTCCTTGAAACAAATAATTCACTAAGAAAGCCAATAAAACATGAACACTCACTAGATAATTGAACCAAAAGCAATATTTATCTATAAACTAGTCATATTATACAAGTTTCATTGCTTTAAGTGTAAGAAAATGTAAAAAATCAAATTTCAGGTAAAATCTTAACTGTGTGCATGCTGAACGTCCAAAAAAGGGTAAACTACCTTAGTGTAACAATTTGAAGGTTGTAATTTGACACTAGCATATTTGTTACATAAAATAAATAAATGTAAAATGATTTCTAACACCCCTCAGCATCCCACTCTCACTCACACATTCACGTTCTCTCTCTCTCACTCACTCTTTCTAGCTCATTAACTCACTCTCTAGCTCATTCACGCACTCTCTAGCTCATTCACTCACTCTCTCTAGCTCATTAACTCATTCTGTCTAGCTCATTAACTCACTCTAGCTCATTAACTCACTCTATCTCATTAACTCACTCTAGCTCATTAACTCACTCTATCTCATTAACTCACTCTAGCTCATTAACTCACTCTCACTAGCTCATTATCTCTAGCTCATTCACTCACTCTGTCCAGCTCATTTACTGATTCTCGTCAGCTCATTCACACACTCTCTTGTTCTTACTTACCTTTAAATATTACCTTTCCTTACATATCCTCCTAGGCAATTTACAACCCAAAGGACTTAGTCCATTTCTATGATGATTGGCAGAAGCAATGTTTATGTTCTACTCCGGTGTGAAAATCACAGTATATCCAGGTGAACACCATTGTCTACCAGTATCAGGAAAGGGCGACACCTTTGCCTTCAGTTAAACTTTATTAAATGTGGAACAAGTTTATTTGATCTATGACTTGAAACAATAAATCTCAACCAAAATGTTGTATGCTTTGGTATTTTTACAAATGACTTCTTGCAGTTTT
Organism: Mytilus galloprovincialis; assembly: GCA_037788925.1. NCBI lineage: Eukaryota > Metazoa > Mollusca > Bivalvia > Mytilida > Mytilidae > Mytilus > Mytilus galloprovincialis. Next base: position 63,507,782 of record CM075341.1, read on the forward strand.
ATCTTACAGGAGGATGTTTATGGTATTTTGCTATCATTTGAATGATGTTTTTTTATCATTCTATGTACTTTTTAAATATAATTGTGGAAACATGTTTTATTTGATAAATTATTGAGAAAATTGCAAACATTCATATTAAAGGACGATAACTGCAATTGATATTTTATTCCGATTGCTACCCTGTGTCGGTACGTGTTTTGTAGAAACACTTTTCAACAAGATCCTTGGTTTGTCTCAGAAAGCCAGCACACGCTAAGTTTGTCAGACTTCGAAACATAAGTAAGGTTTTCATTTTCAACTATTTCTTAACGTTAGCCAGGAACTATTAGAAATATTACGTTTTTCATTGTTTACATTTTTGATGGCCTAACAAATGAGCACCATGCATATCCTTGAAGCCATTGGTCTTATTCAAAAATGAACTACGTTTGTTATTAAAATTTTATATAGGACATGACACTATCTTAAGTCTTATCAATCTGCACTTCCGTTAATACAATACAGTATATTCATTATAATAAATCAGGTAATCAAAAGAGCAGCTTTTGAAGCACATAGTTGAATAGACCTCTAATTGATTTTTACCTTTATGGTTTAAATTTAACCTACAGACACAGTTTGCGTACATTGGGGATCAAAATCAAAATGTGTCACTGAGTTTAATCTTTTTCCGTATCCCCCTGTGCAAGCTCAATACAACTGCGAGTTTTCAATGAAGTTTAGAATCCTTAATTATTTTCTAACACCAACTAAATTAAGGAGATTTCAAATTACATAAGCGCCATTAAAGCAAATGTAAATTGATAACTTTTTTATTATTCACTTCAATGTAAAATGGATTTTTTTCTTTTCAGCATGACTATTTATAAGATAGATAATTTGTTTCCAATACAATGGTTAAGGTCAAATGAAAATAGGATAAAACCGATGTAAGGGATTAAAATGTAAACTGATGTTTGATCTTTGGTTTTCAGTGTCGGTTATTATTTCCACTTATGAAAATAATACTGTTTTCTTTTTCTGTAATAATGCTTGCTAAGGAAGGCTTGATACAAAAGCATATGACAGTGTAACTTTATGAAATAGAATTGGTCTATTCCGCTTAAAACTATGACCTTTATGTTTTAAATAGTTTAGTTAATGCTGGATTGTTATCAATAATGCTTTCACAATATATATAGTGTCGCTGTTTTAAACATTGTCCCAATGGTAGCTGGAGAATAGAAATATGGTCACTATGGCTTCCTCCAGCCTGAGGTAAACCCTTAACCAGCCGTCTTGTTGCTTTTCGGGATGAATAAGTACGCAGGCTAAATGTCATAATGGCAATCCTAATTCCCCGTACCTTCATCCCAAATACTTGTTTTACATGACCAACCTCTTGCATGCATTGTTAATTCGTTATCGTCCCGGGCATTCATGAAATATTTGCCGCTAGACGTTAATTAACCAACAACCAACAATCAATCTCAAAGGGGAAATAGCTTTCAAAGTCATGTTCACCGATCTGACTCAATTTCTAATATTTTTGTAAATATTCATGTTCAATATTTATCCAAATTATAAAAAGTGTAATTAAACAATTTACAGAGAATGGGCTCAATAATAGATAACTTCGTTTCGAATGTATTGTAGCCTTGATGCCATCTTATTAACTATCAAGTTGACATTAGAATACCTGCGATGTTTACATAAGCGATATATACATACATATTATAGATATAAACAATTGAATATTTGTAGGTCTTTTTAATTTCATGTTTACTTATTGATTAAGAATATATGTTAATCATCGTGTTATTTGTAAAATAATATTTTTTGTGGATCGAATCAGCCAATCAAATGATTCAGCTTTGTCTCACTTTAAATAACCGAACACGCACTATTGATGCGTTATCCATCTCAGCTAAGGGGTGTAATTAAAGTTCACATGCAAACGGATTCAATACGGTCAATGTTTTTTAGTGTTATTTGACAACAGTGTACCTTACTGGCTGCTTAAAGCGAATTACTATTTCACTATTCAATTTCATTAATGATCGAATAAAAAAATCATACCTTAGATTTTTTAAATATCTCGTAGCTAGTGCCACTTTAAAACATTCCCATAAATCTTCAAATCAATTTTTCAAATGTTCTTCATTTAGTGCATACAGCTGAAAACAGTTTTAAACTTCCTAAGGGAATTACGAACATTAAAACTCTATTCTTTGAAGAGGAGGCTTTGTCTGAAGATTAAAATGCGTAACATCTAATGGAAAATATTGCATGCATGTTCAGGACAAGGACTGTAAAAGTGTCAACCATGGATGAAAAAGTCGGATAAATTTGGACTGCTATTGGAAAAGAAGGAGGATATTTTTTATTGGGACAGAACTTTTAGATTGCAACATGCCATCTACGGATCAATGCAAGAGTAGTTGAAGGAATATTAACGTGCAGAGATCGTGGCAATCTCTTTACACAAGGCATCGAATTAAGCATCTTCATTCCGACAAGACATGGCTACGTAATTGATAAATGAGTTAGATGTCAAGATATATACATTGTTAAGGTCTTCTACGTATCTATTGGGAAGATCGGGAAGTCGATCTGTATTTCACATGATTTATTTCAGCCTTTTTTAAAATTATTTGTTTCGCCAATTTTGAAAATCTCTTATAGAAAATGAAAAAAAAGCATCAAATATCAGCATGATCTTCAGAATAAAATATATATCTGGGATTAATGGTCTTTGCCATGCGTTTTTTTTCTCTTTGCGATGGGTCTTGAGCTTCGCGTTACTAATGATAGACAATACCTTTACTTTATTAAAATCAGATCAATAGCAATATGCTTCGAAGATGTATTTATTTATTCCTTATGTTTGATTTACTAGTTTTGTTTATTAGAAAAGAAGTCCAAACCAGATTCTATAAATATATTTGAAGAATGGTGGATAAAACAATCAATCCACAACTTTTACCGAACTTTTGAGCAAGTCTTTATTTCAATATTATCGTTCTATCAATTATTTGACTTTATCTAATATTTCTCAATTTCATATACGAAAATTTCGTCAATGGTCACATATTTGAAATAGGTAATTTTTATACATGGTCAGGTGAAATATAAAAATTCCAAGCTCATATCGTATTTCAGCTTCAATTTATTTTATGATCTTCAGTCAAGTACATTCATCAATCAAGCAAATGTTAAGGTATTTACAAAATTGAGAAATAATAGTTATCAACGGTACCAGGATTACATGTATAATTGAATACGCCAGACGTGCGTTTCGTCTACACAAGACTCATCAGTGACGCTCAGATAAATTATAAAGCCAAACAAATACAAAGTTTACCAGAATTGTATAAATCACTGCATATATACAAGGTATTGGAACCAGAGCGGATGAATATCGACAGTCAAAACTTAAGACATATTGAAAGAATTGTGGTGGCTAAACATCCAGTGGCACATTTTACATTATTGTTTAGGACGAGAGTGAGTTAACAATAATTACATAAGGAAGTATTGCAATAGAGGCAGTCAAGATGAATATCGAGGAAATAAGGATTAATAGATGAACGAATCTTTTTCACACATTTTTTAAATCTTTTCTGGAAACTATTAGACATATTCTCTTTTGCATTGTTTAAATTTTAGCAAACCGTCCAAGTATTCGAATAGAAGTGGGCGCGAATCTTGAAGACTCTTTTTTTATCTGAAAAATGAATTACGAGTGACATTAAAACTTAAATAGTTTATGACACTATAGTCTTCTCAACATGTGAAGTAAGTACACTTCCGTTTAAATAATACAATGTATGCATCATATTGACTTAGGCAATCAAAAGAATAGTTTTGTCAAATCACGTGGTTGTATAGGCTTTTACTTCATTTCCTTCAGCAGCTTCCGTTTTGGTTTAGTTTTGACATTCAGACACAGTTTATATACTTTGGGGAAACAAGTAAGAATATGTCACTGACTTTAATTTTTCTGTATCCCCCTGTGCGAACTTAATACGACTGCGAGTTTAAAATCAATTTCTAACATCAACCAGATTAAGGAGATTTAAATTACATGATCGGCATTTTGAAAAAAGTATATTGATAACATTTTTATTATACACTTCACTGTAAAACAGATTTTCTTTTTAACATAAGTATTTACAAAATTGAAAAGTTGTGTCTATTTACAATGATTAAAAATCAAATGAAGATAGATTAAAACCGTTGTAAATGGAATAAAATGTAAACTGATGTTCAATAATTCTGAACTAATGAACAAAATCCTGCTTTCGCTTCTGTAAAATAATGCTCGATTCCAAAAGCTTTAGTGTAAAAAAATAAAAAAAAATATTACTGAATGTAGATAAAGGAAGATGTAGTGTGAGTGCCAATGAGACAACTCTCCATCTAAATAACAATTTATAAAAGTAAACCATTATAGGTCAATGTACCGCCTTCACGGAGCCTTGGCTCACACCGAACAACAAGCTATAAAGGGCCCAAAATTACAAGTGTAAAATCATTCAAACGGAAAAACCAACGGTCAAATCTATTCCGCTTAAAACTATGGACTACATGTTTCGTAATAGATATGTAATAGCGTTAGATTGTTATCAATAATGCTTTCGTTTTACATATTGTCGCTTCTAAACCACTCATTTACAGGGTGACTGAGGAAAAGAAATATGGCCTTCATCAAACCTGTAGTAAAATCCTCACTTAAGTGGGGCATCCGGTTGGCTGTTCGCGATGTACAAGTAAACAGCCACGTGCTGCCAGAAAAGGACAATGCAATTGGATGCTTCTTGTATAGAATGTGCCTCATTTTTTGCACGTTTGGTACCTTTGTATGTGAAGGACCGTAGGTGACCTGTTGCAAGGATAAGTATCGTTCCCATTCCAACATACCCACGTGTTTCTGTGGCAGTCCAAAGTCCACCGTTCTTTATCTATCAATGTTTCTATTACAGGAAATACCTCTTGTATGTATTTTTAATTTGTTATTGTCCCGAACATGCATGTAATATTTGCCGTTAGAAGTCAAACAACCAATCTCAATTTTAAGACATCCCTTTAAATCTTCTAGTCAATAGACCACTTTCGAGTTCATCCGTCACCGGAAAAAGCTCGTCAATTATACACACCTTTATGACGTCATTTACCAGATAGAGGGGTCGTCTGTATCCCTGCACTTTTTACGTTCATCAAGCGTCTTAGTGATCGTCATTGTGTAGGATAAACTAGAAATAATGGTTGTTCTGTAGGTACTTAATGACAATTCCCTTATGACAGCAGTGCTGGTTGTCTATTTTGAGAATTCAATTTGCCGAATAATTTGTACAATATATAGTTTTCGCACCACTCGCTCAACATTGGAACGAAAGTGACGACGCCCCTAAACGCACAAATGACGGTGATAAAGACGCGTATAATTGATTAGTATTTTTCCGGTGACGGATGAACTCGAAAGTGGTCTATTCTTTAATATAAATTTATTTGACGCATTCAGCTGAAAACTAGTTTTAACTTCCCTAGGGATTTACGAACATTGGAACATTATTCTTAAAAGATGATGACGCTTTGTGCATGTTGTGTGAGGAGTTTTAAAATGCTAAAATATTCAAATCAATTCATCAATCCATCAAACGAACACAACATTTTGACAGAAATCGGGCACAAAACATTTTTTTTTTTAATCCTCCTTTTTTTGGTGTCATTACTTTGGTTTTGATTGTCTTTTTTTCTTTCTGAAATATATTTCAGAAGAAAGTCCATCATGTAGTGAAACTGTTCATTTCAATTTTATTTCATACAATTTATTTTGTTCTTTATATACTGACATAGAAATGTTATCATTTATCAGCAAAATATTTATATTTTAAAAAATATACCAAAACAGTAATAAGATTCATATTAAAATGCACAATCAGTGATAAGACATTCATTCGTTTACTTTAAACTAGTAGCATAGGACTCTAATTCAAATCAATAACTAGAAAGCATCCTCTGAAAGTGCATCTATTTATGTTTGTCAAAACAAATTGTTCTTTTTAGAATATGAGAAAAGAGAAAATAATGGTAAATTACTTCAGTGTAAATCAAATTGATTATTTGATCGCTGGTTGCGCACCAGCGGCAAATATAGCATTCATGTTCAGGACGAGAACAAGTGCTTTCAATAAATATAATACACGAAGGTAGGTCACATTATTTTGTCCATCCGGGGTGAAGGTCGGATAAATTTGGACTCCTATTGGAAAACAAGGATGGCACTTTGTATGGGACAGAATTTTTAGATTGCAAAGGGCCACCTACGAAACCCTGCAATAGTAGTTGAATTGTTTTGAATGGTCATAGAATGTGACACTCTCTTTACACCAAGCATAGAATTAAACATCTCTTTTCCGATAAAACATGGCTGCGTACTTTATAAATGAGTTATAATGTTCACATATACATGGTTAAGGTCTTCTTATATATCTATCGGAAGTCAATCTGTATTTCTCACAATTTATTTCAGTCTTTTAAAATCATTTGTTTCGCCAATTGTTGAAATCTCTTAAAAAAAAGGGAAAAAACGCATAAAAAATAACCATGATTTTCGGAAAAAAATATATCTGAGATTTATGGTCTTCGATTTGGCTGTTTATAGTCAATATTGGAAGGTTGAAAGTCCATTGGCGTAGCTATGTCACTTTAAAATGTATGTCAGAACCGCGGTAACGAGTTTGCGGCAGCTCAAGTATACGGAGATAGCACGATATAGAGAAGGAGATGCCATTTCTGGCATTTGAAATTGATTTCTATGCTTTTAAGAAATTAAATATACTTGAAGTCCAAAGTCAGTATATTACTAACAGATACATTTTCCTGCTTTTTGCAAAAACAAACTGTAACATGAATTTGTATTTCATGGTGAATATCCATCAGTCCTAATGCGAATAGTTATCAATACCGGCGATGAGTTTATTAAAAATGAAAGGACACAAACATTAACGTTTCACACAAAGATGAAAACTTATAAACTCTACAGGACAATTCAACGAACAATTTAGGTTTCAATCATGCGCGATCTCATCCCTGTACGCTGCAATATTTTCTTCAAGCACCCGGAATTCGATTGTTGGTGGCTTGTGTGTATAACAGGTAGTTGGCTTGAAATCTAGACTTCGTCACATGAATAGATTGAAATATTAGATAAAAGCTTTATCTAGTTCAATCTTTTTTTCTGATTTCCTTAAGAAAGTGAAACATCGCAAGACTCGTTGTTAACATAATAAAAATGAATTGTTATTTATACACAAGTGCAATTGTAATAGTAAACTAAGAAATTTAGAGACCTAGGCCTATAGTACAAATTTGATTCAGACTTACATAGAAAATCATCATATGTTAAGAATACTACCATTTTATCTTTAATGTCATTGAAGACAGAACTATATGTTATTTATCTTTTAATCTCTTAAGATTAAATGAATTTTTCAAAAAAATATTTTGGACGCCCGGGTGTTTGGTAAAAACGTACAGATGATATCGTTGCTATGGACTTTAAGCCACCATGATATATCCAGATAAGACAGTTACAATATATATTTGTAAATTTGTCGGAAACCGGAAATGCTTTATGAAAATCTGGTCGCATCTTCGCGGTGTTGACGAAATAATCCTCATATAATGTTGAAAGGAGAATGTGACAACCATATAGCCTTTATCTATTTACTTGTTATATTAAAATTGTAACATGAACATTAATGGTCTTACATTGTATTGTGTGCATTCCGTTCTCAATATCTTATATATGGCTTATTTATCCCAAAGTCCTTGGATGTGTACTAATTCATACAAGTAGTATAGAGAAAGGTAATTAGAAATTTAGTCTTATTAGTTTGACGGCAGTCTAATAGAATATTATATCGGTACATTGTATATTTTGTCCTTTTGAAAGTGTTGTGTACTTTTACTAAATCTAATGAGTTACACCCTTTCAGCTTGTCTTTTCTCCACTAAAAAATGTTAGTCGAGACTCAAGCTCTCGTGTACATGTTGAACGTTTTGATCGTCAAATTCTGCACATGTATGACTTAAGTCAAGGGCCTGTTATTCAATGATTGTGGTAAATGTTGTCTGCAATATTTGTTTTAGGTTAATTAGGTTCGTATAAATCCGGCTACTGGTTTTCTCGTTCGGATTGTCTCACATTTTGTCTTATCGGGCATTTCATAGCCTACTATATAGTACAGAATGGGTTTTGTGCATTGCCTAAAGGTTTCTAGACTGAGCCGATACCCCTCTTGTCTCTCATCATATTTAATATACTTTTTATATGTCTTTATCAATTAATTCTCAAACTGTTATATGTAGGACCGCCCGAGTTGTATGCATAGACGGTCCAGTTTTTCATCAGACCTAGCTAGCTTGTCCTTGGACTTGATTTGTTTTCGTTTCTAAGTTGGTGAAGAGCATCCATGGGTTATATATTCTAAGTTTTTGCATTATGTTATGTATATATCAAACTTTTAGAAGTACACACACATTTATATAAATAAATATCAATTCATCAGCGTTCGATGGCATTATATTTTTATAATTTATTAGAAAACAAGAATATCCAACATTAAAATGAAACGATAACTCAATGTTACAGTGATCAATTCAAATGATCTCAAATAAAATTATCATGCTTTGTTGATAACATTTAAATATTGGATTGTTACCAAGACAATTTGAAACATAACACTGATAATTTTACAAACATAGAAAATTCAAAGTTAACAATCATACAAACTTCATAACTATGTTATATACAAAGATATTTTTATAATTATACAATGAAGTACAATATTTTTTTAATCATAATGTTATAAAATGGGTTAATATGCAATTTCAAGGTGTAAGCTAACAAACAGGGCTCAATCTCTCAAATTTGTTTAGTTAAAACTTCGAGGATATTGTCGACACTGATTGGCTAGTTGTAATTGTTGCCATGGAATCTGCTTTGTGTGGTCTTTTCCTTCTCCGCCGTTTGAGAATAATGAAAACCAGTCCATTTAGAACTCCTCCAAGGTTGTTCAAGGAAATAACCATGTACAAAATAACTTCCGGTACGCGTCCGAGTAGAGCTGTAATAGAGTACACGGCCAATGAGAACCATTGTATCAAAAATACAGAAACAAAGAGCGACATATTTCTGGCAGAGTTGTGGATACTTTTGATAGCTTGAGCCTCATGGCCCAAAACATTAGCCAGTGCTTTAGTCTCCTTGTAAATTTTGATCCAAGTAGCAATGTAGAGTATGACGTTAACGACGACGACGACCAATGTCAGAATAGTCAGGTTGTAGACCCATAGATCTGCGCCTTTAATGGCATCAAAATGGCAGCTGCAAATAAAAGAAAATTGTTAGACATTTAAAATCAACCCGCCATATACCAATAATGGCTTCATGTTATTAGTCATCTGAAGATACACAATAAATTTGATTAAAACTGGCTTTTAAACATACACTGGGAAACATTTTAAGCTTTCAAATGAAAAGCAATTCCATTAGCACTATTTAAAATAGAAACTTTGGAACAATTTATATAAAAATATACGAATGATTTGTTACTCCAGCCGGGTATATTGCATATATTTGAAAAAAAGTAACAGAATTTAATGTATCAAGAGTAATGTAATTAACCGAACATGTATTTATATCAATAAGACAACAATCTAATAACGAAAACAAGCAAAAGACATAGTTTTCAAAAATGAGGCGGAGGATACCAAAGTGACATCCATCTCACATGTCGTAAACTAATAAAGCAATGGGTAAGAAACACAACGGCGAAAAGGCAAACAACAGCACAAAAAACAGCCTAAAAAACTGAAGACTGAGCAATCCGACCCCAAACAACAACGAGGGCGGGGGTTTCATGTGTTCCGAAAGAGTCAGAAGAATCAGCTCCACATCTGGTTTAGCAGTAATCATGCTTTTATTCAAAATATATAGGGGTCAAATAGTTGTGAATCAATTTACATAAACAATCGTTGGTCTGCCATTGACAAACACTTCTCCAAATGGCAAAAAATATTTTTTAAAAATATGACATACCACATCTACTGAAGAAATTTTCGATTTAGGACAGGCATAATATAACTTTGTAATTGAACAGGCATAATATAAAACAAAACACGAACAGAATTGAACAAACTAAAAGAGGACAAGTATTTAACCCGACAAGTATGCCTTTTGGTATACACGGCAAGTTATCGTCACAACGTCAATTATCAAAGAATGTTTACTTTCTATATAATCAGTAAATCAAAATTATTCTCAGATAAAAGCTTGATTGATAAAAGAAGGTAGGAGTTAGACGGACGGAAATACAAAAAATCCTTTAAAATAAATGATAAGAAATAAAATCATAAATTTCAATTTAAAACTAATTGTTACTTACAAAGCCCCAGTAGGACCAAGCTTTCCAAGAATTGCCGCAGACAAGTAAACTATAAACGGAATGCCAAAAGTAAATGATAACAGCCGCCAGTCATATTTTCCAAAACTCATATCTTTCTTCATGTATATCATGCTAAAAGCGTTTATAGAAACGATATTTACCATGAACATTTGAGCGGATATGAACTCTCCAATAACAAAGGCGTAAAAAACACATAGTCCACGTGGTCGCACGTGGTCCTTGGTGATTAAAATGTGTAAATGGTCCAAGGAATGAGCTAGATTAAAAAGTCCATCGCATAAAGCCATGTATACTACAAAACGCTCGCTTTTGGTTCTACTAAAAAATCGTCGATTTGAAGATCGGAAAGAGAATGTAATTACAATCACCGAAAACGCTAGACTAATACTTATACACGAGAGTGCTGTCAAATGTAATGAAATAAAACGATTGTTGTCCAGGCCGTATATAGGCAGGTCGTACCCATCCCTTGGTACAGAGGTCGTTGTTGTCTTGTTTGTGTCGATAACATCAAAATTAGTCAAGAACATGGAAGTGCTAGACATCGAAGAGTTTTAAAAAATTCCTTAAGCTTATTCGAGAAATTAATGTCTATTAAAGTAATTTCTGATTAATATAGAAATTAAGAGCAATCAGTTGATCTTGAAATAATGACTGTGAGCTGAAAATTTATCAGTTTTAAATTAATTTGATCATGTTAATCTCAAATCAATAACAGACTGACAAATAAGAAATCACTTTATTTAGTCTGACGTTTATTAGATCCATTTTACGCAAGTCTTCATAATTGTAAACAAAAAGTTTTTGTTTACAAATACAAACGACTTGCCTATTTCCGGCTATAAGTTTTCGGATACATCCATTTCGAAACTTCAACATTCATTCAAAAAAAGAGTTTGTCTCATCCACCTTAAACTATGATCATATGATAGCAGTCTGATTTTTTTATAAAGTAATATACTTATTTATCAAAAACTTTCTCCTTTCGAAAGTTTGCTGTTCAAACTTGTCGTATTCTTTATCTTTCATTCTGCAGGCAAAATATACTGTCATAATTTTATTTTGGATATAACATTTCTTATAATTGATTGCAATTTGTATGGCTATCAGCTCAATGACATAAGTTTGTCAATTGATCGTGACGCATCAACGTGCTTTTATCCCCATAAAAATGACATTTAGAATCAAATGAGAAGGAATAACTTTAATATCTTTTTTGTCTTTTCGAAATAGATTTATAAAATGTGATGCGCACTTTTAGTAAATCAGCAAAGCGGATTATTTAGTGTGCTCCTCATTTTTTATGATATTTCGAATAGACCGATATTTCACTTTATTTTTACAGGTAGATCATAAGTATAAACTTTTTGAGACAAAATTTTCTTATAATGAAGATTTTTCTATGCTTTTTCAAAAATATGATAAAATTTACAGTTTGGATCACCGTGCTATTTTTCAAGCTATGATTCGTTGAAAATTGCCTTACTTAGATTGTTCATAAAAACACATTTGCGTGCATAAAAAAATCTATGTGATAGAATTTTAAAAGAAGTTTTGAAAAGATAGGTTTTATTATATGTTTTAAGAAAATAAAAAGAAAAAATGGTGTCACCGAACTTGTTTTCTTGCTATAAGTTAAAATAAAAAAAATCCCAATTAGTCCAGTATATTTTTTTTTACTAAAAGTGTGGCTCATTTTAAAAAATGATATTAAAACGCCGCAAAAATGATATTTTTTTTTTTAAATATTTTGAATAAAACAACAAATAACAAAATGTTCTTAAAATGCATAAATAGTCAAACCATTAAATTACAAATTTGTCTTCAAGTTTGCAGATCTGGGCAAATAACTTGACTGAACTTGTACTGCGATTGTACAATCCAAGATGGCGGTTTACCATGATTCTACCTTAAACTATATTTGGATAAAGCGGGTGCTATTTTTACATCAGAGGCCCCTGAGGGGCCTCGGGTGTATTGCCATCGCCTACTTTTCAAAGATCTTCAAAGATCAAAGAAATGCATATATAATTAGTGTTGGGAAAATAACCGACATTATGAAATAGTGCAGAATAAAATTCCTTGTCGCTTCTTTTAAATTCATGTTTTCAATGGATACTAAGATTTTTTTAATTTTTTTAAATGCAAATTATTAATATGAAAATGTTTTGTTGTTAGAAATATTCGTATATTAATCAAACGATCTTCAATGTCAATGATATACCGAAAAATAGTTGTTGCGGATGAATATCACGAATGCATATTCATCAAGTGAGCAAGAGCAAGCTTTAAGATAAACGAGAGAAAATTAATTCACGCAATTACACACAGAAAGGTAATTATATTTCAATTATTTGATTTAGAGTAACATCTTTAAACCGTTTGTATCATATTTGTCTATAATATTAACGTAGCAAAATCAGGAATATTTAATCTGACTCAATATTAAAATATTTTTTCAGGCCGCGTCCCCCGCAGTCATTTTGAAAATACCAGCAGATTGGGTAGGAGTAACAAGAACCTGCAAGGCCCTTAAAGATAAGGTTACTTTCTTTGCATTCTTTAATGATACTATTTGGTTTTTTTTAAGATCTCAACAATATTTGAAGTTAAATTTCTTTTCTTCGTAAATAACAAGTAGATTGATCACTTGGACACACACGTGGAACTATTTTCTGTTTTTTAAGGTATTGTTTCGGATTTTCGCTCCTTCTCCGACTTAGTTACTTGCATTAGTATATTTGAATAATTATGTCCCTTGACCAGAAAAAAAAACGGATTTTGTTAATGAATTTGTAAGTAATTATATATAATTATTGGTTGAAATAATTGTATTTTATGTAATATTCAGAGAATCTTCGACTTCTTATTCTTCCAATAGAGATGGACTATTTTTGAGTGTGAATTATGACTCTTGCTCGCTCGTAAAAGCAAGAGTCTTATTTTACACTGAAAGTCAGAATTTGGGTAAATCACATTTACTGAATTACAATTAGTGGCGTTGTCCGTACCATTTACTAGCCTCTAGATATATTTGGAGAATCCTTTCAGTTTTAGAGGTATAAATATAGATTACAAATGTAACTGTTATGTTTTTTAAGTCTTTCTTGTAGTATTGTATAATTTTGGACCATACAATACATGGCACATTACATGTATTACCAAAATTATTAAGTTGTGTAACCATATCCATGTAAAATTTTAGGTATTTGAAATAGACATTTGTTCACTTATACATGATTTCTTGAGCAAATACAATCAGTAACTGTCACTACGAGCACCCATGAGATCTTAAATTGCGCAAATATGATCACTTACATTTATGAGTAAAATTTGAGCTAGATCTACTCAATTCAGTTAGATATATAAATTTTGAGACTAATCTAAATGGTTATTTGAGCACACATGTGGCTATTTACACTAATGAGAGCGATATTGGGATTCTGCATGAGTAAACTTAGCAAATCTTGATAGAGACAAACCTATGAGCGCTTTACCCTACATATATGACTGCAAGAGATATTTTAAAAGTTTTCTGGAACCCCAGATTTAAAGTTGAACTGCAACATTGCAAAGTGTTAGTGTATTATTTTATTTTATCAAAATGTTAAAATTGAGAATGGAAATGGGGAATGTGTCAAAAAGACAACAACCTGACCAAAGAAAAAAAAACAACAGCAGAAGGTCACCAACAGGTCTTCAAAGTAGCGAGAAATTCCCGCAACCGGAGGCGTCCTTCAGCTGGCCCCTAATCAAATGTATAATAGTTCAGTGATAATGAACGCCATACTAATTTCCAAATTGTACTCAAGAAACCAAAATTAAAATAATACGAGACTTACAAAGGCCAGAAGCTCCTGACTTGGGACAGGCGCAAAAATGCGGCGGGGTTATGTTAGTGAGATCTCAACCCTCCCCTATACCTCTTGCCAATAAAGAAAAGTAAACGCATAACAATACGCACATTAAAATTCATTTCAAGAGAAGTCCGAGTCTGATGTCAGAAGATGTAACCGTAGAAAATAAACAAAATGACAATAATACATAAATAACAACAGACTACTAGCAGTAAACTGACATGCCAGCTCCAGACTTCAATAAAACTGACTGAAAGATTATGATTTCATCGTATGAATATCAAGCACAATCCTTCCTGTGAGGGGTTTAGTATCATTCCAATGATACCATCATAACATATATGAGAAGAACATAACTTGTGTCATGCCAACAACTGTTTTTTGAATAAATGTGTTCAGTTCCAATGCAAAGACCCGATAAGTGAATCAATATGAACGCCAAAATATGCAATCTTTAATGACCTGATAACAGTATACTTACTATATATATCCCTTCTTAATAAGTCTATTCAAAGGTTTTTTTAGTTTCTGAGGTGAATACTGACACCTTTGAGCTATCTATAGATATTTTCATGTATAAATTGATAATTATTTTAACCAATTTATACATTTTTTTAAATTAGTTTTTGACAATTTTTTGTTCATTTAAAAATATAGGGACAACAGAGTTGGTGTATGTGGGTTCGATTCCCACCCTAGGCATTCATTTATATTGGCTGGTGCAAAGCGGGCAATTTAGCTTAGTGGCCCCACGCTGACTCTGTTGTTCATATGTCACTTAAAAAAATCAGGCGGCCTTCTTCAGGTCTTGCTATCTCTATTTTTCTTTTTGTAAATCATACACAACAAAACTATTGAATAATTGTGAAAATTATACCACAGATAACTATGGTAAAACTCTAATTGTTGTTGGAATAATTAAACTTGGCAGCAATGGCTGCCATCCAAGATCCAAAATATTTTTATATTGATGAATTATATATCAGATTTGGATTCTTTTGGTCACAAAACATTTTGGATGGTACACTGTAGGTGGTGGCCAAATCTTTATTCTTGAAGGCTTAAAGCTTTCGGGTCTTAAAATTGCCCAAAATCATCATGTTTGACAAAATTTGGAACATAAAATGTACATTTATGAAAAGAACTGATTTATTGAACGTTAAGACTTTAGAAATATACCCATTTGAGAAACCAAATTGTGAACTTTTTGGAGCTTTATGTTAAAGTTAATATTTTATGCCATTTTGGACAAGAAGTGAAACTTGTCCTTTGAATCAGTGGTTTCACACTAATAACCATACTATATACTAAGTATCTGTTAGAAGATAGCTCTTTCACAGTACATTGTTAAACTTAAAGATAAATTTATACCAACAATGACCAATATTAATGATGGAATGAGATTATACATGTATATATACTGTCAGTGGCAGATTCAGAGGGGGGGGCGTACAATGTACATGTATAGCTGCAGATTCTTATTTTTTTGTTGTTGAATATAATGGATAAATGATTGACTGTCAATGACTGTGTTGCAATAAAACCAAGATAACTCAGTGAAGCTATTTCTGAACATTAAAAAAGTTTTTGTTGACTGCAACAAAAATCTAGAATAAGAGGTAGTAATATTGCTGTGTTAACATCCACTCCATTAGTGATTGATCCAAAAGCTAAATGTTCCAGAAAGAAGAAGACCTGGCCATGGATACTACATGAACAAACATTGTTAATAAATGTCATTTGTAGAGCAGGTTCTGCTTACCCATCCAGAGCACCTGAGATCACCCCCAAGTTTTGGTGGGTTCTTGTTGCTCAGTCTTTAGTTTTCTATGTTGTTTTTAGTGTACTTTTATTTGTCTGCATGTCTTTTTTTAGTTTTAGTCATGGAATTGTAAGTTTCGGTTTATGAGTTTGCTGTTCATCTGGTATCTTTAATTTAGCTCCAATATTACAATTTGTCTGTTTTAATATGATTGTCTTAAACCTCTTTATCATAGTACAGTGTCAGAGCATTGGTGAGTGACTATATAGCTACTCGAAGAATTGTTTGCTATGTTGATTCTCTATTATAAGTTATATACTAACTATTTTTGTATGTGTGCAAATATATGGTCATAATGCCAATCTAACATTCTCATTTGACCACATAATCATTGATAATTCACAAAGTAAAGTATCCTAGTTCAAGTCAGTATCTCAGATATAATATACATATATATATATATATAGCATAGCAAATTATATTATTTGTACTATATTGTAAGGTGAACATATCTGTCCGGCAAGTATAATATAAACACCTGTCATTTATCAATAATTCAACACAACTTGAGGTCCTCTGATGTTCAGTACTTCAGTACTTTGATTATTATTACGTTGTTTGTCTAAAAAGAAATGCACACAGACATAACTGTTCTCAGGTCACTTATATATATGCTAACTTGCTTGCATTGTTAGTCTGTCTAGCTATATTTACATGTAAGTACTAAATTATTATATCTCAATTTGAAAATAAAATTACTGTATGAATATTCTTGACACTGATTGCTTCCGCACACCTTAGTTATGTCATACCAATTTGAAACATCGATTTCAATGCAATTCCTCTCATACAAATAAGTGCAATTAATATGACAAGATAATTTTAAACCATTTATGAATACTAAATTTGTTTCAAAGATACAAAGAACAAAACAAATATTCTAATGGCAGCTAGAAAAAATCGCAAGAAATTTGCGAAAAATGTCACAAATATGTTAATTTCTTTCACATTCCATATAATGATTGTTTTCCATTACATGTTTTATATGCAGCATATACAACCTTTAAGCGTTTTTATTTGACGTGACCTTTACTGATCGGTGAATGATCGGTTATGTGAACTTGACTTGTCCTTGAATGATTGTTGAACGATTCAAGACATTTCATTTGATTTATCTGATTTTGCCAATGGTCTTAGATACTGTTTATTTAACAATTTCAACAGCTTCAGAAGTATGATATTTTAGAGGACTTAAAATTCTCGTTTGAATTGTTTTACATTGTCTTATCGGGGCCTTTTATAGCTGACTATGCGATATGGGCTTTGCTCATTGTTGAAGGCCGTACGGTGATCTATAGTTGTTAATGTTTGTGTCATTTTGGTCTTTTGTAGATAGTTGTCTCATTGGCAATCATACCAAATCTTTTTTTTATATTTAAAACATTTAGTTAAGCGTGTTTATGCCTTTGTACTTTTTTTTTCTTTCAGAACTTATTGATTTTGCATATTTCAGATATTTTTTACATCTGATGTTTACTATCATATCTGAATTTGAATTTCAGAGAGTCAAAGAGCGAAGTTCAATGATAAACAATATGGAGTATCGATGTATTCGCTCTACCGTTGCAAATAACATCCGATTCGGCATACACTCCAAAACTCATTTTGAAGTGGAAAGTGTTTCACTGTGGGAAGTACGAGAACCCTGTTTCTGTGGTGTTTTGTAATGGAGCGTCATTTCAACGTCTTTCAACGGGTTCACAGCTGCAAAGACTTCCTGTAAATTTTAAACATTGATCCAAATTCATTTTTATAGACTTGGTAAGTGTGCTTCACATCCGGTTGACATGGCCCTGAAAACAGCTGTAGTGAAGATATGTAAACAAAACAACAAATAGCAAAGACACAAAAAAAATAGAATCAGTTCACCTAAAAAACAAAATGGCCGCCTCCTGCTTGACCAACAACGTAACATTCAAAAGTCACAAAACCTCAAGACACCGAACCAACCGTTCGATGGTTGTATAACCAGTCAAGGTCATATTAAAACACTTCCATCGTCGGCTATTTTAGAATCCGAGGGAACGAGACACTGAATTTGACCCAGGACATTAACATACCTCATAGTAATTATGTGAGACTGATTTTGTATAAAATATACATTTAGATCCAGTTACAACTAAAACAAACACATCTTTTGAATTGGCACCTCCCCAATATGGTATCTTGTGTAAAAGATGTACATAATTAAAACAAAAATATACTTACAGATACGTATCTTGACGAAAGTCTAAAAAAATAAATAAAAATTAAACAAAGGGATTATGATAGTAGTACATGTATGTCATAGTATACGCTTACCAATCACAAAAGGCCTGACTTGGGAAATGCATATATATAGTAGGATACTTTACTATAGATAGTTGAGCTGATCTGTAACAATAACATCTCCATGCCTTATATATCATGTACTGTAGTACGCCGCTAGATTAAAACTGACGAGGAAAGATAACACACTGCCACTGAAAGCTTTATTTTAGTAGAGCCCAGGTGGTCGTGTGGTCGGGCGATTTGGTGTCACGATATCACAGTAGCATGGGTTCGAATCCCAGCGAGGGAAGAACAAAAAATTTGCGAAAGCAAATTTACAGATCTAACATTGTTGGATTGATGTTTAGACGAGTTGTATATATGTTCCGGACCATATGAGTATTTGGACCATACGCGTATGGTCATGACCATATGCGTATACTCATATGGTCCGACCATACGCGTATGGTCCGACCGTACGCGTATGGTCGGACCGTACGCGTATGGTCGGACCATATGAGTATTATACTCGTTTGGTTTTTAACGGGCCGGACCATATGAGTATTTGGACCGTATAGGTATTTTTTTTCAAAAATACAATAGAAATAAAACAATAAACTTTATCTTAAAAACAAATGTGTTTACAAAAAAAAAGTATTAGTTTTACATTTCAAAAGCTACATAAACATTAAATATTGATGCCACAGTCAGTTGATCTTAGTTTTCATCGCTAATTGTATTCGTGTATACTTTTGTATATTTCGAATGACCTTCACACGGTACCATACATGTAGCTTTTCTGCGATTGCTTGTTTTAGATCGAAAATGTCCAACTCTAGATCTCCAATATCGTAAAATGAATATTAAAGATCAAATCAAATAAAGGCAGTGGCTATTTCATAGCTCTTAGATGCTATTTTACCGGTCTTATAATTAAGATTAGAATAGAAATATAGAAATAAAGAATAGAAAAAAATAAAGAAACATACACTTTTAATATTTTACATATCAAAAATGTCTTAAACAATATCATGATCTTTAAATAAATATAATCCTTGCCGGTGGTGTAACCTACTTTAAACAATAAAATTCCTTTAACAATATGTTCATTTGATTTTGACATCTTTTTATAATTGTACTTACAAATGGTAAGTATTATTAACTGTGTGAAACTGTTTTTTTTTAATAAGTTGTTTTAATATATAATAAAATTACATTTTAGTGACGTAACAACCAGAAGGGTCACACCAAATGAAGAGTTTAAAAGTATACGTGTTGATTACCCCGACCATACGCGTACGGTCCGACCATACGCGTATGGTCGGACCATATAAGTATATACCCTTATGGTCATGACCATACGCGTATGGTCCAGATACTCATATGGTCCGGAACATATATATATGTATACCAAAAAATAGAGCTTTCGCTGGCCATGTGTTACCTTTCCTCGTCAGTTTTAATCTAGCGGCGTACTACAGTACATGATATATAAGGCATGAAGATGTTATGGTTACAGATCAGCTAAATTATCTATAGTAGAGGATCCTAAAAATTAATGTAAGATACACTACAACATATTTATCCATCGGATCGCCATCAATGATGGTGATACATGGCTGTGTACATAATGTTTATACGCATGTGTAGTATTGAAACCATCAGATTTCAAATGAAGTTGACTTAAGCAAAAGGCAACACTTAACGAACGTAAGACCTTGAGAAAATCTAATGTTGTATTGACAATTTTCAAAGATTCCGATATGAAAAATCTGAAACAATTTATATGAGAAACAAAACAATTTACGAAAAATATAAAAGACATCCAGCAAAATTTTTCGGGCCATTTTCCCAGGCGTTCTTGTCATTTGAAAAGATATGTAGATCATGTTTTCAATAGCTTGACAGATGCTAATTATAGAGTATAATGATACGCCACATCCTCTATTTTCATACCTTGAACAGGTATTTCTAAAAAAAACAAGGCCAAGACTATTGATTTTTTGGTTCATCAAAACCAATATTGATGTTGTTTAATTATTAATGCCCCTTATCTGAGTAATCTACTAATGCGCATCTGAACAATATCACGTAACCTGTCAAGAAGCCAAATAAAATCAGACTAATTTAAATAGGATGTTGTTTTCCTAATTCTGGATATACATGTATCTATATTTGTCCCTGTATTTAAGATTTTACCGTATATTTGAACCGGACAACATCTTACGTGTGTACATCAGTTGATACGTACTTGCACACCTTGTATTACATACACATGCAAGCTTACCTTTTCTGACATTGTAACAAAATGGGCCTTTTGTTGAGAGGCAGATGCAACAACTGTTCGATGCTTTACCCACAGTCTCTATTTGTAGTGTGATTTGTTCTGTGGTGTTGATTTATTTTCTGGTGACTAAGGTACCGGTACAGGAACGGGGGTACATGTATCAATGTCAGTACTAGTACCTAGTACACAGTTGGTGGATTGGCGACAAAATTGCTGTCTGCATTTGTAACATATATTAACCATATGTTCAAAAACGGTCTTGTTTAAGGTTTGAAGAGTTGCATAATATACAAAATAAGTACCATACTGTGCAGATATAATGACGTACATACATGTCATCGCAGAGTTAACCAAAAACATCATATCAGGAAGACATCTGTGAAAGTTTTACAAAAATATGGAAAACGGTCAGGATCGGTAGTGTATAACAAAGGTGTCGGTTCAGTAAGACCCTTTTTGGCCAAAAAATATAGCAGTTTTACAAAATTGTTAAAATGTATACTTTTAGTTATCTATTGGAAGGTAGAATACTTCTTCTACATAAATATGGGCTGTTTATGACATTAAAATGCACATGTATCGGGAACTAGTATCATTAATATAGTCTTCACATTTTTTGCATTTTATTTAAATTTTAGACGGTTTCCGTCTTAAATGAAAGTGGCCGCATTCGTGTTCATTCTTAATATTGAAACGCAAGTTGTATTTGATGATAATGCAAAACATATATAAAGGTTGAGGATGAACACGGATGCGGCCACTTTCATTTTTGACAAAAAAAAACATCTGAAAAATGACATTTTTGGACATATTTGATAGATTTTTCATATCTAAGCTAGAATCGGAGCGTTTTTAAGGAGTAAATCAGTTAAAATCTTTCACATAAACTTATAATGTGTCTGAAATATTTTAGCACATACCTCCCTACACATAACATACAGCCCGTTTTACAAATCGAGATCGGGTTGCGTGATGGTAAACAAAGGGTATTTATTTTTTTTCTGTTTTCAAAGCATTCGCTAAATTAATTTTAATCAGTAATGCTTACTCAAAATATAACTCCATCTAATTAAAATATTGATCTCTGATCACATTATACTGCATATGTAATTAGATTGAATAAAGCTTTAAAAATCCAAAAATGTTTTAAAAACATAGGTATAATATCCCTTCGTGTTGTGTTGTGGTCTCTTTGATTTTTATTTTGCGATTGTCTAATTTGGTTGAAATGTTATAAAAGAGAAGATCATAGTTTCCTATATATGAAAGGTACCAACTTATATATAAACGGGGACGGGAAAGGGGGTGTATGTGCGGATGAACTAATAAAAAAAGCTTGACAGGAACACAGGCAGGACAAAGATTACAACTAAAATATTGCTGGGCTTTTCATCTTAGCACCCCACACCCTACCCTGAAAATCAAATGGTAGCTTCCTTTGTTAAGATTACATTTTTTATCTTACTAATCCCTCGCGAAAATATGTGTAAAGTTCTCGAAAGTACAATATGTTTCACACTGGTTGTGTTCATACATGTATCTCACCTTAATCTTGTAAAAGGTCCATCTCTTTTTCGCTGGTAAGCACTAATAAAAGTCTTCATTTATAAAAAAATACATATGTCGGTTGGGGGGGGGGGCTTTATATAATTAGCTAGTTATAACTAAAAAACAAGTAACGAACTACAAATAAAGAAGCTGAACTGGACTAATTAGTTAGAACTGAGCTTTTATGTCACCGAAAGCTGGATGAAATGAATAGTCTACACAACACAAAGAATTATTGTCTACCATTTCGAAAGTAAATTTTACCTCGGCTTTGCCTGCCAAAATAAAAAAAAAAAACTAAAAAAAAATGTAGTATAAATGCCAACGAGACAATTCTCCAACAGAGACCAAATGACACAGAAGTTAACAACTATAGATCACCGTACCGACTACAAAGAAGATGTAAATATCAATGAACGATATACAAATATGTTACAGCAACAAACGTCAACCACTGAATTACAGCCCTCGAACTTGGGACAGACAAATATGTAATGTAGCGGGGTTAAACTTGTTAGCGGGCACCCACATACCATCCTTTGAGATGAATGAGCTTTCCACGATTTATCCCATTGCACCTAAAAACAATCAAGGATTAAAATAGCACATCATCCACAAGCACATATTTATAGCTATTTTACTGAACGACACCAACCTTTGTATAGATACAGGTTTCAAATGATTTGATCAATCATTACACATCAGCTATTTCTTTTCAGTCGAATTTTATATTTAAAGGTCGTCCTACATATGCATGAAGTATTTGCAGCTAGAACGTATGCTAACAGTAGCTACGTCTGTACTCCATTAGGATAAACACATTGATGTATACATTTTGTACGAGTTGTATCTAAGAGACGAGTAGTCGGTGACATATATTTATGACCCCTAATGTAAGCCAATGGTTTAACCTTCCGTGAGTTTTGATTTCCCATCTCGGCCTGTTGATAATCGAAAGCGAAGGCCTCTGTCTTTCATATGCACCCAGTTCGATTTAAAGTATTGCAATAAAAAATTTTAAAACTATTGAGTTTAGTCCGGTGGCTAGGAAGAGGATCAGTAATGTCAGACTACAACATTGGAATTCTGGTATAGTCCCTCAAAAAGCTGAAAAACTTTGACCTTCCGAAAAGCTTGAGCCAATAACTTTAATTTCACTAAGTGCAAATCAAAGTATTGCAGTAGAAAATGTTTTACGTATCAATGACAATAATTCCTTATTGGACATGAGACTTTCCATTCTATAGGTGAAGTATTTTTACATTTTGTAATACCATTTTCTATAAATTTTGGACAGGCATTGGACTTGTAAAAGTCATTGCATTACTTATCGACTTTATATTATAAGTTTGATAAAAGAAAGGAACAGAAACATCTTTCTTTTCTAGAGTTATTGTTCTTTCGCCTATGCTGTGATTCATGTATTTACCTACAATTCAGTATTAACAAGATTACTTGCCTACTTGTTGTTTTCTTAACATCCAGTAGCAAACATTTCATACATGGTTCATTCACCGATTATGCGAAAATCGGTAAACTTACTTGACAGTTGGACACACTAGAGTTGTTTGCTAAACGTCCAGTGAAAAATATTTCATACAAGATAGTACGGGAACGATCTAGGTTCTGCTATGTCGAGAGTGGAGGCGAGGGTTTCGACTGCCACTGGAATGTAAAGGTGATTGCAGAAAGAACACGTCGCCTTGCAAAAGGCTATTTTTTAACCCTTCAAATAGTTTTTGATGCGTAAAGAGCATAACAAACACAAACGAGAAAATGATATGTACTTGCTTATTCCAATCGGACGTGGCTGCGTATTTGTAAATCCTGCTCAACTAAAACAAACTAATATCTAACTTAAAGTTTTCAACCAGATGTTAAGATGTCGAGTGATAATATCATATGCAGATGCCCTAGTCAGCACAAAGGGTTCTTGGATAAAAAGGAAAAGCAAATAGATAAGATGTTCGGTAATAAATTTCCAAATACGCTAAACGCTAAAATTTACACAGTAGGTATGGTGTCTAGTTCTTTTCGTGTTGATTGCGAGTGAATCAATCAGCTTTTTCGAATGAGACATCAGTTTTCACGTGAACCATCTGATCTCCTTTTTGAAGCTTGAAATAGCTAGCATTTGTGATAGAAAGTAATTACTTTGAATACATTCTCTACGCTATAATAATTGATCCTTTTGTGCTATTTTTGCTAGCGATTTATTGTTTTCACTTTGTCGAAAGATCAATTACGAGAAGATCCAAGTTTTACGTATAAGCTAGTAAAAACATTCAAATTATTTTCATGATCGCGCAAACTAATACCTCACGAACATTTACGTTTTGATTAAAGTTTGTAGATGTGTTTCACTATGTGCTCCACCTATAAATAAAGTTATAACTTACCTTTAACACGTAAAATATTTCCTCTTTCCCTTTGCTGCTCACAAATAAGCTTTAATCCAATAGTTCCAAAAGCTGAGGTTGAAATCATCTCTTCGTAAATTTTACGGAAGCCATCATGGGATGGCTGATTGTAATGGAATATCCGTTTCACAGATGATAGCAGATATATTCCTAATGTCGTATCAACACTCCCGTTCACTTTTCTGAATGTGACCTACCGATTAGAATTATTAGCCTGATTGTACTAACATGATGAACACGACGGATGCCATATATGGAGCAGGATCTGTTTACCCTTCCGGAGCATCCCTGATCACCTCCAGTTTTTTGTAAGGATCGTGTTGCTTGTCTTTATTATTCTATGTTATCTTTTGTGTACTCCTATTTGTCTATATGTCTTTTTTCCTTTTAGCCATGGCGTTGGCAGTTTATTTTAGATTTATGAGTTTGAATGTCCCTCTGGTATCTTTGGCCCCTCTTTTGCTGGTAAACTTTTTATAATAATGTAAAATATTATGTTCAATTTCATGATGGAAGTATTTGAAATCTACCATGTAAAAACTAAATTTTTATTCCTTTTCTATTCAACTTACACATGTTACAACACAACAACAACAGCAAAAACAAATAATTTATTAGAGTTTCGCATCTTTAAAACATTTGATATAAAACACAATTAATATTAACAGATCAATTTAATAAAGATAAACTCTAAAAACAGTTATGACAGACTGTAAACACACATTGAAATACATTTGTATTACATCTGAAACATATATATGAATACAACAGATTACACTGTCAAAAAGAATTTTGAATGCAACAATTACAACGACGCGTTTTGATGTGCAGTAGCCTGAGTAGGTGGTTGTTATAGGTTAAATTTTGGTTTATGCAACTAGTAAAATATTCTAAAAGCGGACCTAGTTTCCAAAAAAAAACCCAACACCCTGGAACATATATATTGTGCATTTGCACATGTATCAACGTAAATGGAATGAGTCTGTCATGACAACCTTTTTTGGATTGGACATTATTGGGAACTTGTAGATTAATGTTATTCTGAGCTTGTAGATTGACGTTATTCTGAGCTTGTAGATAAATTTATTCATTTCATTTTTCTAGTTTAAAAATTGAGAATATCAACATACAATGTACTTACCAGTCATAAAAACCGGCTAAAAATGAAATATCTCGGAGTAATGACTGGTTTTTTTCTAGAGTTATGGTTCTTTCATCGCTGCTGAGATTATTTTTATTTACTTATTTAAACATTTAGTTCGTACAAAAGTTGTTTACTTAACGTCCAGTAGCAAATATTTCATACATATCTAGTATACGAACGAGGTACATTTGTAGGTTCAGTGGGTCGATCTTCATTATAAGCAATTATTTCAACTACTACTCTAAATATCTTGTACGTTTGCAAGAAAAAATAAGGTCTTGCAGAAAGGCTATAATTAGGCACTTTAAAGAGTTGTTGCAAGGGTTTTATAATGTACGAATAGCGAGGCCGAGGACAGACCAGGCATTGCATTGTACCTTTTTATTCAATTTTTTTTTTACATTCGCTCATCAAAGCCGATCTTTGAATTCTTTAATAAATAAATATTCAAGAATGGTGAAGTCAAGTGATCACGAATTTTAATATAATCAACTCGAGTGTGATTCAAGAAATTGTTCGGAATTAGTTTTCCTAATCTAATCAAAACTAAAATTCAAACAGTACTTAACGTGCCCGATTAAAGTCGTGTTTGTTTGAGTTAAACCACATTATTGCGTGATAGGGTTAAAAATGTGAACAACTTCTTTTGTTGAGTAAACATGTCAGGAGCCTGTAATTCAGTGGTTGTTGTTTGATAATGTGTGACATATAGTTGTTCATATCAGGGTCATTTGGTCTCTTGTAGAGAGTTGTCTCTGAAACTGAATCATGGAATACATTTTTTTTTATAATTAAAGCTTTCATTTTTTATCGAAAGTAGTTCTTATCCACACACCATTTTGCAATGGTTAAATATAAAGAATGAAACGTTTTAATAGGATATAGAAAGATGTGGTATGAGTGCCTATGAAACAACTCTCCATCAAAGTAACAATATATAAAAGTAAACCAATATAGGTCAATGTACGGCATTATCACGTAGCCTTGGGTCACACCAAACAATGAGCTATTAAAGGCCCAAAAAATTGACTCGACTAGTGTAAAACCATTCAAATAGGAAACCCCACAGTCCAATCTATATAAAAAACGAGAAACTACACAAACTGTTTAAGGACAGGTGCAAAGTTATACATGTATGTGTACTCATTTACAGAATATACAGAGTAGATGTTTTCATTCAATATGTTTTTTTTTATTGTAATTATGTTGTTATTGTTACTCTTCGAAAGGAAAAGAAGAACATTATGCAAGTGTTGATATAATAAAGAGGAACCCGATATATCGAAATAATACTAAGTCCTGTCTTTTATGAGCTGTTATTTTTTTCTAATTACATGTATAACAGATTTTACAAAAAAAAAATGAAACATCCACAATGTATTTTTAGGCGATTGTTTCAAAAAGCATTAATTTCATTCTTTTAATATTTAACTTATCTAGTATGCAAGTATTTTAAAATTTCTAATTACAAAATTTTATTATTTTTCACTTCATTAGTTGTCACTTTATCATATGGTACAACAATCATTCAGATAAATCAATTCATTTTGACACCAGATGACTTTCAAATTGTATGTTTCATTGAAAAGGCTTCAAATTATTTCCCTTTGGAGCAAAAATGTCATTTTTTTTGCATTGACATTGAAATATTATATTTATAAATCATCCGTGACCTATATTCTTTTATTATTTTTTCAAATAATCTGCAATTAAACTAACCTATTTCTAAAATTTTAGCAATTTTTGTAATTAAGCTTTTTAAACATTTTAAAACTCATCTGTAGCCAAACTGAATCGATTTGTTTGGGTGATTTTTGTATCCTATCATACGGTTATAACTAATAGTGTGAAAACAAAATGTTATAATATTTTGCTGAAGTTTTTGTACCCGCGACCCTCCTTAAGTATGAAGGACAATGACCGATGTCGGTGAGTGATTATTTATAAGAAAGGACATGTAAAACTCTGAATTCATCAGTGGGGCAAGGGTCTAGTGCAGTTACAAATATTTCACAAGGCAATTAAAACATATGAACTAAATTAAGGACTAAAAGTTCAGCGTAAATGCTTGCACTATGAACTTTTGAGGTTTTATTGGATTTGCCTCACAAAAGCACACATGAACTCCGCAGATTGTAGAAGCATGGCAATTCTCGAAAACCTGACTGTAGTCATAATTTTCATCATCATATTCATCGTCGTCTTCATCTAATATTGCTCGGTGAGTTTTGTTGGTCGCGTCCAAAGTTTTTTGCATGATGTTTTTCCCTTGCACAATCAAACAAGGTCTTGAAGGAAATGTGCTGACATAAAGTGGAGATCACTTCTAACCTCTCATTAAATCTGTCAGAATTTGCCAGGAGAACTGTTCTAGGACAGTACGTGTAGAACTGTCAGCCTGACACCTTTAAGTCAGTTCTAGCTAGAACAGTTCTAACCTAGAACTGATTTGGTCAGTTCTACCTAGAACTGATTTGGTCAGTTTTACCTAGAACTGATTTGGACAGTTCTACCTACATGTAGAACTGATCCTGACAGTTCTACCCTAGAACAGTTTTAGACAGTTCTAGCTAGAACTGATTTGATTTGGTAAGTTCTACTTCTAGAACAGTTCTACGGTTAGAATTGATTTCAAATTCTACGGCTAGAATTGATTTATAAATTCTACGGCCAGAATTGATTTATAAATTCTACGGCTAAAATTGATTTATAAATTCTACGGCTAGAATTGATTTATAAGTTTTAGGAACTCTTTGTCTAAATATAAAGGCTTCGGCAAAATAGCACTTAATATGATATAGAGTTTTGCTATTTTGCCGGCTTTATTTCAGATTTATAATCGGCAAGAGAACATGTTTTACCCCGCCATATTTTGCATGTATGTGCCTGTTCCAAGTCAGGAGCCAGTAATTCAGTGATTTTCTTTTGTTAATGTGTTACATAAATTATTTGTTTTTCTTTCATTTTTACATAAATTAGGCCGTTAGTATTATGGGGGGGGGGAGAGATTATTATTTGAATTGTATATCATTTATTAGTCCTGGAGTCAGAAAGTTATCAGACCTCATTAACCAAATGTAATATCTGTTTACGAGTAGTTTCCATACCTCGGACGGACCTGTTCAACAAAAATCTTTTGACGGCATCAATCTAAACTGACATTATTTGCTCTTTCTTTCTGCAAATCTATATTGATGCACAGTACTTCAGTTTTAATTTTAGGTCAAGAGGGACTGTGATAGACAAGTTACAGCAATATTGGAAAACAATTTTGTTCTCCTCAATTTATAGTGCCAGCATGCAGGGGCATATCCGGCCATTTAAAAAAAAGAGGGGGGGGGGTCCCTAACCATTAGTTAAGGGAGGTTCCAAGTTCCAACTATATGCTCCCTTTCAAATGCATTGATACTCACAAAAAGGGGTTCCAACCCCTGGACCCCCTTGATCTGCCAATGAGCATGTCCTCTTTTTATTCAAAATATTGAATCATAAACAAATATCAGTAGTTTTCATACTTCAGACTGAGTCGTGTAATAAAATCTTTTGACCGCATCAACTAAAACTTACCATATTTTTTTTTTATGTTAATCTATATAGCACAGTAATTCAGTTATTATTTTTAGGTCAAGGTGGACTGTAATATATAAATAACTGCAATATTAGAAATCAATGACCACAATTTTTTTCCCGCATCAATTGAGAGTGTCAGCATTTCCTATTGTTATTCAAAATATTGCATCAGAAACAATAATCAGTAGTTTGCATACCTCAGACTGACTCATGTAACACAATTATTTGTCTGCATCAATCAAAACTGACCATATTTGACAGCACCAACCAAAACCGACCATATCTGACCGCATCAACCAAAACTGACCATGTTTGCTCTTTTTTTATGTAACTCTTTTATAGTCGCATAGTAAATCTGCAATATTTTTATGTAAGGATAGATTGTATAATTATGATAGTACTAATAATAGAAATATTGGAACACAATGCTACCTAATTTCGTTTGCATTAATTTAGAGTGCAAGCATGTCCTCTTGTTATTCAAAATATTGCATCATAAACAAATATGAGTAGTTTTCATACCTCAGACTGACTGGTATAACAAAATTATTTGTCCGCATCAACCAAAACTGACCATATTTGCAGTTTATTATGTAAATGATGTCAATCTTAATAGCCGCAAAGTAAATCACTTATATTTTTATATCAGGATGGATTGTTTAATATAGATAACAGCAATATTGGAAAACAAAATTATGCTCGCATCAGTTTATAGTGCCAGAATGTCCTCTTTTTAATCAAAATTTTGAATCGTAAAAAAATTTCAGTATTTTTGATATCTCAGACTGACTCATGAATATAACAAAATTATTTGTCCGCATCAACCAAACCTGACTATGTGTGACAGCATCAACCAAAACTGACCATATTTACACTTTATTATGTAAATCTTAATATATATATATATATATAGCCGCGTAATAAATCACTTATAGTTACATATCACGATGGTTTGTATAATTCAAATGACAGCAATATTGGAACACATTTGCACCAAAAAAAAATTCCACATCAATGTAGAGTACCAGTAAGTCCTCTTTTTCTTCAAAATATTGAATTGTAAGCAAAATTCAGTAGTTTCGATATATCACACTGAGTCGTTTTAACAAAATTATTTGACCGCAATGGCGCATCAACCAACACTGATCATGCTGAACTTATTTACACTTAATCATTTAAATATATATGGCCTCATTGTAAACCAATAATATTTCTATGTCAGGACGGATCGTATGATAAAAATGACACCAACTTTGGTACACAATACACCTTATCGCTAATCCTGGCTGACCCAGCTCTTGAACTTTTGAAGCATACAACAATCACTTTTCCATTGTGGCGTCAGATATTTTGTTTTATGACGTCAAAATTTTACAGGAACCTGTGTGATATCCAGTAATGGCAGACAAATAGCAATAAGGTGTATTTATACCATATCTAAAAATTTAACGCGCCGTTAATCCTCTCTGTATCCATAATAATGAACCGTAACTAAAGTAACTTTTTAAGTCAGTAGTTTGTGATGGTTTTTTTTTAAAACACAACTATTTAACGGCATCATCCAACACTCACATGACTGATTCATATACTTTATTTTAAAATAAAAAGTACATGTATGGGAAGTTCTCTTCTTGGAATGGTATACTGTTAATATACTTTAAGACATGAGACATAAAGCCTTATTTAGAGTCGGTATAAGCAAGCAATTACAAACATAAGCTTTGAAGAGCTTTGAAAACAAGGTAAAACAAAACATACATATCGAGTCATGCACACAACATTAAACATATAAAGCAAGAGTTCAATCTGTATATAAACATGCAGCACAAAAGTTCTTTAAGCATCTTACACGTTAAACACATACTGATACATACAATTATGAGATAAAAACACAAAAGCACAAATGAAATGGTTTCGGCTTTCAAACTTTTGTATCTGTGCGTCACACATAGGTCTTGTGTGGACAAAATACACTTCTGGCGTATTAAAATTTTGAACTTGTTGCCTTTTGTTGGCTGTTGTTCGTGTGATTCTTTGTCAATTGTGTTCTCCAATTTATTTATATTGTAGTCCTGTGTTGTCATTTTGATGTTATATTTCACATGGCCATAAAAGTGCGAGGTTTGGCATGCCACAAAACCAGGTTCAACCCACCATTTTTTCCTTTAAAAATGCCCTGTACCAAGTCAGGAATATGGTCATTGTTATATTATAGTACGTTTCTGTGTGTATTACATTATAACGTTGTGTCGTTTGTTTTCTCTTATTTTTGAGTGTAAATTCACATTGCGATAAGACGTGTCACGGTACTTGTCTATCCCAAATTCATGTATTTGGTTTTGATGTTATATATATATGTTATATTTGTTATTCTCGTGGGATTTTGTCTATATGTGTTACATTTTAGTGTTATGTCGTTGTTCTCTTATATTTAATGCGTTTCCCTCGGTTTTAGTTTGTTATCCCGATTTTGTTTTTTGTCCATGGATTTATGAGTTTTGAACAGCGGTATACTACTGTTGCCTTTATTGCACATAAAAAGCATATTAAAAGCACATAAAGTTTCTAAAATTAGCACAAAGCAGCAGAAGCACTACAGTTAAGATAACCAGATAAATTAAATTTGCCATGCTGAAAATAAAGCAACAAACACAAATATAATGAGCAGAGATTAACTTGTTTTGCAGGCAAAGCATTGTCATGAGCTGCCAGACCAATAATTTATCAAGTTCTTAAATTGATTTAAAGATGATTGCTTACGAAGCTCATTTGGCAGCTCATTCCAAAGCCTAGCCCCCGCATACCTGAAAAAATTGTAGTTGTTCTTACATGAGGTAGATCTGCTGTTTTCTGGTATCTGAAAGAGTTATTGTTTTTCTTTAAGTGAATCAAATCATGGAGATATACAGAACAATCCTAATTTATAATTTTGAAAACTTCAATCGCCAAAGATCGCATTTTTCTTACTTTTAACATGTTTAAAGAAGGTAATTTTGATTTGCAGAGAAGATCTTCATAACGTGCTGAATGGTCTTCATAGATAAACCTTAATGCTCTCTCTTGCATTTTTTCTATCTTTTTTGTATTTACCTCCCCACAAAAGTGCCAAGCTAGTGGGCAGTAATTAAAGTTGGACATTATGAAAGAATAATAGATTGTTAATTTTCCGAGTTTAGTCAGGTGTTTACCTATTCTTTTGAATACATTTAATTGTTTGGATGCTTTTTTTACATTTTATAGAGACATGTTCATTGACATTTAGTTTAAAATCTATTGTTACACCTAGAAGTTTAACGTTATCTTCACACTGGTTTATTTAAATTTGATTGTTGATCAGTAAACTTAATAGTATAGGTTTATATGCCATTTATTTTAGATATATCTGTTACAGGATCTCATAAGATGGGCTTTCATATTTTATTGTGAATACTTATATATATCTGTATGAATATGTGGTAAAGCGCCTAGAGTAATTTTTGATATTATATAATGCGCTGTTATAAATACTGTATAATAATAATAAAATAATATTTAGGCTGGTGTCAACCAAGCATAGTTCGTCCATTTGGTAATGAAAAAGTATGGCAAGATTGCAGTTACCGTTTGCATATGTCAAAGCCCCAACCTGTTCTGTTGAGCCCTAATATGGCTGATAATTTTCATGGGAAATGTCTGTATGAGCACGTAGAAACTCAGATTGGGGAAACCTTTCTAAATTCACCCTGCTGGTGTAAGATTTCAAACAAGATTTGTGATTAATCAACTTTTCTATATCATTATCAAGTGAACTATAATCATCATGGAGTCTGCGGTACACATAATTTAGAATCATATTCAAAACAGTGTAGATGTGGCCATTGATTGACGACCTAAATTATCCCATTGACTGGGACAGATAAGGTGAACGTTTGTCTGTAACGACAACTGCTCACTAAATACTTATTATAGAATTTAAACCGTGGGGTCATCAAAGGTTCTTAACGCCTTTAATGATAAAATTGTTAGAAAAATTTATCAGGATTAACCATTATGCTTTGATTTATATTATTCATGTAAATCAAAACATCGTGTTATTCCTAATTGCTAATTCCTAATCGTTGTTACAGACAAACTTTCGCATAATCTGTTCCAGTCAATGGGATACTTTAGGTCATCAATCAATGACCAAAGCCACACTGTTTTGAATAAGATTCGAACATCATTGATAAGTATTTGCTTTTCTTTTGCAATTAGAGAATTATTTGATGCAAAAATTCCAGTTGTTTGAGCAACGGCTAATTTCAACTCACAAAGAAGTATGTTTCACTGGACAACTGAAAGTTGACATATTCCTGAAATAAATCCTGTGCAGGTCCAGTTTAATATCAAGTTAGAAAAGATCAATTTTTAACTCAAGTAAAAAGAAACCCTGTAAAATAACTATTAAACACAAAAATTAATAAGTCATTAACTTTTATAAACAATATACAATAAACGTCTGTTACAAAAATATCAATTAAATAATTGAATGGCACAAATTCGAACAATACTATAGGTGACACAGTAGTATTTGAATTCCAGAATTTATGTTGCTCTTTTTGTGTACTCTACATAAGTCAATGCATCTGAACAGTGTGATAGGAAAAAAAAATACAGAAGCAACTCAACATACTTTCCTAAACTGAGGGATGAATCAGGTGTAGAAAAATATGAAATAATTTTACATACAGATGAAAATGAATTTTTGAGCTTTTTTTAAAAATTGTGTAATCAGTGCACGATAAAACACCTAAAAACACTAGTGGCTTATTTTTTTTAAAATATTGAAAAAAGTGAACGGCCATGATACACATTCAAAATCATATCTGAATAGTAAAATGAAAGTAGAATTTTTGGCAGTTGTAAAAGTGGTGAAAATTGATAGGAATTAAAATCCGGAAATTCATTGAACTATGCTAACATTTGAATTCGGAAAATATTATCGATAAAATCTCAATTTGCAAAAAATATTATATCACTTCGTTAAGAAAATACAGAGTGCATTCGTTAATCTGAGCGAAAGTGGACAAAATTAAGGATGATTAGGAGTATTCTTAGTTTTACAAAATGAATAAACACTTAATATAAACTCAATAAAAAATGCAAAATCATAAGTAAAAAGACAAACAAATCAAGTTTCATTACGTCTATATACATTCTCAAACAAATTATTTTAAACCAACACATAACATTTTAAAATTAATAGAGCGAAACGACCAATTTTAAGAAAAAAACAATTTGTGGAATTTATATAGGTTGACATGCTGGTGACTATTTATAACATTAGAAAAAATCCAAGAGAAAAAAATTCTACGAGTTCGGCATGCAAATAGATATTTAACTTCCTTAATGAAGGATACTTCATTGTAACATTTAACTAACAGATAGCTTCATTTGTGTTGAGAGAATGTTCATACATGTTTTTAATCAAACCCCAGAATCTAATTTTTCCCTGAAAAACTTCTAAATTTAATCAAATATTAAACATTTTGATGCTTGGCGGGAAAATGATACAAGTTCGGCTGTAGAAAATTTCCTCAAAAGCAATCTGAAGTTTGGCAGTGTGCGTTAAAGAAAAGTACATAACCACACGTAAATGTAACAGTTGATTTCATTGGATCACATAATATATTCAGTCTTATTCATCATGAAACAAAATCGGTGCATTGTGTAGTTAGAAAAATGAAATTTAATCTGGCAATATAATTGTTGTAAATTATACGATGAACATGACTAGTCACGCCTATAGGACCTTGAGCTCGTATTAACCATTGTGCTATACTTAAAAATCGACATGATTAGGATTTTAAAATATTTTGACCTCGTGCATCACTGAATAGACACTTATAAACAAATACTAATACTCGCATCTGATCCTGAAAAATTGGTCTCGTTTATGATCCTTGTACCTTATATAACTAGTTATGATTTTCAAACCTATTTGAAAAAGGAAAGCACTTCAATTTCAAATAACAAGAACGGATCATATATTTTATTCTAATATAAACAAAAATATTGTCTACTGATCACCGACTGTCAACTGAAGTGTATTTAATAGACGTTGGTAAACGGGTTCTTCACTTTATTTGACAGTAAAAGTAAATTAAGTTTATTAAGTATTTAGTGCATAGTGATTGGACGATTCAAGGTCTCATTGGTGTATGTTTAAATGCTGTTGAAGCCTATTTCTTTTCATTTGTTTTTCTTTTCCTTTATGTTGAATTGAAAATGGAAATCGGGAACGTGTCAAAGAGACAACCACCCGACCATAGAACAGACAACAGCAGGAGGTCACTAATAAGACTGCGATGCAGCGAATAACTTTCACATCCGGAATGGTTCTTTAGGTGGTCTCTAATTTAATATCTATCTACTAGTTCAGTGAAAATGGACGTCATACTAAACTCCGAATTATACACAAGAAACTACTAGTAATATTAAAAATCATACATCATGTACTGTTTTATATATTCACCCTTGCGGTGGCAGTTAATTTACAATATATGTTTTATTGTGTGGTCTATTAGCTATTTGTATCGTTATATAGCAGTTTTTGGCTGATGCGGCATAAAAACACCAATCAATTAACCAACAAAAGCTTCAAAATTACAAACAGTGCTTGTCTTTGAAGAAATGATCCAAAATCCCTTTTGTTGATTGCAATATGTATGTTTGTTAATCTCTCATTTCCCCTTTCCATTGTCGTCTTGCTATCCGGGTACTTTATGACTATTAAACTGGAAGTGTAAACTTTATTCTGTACTCAAACACGTGGTTATTGTTCCTACCCAGTATTAGATTGACAGAAATTGAATGTCGGTAGTTAAGGGAACCAAGATCCTGACATTTTGTTTAGTGTGTTGTCATTTTTCCAATTTGTGTTAAATTTAACTTAGTCATAATTTTGCGTATAATAAGAACAATATTGTCAACTATTAGTTCCGAGAAAAGTTTAAAAAAACACTACATTTATTTACATTTGAATAAATAAATAGTTTCTAGCAATCTCATATTTAGTTTAAACTTGGTAGAGCGTATTGACCGACAAATTTCAACGAAATAGAAAAATACCAATTCGTGGAAAACTATATAGGTTGATTTGACGTTACACTGAAAAATCTACGAGTTCGGTAAATGCATTGTTTAAAAATTTCCTTAGAGAAATGTTCTTTTGCAAACCTACACAAGATAGTTGAATAGAGGTACCGAGAATGTAACTATTTGTCTTACATCTTAAAATGTACAATGGAAAACGCCTAAATACGCTGAAATAAAATTTTGTATCTTTTACGGGAAAGATGATACGAGTTCGTCATTTGAGAAATTTACATAGTTGTCGTCTGAAGTTCGGCCGTGTAATTTTAAACATAAACTCAACAAGCCTTAGCTACAATCGATCTAATTGGTCCATTTAATGTATGTAGCCTTATTCATCAGGATACTTATCAGTCCATTGCGTGTTTTTAAAGGAAGAAATTGTAACTGACAACGTTATTGTTGTGAAGTACAATGCACATGACTTAATGCACCTTGTCCTATTTTACAAATATCAATCAATTTGTTATACCGAAAAAATAGACCTGTATTTGAAAACGAAATAATATTAATTAAAAAAACTGAACAAAAAAGAAAGGTTGTTACTGTTATCAATACAATACCTAAAACAATAAGAAATGATATGATTTGTCTAAATATTATAACACCAACATGATCGTAGTTGTAAAAGAGGGACGAAAGATACCAAAGGGACAGTCAAACTCATAAATCTAAAACAAACTGACAACACCATGGCTAAAAATGAAAACGATAAAAAGAACAAACAATAGCAACATAGACTTTGAAGTTAAATATTTAAGCTAGCCAACCAACTCCTTAATATAAAGAAAAAAAAGTAGCCTTCGTTTCAAGCAGTATTACGAAAGTGTTCAATATAATATTAAAATATATATTCGTGTTTATAAGGTCTGTTCAAATTTTCGACGCTTGCTAAATTGATAAATTACTTTAATCTATAGGCGAGTCATTAAAATCAGAATACATCCATTAATAAAAAAACATATTTTGTTAAGTAGTAACTAAATCTATTTTTACAGGACAGAACGTGAAATGGGCCATTTCTAAGAAATCAATTGGCATTACGTCATTTAGTGTTATAAATATAACACGTCTCACAATATGTTTGTTTTTGGACAACAAAAACATATTCAGATCTCTTTTAATTTTATATCACATGATATGTATACATATTTTTGTTGGAACATATATTCATATATGGTATGTTGTAAACAGCGATCGCTTTTCGTATACTGAGAAAAAAGAGAGCCCTTATCTGACAGATAGCGAGTTACTACTCACACATATCAAAAATAAATGAATAATATTGTGACCTGAAAAAATATTTACACTCCCTATACAAAAAGAATGTAAATAAAAAATATCGAGACACACATTTTGTTTGACTGAAAACAACATATACGTAAAAGCAATTTTGTTTATTGCTTAACATTGAATTAATCATATGTTAAGGCTTATTTTGAATTGTATATCTTGTTTTTATATTCCTTACTGATGTTTAATTCCTTCTTCTTTGCACTTAATACATAATGTCATATTGCACACCAATGAATATTTGAAGTTGGCTTACTAAAACCAATTGATATTTGTAACAGAGAAAAGTGAGTTACCGATGACGTTTGAGCTTCATTTTAATGAAAAAGACATACTTTCTGTCTCAAGTGTTTGATTAGTAGGATCCTGACTTCATGCATTCCAGCCTTGGTATATTTTATGAGTAAAATGATAAAATTACAATCATGTTAAATTTTCAAGCATACTTAAAATGAGTTTCGGCGGGTGTGTGGATGGGATTGCATAGGTTTTAAATTTGATAAATCTCATGTTTACCATCATATTCTCACAGACAAACCCATATAAGGCATGTACAAATCGAAGACATTTTAACCTTCTTTTTTTCTGAATATTGTTGATTTATTCATTATACCCCCGCTTTAAAAAAAGGGGGGTATACTGTTTTACCTCTGTCTGTCCTTGCGTCAGTCAGTCCGTCCGTCACATGAATATTTTTCGTCGCATTTTTCTCAGGAACTACAACATGTACAATACAAGGATTTCTGAAATTTGGTTTCAGGGTTTATCTAAGTCAGCTATACCGTGTGATGCGTTTTCAGATTGATCACTTGACAACTTCCTGTTTACCAAACATGCACTAGTATGATTGTACACATGATAGCCAAGTTGAAAATTTTCGTCACTTTTTTCTCAGGAACTACAATACAAAGATTTCTGAAATCTAATTTCAGGATTTATATAGAATCATATTCAAAACAGTGTGTTCCTGGCCATTGATTGACGACCTTAATTATCCCATTGACTGGCACAGATTAGGTGAACGTTTGTCTGTAACGACCATTGCTCACTTCTTACTTATTTTATAATTTAAACTGTGGGGTCACCAAAGGTTCTTAACGCCTTTAATAATAAAATTATTCGAAACTTATTCAGGAATGACCTTTACGTTTTGATGTATATTATTGATACATAAATCAACACATCGTATTATTCCGGATTCGTTTTTCGAATTGCTTTATTTACGTGTTAAGAACCTTTGGTGACCCCACAGATTCAGTCTCTTTAACAAGTACATAGTGATCAGTGATTGTTACCGACAAACGTTAACCTAATCTGTCCCAGTCAATGGGATAATTTAGGTCGCCAATCAATGGCCAGGACCACACTGTTTTGAATATGATTGATTCTAAGTCAGCTATACCGTGTGATGCGTTTTCAGATTCATCACTCGACAACTTCCTGTTTACCGAACACTTGCATATTTTTACACTATTAATATTACCCTCTTGCGGCGGGGGTATCACCAGTGAGCAGTAGCTCGCAGTTTCACTTGTTTTATTTGAATATCACACATTGGGAATGTAGTAGGAAACCACGTTCTCAAATTATTGAAAAAAATATTTTGTAACATACGGTAATCTTCATTCAATTACACAAATGTTTATCTTTTTAAAATCTTTCCCTCCATACGATGAATTTTATAAAAAAAAATATGGTAGACCTAACTGTTCGTTTAAAGTGATAATATTTAATATTACGGATTACAAATGTGTCGAGGTTTGTGATTGGATAACAACACAGAGATGTCAGTATATATTTAGGAAACTGCCGGGGTACATACGACGTTTTTATCCCCAATTGGAACCTCAAAAACGTCATCATAACACCGGTTACTATGTGACGTAGTCATAAGCTATAAGACTGTCAGAGGCTCACAGTCAATAATACATGTTTAATATAAAATCACGCAATTTACAGTTTTAATACTCAAATTTAATGTTAAAAGTTTTATTATAAATTATTACATAAACGATAAAATTATGTTCACAGCAAATTAGAAAATCCTTCACGATATGCCGAACATTTCAGGTTGGGTTTTTCAATATTTATGTGTTGTCAACAAATACCTACACTGAAAATAACATTAAGTCAGGGGTAATCCGTAATATATGTGTAATTCAGGTCTCAGAAAGGGTATATACATGTTTTGTACTGTGACATTCCCGGATTAGGGCTTATATAAACTCTAAGCCGGGAATGTCACAGTATGTACCCTGTCTGAGACCTGAATAACATATACTATTGAAATGTGTTACCAAGTTTAAAAACATGTGCATGATGTATGTGTGGTTGTAACTGTATTTTTTTCTACATTGAATTTTACAGTTTCTGTACTGCTTTTCACATGTAATTCTTTCAACTCAAAATTTTATGAATCTTTTTCAGTTGTTTTGAAGTGCACGATTACGACGATGTTGAGATTTTTTGATAGTCGTGATACTAACAACTGGTTGTAAGAAAATACCTAATACTCCAAACAGAAGATCTATATTTTTCAAGAAACCTTGAAAAATTTAAAATCCTTACCGTTTGTCCAATTGTATGGACGCATGTGTAACTTATCTTTGTCCTGACAATTTTGCCCGGGTTTAACATTATTCGTTGCTTTCACATGATTTGTTTAAATACTTTCAACAGATTGAAGAGTATCAATTATTAAGCGAAAGAGAGAGAGAGAGAGAGAAGAGAGAGAGAGAGAGAGAGAGAGAGAGAGAGAGAGAGAGAGAGAGAGAGAGAGAGTTGTAGTGCATTTTTGAACAACCAGAAAGAGTGTGATCTACTGAATTTCTAGGGAATCAAATATTATCACATAGATTTAATAAGAAAATGCTGACCGTCTTCTAATCAAGCAGCGACAAGGGCAATGAAGGATGTTTATGTGTAAATTTATATAAAATTATCCAAATGTGTGAAATTAAACTGAACATCTATCCTTTAGATTGTCCCTTTTGTCCCGCAAACAAGCGTTACCCTTGGTCCGATATGCGGGTCATTATTAATTTCTGAAGCCATATTTTCTTATCGCAAACGATGATGTGGGGTTCTTTATAATCTTCGATGTTGTAAAAAATAAATTCTGAAATATCGCTACAGGAAAGTAATCCTGGCGGGTTATGACCAATTATTTATTGGATTTTGGGCCAAAAACAATTTGAATACATTTTATTTACAACGGGTGCAGATAGGGATAAATTGCCGCAGAATTAGAAAAAGTCATTTCTTACAAAATTGCACTATTAGATAGAGAATTAACACTTATATGAGAAAGGAGATATATATTTTGAAGGAAATTGCAAGCTCGCATTTTATTCTTTCAATTTTTAATTGTATTTGCAAAGATCATAATGCTTAAGGTTCTGCTTCGGAGACATGGAGAACATGTAATTAACATTCTAATTATTCATTTGTTTAATCTAACGAGCACAAGTATTTCAAACGTGTACAATGCTATATTTTTATTATCTCGAGAAGAACAGTAAATTAAGGCGTATTACGTGTAGATACATTTTTTTAAAGGGGCACTTGTTTTATAAAAGAGAAATATATAAAAAATATAAAGTCTGATGTTTTTCGGTTCCTTCATAAATGAAAGTAAAATAGTAGAATAATAATTCGGTTTCAGCAGCCATAATAGTTCTATTAAGTCAATATATGCTAAACAAAATATTGATGATGAATTACTCACTTTCATAATTCGACCTTAGCTAGAGATTGACAACGCATGAGCTGTGCTTGTTGAGTAATTTAAGGGAACATAATGTCAATATTGAAAATGAAACAAAGGTAAATTATTTGATTGACTGATTCGATCCAGTACAAGTCATTCTTTTACAGATAAAACAATGATTTACATATATATTTTCAATCGATAGTATAAAATCGAACAAACCAAATAATATGACTTGCTCGTGTGACCATCAGAGGTCTTTGGAGGTCAACTCTATATTTAATTAGGAGGCGTCTAGACTAGAATACACAGGAAACGAAGCTTCATATTCACGAGCCCAGCCCTGTTTGAATTATCTTTTTATACTTTTTATGATTTGGATAAATGTTTTACATTGTTATAAATCAAATACGAAAATTTGAGTCAAATCGGTAAAGGAAATTACTTGACCACATAGCATAAGCTACAATTGATCTCATTGGTGCACATACTAAATGCAGTGTTAATTATCATGAAACAAAATCGGTGCATTGTGCATTTAAAAAAAATGAAATTTAATCTGGAAATATTGTTGTTGTGAAATATAAGATGAGCATGAACTAAACACGCCTACACAATCTTTAGAATGTATAAACCATTGTGTTTTACTTTAAAATAGAACCGCTAGTTGAACGAAAGAGTTATTCATTTGTTAAATTCACATCGATTAAAAATCATATCATTGTTAACAATACAATGATAATAAAAATACAACGAAAGGATATGAAATGAATATTTACGTCGCTCATCATGTTGATGTCAGATTCGAGATTTGTTTGTAAAAAAAGAACAGTTATCACTAGAAAGTGTTCATCAATTGAGGAAAACGGATGCTTTTTTATCCCAATGTATGTTATTTCAATAACATTGAATTAAGTTAACAAAAACTGCATGCAAGGTATATTCAAAAGTATGCAGTATTGACATTTTTTTAAATCAAAAGTTAGTTTGGAGGATATCCTGAATTCTTCAAAACTTTGTAAACATTGAAAAAAGAAAAACTCTTTTAATTTGGATATCTAGATTTGGTCAAATTTTCCCTTCATGCAGTCCAGAATACAAAAATGGTTAGTGTACACATGTCTTCAGATTACTGACGGTCATTTGAAGTGTATATGATAGACTAACTATTCTCAATTTGGTGCCTTTTTAATTCCGGTGTTCTTTTCACACATAAACCAGTGTATGCACTATATCAAAAGGATGCGATCCATTAATTTCATATATTGTGTGTGTTTTTTATTGGGTGATTAAAGGTCCCGATGTTTGCTTAAATGTGGTTGATGGTCCATCTTTTATCCCCTTGGTTATTTTTGTCCTTTAGGTACTTCTATGTACCTTGAACCAGACGTTTGCGGTATAATTTCTGTTAATATATTCCACATAATGTAGCCTTTTTGTGCTGAAGCGACAGAAAGAAACACAATTCAGTCAATTAAAATGCATGCTTAGAGTTATACTATTGTAAACTATAACTTTATTGTTATCTGATGGTAGTAAAAGCCGAGATAAACAAATAATTTTACGTGACGTTTATTTCCATTTTAATAAACAAATTATTTCTAACCATCCCTTAAGCAGTACGATATTGATATGGCAAATCGATCGACCTATATAAATTTCTCCGAATTTGAAAAAAGCAATTCGTGGAATTTTATATAGGTTCA
Source organism: Mytilus galloprovincialis (assembly GCA_037788925.1). Classification (NCBI taxonomy): domain Eukaryota; kingdom Metazoa; phylum Mollusca; class Bivalvia; order Mytilida; family Mytilidae; genus Mytilus; species Mytilus galloprovincialis. Next base: position 63,550,955 of record CM075341.1, read on the forward strand.
TGATTGATATATTTAGAAAACAGAAAGGAATCATACCATTAGTTCGGCAAGATATTGATAATACACTTCTTTTGTGAAATATCACTTACTGTTGCACACAACTAAAAAAAGGTATAATGCATGCAATAGAAAATGTACTTGAATGGCTTACATGATTCAAACAAATCCCAAGTACGCTACAAAACATATAAATGCGACAAAATATTATCTGATTTGATTTATGGTTTGAAACATGATACAAGTTCGGCATTTGATTTTTTTGCACAAGTAATCGGTAGTTCGGCAGTGTACTGTAAAACACAAAATAATCAAGCATAAGTTTAAGTAGATTTGAATGGTTCATGGAACGTATTCAGCCTGATTTATCATTTCATCTTGATAAAATCAGTCAATTGTGTGTTTTATAAAGAAGAGAACATTATCTGACAATATTATTAGTTTGATGTATGATGTATACATGTCGTGTACATTTTATTATTTTGTACAGGTTATTACTTGTACAAACATTTTATACAAGTAATTACTTGTATGAAGCCATCATACAGGTTATTACTTGTACAAATATAATTGTACAGGTAATAACCTGTACAATTTTTGTGGAGAAAAAGATAATAACTTGTACAACTCACTATTTTTTAGTGATATTTGTTTCTTCTTATTTAAAACTCTTATCTTTGAGTTTGTTAGTCGGGATTTTTTTCAATTGTCTATTAGTATTGATTTTGAAGTTTACAGACGAACGACCGACGCAAAGAAATAACATAAAATTGAGAATGGAAATGGGGGAATGTGTCAAAGAGACAACAACCCGCCCAAATAAAAAACAACAGCAGAGGGTCACCAACAGGTCTTCAATGTAGCGAGAAATTCCCGCACCCGGAGGTGTCCTTCAGCTGGTCCCTAAACAAATATATACTAGTCCAGTGATAATGAACGCCATACTAATTTCCAAATTGTACACAAGAAACTAAAACTAAAATAATACAAGACTAACAAAGGCCAGAGGCTCCTGACTTAGGAAGGCGCAAAAATGCGGCGGGGTTAAACATGTTTGTGAGATCTCAACCCTCCCCCTATACCTCTAACCAATGTAGTAAAGTAAACGCATAACAATACGCACATTAAAATTCAGTTCAAGAGAAATCCGAGTCTGATGTCAGAAGATGTAACCAAAGAAAATAAACAAAATGACAATAATACATAAATAACAACAGACTACTAGCAGTTAACTGACATGCCAGCTCCAGACTTCAACTAAACTGACTGAAAGATTATGATTTCATCATATGAACATCAGGCACAATCCTTCCCGTTAAGCTGACATGACACCTTGAGCAAATTTAGCTAAACAGCTTGATGCAACTTACAGACTTCTGGGGAAAGTGACAACGCCGATAAAAGCAAAAATAAATTGTAACCTTCTACCATTTATTTTCAAATATAAATCATAACAAAAAGAAGCACAAACAAATTGTAACCCTTCTACCATTTATTTTCAAACATAAACCATTACAAAAAGTTGCATACATGATATCATATATTGGAAACAAAGGTCAAGCCTAGTAGATTAAATATCTTATTTGTTTGCACACGACAAGGCAGCATGAAATCTGGAGTTACACAACAAGTTCAATCTTTTGTCTTTACATTTGCCTGTCTTACAGCCACCACGACAGCTGAAGTGAACATGGCCTTGGCTAAAACTTAAAGAAAGCAATTGTACATCTTTCCTGACGTTAACCTCAGCGTTTGCTCTTTCGACGGATCCCTGACTTTGAGGGTAACGTGCTCTACCATGCACCAATTTTAGCTCTGGCCAAAGAAGTTTAAGTTCTGTAACTACATAAGACGTACATTTTCTTCAATTATCATTTTGCAGAATATGTGGAGCTCCCAAAGGTAAAAAAAATGTCAGTGAGTTTGTAAGCCACTCCAGCTGCTCTTTTTTGTCTTTTAATTGTGCAGTACACTATATTTGGTGATCCTGGTAGTGCATGCTCCACTTTTATTTCAAAACACATGTGAATGAAAAGTCTGATAATTTCTCTGCTGATATTGGATTTTTTTTAACTCCTTATATAGCCTCGCTCCATGCTCAACTCCAGAATGTGCAGGTATAATCAAAGGGTAAAGTTTATCTGCTGTACAATAATAAATTATTTCGTCTCCTTTGCGAATAACTTTTTCAAGTCCTGCTACACTTAAAGCATCATACTGCCTTCAGAAATATCTTTGAATTATATGAACAGTCTTTTGAAACTCAATTTTGCTTCTTTTACATAACTAAAAGTCTCTCTGTATCTTTCACATGTAAAAAAATGAATTATTTGAAGATTCATTATCATCACACAATTAAGTTATTTCATCATGAAATTTCTTTTCTATACTGTTTTCAAATTACACTTTAGTTTTGACGACTAAACTGAAGTTTTTCTCATATATTTGTTATATAAAATGTACTCACACATTGAAAGTTTGTACCTTTTTGCTAATTTATAAATTATTTGTTAATAGAGAAACGATTTGTTGTGAATTTCAATTAGACCAAGGTAAAATAACGATTTGTACAAGTTATTATCTTTTTCTCAGTAAAAATTGTACTAGTAATTACTTGTACAATTTTATTTGTACAAGTAATAACCTGTATGATGGGTCCATACAAGTAATTACTTGTATAAAATGTTTGTACAGGTAATAACCTGTACAAAATAATAACATGTACACGACATAATCATTTTGCTTTACTTAAAAGTAATCAATAGATTGCAAAAAAATATTACGAGTTTGCACAAACTGAATTGATAAGAAAGCTTGTTATCCAAACAATAATAGTTAATCTACAATGGCAATAACATTTTCCCCCAACATTGATACTCGCATGTTCTTCTTTTGTTTGTATTAAAGCAGATTGTTTTATCAAATTAAAACTGCATGTACACATTCATTAGAGCATATATACAGTAAACAAATGAACGTGCAACTACTGGATTTTTAAAACGTTTTTGATAAAAGGAAAAAAGGGTACATAATAAGATCTGATTATAACCTGTAGATAATAAAGTTCAAAAAAATATATTATAGCTATTTGTGCAGGACATAACTTAAAACGAGTCATTTGTAGGAAATATATTGCAATACCGTCATTCAGTTTTATAAATGAAATATATCGGACAAGATGTTTGGTGTACAAACGAAAACCTATCCAAACATAAAGTTTAAATATCACATTATCTTTATATGTTGGTATGTATAAAAACAGTCACTGTCGTTAGATAAGGTAAATATAAGGTTTTTTTTTAATGACTTTTACCTCTTACATGTACAAGCTGCACAAAATTGTCTAAATTAGCTGCCTATTTACATGTGCAGCAAAATTTGATTAGTGAATACAGAAAGATGCATTTAACGTGAAATGGTATGACGACACTGAATTCCAAAGGATGCACGAAAAACAGAACCGTTAGTGTCCATAAGTATAAATAAAGTATGCACAGTTGTAAATGTAGTTAAAATTTTCTAAATTAAATATAAAATTAGCTCCTAATTTCAGATCTGTGAAGTCTATATTTTATGAAATGTAATCTCTCGTTTTGAAGATTACCCTGTAGATTTTTTTTGAAAGATTGGTCCTGTCATAAAACACAACAATGGTAGTTAAGAAAGACCAACCATGGATATTTCGTTTTCGGACCAATCAAGTGTCAGACAAGTTGACTGTTTATCAATAAAAAATATTAATTCCAGACACTGTCATATCTGTTGCTTAAATGGCATGATATATTATACATATATATATGTAAAAATTATATTTTATGATTTATATGTTTTATATAAAAATCGTATTTTACTGCATTGCCTTTTTGAACACATAAACGTATGTAAGAAAATTGAAAAACATGAACATTAAAAGATGTGGTATGATAACTACATGTGTCCATTACAAAAATAAGTTCACAATTTAACTCACAGTACGGCCATCCATTTAGCACCGTTTCAAATCAATTGCAATGTTAATTAGAAGTTGACAAATATGTTTCATTTACCCCTAATGGAAAGCAAATATATGAAATACTTGATGATTAGACTCTTCAAAAAGACAAAAGTGTCAAAAGTTCTTCAACAAACACATCTGGTTTAATAGATATAGGAAGATGTGGTGTGAGTGCCAATGAGACAACTCTACAGTTTACATGCTACAGTTGTGTCTTGTTGAATAACGTTATAATATTAATATAACCACATAATCAACACTGCCGATTTGTTTTCTTGATTTCCTTATTTGAAAATGTTTAATTATTTTACGCAAACTAGAAATAAAACGATTATTGTACTAAGTATACACGTATTGTTTATAATATTCAAAACATTTGTATACGCTTGTTTTGTTTTGCTTCAAAGTAACGGGACCTAAAGTTATTAGGATGAGTTTGAAGATCTTTAAATTATCATGTTTCTATGCTATTAACTAATGATAGGTGGTAGTCATGTTACTATCAAGTAATAATAACCTAAACTGATATGATTGTATACAGACCCGCTATTATTTTGCTTTTTAAAAGTGTAAATTTCCGAACGATAACGTCTATGAATCTTATACATAATGCCCGATAAATAACATTTAGTCAAATTGATGTGTTCATTTGAAAGGAAATACTTAATATGGCATGCATCCGACGCGATTTCGTTCTGAATAAAAAGTCACGATTCAATGCACTTGATGTATTTAGATAAAAGATAATTACAAACATATTTGATAAATAAGCTTCTTATACACCGCCATTGAAAAGATTCAATTCTCAACTAACAGTTTGTCTATTTTTTTAATCAAAGTTCAAGTAATAAGTGTCATATTGGTAAACTTCTTATAGTTATGTTAACAACTTAGTTTAAACACATTATTTAATGTTTTATTTTGTTATGGAGTGGCGATATATTTCCCTTTTTTAAGTTTCATGGACATTTTTTCATTTCTTAAATTTGGATTTTCATATACAAAAACTTTGCACAGACTAATTCACAAAGAATATAGTAACGATACTATTGTCAAGTCAATAAAGATGACCTTTTCGGAATTAACATGGATTCATTCATATGCATCAGTAATACATATATTTACTCTTAAACCAGGTGTTGGCATGAAACGGGCTATGTTTTTCTATATACTATGACGAAATAATACTTAACCCCTAACAGCAGTAATTGGGGTTCATTTTCGTATTTTAAAGCAACAGTATTGTGAATCAAATGAAAGGAATCAAAATTTATTTTAAAAGAAAGATTCTTCACAAAGAGTAACATTATTCAAATCATTGTTATTATCTTATAAGATAATACAGACATTTTCCATTTGGAAGTTTAAAATATACAACAATAAACATGTTTTTCAATGGATTTGGCTAGTTATCGTAAATAAATCAGCCCTTCAGATCACCTCTTTCATATCTATTGTACGATATAATGCTTTAAAACACGTTCATTATTTATCTAAGCTATCCAGATAAATCAAATGTATATCATTCATTGTAAACGAATTTTGCTTGTAACTCATATTTTTTGTATTGCGTTGTTTCATAGAAATAAACCATCAATCGCATTTGTGAAAATACAGAAATGTTTGATTGTTATCAAAGCCTCCCAATCAAGTGATGTCACTTCGATTTTTGTCCCAAGCGTAATGCGTTACAGGGGGAAATTAAAATAATTAGCGTTCCTTCGTCCGTCCTTCGGTTTTGTTAGCGCTATCACTGATACAATTCTTGAAGCAAATTATAAAACATAACTATATGTTAATATCATCAACAACTCGGACAAGTTCAAAAGTAGTGACCGATTGACTATTTTTAAAAGAATTATGTTCATTGGAGATATCAAATTTAAAGAAAATGGTTTCGTTTAGCGCTGGGTACACTTTTTTCCAGATTTTTTTAAAACTGATACTTAAGGTTTATATCAGCAATATCATGTACAAGTTCTATGATCCACCTTTTGAAAAAGAGTTATTTCAGTTAGAAATATAAAATTTATGGAAAATCGTTCGGTAGCACTCTCACGGGTTCAATTTTCACCATATTTAAAATTAAATCTTATGCGATATGTTAATATCAGCAATATTCCAGATAAGTTGTAAAATGATGGATAATCGACATTAAATGTTTTGTATGTCCCTTGATAATATTAATTTGATGGAAATGGCCTCTTAAGATTTTTATAAAACGTCTTCTATAAGTTACTATCATTAATATTCAAAACAAGTTCTATAATGGTGAATGATCGACGTTTTTAAATGTGTTTTCCCTTTAAAAATGAAAATAACTTTGTTAATATTGTGTGTCCGAGGCACCCTAGCAGGAAGAACAAGTGGATCATTTGAGTTCACCTTCAGGTTTATTGAGATCATAAATTTCCAGTTTAAAAAAAACCAAACATTTTGTTGTTTCAAAATGATACTTTAAGGGCTCGGACGGCAGTCTTTGTTATCAGAGGTTGAGTTACATTTCAGTGCGCATTATCAAATTAACGCCCATAATAATAAAATATATCAAATAGATTTTTGATAAACGTAGAAAGTAAATGTGTGTTGTCTCTCAGAGTTCAAATTAAAGGGCTCACCAGTTATTAGGGGAACACTTTCAAATGTAAGTCGTAGGTAAAAATAACGACAATATCTTGATTACTTGTCTTATGATTTTTAGTTATCATATAATTTTCTGTTGCTCAACACATTGAAAAATAGGTCTGTAACCGATATATCTAAAAACCAATAATAACCAATAATATTAAAAAGGTTTCTAACATATGTTATCTCGGGAAGTTTCATTTAAAGGGCTCGTCCATCAAAAACATTAAACGAATATCTTTGATATTTTTTGCTAAAGACTACAATTTTCAGGCCTAAAATGGTTAAGAGCTTGATTTTACCATTTTAACTTCATTTCTATATTCAAAGATTAGATAAACTCGTCAGTGATATACATTTTAGGATTTTTGAAGCCAGCAGCGCGTTTCCTCTACACAAGACTAATCAATCACGCTCGAGTCAAATGTTTTAAATAGACAAAGTAAGAATTTGAAGACCCGTATAAACGAAGGGTCGACAGAATTTGACACATACACCTACAGTTATTTATTTCTTTTGGAGAACATCATAATTATTTCGAACAATACAAAGTTTTTTTTTTCAATCGTTACATATTATTTTGACAATATTATAAATAATTCATTTTAACACAGAGGTGCTGACTACTGGAATAGTTATACCCTCATAATAATTATATATTATTTTGTTATTTTCATTATTTGACGTTTGCCGAAATGAATAACAACCCAACTCTCCTACATTTTTATGGACATGCCTACTTACACGTATTAATAGAACGTACTAATAGACATTTTGTTACAAAGTGCACTTGACAGTATCATGTTAAAACATGTCAAATCTAATCAACCAATCTTCAATCTATTTATGTCAAGGTTATCATAGGGAAGCCAAACAGAGTTGTGGTGTTAATGTCTAGTATTATATTGTACAACATGGTTAAACGAACAATGCAAATGATATTATGAAATACCACATTCTTATCTTAAATCAAATTACGTGTCACGATAATTTTCTTGAATAACCAAACGATCGCATCAGTGCATATCCATATAACATACACGTACTGAAATATGTTAATATGACAACGGAAAGATACATTCATCATTATTTAGAGTCAGACTTGACAATGATATGAATAGATTCACACCTTTCAGTAGATCTGGTGATGTTTACGTATATAGCATACGAGCCAAATTAAGTGTCTTACAAGCTTTTTGTTTCTGTCATGACAATATACTTGAATAAAATGTACATGTACATGAATGTTTAGTCTTTTTTCGACTTGGTTTGTTTCAACACCAAAAAAAAAATATGACGACTGCTTATCTCAACCAAATTTTAATTATAACATGCTTTGTCAGGTTTAACAGAGGTTCCCACTGTCTAGGGCTCCTTTCTGTTTTCTATTGGTATGTACATGATTTTGATTTGATGATTTATGATTTCGTTAGTACATTATTCAAATGAATTGGATTTTGTTTTTTATCTTTTAAATATCTTGGTTCGTAGTGTCCTTTTAACTGTTTACTAAAATAAGAAGAAAAAAATGGATGATTATAAAATACATTTAACTGATAATTAGAACGCGCTTTTAAAATATGTAAAGTTAACTGAAACAAAATTTCGTCTCTATTATTTTAAAAACCGGTACACATCTAGTAGATATCCACTTAATTTCAGAACAACGCTTTTATATAATGCTGGTTTTGTGTTTTAGTTTAAAATGAATATAATAAACCATTTCTAATGATGGCTTGACATGGTCTTTCAAGCAATATTTTTTTAGAGCAGAAAATTGTGTATCTTTTAATTAGTCTAATTGAGGTCTGGAGCTTGTATGTCAGTAAATGCTAGTAGTCCTTTGTTAATTTATGTATCATTGTCATTTTGATTAGTTTCTTTTGTTACTTATTCTGACATCGGACTCTCACTTTTTAGAACTGAGGTTAACTGTGCGTATTGTTGTGTGTGTGTTTTGTTTAACATCGGCTAGAGGTATAGGAGGAGGATTGTTTAATCCCGCTGCATTTTTGCAACTGTCCGGAGCCTCTGGTCCTTGTTATTCTTGTATGAATTTTTATTTAAGTTTCTTGTGTAAATTTTAGAGTTTAGTTAGACGTCCATTATTATTGACTAGTATACATTTTTGTTTAGGGACCAGCTGAAGTAGATCTCCGGATGCGGGAGTTTCTCGCTGCATTGAAGACTAATTGATTGCCTTCGGCTGTTGTCTGTCCTCTGGTCGTGTTGTTGTCTCTTTGACACATTACCCGTTTCCGTTCTAAATTCTTTTTTTATTCAGAACCCGTGTTCCTAATAGTCTGAATAAATGTTGTAGTCCACCGTGTAAAGCAACGCTTGGTAAACGATTTCAGCTTAATAAATGGTTGTATAAAATCGACCAACAAAGGTTATGGCGACAACATTTATTTATGAGTACACTATGGTTGTAAAAGGAAGCGTAAACAACCTTTTCAATTATAGTTAAAAACCAATTGTTCAGAGAACAATTGAAGGTCTTTCCACTAGTAAAGATTTATTTTGATATTGAAATATAAAAAATCAGTTTAATATATTAGTTCCTATGGCTTCATGACGAATTAATATGAATTTAAAGCAAAGGTCAAAATCTAGAACGTCCTATTAACCTATGACCTTGACCTCAATTGCATGGTCACAAACCAAGGACCTTAAATCAAAAGACCCTAGGTCTTTAATATGTTTGGTTAATGAGTAATATTACTTTATGCGTAATTCTTAATGTATGATGGGCAAAAACTCCCATTTATTGTCTGCGCATCCTTTCAACCAAAATATACAAGTAAGGACATGTAGCAACTAACAATTTATGAAAAATTATTTGTCGATATGTCATAAGGTATTTGAAAATAGTGAAAAAAAAGCCAAAATCAAAATCAAAAATGTAAGACCCAGATTTTGAACCTATCGTTTTGTCGTGTTGTGAGCAGTCTAACCTGACCATTTGGACCAGAAAACTTTAAGCCATCTAATTTATATCTGCACCTCCCAAGGATAAAAACATTGTCGTTGCGGTATAGATGTTTTACGAGTTGTATTTAAGAGACGAGTAGTTGGTGAGGTTTTTAGACCCCAATTCTTAGCCAATGGTGTAAACCTTCCGTGAGTTGTTCCACATGGGTCTGTTGATAATGGAAAACTAAGGCATCTGTCTTTCATGTGCACCCGAGGCAATTTAAATTATTGTCGTAGAGAAGTTTTGAACAACTGAGTTTAGTCCGTGGGATAGTAAGGGAGTCAGTTATGTCAGACTGCCATATTGGAACACTGGTATACTCCCTAGTATTGACAGCGGGTAACTTGCCATTAATTTTTATACCCCTTCCAAATTTATTTCTCCATGTTTAATGCCTCAAATTGCAAGTAGGGGGGGGGTGAAATTACACTTTAAAAATTGTGATTTAGTCGAGCTGAAAAAGGTTTAAAATTAGTACTTTGGAAGCTGTCAAAAGATTTCAAGACGCCCTAAACATAAAATTGTCCCTATAATTTTTATATAATTTGTCCAAAAGTAATACAACACACTGTAAAAGTTTCTTTGAGAAAGCGCAGGTGGGATTTTTTTAATTTTCATTAATGTTCTAAAAGAAATGAACTACGAAATAGTTGTGGTAACGGACCTATTGGGTCAGAGTCCTCGATTAATATCAATCAATGACTTTAATTTTTCTTCGTGCATATAAAAGTATTGCCGTAGAAACTGTTTTACGTATTAATCCCAGATTTGCGTTTTTTGGACAATGTGATTCCTTCCATTCTATGTATTTAGCTGTGCAGCATCATGCTATGTATAGGTAAAGCATATACAATATTGTTCTATAAATTTTGAACAGGAAATAACTTTGTAAAGTCATGGCATTGGTTGCCGACTTTATTATATTTTAAGTTTGATAAAAAAAAAAGGAAACATTTTTCTTTTCCAGAGTTATTGTTCTTTCGCCGCTACTGTGGTTCTTGTATTTACCTACATTTCAGTATTACCATGATTAATTACTTATGAGTTGTTTGCTTAACATCCAGTAGCAAATATTTCATACATGGTTATATTAACATAACAGTATGTGATACACAAGAGTTGGTTGTTCAAAGTCCAGTAGCAAATATTTCATACAAAATAGTACGAAACCGATATAGATTCTGCTAGGTCCAGAGTTATTAAAGGCAAGGGTTTGCGGGAAGAAAATGAGGCCTTGCAATAGGCTAATAGTTATATTATGACCCTTCTAAGAGTTGTTCGATGCACAGAGAGCATGACAAAACGCAGACAATGCAATGATATGTACTTGGCTATTTCAAACGGATGTGGCTGCGTATTTGTAAATCCTGTTTAGCTTAAAAACTAATAATATTTTGCTTATGGCACTTCTGTTAACAGGGCATATCATACTGTATTTTGAAACTCTTTAATCAGCATTTACGGCACAACATTTTGTTATTTAAGTGTTCGTAGTGACGCTAGCCTACTAACTTACACAGTAGGTACGGCGTCCGGTGAGGGTCGTATTGCTTTCTTGTGAAATGTTTCGGGTTGCCAAGTGAATGGTGTAAAATTAAAACAGACAGACTTCCTTGTTGAAGCTTAAAATAGTTAACAAGTGTAATAATTTTGTTTTATCCTTCCTTAACCATGTAAATATTTCCTTTCCGTTTCGCGGGTTAACAGTTTGTTTATTAAAGACAATGGTTATGAGTCTTTAATGACATTCATGAGATTTTTTGTTACCATCAAAGTCTTTAAAAATCAACAAAGTATTAACTTAATGTACCGAAACAAAATGTGTTCTTTCCCCATTCAAATTATGACATCAAGCCTCTTCTATGCAAGCATTTCAGAGACAAATAGAACATATAAACACTGCCAGAAAGAAATTAGAATGCAGAAATTGTCATGCATTCTTTTGTATGTGCATAACGTGGTGGTCATAAATAAGAACACTGTCTATTTATTCACACATGTCTTTAATGTAGAACAATGACCACGGTCATCTGTAATGAAACATAAAACATTATAAGCAATAATAGGCACAGTTCAGTCCATAGTTATAAGTAGCAAATGTACATAGGCAATTATAACCCTGTAATAGCAAATGATTCCAAAAACGCAGCTCAATTCCTACACCAAATATTTAACAAGAGACCATAAAAAACCTACAGAGCTGGTTTATGTATATACAAACGTACATGTATGTACGTTAATCATATTAATGAACCTTCCTTTTGTGCATGACGACGAGCGTTTCTGTGTTTAACATTATTCGATACTTGATTTTATTTATTTCACTTATAAGTTTGAAAATACCAATGTACATACAAATCATAGAAAAATGAAAAAGAAAATGTCTTCTTTCTTTTCCAGAGTTGTAGTTCTTACCCCACAACTGCAGTTCTTTATATTTAATACTAATATAGAATGAACACTTATTTTTAAAGTGGCAAATGGTTCATGCATATTTAATCAGTACGAAAACAAGGCAGAAATTGTTAAGTGATAGATATGATACGTTTAGAGAAAATAATTGTTGCAAGGGTTCTTTTATGTACAGTGAGTGTGGCAGAGGACACACGAGGTATTTCAGTGTACTTTCCAATTCAAAGCTTTCAATGTTGAAGGAATCAAACGATATAACATATTTTTATAACCCAATACATGTCCGGGAATCACCTTTCCAAATATACGATCGAAACTAAAATTCACAGGTTTAGGTTGAGTGTCCATTTACGTTTATTATTTTTCCAGTAAGATAACACTTTTGCGTGGTAAAGGATTAAATTAGATAAATAAACTTACTCCTTTTTTATAAGACAATCATCTGAAACTTTACATACTATATATTTGTAGATCTTTGTACAAGGTAGTGTACACTGGCTAATCTCTTTTCTTTTTATATATATAAAGTGTTTATCAACTCGCCTAAACATCCACCCAACAATGTTAGATCTGTAAATTTGCTTTCGCAAATTTTTGGTTCTTCCCTCGCCGGGATTCGAACCCATGCTACTGTGATATCGTGACACCAAATCGCCTGCACTGCAGCCGTCCCGCTAGACCACACGACCACCTGGGCTCTCAAAAAAATAGCTTTCGGTGGGCATGTGTTACCTGTCCACGTCAGTTTTAATCTAGCGGCGTACTACAGTACATGATATATAAGGCATGAAGATGTTATTGTTACAGATCAGCTAAATTATCTACAGTAAAGGATCCTACAAATTAATGTAAGATACAGTCACAGAAAATAATTATATTCATAAGTACGTCTGAGTCAGGGACAACCCTACAACAGATGTTTCCATCGGATCGCCATCAATGATGGTGATACATGGCTGTGTACATAATGTATATACAACTCGTCTAAACATCAACCCAATATATATATATATATATATATATATATATGCTACTGTGATATCATGACACCAAATCGCCTGCACTGCAGCCGTCCCGCTAGACCACACGACCACCTGGGCTCTACATATATATCACCGTGAGCAAATTCAGTTATTTTTGCGGATATCTTATTGTGTTAATAGTCTTCATTTAACGTTAAGGCAATTCATTTACAGATTTTCAATACTGAAAGATAATGTCTTTGGAGTAAAATAATACCGAGGGACAATCGACATCTCAAACCATGAGATGAATAAAATCAACTCAATTTAATCCATGAACAAAATAAAATTAAAGTCCAAGAGACGCAAAACAGTCCACAAAACACAGCACAGCATAAAAACGAATCTCACTGCCTAAAACAAAGAATGATATTATGAGTTCTTTTTCATTTTTTATTTCACAACTGCTTGTAGTGTTTTTTGGGGTTCGAGCTGCTTATTCGTCAGTTGTATATGTTGTGTCATTGAACTAGTGTTTGTCTGTTTGTCTTTTTCATTTTTGTGAAACGCCATGGCGTTGTCAGTCTATTTTCGAATTCTGAGTTTAACTGTCCTTCTGTTATCGTTAGTCCCTCTTTTACATACGCAATGACCTGCATTTCTATTTCAAAATCTTATGTTGAGAATACTCAAAGCATCTTTTATTCAAATCATTAAAAACGTTAAACGTCTTAACACATTTAATATGTCTTATACGATTTTAAACTAAATGAGATGCAGCAGCATTATATTCAGTTCGTTTACATCCCGCTTTTAAACAACCAAGTGTATTTAAACAAGGTTACTTGTTTCAAGGTTGCATACGATTTAGTCGCAAAGTCATGATTGCATTTAAACATTATTACAGAAAATATATAAGTGGGACTTCTAAAAACACATATTTGTACCTCAATTAGCTCGTAACTTTAAATATTCCTTCTTTTATTATGGAAAATTATTCTCCTCCCTGATCTGGTCAATAAGCAATGTGCTATCTAATCATATAATAACAAAATGATTGCTTTTTACAGATGCAGATTTTTGGGCAACTGCAAACACTTCAATAGAAGGCGGTTCTATGAACAATAATGGATAATTGCTTCTTACAATTACAAAACAAATATTCCTTGACCTAAAGCAAATACATTTACATTACAATTTTTTACATTTTAATATATAATCATTGATAATTAGTTTCGAACCTTTTTATATATAGTTTGAAATTTAAAGAGCAAAATGACCGACATATATAAATTTCAACGAAATAGCAATTCGTGGAAATTTATATAGGTTAATTTGACATAACATATGGAAAGCTGAAAGAAGAAAAAATCAACGAGTTCGGCAAATACGTTGATAATAAACTTCCTCAATGAAATTTCTCTTTTTGTTGCACACCAACAAAAGATAGTTGAATTCAGGTAAAGAGAATATACCTATTCGTCTTACGTCTATTGTACAAAAATCAATTACGATCCAAAACGCCTAAATACGCTAAAACATTAACTTCTTTATTTTTTGGCGGGAAAGATGGTACAAGTTCGTCATTTGAAATATCATCAGAAGTCATCGGAAGTTCGGCAGTGTACTTTTACGCACAAAATCACTAAGCCTAAGCTACAGTCTATCTAATTGATCTTGATACAAATCGGTGTATTGTGTGTCTAAACAAAAAAGCTACAGTCTATCTAATTGATCTTTTTAATGTATTCAGCCTTATTCGTTATGATACAAATCGGTGTATTGTGTGTCTTAACAAAAATATATTACCTGACAACGTTATTGTTGTGATGATGGATGTAATAATTACACCGTGGGCTCTTTAACAAATATTAACCAATTTGCTATACTTAAAAGTAGACCTGTATTTTAAAACGAAATAATACTAATTTTGACCAAATTGAATACTAGATAAGAAAGCTTGTTACTGTTTATCATACAATAATAATTAACAAACAATAACAGTTTATGGCATGAACATTTTATTGCTCAAAAGGCTGCTGACAGATTTTAGTTTTGTTTGTAGTAAAGACGATGCGTTGATGTTTTCTCGAAAGTATCACGTTTATTTAAAACTGCATATATATATAGGAAGATGTACACGCATATATCAATACTTCTACAGTATATGATGAAAATATTATAAAAAATAAGGTAGTCTGTTTTGATCCTTCAAACATATTTGATTATAAAAAAGGAAACACGTCAAATGAATAAAGCAAGATTAGATTACTTTCTGTTAACCCCAAACTGCTGCAAATAACCTTCAGATTTTCATTTCATTATCAAAGTTCGAGGTTTGTGATATGAGTTAACACAGCAAATTCTTTGTATAAAGAAAACAAGTTGCAGTCATTTCAAGCAGTACAATGAAAGTGTTCCACATAACTAAAAAAAAGTATATGCGTGTTTTTGATCTAAGTTCAAATTTTCGACGTCTGTTGAGTTGATGCATTACATGAAAACATAAGATAATAGGGAATTGATATACGCACACTACAGAAACGCATTTAAAAAACATATGTTAAGTGAGGTAGGTATACAGTTTATTTATGCAGGACTAAACTTGAACGTTTTACGTACGAGAATTCAGTTGAAATAACGTAATTTAGTTTATAATTATAATGTGTTTGACAAGAAGTTTGGTTCACAGAGATTAAAAACATATCCTCCAGACATTTTGATTCAATATAACATGATCTTGTTACGTGTTTATGTTGGAAAAGCGATTGCTTTGTGTCGACTGAAACAAAATAATATAAAAAAGAAGATGTGGTATGATTGCCAGTGAGACAACTATCCACAAAAGACCAAAATGACACAAACATTAACAATTATAGGTCACCGTACGGCCTTCAACAATGAGCAAAGCCCATACCGCATATAGTCAGCTATAAAAGGCCCCGATTAGACAATGTAAAACAATTCAAGCGAGAAAACTAACGGCCTTATTTATGTAAAAAAATGAACGAAAAACAAATATGTAACACATTAAAAACCACAACCACTGAATTACAGGCTCCTGACTTGGGACAGGCACATACATAAATAATGTGGCGGGGTTAATCATGTTAGAGGGATCCCAACTCTCCCCCTAACCTGGGACAGTGGTATAAGCCGTTATTTGATAGATACACATTTATATATCTATTACGCCTGTTTAAAACATAAGCAAAAATATTGCGATCTTTCAAAGAAAAAGGTGCATAACTAGTGCAAAATATTATATATCTTAATATTTTATGGACAAGGTACACCTTACATTTGAATGACATTGAATAAAACATATACGTAAAAACAATGTTTTTTATTTCCTTAATATAAAATCAATCATATGTTCAATCTTAATTTTAAATATTTGATATTGTAATAACTGAAGTTGTTTGTTTTCCTTGTTTTAATACTTTTTCGCTTACATTTGCTACGGAACATGTTATTACAAAACCTAAGATTTGGCCGCTGAAACTCTCTATTATTATTTTTACCCCAAAAGTGTCTTAACGTTATCTTATAAATGCTAATGAAGCGATATATTATATAGATATCTATCATCAGTATTTGATCAAGAAAATTCTGACTTGAGAAGCTGCATCCATACGAGCTCTAGTGTCTTTTATGAGACAAATGAAAGCAGTACAATGTTAAATATTCAAGCAATACTTGAAATAGTTGTGTTGGGCTGGTGGAACATATTCTACATTTTATTGATATCACAATTCACAAATTTAGCACAGTTCTCTGACATTCAGGCACAGGAAAACTTCATTAATACAAACTAAAGGCTAAATAGCTACCTATCTGTAACAATTCTTTAATAAGCATTACAACTAGATATTGGAGATTTTTTTTATATTCTGTGAATTCAACAATTATAGACCATTGTGCTATACTTATAAACAGACCAGTTAGCCGAAAACGAAATAAATAATCATTTACGTAAACTATAATGATCAGAACGCTTGTTGCTATTAACAATACAATTATAGAAAAATACAATAGAAGACCGAAATATGTTTGTAGGAAAAAAAACGATATGCCAAAGAGTATAATTTTTCTCTTCTGTAGATGTTATATGGAGGCAAGAAACTGCAACCACACACATATCCTTACAGTGCAATTTAAAAAAAATATACAATTATCAATATCAGAAAGTCAAGTAGTCAAATTCTTCTTGATTCCTAAAACGTTTTCAAAAATTGAAAACACCTGAAAACAACACGATCTGATCAAATTTGGCGATTATGAGTTAAAAAAATAAATCCACCCAAACATTGCTTGTGAATAAGATCAAGGACAATCAGCTATAATGTATTTATCAACCTTATAAGGTGACCAATAGCTGTTAATTTCTCTGTCTTTTGATCTCTCGTGTGAATAGTTGTCTTATTGGCAATCATATAACAAATTCTTTTTTCCAGTATTTATTGTAGATTATTGTCTTTTTAGTATTCATTCAGCTGGTGCTTCCTATTCCTTTAAACATAAGTTGTGCAGTTGTGAGACGAAGAAACAGATGAAGAAAACGAAAGTACAAACAATATTCTATATATTATAAGCGTCCCTCCCTAAAGGATAAGGATTAACCCTTAAGTTTAATGGACACAGTGATTTTAATAATAAAGTCTAACAGAACAAGTTCAGTAAAGTAAGATGTACAAACACATCACCATTACCAAAACACAATTTTGTCATGAATTCATCTGCCTCCTTTGTTTACTATTCACATAGACTTTAGAGCCTCTAGTTGATTTAAGTTTCTTGTGTATTAATCGGAGTTTAAGATCGTCCATGATCACTGTACTAGTATACATATTCTTTAAGGGTCCAGCTGAAGGTCTTCAATGTAGCGAGAAACTCCCGCACCCGTAGGCATCCTTCAGATGGACTCTTAAAAATAAGGTGTATTTATAATGGGCTACAGAAGGTTACCAAGTTGTGGTATTTGGATTCATGAGTTCCTCATAATGCAGTAAATCACCGTTATGTTTTCATTTAGAAAAGAGATATAATAGATATAACACAATTTAGTAATCAGCAAAACAAGGTAATAACCCATATATTATTAGCCTCCCGCCCGGACACCAACATTTCCCATTGACCATATAACAAATATAAAAGGATTATCGCAAAGACTTTTAACTACGTTTCCTGTAATAAACCAGCTGTCTATACCACTTAAAATAATGCACATGAGGTTATATAGATCAATTGAAATATGACATTAAAGTGTTATTTTAGATATAGAGTCTAACGGGGGAAAAAAAAGAAGAGAAACGTTTGTTCATGTTGGAAGTCGTTCAGTTTTTCGGGTCCTCCATGACCCCTTTAACCATGAAAAACGGCCGACATTTACAAAAACCAATTCATGGAAAATTTATGTAGGTTGATATTTCATAACACTTAGAAGCCCGAAAGAAAAAAATACGAGTTCGGCAAAGACTTTTTAAATAAACTTCCTTATTGAAATACATCGAACTGTTGCTCACAACTAAAACAAAGATAAATTCTTTTCACGAATATATACTTGTAAGTAGGACACCTATCCTTAAAACGTAAATTATCTATCAAAAATTATAAAGGCTATAAATGATTAACCTTTTCGAATTTTTCAGAAATTATGATACAAATTCGGCATTAATATTTCCCCCTTAAAGTCTGCGAAAGTTAAGCTGTGTACTTTAAAGCTCGAAATCATCAGGTTTAATCTAAAGTAGGTAAATATGTCCATTTAATGCAATCAGTCTTGTACATCTTGATAAAAATCAGCCCATTGTGTGGTTTAAAAGGACGAAATATTTTCTGACAATGTTATTGTTGTGATTGAAGATGTATATTACTTAAGAAAAAATGGAACGACCTTTAACAATTATCAATTTTTTTGCTGGTTTATACGCAGACCAATATTTTGAACACGACGTAATTCCACTTTTACACTGGAAATTTATAAGACATATTGTGGCTGTTCTTAATACGATATAAGAAACATACAATGACAGTCAACGGCATGAGCATTATGTTTCTCCAAAATGATGCTGTTTCGTTTGTAGTAAGAAAGATGTGTGGATGTTTTCTCTATTATGATAGGCTGAATAGTTTACCAAATTGTATTTAGATCTATGTAAACCCCACAATCCAGCTAATCACGTTTAGATCACTAAAAAAAGGAATTGAATACTAGTTTGAAGTACCAAAATTGCATCACTTAGCGGTCTGTTGATCCTAATTTAGTAAGGCCCCTGGATAATAAAGAACAAATTGTATTTCATATATTTCTAGCTCCCCCACCCCAAACCCAAAGACTGCTTTTGGATCATACTAAATACATAAACAACCTTACCCTTTATGCTACTAAAACGCACATGTATAAAAGTTATATATCAATGCATATAACATGTATAAATGTTTTGCAATTATGAATTCTTACGGAACACATTTATTAAAGAAAGTTGTGTCCATGGGTGTTTATGAAAACTCTATTCAATTAAAAAAAAATGTGGAGACCTAAAATCAAATGTCAATGACAAGCTTTTAAAGAGTGACGTAAGATTGTTTCTAACAGAAGAAAGTTTTGCTCATTTCATGCAATCTAACGAAAGTCTAGATCTGTGCCAAATTAATAAATATATAATAAAATTGCAATAATGCATTATTGGTTCTTCATTGTCCAGAAAATACAGACACAAATTGTGAAATTCAAAGAACATCTTATTGATAGATTCGTTTTGATAAATCACAATTTGTTTACTAATAACACCCCCCCCCCCCTAATTCTGTTTGGTAATCCAAAAATTCATAAGGTCTAGAAATAGTATTATCAGAGTTTAACATGTACAGAATGTGGCCATAAGTAAAGTATTTGTCACTTGCTATTTTTAGCTTTACATCTGTATTGTTTATAAAACTACTTTTTTCCAAAAAAAAACCTATTGTGGGGTCATTTTGGTTTTTATTTTTAGAAACTTGTTACCAATAGAAGCAGTATTTTTATAGGTATATTTGGTTTTATTTTTTTGTGGGTCTCATTTCATTATTTTCTGTTCAGAAATTCGCTATATGTTCAACCAAATTGAATTATAAAAAAAAATGATGTGTTCTAAAGAGAAAAGAAATACACATGAAAACAAACCTATTATCAAATAAACAAACATAAACAAGTCTCTTTTCATTCTTTACATGCAAGCGGCTGCTCATCTGTGTCCCATGGACATATTCCCCATTGTGAACAGTCTACATCTATATGCTTTTGAATGTCAATAATTATTGATTTTGAGACAGAATTACTCTGATATTTAATTTCTGGCTACAAGTTCATTTGTGCATGTACATGTCTTGGAGTGTTCAACTTTACTTGGAATTAAACTATTGGCAAAGTACTGACAGAATTTCATGAGAAGCCAGTATCATCTAGTCTTTTAACCGGGAACTATGCGTAGAGTGCTGATACACAAGAATAACATTCTACATGTATAAACAATGTGTTGCCACAATCAACTTAAGGAGCTTACATTGTAGATCAACCAATTTTGTAGATCAGCTATAAATTGGAACTACATGTATATGTTTTAGTGCTGTCAAAAATCCTTTATAAAAAAATCATTCAAAAGGATATATTGGGTCTTATAAAAAAAAACAGTGGAGGAGAATAAAAATAATGCAAATATAGAGCTGATCAGCTAATGATTGTACATATACATGATGTATAGATGGCAACAATACTTAGGCAGCGACCTAAGTCTCAAAAACTGTAAACAAACTTAACAAACTTTCCAAACAAAATCCATACCCCCCTCCCCGAAAATCAAATGTATACTGCCTTACATGTATACTAGTAATGTTAGTACATTAGAATTAACATATATAAATTTGATCTCATAGACATTTGAGGAACAAACTCAATAATGTTCCAAAAATTTGATTTTAGTTGAGCCATTCCATCCTTCCCCCCTGTTTTCAGGATGCATTATGGCATACCATTGACTCTCCGTCTCAACATGTAAGACACATACTCAAAAATAATAAATATTTAAAGGTAAATGTAGTAGATAAACTGTTATGTAATAATTTACAGGTCTGGCTGGCAATTTTCCTTGGTTAATTGGTCAACAGTAAGTTTTCTTTTAATATGCTCATATTTTGTAATCAATAGGTCATCTTCGTTTTGGTGTATGGAATGATTGTGAAATGTATTATAACAAATCAAAATATCAAATAAGTGGATGTCATATGATTGTAAATGAGACACAAGAGACCGAAAAACGCAGAAATAACTATACATGTAGGTCACCATATGGAATTCAGCAATGAGTAAAACCTATTTTTCATCAAGTCCATAGTTGGTTTTAAAGGCATCGAAATGACAATTAAACAATTTGAAACATTTCAAATGAGAAAACTAATTGTGTGATTTATGTAAAAAAAATAGTGGATAAATAAATATGTCTCTCGTGCAGGGTTTAACTTTATCTCAACTTAACCTCATTTTCATGGATTTGTCTGTTTCTTGAATACTAAATATGTTTCAAAATATTTGGTTGATGGGATAACTGTTACAGAGTCCGAAATATGGTGCGGCGGACTCATTGGTTGATTATATTGCGAATAGCTGAAACCGGCCCGCTTTGGCAGTCAGTGCCACCCCTCGAATCCCCCCCCCAAAAAAAACACACTTTTTCATGAAAATATCTGGTTCTTCTACTGTGTATGTAAGGCTGGCGTGGATTAGTTTATCTGACTTTATATATGCTAAAAGGTGAAATGGCCAAACATCACATGTATCTATGTATTTAGGAATATGTGTGTAACAACTTTATAAATATTTTTTAGTATGTGATCTAGACTATTCTGTCATATGAATACTTTTTGATTTTTTGGGAACAGGTCCTTATAGTTGACAGCGTTATATATTTAAGAAAACTTATTTCCATATTTTATTAACAGCTATGGTGGTTGAAATAAATATTGTTGTCATCCTAATAAATCTGTCTACTCACAATTTATTTTGAAGATACAGGTATATTATAACTGCAATGATCAGGTCCCTCAAAAAAATCTCACCATGAAATCAATATTTTGTCTTTGTGAAACTTTATCACAGTAAAATTAATTTACGAAGGCTGGAAAGATGTGTCAAATATATAAAAAAAAATAAGAACCTTAGTGAGAGCGCTCAGATACCCCACGGATCCACATGGTCACTGGAGAAATAACTGTAAGACAAAAAAAAATAGTATAAGAAAAAAAAATAATCATATTTTCCTGTCGATATGCACATTTTCATAGTATGTCCTTATTATTTACAAAGTTTCATGAAATTCAGCTGTTTGGTTTCAAAGGAGTTGCGATAGTAGTATACTTTAGCAAATATGTTTAAAGGGCGTAACTCCTAGAAAAAAACAACGATCGTAATTGCATGTCGATATGCACACATACAACATAGTCGAGCAAATTAAATTAAAGGCGCAGAAATTAAGTTTTTTGTATATATTGCATATAATGAAAATTTAATTTGTGCATGCTGAATGGCCTCTTTCAAATATTTCAAGCAATCTACGAATGAGAACATACAGATATGTATCAATTATGAGAGTTCTGCAAAGTAGGAGGAACTATATACATATATACACATATACAAATTTCCATCAGAATATTATTAAATTAGATGTAAGTTTCATTATAATACGTTATTTTGATTGGCTAACTGCACATCACATGTTATGCCGTAAATAGTTGCATTAGACAATAAAATGTATCATGCATGGTGATACGAGGTCCCACAGTAAAGTGCACAGGTGAATTAAATAAAACTAGAAAAAAATCATGTTTTCATGATCCTAGCTGAAAAAATGTAATTATGAGTACATGTATTGAATGATTCTTTTTGTAACTTTATAGGGTTGTACAGGGACTGAACTTGGGAATTTAAAACTGGGAGCCCAGACCAGTATTTTTTATATGTTCAACTTAACTTTATCTGAAAGTTTAGGGGCTCAGCTCAAAATCTAGGAGCCATGGGCGACTGGGCTCTCTTTAAGTTTTTCCCCTGTTGTATAAGCGTTGACCGTGCGTACAGTGGACATCATTTCTAAACTCCCATTAGAACTGTCAGAATAATCAGTCATATAACTGTTCTAACCTGTCCTAGAACAGTTCTAGCTAGAACAGTTCTACCCTAAAACTGTCCTAAGTAGAACTGTCAGAATCAGTTCTAGGTAGTTCTATGTAGAACTGACAGGATCAGTTCTAGGGTAGAACTGTTCAAAACTGTTCTAGGAAGAACTGTCCAAATCAGTTCTAACCGTAGAACTGTCAGCAGAACTGTAGAACAGTTCTAAATGACGTCCCTGCAGAAAGGGCACTTTAGAATTCAGAAGAAAAAAATCCGTTCCAATTACTTTTACTTTATATAATATTATAGCAGATTTTTCTATATTTTTGACTTACATGTACAGATATCGAAGTGGATAGAAGGTTATCAAACTCATCAGAGAAATATTTTTATAAGATTGCATATGAAACAGTCTCTTCCCAAATATTTATATATACAACTCTGCATTTATTTCATGGAATTTTAATCTTAATCTACCTTGTTTGCCTTGAATTTACATTCATTATTTAAGATTCTGTTTTGACAAATGTTCAAACGAAAATTGTACAGTGGATGAATTATGGGATATTAATGAAAAAAGTGTTGTTAAACGTAAAAAAACTATGTACATTTGCATTATCTCGTAGCCAAATTTATCCATAACGATTATAAATAATATCTGGGAGTCTGGAACGTCAGAAAAATATACTTGATCTGAACATGAATGAAACATTTGCCACTTGACGTTAGGCTACAAACAAAACCAATCACTGTCCTTCTTCAAATTATTCCATGAACAGAACTTCTCATACAATACATGTATGTACTTTTCATTTAAAATAAAGTATATGAATCAGTCATGTGAGTGTTAGATGATGCCGTTAAATAGTTTTGTTTAAACAAAAATAATCATGAACTACTTACTTAAAATGTTACTTTTGTGACAATTCATTATTTAATAATTTAATTTTGGATGTAACGGGTCTTCTGATTGGCTGACATTATTTTGTTATCAGCCCATAGAAAAAAGTTAATCATGTGACCATGACGTCATCAACGTTTTTTCATGGTTTGCTAAAATGGAATTTTAGAATTAAATTATAAGAAATGACTGTAATATTTTTTTTCTGTCTATTCGAAATAACATAAAATGTGGTGCATGCACACTGTAAAAAAAACGGCTACTCGCGTTACTCAGTGTGCACCAAATTTTTTATGTTACAGAAAAAATATTACAGTCATTCCTTAAATTATAATATTATCGCTACAGAGAGGAAATAATGGCGCGCTTAATCGATGTGAACGATTCAATACTTTGAATAAAAAGAGGATGCATGCTGGCACTATAAATTCAAGCGAAAAAAATGTTTAGGTCATTGTTTTCCAATATTGCTGTGATATATATTACAGTCCCTCTTGACCTAAACGTACAACTGATGTTGTTATTAAAACAACTCAGTCTGTAATATTGAAACTACTGAAATTTGTTAACAATTCAATATTTTGAAATTTGAATATAAAAAGGACATGCTGTCATTTGAATTATACAATCCATTGTGATTGGTTGTTGTATGCTCTATGGTCGGGTTGTTATTGCTTTGACACATCCGCCATTTCCTCTCTCAATTTTATAAGTGATTTACTATGCAGCTATATAACAATCTATATATTCAGACTTACATAATAATAGGCTCGGATCCAGAGGGGGGTTTACGGGGGTTGGAACCCCCCTTTTTGGACGATCAATGCATTTGAATGGGGACATTTAATTGGACCCCCCCCCTACCCTTTTTGAAATGGCCGGATCCGCCCCTGATTAAAGTGTAAATGTGGTCAGTTTTGGTGGATGTGTGACAATATGATGGGCTTAAAATATATATAGAAATATATATAAAATGTATTTATATTTATATTTATGATTATATATTCAAAAAATGTTTAATAAATTGAATAAAATAAATACAGGGGAATATCTATTAAGAAAATCATGACCTTGTAAAAGGTTGTTCAATAGACCGCTACGTTGCATATAACATATTTACATGCAGACCATGTGGTGACATGTAGCAATAACAATTAGTTAAAACACTGGACAAACGTGTATGTTTTAACCATCAATCTCCAGGTTGGTCAAAACATGTCAATCAAAGACAACTTAATAGATATTCATCCCTGCATCGTTTGATTTAAGATTAATGGTCAAATTAATTGAAACCTTGACACTGTTTATATTCTGTATATATACTTATGTATTTTACTGTATAGAGGAGACCGTCCGTTATGGACACTGGTCCAGATCGGCTTAATAAACTACTATTCCAAATAACCATGTGTTGTGTTACATGTGGTTATTTTTGGTTAACGTGACCAAAGGATATAAAGGTAAAGTGACTTTTTATTTGATACTCTTTATTTCATTTCTCAAAATGGCTGGACAAGAATTTAAAATAGGGTCTGTTTTTCAAAATTTAGAAACACAAGTTCAAAGTTTCACTCAAAAGGTATTTACAAAAGGCATTAATTCGATTGGAAGCTTTGATGCTTCAAAATCAGACAAATTTGGAATAGGTGTACAAATGTATCAGATGTGAGCACAATTGTTCATGATCAAGTTACTGATTAACTATTTAAAAAAAAAATTAGTGTTTTGATGTTTTATTAGATAATGTTTTTTTTAAGTGAAAATGTATATATTTATTTTTTAAATCAATGGTGAAGGTTTAATTTTTTTATTGACATTTTTTTGTAAATGTTATCATAAGGGTGAGGGTACTCATAAAAGGTATTTGATTGTTTTAGTCAATATTAAATACTGGCAATTGTGTAAGGTTTTCGATCGTTTAAGTCAATATACGTGTATAACATGTATAAGATTTGCGTACATATTGTAATGATATAATGAGAAGTTTACATAATGCTGTTTAAAAAAAAAAACAGAATAGATATTTAAATAAGGAAAACACAACACTTGAATATTAATATTTAAGAATTAAATAACAATAGGTAAAAATATTTTAAAGATGCTGGTTATTTTTTAAAGTATTTACCTGAACTGCGTGAATACTGATTAGATTAAAACACTTATATCTTGATTTCGAATGTGATAACTTCATTTTTGATTCATTTTTTGAGCTGTTTTCGGAAGAGAAAATCTGTAATTCTAGAATATACGCGCCTCTATACATAAGTATAAGAAAGTTTCATAAGAACACTTTTGGTGACGGATTTAATTATATTTCTGCCATGTTATAATCATATGGTTGTTTAAATATGGTTGACGCAGTTGGGTAAGTGCGTAAGCACATTTGTTTAGAGAAACAAAATATTCTATGGTATTTAGAATTAAAACCTTTATTTTCGCACAGTTATTGTGGTATTTTTAAAGAATGGCAGACCTATTTTCAGAAGATAGCATTTTTTTGTTATCTTAATAATACACACGACTAACTTGTCGTAGACGTAGGCTTCGTGTTGATTGTTTTAAATAAATGTATGTGTATATAAAATAATTTTGTTTTGATTAATCATTCTATTTCTGGCTTCAGATTGATCGCTGAAAAATTGTTGATTGTTTAGAAATCCGATGAATATCAGTAATGTGTGATTCACAGCTTTGTTTATGATAAAGGAAAGAAAGTGTTGGTTGAATGTCAAACCTTATTTAGAACCTTTTCAGTATCTGCGAGAGAGATCTATTTAAGAAAAGGTTGTGTTGGGAGGAAAATTGATACATATTAGAAAACATGTAATAAAAAAAAAGATAACTTCCATATGAAAATCATTTCGTATTTATTGAGTTTTTATATTTTAGTTTTATATAAGTAAATTGATATTAATTTTATAAGTCCATTTACCAAATTAACACGATTTTAAAAGGCAATAATATAAGAACTTATTGAGGACGACTTTGAACTATCAAATTTAGAAAATGCATTGAATTATTTTGTTGCTATATTTATGATTATTATTTTATATTTATTATTAGTATTTTGGTATTAATATATTTTTAAAGTTTAAGAATAGATGTTTAGCCAAGAGAATTTAGTAATAGAGAGATTCAAATATACTGAGGAAAAAAAAGTTTAGCAACACTGGCGATTGGTTTCGCGCCATTACAGCTTTGCACGTGTTATTGATGTTTTCCGTCTGTACTTTTATAACGATATTAAAAAAATCTTTTTCACTAATGTTCAAAAACACAGCATTGGTAAGAAAAACACACTCACATTTGACAAAAATGCATGGGGCGTCAACCAGGCATCCCTGAAAATGACCGTCAGAAAGCTCTTGGAATTGTTGATGCCGGAATGAGTCTTGTTGACATCATGGAACGATTTAAATTGCATAAGGCAACAGTTTAGAGACTAACAAACAGAGAGCGACAAATTGCAACTGCACAGGATAGATCGATATCTCGAAGACCAAACAAACTCTCGTTAAGGGAGGAGCGCTACCTTCGCTTTACGTCAACCTGTGACAAGTTTTTTACGGCCAAAAAGGTTGTGCATTGACTAAGGGCAGCTGCTGGTGTGCCTGCCAATCCTTCATTGGTGCACTAAGGGCATGGATGAGACATTGATTTTGAATAACACTTTACTAATTTTTGCATTTTGACACTCCGGCGCTCCATACACATAACATTATAACGAATAGTAGTGATAAACATACATGTTGCTTCTGACATGTCATAATTCCATTTTGGTATTATAAAAATTATATACATGTTGTTATGATTTTGTAATAAAATAAAATTTTACAATTTTGTTGCCAAACTTTTTTGGCTCAGTATAGTCACACGATACCTTGGTGGCGATCAAATGGTGTCAACTAATGTTGAGGGCGATGATACTGCCTCTAGACATGTTAAAATGGCTTCTGCAACATTTCTAGAACCAGTCACTAAGAACCATTTTCCAGTATTGGATACTGTCTTTAATCATTGGACACAACCCAGACGTTTTGATGTACATCAAACTATTCGATGATATAACTTTATATTGGTAGAGGGAATCGTTCTACAGCATTACAGGTAAATTTGCCTGTAATGTTTCAGCCGGTGATAACTGAGCAACCTAGTCAGGGACTCTGAATCAACAGAGTAGGTAAGCTGGTTCAGTAAGAAGTAAATACACGACGGATGATGGATCACATGTAGGTCGGAGTTATCAACAATATTGAAAACAAAACGTTATTAATTTCTTGCGTCCAAAGCGCTTTTCTGGATTTACCTTCATCAGGAACGCTCAAAGCCAAACATTTGAAATCCGAAGATGTATAAGTACCGAAACCGTTGAAGAGCTGTATGGTGGATCAGAGGAGCATTTCACTGGAGTCGGGGTTATGAAGACAGTCCGCAGTTGATGAATGCGTTTTTTTCTAGAAATAATCTCTGAAATGTTTCAGCCGGTGATAGCTGAGCAACCTAGTCAGGGACTCTGAATCAACAGAGTAGGTAAGCTAGGTCAGTAAGAAGTAAATCAACGACGGATGGTGGATCACAAGCTGGTTGGAGTTTTCAACGACGGATGGTGTATCACATGCAGGTCGGAGTTTTCAACGACGGATGGTGGATCACATGCAGGCAGGTCGGAGTAATTGCGGTACTACTAAATGACGGGAATTGGCGTTGCAGATAAACAAATGGATAGTAGGAGTTGACAACGACGATCAGAGGAGCATTTCACTGGAGTCGGGGTTATGAAGACGGTCCGCAGTTGATGGTTGCGTTTTTTTTAGAAATAAGAAGTTCCGATATTTGATGTTACGAACTTAGTTATCCATACACAAATTGTATGAACTATTCATTGCTGAACATTTAGATGTTGTTTAACTTTTGAAATGATTTTGTTTATGAATATTTTTGTTGTTTTAAGGGAAATTTGCAAGCATTCAGATTGTCACCGATTTTAACTAAAATATAAAAAGATATTTCTTAAGAAAGGGAGGAATGTGACAATATGATGGGCTTAATATATATATATATATATATATATACATATCAAATATATTTCTATTTCTATTTATGATTATATATTCTTAAAATGTTTATTGAATTGAATAAAATAAATACAGGGGAATATCTATTAAGAAAATCATGACCTTGTTAAAGGTTGGTCAATTGACTGCTACGCTGCATATAACATATTTACATGCAGACCATGTGGTGACATGTAGCAATAACAATTAGTTAAAACACTGGACATACGTGTATTCTTTAACCATTAATCTCCAGGTTGGTCAAAACATGTCAATCAAAGACAACTTAATAGATATTCATCCCTGCATCTTTTGATTTAAGATTAATGGTCAAACTAATAGAAACCTTGACACTGTTTATATTCTGTATATATACTTATGTATTTTACTGTATAGAGGAGACTGTCCGTTATGGACACTGGTCCAGACCGGCTTAATAAACTACTATTCCAAATAACCATGTGTAGTGTAACAGATGCAGACGAATAAGTTTGTTATACCAGTCAGTCTTACATGTCTTAGGTATGAACACTACTGATATTTGTTTATGATGCAATATTTTGATTTAAAAGAGGACACGCTGAACTCTTAATTGATGCAAAAGATATAAGGTAGCTTTGTGTTCCAATATTTCTATCATTTGTATTATACAATCCAGCCTTACATAACAATATTACAGATTTACTATGCGACTATAAGAGTTACATAAAAAAGAGCAAATATGGTCAGTTTTGGCTGATGCAGTCATATATGGTCAGTTTTGGTTGATGTTGTCAAATATGGTCAGTTTTGATTGATGCAGACAAAGAAGAATGTTACATAAGTCAGTCTGAGGTATGAAAACTACTGATGTTTGTTTCTGATGCGATATTTTGAATAAAAGAAGGAAATGCTGGCACTCTCAATCGATGCAATTTTTTTTTTGGTCGTTAATTTCCAAAATTGCAGTTATTTATATACTACAGTCCCTCTTGACCTAAAATTACAACTGAAGTACTGTGCAGGTACATTGTATATACAGATCTGTAGACTTGCGGTCAAAAGATTTTATTACACGACTCAGTCTCAATTATGAAACTACTGATATTTGTTTACGATTCAATACTTTGAATAAAAAGAGGATGCATGCTGGCACTATAAATTCAAGCGAAAAAAATGTTTAGGTCATTGTTTTCCAATATTGCTGTGATATATATTACAGTCCCTCTTGACCTAAACGTACAACTGAAGTACTGTGCAGGTATGTAGATTTGCAGAAAGAAAGAGCAAATAAGGTCAGTTTTGGTTGATGTGGTCAAAAGATTTTATTACACGACTCAGTCTGAATTATGAAAACTACTGATATTTGTTTACGATTCAATACTTTGAATAAAAAGAGGATGCATGCTGGCACTATAAATTCAAGCGAAAAAAATGTTTAGGTCATTGTTTTCCAATATTGCTGTGATATATATTACAATCCCTCTTGACCTAAACGTACAACTGAAGTACTGTGCAGGTATGTAGATTTGCAGAAAGAAAGAGCAAATAAGGTCAGTTTTGGTTGATGCGGTCAAAAGATTTTATTACACGACTGATACGATGCTTTTTATTCGCAATTCGCTTTTTGTCGGCTTTTGCTTTTTGTCCGATAATTTTGCTTTTTGTCCGACACTTTTGCTTTTTGTCCGTTGCTTTTTGTCCGTTTTGCTTTTTGTCCGATAATTTTGCTTTTTGTCCGACACTTTTGCTTTTTGTCTGTCGCTTTTGGTCCGTGTTGCTTTTTGTCGAATACTTTTGCTTTTTGTCCGTTGTTTTTTGTCTGTTTTGCTTTTTGTCCGCTGATTTTGCTTTATGTCCGATATAAAAACATATATAATTTCGCTGGTTTTATTTTGAAACTAGAAAAGTTATCATTAGGGTATCTTATTTAAAAAAAAAATGTCTGATTACTTCGCCTACCAACCAAGATTGCCAACACGACTGAACATACGGTGTTTTTTCTATTATTTTGAAAACCATTAAAGGAGAGAAAATCTGACAACAGCCAGATGTTGATCTCTACCAATAGTCAAAACGGTCAGATGAGGTGCAAAATTGGTTTCCACTCTCTAACTATAGTTCGCCCCAACGCAATGTTATGAAACTTAAACATAATGCTTATTACCACATATCCCAGATCAAGTTTGAATTTAGATGGCGTCACTTTTACTGCTCTAGAGTTTTGGAAATGGATAAAACTGCTGAACTTTTTATATCCGTTCTTTAACTGTAGTCTGCCTTAAAAAATGGTATGAATCTCATATGGATGAGTATACATGTACAAAAAAACACAGGTCAAATATGAAGTTTGGTGCCCTCACTTTTTCTCTTATCCCCTATATAAATTGGTAAAATACTGACTTTATTGTTTGTGTTTCTTAACTTAATATACAAAGAAGAAGATGTGGTATGATTGTCAATGAGACAACTCTCCACATGAGACTGAATGACACAGAAAGTAACAACAAAAGGTCACCGTACAGCCTTCAACAATGAGCGAAATGACAATGTAAAATAATTCAAACGGGAAAACTAACGGCTCCAAGCAAATTTTATGAAACTTATACACAATGCTTATTGCAACAGAAGTTATATCAAGGACAATTGTGGGTAGTGTAACTTTGTCGTTATCAAGTTATGTTCCTTTCTAAAGTTATATGCAAGCGGGGGCATTATCTGTGTCCAATGGACTAATTTCCTATTTTAATATAGAATTAATTGCTCAAAAATGGCAATCTTTTTTGCCTACTATCTTGAAAATTATAACAGATACAGAAAACTTAATGGTGATCAGCAAGATCTGTTCTACAAATGAGACAACATGATCAAAAACGTTAATCGACTCATTATTACAGATAATGACAATTAATGATGATTTTGACCATTTTTATTTTTTATTTATTTTTTTATTTATTTATTTTTTTTTTGGGGGGGGGGGGGGCGTTTTTTACCTTATATCTTAAGTCTACACTAAAGACTATATGAAGTCGACTCCTTATTGGAGTTATCGGCCTTTAAATGTAGTGTCTTTCCGATCTTGGATTGTAAAAATACAAGAAAACAGTCTAAATCATAATCATTCAATTTGTAGCAAAATTTAATGCAGAAATGCAAATAACTAATGTGAGTTTTCATTAAAAAACAATTTTATAAGAATTGAACTGATACATTTTTGTAAATATTGATATGTTAACAAACGTAGAATTTATTTGTCTGATTTTAAATGTTTTTAAATTGGCATTTGAGGGGAGATACTGCATTTTCTGAAAGAATCTACATGAATTTTTGCTATAATATTAAATGTTAGCAGGAAAAAAACCGAATGGTGACTCTATTGTATCTATTGATTTCTCAAAGCATTGTCCTAAAGCTATCTTCTTTCATTTTGTTCTCAGTTCTTTAATGTAGATTAGCTTCTGATCACATAATGCTGTTTTCCCCCGTATAATCGATACAAATACCGCGCTGAAGTACGTCCATTATTCATTTACCATTATTCAAAATTCAATTTTGCATAATGAAATAATTTATTATTCACTATTCAACGTTAAGTGATGAATAATGAACAATAAAACTATAGCAGTTTATATTTCAGTATTCAAGCTGATACGTGGATAATGAAATAGAATAATATGTTTTTACCGTGACACTATATCCCGTATTTCATAATTCGTCAATTTCGTATAATCTAACAAATTTTCAAATTGATATACAATTTTGTTAGAAAACAATCAAAACACTATTTGAAATAGTGATCTTAATTTATTTATTTAGTTTCGGAGGATAAACTAGCGGGTTTTCTTAACTATGTTTAACAGAAATTCCTTGGTTTGATGTATGGATGACCTGAATACCAAAACACATATAAAAATTAAAATACTAATTTAACATTGTCTTTTTTTTTGTTATTCTTAATCCTCTGATTATATACATAACATGTCGAGTGTGCCGTAATGATCATTAAAGGGGTTACGAAGGACTTAAATGCCAAAATACGCATGGAAATTAAGAAATAACCAATTTTGAATAATGAAATGTTCCGCTACGCTTATTAGAGGAGTAAGTCGAAATACGCGTGAACAAAAAGACATAGCTTATTTTGAATAATGGAATGGACTGCTGCTACCCGTCAGCTCTTAATTACAGAAAACTTTATTCACCATTTGAAAGCCTATAGAGATGGAGGAATAAAATGGTTATAAACAATATGTCCCGCAATGTTTATTGCGCGGTTACGGAGGACCTAAATGATAAAATACGCTTAAAAATATAGTAATAGTTAATTTTGAATAATAAAATAGATATTTTGAATAATGGAATGGACAGCTACGATCCTTCAGCCACTAATTACGGATATGCATTAGGTAGCAATAAAAAGTTAAAACAATATTTAGATTAACCCTCATCAATTTCACCATCCCCTTTAAATTGCTTTCTTGCAAATAAAGTTTACTATTTGTGTCATACATTTGCAAATGCATTGAAGATGGCACATATTCTCCCAAACTTTGGCCAGAAGAAATACCTTTTTGAAACTGTAAACATATATCTATCAAGAAATGAAAAAAAAACCATATGTCTTTTATCTAATTTTTTTGTAAAATTGCGTCAAAATAGCGTTTGTAATCACTATACATTAATGTCCGGACCTTTGGCTAGTCTAGCTATGCATACACGGAGAATCAAACAGAAAATAGGCCATACAACATGTTAAAAAAATAATCTTCGTGTTCTCATAAACCGTCTTAGAAGTCTAAATTAGTACTCAGCTGTCTAAAAATGAATTTTATTGCACTATAACTTAATATTTGAAAAATCCGCCGGGGCAAAAATACGAAACCAAACTCCTTACTGTGTACTGCTACCTTATACTATACGTCATTCAAAGGCATACCAACAGGTTACTAAGAAGTATATAGCCTTTATCTATACAAAGAGGAATACAATGGTTATAAACAAAATGTCCCGCAATGACCATTAGAGGTGCAAAAATAAACGTTGAAAAAAACAATTGTTTTACTCTTTCAATAACAGCCAGTATTGTACTTCGTCAAAATTATCTCCCGATTACGCCAGTTCATTTTCGAAATCGTAGAAATGGAAGCTATTGTAGGGATGACGCACTACTAATTTTGTTTTTGGAAACCGATAAATTTATGCACATTGCACCATTACGATCCTTATATTTCAGTTGTATTTTAAAAAACAAATGTATCAACTAGCTGATGAGCATCAGTTAATGATCTTGTCTGCAGTGATTCAACTTAAAACTATTGTCTGATCGGTTGTCAGGTGGAATTTTCGAAAAATCATAAACATTAAAAAAAAAATCTAATTAGATATTTTGTGGAAGAGACTAGATTTGTTTAGTGTATGAAGAATATAAACCCTAGTTATCACACAGAAAAAAAAAAAATTTCTCGAAGACATGCATTTTTATCATCCAACTTGAAAGACTGTCGTCGAGTACTTTTCGAACACCCAGGTGATCACAATGGCTATTTAGATCCTTTAGTTTATTATTATTAGAACTATGCATAATTGGTTAAAAATGGTTGTTAAGACTATAATGTCAAATAATTTCTGCTTATAGATTTTTGCAACAGATGTGAAGTACAGGATTATTTGAACGGACGTAATTCGAGTTCGAACGTTTTCTAACTCAAGTATGACTTTGTTCTTGCTTTTACTTTCGACATGTAAAGTTTAGCTTATGTCATGAATGTCACGCCCTTATTCATGTTATTGTAAAGAAACTTCAATTAACAGCAGACTATATGCCAGGTCTTTTTATTAACAACTAGTGACACACATTTTGTTGTGTAATTTAAGAAGTTAAAAATATCCTTTAACTCTACTTTCCGCTATATATAGATAATGTTCTTGCATTAACAATTTAAAATTTGTAGACTATGTCGAACGCATCTATCCCGTTGAACTAATGATAAAGGATACAACAGATACAGTTTAGTCGGCCTCATATCTTGACTTACATTTAGAAATTGACAATGAGGGCCGATTGAAAACAAAACTTTACGACAAAAGAGAGTATTTCAGCTTTCCAATTGTGAACTTTACATTTCTAGGTAGCAACATTCCAGCAGCACCTGCATACTTGATAGAGGGTTGTTGCTCACAAGAAAGTTATTAACCCAAGAGTTCCAAATGCAGTTGAAATCATCTCTTCGTAAATTTTACGGACGTCATCACGAGTTAGTTGACCGTCATGGAATAACCGTTTCACAAAATTAATGATATCGGATATTTTCCTTACGTCGAAACTTCAATCCCCTTCCTTTTCATAAATGTGACTAACCGAATTTACTATTTACCGGATTTGTTATTTCATAAGCAACACGATGGGTGTAACATATGGAGCATGATCTGTTTACCCGTCCGGAGCACATGAGATCAACCGTAGTCTTTGGTGCGGTTTGTGTTGTGTATTCTTTAGTTTTCTGTGTTGTGTCATGTAATCTATTGTTTATCTGTTTGCCCTTTTTATTTTTAGCCATGGCGTTGTCAGTTTATTTTCGATGTATGAGTTTGACTGTCCCTCAGATATCTTTCGTCCCTCTTTTAAGTAGCTTTTCCGAGGATGCATTTGCTTGTAGACTTTATATTTATCCTCTACAGTAGAACAAATAATTCACAAATCCTCAAAAGGAACCTTTTAATGATAGGCCATGTCAATGGAGATATAAAGAAACAAACGCCTATAGCTAGTAGGATCGATACATTTGTCTTAAACATCTCCGTTATTGATTCCGCGTGGCTTTAAAATTGACACGAGTATCCATTTGGTGCTCATGGTAAATTCTTTGGGGCTGTATTAGTTTCATGGAAATCTAATTTAAATGGGTGTCCGACGTAAAAACATATCTGTTCAACAACAAAATATCTTATGTGTAACAAAAGTCGTCAGCGATCTCGATCTATTGTTTGAATTGTAAATGTTCATATTCATAATTTGTTTAACGGATTATCATTTTGAATATAGATTTTGATATTTTTAAGTGTACTTATCTGAGACCAGGAGTGCATTTCAGCGGCTTTCTTGCGTTTACTTTTGCGTACATTTTATACAGACCAGTATTTTTTCAATTTTTTTACTAGTATTTTAGCTGCATGCAGCATCTTGAATACTCAGAACAGCGGGGAAAAAAAATAGATTTTAGAAATAAATAGCATTTATCCATCATGCAACGAATAGCCTTTCAAGAGATGTTTTCGTTAAAGGATAATTCCAACATTTGTGTGCAATTTTAAGTCTGAACGACAAAAAAAGATAAACAGAACATTACGTAAATCATCAAGTATCACCTATAGTATTTTACAACTTCATTGGTGGTAGTTCATGTATGTTTCTGATAAAAAAAAAAATTATATTAGAATTTGTCCTGAATAATCATCTTTATGCATTTGTGCGTTTTTCCGCATGCGTTACAGTTTTTATCATGAATTTTTTTCTGTTGGCCATGACAGAACTTTAAATTAGGCCGTTATAATTGTGTTCGTCAGAACTCCATGCTTTATTACCTTAAAGCATCAAATTTAATCATTATATTATTATCAAATATCACGTAAAAATTTTGTATTTACAATAAGTAGTTTTTAAGTAAACAAGTTAGTCAAGTGGTTTAAACGAGTTAGTTGAGTCGTTAAAACAAGTTAGCTGTCTTGATAGGTAAGTCGTTATAACAAGTAAGGTTACTCGGTATATCATCTTTAAAACAAAACTCCAATCAAATTTAAACTAAAAAATGCTAATATATCTTAGAATTTAAATATCAGGGTCAGCAACCCCAAAACACGTTGTCTATTGTAACTGAAAATCTCGGACAGATAGAACTTGACATGATAAATATTTTTATCGCAGACTCTAAATGCTTAAGTTTAAGATATATAAGCAAACATCTACATTGTACCACAATGTTCTATTTTTACACATGGCGGCCATCTTGGTTATTGGGCAGGGTTATTGAATACTTTTTTGAAACTAGATACCCTAAGGATGATTGTGGCCAAATTTGCTTTAATTTTGCCATTAGTTTAAGATTTTCTGAAAATTAGCGACGACGACGGATGCCAAGTAATGAGAAAAGCTCACTAAACCCTCTGGTCCAGGTGAGCTAAAAAGACAAAACGGACAAAAAGCAACGAATAAAGAACAAAAGTGTCGGACACAAAGCTAAATTATCGGACAAAAAGCAAAACGGACATAAAGCAACGGACAAAAAGCTAAAGTGTCGGCCAAAAAGCAAAAGCGGAGAAAAAGCAAATTGCGGACAAAAAACACCGTATCACACGACTCAGTCTGAAGTATGAAAGCTACTGATATTTGTTTAGAATTCAATACTTTGAATAAAAAGAGGACATGCTGGCACTATAAATTCATGCAAACAAAATGTTGATGTCATTGGTTTCTAATATTGCTATAACTTGTATATTACAGTCCCTCTTGACCTAAAATTATAACTCAAGTTCTGTGCAGCTTTATAGACTTGCATAAAAAAGCAGTTTTGGTTGATGCTGTCAAAAGATTTTATTACACGACTCAGTCTGAAGTATGAAAACTACTGATATTTGTTTACGATATAATACTTTGAATAAAAAGAGGACATGCTGGCACTATAAATACATGCGAACAAAATTTTGAGGTCATTGTTTTCCAATATTGCTGTAACTTGTATATTACAGTCCCTCTTGACATAAAATTATAAGTGAATTACTGTGCAGCTAAATAGATTTCGGAAAAAAGAGCAAATAAGGTCAGTTTAGATTGATGCGGTCAAAAGATTTTATTACACGACTCAGTCTGAAATACGAAAACTACTGATATTTGTTTACGATTCAATACTTTGAGTAAAAAGAGGATGTATGCTGGCACTTTAAATTCAAGCGAACAAAGTTTTGAGGTCATTGTTTTTCCAATATTGCTGTAATTTGTATATTACAGTCCCTCTTGACCTAAAATTATAAGTGAATAACTGTGCAGCTATAAAGAGTTGCAGGAAGAAAGAGCAAATAAGGTCAGTTTAAATTGATGCGGTCAAAAGATTTTATTACACGACTCAGTCTGAAGTACGAAAACTTCTGATATTTGTTTACAATTCAATACTTTGAATAAAAAGAGGATGTATGCTGGCACTTTAAATTCAAGCGGACAAAGTTTTGAGGTCATTGTTTTCCAATATTGCTGTAAATTGTATATTACAGTCCCTCTTGACATAAAGTTATAAGTGAAGTACTGTGCAGCTATATAGATTTGCAGGAAGAAAGAGCAAATAAGGTCAGTTTAGATTGATGCGGTCAAAAGATTTTATTACACGACTCAGTCTGAAGTACGAAAACTTCTGATATTTGTTTACAATTCAATACTTTGAATTAAAAAAAGGATGTATGCTAGCACTTTAAATTCAAGCGAACAAAGTTTTGGGGTCATTGTTTTCCAATATTGCTGTAATTTGTATATTACAGTCCCTCTTGACCTAAAATTATAAGTGATTTACTGTGCAGCTATATAGATTTGCAGGAAGAAAGAGCAAATTAGGTCAGTTTAGATTGATGCGGTCAACAGATTTTTGTATAAGGTCCGTCCGAGGTATGAAAACCACTCGTAATCAGATATAAAAAAATAAAGAAATAAAAAGAGGACATGCTAGTACTATAAATTGAGAGCAAATAAAATTTTAAAATCATTAATGTTTTCAAATATAATTGGTATCCTTGCCTAAAAATAAACTGGATTCCTGCAGTGTTCAGCTAAATGTATATAGATTTATATGATGAAATCAAATATGGTCAGTTTAAGTTTATAGTGTATCAATGGCAGATCCAGAGGGGGGAGGGAGGTTGGACCTCCCCTTTTTTGGATGATAAATGCATTTGAATGAGGACATATAGTTGAACCATCCCCCTTTTTTCTGGGGTGGGACCCCCTCTTTAAAACTGATGGATCCACTCCTAGTGGTTTGCGAAACAACGCATAATTTTGTTATGTAAAACGAGCCACATTCTGACTCCAGGAATGACGAATGTAAAACAATTGAAATAATAATCCCCCCCCCATTATCAACGGCCTAATTTATGTAAAATAAAAAAAAAATGAAAGAAAAACAAATAATTTATGTAACACATCAACAATAGAAAATCACTGAATTACAGGCTCCCGACTTGGAACAGTCACATGCATGCCGAATATGGTGGGATTAAACATGTTCTCTAGCCGACGAAAAATTTGAAAAGAAACCGGTAAAATAGCAAAACTCTTTATAATATTAAGCGCTATTTTGCAAAAGCCTTTATATTTAGACAAAGAGTTCTTAAAACTTATATAAATCAATTCTAGCCGTAGAATTTATAAATCAATTTTAGCCGTAGGATTTATAAATCAAATCTAGCCGTAGAATTTA
Source organism: Mytilus galloprovincialis (assembly GCA_037788925.1). Taxonomy (NCBI): domain Eukaryota; kingdom Metazoa; phylum Mollusca; class Bivalvia; order Mytilida; family Mytilidae; genus Mytilus; species Mytilus galloprovincialis. The sequence goes on from CM075341.1 coordinate 63,590,457, forward strand.
TAAATCTATTCTAGCCGTAGAATTTGTAATCAATTCTAACCGAAGAACTGTTCTAGAAGTAGAATTGACCAAAGATTTGGTCAGTTCTAGATAGAACTGTCTAAAACTGTTCTAGGGTAGAACTGTCAGGATCAGTTCAAGTAGAACTGTCCAAATCAGTTCTAGGTAGAACTGACCAAATCAGTTCTAGGTAGAACTGTCCAAATCAGTTCTAGGTAAAACTGACCAAATCAGTTCTAGCTAGAACAGTTCTAGCCTAGAACTGACTAAAAGATGTCAGGCTGACAGTTCTACATACTGTCCTAGAACAGTTCTCCTGACAGATTCCCCTTTTTTACCCTACGAGGCTGGTATATACAGGTATATATCCAGCTGTATGAACACCCTGTATAAACAAGGGATCATCTGTCAGATAAGTTATATTTCTATGTTAACCATACGATATGAAAATAAGCAGATGTGCATGATTGTCAATGCAACAACTATTTACAAAAGTTCAAATTTCAAATTCAGTATAATTAATAAAAAACATTATCTCCTGTTATCATCACGCACAGATCGATAATTAGTTATACATTTCTTTGCCACAGTAAGAGCAAATCAAGTGTTCACAAACAAAATTGTCATTTATTTTTGTTGCCGCAATGACATCACTCCAGAACTTCTTATTAGCTTACCTTTTGAAAAAGCATTGCTATTAAAGCGTACCTATGTACTGGGCGGATTTTAAAAATAACAATCCAAACTTTTCCTGAACCTTTTAGTAGTATAGATTTTTTTATATATATATATAACGTCTTTATTAATGTTTGAGACTGCCCGTCACGCTGCGGTGTGTGTTCTAGCAAAAGCCCGACATAGTGGTCCTCCGCAAAACATGCAGTATTTAGACCGATATCTGAGGTCGGAATACTAGGTCAGTCTCGGTTACTTTTGACAGTGGTGTATGCAGGGGGAGGGTTATGGGAGTTGAAATCCCACTTTCTTAGACGATCAATGCTATTGAAAGGGGAAATATAGTTGAAACCCCCATTTTTCGACCTAGGTTGGGAACACCCTTTTAAAATGGCTGGATCCGCCCCAGATCGATCAATTTTCCTCTTCATGACAAGGTGGAAGACCATGAGCAAATTATTGAAGAGTCGTTTTATTAAAACAAATAATTATTTTAGTGAAATAACTTGTTGGAGTGATTTATATATTAGAATAACACTATCTCTGATTCAATTAGTTTTGGCTGATGTTGCCTTTTTTTAATATAAACTAGGTTGACATATTGATGGATTCAACATTAAATTGCAAATGAACAAAATAACAATTAGCAAAATAAGTAATAGAAAAATATTATAAAAAATAGAAAACATTGGCCTCGAGGTCTTAGATTATAGGACTTATTCTAGTTGTCCGGAAATCATTGAATGGTGATACGAGAAAATTTGTTAGAAGATTTTTGTGCTCATTATTTGATATAGTAAACACAGCTTTAAATGAAAATGTTAAGTGTGCACGGCCGACCGAGAGATTGGTCAGTTTATTTATATTGAGTATGTGGCTATCTGGGCGATTGGTCTGTTAATCGGGTTGGTTGTACGTCTGTTAAGAGTTAAACGCACAATTTAATGTTAAAGTCTATTTGATATACAAATTGTTGGCATATTATAAGAACCAAATCAACAACAAAAAAGTTTCTGACAAAATGATATCTGTCATAGAACATTTTCCACCTGTAAAAACATTTCATAGTCTGCACAGTTTTCAGTAAAACTAAACGGCGTCGCGCAAGTTTGTTTTATTTATGCTTATACGCATAGCAATTTTTTTTAATAAAAGGCGAAATAAACAATTAAGATATCATTCAAAGGATACAAAATAGTTCTTTGGTTCTAAAAAATAAAAAATAAATTGACATTAGTAAATATTTTATAATTGTAATATAACGTGAATAATACCACGTTTTAGTGAAAATTATGGGAATAAAGGCTGTTAATGGGTTGGACAATTAAAATTTTGTCAATTAAGAGTTATTTAGCCACGATACTTGTCTTGCTAACTTTATATTTTCCCATTGAAAAAGTTAAGAATGAGATGTTCTTGAGAAAAAAAAATTGACGCTGAATACGGTGTAACAGTATCCTTCGTTTTGTTATTTGATTTTGCCATTTTATTATGGACTTTCTGAATTGATTTTCCTCTAAGTTCAGTATTTTTGTGATTTTACTTTTGTCTAGTAATAGCATTTTTATTTTGTCTTTCTTTGCATTTTATGGAAGGATGTGTCTATGGATTGGCCACTGGAATATGCAAGCATTTATTATTAACGTTTTCAATCAGCCTCATTTTGTGTGTGTTTAGAGTAGCACGTTCTCAAATCCGACATACAAAACACAGGATACATATAACGTGTTGTCGTTCTCATATGCACACAATGCATGTAACTGGACGTTAATTCAAATTCGTCAGAATTATCCAATTGATTCTTTTCTTTTATTATGTAATCATATGTTGTTTACAAATCCTTCTTAAGAAGAAAATGGAAAGGACCGAATGCAGCTACATAGGGTTATATTAAGTTTTAAATCATTTCATTCCATTTCTAGTTCCTTTCTACATAAGGGCAGAAGAGAACAACACATGTAAACATCTAGCATTTGTCACCATTATGAGTACATATCAATCCGTTACTGTTTCAACACTCAGGGGGTTTCATGTCTGTATTCTTAAAAAAAAATTATTATTTGTTCTCTCTTTTTTCAGCAATGCATCAGTCTCTACTGCTCTTATCTATTATTCTATATTCTGCGTCTCCATCCAGATTCTCGTGAATACCACGAGGGTCCGGATCGGGGTGTTGTTTATTTCTGTGCTATTTAAACTGTTATGTCAACTTTCTTTCAACTTTATTTATCTTACTCATTATTCTTTCTCTATTCTTTATATTTTAGCATCCCGATATATTTTACTTAACTGATGTTGAGTTACATAACGACGTTATCTCTGATTTATATACTGGTTACAAATGTAGATGACAACTTGATGGCATTCATGATAACTAAACATAATCCACATGATATATGCGACCATTCTTGGATGAAATTAATATTACTACAATATTACTCTTTTTGAAACCAATTTTATCAATTTTCATTTTCCATTGTTTAAATTGTTGATTGTTAATGTGTTGTTTCCGCATATTTTATGTTTTATTGCCCATGTGCTGTTTCTGTATATTTTACCCTCTCGTCTTTAGCCTACCCATTTGATTTGATCACACCCAGCACAGCAATACAATTATACTTTATTGTCAACAGACCGGGTTATATACATCCGACCAATTGACAGACCAGGTTTTAAATAAAGATGGATTTATGTTACGAAAATACTGATTTTCGTGTAGATTTTTCACACAATGATATCAATATGGTAAACAAACATAATGCCTGTCTTTTTTCGATGTTCAAATTATTGGATGAAAGTTATTCAACCAACGTGTAATTTTATGTACTTTATCCTGTTTATGTGTGTGTAAAATGTGGATTAAATTATTGATGAGTAACCCGCCTTCTCGTTTTATAGATCGTACATTGGAGCTCGGAAAATAATAATTACACCACTGCATTCAGTACATTGAATTGTTTTGTTAGACATGAATAATTTTTATGATAACAATATATTTAAAAATGTATACAATAAAACATGCTGAACTTCAATGATTTTCTCGATAACACCTGATTAACAGACTTTAGCCAACCCGATTAACAGACCAACTGCCGATATAGCCGCATACTCAATATAGATTAACCGACCAATATCTCGGTTAGCCGAGTTTCGGCCGTGGTGTGCCTGTCAAGTGTCAGTGTATGTAAAGTGCGGATCCTAAAATATCATTTTCACTGTATATGCCAGAAATTTCTGATGTAGAATAATAAATAAACAGACGATTTATTTTTTATTTTTGAAAAAAATGAAGAAAATTAGTTCAACTGTATATGTTAAGAAATACATATTCTAATCAAACAAAGTAAAAGATGCACACGGGGTTCTATCGCGCCTAAAACCATCAAACTGTGAAATATATACCAAAAAAGGTGATTATTTATGACATTTTACGAGCAGATCGTGGAGGTGCTTTATAACTAACAGGTAAGATGTTGTTGCAGAAAAAATATTCAGTTCAACACAATTATTAAAGTTGTATAACGTAGAGTAGGTTTTGTCATTCAGTTTCTTCATATTGAACTAAATTACACTATGATGCTTTCTTTATGCGAGTCATGTTTACTGTCGAATAATGATACAATTCTTTCATTTTCACTGTTGAGCGATTCATTATTATTGTATATGCGGTGCAATTTCACTATATGATTTATTTTTATCTATTACAGCTTATTTTTTAATCATGTAGAGCAAGACTTTAGTAAGCTTGCTTGCTTTTTTTTTTTGTACAATCATTATGATCACACCCAATTTAATTCAAATATGATGATTATATAAAAACAGGTTAAATTGTGCCTATACATATTGTTTTAAAGATTTCAATCTTATTTACCAAGTTTGTATAAACAATTATACAAAAAAGCAAGCAAGCCAACCAAAGTTTTGCTTTACATGTATTAGGAAATTGGCTGTAAAGCCTTAATTTAGCCGACTTGCTCAAACAATAGATAAAGTAAGAGAAGGATTTGATAAAATTTAACCTACGGAGGAAAGTTTGGTTTTAACACACTCTAATAAATTCAATAGAAATAACATTTATTTCAAATGCATTCCATTTAATTTCTTATAATTCGTATAGGAATGTTTATCCTTGTTTTTTTTTAATCCATTTCAATGACACTTCACCACTAATTACGTTCATCTTGATATAGATTGAATCGTCGGTTTTCCCGTTTAAAAGGTTTTCCACTGGGGCCCTTTATAACTTTTTGTTTGGTGTGAGCCAAGTCTCTATGTTGAAGACCATATTTTGACGTACAATGGTCCACTTTTATAAATTGTGACTCGGATGGACAGTTGTCTCATTGTCACATATGACTTCTTATATCTATCTATGGCTCAAACCGAAACGACACGGGATAAAAAGGGATAAACACACTACTTTTCATATATTTATAATGGGTTTTATATGAGTCATAAAAGAATAGAATAGTTGGTCGCATTGGGGTATAAGCGTGACAAGGGATTGCCGATTTTTTTGAAAGAGTGACACGTGAAAGTCAAATGATTGTGTCGTAAAAATGGGAAATGAAGTCTAGCGGGACACGGAAAATGACAAAAAATGAGAACTGCATAGTATAAGCGTGATACGTGAATCTGACAAAACAGTAAGCGGGATCCGGGATCAAAACCCCAAATGAGACCCCAGAATAAGATATTTATCTATCTTTATCCTATTGTTACAGTTATGCCTTCAATACCAAATGTATCCTATGCATGCATTTTTATATTTTTGGTCCCTTTTTCAAGTTTGTGGGGCCCAAATTAATAGACAAAAGTCCTTATAGATATTTGAGGTTCTTTAACCGTGTATCTAGTTTAGAGATTTTTTGCCAAGTTACCGAAATAGCCCACATAGAAGTACAAAGGGTCTAAGATCATCAAAAATAAATTGCAGCATGCATGTCGTGTACAATGAACCAAATGTGCATGGTTTAACCTCTGCGGTAGTATCCACTAGCGGATCTAGAAATTTTCATATTTAGGGGCCCACTGACTGTTTAAGAGGGGGCCCGCTCCAGTGATTTCCCTAAAAGGGGAGAGGGCAACGGCCTGTCCACCTTAATCCTCCTCTGGTATCGGGCTGTGCTTTGCGGATCACTTTTTTGTATTAAGGGTGCTCTATGTCACGTACCAATGCAAAAAAAAAAGTTCGATCACACACCTAACATTTCATGTTTTAATGACTGTGGATAATTAATGTCACATGCCGTTTAACCTTATACAGTACAAATCATGCAAGCAATAATCGAGTCAAGAACATATATTCTACCAAAAACTATCTTTTTCAGAATTTAAGGAAATTGAATCAGTTGAGGGCTCAACAGTAAAGGAGGAAAGTGATGATGAATCACAGAAAAAAACCCATCTAAAGTTAAGAATTTTGAAAAGCTATATATTTGATGAAGATTGTATGAGGAATTTGAAAATACATTTATCATAAATCCTAAAGTCAACAACTATTTTTTTTCCTTTGTGTCAAGTGCATTTATCACATAATTCTACAATAAAAATTCCTGGCATCTTTGAAAATTCCACATCAGAAATGACCGCACTAATAGTGATAATTCATCGCATCTATAGTTAAAATGGATCGCTTTCAATAATCGATATGCTATATTATGTTGCTTTTATAACAGTTATTTGAACTTTAATAATAGTATGTTTGTACATTATTAAGACATATCACAATGAAAATATGTTAAAACTTACAATCAAATCAATTAATTTGGTATTTTCAATAGACATACCCGCATATGACAGTGAAAATGAACAAGCTAGATTCGCACTTTATATACACTGAGTATTATGTCTGTTACAAAAATAAAACGGCATGTTCAAATTTGTTTAGGGAACATAGAAATATTATAAATAATTTGCAGTGGAAACTTATTTCGCATACTCGAGAATAAACACCTAAACATACTTGGAAATAAAGCTATTTCATGTACAAAAGAGATTTATGAAAGGAACAAATTAGATGTAATATAAACGGATAGTTTGAAAATGAACCCGCCCCGATGCCTTTAACGCATACTATACGGGTTTTACTGACTTGTTTTTGAAAGCTGTACGATGACATGCAGTTGTTTTCATCGCTATCATTTGTGTACGATTAATCATTACGTCATTGGCAAAAGATTTTCAAATATTAATCTCAAAGACATCCTTTAATTCAACTGGTATTAAAGTGAATTTAAAATATGGTAAGACCGGATGCAAAGGGCGAACGTGTATGGTGAGAATGCGTTTTGGAGCGAAGCGGCACGAAATACCGTCGACGTCATACATGTGACTTTGTCAGTATTTATATATTCTTTTTTTCTTAATGTTATCCTTTTTTTTTTTGTCAGTATTTATATATTCTTTTTTTCTTAATGTTATCCTTAAATCATGTATTATGTACATGTATCTGTCCTTTAAGACTTTTATGTAAAAGGCGAAGAAAGCACTCTGACCGTACGTATTACCTGTTTTGAAGAACGTTTTGCATCACTTGTTTATATCGTCAAGGGTGCTTTCATACACACTCGCGTTCCGTGGTCGTCAAAGCAATTTTTGAGAAAACCCCTTAAAACGACCTTTTCCAAGGGACTCGCCGTAAGAAACATGCGTTAAAATATGCGCATTGTCAAAGGGCCGAGGCGCCTTAATAGAATTAGGCAACATTTTGAGAAAACGAATCGCCTTTTTGACCAAGCTTATAAAATGCCATGCAAACGAATACACTCAATGTCTGACTTTCTTCTTTGAAAAAAAATAAAATAATAATTTGCAGCAGTACTTTTCTAAAATGTAAAATAACAAAAAATACCGAACTCAAAGGGAATAAATAGGAAAGTCTCTTATCAAATGGCAAAACTTAAAACTCAAACATATTAAAACGAATTGAAAACAACTGTCATATCCCTGACTTAGTACAGGCATTTCCAAAATATTCAAATCTCAATAATCAATTAAGAAAAAACTAATCAAAGTAAAATCAAAAACTAAATATATAATAATAAGTTATTTTCTCATACAATAATAGAACCAGAAAACGACAAGAATGTATAGTTGATGCGAAACTAAATAAACAATAAGTTCTTTATAGCAGTATTAAATTCACTTATATTTTTATTAACTCAACTGAGCTCACATGTGTTTTCTTCTACAAAAAAAATCGGCGTATGATTTCGTTTCTACTCCAATTCATTAAGCGATCGTTGTATATGTTTTTTCTTACTTTATGCCACAAGTTTATGTTTGACTTATAGAGTTGTTGGTATTTTATCTATTAGTTCTGCAACCCTTGAAATGAACTTTTCTCGTTTACTTGGTTCAAACGATGTCTCCTTTTCATTGATCTGTTCAATTATCTTCATATATTTTTTCTTCTTCTTTTTGCTACTCCAATCTAGATAACTGGTGTATACCAACCATGACATTCCAAGAAATGTTAATACCTTAAATTGACAATGAAAATATAAAGAGCATACATATAGTTTAGTCAATAACTCAAATGTATATAAGAAAGCAGAATCGTTCACATGATCATGCTACCTGAATATAAATATACATTAAATATCATGAGTGTCTCAAAGATTATCTTAACAATTGATTTCAAGAAAACATAATAATTAAAATTGATGTGACGTGCGTATACCCAACACCATCATTCATCTGTAGTACATTGATTTCAGTTCGAAACTATGGAACGCCGGAACTGTCTCATAGTGTAAATATTTAATATGTTTTGTCGCTTTGCCTTTACGTCCTGTCATTACTTCTTTATGTACGTATGTGCAGATGCCTTTATCCTGACACGGTATATCTGTGTTATGTCAAATTAGTAATTTGTTTGGTCAAACAATTTTATGATATGTCATTGCTAAATTTTTTTGTGTAACATATGCATTACATTATGCTGTAACTTCTATATATTCTGTGAATACTTCGGAACTTTATGACTAACCACCTTTACATTCTCTCATATTTTATCTGTGGTGTGTCTTTTCTTCTTTTACGTAAGTCAGTTAATAATTGCGTCCTGCCTCAAGTGTTATTGTTATGTCAAATGTTCTAAACGTTTTGTTTTGCTACACCTTTGTTTTATGTAAATCTCATGATACTATAAATTTTTTGCATTATGTTGTGTTTATCCATATGCATCTCCAGTGAGAAACATTATACATCATGGTATAATTCATATGCATTTTGCCGTACAGTTGATACTCTCTGTGAGCATTCATTACGTCATGTGCAAATGTCTTTTACATTATGTGCAAACAACTTATACGTTTTGTGCAAACCTCGTTTACCTTATGTGCAAACATCGTTCACCCTATGTGCAAACATCGTTTACCTTATGTGCAAACACTATTACGTTATGTGCAAATACCTATTAAGTTATGTATAAAAACTACATCATTATGTGCAAACACTATTACGTTATGTGCAAACACTATTACGTTATGTGCAAATACCGCTTATATTATGTGCAAACACTATTACGTTATGTGCAAATACCGCTTATATTATGTGCAAACACTATGTAAGTTATGTGCAAATGCCTATTACAGTATGTCCAAACATCTATTACGTTACGTCCAAATACCTATTACGTTATGTGCAAACAACTATTACGTTCTGGTAAACGCTTTTCTGACACAGATTTAAACAAAATGCATCAATGATATGCATTTTGAAAATGAAGAAAATTAGAATTTTGACCTTTCTATCAAACTTAGGATTTTTATAATTTTATTGCTTGGTGTAAAAATGCTATATACATACAATGTATCTAGTTTTATGGGAAATTATTTTGCTCCACTGCAAAAGTGTGCGTTATGCATCCATGCTGTTGTTTTTTTCTATGGTCGGGTTGCTGTCTCTTTTACATTCCACATTTCCATATTCAATTTTATTTAAAAATTTGTTCAATTAATTTGTTGAAAATTTTAACAAATATACAGACACGACACTATTTGCACTAGGTGCACTAGGTGCAACCGAAAGGAACAACACGATATAAAAAAGATGTGGTACGAATGACAATGTGACAACTCTTCACAAGATACCAGGATGATTTTTTATTACCCTCCCAGTATGGTTTTTATCTGTACTAGATTAATGTTACAAATGTAATGACGTCTTCCAAGATTCATGTAGCAGCTAAGGAATCCTACAAAATGTTTAAGATTTTATTTTCGTTCATTTCCTTTAACAGTTATGAATATTATTCTGAATAACCTTCCGAAGACTTATTTTTTCCTCCGTCCCTGACATGGCGTGTTGAAAAGGCGGGTGTCCTGAAAAGGGGTGGTCAGGTGACCCGCTCCTCTTATCTGACAATTTTTTTTGAAAACTCACAGGAATGTTTGACAGGAAAAATTTGATCGATTTTGGATCAGACAGGTAGACGGGTGTAACAAAAAGCTGCATTTTTTCTAAAAAAAAACCCATATTTTTTTCATATCAAAAACTGCCTAATCTTGTAATCCACAAAAATGACGCATTCACATATTATTCTGAAAGAAAGGGTTATCAGCCGTGTTTCACCTTCACTGGCCATACTCGAAATTAAATCCCGCAACTTGAAACTCCAGAATTTTTTTTCCATTCATCCGTATTTGGTCCAGTAACTTTTCGAATCGTGTCAACAAGAACGATACAAAAAAATACATAATCTAGTAAATTGTTATTGTTTTCATCTATTATTTTTGTTATAAGTGACGTGAATATCGTTTCTTTTGTTGTCTATAAGAATAAATAAATAATTTCGTTGCTAAAATGGTCATCATAACACAATTTTCCCTTTGAATTTCAGAAAATACTGACTATCTATAAAAAAAAAAAAGATGTGGTATGAATGCTAATGAGACAATACTTCACGAAAAACCAAATGACAAAGAAATAAATAACAATAGATCCCCTTATGACCTTTCACAAAATAAAAACATACCGCATAGTCAGCTAATCTATTCATATTTTAACCCATTTATTTTTTCACCAGTTTTAAAAAAAAAATGTTACAATTAAGTAATTCGCTTTTCTCCTGTTATTAGCTAGTTATTGTATACAAATAAAGGGTAAACAACATCCTATTTTGCTTTGTTTGTACAAATACAAATTAATTTTGCTGCTACCCGCTTTTTTTTTTGCTTTGTTTGTACATGTTCAATTAAATTGTCCTGCTACCAGCTTCCATGTTAATCAATCGGTAATATGGATTACCTTCTGGTAATAGTTCATTTTGGGGTTTCTTCGAGTCTGCGTTTCAATAATTGTAAAAATCAGAGACAATGTTTAAGATTTAAAAAACTTATTCTTAAATACCAGGTATAAATTGTATACAATAAATGTACATTGTCATGAATATAAAATGTATTAGTTCTCGCTGCGAAACAGGAGAAAATTCGGCAAGTCTCGCTAATCGTCCTGTTTCTAAAGCTCGAACAAATAAATTTTACGTTCACCGACAAAGTACATTTATAATCAATACATTATTCCACAGTTGTGTATATGAGTTTATCTTTTTGTTCAATATTTCAACGAATATCGTCGTACAAATGAGAAACATAAACTTATTTTCCTAACAAAGAGTCATAAGTTCAATGACTATTATTACGGGATATACGGTATAAACGGTAAGCTTCGATGCGTTTAGTTATGAACGCGAATGGTTCGATAGATATAGCTAAATACACAATTAAGCCAAATGTTCATAAAAAGAATTTGCTGCAGATCATTATTCTGACAAATCTAATTTTAAAAAAATGTAAAATTTCATAATATATTCCATTGGATCTAAATGTTATTTCTGACATCAGACTCGGACTTCTCTTCAACTGAATTTTAATGTGCGTATGGTTATGCGTTTACTTTTCTACATTGGCTAGAGGTATAGGGGGAGGGTTGAGATCTCACAAACATGTTTAACCCCGCCGCATTTTTGCGCCTGTCCCTAGTCAGGAGCCTCTGGCCTTTGTTAGTCTTGTATGATTTTTAATTTTAGTTTATTGTGTATAATTCGGAGTTTAGTATGACGTCCATTATCACTGTACTAGTATGCATATTTTTAGGGGACAGCTGAAGGACAACTACGGGAGCGGGAATTCTCGCTACATTGAAGACCCATTGGTTGACTTCGGCTGTTGTGTGCTCTATGGTCGGGTGGTTGTCGCTTTGACATATTCACCATTTCCTTTCTCAATTTTATTATTCTAAAATATGTTTCCGTTGAATTTTGCCATTTTTGTCGAGCCTTCGACTTCAGTCGAAAAAGCGAGACAAAGCGATCCTACATGTACATTTCGTCGTCGTCGGTGTCGTCATCGTCATCGTCGGCGGCGTCCACAAATATTCACACTATGTGGTTAAAGTTTTTGAAATTGTAATAACTTTCTTAAACTAAACTGGATTTCTACCAAACTTGGACAGAAGCTTGTTTATGATCATAAGATACATGTAGTATCCAGAATTAAAATTTGTAAAATATAAAATTTCATTTTTCCGTATTTTACTTAATTTTCTGCCAGGAAATATTACATTCACTCTTTGAAACAACATATCCACTCTTTGGTTAATGTTTTTAGAATTTTAATAAATTTCCTATAATCTTTTGGATTTCTACCAAATTTGGACAGAAGCTTGTTTGTGATTAATGTGATTGTGAGTTTGTCTTCATGTCCGTAATGTCGCAAAACAGTGTTAACGTTGTTTCCCGTATTTTTGACGTTGTTTGATAGTGACGTGAGAGAGAGAGATGTGTTGCCGGATGGACAAGATGGCTGAATGTTTGTACTATCGGAGTGTATGCCGTGTATTTTGTATTTTATGTAGCGTCTGTATAGTACATGTCATACATGTAATGTGAATAAATCATCAGGACTGATATTTTCTACAAATATAGTGTTTACTTATAAATTATGAACGCTCGGAATTTTAAGTTTACAACAGTGATCAAAAGCTAGTATCTGGAAAGAAATTTTGTTAAGATTTTATACCTGTGTTTTACTTATGAATGGACTTTCAGTTAACATTACAGTCTGAAGTTTATTTTTTTTAAACATTTACAACATTTATTAGATTCATAAACTAGCCTGTATTTTTACAAAACGTGGACAGAAGTTTCTTACAATCAAAGATCGTATCAAGAGGAATATTTTTATTGTTTTTTTCCTCATTTTTGTTGAGCCTGTGAATAACAGTGAAAGTAGTCGAGACACTGGGTTATGCGGAACCCTGACGAATTTTTAGATATATCGGTCCCCCTTTTCTCGGCTACTGTTAAATCGAGACGTTTTTTTTTTATAAATGGCTAGCGAGGCATGAAGTTTATATGATTCAATCCAAATTATCCTCAAAGTGCAGGCCCAATCTTGAATTGATGCAATCTTGTTCCCCTTGAAATGGACGTAACATATTTAGACAAAATTCTTTAAAAAATATCACCTATATAACGAAAAAAAACTGAGACAGACTTTAACACGAAAGGGAAGGCTAAAATTCTTCTGTAATTTTCCTGCTACTGATTATAAATTAAAAACGTTAACTTGTCATGTTTTGTATTTTACGAATTTCGGAACCCTCTTATTTATCCGTTTAATGATAAATGATGGATGATAAATTCAACCTCGTCATAGAAGTGATACAAATCAGGAAACTCTGTTTTTGTAATACATTATTTTAATATTTGTATATCATTCTATTGCACTATATTAATTATAGTGATGTGCAAGTGCATGGTGGACACTCTTCTGAAATATTTCGATTTTTCTAATAGATTGCACTTGAGTCATATTTTCCAGCAAAACATTCAATGTCCCAAGCAGAGAGAGGGAACAAAGACAGAAAACTCGGGACTCAATTTTGCCAAAACTCCCTGCTTATTAAAAGAAATACAAGATAAGAGGTGGCGAGAAAATATCTTCGTCATCAGTCAATATAATCTGAATAGACGCATATATAAGGTGTTGACCTTGTCAAAAGTCTATAATTCATAAATGTAATTTGGCGCCTTCCAAAAGCAATTTTTATGATGATGTATGCAAGATACGGCGACCTTAGAAATCATTATGACCTGTTAAAGTGCAGATGGAAAACAACATTACATGAACAAGGCCGTTAGTGCTCTCGTTTGAAGTGTTTTATATTTTCTTTTCGGGGCCTTTTATTTTTGACTATGTGGTATCGGTTTTTGCTCATTGTTGAAGGCCGTACGATGACCTTAAGTTGTTTACTTCTGTGTCATTTTGGTCTCTTGTGGAGAGTTGTCTCATTGGCAATCATACCACGTCTTCTTTTTTTATATCAACTTGTTTTCCGTTCACATTTTCCATACAGAAATGAGGTTGCATTTTGTTTTTTACATGTAGCTGTTTTTGCTTCGAATAACAGGGCAGAGCTTTTAGTTTCAGTCGATATACACGCCATCTTTAAATAATTACTTGTCACATATAAATTGTTTGGTTGCATCATGATATGGCTGAAATTCAACTACAACTATTGGCTTAAATGAGATCATTATTTACATACTGTTCTCTTCTGACGATATAAAGCCATCAAATGCCGGAAAATTAACTGTGTGTTAGTTCAGATCAAATATTATTAATTCATGGTCGTTTTATTATGCATATATTACACACTGAAATTGAAAATTAAGATATCAATCATTAGTACGTCTTTACTTGCATTGCTAATCTCAATATGTTTGCTAAACATGTTCCTGTTCAATGTTTTAAAAAAATACTTTAAATGTATTTTCTGACTTTTGTCAATTGAGGCACACCTCCAGAAAGACACACCTTGAGAATCGTGTCTTCAAATTTGTAAATGTTTCAATTTTCAACAAGTAAAGTGAACAAAATATAACAATAATGGATGTATAACGAACACTCTTTAAGTAGAACAAAAAGCTAAATATTTATATAACATTTTTATATCAATCCATATATACAAATACTACATTTCCAATACTAAATAATCAACAACCCGATGCACACATGTTACATTCAGTTCACATTCAGCATCCAATGGATATTATCTTGAAAAAGAATACAGCGAAGTAGTTAAGAGTTTTTAAGAAAGCTAAATATTATAGTTTTCTTAATTTTCAAAGTGTATATCACTGATGCGTTTTGTTTTAATTTGTGTAAAAAAAGCGTTTACCAGAAAGTAATAGGTGTTTGCACATAACGTAATTGGTGTTTGGACATAACGTAATAGGTGTTTGCACCTAACCTAATAGTTGTTTGGACATAATGTAATAGGCATTTGCACAGAGCGTAATCGGTATTTGCACATAATGTAAGCGGTATTTGCACATAACGTTATAGTGTTTGCACATAATGATGTAGTTTTTATACATAACTTAATAGGTATTTGCACATAACGTAACAGGTGTTTGCACATAAGGTAAACGATGTTTGCGCATAAGGTAATCGATGTTTGCACATAAGGTAAACGAGATTTGCACAAAACGTATTAGTTGTTTGCACCTAATGTAAAACGCATTTGCACAAGACTTAATGAATGCTCACAGAGAGTATCAACTGTACGGCAAAATGCATATGAATAATACCATGATGTATTATGTTTTTTACTGGAGATACATATGTATAAACACAACATAACGCCAACAGACTATAATACCATGAGATTTAAATAGAACAAAGGTGTACCAAAACAAAACGTTTAGAACATTTGACATAACAATAATACTTGAGACAGGACGCAATTATTAACTGACTTACGTAAAAAAAAAGAATAGACACAACATAAATAAAATATGAGATAATGTAAAGGTGGTTGGTCATTAAGTTCCGAAGTATTTACAGAATATATAGAAGTTACAGCATAATGTAATGCATATTTTACACAAAGTTTAGCAATGACATATCATACAATTGTTTGACCAAACAAATTACTAATTTGACATAACACAGAGATGCCGTGTCAGGATATAAAGGTATCTGCACATAACATAAAGACGAAATGACAGGACGTAAAGACAAAGCGACAAAACACATTAAATATTTACACTATAAGACGGTTCCGGCGTTCCATACGAAACGATCATTTTGGTTTGACCAAGTTTTAATTAAATGTCTTCTGTCGCCCAAAAGAAAACAAACGTGAAATACTTTTTTAGATCTTCAGACACCGTTCCGCCTGATAGGTATTGCAGGGAAATGACACAGTTCGGACATATCAAGATACATAAGAAAATTTGTTTAACAAATTTAAGCGAAAGCATAAGACAAATTTGGACCACGTTCGGACCGAATCAGACTAAATTAAAACCAGATTAGATTTTAAGAAATCTTGTTCAGTGGCGGTTAGTGTTTCGAATATTGAGATGCAAAACACGCGTCAGGGATTGCAGTACGGCGGCTTTGTGAAAAATTGTGCGCATCCTGCTACAGAAATGCAATTTAGCATAGACCTTTCTCAACAATTACTGTTTAATTTCAGATAGAAAGGCGTTTGAAAAAAAATGTCTCACTTCCGGTAAGATTCAAAATGGCGGACGTCATACTTAAATTAGTCAAATATCGAAGGCTAGTGTGTAAAAATATGTTTTTATCATGCTACTATTATATTTAAATAACTTAAAAACTTGAATGATTAAGTACTTAGAAACGTCGCATACACCATGCAGTTACTTTGATAAAAACGCGGCCAAAACAATCCAAAATGCATAAATATGTACTCTACCATCAATGTTGAAAGACACAGAGAAAAAGTATTTAGGAAATGTAGGGCCCTAGGAGCAAAACACAGACGAAAATGCCTACCACCTTGTAATAAAATAAATATTTTACTTGTAAATGCCTTAATTTGATTATTTTAAATGTCTTTTTGTATTGAAAACAGTGACTGAGCTTTGAAATTTTGGTAAAAAAACAAATGTTAGCAGAAATGTCTATAAAGCTTTAGTGATTTCTAACCTGATTATTTAAAGTAGACATTTCAATTAAAGCTTTTATCATTTGTTTATTGACAAATAGGCATACAGAATATGTGGATCGGAGACAGAGGCAGCATTCTATACTTTAGATAACTTATAAACTTGAATGATTGATTACTTAAAAAACGTCGCATAAAGCATGGAGTTACTTTGATGAAATCGCGGACATAACAAATCAATGTCCTTAATCTATAAACATTTTAATTGAAATGTTAAGTGTTTTTAATCATTTTGAAGCTTTTTTTAATTCGACTTACATCTATGTTTTTGATGGTTTTTTTTTACATATTAAACCTGTTTTCTGAATTAATAATCAATAAAACTTTCATTTTTTTACATTCTTTACTCGTCCTACAATTAAGTTTCGGGAAAATTCTAAATATTGTAAAAGGCATACCAAAACAAAAAAGACCGGCAAACGATACACAAATTTGTTCCGAACAAGTGCGTCATACTTGTTTGATGTCGTAATGTCCGTTTTTTATTTTAAAAGACAAGATTTCGGTAAAAAAGAGGATCAAGATGATAAAAGTATGTGTCCCATGCACGAACGATTGACTTCATTTTTATAATTAATAAAAAACGTGAATAAAAGGGAAATAATCGTCTCTTAGTAAATATTTTTTTATAAGCATTTTGTACAAGGTGTTTGGATTCGCCTAATATAACAATCAAGGATTGTAAAATTTTTTTTGTTATTCGAGTTGCAGAGCTCTCTACTACAAAAGCAATTGACGTAGGGTTATGTTTTCGTTTTTTTAATGATTTTTGTTTAATATAGTGTTAATCCCTAAATAAAAAAAATATTATAACGAATAAAAGTACAAAAGTATAAACGTATCTCTATTTAGAGAATAATACATGGCAACATCCGTATCATATGCCGTATTACCCGAGAAACCAACATCAGCCAGAGGGAATTTAGAGCCGATGGATGATATTGGTCGATGGAGATACGGAATCTGATACGGATATTGCCAAGTTTTACACGCTTTATCATATATTTCAACAGGATAGTATAAATGAATTGCTTTCTGATGCCTAGCACCTGGATCACTTTATTTCTTCTTTTGTCTCGATTTCATAGCTTTAAAAGAACTGCCCGATAACTCATCCGAAGTACATGGGTTATTAGCAATTTGCGTGCTGCTGTTTGAAAATTTAGAAATTTGCGTGCTCTTTTTAAAAAATAAAAATTGTTTGTTTTATATGGTATTTCTCTGGGTTCCTTTTTATAATTGCCTTTCTTGTGTCAGAAATATGAAAACTCGACGTTTGTGACGTCACATTCCAAACAATGACGTCATTCAATAAATTGCGTCACGCCCGAATGACTGTTCATTGTGACGTTACGCACGTTATTGCGTGAATACCGTGAAATCAATCAGTCCACACTAATAAACAGCTTTTCTATAAAATCATAACAGTAAAGTTATATAAAACTTATATCCATAGACTAGACAGGTAAATACTATTCCGAAAAAAAATACAAATTGTTTTATATTATTTTACTATAGTATAAAATAAGGACAACATATTGACAAAACGTCAAAAATATGAGTGTCAGACGTAACAGACTATACGCATAATCACTTTAGCAGGGGTGTTCGCGTTTTTCAAAATAGTGTTTTATCCACGAAAATTCGAATGAATGATATGCAACATATATAAAGTATAACAATATTTCTGAGTATGTGTTTCTGATAGGACCAACGCTATATTTTTGCAAAAACAAATACTAGTAGTGTCCATATTGGTCAGATTTTTGAAGATGTTAAGTTATCAAAATTTATAGGTTTTAAAATATAAGATTGCATGATATTTCGTTTATGTAAATTCGGCCTACATATGTGCATATATAGACCATATCAAAATCTAAATTTTGGAGCACTTACAATACATATAAAAATGCAACGGCTTCTGACAAATGTCTTGCAAGATGTCCAATGTCGGATTTCGCCGTTTTTTACAAATAAATCGTCATTTGCGGCGTCATTTTTTAAACATTTAGATTAGTTGCATGCTAAATAGTCATTTTCCGTAATTGTGCTTTAACCTTACAAATCAGCTACACACTTTTTGATAACTTGCGTAGTCAAAACGACTTCGTTTTCAAAGAAATGAAATGTCTTGCAAGTTTGTCCACTGGACGATTTTCGTACGTTTTCAAAGTTGTCGATTCGGGGTACGCTATTTATGGTGGATCATTTGTATATAGTTCCTCAGATAGAACTTTCTTGATAGCCAAATACTATCAACAAGACCGGGTTTGTTCGTTTAGATGATACAACATCTTCTTTTTTATAATGTTAAAAAAATAATTAGATATCAGTGTTTTGTATTGAGTATTTATATTCCATTTAAAATTAGTTTGAAGATCAGTGAAATAACGGACACACGTTTCATTAGGAAATTGTGTAGTACTATAATTGCCCATGTAATTAAATGCAAACACGCCAAGTTTACTTTCTAATAAATATATATCTAAATTCTTAAAAAATAAAACCAATTGTTGGTTTAAAAAATAAAATAAAAAACCGGGTGATAAATATAGACAAAAACGGGTGATTGTGTAAAAACAACTACTACGAAACCGGTGTATTTTAATTTGACATAACCTATTTCGTTCGTTCCATACACAGAAATACAATTATTGAGATACTCATAATGACTAGTTTTGCAATCTCCGTGTCAATATCTATCATCCCGTACCTTTCTTTCCGTACAATGTGAAACATTTAACGAGAAATTAAACAATATCGAGGCAAGGTTCACTCAATTCGTAATTTTGACATGCATTTTTAGTTATTTCTTCGTAAATATAAAACGGCTGTAGAAAATATTGCATATCACAATAGACAATAGTTGTATATGTATATATATTCTTCCATATCATAAACAAAATAAGAAAATAAGGAGAAACCTAGCTTTCTTCTGTCTATTAATGTTCCGTCATTGTGCCGGATGTTAGATACCATCGAGTTCGAACAAATTTTGCCGGTTTGGTTTAGACACAGTGTTCATTCCAACAAATAATCAATTCAAGCCATGATAAGTATCTCTTTTGACCAATGCATGTGATAAAGCATTATTAAGGAAATAACAAAATGTAAGTAATAAATATATATTTGATTTGTTATAGTAGGGCCTCCATATTTATCATACAGGTGTTTAAGGAATTAGCTATTTTACCAAATCTAAGACCTGAAGAAATGCTAAAATATAGAAAAGGTGAAGCTATTATCAAAAGATGAATATATCAAAATGTACTACTATGATATCCTAAAGAAATATAAAAAATCCACACATGGCAAATATTTGAAATATATTTAGTATATATCACTGTACGGCTATTTTTTATAGCATTTTAATGAAAAAATATCATAAAGCAAAATTTTTTTCTTAACACAAAGCAACAAATTAGGTTGAAATTCTTCAATATACTTCAACTGCTGTTTCTTATTAATTAAAAAGCAAAATCATAGTGAAAACAATTATCAAAGTACTAAAAGCTCTCACGGAAAGCTCTATTAAACATATTAAAAAAAGAAGGTTTGATCAAAAATCCAAATTCTCAAATTTGAAACTGCTCATTGCATGTTTGCTCTTTAACATGTTTCCATGAGTTTGTTTTGTTCCTGCTTTTATAGGAACTTTAATAATCATATTGAAAAATAAACACAGAAATGTGCTGGAATGGCATATTAATGCAAATGTAGTCTTGTAAGAAATTTTACACGCTACTCATCAGGAACATTCATTTGTGTGTAATTATGCATGTTATTCAGTATTTTGATCCAGTAGTACCTGATATTGAGTTTAGTTACATGTGTAGGTCAGGTTTGAAAGGTGATGATAGAATATTTTTTGTAAATTAAAAAAAAAAAAAAAACCCGTCAGACTATTTTTTCCAGTCTAAATTACACAACATTTGGGTTGTTCTGTTTGTTTTTACACAATAAGACACTGCATCCTTTACATTTCTTTTTAATAGCCCATAATTACATTCAAATCATTATTATGATTATAGAATTTATACTTAATAAAATCATTGATACCACCTGACTCGGCAAACACTTTCAGTTTACAGAAAAAAAGTAGCCATATTATTGTCCTTGTACTATTCTATGAATTGTCACATCTACTCTGGATTATAATTTTCATTGTATATTCACAAAAGCAAGATCAACACATTTAATACCAGGAATAGCATAATTCTCATTTTGAGTAGGATCTCTCTATCATCACTTCTTCACATTCATCTTCAGAAACTAACTGTTTTGTGGTTGAGGTCTATACTTTTTCTTACATAAAGTATGCATTGATTCTTTTAGTTTGTTAAGTTGTCAATCGGTTTCCTCTATAAAAAAATATCCAACTTAGGCAACTATTGTAGTTTATGTAATTTTGGAGCTTCATTCTGACAATAGCTAATTACCAGGATGATATAAATTTTGAATTTTTCCAATTTCACAGATAAATGTACATGTATAAGTAGTTTAGAACATGCAGTGTGAATCTTAATACTTTTCTCTTACTGCAATATAGCCGTCCTAACAACATTGTCGGAATATCTGGTGCCCTTTTATTCTGTATCTTATGTTACTGTTAAATTTAATATAGGGACCATATCCTTATATGAATATTTGCACTTTGAATCCTGGAAATTCAGTCTTGTCCTATTCTGTTAAACATGTACTTTAATTTTTATCCATTTGAAACTTTTTGTACATGTTTTTTTCATGTTTAAAATTTCTCCACAACTTCTATCATGATTTATGCAGATTAGGACACGAACAGAAAAAAAAACCATGTGCGTCATGCTACATAGCTTTGACTGCTGCATTTTTATTCACAGTCGGCTTGTTTTCTTGTATACACAGGTTATACTGCACTAGCAATAAATAGCTTCAGAAGTATGTGCTCACTGAAAAGCCTGAACGACCTGAAACATAAACATTTTTATAATGTTGGGTTGCGGTCCTATTGGCATACAAATAAATAACCCACATCTCATTTTACTCATGTGCATGATGTGAACAAAACAATGATGTACATAGCTATATGCATCTACATGTATGTAAAAACTAACATGATGACTTAATAATTATATATCCAAATTGCAGCCTTAATACATATATTCCGGCCCTGAGAACAATTTAGATTTCGCCTGCATGGTTAACATTGTAATGTAAACTGAATTGGTTAATTTAAATTTTAATTCACTTTTACTCATCGATAAATAATGAATTTCAATCATGACAATAATTACGAGAGTAATATTATAGTATCATGCATGGCAATACATAGTCCCCTCTTGGTAAAAATTTCATTATACTGGAACCAAATTTAATACTTACATTGTAATCTTAAATTTCAAGTTGGCATGATGTAATTTTATAAATGTCAAGTCAATATCTACAAGGATAATAAAAAAAGGTGTGGAAACTGATTATATGACATTTTTGAGTGAATCAGACCGGAATAAGATTTGTACTTGATCTGTAAGTTAATCTGTCATTATAAAACTACATAGATGTACTTGTACCAATTATACAAAAAAGTGGGAACCTGATTATCTGGGTGAATTTGATAAGAGCTTGACATATGATACATTGTAGATGATACATGTACTACACCTGTTATTGTAATCTGTATGTTGATAATACATACAAAGGATATATATCAGCAATGATTTGATTAGGTTGTCATTAGGTTGATGACTTTAATACCCCTTTTACTTATTTTATGTATTTGATTGTAACTTACTTGTGCCTTTTTTATACAAAAAAATCTTGAAACATTATTGGTCCAAAATTATACTGAAATGTAATGCCTAATATTGGGTTTTAGTACGTCTTACTTGTATGTTTGCAACGTAAGAAGCATATGAACAGCTTCGCCATGAGCGTATGTTGCTGTTTCAAAAATGAAAGTTCAATAGTTAAATTTTTAAAATTAATCTCAATGCCAAATTAGAAAGACAGATGGACTTACAGACAAAGTTATACCATAATAAGTCCTAGAAGTAAAATTCCATTCATGATATTAATATTCATGCAAATACATGATGGTATACATTTGTATGTATTTGTCATAGGCGGATTTAAGGGAAGGGGGTGCAGTGGCGGATCAAGGGGGAGGGTTCTTGGGTTTGGACGGTTTTTTGGACGATCAATGCATTTGAATGTGGACATATGGTTGAACCCTCCTTTTATTCTGTGTTTGGCAACCCCCCCCCCCTTTAAAAAAATGGCTGGATCCGCCTCTCGGATGATTATAACTATAGGGAATCACTGAAGCATGACTGGAGCGATTCCCTTAGGTCAGTCAGTGGGCCCCCTTATGAAAAGTCCTGGATCCGCCACTGGCATGGACTTTCTTTACCAATAAAGTATAGACTGTCCCTTGTGATTGTTATCCAAGAAACCCTCCCAACCTCCCAGGGAGATATTTTCTTAATTTGGTTTGTCAGAGACTCTTGGCTTGGAATCCAGTAGTCTTATAACATATGACTTCGCATTCTTATTCTATTTTTTTAACGTTTTTATACTGATATCTTAATTTTGTATTTTTTTTAATTACCAGGTGGCACATTGGTAGTAATTTTTTGTTATTTGAATAGTAAATAGAAATAGTAAATAAAGCCCTCGAGGTCATATGTTATAGAACTAGGAATCTGGAACTGTAAAAGGATTATATAATTACAGTTGCGGTTAAATGTTTTTAATACTATATACATTTCATCACAGGCTCCGGCCCATAGCCAGAAATTTCCAAGGGAGGGGGGGGGGGGTACATGGACTTGTGATAGGAGGAGGGGTACGGTGACTTTTGTACAAATCCCTTGACCACCCTGGCTATGATTGGTATGTATTGGCAGACCCTTCTTTAGTTCTTTATATTAGATATGCACAGTGATTCATTTGTTATATATTTTATATATTGTTATTTACCTGCTGTACATGCTGTTTGCGTCTGATTAGTTGTCTACACGGAAGTCCAAGACCTGCTTTAAACTTGACGTTCGTTGTGGTCATAATAGCAACAGCAAACTAAATTCCTTCTCTTTCTTAGCCTCATAATCTCTCGGTGTCAGCTCTAGCCTCTACGTTTCTGTAATATCTCATAATCTGACACTCAGTCTGTCAGTGACAGGACATTGTCGGTAATGAAGCACTGAGCTGATAAAATGTGAGAAAACTCCAGACTTTTCTTTACATATTGCAACATTGACATCAATAAAAAGTTAGATGTATCTTTATGCCACTCAACGAGCTTATTTTATGTAAGGTCGTACGAACATAAAAAAAGCTTATTTGCTAGTTTCATGGAAGTCTGCATCTGAACAGTTACTTTTTTGTAGTAGTGTGGAGAACATTCAATGGGAAATAACTCATGATAACAATTACTCAGTGAAAGTTACAATATCTTATTTATTCAGATGTTATACATTTGCAAACTATCTTATATTAATACAAAATTTGAAAAAATCAAAATGGAATATTTGAAATGATAATAACATCATATTCTGTTCAAATTTTGTATGGTTTTCTGTGAGACAAGCTCTAAAAATTAAGGATGTTTTTTGCTCGGTGATACAGAGTATCGATAACCAAAATGATACTCGATTTTTGGTTTCCTGTTACAATAATATTGCTTTTTTAAGTTTTGACTTAAATAATGTATTGAAAGCACCTTCCGGGTCAAAATTAATAAAAAGTAGAATACGACCCGAATGTTTGCTTTTAACTGTCATTTATAATTCTTCAAAACAGAGTTACAAGGCTGGCACTTTTAGCTTATCGTACTTATTGCCCGACCTCTGCAATTTCATAGCATACTAGTATATCTACACTAATTGTTAATGTCAGTGTCATTTTGGTCTTTTGTGGATAGTTGTCTCATTGGCAATCATACCACATCTTCTATTTTATATTAGCTATATTGACTTGGATAACCTTTATCTTATAAGACACCGTTTATCCCTATTATTCACATTTATTTTACCAAACTTTTTAACATGTGAATTATGTGTTCATTTTAATACTACAAGACCATTCTACGTAAGGGACCGGTCAAAATTTATCGTCACATAGGACCGGTGCAAAAAATAAAAACATTTAATAAAAGTTACAACCCTATGGCTTTCTGACTGAAAAAAAAAGGATGTCCTATGCCAACTTAGTAATAAAAAAGTTGGTGTCCTATCCTACTTTTCCAATATATTGTAAATGAAAGTATACTTTTAAAATAGAGGCATTTAACATATGTTGTCTTTATAATATGATCAAAAGCAACAGTTTCATATAAAAAAGAAGATGTGGTATGATTGCCATTGAGACAAATATCCACAAAAGACCAAAACGACACAAACATTAACAACTATAGGTCACCGTACGGCCTTCAACAATGAGCAAAGCCCATACCGCATAGTCATGTTTTATTTGTTAATTCACATATAATTACAGGCATGGCATTATCATAAACTATACTATGAATAAAGCATTGACAAAAACAAAGACATTGCATAATGCAATCAAACCACACATAGGTGTTTGTTAGACTGAAAAATTACTGAAGCTGCATGTATCTTATATAAAATGTTATCAATACCTTTAAATATTAATTATAAAAACAAGCTCCAGGAGAAACATGAAACTGAATAGCATTTGGTTTAAATCTCTATATTTATTTTAACCTAAAGACCATTTGGTTGCCTTGTAATGTGTTTTTTTTTTATTACGAACGGTAATAATTGCTTTAACTTTTTCCAATTTACAGAAAATGTACCTGATGTGACCCCCGAATGATTTTTGCTACTTTGTTGGTTGATGTAATGTACATGATGTACATGATGTATGTTTGTTGCACTTCACCATATAAGTGAAATTAAATTTTACAGCAAAACAACAAAAAACTAAAAGACATTGGATTCAGTAAGCTTGATATATATCTAAGACAGCTGCATAGTTTGATGAAAATCTAAGTTGATTTGAAAAAGTTATTACAAAAATTAAAGTGTACTATCTCTATTTTGTCCGAATTGCAAATCCTACCTCTTTTACCAAGATAACTTTAATTCTTAAATTTTGCAGCAATACAACAAAAAACTAAATGCAATGAGATTCAGTAAGCTTGATATATATATTTAAGATAGCGGCATAGTTTGATTAAAATCCAAGTTGATTTGAAAAAGTTATTAAAAAAATTAAAGTGTACTATCTCTGTTTTGTCCGAATTGCAAATCCTAGCTTTTTTTTTTTACCAAGATTACTTTTAATAATTCTTGAATTTTACAGCAATACAAAAAAAAAACCTAAATGAAATGGTTTTAAGTAAGCTTGATATATCTAAGATAGCTGCATAGTTTGATGAAAATCCAAGTTGATTTGAAAAAGTTAAAAAAAAAAAAAAATAAAGATGCCTATCAGAATTTTTATATAATAATTTTTATTTTTACATATAGATATTATACCCGGTTATTTCAAGATTTGTTAAAAATGTTAATAAAAAAGTAATCGTTTGAAAAAAAAAACTTGTGTCCTATGGATATTATCTGTGATAAAAGTGATGTCCCAACAAAAGTTATTCCGGAAAAAGTATCCGTCCTACCGCACTTTGCACCGGACCTATGTGTAGATAAATTTTGACTGTCCCTAATACTGTTAATAAGCATCTGGTAACCCTCACTTTGAATCAAAATTGTTATATTTGAATTAATATGTGAAATGAGGTGTATCTGCAGGTAATATACAATGTCATTCATAGCTATACAATCGATCTAATATTATTTCTAATCCATCGTTTTCAAGGTAATTAAAAATAAAACTTAATGTGCACTTTGCATTTGGTTGATTTTTTTATTTGTATTTTGTTTGTCCAGTTATCATGAAAATGATATCATGCCCAAAGGACTACCTTTACTTAAATTGGATATATAGAACTATATTAATATCTTTATTATCAATGTCAACCATAACTAACATAGTTTGTTTGCGTTTTTTACTTTTATAACACAAAAAAGTAAATATATTGTCATTAATTATGTCATGTACATACATCATGTAATTAAACATAAATTAACGAAAAAAAGACTGTCGAATATCTTAATATCTTTTTTACTCCTTATTACTTGTTGTATGGTGGTTTACAAATGTGACCGCCGCCAATTTTTGTAAACGTTTTGAGTGTTTAAAAGTAGGAATGATAAATATAGAATGTCTGGTAATTTGCGGACAAATGCTACAGATTCTTGTTGAATATCAGACAATTTAATCATTCTTGATAAAGTAAAATGTTGGATTTATATTTTCCAATTTGATTGTTCAACTATCAGTAATTATCTTCGATGGAGTTACTTTTTTTATTGTGATCTGACTTCTCACAAAACATATTTCACTGATTCAATTAACTTTATACCTGAGATCACCCCTAGTTTTTGGTTGGGTTCGTGTTGCTTATTCTTTAGTTTTCTATGTTGTGGCATGTGTACTATTGTTTGTCTATTTTTTTTTTAATTTTTAGCCAAGGCGTTGTCAGTTTATTTTCGATTCATGAGTTTCCCTCTGGTATCTTGCGTCCCTCTTTTATCAATATCGATCATTCTTAAGTTTTTCTTTTTTTTTCTTTTTTGGTTTAATGCTATGAGTTGACATAATTGTTAATGGTTTCGAAATTTGATATAATGAGTGTTTGCCAGTTTTGTAAATTTCCTTTATTATATTATTATTTTTTTAGATGATTTAAATTGTGTTTCAATATTCAAATTATACATTGAGATTCATCCTATTCAATATAAATACCTACGCTTATAACAGTATTTTTGCTGGCATATTTTAACTTTTTTCGGTCATTGTTTTTTTCTCAAAATTATATACATTTAGCAAGAACGAGAAAGCAAGAAATCTGTTTTTAAAAGTAATATACCAAAGATACTGAATTTCAAGAACACTTTGAAACGAAAAGTTCCATATCAAATGGCAAAATCAAAAGCTCAAATACATCAAAGGAATGGATAACAATTGTAATATTACTGACTTGGTACAGGCATATTATTATTTAGACACTGGTTTCATAGTATACACGGACAAACAGAAAACAGGACTTCATTAATAACTGGCGTATTTATGAATGCAAAAGGAAAGAAATAATGCATCAGCTAATATGATGAATACGATGAAAAGTGTACAGATACATTAAAAGATGTAGCGATCAATTCTGGATGTATACACCTTTTCCTTAACTTTTTCGAGAGAATATATTTCACTGGATAAGTAAAAATACGAAAACTGTACCTTTAAGATAGTGGTTAATCTACTTCCAGATTTTTCAGGAACAATTTTTATATATGTAGGCGTGCCTGTATGTTCCATTTCAATAACATTAATATATATATATAACTGGTTAACTTCACACAGTCACTCTTTATTGTATAACGTATGTGAATGAATCGAAAAATTGCAAATACAGATATCCTCTGCGCAATTCAAAATTTTCATTCAATGAATCGCTTGATAACATATATGGACTACAATCATTAAATGGTTGATTGCTTTATTTAAAATATCAACATATCTTACTTGTTTACCTAGCTTTGTTCCTTGGTCAACCAATGCAATATAAGTTATTGTGAACTAAAAATACTTTATAATTAGCAATATATTCGATTATGTTTTAAAAGGCAACTACTTTGTCCTTACACTTCTGAAAAACTGACTCTGAATAACTTTTGAATTGTTTGACTACACATTCTTTAAGTGTTGCTTGTTATAAAGGAATGAAGTTACAATTGTTCTTGAATTCATATCGAAAAGACAGTTATCAACCAATTATAAATTGTGCATACAGAAAAAAATCAAAGATAATCATATCTTTTTATTTTAAGATCCACGATTTTGCTTCGCTCTCACTCCATATGAAATGTACTGACCCCATATTTATCGTGTTAGGACACGCCGGAACAGTGTTATAAGTTCTTTTTTTTAGTATATTTTGTCGCTTTGTCTTTTATGTCCTTTCATTTCTTCTTGTTATGTACAGTAGCCTTTATTTCCAACACTGCATATATGTGTCATTTCTTCTTTATGTTATGTACAAGAGCTTTTATGTCCAACACTGCATCTATGTGTCATTTCTTCTTTATGTTATGTACCATGTGTACATGATAGATATAGGAAGATATCGTGTGAGTGCCAATGAGCCTTTATTTCCAAAACTGCATATATGTGTCATTTCTTCTTTATGTTATGTACAAGAGCCTTTATATTCAACGCTGCATCTATGTGTCATTTCTTCTTTATGTTATGACAGGAGCCTTTATGTCCAACACTGTACCTATGTGTCATTTTTTTCTTTTTGTTATGTACAGGAACCTTCATGTCCAACACTGCACCTATGTGTTATGTCAAATTAATTCATTGTTTGGTCAATCAATTGTAAGTTATTTCATTGCTAAAATTTGTGTGCAAAAGGCGTTACAATATGCTGTAACTACTAAATATGCTGTGAATACCTCTAAACTTTATGATAAACCACCTTAACATTATTTCATACATTCCTATATAATGTGTTTATTATTCCCTTATGTAAGTCTGTTGGTAATTGCGATCTGTCACACATGTTTAGTTATGCCGAATCGACTCAAAGTTTTGTTTTGAGATACCTCCGTTAATGATGGTATAGTCTAACGGATTTATGTTGTGTTTTTACATAATTTATCTCAAGTGAGACACATGATACATCATAGGATAGTTTATATGCGTTTTGCCGAACAGTTAGTACTCTCTGTTGGCATTCATAACGTTATGTGCATATGCCTTCTTTTTTAATAGGGCGTTATACAACCATGCTTTTATATGTTGTTCACTCAACTTGTTGAAAATTTAAACAATTACAAATATACAGACACGATCCTGGAGGTGTGTCTTTGAGTGGTGTGCCTAGATTAGCCAAATTTATAAAACAAAAAATGTGAAAACTGTATAGGAACATTTTTTCAAAAAAAATTCGTTAAATTTGCGGATTTATGAAGAAAACAAAAACGTATTAATGATTGGTATTTCAATTTTTATCTTCAACGGAGTGATATTTGCATCATAAATCGAACACGAATAAATAACTGTTCATTCGAAGTGAAATACACAGATTAAAACACAACGCATCAATGATACAATTGTACATCTTTCATACTAAGGACTATGACTGTAGACAAGGAAAATCATATGACGATAACTTTTGATCAGATAGAACACGCTTAGACATACAGGTACCTATGACAGACGTAGGTGCATACAACTAGTAATGTAACCTACAGTCACCAATAATATGATGTGGTGTTGATAAAATGTGTATGTCTTTCAGGCATCAATGATAGGCTATAATAATGTAAACAAAATTATATTCGCTAGCGATTTATTTTCGCGACTTAAGAGGATAGAAAAAAATATAAAGAATAAAAATCGTCGCGAATAATTATTATATATACCACGCTTTTTATGAGTCAACATATTTAAACGACGAATCCACAGGATAAATTCGTTAAAACATGTTCATGAGTAAGGCGTTGTTTGGTGTATAGGTTTTGTAACATAATTTAAAAGTGTCCTGGTGATTTGTATCCAATAAAAAAACTAGTGGTATTGTCGTTCGAGTCCCCTCCTTAGCAAGTGCACGAGCAAATTTGTTTAGCCAATTTATCGAAAATCAACTGTTTCCTTCGGGAATCCTTGTCCTCGTACATTCACTTAACTGTCAGTCACTTGGAGTCGTAACAAAGAGGCGGAGTTTTAATCATGGTTTAACATAAAAAAATATCAGATTATACCAAAGTCCAAGCTCCACCTACCTACACAAAATTGCAAGTATAAAGGACATTACGATTCTATTTAATGGAATAATTTTTAAACTAGACCATGGTTTTTCAGAAACCGAACTATTAAGCAGATTATCAAGTAAAAACTTCTAAGGAAAAATGCCGTATTATGGTACAAGAATGTAAAACGTTTTTCCTTTTTTCTAAACTACATCAAGTAAATTTGACATTCACGAAATTTAAATAAAGACTTGAGCCAGAAAAGGGTAAATGCGAAATAGTGTATACGCGAAAATAGTTTGATTTACAGTATATATAATGGTGTGGTAAACTCCAGAAATGTCGGCGGCCTCTTTTACGAGAAAGCCTGTCCTCCTTCACACCCTGACGAACAAGGACAGCGCATGTTTCTATGAACTGTCTGACATTTTTTCAGAAATATAATATCACAAGGGAACTCCCAAGCTTGTATGTCTGATGGCTTATTTCGACTCACCGTCTGGAATTCTTTCTACCATTGAAAAACTACCCTATGGAGTTCAGAAAAATTTTGAAATAAAACAATGTCTGTTACAATTGTTGCGATACCACCACTTACAAATTAAACTTAAACTTCAAATAGACCATTTCGTACAAAATACGATACAAAGTTGAGTTAATATCGAACTATAATTCAACAATAAAATAAGGTAAAATAAAATGAATTAAATTCAGATAGATTTAAGATTTGTTTTCCATAGCTGCAAAAGATGTGTTAAATGTCTGATTATTTTTTTTACATGTATAGAAATCAAAATGGTTAATACGGCAATATTTATAATTTTACAAGAAAAAAATGTAGCCCCCCAAAAAAAGCTCAGAATAAAGGTGTGAAATAAGCCCTCAAGAAAATATAAAGCAGTTTTATATGGGGATAAGTTTAATTGACAAGTGTGTGTATTAGGAGTTCCGCGCTAGGCATAGAGTATATCATGTATATTCAGCGTTATAATGAAGTGATGTGATTCGTAAAACTACGGGTATTGAAAACAGTTGTGTATGCATGAGTAATTTCACACCTAACTAATTTAATAAAAAATAATTAAATTTGTTATTTAGATAATATTAAAAATTGTCAACTGTTAATTCAGTTGTAAAGAAACATTTGGTTACAAATAAATTGGGTAACGTTTTTCGATTTTTCTGTAAGTAGTTATCTTTTATCTAGTAAAATTGCAGGTATCTAGTGCTGGTTCGGAACTTCCGATTTTTGTTGTTCGAAGAGACAAGGGCGAGGAAATGTTAAAAACATATATAAATTCAGCACATTCACTAAATAACCATGATAACCGAGGAATACAAAAATGTGTTCAGCGGCAAATATTTCAAAATATTATTTTTTTTAAATCAATATATTTCTAAAATTAATGTATTAAATGGGAGTGATAGTTGTTTCTCTTTGTCACAACCTTATATTTAACACGGTAAAATTGTTTTACAAATAATTTAACCAATATCCCTGACTGTCAGACATTTTGTATCCGTGACTTTTAAGTGTACATGAAGATCAATGTTTGGAAGTTGCTACGCTTATAAATTATCTATGACTAAACAATGGTTGTAGCTATCATATTTTAACTGTTACAACTTTTTCTGCGTTTAGATAGTTTATTTACGTCTGTTTCAACGTTTTCCGTGTTGGGACAGTAATAAAATAACTGTTACAACTTTCAAATGGTTGCATCAGTTTTATTACGACTGTGACAACCCTTAAGGCGTTGTTGAATCAGTTTATTTATGATTGTTGCAACGTTTTTCGAGTTAGGACAGTTGTAAATCAACTGTTACAACTTTGAAATAGTTTTATCAGTCCTATAATGACTGTGACAGTTATTTCTTGCGTTGTTGCAGTCGATTTATGTTGTAGACAAACACTTTTAAAGCTGGGACAGTTAAAACATAACTGCAGCAGTGAAATTTTACAACTGTTCCAACTTTAACAGACATTATCAGTCTTAGAACGACTGTTACTGGTATGGACAGACGTTTTTTCGTCCAGTAGTGAAAGGTCGACGTAAAAGATAAACCGGGAAACTATACCTTTTAAACAGGCTCCGATTAAGCAATCACTTCCAGAAAACAAGAAAGAGGTATCGTTATGAATTCAAAAAACGGTAATGACCTGTTGTTACTTATATTTTCAATAATAGGGACGAAATTCCTTCTCCTAAAGTCACAATGCTATACCCGTTTTAAAAAGATCTAAGAGGAAGCATTCCAACATATAATAGAGGAACATTGATAAATTCTTTTCCTAATTGGCAGACATCTTATAGAGGCACACCATGGCCATAGCCGGTGCAAAGGACCACCCATAACCCAATATGCACAACAGTTGAAATTGAGTTGGATAGTGACAAGCGGGACTTGCATTCAAAAAGACCACATACCTTATAAATTAAACGCCCAATATATCAATATTTTACAAAAAAGGACAACCGTCAACATTTCAATCATGCGGGAACAAGTTTGACATTCGGAAAAGAGGTTGAATTTAGCCTTAAGCTCGGTTCATTTTTCGGCTAATTAGTGCGGCCTCTTGTTCTAGTTGCACTTTTTTTGTGTGCGGAACCCTTGTTACTCTCATGAAGGACAATCAGCAAACATACGAAAACTTAAAGCTTGGCAAGGTTGCCTCTAATTGTGCGGAAGTTAGGTTCTAGACTTTGATGTCGACAGCCAACCCCTGCATCGCAGTCTTGGACTCAGCTACCGTGTATGGGCTGTACAGCCAGTCAAGGTCGTTAAAAACTTCCATTTCTTTTACTTAGCTGGAACTTAAAAAAATGACAACGTCTTATTTCAATGGTCATTAGCACATAAACCGATCACTCGAAGAGGGATTTTATCAACCATAAACTAAAAGTAATACCCACACAACACAATGCAAATATAAATAAAGTCCGAGTCAGCCTTTTCTCGCCATATTTTAAATCTCAAATATTAGGAAAAGGAGGTTCATTGCAAATCAATATTTTTTAGCTTATTTATATCTTTAACGAATGCTCTACCAGCTGATAGTATCATAGAAGAATTTTAGTAGAAGTTTGAATTCTTGATTTATTAATGTTCACCTAACCTGACCTACAGTAAGTATTAGAAACCTACGATTGGGACCAACCTCTCTCTAATGAGACAGAAATTGAAAGGAAATCTTGTAGAGATACTCTCATTGCTATTTAAACATTGCGCATTCCACATACCTACATGTATGCGTCGTATTTCAACCAAAACGTCACAAAGGAATTACATGTCTTATCTGAGGCGTCAGAAATAGCTATTGGAGATCTACGCACGATCAACAATAGTGATGAACCAAACGTTTGGTTCATTCTCGGGAAAAATAAAGTCGCACATAAAAGTTATTATACTATGCCAAGACTTTAGCTATTCTTTTGCCGTATTAGCAGTTGTGGTCACACAAACCATCGTGGATAATTTTCATTACATATAAACACAGTGCAAATCTATACTGACAATAAAGTGGTCTCAGCTTACACCAGTAACGAAACAAGAATATTCTTGATCATTGTTGCTAATAGAGTAGAAAAGATAAGAAATTTCGGGAACAATATCCATAATAGCGCAACAAATTCATAGCAGTGAGTTGTTATTGGGTCCGCGACAACTTCTTTCCTCCGAACCGAAGATTTCCGAGAAAATATATCATTTGATATATCTAAAAGGAGATTGAGAAATCCGTGCAACTGATAATATTGCAATGACATTTGTCACACTTGAGCGTAAAGGTATCGGAACTGATATAATAAAACGATTCACTAACTGAACATCAATTGTTCAAGTGATAGTCTTTTGGAATGATTCTCCCAGTTACACGTGTAAAACAGTCAGAATCAGTGACCTTTTCGAATGCCGAAAACTTCATTTTCATGTTTGCATAACAAGAAGTTTAAGACGTAGAATTATAAAATATTCACGGTAAGGAACAAATTTATCAACCAAGCCCGATAGCCATTCGGAATCAGCTTTTAGCGCCAAAGGTCTACTACGCATAGTAGAGGTTTCCAGATTTGCTACCGTACCAACCGTAGTACGAACTGGGAGCCGTCATTGAACTTTTAAAATTAATCCATGTATGCCCTAAATGTCAATGTACTTTTTATGCATCATGAACATAAATATTTGGATGATATTTAGCTACAATAAGGGACCGTTCAATATTTATCAGATAGATGGGCCGGTGCAAAATGGGGCGGGGCAAGCACTTTTTTGTGGAAATATTTGGATGGGCGAGAACTTTTTTTAATATATATAGTGGATGGGCTAGAACTTATTTTATTTGAAAAAAATTTGCTTTCAATTTTATGAGTGTGGAGGAAATTCCTTTTGCAGGCACAAAAAACATAAGGGACATGGTTTCAGTTAAGGCCAAATCCAGATAGTCATCTTTAAATTTTTTTATAACTTTTTCAAATCAACATGGATTTTCATAAAACTCTACAATTATTTCATTTATATATTGATCTTACAGAATACCAGGTTGTTTGGTAGTTTGGTTTATTGCTGTCATTCTATGGATTTAATAAAAAGGTTAAAAAAAGCTTAAATTTCCAGTTTAGGCCAAATCATTGGATAGTCATCAGGCCCGTAGCCAGGAATTTCCAAAAGGGGGTTGTTGGACTCATGAACTCGACTTTAACAGTCACGATTTGAACAAAACTTTGACTTTAACAGTGCTTATTTGATTTCAAGGGGGGGGGGGGGGGTCGTCCGAACCCCCCTGGCTACGGGTATGGTCATCTTTAAACTTTTTTATAACTTTTTCAAATCAATTTAGATCTTCATAGAACTCTAAAGCTATCTCATTTATATATTAATCTTACAGAATGCCAGGTTGTTTGGTGTTTTACTGTCAAATGTTCGAATTTAATTAATAGGTGAAAAGGGTGCATCAAAGTAAAAAATATGTCTGCCTAAATTGCTTAAAAAGACCATAATTTCTTTTTTGAAAGATTAGATAAAGGGACATTGGTATTTGAACTATATTTAACATGCTGTGTTATCAAGACAATAATTAGTAATTCAGCATAAAATATTTTTACTTGTCCAAGAGTTATTGTCCCTTAGTTTAAATTATTTCCTTTATTTTAAATCAATATTGTATCTGAGCCTGCAAATATAAAATCAAATATATACATGTATATTCATGCTGGTTTTAAAAATAATAAAATGTATGGTTCTGATACACACTTAAATATTTATATATAAATGGAATTAACTAGCACATTTTGAATTTTGTATTTACATCAAAGTTTATTCTTTGATTTCAAGACATAAACCTGCAAAGTTTCAAATAGAAAAAGAACTTTAATATTTTTTGATTGTTTTAAGCTTTAGAGGGGCAAGGACTTTTTTTTATAGATTTTTTTAGATGGGCGAGGACTTTTTTTCAGAATTTAAAAGGATGGGCATTAACTTTTTTAATGAATCAATATTAAGAATGCACCGGCCCATCCATCTGATAAATATTGAACGGTCCCTAAGGTATGACTTTTATGTCGATATGTTACCTACTCATAACAAACGATATTGTGTGTACTCGATATGCTTTCAACAAACCGTTGCTAGTAACCGTTGCAACGAAGGGTTTGTAATTGTGATTTATTTCCCCTGAATTCCATAGGCAGAAATAAGCTATCAATATAGCACCTTCATAATTTATCTAATGTCTGGCTGTGCTATTAATTTAACAGTATAACATGGAAAAGTTGGCATTTTTGGGGGCAAGTTTTAAGAACAGACAATAAATTAAGAGCTATTTTAACATTCGTAATTGACCTTTTTCAAAAAGTTTAATGTAAAAGATAAATAAAAAACCTGTTCCATATTTTGTTATTGTTCAAAATTTTAGGAAGTGGATGCAAGTTATTGTACAGTGTATTCATAAATACTACTGAGCAGTATAAGTATAACAATAAACAGTACTGGTGATGAATTGACTTGTTTTAATTAAATGATTAGAAGGAATACTGTGCATTCTTTCAAATAATTTCTATTTGTAGGTTATTCTAGTTGTTAAAATTCATTATCTAAAATACCATTCTTCAAAAATCATCATTCAGACGTATGAGAAATTTTATCAAAAGTTATAAGACAAATAAAAAATACACACATAAAATATTGAAAGAACACAGTGTCAATACAATTGTAATATTTTAGCCATGATAACAGTGGCAAATCTAGAATTTTTAATAAGTTGGGGACCACTATCTGCCTATGAGGGGACCGGCTCAGTCATGTTTCAGTGATTCGCAATATATTTAATCAATTTTGGTCCAGAAAAGAGACCATGCCCTCTCCCCCTTAAACTCGCCTCTGTATTAGTATATGACAAGTATTCCGGTCAATTAAATTAGATTATTCAAGTAATGTGGGTTTTT
Source organism: Mytilus galloprovincialis (assembly GCA_037788925.1). Taxonomy (NCBI): domain Eukaryota; kingdom Metazoa; phylum Mollusca; class Bivalvia; order Mytilida; family Mytilidae; genus Mytilus; species Mytilus galloprovincialis. The sequence goes on from CM075341.1 coordinate 63,627,376, forward strand.
TTCATTGCCAACTGAATAGTATATACTGATTTGTTCACTTTACTTTCCAGAATGCATTTCTAGAAAAAAAATCGAAGAATTCTTTTTTTTCACTCAAAATGAAAACTCACTTCCACATCCTCTCAAAAATAAATTATCTTGCTGCAATGATCAAAATAAATAACTTTTATAATAAAAGTAAAATAGTTCAAAATCATGCAAGAACTTAATTATAATACGAAAACTACGCAATTTTGACACGTTTGCAAATATAAACTACCCTTGGTTTTCCCGTTTGAATGGTTTTACACTAGTAATTTTGGGGCCCTTTATAGCTTGTTGTTCGGTGTGAGCCAAGGCTCCGTGTTGAAGGCCGTACTTTAACCTATAATGGTTTAATTTTTAAATTGTTATTTGGATGGAGAGTTGTCTCATTGGCACCCACACCACATCTTCCTATATCTATATACGCCAGTATCACGTGTTTTAGAAATTAGTTTATAGTTATTATATTTATTCATAGGTCTGTATGAAAACAATCTTTTTACTATAAATAAACGAACCAAAACAAAAAATAAACAGAAACACAAATCTGTATTTAGAATGTAAAGATCGTGTCAATTTCAACTCAGTTAGTTTAAGGTCTGTTTGATTCATCCACTTGTGCATAACAAAGTTATTCCATGAAGAACCATAAACAAAGTGTCCTTGAAACATTAAAATCGCTATCAAATAAATCATGAAGCTAGTTTTTTGGTGTTACGGAAATCATTTTTTTTAAATTCATCATGATGAATCAGATAATTTCATGCGTTAAATGATACCTCCAAAACAGCACCAACGGTTGTGTTACGTACCAACCGTACCTAATACGTAGCAAATCTGGAAACCTCTATTAGGCCGTATAGTCAAATCTGAATTGAACCTTCGAGAAAAGCAACCATTTATCCAACCCGGATGCCATCATGTAGAGAAATTATTAGTCCGACACTTCACAAACGAAACCATTCGATCCAAAGGATTCCGTATCGTCGAAGCAAAACGCTTGATCTCTTTCATAATTCACAAACGTGTGAGATGCCGCACACTAAAAGGTAAACATTGAATTTCAAATCATGTCTGATATCTAGAGGACCGTTAAAAGATTACATGTTAAGATTTTCCGATCTGACCATGGAACACATTGTTTTGGCGAAGTCGATGATTTAGAGATTGACTCAATCAACCTTGGGGGCAAACCCTTCAAGAACTTTCTGTTTAATTCTGGTGCAACTTGGACCTTTAATCCGCTGCATTCGTTTCATTAATGTGGAGCCAGGGAGAGATTGATTGGTATCAACAGGTTAATACTTGATTTAATGTTTTTAAATGCAGCTGGTAGAACACTAACGTAATAACTGCTCAATACGCTAATGACAGAAATTGCAGCAAAAGTGACATCTGGTACCGGTATCAACAAATCTAGAGAATCTGTTGATATTGACTCCGGCTTTTTTATTGACACAGAAGTAGTTTACATTTTCAGCTCAAATCATCTTAGAGAATTCGAAAAACGAGACTTATATCTGGCTAGATGGACACGATTAGAGGCTAAACCAAGTGTTTGTTGGTCTCATTGGAAGGCAGAGTACTAAGACAACTGCGAAAATTGACCGAAGATCGCAAATATATCATCGAAGGTGACGTCATCTGTCTATAGGACAAAACCATTTGCTGTACCCCTTGCCTGTTGGAAATATAGTGAACTAGTTAAAAAGTTCCGAAAATGGAATTACGAGGAATCGGTAATCGAAAAACCACAATCTATACACAACATTCCATGTGTTATATTTAATCAAATAGTGATATCAGATACATTTCAGGCGGGGATTATGCTTCATCACGTTCGCAATTATATTGATTATAATGATCATTGTATTAGATTGTATTTTCATATTTTTCCGTAAATAAATCTAAGCTTAATAACATTAACGGTTCCAATTTTCCTGCAATAGTCGCGCAGTTCGACATTACATGTCTCTTCGGTGGTGCTTGTTGCAAAAATATTTGAAAGCCAAAGCGTAAATAAAAGATGAAGAGCTATAATCCAAAAGGTCCAAAAGATATAGTTAAATCCATAAAAAGGGTTAGAGTTTTGCCTGAGGGAGATATATTCCTTAATTTATAATAATTGCTTACATTGTGTAACACCTACTGTATGTACACTATCGATTGCCATTTAAATAGAGACTTTTTGAATTTTCCTGGGAGTTCAGTATTTTTTATATCTGACCTTTCCTTTTCTATCCTCGCCGTTTGATTGCAAATGGATGCCACGACAACATTTATTTTGGGCATATTGTAATAAATCGCCGTCCAGTTCGTTTCAAATTGATTATAAGCTGTTTTAATATAGATTCTGTGAATTCTGTTAACTTGCATTACGCATTTATTAAATTGCAATTATTTCTTTCTTTAAGGTTCCACTAAAGTCAAAATATAGGACACTTCATAAACATCTAAACTTTGCCTGTATTTTTCAACCTATAAGGATTAAAGTCATAACCTATGAGAACGTATGTTCATTTAAACATACTTTACATATACACACTGTATAAATTGTAAATAAACTTGAAATTGTTATGTTGTGGCCAAACCGGTTCTTGGGGTGAACAATAAATTTTCAAAAATCTGCAGGCCTGCAAGACAACTTGATTTGCTTAAAATTGGTATGGACGAATACTATTACATGTAATGCAGGGCAAGCGCATGTTGATTTTTTATAAAATGTATTGATTTTCGAGTTTCAGTTAATTTCATGAATCTAAGTGAACGAATATCGAAGGTACAATACAGAAATTGGACAAATATGCCATTAAAACATATGTATGTGACAAATCAGCATGCGCTTGCCCTGCATTACATGTAACAGTATTCGTCCATGCCAATTTTAAGCAAATTAAGTCGTCTTGCAGGCCTGCAGATTTTTTTGAAAATTTAGTGTTCACCCCAAGATCCGGTTTGGCCACAACAGAACAATTTCAAGTTTATTTACAATTTATACAAAGTGTATATATCATGTATATAAAGTGTGTTTAAATGAACATATGTTCTCATAGTTTATGACTTTATTCATTATAGGTTGAAAAATACATGCAAAGTTTAGATGTTTATTAAGTGCCCTATATGTTGACTTTAGTGGAACCTTAAATTAAACTACAAATTATACTACTGTTTTTTACTCTTTAAATAATATTGCACTTAACGTAGAACTTTATATATTTAATTCGTACATATTATATATCTATTTACCAAACGAGACACACTCTGAAATAACTGCTGTATCCCTTCTGGTAGATTTATTACATATAATCTTCAAACACAACTTTTAATTGTTTTTTAATCATTACAGATCGCGATTCAATCACTTGATTGAACTAGTTGACTCAGGATTTAGTTATAAGTAATGTAGCCACAATCTGTCAAAGATCAAATCAAAAAGCTGCAGATCTACTTACATTTGTATATCAACTAAAGACTTTTTTCTACTGATGAAAATGAAAAAAATATTAAACCATAATTTTATTTAGGCCATTTCAATTAAACGTTTCCACCAAAATCACTTTGACGTATATATTAACCTTGTAGCATCATATTGCCACCATCAATATGTCTTCTAAAAGGTTCCATTCTACCATCAACTAAGTTGCTTAGACCATTTTAGATGTTCGTCAAATGTTTTTTGACAGCTATATGTAAAAATATAAAAACATCAACAGTATTGAAACACTATTCGGTAGTCATATTCGAGTAAGTAACAAACAAATCTTGATAACTTACTTAAATCGAGGTAATAGATCAACTATAAAAGGAAACAACGGAACAGCATAAACACTTTTTTGATAAGATTTGATCAGACCAAATGTAACAAATACTCATTAGAAAACATAAAAGCAAACAGTTTACACTTGATCTTTTATATCTATCTTTGAAAGAGTAGAAGAAAATAACGAAACAAGAAAAAAATACAATTGAGAACTTGACCTTGATCTTTGACCTTGACCTGATTTTCTTAGTTAGGACTTACGGGTCTTAAATATAAAGATTTAAAGGTTATACGGTTAACGGTTTATGAGTTAAAAACATACGGACTAATTTATTTTGTAACGGTAGATATATATATCTCCGAAAAACATCGAATCGCTTCGATCCAAATTAGCCAAACATATCTGAGGATGAAATAAACGATTCAGAAAAAGAATTTGGTCGATATATTTGTTTTGCTACGAAGGAGATGCACACATTTTTTTTCATTTCTTAAGGTAACACGATACCGAATGACAATACGCCATGAGTTATCGTTCCTGACGTTATCGAATAACGTTGACAGTCAATGCAGCGTGGTTTGTGTGACACTTTTAACGGTAACTTTTCCTAGATGCAGGGTGCCGAGAGTTTTGATGCAATACGTAGCGATTATAAGACATAGATTGTTTTATCGTTTTCCGGCAATCATTCTGCTCATTAGGTTATCTTTAAAAAGTATTACTTTACTTGTTAGATATTCTGTTTCTTTGACATTTAAGCATCTGCACGCTTTATCTATGAATGTTCTTGTGCATAACAGATACAATTTAATCACTTTATTTTTATTCTTGGTATAGATATAGAAAGATGTGGTGTGAGAGCCAATGAGACAACGCTCCATCCAAATAACAATTTATGAATTAAAGTAAACCTTGGTTTATTTTTGCAATATGTACTTATTCAAAATTCACGCCGTATCCCCATGAAATTTTGTTTTGAAAGTAGAAATCTAATTTAAAGAAGCTTAGGATGATGTGCTAAAAAACGAGGGATTTTACAACTATTAGTTCGTTTTAAGATGGAGTCTTCAAAAACACCGCTCGGACAAAATTGAAATTTATTTGGAAGAAAATACGGATATAACAGGTGAAAGCACAATACAAGTAGACGTTGAAAATCATACAGAAAATAGTTTGTTTGTATGGAATGTCAAAAAGTGGTTATTTAGCCGAATAACTTTCAAAGTTTCCTGTGTTCCAAGTGTAAACAGTCTCTGAAATTCATTGGTCTGTACCTGAGACTACTATAACACACATATATAGTCTCAGTCTGTACAGAGTACATTTGATATAGTTTGGAAATATTTTAGAATAGAGTGCCAGCTTTGTAATCGTATAAACCAGGTCTACTCACGACAGACAGCAACACCGGAATGAAGCATTAGAAAGTTAACGCAGGCTGAGAAATACATGTGCACTTGATTCGGCAGAAATAAAATAACAAAATTCAGGTTCGTTACAGTCTGAGTAAAGCCAAAATTAACACAGTCACCTGTTAGGGCTCTGAGGGACATATTGCTCATATACTAGGTGTCGGAAAAGGCTCGGAAAGTTTTATTCTTATAACTAGTTTTTAGAACAAGTAAACAAGTATATATAGAAATGTATAGCGTCAGTTAAAGTTTTCCCGACCATCATCGCGAAAGCCCTGCCTCTATTGGAATACCTGCCTATTAGATTTATTATTAACTTGTTCTCGTCCTAAACATGCATGAAATATTTTCCACTGGACGTTAACCAACCTATAATCAAAGCAATCAATCCTACAATTTACACCTATCACTTGGAACTTTAGTTGTTATAATCTAAATCATTGCCTCTTTTTAAAAAAGAAACCAAACGACAAAGTTTAAACGCAGACCGCGAGGAAGAAAAGTTACGCAAAACTAATTATCTACGTTACCGCTTGCTCACTGTTGAAGTGGGGTAACATGAGACTTTATTTGTAAAAGTGCAAGTACAAAAAAAATGTGTACATGTACATGTTATTTGTACAAAAGTTAGCTGATAGAATGATAAATGGAGATATGTGATATGCAATTTATATGATAGCAACAGCTGGGCATTAATGAAACAACATTAACACCAAAGACATCAAGAAAATCGTGACTAATGCTAATTGGAATAGTATCTTTCCACTTCTTATTTTTAGTTTTTTTTTAACGTTGGAAAATTTTGAGTATGTTGTATAATTGTCACAGTAACATTTCAGTCTCTTAGAAAATATTCCAAAATATGCATTGTCACCAAATTACTTATAGAGCACGTCTCATCATACTGTCCGTTCGACCGTTAATCCCGCACTTAGTATATATAGGATTAATTCGGACATTTTTTTTAGGACTAGTGAAGTCGTTTTGCGTCAGCTTTAAAACTATGTACCTGGTGTTACCTTGTACTACACATATTAAAGAGCGCATATCGTCTGGATCTTTTTTTTTTTGTTTCATGACAGGTTGCTGGATTAGACATTTTGATAAAATACAAAGGCACACAGAAAACAGACTCTGGCTTACATCTGATATAGGTTTAATTTCAAGCTGGACCTTTTCGCAGTTGTTTTACTTATATAAAGAATGCAAATCAAGATTCGTTATGTAAATAATTTTTCACAAATGACAGAATGTTGAAATTTGTATAGTTTTGCATACAGTTTGCTAACACGAATAATTCAGTCCCTCCTCGTAATCGATATCTCCTACTCACTTAATGTAGTAAGCGGAATATAACGACTAAATTATTCGGGTTAACAGTTTGCAAGGTTTGTCTGACTTGCTGAGCAAACAAGTAACACACTTACACCACGCAGAGTACACTATACTACATGTATTGTATGTACCAAGTCAAGAATATGACAGCTGTTGATTTCGTCATTTGATAAGGGACTTTTTTCGTTTTGAATTTTTCTTGGAGTTTTGTTATTTTATTTTTTGGATGTGATTTTCTCAGGATCATTATTTTCCTCATAATTTTTACAAATAACAAAATGTTAAAACCTTTTTTGACTGGTGCATCAAACGTGTCTTTCATAAACAACTGTTTTCAAAATTGTATTGTATCGTCCCGAACATGCATGAACTATTTGCCACTGAACGTTAAACATCCATCAAACCGAGCAATTAAATAAATGCTAAATGAATATAGTTTTTAAAAATACTAATTTCTGCATCACGGGATGCATTGATGATACCACCATTGTCTAATATGTTGGAGTTAAAATAAGTAATTCGGATGAATCTCACGTGAAATGTTTCATTTAACTTTCACTTAAACTTAACAAAAATCTGAAGGTATTTTTCATGGTTTTAATCAAATTTTAGAACAAAGCTATTATTTAAATAATTTCATTTCAAATATTTACGTGAATTTAACGTGTACAAAATTCCGGTGATTAATGCATTTATACACAAGTTTCAAGTATATGCTCGTTTGATGTGAAAATCAGAAGAGATTAATATTAATTCATATGAGTGAAATTCCATGTGCAGGACGAAATCAAATTATATTTGATTCAGTAGAATTTTATATTGCATTACTAGGAACTTTACGACAGTCGACATGGCATGCATGGGAAATGAAAATAAAATATACTCATTCAGATCCCGACACATATTTTTTTCTCCATTTCTCTGAGAAGGAATAACGTTATATTCTGTACACCATTACGTCACACGTTTTTGGTCAAATTCTAGGCCTATCGAACAACTTTGAAGCCATTTATTTCAAAAACAAGGATGGTGACATATGATGTTCTATACGGGTATGGATTCAGTATACAAACCTGGATATTATGTTAGTTTTTTGTTTTTCTCCGTATGTAAGAAAATAGCCATCCATTCGAAAATCTAGAAAGGTAAGCCGAAAAAGAAGCATTTCCCCTATATACCTAAGTAAATTTGTCGCCAAAATTGGCGTTTTCCTATGAAAATTACAAAAAAACAAAAATGGTGACCCCCTTTTTTATCACATATTCCGATGTAACTCGATTCAAAGTACACGTATGCCAAAAATTTCGGAAATCGGGAGATATGCCATTCGGTATCGTGTTACCTTAAATTGTCCAGACATAAAATATTTTACAAAAATTCAGACAACGCTCTGATTGGCTTATTCGTTTTTTTTTTATTTTTGTTATCCTTCAAACGACTGGTTCTCAAGGACAAAACCGAAAGTTATGTCTAGCACAGAAGTTTGTTTGTGTGTCCGAACGAGAACTTCTTTAGTTCATTACTTTAGGAATATTCATCAAAAAAAAGTATTTCAATGTTCAGCCCCATTCTACTTTTTAGTTAGCCGTCAGTCGCTACCCTGATATACACTATCTTTTCTGGGTAATTAATACGAATAGCGTTTGACATTTTGAGCCGAACAGATTTATCTTTTGTACATAACTTAGTTTATTGTATGCTGGTCCATATTCTGGCCACCAGTCTTTGCTCCTTTATAATATATTTCACAAACAAAAAACAAATATGAAGCTTAAAATGGAAAAAAAGTAAATACTAAACTCGTTCAAAGGGTATCTACACGTCTAAATCTTCAAAATCGGTTATCTAAAATTACTACCATCGCTAACATTTTAACAATAAAAATCGTGGTTACCCTTCTATTGATAAGTATCATGACTTACATGTCCCCGTCTGTCCACCAAAAATACGGTAAGGTCCACGTTTAATGGTCGCACATTTTGTTTGAATTTTGAAACTGATATAACTTGGAAAAAACAGTATTATTCATTTACTCACATGAAACAAATCGGGGTGTGATATTTAGTACGTAGGTGAAACTGGACGATATTCATTTAAACGCACTCAAGAACATCTGTATCGTTTTAAAAGACCCGATAAATTCAAAAGTATCATTTATCAACACATTAAGAAGCACAATCATCTGATTAAATGTTTATCAGTTCAACCTTAAGAAGTAGTAAATAAGCCAGTCTATCCTCTCGGTCTTAATGATAATATCATGGGAACTGGCAATATATCAAGATGTGATTCCGTTTACATTTTTGATATAGTTTCTAATCATGTTCGTAAAAACCGTTCTCGCGATCTTAAAAGAAAACGCAATCAAAGGAAAGTTAGGACCAATCATACCAATATTTTGGACTTAATTTCTATTTAAAAAAAAACTGCAGACATTATTAACAAAACTCTGTTCATTACCAGTTAATAGGTTAAATAACATTTTGGAGTATTATTTCCAATTGGACAATGTTTTGTTTTGGTTTTTACTGTTGAAATTAGTTGTAATGTTAATTTAGATAATTATTCACCTCAAGCGATGTATTATTGTTGACCATTTGAAATTCTTTTTTGCGAATCCGTCTTCAGTTAAATATGTGATTACTGTTTCGTATTACTACACAGGCCTCAAGTAATTTCAAATAAAAAATAAATGCAAAAAATGTGTTTTTGTGGCTTTCAAAACACAAATAATATACAGAACTAATTGCAGGATTAAGACAATAAATGTGTCTTTAAATATCACCATAACTCGGCTCGAAACAGGTGTAGGTTGCACTGTGTGAATACATCTGTTTCTTTAAACACGCCTCTTTTGGGATGATGTTGAATATTCATAGAAAATTTAATTTTGTTTACATACTGGTTCCCAATTATACTCTTTATGTTCCATCTCACAGAGACATAACTTGGGGATGTTACCAGTTAATAAACATGTCCATATTGTTTACATTGAAATTTGTGGTAACCTTTTATTTGAGGTAGTGTGTAGTTATGAAAATTAGTCTGAGAAGTTCAGGGCATATACGCGTTGAAAATATGCCGCACAACCCTATATTTAGATCTTTGAAAAATTGTGGTGCATATGAACTTTCAATTCTAGGATAAGATTTTTTTTCAAAACTTCATAGTAAAAGTGGCTAAGTTTTAAGCCTCGGTCACAACTTAACGTATAGCCTAACGGATAACTTTTTTTCAACCAGTTCATGTCCAGTATACGTCCGTTCTTATCTGTTAGACTTCCGTCTATATTCGTTGCATGTCCGTTAAGCGTGCGTTTTATCCGTCGACGTTCGTTCTGTCCAATTGAAACTTTTGATCAGGTTCAAAACTTTGAACGGATGTCTAACGGATGAAATATCAGTTGAACGTCCGGTAGGTGTCCGTTTTGTACGATAATCGTCCGTTTCGTTTCCGTATCCGTAACGTCTCCGTTATACATCCGTTGGAGGTCTGGTAGATAAATTCACCTAAGGACTTCTAACGGACGTCTAACGAATAAAACGGATATTGAACGAATGTGAAACGGACTTATACCAGACGTATAATGGATAAAACGGATGATGAAAGGATCTGAAACAGATAAATGTCAATTTAAAGTTTCGCGTAAAAAATTGACAATTAGATATTTTAAGGTTCATGAACGCGTACGGTCCAAATACTCATATGGTCTGAAAATAGACACATATGTTGAAAACTATACTATATGTTGCCCTTTATATGACCTAAGCATGTATTTGTCATTGATTTGGTGCCGTATTTACGCATAACCTACATCTCCAACAGTTTTGTATACATAGACGGTTTTTGTGTATGGAATAATTGTCTGTTTTTATATCGGTTGAGAATAAGCTTCTCTTATTGGATAAAAAGAGGCCACATGCTATTCATTATTCTTCAGTAATGAATTCCATCGGTCATTAATAGAACACGACGGACCAGAAAACCGGTCGTTAACGGACTTTTACATAATAATGACCGATGTGGCCATTATATAGTGTCTGTCTTTTAATAACCGGTATGGCGTTGTTTCTCTGTTAATAACCGATGGGGCGTTGTTTTTTTTTCTTTTAATGACTGGTGGGACGGAGTTTCTCTGTTTAGAAAGACGTCCCTTTAAGAAAACATGTTATTGTTTTCAATATCATATAAGTTCATAAAATTATAGAAATCTTGATTTTGTATTCAGTTGTACTAAACAATTGCACTAAAATGAATGGCAGTATTTATACGACTGATCTTCACTCTTTTCAATAGACATCGTACAACAACTGTTTTCTTTAAACATTTTGAATTTATAAGAATTTTCAAAAACATGGTTCCTCAATGAAATAAACATTATAGTCATTATTGTCCGTAGAATAGTGGTATTGACTGTGACAGCGATAATGACCATTGTTAAAGGCCGGACGGTGACCTATAGTTGTTAATGTTTGTGTCATTTTTGGTCTTTTTGTGGGTAGTTGTCTCATTTGCAATCATACTACATCTTCTTTTTTATATTGCCTTCGGCTTAGTCATTATCACTATCTTAGTCAATACCAATACCCTGCAGGCAGTCCATATATCACGATAATGACCAGTTTTTCAAGAACTATTATGTGAGGGTTTGGATAGGGTCAAATGATTAATGAACAATGCCATTACAAAATGAAGATTAGACAATAACAGGCCAAAAAAAATCAAGATTAGAGAAATGCGTGGTCTAATGTTTTGAAGATTAGAGATAAAAAGGGGTAAAAATTAAATGTTTACAGAATAGCAGACCCCCCATTAAGACCCTCTTGATGTAATTCTTCTCTCAATAATATGCTTGAAGGAAGATGGACCGAGGAGAGATGTACACAGGTACTTGTATTTATGTATATCATATGGAATGTCGACCTTCCCACGGATATACATAGCTGCTGCGCCGATGTTCCTAAATAAAAAAAAAAATATTAAGTTAAAATAAAATAAACCTGCTTCACGTTTTAAACTTTAACTTCCCCTCGGCCTTCCCATTTATTTTCTTCTGTATTATTTTTTTAAGACATGTCGCATCTAAAAAAAAGTATAATTGACCTGCAGCTTATCACCTACCCCTCAGTTTTAGTATATACATTCCACATTAGATTCGATCCCAAAAAAAGTAACTAGAAAAGCATGACATGTTTATTTAAATAGTTACAATAGACTCCATTGACCACGAAACTATAATTCCAAATCAGAATTTATGTTCATTGTGTTCGCTTTAAATTGGAATAATATATCCTTCTTTAAACGTTTTATCGATTACCACTGTGCCTGTCGTGATATAATTATAAATAGATTCCAGAACGCGTACGTGATAGAAAGCCTATTTATTAAATTGTTAAGACGGACGCCGGTTCAGGAAATAAGATGAGTAAAACGTGATTAATACCTTGGATTTGCATTATGTAAGTTGCTTCATATACAAATAATTAAACGAAGAAAGACTCTAAGTGTAGTTCTATTTTATTGAAGATTCTTCTTCGTCTTCTAATATTTGAGGCATCTTGACCAAGAATATAGACCACTGCAGCCATGTGAGAAGGATTATTTCATTTTCGTACAAAAGCTACGATTGAGTTACGACTGGGTATAGCTAAAGTAAGTTACGCTAGGATTTTTGCATTATTTACGATTATCTTAACTTACGACAGCTTTGTGAAACGACTGTAAATCCTACGATTTATTGACGATGGAATTAAGATGACACGTAGACTTACGAAGACTTTGTAAAACGGTGGCAAGGATACAAAATTGATTAATAATAGTTGCATATTTGTAAGTTAGCTTATATTTACTCTTCGCAGTCATTGAAACTCATAGATCTTCTTTGAATATTATTTATGGAGTATTTGTGTCATTTCCATAACCCAAAAGTAAGCCGCAACACCTAAATCTGCTTTTTTGTCACCACGGCATAAACAATATAAGCTAGACAAAAACAAAATTATCCCAAGAAAACTTACAATAGTCTGTTCTATCCTGAATATGTACTATATATCACTAACGGAAAGCTTTTAAATACTTAAAATTATAAAAGAGATGATTTTTCATTGCCTATCGTTAATTATCCAGTTTTAGATGGTGAAGTTCCCTTGTCACCATCTTACGGTGTTGATATATCTCAACTCGTACGATTTGCTCGTGTATGTAACAATGTTTTAGATTTTAACGAGAGAAATTTATGTATTACTGAAAAATTATAACACAAGGTTTTTCGATATCACAAACTAGTCAAAACATTTACTAAATTTTATAATCGATATAAGGACAGCATTCGTAAATATAGCTCAACATGCAGACTTCTTATACGTTGAGGTATTTCACATCCAATTTTTTATGGAAATATTCTTTATAGCGCACAAAAATGTCAGTAATCACCACAGAAACTAACAAAATCTTTAAATAGACTTATTAAGAAGGGATATAGTTACAAAACTGTTAGCATGTCATTAAAGATTGCAAATTTTGGCGTTAATATTGATTCACTTATAGGGTCTTTGCATCGGATCTAAACAACTAAAAAAACAGTTGTTGGCATAACACGGGTTTTGTTCTTCTCATATATGGTATGATGGTATGATACTAAACCCATAACGGGAAGGATTGTGCCTCATATTCATATGATGAAATCATAATCTTTCAATCAGCTTAATTGAAGTCTGGAGCTGGCATGTCGGTTAACTGCTAGTAGTCTGTTGTTATTTATGTCAAATTGGCATTTTGTTTTTATATTCTTTGGTTGCATCTTCTGACATTAGACTCGGAATTCTCTTGAATTGAATGTACGTATTGTTATGCGTTAACTTTTCTACATTGGCTAGAGGTATAGGGGGAGGGTTGAGATCTCATAATCATGTCTAACACCGCCGCATTTTGCGCCTGTATCAAGTCAGGAGCATTTGGTATTTGTTAGTCTCGTATTATTTAATTTTAGTTTCTTGTGTACAATTTGGAAACTAGTATGGCGTTCAATATCATTGAACTAGTATATATTTGTTTAAGGGCCAGCTGTAGGACGCCTCCGGGTGCGGGAATTTCTCGTTACATTGAAGTCCTGTTGGTGACCTTCTGCTGTTGCTTTTTCTATGGTCGGGTTGTTGTCTCTATGATACATTCCCAATTTCCATTCTCAATTTTAAATATTCCAAATTGCTAGAAACCGCAGAATGATTTAGGAAATTTGAGGCCTCATGGGACAAAAAAATAGAAAATGTCATACCCTCCTTGGCCAAAAAACAAAAACAAATAATTAGTAAATGCTATGATTTTTAATTTCTAAGTTATTGATATAGAAAACAATAACTATGCTTAGAAGTAATGCAAAATTCAGATGTTAGCAATCATCTTTATAACATTTTACATGAAACTATATCTCAGACTGGTATCTGCATACATACAACTATTGCAAATATGACTTTGTTTGAACAATCCTAGTATACGTATTAGCTAAATTGTGTCAGATATATAGTTACACATGGTACTGTTGTGACAAGAATTCTAAATTGACCATTTTAGGCAGAAAATGTGTTCTTTAATTGACAAATAGGCATAAAAATGTCGACTTGAGACAGAGGCTGGATTGGGTACTTTATATACTGTGGATTCATTGTTATTCGTTGGATACCAATGTTCATGGATTTCGTGGGAACAGGTGAACCACGAAATTAAATGTTCAACGAACACCAAATTTTCTATGTCTTTGTATGCAGATTTTGGCAAAATCACGAAATTATATATCCACGAACATGTAAATTTTTCTCAATCCACGAAAATTGGTACCCACGAAAATAAATGAATCCACAGTATCTTGAATGTTGTAATGATTGACCGCTAAATAATACATTTATAGTATTCTGATATGCTTTCAATATGTTATCAAAACAGTTTTAAACAGGTTCTAGTCATTTTTTTTCCAGAAAATATGTAAATAGGGTAAGTTTTGTTTTCAAATTATTTAAAAATTAGAACAGTGGAGGGGGTATAAAATGTGAAGCAAAGAAAAACTTAAGATTTTACTCAGTGATTTCCTCAAGACTATAATTGTGATAAATGAGTATTAATGTGAGAAAAACTGATTTTAGAGAGTTTTATGTTTGAATAAATGTCTATATAGGTAAAGACAGCTGTTTCTCAAAACACGCCTCTTTTGGGGAGATCTTGAATATTCATAGAAAATTGGTTTTGTTCCCAGTAATGCTCTATGAGTTCCATCTCAGAGATACATAACTTTGCATTGCTTCCAGTAAATAGCCATGTGCATATTGTTTTCATTGAAATATGTGGTAACCTTTCATTCTAGGAAGGGATAGTTAAGAAAATAAATGTTATTTTTAACTCTTGGAAGTTCAGGGTATATATTGAATGTTAACATTGAAAATATACCGCACAGCCCTATATTTTGGCCTTTGAAAAAAAGTGTGGTGCATATCAACTTGCAATGCTAGGATAAGATTTTATTCAAAACTTCATAGTACAAGTGGTACAGTTTCAGCCGTAAAAAGGGTTCCTATGGGAAATTGCATAGTCAATATTTAAAGACATGCAACTTGTAGTAGCTCGCTTGTTTCCTAGCCTCGTACAACTGATATACAGCTGATATTTAAAGATGCAAAACAGTTATTGTCTATATATTTGTTAAAATGAATACTATTTTCGAAGCTCTACAAAATTATATGTTTTCGAATAAATTAAACAAAAAACAAAACTTATGTTTGAATAATGGAGAGTTAAAAAATTTGAAACGGAATTTAAGAAAATGTGCATTTTACATCTTTCTGAGCCATTTTACCAATGATCGATACACTAATGTTAGTAAGTTTTGTTCCCCATTAATGTGTTTTGCGTCTATGTCTAAGTGTTCTTGGATACCATTACCAAATTCACATAGGCCACAAAATAGCATTTTATGAGTACCATTGTCGTTTTTTCTCCTCTTCTCATCAATTTTTTTAGATATCAAATCTTGCATTTTGAATTCACATGTATGTATGTTGTTTTCTTTCTCGTCTGAAAAGGTTGCAATCACACCTCCTTTGACTGCCACCCATGTTTTAAAGTCACGTTGTTCCTGTTTTTCTTGAACATGTATTGATATCGTCGCTTTTGATTCTTGTGGGATTGTAAATGTTTCTGCAATTTTCAATTTTTGCCATTTCTCTACTGTTTTGCAAGTTGACGATTGAAGCGAAAAGGTATTGTTCAAACCAAGTTTATGTTTGACTTGTTCGTTTATTGGTAACATAAACAAATCAGTATCAGTGTTGCCTGTGAATCCTTTATTTAAAGAATATTTATAAAACAATCGAGTATCTAGTTCTTTATTAATAAAAATTTTCGTCTCGAAAAGGGTATCGTTTTCGATGTTTGCCTCGTATAATAGGTATGTTCCCTCAGAATCAAGATGTTTCTTTTCTTCGCTGTATACTTCGTCAGCTTCGTAATTCACACCAGACCAATCTAATCTCAATTTATGTTTATCGTTTTGAGAATATCTTTTGTTTGCATAATAATTGCTCCATGCAAGCCTTTCTACCAATTTATTTAGACTAAATACATTTTCATCTGTTGCTTGTAAAGACTAAAAAACAAAGAATTAGACTCAACCATAACAAATAATTGTCTATGGTTTAACAGTGACATTGGCTGTCAAATTCGTGAGCATCGATTTTACTCAATTACTCATGTTTGGTTTATAATATACATTGCTGTTTTTATAGTTATCTATGTATGTTTGCTCCTGTTTCATTTTGTTCTCATTCAAGAGTTTATCCATTGAAAATCACACCACGTCTTCTGGGTTTTTTCAATTAATTGTATATCCAAATCATAAAACTTCTAAAAATAACCCCCTTACTAGTGATGGGCTTATAAATATGTATCATCCTTTCCTGGGTATTTTAGTCTATACCTAAGCTTGTTAACAATCGATTTGATATCAAATTTCTGCAGACGGTCATATAGGCAATATACATACATATACATATTAATAGAAAGAATATTTGTGCAACATGATGTTTCTAGATCATTTAAAACGTCTTATAACAGTTAAAACATCTATGTTACTCATCGTTGATGCAAGTATAAAAACAACCGTTTGTAGATCGAAATAGTAAATCCAATGATTTGCGTTTGCTTCACTATCAATGTCTGCATTACTTTCCCTTGAATAACTGTACACGCATAATTCATTCGTCATCCACCTTTGTATAAGGGGCTAAGTTAAATGTCACACAGCTACGGCTTAATGAGGTTGAATTATTCCATTACAAGTTAGCTTCAACATTGATTAGAATGGAAAGCATCCTGATATTTTACCTGAACATTTTGAAATTGCGTCACTAAGTAGTTTTGCTGTTAATTTTGATTTTATATATACGTAGGAATTCAATTACCTTTCTAGACTATGGAATAACACTCGATTTTGAGGACTTGTAGGTTAAGGAACCCTTGTTACAATTCCCAATTGAATGAAAAATGTGATCTGGCCTTACTAAATACTCTGATATCATCGAATTAAACATTGTTTACAGTGAGCACTTGGTCATCATCTCCTATCTTTATTTAAAAACAATGTTAGGCATCGTACACATACAAAATACCAGCAGAGTTTATTTAGTTTATTTTTAAACTTACGTTAGTAACATCAACTGTGAATGTAGAAAGTATTACCTCAGTCTCTTAAAATTGGGATTTGTCCAAGTTACGATTTGATCTCTATGACCATGTTATAACGAAGGACCTAAATATCCTCAAGAAAGAAAGGTACAAATATTAAGAAAGGGACTAAAATATTGTCCCTCGTCTATTGCAAAATTGAAAAAATGTCGTCGGGTCACAAAAGACGTTGTTTCCTCTTACTGTAACGAATGTTCAGTAATTCAATACTAAGATGACCCGTTGATACTTTAAGCTAACACATAATGAAATAATAGCAAGCACTACTGAAGGGATTTGGCAATGAAAGCAAATGTTATGAATTGAAATATAAAAACGAATATTAAGATTTTGCAAAAAGATAATTTGACTGTATGTATCAATATGTATTGCCCTAGTCATAGACACTTCGTAATGACCTTGCATAATGACTTATAGGGACGTTGGCTATCAGTCTATTCACTTTAATCGGCCCTTTAATTGACTTCCATTATTTTTCCTCGATTGAATGACTCTCTACGTGTTTATTTTTCATACATTTATCTTAAAGTTTATATTTGTGGCATTAGGCTTTCAAAAGAGCGATTTGTTAATCATTGATTTCAAGACGAGTTGGTGTTTTAAGTATTAACATGAAATGCTTGCACTTCGTTCCAACAAGTAGGAACATTTTATTATCAACATCAATATTGTCATTTAAAATCTGATTGACCATATAATAACAGCATGCTTGTTTTTGTTGTATTTTATATCTAAGAAATCATAGAATAACGTTTGTGATAATGGTAAATTAGTTCAAACTTTCAAAACAGAACTATAGTTTTAAACTACAAACTTACCACCGGCTCATTTTCATTCTTCATAAACTCCTATAAACACAATCAAAGATAACAAAACCTATTACATAACAAAGATTCTTAAATTCGTAATTATATTAAATTACGAACAATTAGGTCAATCATAAAATATTTCATTGATCATATACATGATAATGTATAGTGTCTTTACAAAATTGAACATGCGCAGTCAATTTATAAAACAATGACATTTTAATGAGCAATTATATGCACGTGTTATATACCTTTTTAATGTAGCAATAAATGTTAATGAAATGCAAAAATGTTTTTACAAATCTAAAAGCAATAATGGCGATAGTGAAAAATATCAATAAATGCATATAGGTTACATCTCAAAATGTATTTATTTGATTTAACCATTCGCATTTGCTTTTATCAAACTTGTTTATTTCATATACAAAAACGAAATTCTTTTATAAATATAGACATCATACCATTATTAGCTGTGTTATAAAACTGTGTAACTCGATCTGTCACACATGTCATGAATGAAGGCTAATATAAATAACAAAATACTTTTCAAACATCAATACTCATCAAAGGGGACTCCGCAACTCAATTTCTACAATTGATAATGGTTTAAACTGTTTTTAAACTTTTTTTTTAACAAATTGGGAAATTGAAAGAAATTGTTTATTTAAGCAACCCTTTACACTTATAAAAAAAGTTACGAAATTTTCAGATCTAGCATTGTTGAACTGATGTTAAGACGATTTATTTTATAAGAAAAGAATAATAAGGCTGGAAATGCACCAATATAAATATTTACATTTTGCCTATTAATATATCAAAATGTGTACCATGTTTATTATTATATCCTCAATGGTATCCTACCGGTTTCACTGTTAATAAGAACTTCAAGGATAGTGTTGCTAGTGACGTCGGCAGGGGTTACGTCTATTAGCGACATTATCATCTAGTCCTGAACGTCATAATAAAATACAACGTAAAAACTATATAAAACGAAAGTTAAAGTACATAATTACAATAAATGGCTCCTAGATTCTCGATTATCTTTTTATTTCCGGACGTTTTTTTTAATAGAATAATTTTCTTTATACAATTATATTTTTACCGTTGTATTATATTTTTAAAATGGTAAAATGAGAAAATAAAGAAATTTCTATGATTTGATCCAGCGATTATATCAACATGTTTACTTATATATATATATATATATATATATATATATATATATATATATATATATATATATATAGGAAAAAATCAGCCAGAAAATGCTCCAAATATTTGTATGCAGTATCACAGTGTAGATATTTTTATATACGCTATCCGGAAGTCGCGATTTTCTAAGCGAGGATTTCAAACTGGTTAACAGAACGGTTTTGTTTTGGTGCTTGTTTTCATCCTTTGTTTACTCCTATATCTATAAAGTGCTTTGCACATCTTAAATGTATGTATAGCATCATAAATATGAGTAACTGTAACAAAGACATGCAGTAGAATATAAAATATACGTGTGCATCACACCAACTTCATAGAAAAAAATTAAATCGATTGACAATTTTGCTCTCGTAGTACAAAGCATATAATCTGTTATTGCAAATATTTGCATCAGTTTACAGTTAAATATATACTGTTTCAATATTTTTACCGTATTTATGTAGAATATTCGTATTTCATATAAAAAATATGCTTTCCTTGAGGATCCCAAAAAAAAAATACTGTACGATCAGTCTAAAACTGACTGTATTCAAAAAGCGATTTAAGATTTTTTGTCCGTATGACCAATCGTGATTTTGAAGAGAAAGAAACAAAGGCAATATGAAGGTTTATACGTGTCTATGTGATATTATGAACTGTCCATGGAACTATAACTTGTAATTTCTTTCGTCAGACAATACAAATATATTTCTGATGACTTTTGTAGACGGCAAAAAATTATATTTTGTTCCGTCAGTCTTATTTAAAATCAAATGCCTAAAAAGCAATACATGATTCGGTTGTGGACTTTGTATTAGTGTGTCGTTGCAGTTATCTGTTAACTATTACACTTTTTAAGTCTATTACACCGTCTGCCGTTGACCAATTGGTGATAACATACATCAAGCTTGTCTCTTTTAAAATGACAAAACATAGATAGAGAAAGCTTTGTTTAAAAACTTAAGGTATTGAGGAAAGAATTAACGAAGTTATACTCCGCCACTTCTATAGTCTATGTTTTGGAAAAAAGATAAACCACCAAAAAAAACTTAATATAAGGTGCACGGGGGCATCATTTAATAACGAATATGAAGAAGTTTTATTAAAACATGGTAAGTTTTTGAAAGTTGCGTATAGTAAATGGGTACTACCCACTAAGGTAGTGGAAAAGTCCTTATCATGGAAATAGAAAACTGCTGAATTTTCAAAAATTTTCAAGTTATGGCAAGTGTCTGAAGGAAGTTGTGGATATAAAATAGGTACGCCCAATATAAGGTTATGACAATGTCCGTATTCTAGATATAGAAACATCAAAAATATTTTTACCAAAAATTCGAAATAGAAGGTCAATAATACATTAATTGATTAAAAATAGAGCAATTTTAGAAAACTTTAACAATTGTTTTTGGATGTCACGGTTGGAAATACCTGATGGGTGCCCCCATATAATGCAATGCTCAAGTCCGTATCTTATATAAAGAAACCCCATAAAAGATTTGTTATAAATTCGAAATACATTCCCTTTTTTATATATAAATAAGGCCGTTAATTTTCTCGTTTGAATTGTTTTACATTGTCATTTCGGAGCCTTTTATAGCTGACTTTGTGCTATTTGCTTTGCTCATTGTTGAAGGCCGTACAGTGACCTATATATATTTGTAAATGTCTGTTTTTTTTGTCTCTTGTGTACGGTTGTCTCATTGGCAATCATACCGCATCTTCTTTTTTTATATCATCATTTATGATACAGTATCCGAGAAAAAATGAATGATAGTTATACAAGTGACGGATTCAAGAAAATTGGATCCTGCGGTTTGAAACTCTTTTTCAACTTTCAATGCATATGTATGGGAACATGTATTTGGAATCATCTTTTCTCCTGGAGTGGACCCCCTCTCCATTTAAAAATGTCTGGAAACCCCAATGTATTTTAAGTGGTTTAAGAGGAGATGCGCTAACAAAACCGGCGAAACATGTTGTACCGGTCCAACGGACGAACGGAAAGACGGACTTCATTATCACTATAAACCACCGCTTTACAAAGTGGTGTACAATTGAGTGTGAAAGAGACAGATCTACATCCAAAACAAAGTGAAGGAACTGTGATCAATTAAAGGCTTCAGTACGGCCTCGAATGTTTGTAAATACATGCATTTTTATAAAACAATTAAATCTGTGTGTTTGTACAGTTTTAAGTATAACGGAGGACATTTCTGAAACTTATATAAACAAACAAACTTTTTTCAGCAACATTCAAACATCCTTATACTTAAGGTTCCACTTTAGTCAAAATATAGGACACTTCATAAACATCTTAACTTTGCCTGTATGTATCAACCTATAATGAATTTAGTAAAAAGACTATAAGAACATATGTTCATTTAAACATACTTAACATAAACACACATTATTAATTGTAATTATAGTGCCTAACAAGATTGTGTGAGGTAGACGAAATTGACTTTTAAACGATCGTATTGACTTTTGATGTGCAGAAGTAGGCAGATCGGACATAGTTGGACTTTATTTACTTACTTCTTTAGTTTGGGATTAATTGTTATCATCATATTCCAATGAGACGGAAAAATGCGTTTTTTTGTTATGATAAATAATGATTTAACCTGCCGTAGTCGTGCGTAAAATATATTTCGGCATTTCTGTTAAGAAAAAACTTGTTTAATGGAACAAAACGTCTTGTTTGTAAACTTTCTCTTTTATCTCCACAATAGGCTTTTGAAAAATAAGCTTTAAACTGTATATTCCGAAAATAGAAGAAGTGGCAATTCTTACCTTTCCTTAACTTTAATTGATAAAACATAGTATTGACTCGTCCAGTGTCTTGTTTGAAGGTCATTTTAGTTACCGTACACATTCATGCACGTTCTATTAATCAATAGTCGTGTATGAAAAACAAAAACAAGTTTGAAGGTAAACTAATAATAACTTAATCCAATCAAATTGCATACGATTCAATAACAATGACCAGTCCACATCATACAAATGTATAGGGAAAAACTGGGTAGGGAGAAAATGTCAGATATTTTAAGTTCATTGTTTTGCATGTACGAATAAAAATTTGTTTGCCAATAGATTTGCTATAATTTTATAAACATAAAATTGAGAATGGAAATGGGGAATGTGTCAAAGAGACAACAACCCGACCAAATAAAAAACAACAGCAGAAGGTCACCAACAGGTCTTCAATGTAGCGAGAAATTCCAACCCGACCAAATAAAAAACAACAGCAGAAGGTCACCAACAGGTCTTCAATGTAGCGAGAAATGCCGTTATATATTGGTATAGTTTTTGGATCTTTTATTTGCGTATTTAAGGCTGTAGAAAGTTTAGCCTTCAAAAGTCAACATAATCATCGACTTTATACAGAAAATTCGCCTTTTTAAAACATTAAATATTTCACGAATAATACGCGACAGCAAAGTAAAATCATTTCTCAAAAGATTGCAAAAAAAATCATTCTGATTGATGCAGTAGTATTGTCATAAATTGCGCTGGAGTGGACAGTGGTACAGAAAACGTCGAATTCCCTCACACAATGTTATCACACAATATAAACTTGAAATTATTATGTTGTTGCCAAACCGGTTCTTGCGGTGAACACTTAATTTTCAAAAAAATCTGGAGGCCTGATAGACGACTTAATTTGTTTAGAATTGGTGTGGACGAATACTGTTATATATAATGCAGGGCAAGCTCATGTTGATTTTTCATAAAATGTATTGATTTTCGAGTTTCAGTCAATTTCACGTATCTAAGTGAACGAATATCGAAGGTACAATACAGAAATTGGACAAATATGCCATTGAAACATATGTATTTGACAAATCAACATGAGCTTGCCCTGCATTACATGTAACAGTATTCGTCCATTCCAATTTTTAGCAAATTAAGTCGTCTCGCAGCCCAATAGATTTTTTTTGAAAATTTTGTGTTCACCCCAAGAACCGGTTTGGCCACAACATAACGATTTCAAGTTTATTTACAAGTTACATAGTGTGTATATGTTAAGTATGTTTAAATGAAAATATGTTCTCATAGTTTTTGACTTTATTCATTATAGGTTGACAAATACAGGCAGAGTTTAGATGTGTATTAAGTGTCTTATATTTTGACTTTAGTGGAACCTTAATGTAGTAAGTCGATTACAACCTATCAAGCTTAAACATGCTTGATAAGTTTTCAGGATGTGAATTTATTAAAATGTATTTGTGTTATTTAGAAAAATGCCATCTTCTGATGTATCGTAAATAACTTTGAAATCACTAATAGAATACAGTGAAATAAAGACTGATCATACAGTTTCAAAATATACAAGCGAGACTGATCGTACAGTGAGAAATTCAAAAAAGTGTAATTTTCTTATTTCTGACATCAAAGATCTGGCTGAAACTTTTACCACCACTCAAAATGTACTTTATTTAGTTATTTAAGTCTGGTTTTTACGTTACTTTGTACAGTAAGGGTGCAAAAAGATTGTTTTTAGGTTCACCGACTGATTTTCCTTAGTGATGCACTTGAAAATCTCTTGATTAATACACCATCAAATACTGGATCGATGCCACTGCTGGTGGACGTTTCGTTCCCAAGGGTATCACCATACCAGGAGTCAGCACTTCGGTTTTGACATGAAATTTAATTATAAACCATTTGTGAATATCGATGTCAGCTGAATTAATCATTAAGCAATGTACAGATGAACATTTTATCGTTTAATATAGTATATCCAACAAATTAAAAATGTGATCCGAAAAGTTCTCGATTCGAAAATCGCGACTTCCGGATGGCGTACAGTATAGTATATATACTGTGAGTATGTATATTTTAATTTTGTCTATTACACCATCAAATACTGGATCGATGCCACTGCTGGTGGACGTTTCGTTCCCAAGGGTATCACCAGTCCAGGAGTCAGCACTTCGGTTTTGACATGAATATCAATTATGTAGTCATGCATTTTTATAAATTTCCTGAATATACAACTTTGAATTTTCAAAAAAACTAAGGATTTTCTAATTCCAGGAATAGATTACTTTAGCCGTATTTGGCACAACTGTTTTTGGAATTTTGGATCCTCAATGCTCTTTAACTCCGTACTTGTTTGGCTTGATAAATATTTTGATATGAGGGTCAATGATGAGTCTTATGTAGACGACGC
This sequence comes from Mytilus galloprovincialis, assembly GCA_037788925.1. Lineage (NCBI taxonomy): Eukaryota > Metazoa > Mollusca > Bivalvia > Mytilida > Mytilidae > Mytilus > Mytilus galloprovincialis. Next base: position 63,651,809 of record CM075341.1, read on the forward strand.
GCGCGTCTGGCGTACTAAATTATAATCCTGGTACCTTTGATAACTATCTCCATAGTATACCATCGGTTTCAATGTTTCACAGATGTTGTTATAGGCAAAATGTGAATATTCATATCGAATATAAATATTTAGTACATTTTCAGTCTTATTTGATTCCCACCTATTTGATGCACAACGTTGACCATTTTAACAGCGTTTATATCATGTATATGTAAATATAAATACCGAACAATATATAAACTCGAAAATTGATACAATAATAAACATGATAAAAGCATTATTATATTTTGAATAGAAATACGCAATATTTCGCTCGACAAACACATTTCATCAGGCGTGTGCATCTTTCAAAGTGAAATCCTATGGTTATTCGTCTTGCAATTTAAAAACTTTCTTCGTTTGAAACAACTTGTTAATAGGCAACAACAAACCAAACGTACAGGAAGCCGGAATGTATGATCTGAATTTGAGAGTGATGAAGAAAACATGTTTATCCCCGGATTTAAAAAGAAAAGCGAATGGAATCCACCAAGAAGTAAGAACAATAATTACGAACCATATATACCCTCAGTAATTTCTAGTATTTGATCATCTGTAGTAACCAATACTACGATAACTCCAAGTGACCAGGATACGTATTCATTCTAATGACCAATCGTTGCACCAAACTGCCTTGCACTATGCCCGATGTACTGGGTAACTCGACCACCTGGGCTCAACAAACATTAACATTTTGGGCTGCCAGGTGTTACTTTTCCTTGTCATTTGTTTTTATCTATCGTCGAAAAACAGTACATCATATAAAAGCAGGTTATGGAATATTACAGACAGCTGACTTATCTTAGGTAGAGGATCTTACAAATTAATGTAGGATACAGTCACAAAAATAATTATATCATAAGTTCGGCTGACTGGCATACTGCAAGACGATTTGGTGCCACGATATTCCAGTAGCATGCGTTTGTTTCCCGGCCATTTTGAAATATCTGAATTATGGTATCTATGAATATTCACATACTTATAATTAGGTATAGAACAGTAAGTTTCATATTTAGTCCTACAATGTGTTATCAGCCATCATGAGCTATATCAACACACTGCGAGTAATGCAGTTCAGTAATTATAAGACAAAGATGACAGGTTGACACTTCAAGCTAACACAGAATGAAAACATTGACAAGCACTACTGAAGGGATTAGACATAGCGAATGTTATGGATTGCAATATGAAAATGGATGTTGAAATTACAATTTTTCAAAATTATAATCTGAAATTATAGATTAACATGTATTGACTTAGTCATACACAATACGTAACGACATTACTTGGTTAATTTCCTTTAATTTGGGAAGAATATTATTTAGTATATAAATGTTTATTTTAAGGTAAATTTGAATCAAACATAGTGGGATTAAAGTGAGGATTGATTATTTTACTATATTAGTGGTTACTTTATATGTTTTTATAATGTTTAAGAATATTTATTTATTCAAATTTTCTTCAGTACCCTCTATGTTAAAGAAACCAGATAAATGACAAGATTATGGATTTCGTTTGCTAATCAGATGGTGTCGGCCTTGCACAAGCCTCCAAGTACTCGCCGGAATGTATAAATCCAATCGAGGCTATCCTAGGTGAAAATCTTGCTCCTTGCGCACAGAGTTAGTCACCAATTCGCTGCAATTCGCCAGAATGAGTCACCCCTTCTAAGCGCAATTTTACTACTTTAAAAACAGCACGAAGCATACTTTACTTTTATAGACTTACTTTGGGAACACTTTATTTATTTTTAACATTTGAAATCTTTTTTTTTAACCTCAGTTAAGAAACTTTTCTGCCTCTTGTTTATTCGACTTTAATTAATGCAATTTTTGTACATTTGAGAATAACAATAGTTTCATTTCTTTGATTTATTGTCTGTTTGTCAGCTATAATCTGATATCAGGTATCCCAGTGTTCAAATAGGGACGAAGAACTGGCCGCTTCACTTCCAAGACATGTCGTCACCGACCGCTCTGTTACAAAATTGTGCCGTGACCAGGATATATGATCCATCAGTAATATTTGAACATTATGTTGGTTAAATTTACTTTTGATTTTCAAGTTATTTAAATTTTTGAACAGAACTTTTTTACTTTGGCGGTGTAAGTGCCAATTTACAATACTATTTTAATCATTTTGTGCAGTTAGTCTGTAGAATAACTGGATAATCTGAAATGACACTTCAGTAAGTAATATATTAAAAGAAGAAGCACGAACTATTTTATGTCTACTTACTCCTGTTCAGTTGCAAAGCGATGCATTTGTGAAAATTTATTCTTGCAACGCTTTAATCTCAAGCAAAGGATAGTGTATTTTTATAAATTTTTAATAGCGTGGAAGAATGTTTTTGTTTGAAGGATAGGCCAGTTAATTTTGTTCATACAATATGTTTCATGAGTTTTAGTTTGTATATTTAGTATTTTAATAATTTTTCAGTTTATATTGTTTAGTAGGTATAGTTTAACAGTTTTGATTGGACTGTATTGTCTTTCTTGGTCAGGTTTTTCAATACAGTTTCTGTCAAGAATACGACATCTTAATCTTCAATGATATCAACAATATAGTTCAGCTTATTTCTAAGGCTTGTGATATAACCATGGAACATTGACAATGTTTTCTCATATATTTCTGGTGTGCTCTGTTCGATGTCACAACATATAAGCAATGATCATAATAGCAGTATGTAAAATGAAATCATATTGGAAGAAGATCCATATAACATGGTATAAATTGAAAATACGTAGTTGGATTCTTGAAACTTTCGTAAATAAAACGGCAAGTGATGCACACACTGAGAACGAAACAAATGTTTTTTCTTAAACAACTCAGACTTATCTTGTGATAAAACAGTTCTATTGTCATACTATATGCTACGCTATCAATACCCATTGTCAAATATAAGACAATGCATGTAAATGACAATTAGAAAAGGACTGCTTTGTAAAACATGATGCAAGATATAAACACATATAAATCAAATGATAATTGATGAAATTTAGACAAAACGTGCATGTGTATGTAATTGATTTTAAATTACTCAAGTGCAAAGAGTGGAGTTATAAGTTAAGGTAACATGTTTTAAATAACAAATAAATGAAATATAATGAAAGTATCACAGGCACTTGCTGTTTAACACGTTTATCGAGAATAGACATATTCAGTACAGCAATACATAGAAAACGAGAATATCTAGATAAATTGTATATGATTAAATTGATTAAACAAATTCAGAATTGTTATATTTAAACCAATGCAAGTCAAAAGACATGAGAATATATTATCCACTTTCTGGTCAGCACTTTCAAGCACTCCATCCAGCTTATATATGACCTACCTTGAAAGTACATGTTTTTGACGAGAATTCTCAGATTGTTTAATCAATATAGAACCCGTCATGTGTCAAAAACGAATTTAGTTTACCTTTCGCACGCAATGTGTTTATTCTCAGCAAAAGATTGTTTCTGTGTTTTGTAAGGTTTTCAGAAATGAAAGTTTTATTAATGTTTCACTTCAATTTGCGTTTATTGCTGAACACTGTCTGCCTTTGTCTATACGACAGCACCCGTACGTTGATAGACATTGTGTTGTCTTTTACCTCGGGATACGATCTGTCAACATCTTTCCTGTTGTTTATGGCAAATACCAAGTATAAGGCAATCTGTGTCTACAGGCTTGATTTTGGTACCCCTGGTCACCTTGCACCGATATAAGTTGTAGTCTTCTCCACTTATCTTACACAGATATAGCAATGGTTACATCTGGACAAGCGGTAGAACTATAGACTTTGCAAATTGGTTACATTTGGTCATCCTACACAAAAACTAGAGGCTCTAAAGAGCCTGTGTCGCTCACCTGGGTCATATTGTGCAAATTAAACAAGGGACATAGATGGATTCATGACAAAATTGTGTTTTGGTGTTGGTGATGTGTTTGTAGATCTTACTTTATTTAACAATCTTGCTGCTTAAAATTATCTGTATGAATAATGAAATCGGCCCAGAAGTGACAGTGGAAAAAAATACAAAATTTATGAAAATTGTAAAAAATGATTATAAAGGACATAACTTTTAAGGGTTTCAATTGACCACTTTGGTCATGTTGACATGTGTGTAGCTCTTACTTCGCTGTATATTATTGCAATTTAAAGTGTGTCTCTATCTATTATAATATTCAAGATAATAACCAAAAGCTGAAAAATCTATTTAAATTCATACCAATTCAGGGGCACCAGAATAAAAATTTGCCCGATAGGCCTGACAATTTCGGGGCAGATAGATCTTGACCTAATGAACAATTTATTAATAGCAGATTTTTCTCCAATTGTTTGGTTTCAGAGATGAGTCAAAAACTGAATTTTACCCTATGCACTATTCTAAGCCATGTCGGCCATCTTAGTTTACGGGCCGGGTCATCGGACACATTTTTAAACTCCTTACCCTTATGATGATTGTGGACAAGTTTGATTCAATTTGTCTTAGTAGCTTCAGAAAAGAAGATGTTTGTAAAAGGTTACAAAAATTTACAAACATATGTTATAAATTGACTCTAGAGGGCAATAACTCCTTCAGGGATCAACTGACCATTTTGGTCATGTTGAATTATTTGCAGATCTTATTTTGCTGAACATTTTTGCTGTCAACAGTTTATCTCTCTATATAATAATATTCAAGATAAGAACCAAAAACAAAAAAAATACCCTAAAACTACCATTTAGGGGCAGCACCCCAACAACGTGTTCTTCGATTGATCTGATAATTTCCGGGAAGATAGAAATTGACCTATAAACAATTTACCCCATGTCAGATTTACTCTAAATGCTTTGGTTTCAGAGTTATAACCTAAAATCTAAATTTTACCCCTATGTTCTATTTTAGCCATGGTGGCCATCTTGATTGGGTGGCCGGGTCAGTGGACACATTTTTTTAACTAGATATCCCAATGATAATACTGGTCAAGTTTGGTTAGATTTGGCCAAGTGGTTGCAGAGGAGAAGATTTTTGTAAAAAGCCGACGATAACAGACAACGACGACGGACGACGGACACCAAGTGATTAGAAAAACTCACTTGGTCCTTTGGGTCAGGTGAGCTTAAAAAAGGTTTTGATTTCCTCTGGTAACCTTGCGGTCACCCTGCACATATATTGTCGTTGGATACCCATGGTCACCTTGAACAAATACTTGTCACTTAACCCAGATATAAGTTTTGGTTACCAATAGTCTCCTTATAAAGCTATACACTTTGGTAAACTATGGTTACCATACACAAAAAAATTGTATTGGTTACCTCTAGTCTCCTTTTGAAAATACTGACTTTGGTTACCTCTGTTTACCTTAAACATATGTTGGCATTTGTTTCCTCTGTCCACATAACACAAGTATAAGCTTTGATTACCTCTTGTCACCCTATTAAGATGATGATGATGATGATGATTGAGATGAACATGGTAATCACTTGTCATCCAACTTGGATATTAATGATAATGGAAACCGCTGGTCACATTATACTGATTTTGGGTTTGATTACATCTGTTAACCTTAAACACGTATTGGCCTTGGTTACCCCTAGTTAACTTGCACCAATTTACATTGTTAGCCTTAGTTTTTCCTAAGTTATCTTACAAAGTTACTATCATGCGTCATTATATAATCTATATAATCATCTCAACTGTTCATACTAATATCTACAAAAAGAAAATACAAAGAATTAGGATTGATTCAAAGCATAATATTACAATCTAAATGTAATAAAGTTTTCGAACAAGTTTGGTGTGTAAATTTGCGATGAAATGAATAGGGCGCGTAAAACAGTGTATAAAGTTCGAAAACAGAATTACTCAGTATTGCGCAACAAAAATAGGAAGAAATCTCAAAACGAAAAGAAATACAATTATGTTCTACCTCGGTATTCTCGTCCGAGCAAAACAAATGAAGTATGTGTAGATTAGTAAAAATAAAATATACAAAAAATAACAATTAACAAATTCAAATTATTTGTAACAGATAACTTGTTAAATAAATTTTCTTTTATTTAAACGTCTTTTGATAGATCTGACTTCCATCGACTGTGTGCTTATGATAATCTCTCTGGTATTCTATTATGAGCTGCCTGAGTCACGCCTCCTATCCTCAAACTATGAAGGCCAAATTTAGTGGCACAAAGCATCTACAGGTAGCTCTCTTGCTCTAGTATATGATATAGGTTTGTTAATTTTGCTTAACGCATAACTATTTTTACTTTTTAATAATGTGATTGCTCTAAATAAATATTCTCAGGAAATCAAAGAAATAATTGTTAATTTTGGATATCTTTCTAACATTGTCAATGGACACAAGTCCGATCTGTTTCTAGAAATACATAAAGTGTTGCCCTGTCTATACACATCAGTTTTACAACTTTTTATCATAATTTCAAGATAAGATTTGTTAAAAGATAAATAAGATGCTTAACTTTTTGCAAGCTCGCTGAAACACATAGAACTGGCGTATCCCAACAGCATCAAACAACATATTCTTAAATTCTTAATGTTATTCAAATTTTCATAGTATCCAAAACTTTTTGTAAAATTTCAGCCGTAATTGGTTCTTATTTTTACGGGGTTTGATAAAATTCTCGTTCCTCCTTCTCAAATCAACTGCTGCAAATCAACTACACAAATGTTTCAGAAAATACTGAACTGTACAAGTTGAGCTCGTGCTCCCATTTAATTGCGCAATAGGCATTTTGTAAAACTGAAGAAGATAGTTCTAGCTGAAATAAATATCGTAAATAGAGTGCAATGCTACCAACTGACGATGGCAACGCACATAAGTTAAACTTGTACACCAAATGTTATTTTTCTAAAGCGTCATATCATAAACCTTTATCAGGTCGCGACCACTACCTTATATGGAAATGTATAAATTAGCATACTTATGTTCTCGCACATGTAATTGTATATTTACATGTGACGCAATTTATTTTTACCTAGGTTTTTGACCAATCTACTAAATAAGTCACAATGCATGATTGACTACAACGTGTTTACAATCAACCTAGAACACGTGTTATTTACTGAAATACAACACATTTTTTTCGTGCAATGCGGGATTCACAATTTGGCTTAGTTTTCATTTTGTGTATCTTCATTTATACTTCGTGATATATAGCATTATTTCCATGCTCAAATTAACAAAAAGTTGTTTATATGCGACGAAAAAAGGGTTTTGATTCTTGAACTATAGCCATTAAGATGTTTGATGATGGTACAGAGATTTCATGTATTTGTCCACCAGACAGCAACGAAATAACAGCGAAAAAACAAAGCCCATACCGCATAGTCAGCTATAAAAAGCCCCGATATGACAGCGTAAACAATTCAAACGAGAAAACTAACGGCCTTATTTATATAAAAAAAATGAACGAAAAACAAATATGTTACACATAAACAAACGACAACCACTGAAATACAGGCTCCTATACAAGATATTTTTTTTTTATGGGATAGATTTTTCTCCGCTATATATTTAATTGGGCCGGGTTTTTTTTTTTTTTTTGGTTGTTGTTTAAATTGTTTTACACAAGTCATTTTTTTGTCATTTAAAGCTTACTTTTCAGCATTGAACCTATGACTGCTTACTTTACAAAATTATGTCTTTTTTGGAAACATGTCTCATACCTCATCTTCTTATTTCTATATACAACGCACGTTTTAGAAGAAAAAAAATAATAGGTAGTATGGCACCCACTATGACCCAGAGACTTTTAATATTGAATATATTTCACATATGTGAACAGGACAGCAGCCGAACGATAAAAAACCTCGAGGGGAATTTGGTGATAAAATTAGCAACAAACTGGTATTATCGATGGATGAAACTAAAAAAAAATGTATTGAGCTACATACCGTATCCGCTCAGTGGCGGCTCCAGGGGCGGGGGTGCTAGGGATAGACCCCCTTTTTTGGGACGATCAGTGCATTTGGAAGGAGACATGTAGATGGATCCACCTCCCCTTTTGTCCAGAGTTAGGACCCCCTTTTTTTAAATGGCTGAATCCACCCCTGTCGCTTTCATAACACTTATTTTTAGCATACTGAATATTATGATGTCCTTCTATAAGTTCAGGTCCTGATAAAAAAAAAATACACATTCAGTTCAGAAAAAAGTGTTTCCATGAAAGTTTTCGTGTTTTTGTAGGCAGAAATAATTTTGGAATGACATTATGCCGGTTTAAAAGAGCTCAAATGATTTTCTTACTGGACAGTAGTCACTTCATTGGATATTTAACTTAAATTTTAGTTTCTTGTGTATAATTCGGAGTTTAGTATGACGTCCATTATCACTGAACTATTATGCATATTTTTAGGGGCCAGCTGAAGGACATGCACCTACAGCTGCGGGAATTCTCGCTACATTGGAGACCCATTGGTTGCCTTCGACTGTTGTCTGCTCTATGGTCGGGTGGTTGTCGCTTTGACATATTCACCATTTCCTTTCTCAATTTTAATAACTATGTTTCTGATCTAATTTTGCATTCTATAAACGGCACCTATATATTTACACTACAAATCTACAACTCTCAGTCTATGGCTTCACGTGCTGATCTTATCTATATTCATGCATAATATTCATTAGCTGTGTATGAGTTTTAAAATCGTATCATACGCAATGATGACCAGCCAGTACACACTGTAAGGATTTTATTCACCAGTATTAAAAAAGGGAAACATTGCAGTACGAACAGTAATCTATTTTTTTTTTTCATTTGACATTACTTTGAAAGTAACGTAGTTACAAGCACAGGTTATATAGTATATAACTGGTTTTTATAAGTTAATTGTCTTAATCAATCTTATTTGAGAGATGTTGGATATTTTCAAGGAAAAACCTCACATCTCCAGTGGACTTTTGTACATGGTCATCTCTAAATTACTGTGTATTTCCTGTATCTCAGATCATATCTATGATTGCTCACATGGTGAGGTTACCTCAGGTCACCTCTGTATGATTGAACATTGCGAGGCTACCTAATATTACCTCTGTATTGAACGGCCTTTAATTCTCTATAAGTCAAACTTTTAGATGCTTCTATATTAGACCACATCTTGTGAACTGTCTCTACTATAAAACCAGCACATGCGTAACTGCTCGTCTGTCTACACTATTATGTCGAGTGAATAGGTTTGTTGAAAGATATTTTTTATAGGTTAAGTAGAACAATTATTCAACAAAAAACTAATTTCCTGCTGTGCTTTTAATTCTACAAATATTCTTTCTTCCGCAAAACGAGAAGTAGCAACCAAAATCATCATATTTCTACTCATGATTCTACAAATATTACATAAACTAGGCATGCAAGAAATAATTTTCCCAATAATTCTAGCTAATTGTCTTTTTTCAAAACGAATAATTTTCTCTATAGGAAGATCCAAAGTTGAATCATGCAAATCCCATTCAAAACCCAGCCAAGTTAATTTTTGAGTAGGCTTCAAATCGCTTTTCTCTTAGTAAACGAAAAAAACCTGCGGATTTATGATCTAACTGCAAGATATAAGATAAAACTTTACAAGATTGTGCATTAGACTCTACTCCCCAATCCTCATCAAGGTATAATATAACTCTAAGACCCTGCGAACGCCAATGCTTCACAACAGGACGTAAAACTTTTGAAAACACATGTGCTGATGTAGATAACCCAAATGGGAGAGCTGAAAATTTCAAGCATTTAGTTGTGATCTGAAATTTCCACGACCATCCTTAATATCTCTGATGATCTTTATGTGCGCTGACGTGATGATACCTGCTTGATAAGGTGGCTCACCTCAATAGTGACCCCCGATGTTTTTTTTTTTTATTTTCACGTATTCTGTAGATTTGTTTATTTTGAATTCAGAAATGCAAAGAAAAAAGGGGGTCACCGGGCTCGTTTTCCCCTAAAAATGAAGCGAAATGTGCGATTTTGACCCTATTTCTAAACATGTCCACCCTTTCAACAACAACGGTTACATCAAATATAAAGACTTTTAAAACTAAGTCCGTATGATTTTTATGTGAAAAAAACATTACAATTTGAAATGTAAATCTTTCCCTTGGTTGTTTTTGACTTAAAAATCCTTTTATTTTCAGATTTATGTCTTAAGTATGCATAATAATTTTATTCTCGTAAAATTACCCCAGTACATATGTAGGTTTTTAAAGAAAACAGATATGTCAAAGCTATGATCTTTTTGGTCATTTTCAGGTAAAAAAAATTGGATCACCAGGCTTTTAAAAAAGTAACGAGCTTTTGTTTAACCCCTCTACCCCATAAGGTCTTATTTCAGTGCATTCCATTAATTACTTAATTGTGAATTCTTTATTGATGTCTTTAATGAAATAATGTTTGAAATTATGACAAAAAAACGATGGCTGAATATAAATGTGATTAACGTATGACTGTTTGTTATAAAAAAAACGAAATTTGGATTATTTTTGTGAAATACGGTAAATTTGTCTGTGCCACAAATGATGACTGAGCCGAATGCATTTTCAAAATTGAAGGCAGCTGAAAAGCAGGAAGTCTTTATTCAACCTATAGAAACACAATCACTTTTTACACTCGTTGTGCATGTAATTATATTTGGTTTGCTCATTATTGATCATCACAAGTTTTTTATTATTTTTACACCATAGCGGCAGAGACATTAATTTTTACCCTTACATTGTCAGTCTTAATAAACTTGCATGTACGTCCCAAATTTTGTTTATGTTCTCTAAAACCATGCAGTTTGCCTCTACCAAGGTTATTAAACTTTTACACAATTAATGCATATATATGTTTGTTACCAACAAAAACATATGAAGTTTGAATTTTTGGTGCGGTAGCTTTAACTATTCTAGAGTTATGCTCCTTTACAAATGACAAATTTCTGAATTTGTGTTCCTTTCTTTAACACAATTTTGCTCCATCTAAATGTTCTGAAACTTAAATGTAATGATCACTACAACAAAACTCAGATCAAGTAAAAATTTAGGTGGTGTCACTCTTTTCATTCTGAATATTCAAGCGGCTGCTCATATGTGTCCCTTGGGATACATTCCCCATTATGAATTAGTCTACATTTGTATGCTTCTGAATGTCAATAACTTTTGATTTTCAGACAGAATTACTTTGATATTTAATTTCAAGTTGCAAGTACATTTGTACATGTATATGCAAATGGAAGAAGTGATCTTGGAATGTTTAACTTTACTTGGAAACTATTGGCAAAGTACTGACAAAACTTTATGAGAAGCCAGTATCATGTAGTCTTGCAACCGAAAACTATGTGTAAAGTGCTGAAACTTAAGAACAACATTCTACATGTATATGCAATATGTGTTGCCACAATCCACGCGAGGAGCTAAGATCAACTATAAATTGGATATACATGTATAAGCCTTAGTGCTGTCAAAATCCTTAAAAAAAATCAAATCAAAAGGACCTTTTTCATCTAATGGTCCCAATGATGAATACAGATAATATATTTATATTGAGTCTTATAAAAAAATGAAGGAGAAAAAAAAATAATGAAAATATAGAGCTGATCTGCTAATGATTGTACATGTACATGATGTATAAATGGCAACAATACTTACATTTATACTAGTACATTGAAATTAAAAAATATTGATAAATGTTTTATAAATTTGATCTCATAGAAATTTGAGGAATTAAATAAACAACGTTTCAAAAATTTGATTTACTTGAGCTTTTTTTTTACGCCCGATTTTAGTTCGTATTATGGTATACCATTGACTGTCCGTCGTCAACATTTTGGACATCTACTAAAAAAATATAAATACCAAAAGGTTCATGTTGTAGATAAACTATTTGTGTACAATAATTAACAATTCTGTCAATTGTCATTGACCACTTAATCATTTGTAGGGTTCATTGGTCAACAATAAGTTCTCTTTATCTGTTGATATGCTATATTGTGTAATCAATAGGACATCTTCATGTTTATTTGGTGTATGCAATTATTATTAAATATATTATACCTAATTAAATATCAAATAAGAGGATATGATATGATTGTAAATGAGAAACATGAGACCAAATAACACAGAAATAACTATACATGTAGGTCACCATTAGGACTTCAACAATAAGCAAAAACCTATTCTACTTAGTTAGTTTTAAAGGCCTTGAAATGACAAATGAACAATTTAATAAACAATTAAAATGAGAAAACTAACGAGTGATTTTATGTCCAAATAATGAACGAAAAATAAATATGTCTGTCTTGCAGGGTTTTTCTGATTTTAACTTCATTTTTATGGATTTGTCTGTTTCTTGAATTCTAAATATGCTTCAACATATTTGTTGATTGTTAGAGATTCCGACATATGGTGCGGACTCATTGGTTGATTATATTGCAAATAACTGCAGAAGGTCCCGCTTTTACAGTCAGTCCCCACATTATCACTGGAGAAATACAAAAACTAAAAAAAAAATAACTAGTATAAGAAAAAAATGCTAATGCTTTAATTGTGTATTGTGAAGCCTCCTATACACCCTCAAACTTAATTACCTTTTTTCCCCCTATAAACTTAATGACGTGCCTTTAATCTAAGATCCATTTTCCTTACCTAAATCGTTAACTAAAACTGAAAGTGGATTGAAAACGAAAGGAATGTGATCTTTACATTCAATAGCTGCCCCCGTTTCTAAAAGCTTATTAAAAGCCCACGAATACTGATTGTTTAAAAGCAGAAGTATTATAGTTCAATCTAACTGATGAAGGATTTTCATAGAAAGGTACAAAATAACCGCTAGAAATTATGCTGAGAACCAAATTGTTTGCTTTTAAGATATCTTTCCAAAATGAAAAGTTTTCGTAAAGACTACCAACATAAATGATTTTTTTTTCTTTTAAGTGAATTCTCATATTCATAATCTTGCTTGTGTAAATAATAAACTGGTACTTAACTGTTTCACTGGTGCTGCTTCTCTTGGGATATCTGCCTGCTTTCATTGATATGCCCAATAACCTTCCTTGTTTTAGTAGTTACAGCGGGTTGCTCCTTTCTTTTCATCAAAGTACTTGCTTGACGTGTAGACGGCTTTCCACCAGCCGTACTCCTGTTCCTAGATAAGTCTTCTGTATATGTTACTCTAGGGCGACGAAAAAGATCAAAGGAGCAAAAAGGTTTGGTCGGTCGGCTTTTACGTACTTGCGCCTCCTCTTCATTTTCGCTCTGTATTCTGCCTGGTTTAGTTTAGTTGCCTTTTCTGTACTTTATATTAAACGAACTTTTTAACTACATCCAAACCATATGTGTCAGCTATGCGGAGTAGCTTGTGCCTTTCGTTTAAGGCTGCTTCTGCTTGCTCAAAGGTTTTAACTGCTGCACCGACAGAACCACGCTCTAGAAAAATTGTCGCTCAGCTAAGTTCATTTATACGAGCAGTATTGAACTCGTGCTGCCTTCCATTGCCATGTAATTTAAACTCGGGAGCGATTGATGGTAAACGAGAGTTCTTTTCTATGTATCCTATTAACTATTGCTAATCTTTAAGTCAATTTGCGAGAAAATTTCTTTCTTGTGTTTAACTAAATCGGTATCTAGTTGACGGAGAAAAAAAAGAAAGGGCGTCTTTAGGGGCAAATCTAACATGATTACCTAGATCTGTTTGATTTGGCGGTTCACTATCTCGGTTGGTAACATCGCTTGGGTTTTCCTCGTCACTTATGTTGAACGTGAAGTTGTCGAACAAGTTTGATTTGTGAATTCCAATGAAAGGAAAAGGGCGCGTAAAACAGTACATAAAGTCCGAAAACTGAATAACTCAGTTTTGCGCATCAGAAATAGAATGAAATCTCAAAACCAAAAAGAAATACAATTTTATATGTAACTAATAACACTAGAAACTTTAAAAATTATGAACAGAAATATATATGAAAAACGAAAAAAAGAAAACGTATCGTAAAATCCTACCGGAGACCGCTTGAATGACGATGAGACCCCTGATCTTTCAATGTCATTAACATTTAAGAGCATCGTATCAACATGATTTCGAAGAATACATTTATCTTAGATATCTACGTAGGGTTTAGATTGCCACTTTTCATTAACAAATGATAAAAATTCAGACCAAAGAACACATGGCAGTGATCAGACCCTTGATATCTCAATCTTTCTAATATTATGTAGACAATAAGCGTATATGTAGATACAAACTCAGTCTAGACTCCGTGTTGAAGACCGTACCTTGACTAATGATGGTTAATGTTTATAAACTTGTGACTTGGATGGAGAGTTGTCTCATTGGCGTCCATACTACATCTTCCTGTATCTATTGCATAGAAGTAATTTGGGTTAACTTCATGTCTTCGATGTGTATGGGGGCTCAACGGGTCAGTTTGATATACAAATGATATAGTATAAACCTACCACACACTGCTCAAATGACAATGAGTTCGCACTGATCTTACGAATTTCGACGAAAGCATAGCCTTTGTATATATCAACATTGTATTAAAAGGATTTTCTAGAATAAAGTAACTTTCGATATCTACAGAGGGCTTATATTGTCACTGATCAGTTTAAAATTGTCAAAATTCAGGAAAAAGGGCACAAGAAAATGGTTGGTTTCATATCTTAATCAGACAGTTAGTTGCTATGTAGATACAAACGTCGCTTAATTGAATTTGGATTGACTCCCTGTCTTCTATGTTAACGAAGGGCTCAAATTATCAGTTTGATATTCGGAATATATAATGAAAAGTTAAAAATTGTAAAACATCAGGACAAAGGACACAAGACAATGACGGGACCCATCTCTTAATCTTTTTAATATAATACAGACAATTAGTTAATATATAGCTTTAAGCGTCACTAAAATGAACTTTAATTGACTTCCTGTCTTACATGTTAATAGAGGGCTCAGATTCTCAGTTTGATATTCAAATGATATAGTATAATCCTATCAAACACTGCTTAAATGATAACGAGAACCCTTTCAATATATATACAATTCCATAAACGGTTTCTTTTTATCTGTATGGGATCTTTACAAATATTTTAAAATGAGCGTCACTGATGAGTCTTATGTAGACGGAACGCGCGTCTGGCATACCTAAATATAATCCTTGTACCTTGATAACATTAACACCACTTGGTCGATGCCACTGCTGATGGACGTTTCGGCCCCGAGGGTATCACCAGCCAATTAGTCACCACTTTGGTGTTGACATGAACATCAATAATGTGGTCATTAATATAAATTATCTGTTTACAAAACTTTGAATTCTTCGAAAACTAAGGATTTTCTTATTCCAGGCATAGATTACCTTCGCCGTATTTGGCACAACTTTTTGGAATTTCGGATCCTCAATGCTCATCAACTTTTTACCTGTTTGGCTTTACAAATATTGTAATACGAGCGTCACTGAAGAGTCTTATGTAGACGAAACGCGCGTCTGGTGTACTAAATTATAATCCTGGTACTTTTGATAACTTTTATATCTGCATAATATCAGGAACATTAAGAGATCAGGTAAATCTAGACACTGCACTGTACCCTTTGGTCTGATTTTTTTTTATGAAAAGTGACAATGTTAGCCCTCCGCCAACATTGAAGATTACATTATTCTGATAATCATTTCGCGTATCTGAATACATACATTGCCTAAAACTTCATTGCATTGAAAGGACATTAACAGGCCGGGGGTGGGGGGGGGGGGGTGGTGGGGATTTGTCATCCTCTTTACTACATATTTACTATTTTTATGAATTATATTAGGTATAGATTGAACGATCAGAGAGGTCTCAACGTTATTTAAGCTCATATTAAATTTACGTTTTAAATGATACCAAAGTGATCGTTTTTTTAAGTTTCTAGAAATAAATCGTTGATGGTGTTTTATTGACGAAAGCCTGTATTTGGAAACGACTTATGGCGTTTATTATTTAAGTTTTTGTTTTAGGACAATAATATTTTACGACAACTCGAAAGCGTCATTTAACAGTTTCCTACATACTAGTATATGATAATCTATTTTAACTATGAGTATCATGTTCTAATGTTTTTCGAATAATTTGATTTTAGGATTTCAAACTAAATTTTGATATCGAACCGACTGCTATCAGCCAGTTAGATATTGCATAGCCAATGCCAATTAACGAACCGGCTGCTTACTTCACATCCATAGTACAAGCAAACAAAAAAGCAAAACTATCACAGTTTTTAAACGTCAAACTTACCAGTCCTGTGTCTAAACTTCTCGTGTGGCCCTATAACACAATTGAAGAAGTCCAATAAATACATATTTTTAAGTGCAGAAGTGAAGATACTTTTCAAAAAGATATATATGTTGTCCTGTCCAGTGTTGATGAACATTCCATGTTTTCATGTATAATCATAAATCATTAATAAATATTCTGTTCACATATCATTCGTATTAGAACGACTTTTTATACTTGAAACACTTTTACTTTTCATTTAAAATAAAACGATTTCAATATAATACAATAGAAAAAATCCTGATAAATTTAATCTATATTTTAAAACTTACTTTTTGTTGATTATAAATCCCATACATGCCTAATGCAACATTTGCAAGCAGCCCAAACCCGACAAAAAGAACAGATTTTGCTGTAAGTAACAGAATATGTACATTATATAGTTCAACTGTTTGTGAAAGAACGTTGTTTATTACAAAGTTGAATGTATGTTCTTCATTAAAACAAGGAACGCTAATTTTTCCAAGTGATCTTTTAACGGCTAACACCTTAGAATTGTATAAAAAAGAAATTGGAAAAAAGATATGAAGAAATACATGTGTTGATACTTTTAAATCTATTTTTCACATTAACAGCAGAAGAAACTCACATGAGTCATACCATTTATCCCATTTAAAAGCCTGTTAAATGAGACTGTATTGCAATCAATGACTTGTTTACTCGGGCGTTTATCTGACATGTGTATGCTGCCATGGTTTATGGTATTATTTGTTTTTAAGGAACACTGTTTAATTCAACAGAAATAGTTAAAGAACACCACAAAAAATGCAAATAACAAAAAATGTTATACTATCATCAGAAAAAAGGAACAGCTATGGGTACTAAAATGGCGCCTTCATATGCCACTTTGGTACTTGGATATTTGGAACAATTATTATACGAAAAAATGAGTCACAAGTACGGAAATTAATTTGCCATTTACATACGTCAAAACTGGAAACGATTTCTTGACGACTGTTTTATAATTTGGAATTCGGATATATCTGTCTCAGATTTTCATTCTGATTTAAATTCTTTAAATCCATATATTCATTTCACTATTAACAGAAATGTCAGGGAAATGCCGTTTTTTGATATTTTGGTTATTATAACGGAAGACAATGAAATTGTCACAGATATCTTCTCTAAAGACACTGATACATATGTATTTAATTTTTTACACAAACCATCCAAAACATGTAAAATTAAATATACCTTTTAATCTAGCGTCAAGAATAATCACTATTACAAGTACAGACATATTACGCAATAAAAGACTAGAAGAATTAAAAGCGTATTTAAAGAAGCAACACTACCAGGAACAAAAGGACCAATTGTTACAGAATCACGGTGATCCGAAACTACCGAGGAATCATCGAACAATTTAAACAAAATTATTCCGTTTGTCACAACTTATAATCCGCCAGATTATGACATTTTTACTTTCATGCGACAAATTGAAAGAAATTTACACAAAAGTGAAAGAATGGACAAGGTCTTACAGAAAAAAGAAGATTATCAACAGCAAAAGACAGTCGAAAAGTCTGAAACGATATTTAACATCTTCAAGATTTGACTTTAATGAAACTGTGCCAATTGTAAAAAAAATGTACCAATAAACGATGTATGACTTGTCCAAATTTAATAGAAGAAAGTTCAATGTATTTCAAAAATGGAAAGCATTTTACTGTGAGGCAAAATATGTCTTGTAAAAGTTCAAACGTCATCTATTCTCTCATATGTTCAAATTGTGAGGAATTCTATGTTGGAGAGACAAAAAATGAACTGCGGACTAGAATGACTTTACATAGACAGCAAACCAACCATAAAGATTTAACACTCATCAGGGCAAACGACCATTTCCATCGTTGTTCTAATGGACGATTTAAAATATTTCCATTGTATATGGTCAATCGTCAAAATGATTTCCTCCGGAGGAAGAAGGAAGAATTATTCATAAATATTCTCAACCCGGGGTCAACCTTGATTTCCTTAAGAATGACGAGTACACATTTTAAAAAGAAATTTATAAAGGCAACAAAATCAAGACTTACGACGACCATACTCAACTTATTGAATTAGTGCTAAAAGAGTCATCCCAAAAACACAAGAAAAAATGCTGTGATATAAGTATTGTTAGTGTTAAAAATCAATTTGAAAGTGGATTTTCCTTAAGAACCGTTTGGATGAGTGACATAATTATTGTATTCGAAGGTGACTTTAATAAATTGTTTTTTTAACTGTCTTTGTTCCTCGGTTGTACTTTTGTTTACATGGTGAAAAGAATTGTGGTAATAATTAAATAGAAAAAAAAAATCAGTGATTGAACTATCATTTACCCGTATGAATCAGTTATGCTACCTTTAAAAATTTTAAGAAAGAAGAGGGCCATTCTTAAAAATATTGGACTGCTAAAGGTAACATAATGGTTTCTTAAAGGTATATGATAGTCCAATCACTGAAATAAAGAACAGGTTAAACAATAGAATGACGTCACAACAATGTTTTAACAATAGAAACACAACACGTCATAAAGCCGGATTTCCAATCCAGCAAAAAGTTTGAGATAAATGTTAAAATCAATCAAATGAATTGATATATAGAGATACAGGAATCTAAACTTTCCGCTATTTTCAAACTGGTGTGTCGGAAAGAAGAAATGAATATTCGAAGATTTATTGCTCTTATTTTGTTTTGTTATAAAGTAAAGAAATAGCTCTACAGACAAGTCGATAAATAATCAACATGATATTAAATGAAATATAACAACGAATAAGACCAAATTATTGATAAGAAATAAACAATAGTATCAGACTTAGTCGAAACTGAATTATAAATTCCTTAAAAAATGACGTTAACATTATTACATATCAGTTTGTGACGGAGAAGTAACAAAAGAAGAGTATACCTCAGCTATAAACGCAATACAATTGCACAAAACACACAAGGTTGATGGTCTTACAGTTGAATATAATTGTTTCCTTTGATCGAAAATAAAATATTCTTTGGTCAAGGTGTTAAACAATTATATTGCTGAAGGAAGTTTATTGTTTAAAAAGATTATAAACGATTCTTTGATAATGTTAAGGCAACTTCTCTGTCATACAATATAATGAAACTTTATCGTGTAAAGAAACATGATGCTCTTTTTGGGAATATGAATAAGTAAATCTATACATTTATATTAAAAGAAACAATAGAAACAAGAACATGTGTCCATTTAAATACACGTGAGAATCACTTTTCTGTGTTAAGTGAGCTCATAAATCCAGGAAAACATCCAGTTTAGTTTTTAGTCTTAAACTCTCAAATCTGATGCGAGTGGTCTAGTGTTCAGACATTTTAAAAGTTTTTATCAAAGTCAAACGACAATCATTTAAGTATTTTGTCGTGCAATTCCATTCGTGACTACGGTTGGATCCAGGATTTAAGAAATAGGAAAATAGGGTGTAGTAACCGACAAATGAATTAATACTGACAATCTGAGCGATGCAAACAAATAATTTTGACGGTTATAAGCTTTAAATTGATATAGATGATATAGAAAACATGAGATTCTTCAAATTGTTAAGCGTTCGAAGGAGGGAGGAGTACGCCATCTACCCCTGTATCATCATATGCACGTGTCGGTATACATGGACAAAAACCTCGTCCCATACATCAGTATAGGTAACGACGAAGAAGTGTTAATTGATAACTATATAAAAAATAAGATTTTTTTAATTGAATTATAGAATTTATATATTTTTTTTCAATACACACATATAGTCGAGTACATCTTTGACATTTGGGTTCGTTGAAATCAACTTTTAATGTCAACAACTTGTAAAAAGATTATTTTAATATTTTCACACTGAGTTTTGTCTTGGTAGTTTTTCAATTTCATAATTTGAGAAGAGCTAACATATGAGTCAAGTGAAATGACAAGAAAAAAGGGTGTTTTTGAATACAAGTTCCTAACTTGTTTATTCCATTATGATATTTGTGTCAATAAAATCATTCAAAGTTTAATGACAAAATATTCGAAGATTAAAAAGAAATAGCCCATAAACTGTTCGATATGATATTGCATGTATCTAAGCGACATCTTGCGAAATAAAATAACAGTGAAGGAAAAAAAATTGGCGGAAGCAAAATAATAATAATTAAAAACCAATTTTTCATTGAAAATGTCAGTTCCTATGGCTTTATGATGTATGAATATGAATTTCGAGCAAAGGTCAAAATCTAGAACCTACAATTAATCTATGACCTTGACCTTAATTTTTAGGTCGTAGACTGACTAAACAATTCAAATCAAAAGACACTATTTCCTTAATATGTATGGTTCATGAAAAATATCATTTTAAGCATAATTCTAAATATTTCAGGGGCGAAATCTTCCATGCATTGTCTACGAACCCTTGCAACCAAAATTTATAAGTTACAACATGTCACAACTAACAGTTAAGTAAAAATTACTTGTCGATATCTTATAAGGTTAATGAAAATAAGTGAAAATAAGCCAAAATAAAAAAATATAATTTGACCTTGACCTAGTTTTCATTTTTTTGGACCAAGGATCTTAAATCAAAAGACCCTAGGTCTCTATCGCTTAGGTTTTACCAGTTAGAAATGCATATCACTTATATCATATACAAAAGGGGGGATAACTCTCATATGGCGTCTCCGGATAGCTTCGGTTAAAATAAAACAGAACATTCTGCGGATATAACGAGCGTTTTGGAATTTTTTTTTGTCGGTTTCTTATACGGTTGCGAAGCCTTAGAGATAACAAGAAAAACAGCGTTCGGGGGATAACTGTTATATGGGAAGGTATTCGGTTAAGCAGAGTTGGTTTCAAAAGCACATAAACTGTTCGATATAATATTCCAAATTTCTAAGCGACATCTTGCGAAACCAAAAACAGCAAAGAAAAAATAATTAGGCGGAAGAAAAAAAAAATAATCAGAACAAAACCAATAGGTCTTTCAACCGAAAAGGTTGACAGACCTAATTAAAGAATTAATTGTTCATAGATGGTTTTCCAAATCAATTTTTTTTCAAAGAAGCTAGTTCCTATCTGGTCAAGGTTAAAACAGGCATCTAAACATCAGTTTATTCATACTGATGTGATTAATAATTGGTATCATTATACTTTTGAATGAAAAAAAAAAAATGTGCTAATTCTAGTGACGTAAATGGCTACGTCTGATGAAGTAAATGGCCACTTCCAGTTTATCAAACGTCACTTCTGGTCTGAAGTGAAAAATAAATGTAAATAAATCTTAAAATATATGGATTTTGAGTACTTTTTTCCATGAAACAAATGCCAACATGGCTACTTCCGGTTTATCAATGTCACTTCCGGTTGTCATATTTCAACGTCATTTGTCATCCATCTTTTAGCAAAAAGTCATAATGTTTTATACTAAACCAAGAGGAAGTAATATTAAATCAACCTGATAATTATATATTTCAGTGGCACTTACTCCTATAAGATGTCATTAACGATTAACGATTAAAAAACATGCCGACATTTTTTTTGTTAATGTTAGATAAATCGCTTCGATCCAAATTAGGCAAAGGGTGTCACAAACAATTTAAAAAAAATAATTTTGTCGCTTTCTTTTGGGAGATGCACATCCTTGATAAACAGTGAATATATAAATTACTCACACAACGATAACGATTCGGCTTAGCAGTATGACATTTAAAAGCGCATGTATACTGTACGATATTATTTACAATATAAGAAATATATAAGAGATAGATTGAGAAACAAATGATTATCGCAAACACAAAATTTGGCGGATTTTAATAATTATCAGAACAAAACCAATAGGTCTTTCTACAGAAAGGTGGAAAGACCTAATTAAAGGTCAATTATTCATTAAAGATAAGAAGGTCTTCCCTTCCTAATGTTTTCTTAAAATATTCTGATATACATTTGTCGAACCAACATACTTCTGTTTTCTCTTGATAGGCAAACGGAGTAGGTCCGGTAAGACGCCCTTTTGGCCCCAACATATAGCAGTTTTACAAAATTGTTAAATGTAAAATGTTAGTTATTTATTGGACAGTTGAATGCATTTGCTACATAAATATGGGCTGTTTTTGACAATACAATGCACATATATCGGGTTGGAGCACCATTTAGTCATGCTAAATTACTGAAATCTTCAAAATTCTATCATTTCAGTTAAATTATAGACAGTTTCCATGTAAAACGAAAGTGGCCGCATTCGTGTTCAGCCTTAATATTGAAATAAAAGTAGTATTTTATGATAATACATAACATATATAAAGATTGTGTATGAACACGGATGCGGCCACTTTCATTTTTGACAAAAACCATCTGAAATGTGACGTTTTTTGGCATATTTGAAAGATTTTTTATATTAAAGCTTGAATCAGATTGTTTTTAATGACTAAATCAGTTAAAATCTTTCAAATAAACTAAGTGAAATAGACACTTAAGTATTTTAAAAGTGGTCAAAATCTTTCGTCAGATGAAACTGAAATTTGAGGCCAAAATTAGTCCTTACCGAACCTACTCCTTTAGTGGTATATCTATAGTTAACGCTTAAATCATGCTTCACTCCCCTACCCATGGATTCCCAGTTTGTTTATATTTTATCGGGACTTTTTTTAAGATGGTACCACTAAAAGAATTAAGAAGACATATGTGAGGTTTATGATTGGATGGCATATGCTTTTAATAGATTGGTTTGATGAAAGCTCATCCAAGTATGTGCCAAAATAACTATACTTTTAAAGTGATGCATTTGAAAGCTTCTGTGGTTTTTTATTTTCTATAGGAATAGGCTGACTGACGATTATGCAGTGTCATTTAATGCGGAATTTGAGACTACTGGTCGATGATAATTCCAATGCATAAGCATGCTGATTTTATGCCATTGAAATATTTTATCATGCACTTTCAGCAAATGATGAGTTTAATTTCAGAATCTTTTCAGAATTTTATATTTTTGTTAATTGTCAGAATCCAAAAATACAGTGTTCCCTTTTGGTAATGAATAGATAATTGAGGTATTGTACTCTATCTGACCAATCATGACCTTGACCTTTGAACTTGACATCCTATTTATAGTCATGTATCAAAGACCAAAAATGAAAATGACCTAGGCCTTAACGAATAACGGCTTATTAAATTAAGTAGCATACCACTTCCGTCAAGTATTCCATCGGAGATACCCCTATTAATAGTCTACATATAACTTCGACTTGAATGTATCAAAGATGCTCCATGTCCCAGGGAACAATTTTCTCGATATTTGTCATGATTTCGATGTAAGTAGAGACAAATGACACTCTTGCAAGATGGCTATCGGTCAACTGATACATGATACCTAATAAATCAACATGTCACAATTTGTACAGGAAGGATATCGTTAAATTTTGGTTGAAAAAAATTAAAATATCTATACTATTGAAAATATTCTGAGTTCAAAAGTATATGGTTGCTAAAGCATTTCATGTTGGTAATGAATGGCTGCTAATGGCGAAAATCATTGTAAAGGACAAACGTTTTACGTCCTGTACTAAAAATGAAATATCTTTTACTCGTAGCCTTAAAAATAAATAAATAAGTGGTTACTAAGGATTAATATATCGTTGTTAGGGACAAACATTATTTTTATGCTATTCATAGCAATCTAAGTTTAAAAAAAATAATGGTCGCTTAGTTTTTAGGTCGTTACTAGGGACATTGCCCTCTGATTTCGACCTTTTTTGAAGATCATGTTATGCTGAAAAATTTTACATGCTAAGTTTCTTTCTATCTATTACCGTGTTTGAGTTACAAGCAAAAACAGGTCCATTGTCGGAACCTGAAAAACAGTTTTGGTGCCCTAGGTCTGCAATAGTTTGTTTAATAATTTTGTGTCCAACATAACAAACTAAGATCTCAATAAGACAGACACACGTTCTCCTTTACATTTTCAGTCATTTTTTTACGGTTATAGACACTAGTAACCCGAATATAACTTGATCGGACAAAAACGCATTATGCCCTTTTGTAAATTGACCGATGGCTATTGGCCACTTTAACTCAAAACCGTGGGTGGTAGCCACCTAGGATCTTCACCATGGTAATCACGTTTTGTGACCATGCTAGCGAATCTATTTGACAGGCATTAAAATGATTTGATATGCATTGAACATGTTAAAATAAATTAAAAAATGATTTTTATTTTTTGTCAATCTTTATCAAATGACGATTAATGTCATTTAAACAGCGTTAATGCGTTTTTGTCCGATCAAGTTACATTCGGGTTACTAGTGAGAGCAAATTCGATTACAAGCTAAGGTATAAATCTAGGTCATGACTCCGAATTAAACCTTGTAGTCTTTTCATGGTCATAAAACGTGATAACCATGGTGAAGATCCTAGGTGGCTACCACTCACGGTTTAGACTAAAGTGGCCAAAAGCCATCGGCCAATTTACAAAAGGGCATAAGCCTTCTAATTAGTCGTTGAATTTGTTTGATACAACTGTAATTAAGAAAAAGGTTCTGGTCCTGACTAAATTCCACCTACGTTTTTTCCTACCTGTTATGGTTACGTTGTTTGAATGATAACAAGGTTTTCGGTGTTAGGGAAGACTGTTATAAAGGAAATGTAACGTGGTGGTGATCTAACCACAAGCTGGTTTTCGGTCAACCGATACGTGATCCCTAATATCTTTATAACTTGTTGCAAACTTTTTTTGAGAATTTTTTTTAAAATTTTGGCGGAACTAATTTCAATACTGATCAGAAGACACGCAATAAGGTATTTCCTTAAAGTTAGAGGAAAGACGTTAACATGGTTAATAAACAAACTTTTACTTAAAGAGACATATTTGACAACTTGACTTTAGATTACACTTTTTTGTTAACATGCGTCTCACTTTCAAAATCAATACATTACGGAACGACATCAGAAGTTCAATGTATGATACAAAACTGAATTCGTGTAGGCTTTTCACTGACTCACCACCCCCTCTTAACTTAATTTTGGAAAAATTGGTTGACCAATAAACAGATCATGCAGCAATTCACCCCTCCCGACCCCAAACTATTTGATTTATGTTTTGTTTTTATCCTATATTGATCTTTTGATCCCTAACAGTCCAACTATCTGTATAGAAATACAAATAACAAAATATCATTCTGTCAATCATTCTTTAATAGGAAAGCAAATATCGATATATGTAAACTGATACTTCAGTTGTTACAACTATGATTAAAACAAATGCTGAAAACTTTCGACTATATCGCGCCATATGTCTGTTGTTAAATACATGTAGTTGCTGTGTCCGATACAAAGAAAGAAGGTGTATATTATAAAAACATTTTGACAGTTTTAATTGATAAACACATTTTTGTTGTTTTTTTAATAAATGACTGGTCATTTACTTGGACATCGATAACTTTCACAAAAAAGAGTACTTAGCTATACAGCTGTCCATTGCAATTCCTGTTCTTATACATTTTCGTTTTAAACTCTATTTAGACTTGTATATATTTTTGTTCGTTGGGGTTTGTATTATACATGTTATATTGTTTTCCTTTATATTTCATATTTTTCATGTTTTTTGTGGTATGCGATCTTTTCCGCAAGTATATTGTTTTCTGTTAGCTTTTAAATTTATTATTTTATATATCCATTGCATTCTTAACTGAGGATACGTTTATTTGGTAATCGCTAATAGCTGTCAGAAAGATAATGAACATCAGAAGTTCGATCTGATAGTCAAATGTGTTTTGTAAAAATAAGGGATTTCAAAAGATCTGAAATTTAATACTCGGATACTCGGTCATAATACTCGAGTACTCGCAAGTACTCGGATGAATCTAAAAAATCTATTGAAAAGTTTAAGTTATATTTTAGGTGATTTGCAGTGCTTTTGTATTCCATTTCATAAAGATATTGAAGAAAGACACACGTACTACAAACAAAGCTTGCTCTAATGAAACAATAAATTAACGACTGCCGTTTTTACAAATAACCTAACATATATGATAGCAATTATTGTATGTGTACGTGTTTATGAACCAAATTTCATTAAAATCAAACACATTTTATAAGCAAAAGTAAAAAAATATTTGCATTTAAAGTCCGACAAAGTAGGCAATATATGTAGCATCTGTTCCTGAGGAGTTGGGTTTTTTTCATAACCCGACTTGTCTATTAACTTGTCAACAACAATGATGATATTGGACTTCAAATTACTTGTGCTTTTTCGTGTTGCTCAGTATTACTCTACTGTGAGTTTTTTGCACTATCGTTTGTCTGATTTTCTTTTTTTCTTAAGCCATGACGTTGTTAGTTTATTTTCAACTTTTGTGGTTGAATGTCGCTCTCATACTTTCGCATATCTCTAAATTGTAAATTAAACAATTATAGTTAAGCTTTAAAAAAAGAGTAATTAAATTAATTTAAATATACATCTCGTACCAATCAGAGGTCTCGATTAACAAACAAAGGTAAGTTTAACGGCTCTTCATGAGTTAATTATTAATCCGTGTACAAACACCATTAAAATGTCTCTAATCAGTTATGTAGGGTTCACCGCAGGCTACTTCGATTTTGTGCTGGTTTAAAAATATGATCTGGTCAACAATTTCAGACGAAAGACTGTTTATCTCTCTATATTTTTGTTACAAGGAGTGCACATGAAAATATTACTCGAAAGGAAACGACGTTGCTGGTACTACTACAAGATATAGTATCCTCAGGATAAACATGGTTAGGTTGTTAATTGATTTTGTTGAGTATTACAAAGGGGAAATTTCAACAGAACTAAAATTGAGTGGAAATGTGATGAGAACTATCTCAAGATGTATAAATAGCAAACGAGTATCCGAGTACTAAAACTGTACTCGAGTACTCGACCTACCGAGAGAGTACCCGAGTACTCGAGTACTCGTTGCCATCCCTAGAAAAATTATACGTTTTCATTTTTTGTTTTTTTGGAAAATGTTGTAGGTGCTGTATTGTGACCTCTCTACCAATTAGTTTGCTCTGCAGGCACACGTATAAAATTGAAATACTGGACTTACATGATTTGTGTTGGACGAAAACTATTTCTAACTATCTTGAATATTCAAAATACACAACACATGGAATATGTTGCTCATGGATTCGACAACTATTTTTAAACATTTCATTCGAAAATCGTCGTTTTTAGCAACTTAGTATGCAGCAACGCAAGGAGATTTTTTTCAACAATTATCTATTTTGATGTTTTTTTCTCGATAACTAACGAAATATTAACAACAGTGTGTGTTTAGTATTTTGACATACCTCGAATAACCTGCATTTTAATGCTACTGAAAAAATGTCAAACAACATCTTTATCGACACAAAATGTAGTTTAAAGATGGTTGTGATTTGTTGATCATGTTGATGTGTTAATTATAGTAAGTGTGTTTTTTTTGTGACATTGTAAATGGTATATTGAGAAAATAAAAGAAAAGATAAAACTAAAAGTTTAATGTTAAAACTCTTTACATATAATGACATACTTACAACTTTGGGAAACTGTTTCCTTCAAAAAATTTAAGCATTTTTTGCTAATACCATGTTCTCTAAGTGTGTTAAAGAAATTCGGTGTCCTGTCAAAAAACAATATACTAGTATATATTATAAGTTAGTTGGTTTTCGTACACTTAAAACCCTGTCTCCCGTTAAGCCATGCATGCAAAACAGTCCACAAGGGGTCATAAGATTTGATTAATCATTTGTGTGCATCAAGAACAATTTGAAAGAAGTCCATATAAAAAAAATCATCTGGTTCCCATGTCGTTCAACTTGGAGATGCTGTAATATACAGATAACCAGTTTTCCAATGTGTGAGGCAGTACACATTGTATTTCTATGAAATTGACCAATTTCAGCACCCTGAAACTTATAAATGCGGATAGATACCAACAAGACAAAGAAAGGTGATTTATTGAATAATCAAGTATTAAAGCTTTAGAAACCCATTAGAACAGAAATTTATCAACAAACAGAAAGGGAGATAATCCAGTAAAAAATACTTTCAGAATATAAAAAAAATACATATTTGAAAAACTGTCCAGACTTTGGTCCATTATAAATATCAAGATAACTCACTGTGTTTTATAAATTGGAATACTTAATAATGCATTATAGCTTATAAACTTGCTGAGGTCTCATTGTAGTACATTATAAAAATTTTCCCGAAAAATGCCTCAATTTACATTTTTACTCTGTAAATCAATGAACTTAAAATAGTATTTTCTGGATAATTTTGGAAATGTTAGTGTTTCTTTTTTCAATAATATTTTCAATAATATTAAACTGATTAATTCAAAGCAACAAAGGCATAGTTCAATTACAATTTATGATGCCATAAATATTGAATGTATATGGAACTAATAGAGATAATCCAGGAAAAATGCATTTTATTAAAATATATAAGTATAAAAACATAAGAATGAATTGAAGATATGAGTATAAATCTATTCATTTTGTTTAGAGACAGAGCTCATAAAAATCATTAGCATATACGATTTGCGGGCTTTTGTCTTAGTACTTTCTAGAATTCTTCTTGAATAATATCCAAATTAACATTATTCTTATAGAAATCAATGCTTTTTTTTCGCGCTTCATTCTAAAAATAAGCGCGCACAGTCAACGCTTTAGGTGTAATACCACCAAATCATGGTACGTCACACCCGGTATCATACGAAAGTAGGCCTAAAAATATCCCTTGAATTTAACAGTTGAAGAAAATTCACCCTGCATTTCAGTGCACTTAATGTTTTCTGAGTCGTAAATATGTATGTTGGATGTCTGTAAGCAGCATTCTTTTTTTATTTGATAGTCTTATAAAATATTTCGGAGCGTTAAGGTTACATAGTTACCAAAGCAGGTAACCAGTAAATAACAGTGTAAAAATTGGGTTGTTTACTTCCGGTGCTAGTTACTTTCTTATATGCAATGAAATGTAGTGTGAAATTTTCACTGTATCACTGGAAAGGATTAAACTTTATACATGCAAAGTATTTCTTTAGTTGAAATAAAGGTAAATACTACACAACTTTTTTAAAAGTGCCAATTTAACAAAGATTATAAGGAAAAATCATTGGTGGTAATACACCTTTAATACAACCCAATGAAGTTACAAAAAAAAAGCATTCAATACTGATAATTACATCTTTTAACTAGGATCATGAAAACACGATTTTTATCAAGCTTTATTTAACTTTACCTGTGCACTTTATTGTTGTTTATCAATCTGTAGATAATGTCGTATTTTTTTTCTTTTTTTAAAGCATTCTTGTAAAGCTGACAAATATCTTTGGACTCTTTTTTTAATTCAGTAATGAAGATAGTTGATATACGTATTCAACATTTTAAAGAACATTTTACTATAAACAATAACCACAATAAACCTATTTCTCGTATTAAACATAAACTAAAAGAACTAGCCAAGCAATTTGTTTTTGTCCCGGCCGATAAAGCTGCTAATAATATTATTATTGTTTGACGTAAATTTTACATTGAGGTTCTGAAAAAAGAAATCACCAATTCACCAACATTCCAACTGACTCCATTTTCAGAAAACGAAATCTGTAACAAACATAAACTTTTAGCCACCGCTTTACAAGCAGAGCCAAATACAATGAAAGTCCCAACTATGTATTGGCTTCCGAAGCTACACAAAACCCCTTACAAATATAGATTTATTTCGTTTTCAAGCCATTGTTCAACTACTAAATTGTCTATTCTTCTTACCAGCACACTTGGTACAATTAAAAACCTTATAATAAATTGTTCAAATAAGGCCTTCGAAAATAGTGGAATAAATTACTTTTGGAGTGTCAAGAACTCGTTGGAAGTACTTGATAAATTGCATGATTATATTGGTGATTTTGAATCTGTTCAAAGTTTTGATTTTTCTACCCTGTATACCACATTGCCTCACATTCTCATTAAGAAAAAATTCACACACCTAATTAAATGGGCATTCAAAAAATCAGAATGTGAATATATATGTTCAAACTCTTTTAGGTCATTTTTTAGTAGCAATAAACAAAAAACTATGTTAATTGGACATGCTTTGATACTATATATGCCCTTGAATTTTTAATAGATAACATTTTTGTTCGCTTTGGGGATTCCGTATATCGTCAGATTATCGGAATTCCAATGGGGACTAACTGTGCACCACTTATTCCGGACCTCTTTTTGTATTGTTATGAGTTACAATTTATGACAAAAATAAGCAAAGACCCATCAAAACAACATCTGATAAACAAATTTAATAATACTTTCAGATATTTGGATGATATGTTGGCTCTCAATAATGACGACTTCAGTATGTATATTAATGAAATTTATCCTGCTGAACTTACTTTAAATAAAGCTAATACTAACAATGACCACTGCCCTTTCCTCGATCTTGATATCTATATCACTAACGGAAAGCTCAATACTAAAATTTATGATAAAAGGGATGATTTTTCATTTCCTATCGTTAATTATCCGTTTTTAGATGGTGACGTTCCCTTGTCACCATCTTACGGTGTTTATATATCTCAACTTGTACGATTCGCTCGTGTATGTAACAATGTTTTAGATTTTAACGAGAGAAATTTATGTATTACTGAAAAATTATTACACCAGGGTTTTCGATATCACAAACTAGTCACAACATTTACTAAATTGTATCATCGGTATAAAGAAATAATTCGTAAATATAGCTCAACATGCAGACTTCTTATACGTTCAGGTATTTCACATCCAATTTTTTATGGAAATATTCTTTATAAAGCACAAAGGTGTCAGTATTCACCTCAGAAACTTACAAAACCTATGAATAGACTTATTAAGAAGGGATATAATTACGATACTGTTGTCAAGTCATTAAAGATTGCATATTTTGGCGTTAATATTGAGTCACTGATAAGGTCTTTGCGTCGGAACTAAACACATTTATTCTAAAAACAGTTGTTGGCATGACACGGGTTATGTTCTTCTCATATATGTTATGATGGTATGATACTAAACCCCTAACGGGAAGGATTGTGCCTGATGTTCATATGATGAAATCATAATCTTTCAGTCAGTTTAATTGAAGTCTGGAGCTGGCATGTCAGTTAACTGCTAGTAGTCTGTTGTTATTTATGTATTATTGTCATTTTGTTTATTTTCTTTGGTTACATCTTCTGACATCAGACTCGGACTTCTCTTGAACTGAATTTTAATGTGCGTATTGTTATGCGTTTACTTTTCTACATTGGTTAGAGGTATAGGGGGAGGGTTGAGATCTCACAAACATGTTTAACCCCGCCGCATTTTTGCGCCTGTCCCAAGTCAGGAGCCTCTGGCCTTTGTTAGTCTTGTATTATTTTAATTTTAGTTTCTTGTGTACAATTTGGAAATTAGTATGGCGTTCATTATCACTGAACTAGTATATATTTGTTTAGGGGCCAGCTGAAGGACGCCTCCGGGTGCGGGAATTTCTCGCTACATTGAAGACCTGTTGGTGACCTTCTGCTGTTGTTTTTTTATTTGGTCGGGTTGTTGTCTCTTTGACACATTCCCCATTTCCATTCTCAATTTTATTGTAATTTACAATAAAAGTTAAATAATCAACGAAGATAATACAGTTACAATAAATAATGCTATAAATACTGATTGTCTATGCTTTAAAGGGAGATAATTCAGTAAACAATCCTTCTTCAAAAATCTAAAAAATAAAAATAAAATTAACTGTTCTGCTTTTGATACATCGTTAAGTGTTTCCTTTCTTTTGATATTTTTTTTTAAAATAAAACAAAGCAAAAACAGGTGTAATAAGAGAATCTTAAGACCAAACAATGGGGATATTCCCCGATTATGTTGAAACAAATGTATACATTTCCTATTTTAAAAAAACAAACAATTAGAATATCAATCTGTTTATCCATGTAAGTTAAGTACAGGTCCGTGTAAGAATCAGGCAAATCAAATAAAAAGTGATAAGTCCATATATACGGAATATGTTGAAATTTTGGGAACTTTATAATCCATTAATAAAAGTGACAAACCCATAGTATTACATCGATATATGCTATATTTGTCTAGAAAAAATAGATTGAATGCATTCGCCGTCCGCATATATATACAACAGTGTAATGCATTGAAAGTAGGTCAAACTCGATATTGATTTTCTGTAAACAGCAGATGCCTAGTACACAATTTTTTTTTATATTTGAAATCATTTGATACATCTCTTCTCTTTCAATTCATAAAAAGTTTGGAAATTTTTATTTGAAAAAATGTTATTCACTATAGTAAAATCATCGAAACGCGTCATTCACCGTATTGTTTATCTCCCTTGCTTGGTTACCTCTTTTAAAAAAAGGCGCGTAGTTTGCACAACAACAATAACAAATGGCAGACGAGTTGGTCCCGCTGGACATCAAGGGCAGTATAAGTCTGTTTTAACCCATTCATGTGGGGTTTAATACTGTATGTAATCAGGATCAAACTGTACGAAATCTCGCTGAATGTAATAAAGACATAACGCCGCGGCATTGACAGATCTTAGACTGCGTGGAGGTCGCAAGACTACATGAACCAGCCGTGGACAATGCCAATGAAGGGGAGTTGATGGTTGATTATGATAGCACTGAGATGTGGTATTTTCAGGTAAATCAATATGCTACCTCTGTCCCCATACTCTGTTTGCACAATAAGTAATTATAATACCATCAATACAAACAAAGATAGAACAAGTGATAAACTATGGAACGCCAACACTGTCTTGTTATGACCATTTTTATTATCATTCCGATATGATTCTATATTCATTGCAACTCTTTTTCTGATAGAAGGCCACTGTTTGTGCGTAATAAGTATAGCTGTTTCAATAATTGGCATTGAAATATTTTGTACATATGTTATTTTTCGATATTTTATTCCGACAAGAAGTGTTGTGTATAGCTGACCACATGAATCGTTCTGTACGGTGCATAGTTAAATGAATGTACGGTATATAGTTTTTCATGCTTCGAAGTACCTACAAAGCTATATCCGCTGTACCGATGATACACGATAGTAATTATAATTCGGAATACTTTGCTTGCTTGTGACAATGGTGTTCGACAAGGAGAAAACTTATCACCTTTCCTATTTTATTTACTTTTGATTGACTAAAATAATTTCTTAGTGACTAGAAATATTACATGACTTAACAGAACTATACCAGAAGATCTGGAAAGAGAATTAGAAATATATCTTAAGTGTTTTGTTATATTGTTTGCAGATGACACGGTGTTGTTGGCTGAAACAGCACAGGACCTGCAGACTCAACTCAATGCTTTCCATGATTATTGTAAGGCTTGGAACTTGAAAGGAAAGTTGTCAAAATTAAAGTCTTAGTGAGGGTTTTTTTTGGACGGATGCCAAAAAATCTCCGATTTTCTTACAATGATACTAACATTGAGATGATAAAACAATATAACTATTTGGGTATTGTTGTTACTAAAACGGGAAATTTCAATATGACAAAAAACATTTATCCGATAAGGCTTTAAGCCATGTACGAAAACTTGAAAACAGGAAGGATGTATAAGATTTCTGTAAAATGTCAACTTCAGCTTGTTCGTTTATAAAAAATATATAAACACGTGCGTTTGTCCTCCAGCTGGCTTAGTAATTTTGAAACCTCTCTCTCTCTTGTTTTGTATATACTGTAAATAGTTATTATTTTTATCTCTGTATACTGATGTCATACATTGACATTGCTATTATATAGATTTAGAGGCCATAAGTATACCGGTATGGATGATTGATTGACTGTTATTTCGCGCAACTTTCAACACTTTCATGCTATTTCGTGGCGGTGAGTTTATATTGGTGGAGAATGCAGAAGTGCCCGGAGAGACCCCCTGACCTTCGTTTGGAAAACATACAATTCTGGTCAATTAAGATTGGAATCGAGCTTACCTGCCACGTGCGGGATTTGAAATCGCACACCTAAGGGTTGACATGCTAGTGATACAGCAGTTCGACTACTTATAAAAAAAGAAGAAGTGGTATGACTGCTAAAGAGACAACTCTCCACAAGAGGTCAAAATGACACAGAAATTAACAACTAAAGGTCACCGTACGGCCTACAACAATGATCAAAGCCCATACCGCATATTCAGCTATAAAAGGCCACGAAATGACAATGTAACCACTCGACCACCCAGCGCCCATCACTTTCACCCGGAATGGATGAAAGGAGATATGGAATGAACCTGAACTCGGTGTATTACATTAACGTGCAGCTTTTTATCATGTTTTTTGTGCATATATTTCACAGTTTCAACTATAGATGATTATGGGTGGATTCTTGAGGTCCAGCAGCAAATTGATATATGCATATTCGTACAAGAACATGTTTAACCCCGCCGCATTTTGGCGCCTGTCCCAAGTCTGGAGCCTCTGGCCTTTGTTAGTCTTGTATTATTTTAATTTTAGTTTCTTGTGTACAATTTGGAAATTAGTATGGCGTTCATTATCACTGAACTAGTATATATTTGTTTAGGGGCCAGCTGAAGGACGCCTCCGGGTGCGGAAATTTCTCGCTACATTGAAGACCTGTTGGTGACCTTCTGCTGTTGTTTTTTTATTTGGTCGGGTTGTTGTCTCTTTGACACATTCCCCATTTCCATTCTCAATTTTAATGTGGTATGAATATTAACCCTGTTTTGTACTAGACCGACACCCTGAGCCGGACTTTTTAACATGCTAGTTCAAAAGGAAGCATTCCGAAGGAAGACATGTATTTCACCTTACCCGGACACATTTTTCTGATTCCGAGCCGACCAGCTTTTGCTCTTAATCCTTAATCCCGCATGCTTATATAATTAGCTGGGAAGCAGCATGTAAATAAGAATTTTAAAGTCTTTGGTTTTGACCCGGCCGGGGTTCGAACCCACGACCTCTCTCACTCAAGGCGAACATACTACGACAAAAGTACCACCACTAGACATGCAGTAACCCGCAATATAAAAGGTTTCGTGGGAAGCCGCTCATATACTAGTATTCACCTCTAGACTCAATTAAACAGGGCTAACTTACCGACCATTGATATTTTTATGTGAGGGTGGGTGGCAAGTTGTTTTTTAAACGTTTGATTCTAAATTTCTTGAAAGAGATTTTATCTATTTCAGAAGGGAAGCGAAATAGTTTGTTTCTATTTAAAATGAGGAAAAAATAAAACAATGATGAAACTTAAAAAAAAATAAACCATGTTTTTTGTTGTTTTTTTTATTTCGAAAAAGGAAATACACGTGCTCCTTCCCTCAAACTAGAGTCGGTGTCTAACACATTTATTTATTAATATATAATGTACAGATCATCTGTTTCAGCTTTGGATACAAGGATCTGACAACACGTCATTTTATTTTCTGTCCTTGTATATATTACATCAGCCAATGACATTTCAGCCTTCAAATTTTTGAAGGTGTGTATCAATCCAACAAAACCAGAGAATTGAGCGTTTTTAATCTGGTGTCTAAATGAACTTAAAACACTCAGTCTGCATTTATTTATTTTTTACTGAGACCTGTTGTTCTCTTACATATAGAGAGTGGTGTTTTGAATTTTCAAAGTGAAGATTTACGGCAGCGGCTTTTAATATTTTGCGTTTATCCTGGAAACATAATAGATTTTAAAAAAACAAATAGTGCAATGTGTCTGAATATACTCTATAGTAAAGGTACTTTTTGGGTAGTTTTGGCTTTTCAGAGTTTTGTTGTTTTATTGGCTATTATCTTGATAACTAATAATAGAGAAATCTTTTCTTATAGAGAAATCTTTTCTTGTAAGGTATAGACAAGAACATATATAATCAAAGTACTGAAGTATGAAAATCGTTTGCGACTTCAGGGAACTAGTTTATTCTTATGTTGCACTGTTATACCACTTTCCAGGTTAGGGGGGTGGGGGGGGGGGGGGATCCCGCTAACATGTTTTACCCCGCCACATTATTTATGTATGTGCCTGTCCCAAGTCAGGAGCCTGTAATTCAGTGGTTGTCGTTTGTTTTTGTGTTACATATTTGTTTTTCGTTCATTTTTTTTTTACATAAATAAGGCCGTTAGTTTTCTCGTTTGAATTGTTTTACATTTTCTTATCGGGGCCTTTTATAGCTGACTATGCGGTATGGGCTTTGCTCATTGTTGAAGGCCGTACGATGACCTATAGTTGTTAATGTTTGTGTCATTTTGGTCTTTTGTGGATAGTTGTCTCATTGGCAATCATATCACATCTTCTTTTTTATATTAGTTTGGATTTGCCGTTTGTGGTTTCATTAATATTTACCACACCTTCATTCAATAATAGCATCAGATGAAAAATTCTCTGCTAGAAGAAATTGTTGAAACTTAATTTTCAGGTTTTAACAATTCAGAGCGAAACGAGGCGTAAAGATTGATGCCTACGGTTGACGAAGAATTCGCCATAACATTATACCGCGGCAAATTTATAACTATATAAAACTGAATGCCACTTTTCCTATCCCCTCTTTTTTTTGTTACAAATGACCGGTTCCTTATATGAGCCATTACTCTATCAGAGTCCGATTTATTCCCAATTGTTTGTGTCTATCTTGAGAATATATAAAGAGAAACTCGAACAGCTAACCATGATCAGAAAGGCAATATTTACATAAATGAAAATACTAAACTTCGTGTATTATCTTCTTATAGAAAAATTGCTAACGTTAGGTATACCGAAATTGACAAATATAATGCCTTCCCTCGTTAAAACGATCATATAGCATGACATAAAAGAATTATTTATTCAATTCAATAACCTTAACCGTATTGAAGACTCCGTATGTTTATTATTAAAGATTTGCGATTTAAACAAAACTTTGCAATTCATATATATTTTTTACAATTTTCCAACAATATCAGATGTGATTTTTTTGCATCTTAAAACGAGGTACTAACATGCTAAGGTTTATCTCAAGTCTCAACCATTTTCCAAACGGTAGCAACAGATTTGATCCTAATTAGTAGTAACGGTTACTCCGCAGACGCAGATCGGAATCAGTTATGACGTAGACAGTAATCATTCTAATCGTAATCATGTTCATTGACCATAACGACGATGAAAGCACATCATATAATGACGTTTCGACATCATATAATGAAGTAAACCTAACCACATAATATAAGATTACAAGCACATAATATAATGACACAACCACATCATATAAAGATGTTTGCACGTAATATAAGGGAAACTGCACATCATATAATGATATGTACACATCATATATTAAGTATATTTGCACAGCATATAAGTATATTTGCACAGCATATAAGTATATTTGCACATCATATAAGGATCTTACAATATAATATAAGCATATTTTCACATCACATAAGAATGTTTGCACATCATATAAGTACATTTGCACATCATATAAGTATATTTGCACATCATATAAGTATATATGCGCATCATATAAGTATGTTTGCACATCATATAATGATGTTTGCACATCATATAAGGATATTTGCACATCATATGATGACAAGTGCACATCATATAAAGGTAAATGCACTATCATATAAAGGTAAATGCACATCATATAAAGGTAAATGCACAACATATAATGAAAAATGGGCATAATAAGACAGTGTTGGCGTTCCATAATAAACACCATGATTCACATTACATCATGTCCTTATGCCCGGTGTGTTTTGTTGGGTTTCCAGTTCCACTGGACTAACTACAGTCACAGGGTTTCTTAATTAGAGTCTTATTACTAAATAGGCAGCACACCTATCCATCAAGCTGTTAAAGGAGCTACCATCATGACCATTTAATTGTTTTAGGGGGGGGGGGGGGTAGGATGACAAATTTTTCCCTGCATTTTTTTTTTAGTTGCAATCTCTGTCTTGTAATTAGGTTATCCTTTTTATATACTTAAATTGTTATCCTGCCTTCATTTTTGCCCTTTTTTTGATAATCAAAACTCCTGTCCCATTGCCCTGCCCTCTCAAATATCATTCTAGCCCCTTATAAAATTCAAATTGTAGCTCCTAAAAAACATTAGGAACAATTTAGATAGTGATATTCAACTTATCAAACTAAAAAAGGTTGGTTCTAAAGTGGGTTCTGTCAATTATATTTTATTCTTAAATTTTCTATCAATGTTTTGATTACAACAATAATAGGCAAATGATAGGCAAGTAATTTTTTCTTGATATACATGTACATTTGTAAGTGTATAGCATGTATAGACTTTTTTGATAAATGTTAACAAGATAAGTATGATGCAGAATATGGAAATTATCACAGTCAGTATTTTAGGGCCATTTATATCTGACTATGCAGTAAATCTTTTGCTCATTGCTAACTGTCCTTTACCATGTTTACCTATTCAGTGATTTTCATAGAGTTAAGGTGAAGGGGCCCATGTAATTGGGAATACAGTTCGTGAAATGTTGCAATTGGCTTTGAGGAAACTATATTAATTTGGTTATTCGAAGGCCACACTGCACATTGTTACATCATACCACATATAGATATACATGTAGGAAGATTTGGTGTAAGTGCCAATGAGACAACTCTCCATCCAAATAACAATTTAAAAAAGCAAACCATTATAGGTCAATGTACGGCCTTCAACACGGAGCCTTGGCTCACACCAAAAAACAAGCTATAAACATGATAAAGGGCCCCAAAATTACTAGTGTAAAACTATTCAAATGGGAAAACCAAAATATGATTATTTGTAAAACATGTACATGTATAAGGTTGTTCTGATTTTGAGACTGTTTAGCAATTTTTTATATATATATATAAAACATGATCAATTGCAACTTTATATAATTTTTCATTGTGTACTTACATGTATCACACTGACTATAAAAAAACAAAAAAACCCTTGATTTAAGATTCTAATGAAATAGATTCTTATGAAATGAATATATATAAATGTACATGTACATGTAGTCTTTATTGGAATGAATTCAGTATCAAAATCTATAAAAATTGTCTTGTGCATTTCTTTTTCAGCATAGAATTTTTACCCATGTTTTATAATCTGTGAAACAGGATTGGTTTTGTGTGGCTTCACTTCTTGAGAATTTTATAATGACCATAAAGATAAACTTCCTTAAAGTAAGAAGTTAGATCTTCTATCAGATAATGCAGTATGCTACATGTACAACTGTGGACATATCTGGTTATGCTTACAAGGAATAAGTAAAAGAACAGGTAACATACATGGACAATGTATATATTACAAAAAAAAATGGGCTAAGTAAATATAGATAAAAACAGAGGACAACAATATCAGAATTAGGGACGACATCAAAAGTTCAATGTAGGATAAAAAAAACTAATTTATATATATAAAGATATTTTTTTTCACTTGACCCTCTTACTCTCCTCTTAACTTAATTTGGTAAAAATTAATTGACCACAGGAAAGTATAAAATCATTTCAATTAAAGAAAACTTACAGCAATTTTTACCCACATCCCAAACAAATTGAATTAAGTTTATCATGTTTATTATCCTTCATTGAATTTTTTTATGTTTTCCCTAAGTGACAGTAGTTTAATGTTCATCTTACAGCTAATTTCTTTATGCTTGTAGGGTAAAATTTTGATTTTGAAATGTTAAACCAAACTTTGTAATTACATGAATTAAGACTACATCTTCATACAATAAATATAGGCAAACTTAAATCTGTAAATATAATGGTTAAAATTAAGCAATTGGATGTGATCTAAATTACTATTGTACAATATACAAACAAAGTAAGAAAGTCTTGCTCTACATGCATTAGGAAATTAGCTATAATCTTTATTTTTATTTAAGCGCATATGTTTCTTGAGACATTGCTTTGGAAAAACAACCTAGAGATGTCATTTAATTTATATCTATAAAATAATATAATTATAGTGTTGGGAAAACTAAAGTAGTAAAATTGTTCACCATGTCAAAAAGCTATCTAACAAGAAATTTTCTGATGAATCAGACAACACTTGAAGGGTTATTGCCCTTTTTCTAAAAGAAATTTGGGTGCATTTTGTTATAACCTTGATATTATTCTAGATGTACAAATATGTCTCATAAACTTATTTTATGCCTCCTGCCATAGGGGAGGGGCTTTAAGTTTAACCCTTAAAGCTTGTTTATAAAAAAAAGAAGATGTTGTATGATTGCCAAAAAGACAACCCTCCACAAGGGACCAAATGACACATAAAGTAACAACTATAGGTCACAGTACAGCCTTCATTAATGAGCAAAGCCCAAACCGCACAGTCAGCTATAAAAAGCCTTATGGCGATGTAAATCAATTCAAAAGAGAAAACTGACTTTTGTCATGAATCCATCTGCTTCCTTTGTTGAATATTCACATAGACCAAGGTGAGCGACACAATAATCAATAATGTAATAGAGATAAATTGTAAACAGCAATAATGTTCAGCAAAGTAATCTCTACAAATAAGTGAACAGGATCAAAATTG
Source organism: Mytilus galloprovincialis (assembly GCA_037788925.1). NCBI lineage: Eukaryota > Metazoa > Mollusca > Bivalvia > Mytilida > Mytilidae > Mytilus > Mytilus galloprovincialis. The sequence goes on from CM075341.1 coordinate 63,692,572, forward strand.
GCAATTGACTTCAGAAGGAGTTATTGCCCTTTAAAGTCAAATTTTACAATTTTTCGTAAATTTTTGCAATCTTTTACAAAAGTCTTTCCTGAAACAACTGAGAGAAATTTAATTAAACTTGGCTCCAAATAAACATTAGGGTATTAAGTTTTTTAAAATGTGTCCGATGACCCTGTCTGTCTAAAACATGGCAGACATGGCTAAAAATAGAACATAGGGAAAAAATGCAGTTTTTGACTTGTCCATACATGTATCTCTGAAACTAGAGCAAAAGTATAACGGTTGCATTATTCCATACATCAATTGTAAATAAAAGTATCATGTGAGCAACACAGTCTCCTTGGAGCCTCTAGTTTAAAATTATTTTCTTTTCTTCAAAATATCATGTTGACCTATGTAGTAATGTACACACATTTTGTTGAATTTGAAAACATGACCTTTGAATCGGTTTATAATTTTCCTCATTATTATTTCTTTTCACAGGTGTTGCTGGATGTCAAGTCTCTAAATGTGCTAATGACACCTCATAACATAAACGGATAACACACGAGTTAAAAGGAATAAATGATTTTAAAGAGTTGCAAGTTGAAGAAGATGGTATACTGATCAAGAAAGCCTACAACATCGGCAAAGTAAAATTTATTCCTAGTAAATCCATAGACCAATGGTTCCTGCCGTTTTGGTAAACGGCATGAAAATAAAAGAGAATAATTTGTGTTAACATCAGGATTTGATTTTGAGTTAATGTAATTGGAAAAATCGAAACATCTAAAATAGTTGGTGCAGTTAATCTCCATGAAGGACCAGAATAAAAACAGAAAATGATGAAGACTCATCCAGATTATCCTCTCGTCACTCAGAAAGTTCTGATTAAATGCTTTTGCTCAAAAGTTGGATGTGTCATTAGATTTGCTACCTTAAATGGACTTGAAAACCATCTATAGATAGCTATATATATATATATGAGATGGGCTTTAAAGAAAGACAGGAGAATATCAAGATGTCCTTCTTATTTTTTTTATAAAAGTATTTGTCACATATTATTAAAGTACATAGCATGCTAAGCAATAACTCTTTTGAATAGAAGGTTAAGATACATATTTGATCAATGAAAACTAAGTATTATTAGAATATATGTTAAAATAGTTGTGCTTGAACAATCATGACCATATAATTATTTTGTTATTAGAAAATTAAATATTTGAATAACTAATTATCTATCTTTTGTAGTCTTTGCTTCCATTATCTCCAATTGACTTTCTTCCTTGTAGTAAACATTGAATTTAAGTTCAAAATTATCGATATGCAAATTAAGGTGGTTTAACTTTATGCATGTTAGTTCACTAGATATGTCATGTATGTTCTGTTCTAAAGGGAAAACAAATCTGTATGCAAGACCATTGACTCTTGCATATTTACATATTGAGGAAGAAAATGGAGACACCTTTTTAGTTTTTATTTAACTGCTTGTACCACTGAACACATATTTTGCAGGAATACCTGTTTATATTATCACATCTTAAATAAAAAAATAATAAATGTGGGAGACACAAAACATATAGTAATCGTTTGTTTAATTTTTTACACTAAAGTGCCGTGTGATATTTGGATCAATATATTGAGAAAACTAGTTGGTTCTAAGAAATCAAATCCTTCATTTATATCAATTCAGACCCTGTTGATGCTTGCAAGATAACAACACAATTATTGTGGACTTTGGTTCATTACTAATGTAAATCATAACATTTTCCTCCTTGGAAATAGTTCAAGCTACCCTCCTCCTCAATCATACACAAACAAGCTATATATTGTTCCACTCAAAATGCAAAAAAGTAACCCTTTAAACCCTGGTATATCATATGTATAGGAATTGGCATGACATAAGTGAATATTACACCTAAATTTGAACAACATAGTGCGTACAAATCATAGATATTAAAAACAAAAATTGAAAAATTGACGATTTTGATGGTGCTGCCACCAACAACAGCAAAATTTTTCCGAACTTTTTTTTGTTTCGATTTGTTCTATAGGGCTTCTACTAATAGGGAATATATAATAAAAGTGTGTATACTGTTGCTGTTTCTTAAAAAAATAAAATGAAATCAGATGAAATTTGCATTTTTCTAAAATTCATTTTTATCACATTTCCATGGTTACGGTTGCTAGGGAAGAAAATATTTGAAATTAATTTTCAATCTGTTTTCATATCACTATACATATGAACTCTATATAAAGTATATACTTGCAACAAAAATTATATTATTGAAGCAAGAAAAATTACTTTAAAAACGTGCATTTTTGTAGTTTTCCTTGCTCATTTTTTGGGGCCATCAAGGGGAAATTTGAAAATGAATATTTTTAACAAAACATATTCTTTTTTTAAAAAGAATTTCATATTCAAGTTCTAATAACTAAAGGTAAATCCATATTTAGAATATGAAATTTGATCAATTTGCCAACATGGACTTATCACTGTTTGCCTGATTCTTACTACATGGACCTGTACTTAAAGTGTATTTAAAAAAAGAGCATTAATCTAGGTGTAAATACCTAAAGAAAAAATACAGTCAACACAACATTGCATTTTACATGAGCAATAGGATAATACTAAGAAATCCAATTACAAGGACAGACTTGTCAATTCTAATCTAATTTGTACTGTCCAATTTTTACTAGAGGTAACTCAGCACAATTAAACCATCTCATGTATTTTTTTTTTGCTTTTTAGCTCACCTGGCCCAAACGGCCAAGTGAGCTTTTCCCATTACTAGGCGTCCGGCGTCCGGCGTCGTCGTCCGTCGTCGTTAGCTTTTAGAAAAATTTTCTCCTCTGAAACTACTGGGCCAAATTAAACCAAACTTGACCACAATCATCATTGGGGTATCTAGTTTAAAAAATGTGTGGCGTGACCCGGTCAACCATCCAAGATGGCCGCCACGGCTAAAAATAGAACATAGGGGTGAAATGCAGTTTTTGGCTTATAACTCAAAAACCAAAGCATTTAGAGCAAATCTGACATGGTTAAAATTGTTTATAATTTTATAATTTTCAGACGAATCGAACAACCCGTTGTTGGGTTGCTGCCCCTGAATTTGTAATTTTAAGGAAATTTTGATGTTTTTGGTTATTATCTTGAATATTATTATAGATAGAGATAAACTGTAAACAGCAATAATTTTCAGCAAAGTAAGATTTACAAATAAGTCAACATGTCCAAAATGGTCAGTTGACCCCTTCAGGAGTTATTGCCCTTTATAGTAAATTTTTATCTATTTTTCGTAAATCTTAGTTATCTTTTACAAAAATCTTCTCCTCTGAAACTACTGGGCCAAATTTAACCGAACTTTGCCACAATCATCATTGGGGTATCTAGTTAAAAAAATGTGTGGCGTGACCCGGTCAACCAACCAAGATGGCCGCCATTGCTAAAAATAGAACATAGGGGTAAATGCAGTTTTTGGCTTATAACTCAAACACCAAAGCATTTAGAGCAAATCTGACATGGTTAAAAGTTGTTTATAAGGTCAAGATCTATCAGCCCTGAAATTTTCAGACGAATCAAACAACCCGTTGTTGGGTTGCTGCCCCTGAATTTGTAATTTTAAGGAAATTTTGATGTTTTTGGTTATTATCTTGAATATTATTATAGATAGAGATAAACTGTAAACAGCAATCATGTTCAGCAAAGTAAGATTTACAAATAGGTCTACATGACCGAAATGGTCAGTTGCCTCCTTCAGGAGTTATTGCCCTTTATAGTCAATGTTTAACCATTTTTCGTAAATCTTAGTTATCTTTTACAAAAATCTTCTCCTCTGAAACTACTTGGCCAAATTAATCTAAACTTGGCAACAATCATCTTTGGGGTATCTAGTTTAAAAAATGTGTGGCGTGACCCAGTCAACCAACCAAGATGGCCGCCATGGCTAAAAATAGAACATTGGGGTAAAATGCAGTTTTTGGCTTATAACTAAAAAACCAAAGCATTTAGAGCAAATCTGACATGTGATAAAATTGTTTATCAGATCAAGATCTATCTGCCCTGTAATTTTCAGACAAATCGGACAACCTGTTGTTGGGTTGCTGCCCCTGAATTGGTAATTTTAAGGAAATTTTGCTGTTTTTGGTTATTTTGAATATTATTATAGATAAAGATAAACTTTTAACAGCAGAAATGTTCAGCAAAGTAAGATTTACAAATTGACCCCTTAACGAGTTATTGTCCTTTATAGTCAATTTTATACAATTTTCATAAAATTTGTAAATTTTTATTAACATATTCCACTGAAACTACTGGGCCAAGTTCATTATAGATAGAGATAATTGTAAACAGCAAGACTGTTAAGTAAAGTAAGATGTACAAACACATCACCATCACCAAAACACAGTTTTGTCATGAATCCATCTGATTCCTTTGTTTAATATTCACATAGACCAAGGTGAGCGACACAGGCTCTTTAGAGCCTCTAGTTATTAAATTATTATAAATTAATTTTGTTCTTTTTTTTTTAATTTTAAGTTTCTATCTTTGATATCTATACATTTAAGTTTTCAAAATACAAAGCAAAAATACGAATAAAATTTTAAAAGTCTTAACAAAAACGAAAGAAGCTTTAAGTCGTCTGATGATTTAGGCCATGCTTTTTTGTAGATCCTTCTTTTGCTTTTCATTTTTGACCCTTAAGTTTCTATATAACTTTTACAATTTATTACAGTTTTCAATAATACACAAACATGCAAATAAATGTTATAAATCACCATTTAAGGACAATTATTCCAGTAAGAAATAAACTGACGAGTTTAGCCATACTGAATTGTTTAATTATCTTGTCAAGGTGATACTTTATACGATACTATTTAGGGCAAAATTTCGAAAATATATAGTTTCAGTCTGGTGTTAAAATTTGCTACACGTCCATTATTTCGACATACCTACATGCAATTTAATAAAGCTTTTGCAGAAGCTTTTTTATGGTTAAGAGATATTGAAAAAATAAGATTTTATATGATTGTCAATGAGACAACTTTACACAAGATGCAAAATGACAGGGAAATTAACATCTATAGGTTGCATTTCTGTTAATATTGACAATACAAATTTTACAACTCCTTTTACGGCTAAAACTGTACCACTTTAACTATGTTTAGTTTTGAAAAAAAAATCTTATCCTAGAATTGAAACTTCATATGCACTACAATTTATTTCAAAGGTCAAAATATAGGGCTGTAAATTATATTTTCAACGTTAATGTGCCCTGCACTTCTCCGAGTTTAAACTAACACTAAACTACCCTACCTCGAATGAAAGTTTACCACATACAAGTATTTCAATGTAAACAATATGCACATGTATATTTACTGGTAACCTTCTTAAGTTATGTCTATGTGAGATGAAACACAGAAAGCATAACTGGGAACCGGTATGTAAACAGAATTAATTTTCTATGAATGTTTAAGATTTCCCCAAAAGAGGTGTGTTTGAGAGTTTTCTATTTGAATAAATGTTTTTATAGGTTGCGCTTTGTAGATACAACTGTTTCTCAAAACACACCTCTTTTGGGGAGATCTTGAAAATTCATAGAAAATTAATTAACACATTAATACTCATTTATCAGATTTAAAACCTTATAAAAATTCACTGCGGATACTCTAGTTTTTTCTTTACTGTACATTTTATACCCCTTCCCTTGTTTCAATTTTTGTAAGAATTTGAAAACAAGATTTTAATTATTGCCATCTTATAATATCTTATTTGATTATTTTCTGATAAAAAAAGCCTAGAACCTGTTTAAAACTGTTTAATAGCATATTGAAAGCATATCAGAATACTATTTCCCATCGTTAATTATCCGTTTTTAGATGTCGACGTTCCCTTGTCACCATCTTACGGTGTTTATATATATCAACTTGTACGATTCGCTCGTGTATGTAACAATGTTTTAGACTTTAACGAGATAAATTTATGTATTACTGAAAAATTATAAAACCAGGGTTTTCGATATCACAAACTAGTCAAAACATTAAATAAATTTTATCATCGCTATAAAGACATCATTCGTAAATAAAGCTCATCATGCAGACTTCTTATACGTTCAAGTATTTCACAGCCAATTTTTTATGGAAATATTTTTTATAAAGCACTAAGGTGTCAGTATTCACCTCAGAAACTTACAAAACCTTTGAATAGGCTTATTTTTATTTTTATTTTAGTTTCTTGTGTACAACTTGGAACTTAGTATGGCGTTCATTATCACTGAACTAGTATATATTTGTTTAGGGGCCAGCGGAAGGACGCCTCCGGGTGCGGGAATTTCTCGCTACATTTAAGACCTGTTGGTGACCTTCTCCTGTTGTTTTTTTTTATTCGGCCGGGTTGTTGTCTCTTTGACACATTCCCCATTTCCATTCTCAATTTTATGAATGTAATGTTAAGCATTCAATCATTACAACATTTAAAATCATATATAGCGTATCCAATCCTGCCTCTGTCTCCAGTACACGTCTTATTGTATATCTATTTGTCAATTAAAGTACACACTTTCTGCCTCAAATGATCAATTTAGAATGTTACACAACAGTATGACCTGTAACCATATATCTGACACAATTTAGCTAATATATATCAGATTTGATAATCATCAAAATTTGCATATTTTGGCGTTAGTATTGAGTCACTGATAAGGTCTTTGCATCGGAACTAAACACATTTATTCTAAAAACAGTTGTTGGCAAGACACGGGTTATGTTCTTCTCATATATGTTATGATGGTATGATACTAAACCCCTAACGGGAAGGATTGTGTCTTATGTTCATATGATGAAATCATAAACATTCAGTCAGTTTAATTGAAGTCTGGAGCTGGCATGTCAGTTAACTTCTAGTAGTCTGTTGTTATTTATGTATTATTGTCATTTTGTTTATTTTTTTTGGTTACATCTTCTGACATCAGACTCGGACTTCTCTTGAACTGAATTTTAATGTGCGTATTTTTATTCGTTTACTTTTCTAGATTGGTTAGAGGTCTGGGGAGGGTTGAGATCTCACAAACATGTTTAACCCCGCCGCATTTTTGCGCCTGTCCCAAGTCAGGAGCCTCTGGCCTTTGTTAGTCATGTATTATTTTTATTTTAGTTTCTTGTGTACAATTTGGAAATTAGTATGGCGTTCATTATCACTGAACTAGTATATATTTGTTTAGGGGCCAGCTGAAGGACGCCTCAAGGTGCGGGAATTTCCCGCTACATTGAAGACCTGTTGGTGACCTTCTGCTGTTGTTTTTTTTAATTTCGTCGGGTTGTTGTCTCTTCGACACATTCCCAATTTCCATTCTGAATTTTTCTAGAAGTGTTCAACCAAAGCCATATCTGGTATAGTTGTATGTTTGCAGATACCAGTTTGAGATATAAATTTACTTACAATGTTATAGAGATGACTGCTAACATCTAATTTTTGAATAATTTCCAAGCAAAGTTATTGTTTACTATATACTTTGAAATCATAACATCTTAGAATTTACAAGTTAAACTATTTGTTTTATGTTCCAGGGGGTAGGCAATTTTCTATGTTTTTTGTCCCTTGGGCCTCAAATTATCTTACTCATTCTGCTGTTTCTAGCAATCTAGAATATTTAGTACATATTCAGGATAAAACACACTATTGTAAGTTTTGTTGAGATATTTTTGTTTTTCTAGCTTATATTTATTATGCCGTGCTGACAACAAGCAGATTTTGGAGTTGCGGCTTACTTTTGGATTATCGAAAGGACACAAACATCCAATAAAAAATATTCAGGAAGAATCTATGAGTTTAAATGAATGCGAAGAGTAAATATATGCACTTCTTAACAATTTAACTTACACATATGCAAGTATTATGAATTAATGTTGTATCCAGGAGTTTAAGTAGACTATGCACACTGTAAAAGAGGGACGAAAGATACAAAGGGGACAGTCAAACTCATAAATTTAAAACAAACTGACAACGCCATAGCTAAAAATGAAAAAAAGACAAACAGAAAAACAATAGTACACATAACACAAAATAGAAAACTAAAGTATAAACAACACGAACCCCACTAAAAACTAGAGATGATCTCAGGTGCTTCGAAATTGTAAGCAGATGCTTCTTCACATGTGGCACCCGTCGTGTTGCTTATGTGATTACAAATCAGGTAAATAGTTTAATTCGGTAGGTCACATTCATGAAAGGGAAGGGGATTGTAGTTACGACGTAGGGAACATATCCAATATCATTTGTGAAACAGTTATTCCATAGCGGTCAACCAACTCGTGATGGCGTCCGTAAAATTTACGAAGGGATGATTTTAACTTCAGCATTTGGAACTCTTGGTTTAATAGCTTCCTTGTGAGCAGTAACCCTCTATCAAGAAAATCATGATAGGAAATGTAAGCACGGTAATATCGTATCAATTGGGAGATATATATCCCGTATGCAGGTGCTCATGGAATGGTGCTAATTAAAAATGAAAAGTTCACAATTGGAAAGCTGAAATCATCTCTTTTAATTTGTAAACTGTGAATTTATACTGAGTCATTATATTTAAGGCCCAGGATTCTATCAATGTTTATCAAATGTTTATAAAACTTCATATTTGAGTTAATAGTTTCCTTTTTTCACCCTATAAAGGTGGAATTTCTGTAAATATTGAAAATGAAATTTCCTATAGGAACTTCTATTACGGCTAAAACTGTACCACTTTTACTATGAAGTTTAAAAAAAATCTTATCCTAGAATTGAAAGTTCATATGCACCACATTTTTTTTCAAAGGTCAAAATATTGGGATGAGTGGATATTTTCTAAATTTATATGCCCTGAACTTCTCCGAGATTAAAAAAAATTGTCTAAACTACTCTCACCTCGAATCAAAGGTTACCATAGATTTTAATGTAAACAATGTGCACATGTATATTTATTAATTTCATTCCCAAATTATGTCTCTGTGAGATGGAACACAGAGAGCATACATGGGAACCAGTATGGAAACACATTTAATTTTCTACATTGTATGAATATTCAAGATCTCCCAAAAAATAGGCGTGTTTTGAGAAACAGCTGCATTTACAAAGTGAAACCTATAGGTCATCGAAAAATGAGCAACGCCCATACATGATAGTCAGCTTTAGGGTGTAACACCACTAATTAAGGCCCGGCCAAAAAGCACATACCAGAAAGTAGTACATATCTAACACAAAATAGTTCCTACGCATGAGTGTAACTTCCAAAATATGTAGAATATTTAGGTATTTTTGGTATGACATGAAAGCTGAAGGACTTGTGCTCATTGTAGAACACTTTTGGACTTTTAATTATGAATATTAAAAAAAACTGCATCAAATTTGAAAAAGAGGGTTCATTTTGTCTGTTTGTCAGATTTGAAGTACGTGTTTTGGTACATCCGAAGTTCCGGGAACCAGTTCTTTCTTATATGCCATGTAAGGTATGTTGATTTTTTCAGTAGAAGACACTATAAAGTGTTGCTTTGAAATGCAATGATTGCCACTTTATTTGAACTTAAAACAAAAGAGGTGTTCCTTCTTGAAACGGAGGAATTTAACATAGAAAGCAATGGGACCATGAATTAGTGGTGTACTTCCTATTACAGAGAATCATCAGAAATCAATTTTTTAGAAGTTGTACCTATTCCAATGAAAATAAGTCAAATTTGATGTTAGTAATCATGTTTAATCATCTTGTTTTGGTGAACCATCCTGTTTATGGGAAATTTAAGCTCTTTAATTGGCATACTCAAGTATTTTAGCCTTTTATGGTCATACAACATGCATGCAATTAAGACTTTACTCAAAATTCTTATTTTTGGATCTTTTGTGATTGAAATCAATAAAACATGCATTTTATGACTTGTGTATGGAACAAGATAGCTCTTGGTCAAAATAATCATATGATTTTTCAAGTTTTATTGTTTTTCTTATGGTAGCCTTTTACAATCTAGGCATATGGTATATACTCATATAAGAATTCTAAAATCTCAATGTGCATGCAATTTTGAACCAGTTTAGCAAGTGATATAGCCGAGGGATATATAAATTGCTCTTAATAATCTATGTTTAACCACAGAATTATGGTTTATACAAAACAAAAGCAATTTTCCAATCTAAAGAAAAAAGGGGGGACAATTTTCTCATTTAAGTCTTAAGTTTGGACTAATATATTTTTATTTAATGAAGAACCTCTGATAAAAAAATTACTATTGGTAAGCACATATCTTTCCTAACAGAAATTAATAAATAAAACAATGATATTTAAAATAAAATAAGTATATTGGCCATTGGTAATATCTATATGCAGTTTTCTTTGAATAACCCATATGTTACTACCAGTCCAAGTTGAGCTTAAAATTAGTAAAATAGTATTTGGACTAAAGCTTTATATATTTTTTATTGCTTGAAATAGATCATAGAATGAAATAAAGTAATGCTCAAGTCAATATAGCAAGTTAGGTTCTGTTATAGGTGTAACACCACTAATTAAGGCCCGGCCAAAAAGCACATACCAGAAAGTAGTACATATTTAACACAAAATAGTTCCTACGCATGAGTGTAACTTCCAAAATATATAGAATATTTAGGTATTTTTGGTATGACATGAAAGCTGAAGGACTGGTGCTCATTGTTATTCAATGTGCATGCAATTTTGAACCAATTTTGCAAGTTATATAGCCGAGGGATATATAAATTGCTCTTAATAATCTATGTTTAACCACAGAATTATGGTTTATACAAAACAAAAGCAATTTTCCAATTTAAAGAAAAAAGGGGGGGGACAATTTTCTCATTTAAGTCTTAAGTTTGGACTAATATATTTTTATTTAATGAAGAACCTCTGATAAAAAAATTACTATTGGTAAGCACATATCTTTCCTAACAGAAATTAATAAATAAAACAATGATATTATTTAAAATAAAATAAATATATTGGCCATTGGTAATATCTATATGCAGTTTTCTTTGAATAACCCATATGTTACTACCAGTCCAAGTTGAGCTTAAAATTAGTAAAATAGTATTTGGACTAAAGCTTTATATATTTTTTATTGCTTGAAATAGATCATAGAATGAAATAAAGTAATGCTCAAGTCAATATAGCAAGTTAGGTTCTGTTATAGGTGTAACACCACTAATTAAGGCCCGGCCAAAAAGCACATACCAGAAAGTAGTACATATTTAACACAAAATAGTTCCTACGCATGAGTGTAACTTCCAAAATATGTAGAATATTTAGGTATTTTTGGTATGACATGAAAGCTGAAGGACTGGTGCTCATTGTAGAACACTTTTGGACCTTTAACTATGAATATTAAAAAAACTGCATCAAATTTGAAAAAGAGGGTTTATTTTGTCTGTTTGTCAGATTTGAAGTACGTGTTTTGGTACATCCGCAGTTCCGGGAAACAGTTCTTTCTTATATGCCATGTAAGGTATGTTGATTTTTTCAGTAGAAGACACTATAAAGTGTTGCTTTGAAATGCAATGATTGCCACTTTATTTGATCTTAAAACAAAAGAGGTGTTCCTTCTTGAAACGGAGGAATTTAACATAGAAAGCAATGGGACCATGAATTAGTGGTGTACTTCCATAAGAGGCCCCCAAATGAACATATAAATAATTAAACGAGAAAATAAACAGCCTAAATTATATACAAGAAATGTAAGAAAAACAAAAATGTAACACATAAACAAACAACAAATTTTAGAAAATTTTTTTTTGTCATTTTAGTATTTTCTTGATAGATGTACTAAGTTTTTTTACAGTTTGAATTAACACACAGTCTGGGAGTGACAAGATGTTTTTGTAAACCTCAATGGATTGTTATGAACCTTGGAAATGTTGGACAGACGCTAATCTTTAAGACCAAGAAATAGCATCTCAAACAAATTGATTCTTTTATAATTCTGTATTTATGTCAACATTGTACTTTTACACCAACAGCAACAATCACAAGCTAGACACATGGTTTCTAGAAAACCCTTACCATTTTTTTGTAAAGTTTCTATCTATTAGGGAGTTTAAAATAATAGGCAAAATTTTGTCATTAACGGACAAAAACTCCAACATGAGCTTGTCTGACAGTAGTGACGTAAACAGACAGTAGGGAGATCTGAAAAAATTCTTGCCACTGACAGATATTTTCTAACAGTTTTTAAGATGATAGACAAACTTACATCTTACCCCTCAAGTTCTATTTTTAGCCGTGTTGGCGAAGGATGGGTTCATCGCTCAAAATTTCTTATACTCGATAAGTTTGATTTAATTTAGCCTTATGGTATCAGAAGAAAACATCTCTGTAAAAGTTCATTGACGACTGAAGCAAATTGATGGGAATAGCCGATACTAGCCCTTTGTTTGATTGAATTTTGAAAATAATTTTATAGACTTTAGGTTTGTAGTTTGGCATTTTTTTACATAAGATAAAAAGCTTGTGTTTACAAAAATAATTACACATAATTCTTAAACGGTCAAAATGTAGTAAAACTTAAAATTCTACTGCGTGCCAGATTTGAATGTAAAGTTCATGCTGGATACAAAGACCAAACACTTTTAAAGAAATCAATTTTAATAGCGAATTGTGACCCAAAAGATGTACTTTTTCAACTATACCAGAAGTAGCAGAATTTTTCTTATATATTTCTACTGTATGAAAATGCAAACCACAGACTATTACGGGTTACAAGTCAGCCATAGCTTTGATTCATAATAATGGATTAGAAATTTCAAACAGTTCTGAGTTATCATCATTGATTAAAGGATTATTTAATATGAATCCACCAGTTCGTCAATTGACTCCAAATTGGAATTTACCTTTAGTTTTATTGATGCTTACAAAACATCCTTTTGAACCTTTAGATTCAATTGAATTAAAGTTTTTAACATTCAAAACAGCTTTTCTAGTATCTATTGCATCAGCCAGTAGAGTTAGTGAAATTCATAGCTCATCATTAGATGATGGACATTTTAGATTTGAAAAAATGGAATTAAACTCTTACCAAATATGCAGTTTCTTGCCAAAAAAAACAGACTTTGAATAGGCCTTGGGAGCCATTATTCATTCCTTCATTTAATTCTTATGCAACTGATTCTGAGGATTTGGAACTATGCCCTTGCCGTGCATTAAGGATTTACATAAATAGAACAAAATCTATAAGGATAGCAAACAGACTGTTTGTTACTTATAAAAAACCATCATAAAGAAGCTTCAAAGGATTCTATTGCAAGATGGATTGTTAATACAGTGCGATATGCATATGAAAATGCAGATAAAGACACTTTAAAAACAGTAAGAGCACATGATACAAGAAGACTCTCTATTCATGGGCTTTATTTTGTGGTGTATCAGCTGAAGAAATTTTAAAAGCAGCTCACTGGACATCTGAAACTACCTTCACTTCATTCTATTTGAAGGATGTTCCAGACCACCAGTCCATTTTTGCCAAGTCAGCAATTTTGGATTCTTTCAAGAGAGGAAGACAGAAATAGGTGAATATAATTTTTAATTCCTTATTTAATTCCTTTCCCACCTCCTTTAGTAGGGCTGCAAATTCTTTTGTAATTAGTTAAGGAGGCAGGTAAGTGGAAATATTGAAGTGAACTAGGATTTTTGTGGGTAAAATTCTTGTTCATGAAATATTTACACTTACCTGCCTCACCCGCCCTCCTCCCGTCTCGGGGAATATTTTAACATTGGTCTCGAGAAACTGAAGAGTTACGTAACTTTGTAAGGGAGATAACTGGAGGTATTACCGTATTTATATTAAAAAACTCGACGAATGTAAAGGGAAGTAGAGGGAAATTGCAAAACATTCAAAAATGTTTCTGTTATATAAACACAAATTAAGAAGAAGAAAAAGCAAATATTTCTCGTTTTTACGTCCTCAACTGATCTTGAGTTCCATATATTCAATACTTGACTAGTGTTTCATTGACGTCTGAATTAAATACTACATCTGTTGTTGCTGATTAATTGAAATTGCCCACCAATTCTTTTGTTGTTGTTTTTTTTTCAAGTTAAAATTTCGAAATAGAGTACTGATATGATTTGACGATAATCATTCATTTGGTAAAAACATTGAATACGCAATCATATTGTTATACACATTAAGTTCTGAATTTGCAGTATTTCAAAAGTTTTTGCATCAAGTCAAACGTCTACGATGTTTTTGTTGAATTTCTTTTCAAACAGGTAGAACAGTTTTAGTGAACTAATATCTCCCTTGTATAAATCACTCTTGTAAAAAAAAAATCATGGCGAGTAGGAATATATGGTTCATACTTGGAAATCTGCACTGTTTTCAATAAATTTAACAATTGATAAAACCAGGGTTTACGGCATGAGTGACAAATATATGGTACACTTTTAAAATTATTCTTGTCGTGATATTTTTATTAGAGTATATGATTAATGGGTGGGTAGCTTCACAGTATGTGTAAGGGTCACAAAACCCAGCAAAACATATATGGTATACTCAAAGGTGATGTCAGGCTGATTGAGAATATATGTATATGATTTAAAGGTAGAAATTTGAAACCATTTTAAGCAACTTACCACTAATTGTATAAAGGGGCAGGGCATGTCCCCCGTGATAAACTAGAGAGGCAAACAAGATTGAATATGGGAAAGGGATGAGGTTCTGAACCTATAAATTGCTTTAAATTAACTGATGTTGATAGTTGTTGCATAATGGATCAGTGCACATGTCTTCATTTTCATATCGACATGGCAAGAAATAATGTTTTGATTTTAGGCTAACGTATAAAATTATATATATTTGACCTTGCCTTTTTGTTTGACCTGCAGGTCAAATATCAAGGTCATTATCTATGGTATACAACACACATCGAGGTGCTAACATTGCGTTCCATGTATCAAACAACTTCTTCAAGAAAACAAAATGTGTGCTACAGTAAATAAAAAAAATATTTTGACCTTGAGGTCAAAGGTCAAGGTCGTTTGGCAGTTTTAATCTTATAATATACAATGTATAATGTCTTATTGAAATAACACCTTCATGTCAAATATCATACACAGCTACTTTCTTAACTTTAAAACTGTAGTAATATTAAGGTACTTGTAAATTACAGTACTTGATCTTGTACTAAATATTTTGGTAAAGAAATAATACAATATTCCATGTTTGAAAATCATAACTTTAAGAGATTTGAAATACAAAAAAAATCAAAATGCTGAAAGTTGAACGGTAGTAACCACCAAAAATCTTTAGTACCTAAATTTCAAGTACAAATAAAGTACTGTAAAATACAGGTACCTAAATATTACAATAGTTTTAGAGTAACAAAATAGTACTGAATTAAATTTATTTAATTTTAAAAGGAGATTTCCAGTACTACAAGTTTATAGTACAGAAATAGTACTTATGCAAAAGTAGCTGTGTAAGATAGTGTAAAATGATAAATAAGTTTTAATGATTAAATACATGGATTTTTGTGAAAGATCTGTGAAAATAAGTCATTTTTATTTAGTTTCCATGATAACGGCGTTAAAGACCTTAGCTTAAATTTCATAAAACTTGTAAATATTTGAAACATTACAAAAAAGCATAGTACTTTCAAAGACTGTATGTCCTTTTGTTGATCTTTTTACCAAGTATCCAAAATATGCCCAAAAATGCTCTTTTTAAACCGATCGAGCGATACCCGTTATAAAAATCAATTCAAATACCAGTTAAACTTATCCTTATCTGGCATATTCAGAGTAACAAAGTGTTTGTTTGTGGAATTTCTTGGAAATTAAGCCTTTCCAAGTAGATGGCGGTTTAAAATCTAAAAATAGCTTTAAATATCAAAATGATTTTTTTTCTCTGGACTATCATAACATGTGTGCAAAGTGTAATCTTATTAGGTTGACATGTCATGTGGACCCACTGTAAGCATTTGGCATGGTTGTATCCAAAGACCGGGTGATAAATTTAATCATGTAGCTTAAATACATATATAGTAAAAATCAATTGTTCTTAGACATGCATATACGCATAACTTTTAAAGCACATATTTTAATAAAACATTAACGAACTCCGACAAACATATCATTTGCATTGCCATATCATATGTACATGTATCATAGTTATCATTTACGTGATTTCAAAGAAAATTGACCTCTGTATGGCTTTTGTGCAAAATTGTTAACTTCTGATGAGCCTAGCAATTATAGAATTATTTTTCTGAACCTTATGTGTTGGTTTATATAACTGTTAAAAAACACCATAAGGTGGTGTACTATATGACAATGTCATAACCGGATCTGATACCTGAACTTAACCGGTTATTTACTGCGCAACATTGCAGATTATTTTCAGAGCTCAGCTGATCCTGTTACGTTGGATTCCAGTCCTGAGTTAACTGTCATTACATCATATAATATACTGATGACAGTAGATTAAAGTAACATTGTATAAAAAAAAAACTCACACTCACTGTCAAATGAATTGGATGTTGAAGTAATTTATATTTTTGTATGTTTAATCAGAGTATTTTAATGAGGTGAGGAAGGTCAATTTTATTGTCTTTACAGCAAATTTTACACATGTTCAGTATCGTTGCTGGGACGACTATTTATAAAACAAGAAAAATCCTTGAAAATAAATACCTCCAAAAGGGTATACAAATGCACTGATGTTACATTAAACTTTCAGTTGAACAACATATTTCTGGAAGCAAGTGAACTGTGATGGGAATATGTACAAAAACGAAATTACTGATTCAGAACTATATGTTAGCAGTGTAAAAACATGCACGTTCATTGTTATGATTACAAAGACATTATATGTTTTAACATTTTTCTTATGTTTGAATTTTTATTTAAACTAACCTTTTAGGGTCGTCTGACATATTTCAAACCTCAATTGACTAAAGCCACTGATCTAAGTCTGAATAAAACAAGAAAAAGAAATAGTATTATAAAATAAATAGTACTCGTAATTAAGTCTATCGTCTAGCAGTTAATTAGTGACATTAGACAATCGTGATACAAAATAAAGTAGTTTTTAAATTTATAATCAACAGGTAATCTTGTTTCCTTTGCCGTGCTTGAACAATAAGAGTCGTCTTTGAATACCTGTACTGATCAAGTCTAAAGAGGTTTAAACGTATGCAATTTTTAGACCTGATAGAACGAGTGCTTTTGAGTTAGTGAAATGCATGTGTAATGGTTTTAGGACTTTTTTCTCCGAAAACTGCTAACATGCATAGATTTTGCAATTATCAGAAATAGTGTCTGCATTTTGAACAGAAATATTTTGCTGATCATTAGTTTGCGTCATGAGTTGGTTGATAGTATGAAACATATTTTTTTTTCCAAATGAAGCCGGATAAAACCAAACGAATTAGACAGATCAAAGTTTTACAGGATCTTCTTTTTTTAATGTTCAAGTTGCTCAGTCCTAAGTTGTCTAATATGTGTTTTGTACACTATTCTTGGTTTGTTTGTACTTTTTTTGTTCTAGGTTTTGCTTTAAATGCTGCATGGTCTTTAGTTTTTTTTTGTTGCAATTCAGTGTTTCTTGTAGTTCCTCCTTATTGATTGATAGTTAACGTGTTTCCCTTAGGTTTAATTGTAAACCGAATATATAACTTTCGGACAGCGGTATACTACTGTTGCCTTTATTAAGCATTGTCCGTCTGTTTTCAAATTAAGTGTTTGAATTTTCCTTTCGTATCTTCCGCCTTCCTTAGACCTTGTATATAAAATACACATATGACACGCTTAAATATCAAATTCTTAATATCGTCATACATTAGTATCATGTTTGTTTACGCCTAAACTGTCATGTTGCATTCATTTGCTCTTGTTTGGACACTAACGTACATGTAGATTTCACAAACTAAACTTGGTCTTAACATGGTCTTTACATTAATGTTAGTGTCAGTACATTTTTGAGAGTATCACCTTTGTTTTATTTTTGCAATGTTTTGTGGCGTGTTTATAATTTTTGGTTGATTATATTTGTTGTTGTACTTCAATGATGATTGTAGCGAAGCTGGTCAAAGTAGTTTTAGTGAAGAAGATATTTTGTTAAAAATCTTTCAGATCGACGAACGTCAGGCGACAAGTGATGCAAATTGCCCTTCATACATTTGTTAACAATATAAACCATGATGATATTATCTGGAAAAAAAATAATGATTCTTTTTTACTGATAATTGAAATAATCTCATTAAAGTTAATGACCTCTACACATGTGCTTTCATTCTGTACATCCTGTATTGAAATTAACATAAACAATCAAACTGATTCCTGATGCAGGTAATACATGTATGATTATTACGAACGTTTCTCATTGTATAAAGTTTCAAACCATTCGTTGTTAATTGTCGACAAATAACGAACTATTTAAAATGATAAGATATTAGAAAAATAATAAGAAAACTATGTTATTGAACAATATTTTGTATGAAGATATATTTTGTTGATATAATATAAGCTGATATTAAGTATCAGCAAGTTCATTATATCAGGCAATTTGAAAGTTGTATTGCAGTTACACACTACATGTAAAAATATATCATCAAAGCAAATATGTAGACCAATATTAAACATATCAATATATTTATATCAAGTTCTCATGCAAATGTGTTATAAACATTTGAAAGAAGGAAATTGGCAGATTTATAAAATCTTTAGATTTCTTGTGCAGTTCAGATGTTACGCATGAGACCTTCATGCATTTTCCCTTAGGATTGCATGTGTTTAAACATGTTAAATAAAGAGGTACACAATTATGTAAACTCAAATATTAATGAAAATTATCATATAGCGTATCAAGTTTTTATTTCAATATGTGGTTTATAACCTTCACATTCTGCAGCACATAGTCTGATTATTACTTATTTTGGATGATTTAACTCCTTTTAGTGCATTTATCATGTTTATATAAAAACAAATCAGTTAACAAATACATTAAACAATTACAACATATTCACATCAATATAGACATATTGAACCATTGATTGTTTTTGTAGTCACTATATTCATGATGATATTTGAAATAAAAATGATGAATAATGTATTTGTTGATGTTTAATACTACTATATATACTTGCCTTTTTCAAATGCTGGGTAACTTCGACTAAGATCTATTTCAAATGACTTGTTTTGTACGTTCTGTCTAACATATTAAAAGAATGTCAATGTGTCTCATGTGAATTCAACGTAAACATATTTCTCTGAATGACGTATATCTTATTTCGAGGTGTATTGATATTTAAATGTAAATATCTATGCTTCTTTTTGTAAGCCTGTCGTCTATTTGATATCATGATAACAAATCATTACATTCATGTTTTATAAGAACCCGTACGTTGTATTGGACGGACACATTTACCAGGCATTTCCTTATCACATTGTATTTTTCAATAAAATTCAATACTCATTGCAGCAAGTGCGCAGTCACAACAATTAATGGAAATCCCCCCACCCTCCAAAAAAATAAAAATAACAATAACAATAACAATAACCTCTAATTTCATTGGGGTTAAACAGAAATGTTATAATGAGTAGTACATGCCTCTTATTAAAGTAGTTTTAATAGTTGCATAAGCTATGATCGTTCGCACATATTTATAAAGCGCTTACTACATGTATGCTTTCTCCCTATGCTGATTTGTATTGACCATCTTGTCAAATGTATACAACTGAATCGTTTTAAACTGTGATCAATCCCTTGTTTATCAGTTGTATGTAATGTATACAAGTGCAAAATACAAGCAACACATATTATACAGATATATAGGAGTGTGAACTATTTAGTTCAGTGATCTAATCAATTACACCAAAAAATCACAAAGTGCCTTACGATCAAATTGTAGACATTTAAGACAGATGGGATGTCTTAATGTTTGATAAGTATTTAACTGCTTTAAACGAAATTGAGTTATTTTACTATCGAATTTTAGTGTGAATAAATGGTTTGCGGTCTTCTTTGCGACTGGCATACAAGTGAGAGGTTTAGCGCTATAAAACCAGGTTCAATACACCATTTTTGATATTTGAAAATGCCTGTACCAAGTCCGGAATATGACAGTTCTTGTCTGTCGTTTGCTGTGTTTATCATTTGATTTGCCATTTGTTTAGGGATTTTCTCTGAGTTCAGTATTTTTGTGATTTTACTTTTTACTGTACTGGACGGTTCTTGATAACAAAATATAAAATAGATGTCAATGCTTATCAACATTATAACCATGATCTGATATATCATTTTAATAGGAACCTATGCATTCATATTAAAGATATGTTTACCCTGTCGATTAACAAGGTGTCGCTCCAATTAGTGTTAATGCAACTATCTTTATTCTTTCTCAAAACATGCATGTATTTATTTGAAATGCATTAATGAATTTTGAAAATCTGTTAACTTTTGGTATTTCTCGACGATCACTATTCTAGCATTAAGCTCATTCGATTAAGTCTTAATTAATATGTATCATTGACATTTTGCAATGCACGTTTTGTTACAACATTTATAATCTATTCTAAGGGGAATAACTCAAAATGTTGTCATATCCCATTTTATGTTGTAATGATATATACTTGGGCGTTAATGTTGACGATCAAACATCGAACTGTATCCTTTAAGAGAAATGTATAAGTCCGAGGTTCTGCTCCAAAGTAAATCTTGTGAAAAAGAATAGCATTTGATTATTGTCAATAAATTTTCCTGGACCGGAGGAAATAAGAGGGGAAGGAAATACGATATTCCGTTTAAAAAAACAAATATTGTACATGTATGGTATTCAAAAAAAAAAATAGCCAGTTTAATATGTTGCTGAAAAAAATCACAATAAGACGTTTTCGAAGAAAAAAAAGAAAAAACATCCACAAATAATGTTTTTCTGAGTACTTAATTTTGTTTGAAATGAAGAGATAATCAAATATAGAAGAGGGACGAACGATACCAAAGGGACAGTCAATCTACCATTATCGACGTAAAACATACATGTATATAATAAAATTGAGAATGGAAATGGGGAACGTGTCAAAGAGACAACAACCCGACCAAATAAAAAAACAACAGCAGAAGGTCACCAACAGTTCTTCAATGTAGCGAGAAATCTATATGTACCTATTCTTTAAAAACACCGATTAGAAGTTTCACCTGTAAATCAATTTTAATCTGTATTGTATTATAAACCAATATAACGTACTATTCCAATCAACATGCATGTAAATGCTCAAGACAAGAAAGGGGGGGTTTGTCCCCGGTCGGTTAGTCTGCCACTAGTGCATATAGGTTAGAAAATAAGCATAAGGATATATATATGTTAGCGGCAATAAGTGAAAATAGGCATTAATCTTAAATCCTATTCAATAAGCTAACGCCTAGGCAATAAGCGTAATGCCTAAATGGTGTTAGGCATTAGTTTTCAATCCTGAAAAATGTGTGCAGGCATTAAGCTTAATGCCTAAAATATAAATGTAAGAATATAAAAGACATTTATTCATTTATATAACAAAACATTTGTTACATACATGTAGTAACTTAATGAAAACTGAAGTTTAAAATGTCATCCACCGGAAATAAGATCACTAATAAAATATGTTAATTATATCATTTTAAACTTATTAAATAATACTTTAGAAATAAACAAACTTGATAGAATTTTTATGTTAAAATTTGATATCACAAGTTGTGGAACTTTTAACAAAGAAAATTTACTACCGATAAAGAAATTGGTAAATGCTTTTGACCTGCCCTTCAAACCAGCTCAACTAGTGAGGTGTAAAAAAATCAATTAATAATTATAATTCATAAATTGAATCTCCATATATTTTTTTTCGTGGGGGGTGGGATACAAACACTTTTTTTTATATGATACCACAAAAAAGTATGAGTTAAGTATGTACACTTCTGATGAGCCAACTATTTCTTTACCTGATTATTAGGTTAATATGACTATAAAAATAAATGTTGAAGAATATATCTTATGGTGGTGCACTTTTTTTTTCTTACGGCCCTTGGCAAGTACCCAAATTTGCTGATTTTCCCATTTTCATCAACTTTTACTTATTTTTGGGCTATCATCTGGGGAAAAAATCACTGTCGAAAATTATTGTTTTTCCATTCATTCAATAAAGATGAAGTGGATCAATCTGAATAAATTTAACATTGAAAAAGCTATAAGGACAAATGTAGGTGTTATATAGAAAGTTTAATCATATTTTTTAGGCTTTTTCGTGTCAAATTTACAATCCTTGTCAATTTTGAAAATAAGTGGTCTTTATCTGATTTAAGATCAAAATGCATATTATTTTAACTTCTCTGTTTGTATAAATAATTGAAAAATTACTTATCTGAGAAATTTGAAAAGAAAAATGAAGGCAACAGTAGTATACCGCTGTGATATGGGATGTACATCTGGCATGAAAATACGGATATTTTGTGTTATTTAAATTTGCTGTTATAAAATATTAGAAATTATTATAAATTAAGGAATGTATCTCCCTCATGCAAAGCTCTGATTCCTTTCATGGATTTGGCTATACTTTTTGGACCTTTTGGATTATAGCTCTTCGTCTTTTATATAAGCTTTGGATTTCAAATATTTTGGACACGAGCATCACTGAAGAGACATGTATTGTCGAAATGCGCACCTGGTGCAAGAAAATTGGTACCGTTAATTTTATTACTACCACTGGGTCGATGCCTCTGCTGGTGGACTATTAGTCCCCGAGGGTATCACCAGCCTAGTAGCCAGTACTTCGGTACTGGCATGAAAATACGGGTATTTTGTGTTATTAAAATTTGCTGTTATAAAATATTAGAAATTATTATAAATTAAGGAATGTTTCTCCCTCATGCAAAGCTCTGATTCCTTTCATGGATTTGGCTATACTTTTTGGACCTTTTGGATTATAGCTCTTCATCTTTTATATTAGCTTTGGATTTCAAATATTTTGGGCACGAGCATCACTGAAGAGACATGTATTGTCGAAATGCGCATCTAGTGCAAGAAAATTGGTACCGTTAATTTTATTGTCATGTTTCTGTAAAATTATTTTTTGTACCCCTCATCCATTTTCTCAAAGTTTTGGCTAAAAAGGACTGACTTGATTGATAGTAAAATTACAAAAACAATACTACTCAAAAACTACTTAATGTATTAACACAATTTCCCACAGAGTTTGGTTATAACATTTTTCTAAATTCATTGATATTTTACACTTGTATCACATGTTTTGGAAATAATTCCAGAACGAGATTTCAACGAGACTGAAACGTCAGAAGAATACATCATTTCAATTTATTTCCGATTTTTTAACTGCTAAAATTACTAGATAATCATACTTAAATTTGTGAAGATCTCTCAAATGAATGTATTTGAATACATGTACTATAATTATACAGAAACTTCTTTTTATAAAGAATACATCACCAAATATACATAAATTCCAGAGTTCACTTATTGCCTAAAATAATGTACGGCAATAGGTTGAATAATCATCATCAGATTTCAGGAAATAAGCTTAATGCCTGAAATTTTCAGGCCATAACTTAATGCCTAGGCATTAGCTTATTGCCTAGGATTTAAGCTGAATGCCAAATTTCACTTCTTGCGGCTAACATATATATACACTAATTGTCTCGACACAGACTGAATGCATTATCATGATCAGCTTCATGTACGTTGGCGACCTTGGTGGTCTTTAGACGCACCATTGCGTAAAATACATAATTGTTTAATGATATGTCATTTGTATGTTATACAGTACAAAGCTATGGTAAAAGAAGCGATTCCAAGTTTAACAGAGTAATTAGGATGAAAATAATAATAAAAAACCCAGCTCCGACGGTAATAGTAAAGTAGGACATATCAACAGAATACGAATTAAAACAAAAATACGCATGTGTTAATTTTTGCTTTCGCTTCATTTCTATGAATTGTGTCGTTAGCAATTATACAACATCGCCTTTTTTAGGTTATGTTTAAGATTTTTACGTTTCTGATTTTCAAATACGGAAAATATGTTCAAAAAGAGTTCACAACATTATAAGGTTTAATGTATGGCAAACATGTTTGTGTGTGTATATGTAGGACTCTAAAGTGCGATGGGGACGCTAAAGTGCGATGGTCACGCTAAAGTGCGATGGTCACGCTAAAGTGCGATGGTCTTCGCTAAAGTGTGATGATAAGATACGCTAAAGTGCGATGGTATGTCATATTAAGTAGAACATGCTAAAGTCCGATGTCTCAATACGTTAAAGTGCGTTTTTCCGCAAAGTGCATTTGTTCGCGAAAGTAACTATTATTATGACGTTAAAAGCCGTTTATACAAACAAACAAAAATGGAAATGCCGCTGCCGTTAAACCTAAATATGTGTCCAGATGAAGGATTTATTCTTGACAAAAAAAAAAGAGAAACAAATAATTCGAATTCAGAACACTTTTGGTCGGTTTTAGAAGAGGTAAATTTAATTTGTAAAAAGAAATTTGATGAAAACAGCGGTGCTGCTAAAAAAAATAAAAGAACAGCTAAGTTTACAAATGAGTGAGACAAGTGTAAGAAAACATTTGGCCAACTTTCTTTATGATGATGATACCTGTGCATTGTACCACAGAAGTACTAAGATTGGGGACAATCACAGAAGAGTGTTATCCAAAGAAGAAATGATAGCTGAAATTAATGCCAACCATAAAATTGATCACCGTAAAAGTGACGCGGTTTATGAAACACTTAGAAAGTCATATTTTCCCGTAGTTCGTGAAAATACAAGATTACTGTTCAAGCAACATATAAAATGTTCCCAATGCCTAGCAGCTGTTGATCTACCAAAACATGCAAAAACACAAATAACCAGAAGACCTATACCGGCTACCTATTCAAATAGTAGGTGGCAAATGGATCTGAAGAAAATTCCCCCATGCAAAGGTTATAACTATATATGCAACATAGTTGACTATTACAGCCACTTTGCCTTTGGTGGACATCTTAAACAGAAGACGGGAAAAGAAGTTTTGGAATTGCTTCTGAAATTCATCTACATATTTGGCCCACCTCGGATTCTCCAGACTGATAACGGCAAAGAATTTAATAATGCTGATCTATGTGCAGTAATTGATGAGTTTAAGACAAGAAAAATTAATGGTCGTCCGTACCATCCCCAATCACAAGGTTAGTAAAAAAAAACTTTATTGTACTGCAATAATAAATGATAATTTAGTTTCACTTATTTATTTAAAAAAGAAATACAAATACAATTATATTGTGCCTTTACATTTCATTTACAGGACAGGTGTACTTCTTAAACAGGCCGTTCTTAACACTATTTCAATACCTTTTATTACCAATGTCATTTCAACTGATCGGGCGGACCTTACGTTTTAATTTGCATAAGGACAGTCTATTTGAAGATGTGTGTGATTAGGATGATTGCCTTTATAATTATTATTGATTTCTAATCACCTATCAGTGCCATCAAAGGAATTAACAAAAGAATAACTGGACACTTCATTGATGAGGTTATCCTGAAACACCTATCTATAGATGAAATGGTTTATTATGAGCGAAACGGTTAAACTCCGCCCAGTCAAGTGAAATAGATTGAGTAATACGTAAACAAACAACAAGTAAATAAATTAATGATTTATGAAATTATTAGCTCTAAATATAGATTTACTAAATTATGTAACTTTAAGTTATTTAAATCTAAATTATTGCCTCTAATGTTTCAAAGAAATCGACATTTGAACAAGCACAAATAAAGCAAAAAAATATTTGTCTACCCTTTATTTGTACAATAGTTAGCTAATTGCTGGAGAGAAAAAAATATGTACATTGTTGGAAAATATAACATTTATGTGAAGTCGCTGCGAAACAGGAGAATAGCTTGGCGAGCATTATGTCTTGTTTTGTTTTTAAACTTTATTATCTTTAAAATTTGATATTAACAAATATATAATCAGCAAACTATTATAACACATTTTTACACAAGTATTTCAAGACGTGTAGAAATAAGGAGACATTCTTAGTTTGTATGCATTCTGTAAATAGTCAGCAAAGATACCAGGCTTAGAATTAAATTAACGTTTCTTTAAAGAATATACTAAAGCGTGTGAACGTATTTAAACCACATATAACCCTTATCATCAAGTATTCGTAGAATAAAAGATGTCATCTACTACATGCATATTTAGCGTACATAACGTTCATTCTATTGACTTGCTATGTATTATTATTTAAGAAGCTTTTCAAGACATTTAATCGAAACAAATTGATCTATCGTTTGTTGTTGTTGAAAGTTAAACTGAATGATGTATATTAGTTCAGGGTGTTTAAGGCGTGACTTATAAAGATCACTTTATTTCATAACAACGGCCTTGTCGATTTTATTCAGACAATACTACATTAATGACAACCATACAATGCATCAACTGCTTTTATTGTGAATAGCAATGCATACAGTAAATACATGTATATTAACCAATCAATTTGGTTGCTACCGTAGATCATGTTATTCGGTGTTCTGCCATGCTCTTACTTACATTGCCGAACAGTCCATCGATTTTAAGAGAACTCGCTAATGCCGAACTTGCAACAGCTTTCACGCCAAAATACAAACTTAGTTGATATAGCACTAAAATTAGACATTAATACAGAGATTTATATACACAAGTCTGTTTTAGAGAAACATGCATATTTGCATGACAAGAGACAATACTGTGTTGGTTTGATATAGTAATAAATCAATGTTTGGACAAGGAAGTAAATTATCAATGTTTTTGCCGAACTCATGGTGTAATATGATTGATTTTTCTAACATGTTTTTAATACTCAAACCGTTAAAATGGTAGGTCAGCAGTTTTGAAAATTGACTTCCACGTGTTTATCCTGTGTTTGCTATATTTGTATGCATTAATCTCCTTTGTTGACCTTATTGCTGACATGGAAGAAATTCTTCCTTGAAAATACTAAAGGATTTGTTTGGAAAGCTTTACACATTATTTGAAAAAATGTATGATATGATGACGGTATTACTTGATTATTCCAAAATAACATCTTTTTAGAGGCCTTGCGTTTGATTTCGTTTTAATGAGATACGATTTAATCAAATGATTTGTTTGTTAAAATTAGCCAAAATTGAACAGGTTGCCTCCTTCAGCTACTGATGATAAATTAGTATTTGATTTATATTTTAAAGTCATTTATACTGCACTCGTTCTATAAAGGCAGCCAAATGCATTGACTGTATATTTCTATGTCATATACAGTCAATGACCCGATATCGTTTTTCCTCATGAATATCCAAGTAGTAATGTAGTAGTTGCTGGAACTATACTTGATATAAATATTCATGACGACCTCTTCAAACGGTACTTGTTGTAAATGAAAACAACGAAACATACAACGACCCGAACATTTCTTTTTAACAATTGTTGGAAAAGACATATTTCACTTCTTAATATGTTTTTGTTGAAATCATTATATTTTCTGCGTATTGTTGATATTTTACTCCAGACTCGAACACCTTTGTTCACCATTGAAAGGTTCCAAAAGGTAAAATGTCATTGTGTTATATATGTCCCTGCTAGATATGGGCCCCTTTTTCATTATTAGAATCACATAACTAACAATAACACAATAAACAGAATGATTTATATGATTTTTTTCTAGATTGCAGTATATAATAATGTATTGACTTGACATATTGTCACGATCCGATGATTTGAAAGCTGATATTTTTACTATGGTTTAACTTGTGTAAATACGATGCATGTGTTTATATTATAACTGTGATCTAAGTGCAACTCTTGATACATGTAGATGTCCGTTGATGTTTTCTGATTCGTATTTTACGGAAGAAATAACTCATTAGGACATCTACTGACTTCTTTTAACATATATATTCACTTTATTTATGTGTGTAATTAATACTTTTTTATTTGCTTATACTCAGTTCCAGAATAACGCGGCTAATGTAACGTTACGTGTTCCTGTTCTTGTTTATAAATAACGTATGTACTTCGTCACACGTAACGACGTTTTTGTATAAAATAAAGAGCTCATGTTCATACGTGGAGCTTCTATCCAAGATACCCCATGCAGTAAGCAGTACCCCATAAAGTAAAATTTGCTGAACCAAGTAAAAGTACTTGGTGAACATATTTATTAGACTTATTAATTAACCATCCCTTCATATTTAAATGCTGACTCACTCTTTGCGAGGGTAAATTGCTAACCATGCACTGAGTATGATGAGTTTTTAAATGCAATGTACCATGTATATTTTCCTGCACAAAGTAGATTTACAAACGCTGTCTTCGAATGTCTTCTGAGTTCAAAAATAAATGATTTCGCTGTGTAAAAAGGACATGTCAAAGATATGTTGAAAAGTATATAGAAAAAAAGCTTGTTGAATCGTTCAATTTAGTTGTTGTTGACTTTCCGTCGTACGTTGATTAAATTCAAGTCAATGAATGGTTTATAAGTTATTATTGTCGCTTATTTATATTTATGTCATCATGAATTAGTTGTATTTTGTGAGATAAATTTGGATGGAAAATGTATGTGGAAAACGTATGTATACTTTCTTTGATAGAGATAAATGTGTCGCACTGGGGAATTTGTATGTGTATATTCTACAACAGAGTATCTGTGATGTAACATATTTTTGGAGCAGTATAGTCCTTTGACTGGTATATTGTATGTGTTGCGAATGTCATATTTTTAATGTGGCAATCCTGATAAGAGTTGTATGTAAACCAATTTAAACAAAAACTAAAAGTGACGAGTCGGTCATTCATTGAATACCATAAAGACATTTGTACAGCTATAAAAAAAAATCATATTTAATATTGACGAATGACTTATTTCAGAAGACGGTGTACTGGAAGAGGAAGAATTGTGTATCCATCATTATTTCAACAGCTCTAAAGGTCTCTCTCTCTCTCTCTCTCTCTCTCTCTCTCTCTCTCTCTCTCTCTCTCTCTCTCTCTCTCTCTCTCTCTCTCTCTCTCTCTCTCTCTCTCTCTCAAAATATCAACGTCATGTGTTTACCTGCAGTATATAGTCTTACTACCTGACAAGTCGAAACAAAAATTACTGTATTAATTGGGATTAAAACAGACATACAACCAGTATAGAGTGTACTGCAAGAAGATGCACAAACATGATGCAATAAAGATACCCATTATAATAATAAAGTTGCTCTTCTTAAACAGAGTAATACATGAACAGTCACCTTACCAACTTAAATATGCGGGGTTTGGTATACCCCTGCTATAATGTATTTTTAAAAGTGGAATTTAAAGATGCTTTGCTATATTGCTAGCTCCGGAGGAGTACAAATACGAGCACTGAATTATCTGTTGATACACTAATAATAACCCTTAAAATCAATGAATTACAGCCAGTCCATACTAGAAAACAATGTTCAGAGAATATCATAGTCGACGAATGATTGTCAAAAAAACATAATCAAATGTAATGATAGAATCCCTTTTTGTCATTAAATGGGGTAAAACTTCAAATTTACTTACCTTGATTATTTTCATAAACTTTATTTGAAATAAGGTTATACTTGTAGATGCATTTTACAAATGAAAAACCTCTGAAAATAACAGCGCTATGGGGGCATTAGTTTCAATATTTTATTTTATTATATTTGGACTATGGTGGACTTTTGCCTTTTTGGCGATCAAACCAAATATTTTTACCTTTAAACTCTGAAACTATAAAGCAAACAATCTTTCAGTGTCCTCACTGTCTTAAGTCGAAATGTGTAGTGAGAGTCTCTTATTTTGCATAATTCCTGCATTTTTTTCTTTCTTTTTATGAACATATTTAAGTGAATAAAAGTATTAAAACATAATATCAACCGGATTGTCGAGTATTTGAAGTACAAAAGATTACATCATATGTATGCATGTTAAGCGTAAACGCTTTCATTCTATTGAATTTCATTGTATTTCTGTTTCCCAGTAGGAAGCTTTTTGACAAATTTATTATTTACAACTGATCCATGTGATCTTCCTTTTTGTTGTTGCAAGTTTAAGTAAATTGTTTATAATTGTTCAGAATGTTCAAGGCGTGACTAATAATGAACACCTTACGTCATAAAATGGCCTCGTCTATTTCAAACAAAACAAAATGCACTTTGGTTAGCCATATGCTAGATCGATTCGATTTATTGTGAAAATCAATGAAAAAATTAGGTTAATCAGTCAAACTGGTTGCTTCTATAGATATTTTTTGTTCGCTTTTCTGATTTAAACGAAACTGCCGAACTTCTGTTTGATTTTAGGAGAATTTTCTAATGCCGAACTTATATCAGCTTTCAAGCCAAAAGTCAAGCTATTCACTGTAGCACCGAACTTAGACATTGTAAACAGTAATTTATATACTCAAGTATGTTTTTTTATAGAAACAAGCATATTTGCATTGCAAATGGACAACGATGTGTAAGTTTTGTGTAGTTGTAAACCAATATATAAATCAGGAAGTAGATTATCAATGCGTTTGCCGAACTCATGGTGGTTTTTTTTCGTGTTTTTCCAAATGTTCTAAATAGTCAACCCATAAAAAGTATGTGAATTCGTTTTGCATAGTTCGACAATTTTCCACGTTGACTGGCATGTGCCATTTTCTGTATTAGCTCCTGGTCACCATGTGTACGCATTTATCTTGTTCCTTGACATATTTGCTAACATGGAGGATGTGTTTCTGTAAAAAAACATTTAAGATTATTTTTTTTAGATAGACTTGTACATTATATGCTAAAAAATTATGACACGATGGGGGTATCGATTGATAGTTTTTAGAAAAACAAATCTTTCCAGAGTACTTTTGTTAACTGAAATCTGATTTAATTTAATGCTTTCTTTGTTTGATTCAGCCACATTCGCACTTGTCACCTTCTTCAAATACATGTTATTTGAAGTTTGATTAGGATGTATTATTCTGACTTTCAAGCCTTGTTGATATCGTGTTCTGAAAATATTTTAAAACATATAACAAAAGTGGAAAATATCAATGAATATAAAAAACAATATAGCTTAATCAATAATTACTAAATGAAAAAAGTGTCTTCACAATAAGTAGTTTTTGAGTTTTAAGCCAAAATGTCTAGAAAATAGGTGAGGGATACATGCAATTACTTTACCAGAAACATGTACAATGTTTTCTTATCTCATTTCTTTGATGTGTATTCAATAATAATTTAAATCAGAGAGTTAAAATAATATTTTTTTTATTTTATAAAAAGAAAGAAAAATAAATAAAAATACGAAATTGGCAGCTGTGTAAATTGGACACGGACAAGTTTATAGCTCTTTGAATTATTACATTAACACCTATGTTAAAGTAAATTTAATTCAGATTGGACAACTACACCTTTATTGGAAGTATAAACAACTGTTTAATTGTGAAACTGTAATTGTATTTATGATATTAATCATACAAAAGATTAAAATTGATGTAAAAATAAAAAAACATCAAAATTGGATAATTTCAAATGACCGTAGCAAAAAAAATTGCATAACCTTTTCTTTTCCTTTTTTTTACATTAATGTAAACACAAAAAACCGGTTAAAAATTTATTCTCAATTTTAAGAAACAAGTTTCTCTAGAAAAGGTTACCGCTCAATGGTGCACATCCTTAATAATTGTTCGATGTTATTGCTTTCATATGAATGTATGCTAGGATTTATTAACTATTCCTACATAAAGAAAACCATTTAACAATACATTCAAGTTTGGCCAAGCGTTCAAGGGGAAATAACTGTATTTTTAATTACATTTAATCTGTACCCTACTTTCAATTTGATATGCAAGGGTTATAAACTTGTGCGATTTTTTAATCAAGCTAGGTATGAAGTTGAAAGGAGATCTTTTTCAATTTATTTAATAAGATATTTACACTTGGCTTCTGAATAAAATGCATGTTGTACCTTTCTGTATTGACTGGCTCATACGTGTCTCGTTCACAACATCACACCTTGTTTACAAACTGACACATACATTTCAGTTAACCACATTTATCTTCGAACTGTGCATTTTCTTAATTTTTATTCTACAAACGTATTGTCATATTTGTAAAATTTAATGTGTCTCATTTCTGAAGCAAACGCGTTTTCCTTTGTTTATACATAAAGGTAAGAAACATATTCTAATGTTATCTTAGAAACATGTACATAATATCCTAACATTGAAGAGCTAAGAGAACACAATAAATTCAAACCATGATTATTTGTTTTATTTTTAATCAATGTTTATAGAAATTGCACAATGCAAGTTCCAAGATTTAGGTTTAAGGTGTTTCAGACTCAACAATGTACAAGGTATTTGTTTGTGTCCTAATTCCGAAATCATTAAATAACATTTTTCAGATATTTGAAAACTAATGTGTCTTTTACCATATAGTGTTAAAAATGTCAACCAAACAAGCTAAATTAGCACCGTTTTGTTTAAATTGTCAGGTAGAAGCTACAGTTTATCCGTCAACTAATATTTCATTTGAAAAAATAGTGTCAAAGATGCTAAAAGGTGGGTAATATCTTTTGGAGAAAGGTCTATCTGATACCTTTTTTTAACAAAAGCTATGCGTAAATTTGCATAATTCATTTCAACATGATAATGGCATCATACAGATATCAACAGTTACCTTTATGAACTAAAGGTTCCGGAATAAAACAATTTACTTTAGTAACATGAATAATAAATATTGTTGTAAAGAACTATTGGCGCATGGATGGTCTCAACTCTAAAATGATACTGTTGTTACTTAAAACAAACCTTAATAAAACATCATGTTCAGGTCCCTTTGATGTACAAAGCTGAAAGGCTCATGGTTAAGAACAAAATTCGTTCTGAAAGTTTTCCTTAACTAACATGTATCTAAAACAAATTATAATACAATGATCCCTGTATCATCATTACCTATCATGCTCGATTTGTTTCTCGTTATAATCCGTAATCAATCTATATAATGTTTAAAAAAGGGACATATGATTTGAAAGTTTTAATAAATAATCTAACTTAATCAAATATTTCGCCTATTAATATCAAAAAAAGAAAATGTGGTATGATTGCCAATGAGACAACTCTCTACAAGAGACCAAAATGACACAACAATTAACAAATATAGGTCATCGTACAGCATTTAACAATGAACAACGCCCAATCCGCATTGTCAGCTTTGAATAACCCCGACATGAGAATGTGAAAAAAAATTCAAACGAGAAAATGTTGCCTTTATTTAAGTACACGCAATGAATGTAAAACAATTATATAACACATAAACAAACGACAACCACTTTATTATACATACTCGCATTTAACTGACAGCTAGTTCAAAGCCACTAATAACTAATAAAACAATCATGCATCTAAGACTAAATTATCAATCCGTGCACTTCCAACATCCAATGGATTTGGTGTATATTTATGTCCTGTAATATATTTCATAAAGAATGTTAAGGGCAAAACTTTTTTTTTCTCTTTTTTTCTTTTTTCTTTATGCTTATATTAATAATAACTATGCTTGTTCAAAGTAAATTTGGATATCAATAAAACAACGACATCAAATTCGCAGGTAAATACTTTTTACTTATCTAAGGGAAGTGGTTTTCGAAAAAACGTAACGCACTTTTTTTTAATTGTATCAATAAAAGTTAACCGTAACACTTAGTGGGTAGTATTTTAGTTGATGGAGAGTTTTGAAACAGCGTAACTGGACTGATAAAAGCAAAGAACGAGCGTCACTATTGTCGGTTCGACCTTCAACATTATCGTATATACGCTCATCACTGACTTTATTTACATTTAGCGTTTAGTCTAGGTAAAACATGCTGGTATTCAGTATTTGAATATCAATATTGTTTTGTTGATCAGTTATTATAAAAACTGGCGCGATTTAAAATGGTTCTGTTGACATATACCACCAATGATCGACAATCTGTATTTATTGATATCTATTATTCATTAAAAACGCATTTCTTATATATGGGCTTACTTTTTTAGTTTGTTATTTTGCAGTTTTGGATAATCTGATAAATAAAACTTAGTATGATTAACTCATTTAAGACTATGAGTAAATATATCTACACCCTCATCCGTTTAACCCACCGCATTTGGTCTAGTTCCGAAGCCAGTCAATATACGTCGACGAAAGAAAAATATAAAAACGTGTGTTATAAATACAAAAAATATCTAATTAGTTAATTTTTGCTTGCTCATCTGTAAACACCATGCGACTAAAAAACCTATGTATAACTCAATCAAACTGTAGGACAGATATATATACACTGACATGTGTTTTCTTTATTTCTTTATCAACACAACCCATTTTACATTTTTACAGTGAATATAATAGGTCACACATGTTCTTTAGAATTACGGATGTTATCGTTTCATATCATTATTCATTTAAAATAAATTTAACTACTTGTTTAAATGTCAATTTACAATAAAAGCATTTAAAGTTGAAAACTGATACTTCAAGTAAAAGAAAACAAATATGGTAGGAATAAGAAAAAAGTAATATATGTTTCGGAAAATGCACATGTTAACCTAATTATGTTTAACGATTGAACACAGCCTTTAAAACAGTCCACAATTTCATGATTTTATATTCCCTTACTTCACAAGTAACATACATAGTTTTGTTACAGCCAATACGCTTTTTCAGGTAATAGTAAATCATCACGAGATGACTGCAACACAGAATAAGATGTTCCCTCATTTAGTATAAAACCGAGGACAGGACATACATAATATGATATGTTCTTTATCATTTATCAAATAATGTAAACATCGTTAAAAACTATGTGCATGCGCATGCAGATTGAATGTATAGACGATATAGGGTACATACAGATAGTATACAATCAATATACTATTAACCATAGTACTTCATAAGGATACTTTTTACTGATTATTTGTTTGGAACCGTAAAAAAAATCAATACCGAAATGCCATCAATATGTTATGAACAATAATTTATTATAGGTATATTGATCCAATATCCACCCGTTTATAGTATGGATCACATTTCCGACCTTACATTGATTACGTGCTACGTGTACAATGTTTCGAGTTCTTTCGGAATTATATTCCAGGTAACTCTCTTCAGAGGTCGTCCGTTTATGTTTTTTATTCTCTAAATGTTTATTTGTTTATTATTTTGTACATTTCATTTATTATTATGCCTTTTATTTATTATTGTTCGTGTTATCAACGTATGGATCACTGGTTTTGGTTATTATATTTAGTTTAAGATACGTTTCAATATGCATTTTTCATTGTCAGCGCACCTTCCTTTGGTTTTAGTGTAACTGTCTAATTAATTTCTATTGGGAGACATTGATTTATTTCAAGGGTTTCTTAACGATTTCCCCAATGTTCCTGTTTCTTTTGAATGCTATTGTGGGTTTTTTATCAAAGAGATTTTTGAACTGTGGGTTGTCTTGAATTAAATGCCAGTGTTTTCTTATAATGGTTTGTAAATTTTCCGCATTAGCGTGGTATTGTGTTATGAAAGATATATTATAGTTATCTGTGGTTTTGTTTATGCTTGTTTCTTTGTTTGTTAATTTGTTTAATCTTTCTGTATGGGAAATATTTCTTAATATTTTATTTACAAAAGCGATTTTGTAACCTCTTTGTATTAATTTTTCTGTAAATAAGTTTATTATTTCATTAAAATTGTCAGGATCAGAGGTATTTCTAAGAATTCTTATTCCTTCACCTTTAATAAAGGATTTAAAACAGCTTTTAGCGTGGTTACAATTTTGGTGTAGATATTGGAATTTTTCAGTTGGTTTTGTGAAACATTTAATATCTTTTTGAAATATCTGTCCTTTATACGTTTCTAAGTCTAGAAATTTTAAACTTTGTCTGTCAATTTCATAAGTAAATTGCAGTAGGTTGTGGTTTATGTTTGCTATATCGAAAAGAAGTTTAACTTCTTCCGTAGTACCTTAAAATAAAATATATCCATCATCTTTCATGCGTTTATGAAATAATATTTTGTTTTTGTGTGGAAAGATATTTAGAATTTTATTTATATGTTGGTATATAGCTATATCTGAGATTTGAGGACTTGCTACATGTCCTTGACTAGCTCCTATAATTTGCCTATAACATTTTTTGTTGAAGGTAAATTCATTATTAAGGAGAATTAAGTTTGTTATTTGTAGTAAATAGTCAAAACTGGGTTTTATTATGTTATATTCTAGGTTTTCATATATCCCCGTAACACTTTTTAAAGCGTCAATAATTTCGCCAAATCTTAGATTTGTGTAAAGGGATGTGATATCGTAAGTCACCAGTAAAGTATCAGTTTCTATTTTTGATTTTTCGAGTAGACGTATGAAGCTACCTGTATCAGATATGTACGTTGTTTGTGTTTTAACTATTGGTAATAGGAAGAAATCCAAATACCGCCCGATTTTTTCTAAAGGACCGTTGCATTGTGAAATGATTGGCCTTGCTGGTACTTGTATTTTAATTTCAGTTTGTTGTTTATAAATATCTTTCAGTATTTCGTTATCCAGTTTATGGATTTTAGGCAGAAAGTAGGCAAAGGGTGTTGTTATATATTGGTTTTCGTATTTGATGTATTTAAATGTTATTTCGTCTAAGTAATTGTCTTTGTTCATGTTGTACACAATTTCATTAATTTTATTCATGATATTTTTTATGTTGATTTCTGGTATTTCAACATAGTGTATTCCGTCGTTTAATTGACGTTCACCCTCATCGGCGTAGTCGGTTTTATTTTGAACTACTGTTATGTTGTTTTTATCCGCTTTATGGATAGTAATTGTTTCAATGTGTCGTAAAGTACGTAGACATTGCGTTTCTTCTTTCGTCATGTTTTTGGTTTTATTTGGTTTATAATTTGAAAGTTCCATTTTTGTGTGGAATATGTACTGTTCTATAGGATTGTCGCCTATAATAGGAACACTAAATTTAGACTTTTCTTTAAATGGATGATTTGTTTTCGGAATAGTTTTATATTCATGAAAGAAATGCTTTAATCTTAGTTTTCTTTCGAATTTTTTGAAATCTTTGAGGATATTTGTCCTAGAGATTTTGTCCGTAGGTATGAAGTTTAAGCCTTTTCCCAACGTCATAATTTCTGTATTTGTTAATTTTCTATTTGAGAGGTTTAAAACAAATTATTTCAACAGCTCTAAAAGTCTCTCTCTCTCTCTCTCTCTCTCTCTCTCTCTCTCTCTCTCTCTCTCTCTCAAAATATCAACGTCATGTGTTTACCTGCAGTATATAGTCTTACTACCTGACAAGTCGAAACAAAAATTACTGTATTAATTGGGATTAAAACAGACATACAACCAGTATAGAGTGTACTGCAAGAAGATGCACAAACATGATGCAATAAAGATACCCATTATAATAATAAAGTTGCTCTTCTTAAACAGAGTAATACATGAACAGTCACCTTACCAACTTAAATATGCGGGGTTTGGTATACACCTGCTATAATGTATTTTTAAAAGTGGAATTTAAAGATGCTTTGCTATATTGCTAGCTCCGGAGGAGTACATATACGAGCACTGAATTATCTGTTGATACACTAATAATAACCCTTAAAATCAATGAAT
This sequence comes from Mytilus galloprovincialis, assembly GCA_037788925.1. NCBI lineage: Eukaryota > Metazoa > Mollusca > Bivalvia > Mytilida > Mytilidae > Mytilus > Mytilus galloprovincialis. The sequence goes on from CM075341.1 coordinate 63,730,181, forward strand.
TACAGCCAGTCCATACTAGAAAACAATGTTCAGAGAATATCATAGTCGACGAATGATTGTCAAAAAAACATAATCAAATGTAATGATAGAATCCCTTTTTGTCATTAAATGGGGTAAAACTTCAAATTTACTTACCTTGATTATTTTCATAAACTTTATTTGAAATAAGGTTATACTTGTAGATGCATTTTACAAATGAAAAACCTCTGAAATAACAGCGCTATGGGGCATTAGTTTCAATATTTTATTTTATTATATTTGGACTATGGTGGACTTTTGCCTTTTTGGCGATCAAACCAAATATTTTTACTTTTAAACTCTGAAACTATAAAGCAAACAATCTTTCAGTGTCCTCACTGTCTTAAGTTGAAATGTGTAGTGAGAGTCTCTTATTTTGCATAATTCCTGCATTTTTTTCTTTCTTTTTATGAACATATTTAAGTGAATAAAAGTATTAAAACATAATATCAACCGGATTGTCGAGTATTTGAAGTACAAAAGATTACATCATATGTATGCATGTTAAGCGTAAACGCTTTCATTCTATTGAATTTCATTGTATTTCTGTTTCACAGTAGGAAGCTTTTTGACAAATTTATTATTTACAACTGATCTATGTGATCTTCCTTTTTGTTGTTGCAAGTTTAAGTAAATTGTTTATAATTGTTCAGGATGTTTAAGGCGTGACTAATAATGAACACCTTACGTCATAAAATGGCCTTGTCTATTTCAAACAAAGCAAAATGCACTTTGGTTAGCCATATGCTAGATCGATTCGATTTATTGTGAAAATCAATGAAAAAATTAGGTTAATCAGTCAAACTGGTTGCTTCTATAGATATTTTTTGTTCGCTTTTCTGATTTAAACGAAACTGCCGAACTTCTGTTTGATTTTAGGAGAATTTTCTAATGCCGAACTTATATCAGCTTTCAAGCCAAAAGTCAAGCTATTCAATGTAGCACGGAACTTAGACATTGTAAACAGTAATTTATATACTCAAGTATGTTTTTTATAGAAACAAGCATATTTGCATTGCAAATGGACAACGATGTGTAAGTTTTGTGTAGTTGTAAACCAATATATAAATCAGGAGGTAGATTATCAATGCGTTTGCCGAACTCATGGTGTTTTTTTTTCGTGTTTTTCCAAATGTTCTAAATAGTCAACCCATAAAAAGTATGTGAATTCGTTTTGCATAGTTCGACAATTTTCCACGTTGACTGGCATGTGCCATTTTCTGTATTAGCTCCTGGTCACCATGTGTACGCATTGATCTTGTTCCTTGACATATTTGCTAACATGGAGGACGTGTTTCTGTAAAAAAGCATTTAAGATTATTTTTTTAGATAGACTTGTACATTATATGCTAAAAAATTATGACACGATGGGGGTATCGATTGATAGTTTTTAGAAAAACAAATCTTTCCAGAGTACTTTTGTTAACTGAAATCTGATTTAATTTAATGCTTTCTTTGTTTGATTCAGCCACAATCGCACTTGTCACCTTCTTCAAATACATGTTATTTGAAGTTTGATTGAGGATGTATTATTCTGACTTTCAAGTCTTGTTGATATCGTGTTCTGAAAATATTTTAAAACATATAACAAAAGTGGAAAATATCAATGAATATAAAAAACAATATAGCTTAATCAATAATTACTAAATGAAAAAAGTGTCTTCACAATAAGTAGTTTTTGAGTTTTAAGCCAAAATGTCGAGAAAATAGGTGAGGGATACATGCAATTACTTTACCAGAAACATGTACAATGTTTTCTTATCTCATTTCTTTGATGTGTATTCAATAATAATTTAAATCAGAGAGTTAAAATAATATTTTTTTTATTTTATAAAAAGAAAGAAAAATAAATAAAAATACGAATTTGGCAGCTGTGTAAATTGGACACGAACAAGTTTATAGCTCTTTGAATTATTACATTAACACCTATGTTAAAGTAAATTTAATTCAGATTGGTCAACTACACCTTTATTGGAAGTATAAACAACAGTTTAATTGTGAAACTGTAATTGTATTTATGATATTAATCATACAAAAGATTAAAATTGATGTAAAAATAAAAAAACATCAAAATTGGATAATTTCAAATGACCGTAGCAAAAAAAAAATTGCATAACCTTTTCTTTTCTGTTTTTTACATAAATGTAAACACAAAAAACCGGTTAAAAAATTTATTCTCAATTTTAAGAAACAAGTTTCTCTAGAAAAGGTTACCGCTCAATGGTGCACATCCTTAATAATTGTTCGATGTTATTGCTTTCATATGAATGTATGCTAGGATTTACTAACTATCCCTACATAAATAAAACCATTTAACAATACATTCAAGTTTGGCCAAGCGTTCAAGGGGAAATAACTGTAATTTTAATTACATTTAATCTGTACCCTACTTTCAATTTGATATGCAAAGGTTATAAACTTGTGCGATTTTTTTAATCAAGCTAGGTATGAAGTTGAAAGGAGATCTTTTTCAATTTATTTAATAAGATATTTACACTTGGCTTCTGAATAAAATGCATGTTGTACCTTTCTGTATTGACTGGCTCATACGTGTCTCGTTCACAACATCACACCTTGTTTACAAACTGACACATACATTTCAGTTAACCACATTTATCTTCGAACTGTGCATTTTCTTAATTTTTATTCTACAAACGTATTGTCATATTTGTAAAATTTAATGTGTCTCGTTTCTGAAGCAAACGCGTTTTCCTTTGTTTATACATAAAGGTAAGAAACATATTCTAATGTTATCTTAGAAACATGTACATAATATCCTAACATTGAAGAGCTAAGAGAACACAATAAATTCAAACCATGATTATTTGTTTTATTTTTAATCAATGTTTATAGAAATTGCACAATGCAAGTTCCAAGATTTAGGTTTAAGGTGTTTCAGACTCAAAAATGTACAAGGTATTTGTTTGTGTCCTAATTCCGAAATCATTAAATACCATTTTTCAGATATTTGAAAACTAATGTGTCTTTTACCATATAGTGTTAAAAATGTCAACCAAACAAGCTAAATTAGCACCGTTTTGGTTAAATTGTCAGGTAGAAGCTACAGTTTATCCGTCAACTAATATTTCATTTGAAAAAATAGTGTCAAAGATGCTAAAAAGTGGGTAATATCTTTTGGAGAAAGGTCTATCTGATACCTTTTTATAACAAAAGCTATGCGTAAATTTGCATAATTCATTTCAACATGATAATGGCATCATACAGATATCAACAGTTACCTTTATGAACTAAAGGTTCCGGAATAAAACAATTTACTTTAGTAACATGAATAATAAAGATTGTTGTAAAGAACTATTGGCGCATGGATGGTCTCAACTCTAAAATGATACTGTTGTTACTTAAAACATCATGTTCAGGTCCCTTTGATGTACAAAGCTGAAAGGCTCATGGTTAAGAACAAAATTCGTTCTGAAAGTTTTCCTTAACTAACATGTATCTAAAACAAATTATAATACAATGATCCCTGTATCATCATTACCTATCATGCTCGATTTTTTTCTCGTTATAATCCGTAATCAATCTATATAATGTTTAAAAAAGGGACATATGATTTGAAAGTTTTAATAAATAATCTAACTTAATCAAATATTTCGCCTATTAATATCAAAAAAAGAAAATGTGGTATGATTGCCAATGAGACAACTCTCTACAAGAGACCAAAATGACACAGCAATTAACAAATATAGGTCATCGTACGGCATTTAACAATGAGCAACGCCCATACCGCATAGTCAGCTTTGAATAACCCCGACATGAGAATGTGAAAAAAAATTCAAACGAGAAAATGTTGCCTTTATTTAAGTACACGCAATGAATGTAAAACAATTATATAACACATAAACAAACGACAACCACTTTATTATACATACTCGCATTTAACTGACAGCTAGTTCAAAGCCACTAATAACTAATAAAGCAATCATGCATCTAAGACTAAATTATCAATCCGTGCACTTCCAACATCCAATGGATTTGGTGTATATTTATGTCCTGTAATATCTTTCATAAAGAATGTTAAGGGCAAAACTTTTTTTTTTTCTCTTTTTTTCTTTTTTCTTTATGCTTATATTAATAATAACTGTGCTTGTTCAAAGTAAATTTGGATATCAATAAAACAACGACATCAAATTCGCAGGTAAATCCTTTTACTTATCTAAGGGAAGTGGTTTTCGAAAAAACGTAACGCACTTTTTTTTAATTGTATCAATAAAAGTTAACCGTAACACTTAGTGGGTAGTATTTTAGTTGATGAAAAGTTTTGAAACAGCGTAACTGGACTGATAAAAGCAAAGAACGAGCGTCACTATTGTCGGTACGACCTTCAACATTATCGTATATACGCTCATCACTGACTTTATTTACATTTAGCGTTTAGTCTAGGTAAAACATGCTGGTATTCAGTATTTGAATATCAATATTGTTTTGTGGATCAGTTATTATAAACACTGGCGCGATTTAAAATGGTTCTGTTGACATATACCACCAATGATCGACAATCTGTATTTATTGATATCTATTATTCATTAAAAACGCATTTCTTATATATGGGCTTACTTTTTTAGTTTGTTATTTTGCAGTTTTGGATAATCTGATAAATAAAACTTAGTATGATTTTCTCATTTAAGACTATGAGTAAATATATCTACACCCTCATCCGTTTAACCCACCGCATTTGGTCTAGTTCCGAAGCCAGTCAATATACATCGACGAAAGAAAAATATAAAAACGTGTGTTATAAATACAAAAAATATCTAATTAATTAATTTTTGCTTGCTCATCTGTAAACACCATGCGACTAAAAAACCTATGTATAACTCAATCAAACTGTAGGACAGATATATATATACTGACATGTGTTTTCTTTATTTCTTTATCAACACAACCCATTTTACATTTTTACAGTGAATATAATAGGTCACACATGTTCTTTAGAATTACGGATGTTATCGTTTCATATCATTATTCATTTAAAATAAATTTAACTACTTGTTTAAATGTCAATTTACAATAAAAGCATTTAAAGTTGAAAACTGATACTTCAAGTATCAGTAGTCAAAGCTGAATATTTACAATACAATATTAATTGATTCTCTTAAGTGAGAAGATCTGTATACAATGAAGTGTTACCTTCCTTTATTTATGAACACACGTCCTTTGACACTTCAACAGTACCATATAATTTATTACTCACTCATTTACAATAAATGTACAAAAAACATGTCACCAACTATTATATATTTATACAGGCATATACATTATGCAATTAGCAAATGTATCAGTTACAACTTTATCTGTGGGATTGATTTATCATCAAAGGTCAGTAGATTACAAAAAAGAAAACAAATATGGTAGGAATAAGAATTTTGTTACAGCCAATACGCTTTTTCAGGTTATAGTAAATCATCACGAGATGACTGCAACACAGAATAAGATGTTCCCTCATTTAGTATAAAACCGAGGACAGGACATACATAATATGATATGTTCTTTATCATTTATCAAATAATGTAAACATCGTTAAAAACTATGTGCATGCGCATGCAGATTGAATGTATAGACGATATCGGGTAGATACAGATAGTATACAATCAATATACTATTAACCATAGTACTTCATAAGGATATTTTTTACTGATTATTTGTTTGGAACCGTAAAAAAAATCAATACCGAAATGCCATCAATATGTTATGAACAATAATTTATGCAAATTATATAAACTAGAAATTATATTTATAACTTGAAATAATGCGTCATATAGTTCAGTACAAATTTGAAAAGAACCATCATACTTTAGCGAAGACCATCACACTATAGTGTCCCAATCGCACCTTTTACATAGTTACACAATCTTAATTCACATACAATCAAAATACGCTCTACTATATTTGGTCATTTTAAAATTGTTATGTAATGCTCGCTAAAATACGCTTTAACAATTTTTTTGTGTATAATTTACTGTTTCCCTTGCATTGTTTATATCGGTAATTGTTGGTGGTTATTAATCAAATGTTTCATGAGACATGTTGAATACTGATTGTAAATAGTAAATTCGGTGAAGGCTACATTTGGGCCTGCATATAAAATCCATCTTTCAAAATAAAACAACATTTTATGTTGATGTAAAAATATGGAACGCCACAGCTGCCTTATGGTAACAATAACCATATTATTAAGGGTAGAGATATAACATGAAGAAAATGTTCTATACTATAACGGCATTTGACTATAATACTCTGTCAATTCGCTATATGAGTATGGTCAATTTATATATTATGACGGCATTTGACTATAATACTCTGTCAATTCGCTATGTTACTAAGGTCAATTTATATATATTATAACGGCATTTGACTATAATACTCTGTCAATTCGCTATGTTACTAAGGTCAATTTATATATATTATAACGGCATATGACCATAATTCTCTGTCAATTCGCTATATCACTAAGGTAAATTTATATACTATAACGGCATTTGACTATAATACTCTGTCAATTTGCTATATCACTAAGGTCAATTTATATACTATAACGATTTTTGACTATAATACTCTGTCAAATCGCTATATCACTAAGGTCAATTTATATACTATAACGACATTTGACTATAAGACTGTCAATTCGCTATATCAGTATGGTCAATTTATATATTATGACGGCATTTGACTATAATACTCTGTCAATTCGCTATGTTACTAAGGTCAATTTATATATATTATAACGGCATTTGACTGTAATACTCTGTTAATTCGCTATATCACTAAGGTCAATTTATATATTATAACGACATTTGACTATAAGACTGTCAATTCGCTATATCACTATGGTAAATGTATATACTATAACAGCATTTGACTATAATACTCTGTTAATTCGCTATATCACTAAGGTAAATTTATATACTATAAAGGCATTTGAATATAATACTCTGTCAATTCGCTATATCATTATGGTAAATTTATATACTATAACGGCATTTGACTATAATACTCTGTCAATTCGCTATATCACTAAGGTCAATTTATATACTATAACGGCATTTGACTATAATACTCTGTCAATTCGCTATATCACTATGGTAAATTTATATACTATAAAGACACTTTGATACAACATGAAGTTAGCTTTTCATATTATTCTCACAGACTGTCATTTAACTTTGTTTTGAAGATAATATGAAGACATCTTTACATAACATGGAGCTACATTTTCATATTGATTTGTCATTTTAATAAACTATTATGTGATATTGCTACGTCATACAGATACATTTCAAATTATAAAGAAATTGTAATATAGCATATGTTTTCATACTACTTTGTCACCTCAGTATGTTATAACAATACATTTGTATACTATACAATCATCTCGATATAGTATGGAACAATTTTGTCATACTATGTCATTAACTATCTTATAAGGACAAATTTTAATATCAAGATTTTAATTCTTATATCACGAGATGTCATCTATATACCTGTAGACTATTTCATTACGCTATCAGACAATTTCACTGTACCATAAGACCATTTTATTATACCATAAGACAAATATATTAATATCGGCGAAAATTCCCCGCGAAATTCATCAGCAACATCGATTGCAAAAATTTAAAAAAAAACGTGAAGGAAATTGTTTTGCGGAACCTAGGAAATCGCTTTCAAGATGAATGCATTTATCGAGTTTAGCGATGCGGAGCTGAAAAGACACGAAAGGCGACACGTACAGTAATAATAGAATAAATTCTTTTATAAAGAGGGTAACTCAAGCCAGAAATTCCTTAAATCTTTTACTTTTAGATATAATTAAAGATTTGGTTGTGCCTTTAGAAAACTTGTTTCAAACGGGATAGATAAAGGCAACAGTAGTATACCGCTGTTCAAAACTCAAAAATCCATGGAAAAAAACAAAATCGGGGTAACAAACTCCGTACGCACATCCTCATCTTTACGGTTGTTGATTACCGTGCCCTAAAGTTTAGAAACGATTCTAGTAAATTTATCGATCATCTAAATACTAGTATACTTATTCTAAAAGGTAACCAATTCAAAACTGTAATTAGATCGATGAATATTGTTTTTTATTGGTATTAATAATGATTTCGTTAACAGTAAATAAAATGCAAACTAAATACTTCTATAATGTTAAATACAAATACACATTCATGGATATATGTACAATCTGTCGATACCTGTATCATGGCATTGTACAAGGTCATGTTTTTCGCTGTGTATGACGTCTTTACACCGGCTAAATCCATTTGATGTTTGATGTATACTGATTGATAATTAAGTCTAAGATACATGATTTTTTTTATTAGTTGTTGGTGACTTTGACCTAGCTGTTAGTAACTACGAGTACTCTCAGATGTGCTTAGCGTATTTTTGTTGTTGGGATGTACAAGTACCCTGCCACGTCCACTTATATTTGTATTTCTTCAGTCCATGTAATGAGTCAAGACTATTTCAACTGTTTTTTTTTATAATTCGTTCTTTTATTGTAGGGAGTTGTAATGTTATACCACTGTCCAAGGTTAGGGGAAGGTTGAGATCCCAAGTCAGGGGCCCGTAATTTAGTAGTTGTAGCTTGTTTGTATGTTTCATATTTATTTTTCGTTCATTTTTTTGTACTTAAGTTAGTCGTGAGATTTCTCGTTTGAATAATTACACCTGGTCATTTTGACCATTTGTGAGTTTTTAAAGCTGACTATGCAGTATGGGATTTGCTTATTATTGAAGTCCGTACGGTGACCTATAATTTTTGTGTTATTTGGTCTCTAGTGGAAAGTTGTCTCATTGACAATTACACCACATCTCCGACTTCTTTATATCAGATAGTTACAATAAGCGAATCTTCCCTGAGTTTACTTGAAGCACGTGTTTGTAAATTATTGACAGGTACGGTGCAAAATGTATACAAGCGTTCCAACTTGCCACGTAGCCAATACAATACCAGATTGTTATTTGTTTAAAATGACAGTATTGTTAAAATCATAATGATCTGTAAATGAAATAAACAAATCAATGCTGAAAGTTGATAAATTTTTACTTTTCTATTTGTTTAACGAATTTGTAAAGCGTTTTATAGACTATTTTGGGTCAAAGAGAGAGGGATGCATTTCAATACTTAATTGATAGGGGTGCCGCTAGGGTTCTGGTATCCTACCCTTTACGTATAATTAAGATTCTTAAAATGTATAACATTTCAAAATTTGCGTCAAAATTTGCGTATGCGAAAGTGTGACTTTTTTTCCATTTGGTTTGGTTTCATAAAGTGTGTTGAAAAATTGACTACCAAAGTGACAAGTTGGAAAACTTGAGAACAAAAACAGCCATGAACATCCAGATTTTTGGATATGAAAAAAACTTGGCTTTTTATTGAATTTATAGAAATGACATTTATTTTGTAATTTCAATAATATTGGAATGTTACTTAATATATACGTATCAGTGCAGTTAAGCAGGGAGAGCATGTCTGATAGTAGGACTGTTTATTGGTGCACTTGAAACTTATACAATCCAACTAAGTATGTATGCCTTGTATGATACATGCTCATATTCAAACCACCATCAACCTTTTTGGATCCGAGCGTCACTAATGAGTCTTTAGTAGACGAAACGCGCGTCTGGCGTATATACAAAATTTAGTCCTAGTATCTGTGATGATAAAATTGAGAATGGAAATTTACTCCTGTTCCGATATGAATGTAATATTTGTTACTGGACCTTAAACACTAGCTCATCATTTTAATCCTTTTTTTTCAATTAACAATCCAGTCTTAAACTTAAAATTCAACGGGATATAGTAATATATAGCATGTGTATATATATATTTCTCATCGATGTTTTATATTATAATAATTACATTAGATGTAAATTTCATATCAGTCCTAAATTCTGATTGGTCAATATCATATGAAAGCTACATTTTATCAGCCAATACAATTTCAACTACCGGAACTACTTTTTTATTGATCGATTATGTACACAAATCCACACAAATGCCGACAATGTAATTTACATGTTTCCGAGTTGTAGTTTTCATTATTAATAAAGATTGTTTTTAAAAATCCAACACAATAATAAATATCTAAATAACTGAAATAAAGAAATGTTGTCGTATAGATCGTTAGTAAAAATAACTAATGTTTTAATATCGGAAGTGAAGAAAAAAAATCGTCTGCTACTGCTAATAGCAAATTTTGCATCAACAATGTCAGATCAGAACAGTCTGGGTAAATATCTGGTGAATCTTCCACCAGAAATTTCATCTGATGATGAAGAATACATGCTTGCAAACATTGGCCTTTTTGAGCTGCAACCTGTGGAAATGATAGACACAGAAATTGAGCTATTTCCTGAGCAGACCATCCCACCATCTGAGCCAGAACTGGCAGAAGAAACAATCCAGCCCGGTCCATCTACTGATTTACAGACCCTGGAATCTGGTTTGCCATCCTGCCCTAAAAGATTTAAGAAAATGGAAGAGAATGAGCTGCAGTCCCTCAAGGAAAATTTCCATCAGTCTAAATTGACCAAAAGCAACACAAAATGGGGAGTCAAACTGTTTCAGGGTGCATTTAATTTACTGTATATGAATAGTTTATGATGCATATTTTTTAATTAAAAAAGTGTTTTAATATAAATTTTAAAAACATTGCAATTAATTCTGAATTTACAGAATCCAGAGCCCAGCAATATAATATATACTGGAGAAAAAAATACTAAAACAAAACAAAACCTTGGATAACTTTCTTTAAATGTAAACCTTAGCAGGGATTCGAACCCTGATTTCCTGTTGATTACAACAGTTGTAATAACCATTATACTACCAAGGTGTGTGTAACAAGAAAGCTAACCAATGTTTTGCTAGATCTATGAAAATTAGAGATACACCAAAAAAATGTTGGTTTTTTTACAATGCATTGTTGAGACTGTCACGAAGGAACATTCTATTGCTACATGTACATGTATAAAAGTGACTAATTGCTCATTTCATTTTATTGAGTATAAAAGAGTATACAATAAGCTCCAGATATAATTAAAAGACCGTATTGGAAACGGATCATAAAGATCCGTTGCCACAAATTTTATAACATTTTGAACTAATTTCAGAAGACTGAACATTAGAATTTCGGTAGATTGTTTTACCCAATAAAAGAACGTCAATTTCTTATACAATTCAGTACTTTTATCAGCAAAAACAGCTAGGGAAGAAATGCTTGAAAGTCTGGAAAATGTCAACATCACTTTCATACAATTGCACTCCCTTGTTTCAGTGATTATTTCGTAATCATAATAGCTTACGAAAAAAAATACATCTATATACTTTCCTTGATAGTTGGCTTATTCCGCCTGATATTTGTTTTTTGTTGACCAGAGTGTTTAGACAGAATAAAACACAATTTTAAAGGAACGTTTAGATTAACTCACCTTATGTTTACGGCAAGGATCCGTTATCTGTTCACAAAGGAGCCACGTACCGCTAAATTGCGCGTAAAGGATCCGATATGGATAGACACCGTGTATTAATGAGTTTTTAAGTTTTTAAGTGTTCAGGATAAAGTGCCCCAGGTGAATGATAATTGGAATCGTGACCCGCTCATCACACCAATCTAAATATGATTAAAAAATACATCCACGCGTGTTTAGAAAATGTAATTATAAGCATTGAATGCATATTTTTGTAGTTTTATTGGCGTGTAAAAGGGTTGACCGTGCGCACATTTTTTGTATGAAGCGCTACCGCAACCCTTTTCACACGCCAATAAAACTACACAAATATGCATTCATTTCTTATTTTTATTATTTGATTATTTCTTTTTTATTTCGGTTTCCTTCGTTCGTTTCTATTTCGTTTCAACCTTTACCGGTGCCCGATAGTATCGTTTTGTATGATGTTGGTGCGGGGATTTTTGTTTATTTGTGCACTTGAAACTTATACAATCCAACTAAGTATGTATGCCGTGTATGAAACATGCTCATATTCAAACCATAAACCTTTTGGGATTCGAACGTCACTAATGAGTCTTTATAGTAGACGAAACGCGCGTCTGGCGTATATACCAAATTTAGTTCTAGTATCTATGATGAGTTTATTTACTCCTGTTCCGATATGAATGTAATATTTGTTACTGGACCTTAAACACTAGCTCATCATTTTCATCCTTTTTTTTTAATTAACAATCCAGTCTTAAACTTAAAATTCAACGGGATATAGTATATATATATATATATATATATTTCTCATCGATGTTTAATATAATATAATTGATTATTTTTATTTTTTTTGTTTATTTCGGTTTCCTTCGTTCGTTTCTATTTCGTTTCAACCTTTACCGGTGCCCGATAGTATCGTTCCTGTATGATGTTGGTGCGGGGATTTTTGTTCGGTTTGGGTACATGAATCAAAGATTAACACCCGAACACTTTTTTTTAAACAACTTCAAATAATAAAAAATCGAGACATAAATGCCTCCGGGTGCAGGAGTTTCTCGCTGCATTGAATACCTATTAGTGGCTTTTGGCTGTTGTCTGCTCTATGGTCGGGTTGTTGTCTCTGACACATTCCCCATTTTCATTCTCAATTTTATTTCAGCGGGAAAAGGTTACATTTGTTCACCTAAATAATAAGTGAATAGGTAGATTATATGAGAAATATATAAAATGACACAAAAAAGTTTCCATTTCTTGTTATTTAAAAAGCCCGGTATTTTTTTTCACAGTCGAAATTGCATGACTATGTTTCTATCCACAAACAGTCCCTCTTCGACACTTTGGTAGTCCTTTTTTAACACACTAGATAAAACCAACCAAAATATAAATATATTACACTTGCACATACGCAAATGTTTAAATGGTATACATTTTAAAAACCATGATTATACGGACAGGGTAGCGTACATGAACCCTAACGGCACCCCTTATCAATTGAGCATTGAAGTGCACCCAACCCCCCTTTCTGACCCGACGATGTCTCTGTATTTTACGCTAGGAAAATTCGTAAAATGTAGATAGAAAAGTAAAGATTAATCGACTTTCAGCATTGATTTGTTAACTTCATTTTACAGATCATTTTGATTTTAAAAATTAATGTCATTTCAAACATCTACCGATCTGGACTATCTCTCAGCTTTTATTTAGTAATAATAATATTGAAGAATACGGCTTAATTATCATGGGTACATGGAAAATTGGTACAAGCTACGGATTACACATTTTTCAACGTACCTTTCAACATGATTTGCAAACAAATGCTTTAAGTAAACTCTCTAAAAAAATAAGGTTGCTTTCATGATAGTTAAAATTTAGCGAAAAGAATGTAAGCCTGCATCTTCTTGTTTTAAGCTTGTAAGTTATTTAGTTTTTGTTTGTTCATTTTTTTAGGAGTATAAAAATGCAATCTATATGCGTTGCCTTTCGTGTCGCCCTAAGTCTTTTCAACTCCGAATCGCTGTGGACAAATTGTGGCGGATTCACAACTTTTTGTAAGGGGTCATTTGAGCTAAGGAGGGGCCGCTCCAGTCATGCTTCAGTGATTCCCTATATAAGCAACCATTTTTTTTTTCAACAAAATACCTGTATTATCTTCATAAAAAAGTTAAATGACAAAATAATATGAAAAGCTAACTCCATATTGTATCAAAGTGTCTTTATAGTATATAAATTTATCTTATAGATATAGCAAATTGACAGAGTACTGTAGTCAAAGTGTCTTTATAGTATATAAATTTACCTTAGTAATATAGCAAATTGACAGAGTATTATAGTCAAATGCCGTTAAAGTATATAAATTTACCTTAGTGATATAGCGAATTGACAGAGAATTATGGTCATATGCCGTTATAGTATATAAATTTACCATAGTGATATAGCGAATTGACAGAGTATTATGGTCAAATGCCGTTATAGTATATAAATTTACCATAGTGATATAGCGAATTGACAATTGACAGAGTATCATAGTCAAATGCCGTAGTAGTATATAAATTTACCATAGCGATATAGCGAATTGACAATTTACAGAGTAGCATAGTCAAATGCCGTTATAGTATATAAATTTACCATAGTGATAGCGAATTGACAGAGTTTTATGGTCAAATGTCGTAATAGTATAAAAGTTTACCATAGTGATATAGCGAATTGACAGAGTATTATGGTCAAATGCCGTTACAGTATACATGGTATATGAATTTACCTTAGTGATATAGCGAATTGACAGAGTATTATGGTTAAATGCCGTTATAGTATATAAATGTACCATAGTAATATAGCGAATTGACAGAGTATTATAGTCAAATGTCGTATTTGTATATACCTTTACCATAGTGATATGACAAAGTGGCAGAGTTTTATAGTCAAATTTGGTTATAGTATATAAATTTACCATAGTGATATAGCAATTTGACAGAGTTTTATAGTGAAATGCCGTTATAGTATATAAATTGACCTTAGTGATAAAGCGAATTGATATAGTATTATAGTCAAATGCAGTTAGAGTATAGAACATTTTCTTCATGATATATCTTTACTCTTAATGATTTGGTTAGTGTTATCATAAGGCAGCTGTGGCGTTTCAAAAAAGAACATGTTTAAAAATGCCATACATCATGTTTTGCCAAGCTTTTCTTATGAAGCGTTAACAAATATTTATTTATAGGCCAAGTATAGTATTGCTAGATAAAAACGACAAAATTGTCTAGCGCTTAACAACACTAAGACATTTGTCATGTATGAAAAACACGGAAGCCCACCTTCGTAAAAATTTTGGTCTGAATTTGACTTAAACTAAACTCTGAAACTCAATGTAAGAATACGTTACATTCAACAACAGAAAATAAATTGGAACACCGATGTTTTACATAAAAAAAAATATGCATGGTTGCAAAAGACAATGCAATTGTTAACTGTTGACTTTTTTACACTGCAATATCGGTAGACTTTTATCATGAATTTTATTATAACAAAATAACTTCTCCTTAAAGATACGTTCGTAGAATTCCCTTCGTTCGTACGAGGTTGAGAAACTTCTATTAAACAGAATGGGGTAACTAAAATCACAACAATAGACAGACTCCTGCGCTAATGATACTGTAACAAAATGGGGGTTCCTTGAAATGGAACTTGTTTTCCCTAAAATTGTGTGATGATCATGATGTTGTTAAAACCTTACCGTTAAATGACTGCGTTTATTTTATATTCTTGTACAACTTTGTGTAAACATTGTTAACTTTTTATTATTCTTAACGTCCATGTTTTTACTATCAGAACAGCTGTGAATTGTTTACTTCATTTTAAGTACACCAATGACGTCATAACCTAATTTTTCTATGACGTCGGCTCTGGGTTTGGTAATTTAGGTAAATGGTAAGCGGAAATGGTAAGCCGAAATGGTAAATGTTAAACCATTTTGGTAATGGTTTACCAAAGTATAAATACAGTGGAGTAAGCCAAAAAGGCTTCAGTACGACTTTACCCTGGGCAAGTGACGCACGCTAATTCCAAGCGATTGAATAACCAGAAATAACCAGACTATTTCCGTATAATGTTGGCTTGTTTATAGTTCCATAACAAGTTGTATTTAGAGAATTACTTCTCGAGAGAAACGTTATCAGTTTTGACATTGAATTTCCGTTACCATTTGCCGATTACCAAACTATCTTGTTCGTAAACTTTCTAGGTATTTATGTATTATAGTTCCGCTAACCATTTTCTTTACGATATTCTAATAAAGTAAGGTATTTATTTGTTAAACTAGAATACTGTTACTTAAGTTATTTATTATGTCTACGAATTGCTGATATTTATTGCACGTATAAAATACAAGTTGATTTTTATTCGACGAGTCTGTTATTCTTACAAAAACCTAAACGGAACCAAACTAAGATCTATCAGAATACCACAACGTACCACAAAACCTATACAGAACCAACTGTAGATCTACCCGAATACCACGATATCAGAGAACCACGTTACCAAAGAAGAGTCGCCAGTTATAACTTTAGTTCATATATTCCAGTCTTATAGCAACACACTAAGAGTTCCAATATTTATAGTTAACACCAAAGCTTGACCGCTCGGTTATCGTTACAGTAGTGGCAGCGGAGGCACGTACCTACATTTTTATATTCTTACAATAAGTTTAATAATAATTTAAGATAAGGCATAAATAAATATAAGTAAAATGGATAGCGCGGAAAATAAATTTGAAACACCTAGGTTAACTGCCCAGGGTAGACCAGTGCTCCCCCGATCTCGGTCCTGTGAAATTTTCCATGATCTGACGCCGACCGGAGAGATAAGCATAAGAGTGAACCAAGATCAATGGCCCTCACAAGAGAATACAGATAGATACGAAAAGGATGGTATACATCATACTGACAAAAGGCCATTGTCAGGAGATCTATCACCATCAACGAAAGTGGCCATTGACCAAGCGAAAAATAAGGAAGTTACAAATAGGGCAACGGTTGTGCATTTGGAACCAAATGCGACGTGTCCGGTAAAACAGAATCTTGGTGAAGAGTCAAGCACTCTTTATAACCATGCTGCCAGGTCTAGGTATGGGTTTTGGAGTCAGAAAGCAGAGGGTTCTACTATAGCAGAGGGTATTGCTATAGCAAAGGGTTATGCCGGGGCAGAGGTTACTGCAGAGGCAAAGGGTTCTGCTGAGGGAGACTCCGGGAATACAAGACGAGTCATGACGTCTTGTGAATCCAGAAGGGATTCGGGAGATTTACCTAGGACTTTGGACCGGGGCGTACTCCATAATACGGGGGCAACGTACCAAGCATTACCTTTGACGTCCCGCGGACGATTCAGAGTTGGGGTTAACGGGACCGACCATGAACACCGTACTGATGAAATGACCAGTAATTTAAATTATTATGACATTAACCATAAACCAAATTTTGAGCGTGACTATGAAATAAACTTACAAAATACAAACTGTTATAAAAAGAAACCAGCACTTTTTGATGGGGAGGGTAATTGGGAAGACTATTTAGTTCAGTTTGAATTAATTGCGGCAATTAATAAATGGTCTGAACTAGAGAAAGCTTTAGCATTAGCTACTAGCTTAAGAGGTTCCGCCCAAAGTATTTTAACCAATTTAAGACCAGAGATGCGGACCAATTTTGTACAACTGACTGCCGCTTTAGCGTCACGTTTTCAACCAGAAAACCAAGATGAAATGTACAGGGCGCAAATGAAAAGTAAAATACGCGGACGCACGGAACAAATACCTGTATTAGGCCAAGACATTAAACGTCTAGTAAGATTAGCGTATTCATCAGCTCCAATGGAGGTTAAGGAACTTTTAGCACGTGATTGTTTTATTGATTCCCTTAATGATGCTGACATGGAATGGGCTATTTTCCAGGCCAAAGCAAAAAATATAGATAACGCCATTCAAGTAGCTCTTGAATATGAAGCCTTCCAAAATTATAGACGTAAATTACGACACTAAGCCAGTCCGTGCTGTAAATGAATATGATAATTTTGATTTAAATAGGGAAATTTATTTGTCTTAACATTTTGATGACATTTCAGGTCGTCTTTCAAGAAATAAAAGTGGTAGACCAAATGACTGGTCGGGGAAACTATTAGTAACTGAAACTGAGTACCAAGTTTTAGCTGAGACTAATTATGATTTATAGGAGAGTTCAATAATAATTTTGAAAAATTGAGTCAGATAAATATATTCTGATAGTTTATATGTAATTGTCAATGTTTTTGACATAGAATTAAATTGTTTGATTGATACCAGGTCCATTGTATGTGGGTAGTTTTTTTTTATTATTTGTTATTCATCCATGAATAATACCATGTCCAAGATTGTGAAGACAGTGTTAACCAATACACGTAGTGGGATACCCCTGCATGACTAATGGAAGCGTAGTTATGCCGATGGGACTCCTGTATTACCAACACAGTCTAATAAATACTCGGTATTGTGTCTAATTATTGCTGACATAGATATACTTGTATCAATGATTATTGAGGTTGATTTTTATAGATAAAAGTCCATGTGTATATTGGATAAGGGAAATAGTTTTTTTTTTTTTAATTAAGTGTCAATTTATTTCAGATTTTTATTGATATTGTTAACATTTATTGATTGTTGTGTAATATGTAATTTGTTTTCAGGAAAATTATTTGTAAAATAGCGCTATATGAACATTCGTCCCGCAGAGAATATTTGATGGTGCTCTATAAACATTTGTCAGAATACACAGAATTATTTCTGATGCGAGAACATGCATAACGAGAAGAAGAAGTGTTGCTGCTTAATGAACATTCGTCTAGAACGTCAAGTGAAGAAGATTTGTCAGTGCTCTATATAAACATTTGTTAAAATAAGCAGAACTCGTATTTTATGAACTTTCGTAATGAGAAGAAGATGTGTTGGTGTTTTATGAACATTTGTCAAGTGAAGAAGATATGTCTGTGTTCTATAAACATTCGTTAAAATAAACAGAACTCGTTTTTATGAACCATCGTTATGTGAAGAAGAGATGTTGGTGTTATATGAACATTTACAAAACTAAAGCATCATAAAGAACTGTGCGGAAGTCAACTTTGCGGGAAGACGAAAAAGAACAATGAAAACTCAGAAGATTGTATTATATTTGTTTTATTATTTTGAATATGTATGTTATAGAATATTTTAAATGAAAAATATTGGAGAACTTGTTTTAAATTTGAGGGAAAGGCTATTCATGTTTGAGGGCAAACATTATTTTTCAAAGGTGGGGAGAGTGTAACAAAATGGGGGTTCCTTGAAATGGAACTTGTTTTCCCTAAAATTGTGTGATGATCATGATGTTGTTAAAACCTTACCGTTAAATGACTGCGTTTATTTTATATTCTTGTACAACTTTGTGTAAACATTGTTAAATTTTTATTATTCTTAACGTCCATGTTTTTACTATCAGAACAGCTGTGAATTGTTTACTTCATTTTAAGTACACCAATGACGTCATAACCTAATTTTTCTATGACGTCGGCTCTGGGTTTGGTAATTTAGGTAAATGGTAAGCGGAAATGGTAAGCCGAAATGGTAAATGTTAAACCATTTTGGTAATGGTTTACCAAAGTATAAATACAGTGGAGTAAGCCAAAAAGGCTTCAGTACGACTTTACCCTGGGCAAGTGACGCACGCTAATTCCAAGCGATTGAATAACCAGAAATAACCAGACTATTTCCGTATAATGTTGGCTTGTTTATAGTTCCATAACAAGTTGTATTTAGAGAATTACTTCTCGAGAGAAACGTTATCAGTTTTGACATTGAATTTCCGTTACCATTTGTGCCGATTACCAAACTATCTTGTTCGTAAACTTTCTAGGTATTTATGTATTATAGTTCCGCTAACCATTTTCTTTACGATATTCTAATAAAGTAAGGTATTTATTTGTTAAACTAGAATACTGTTACTTAAGTTATTTATTATGTCTACGAATTGCTGATATTTATTGCACGTATAAAATACAAGTTGATTTTTATTCGACGAGTCTGTTATTCTTACAAAAACCTAAACGGAACCAAACTAAGATCTATCAGAATACCACAACGTACCACAAAACCTATACAGAACCAACTGTAGATCTACCCGAATACCACGATATCAGAGAACCACGTTACCAAAGAAGAGTCGCCAGTTATAACTTTAGTTCATATATTCCAGTCTTATAGCAACACACTAAGAGTTCCAATATTTATAGTTAACACCAAAGCTTGACCGCTCGGTTTTCGTTACAATACATTAAAATACAAACACATCGTTCATAACGGGTTTTTTTTCACAAAAAAACTACATAACGATTGCTCATGTGAAACCCGGTGATTTTGAAAAACGTAGAAACGTTAAAGATTCTTGAGAAACTTTTAAGTATTGGCCAAAATCATTTAAGTTCAATTTTGCCTGCTGAAGTTTTATCTTATTAGCTTCCTAGTAAATTAACAAAAACTGAACCGAACAATATATAATAATAACATATATGATACAATTTTCTATTATAATACGATATCATGGATGATGCATCAATTCAAGAATCATTAACCGTTATCGTGCACAACGATCGCGTTCTATTTTAAGTTAATATGATTATCTCAGTTGTAATCAACTGTGTATGCGTCTTAGAACTATAGTAAACAGTTTTCCAATCGGTAAACTCCTTTGACCAGTTGCTGTTCAATATAAAAAAAAACAATCCCTTTACGAGACAATACAATTTAGTGTAAACATGATTTTTTAATTAATTTTGGCAAACTCTCTTTGAAAGTCCCAAACGTACAAGGCGAGATAACTTGACTTAAATTACATTTCATTTGAATTTTCCAAGTTTCAACACTTGATATGCCGGGTCATAACTTACGAGATTTTTTTTGTAACCAAGCAAGTTATGAAAATGAACGAAAAACTTAAATAAAACGTTATGTTTGGTTTTCATTTTCTTAAATTTTAAATGATTAATAAGATATTTCCACTTGGACAAGGAATTGTTTAATGAACACGAATGTACTTTGCATTTTGCATTTCGAATTGCATTAACCAAAATGAGGGACACTATAAGGCAGTCATCTTTCAAGAGACGAGCGTCAAAAAGAAAGCTTGATCAGCAGACAGTCCGTAAAACAAAGGACGAAACTTTAGGAGAGGTGGAACGACTTTTGTTGATAACTTTCCCCGAATTTCCAATGAAGTAGATGTAGGCAATTATAGGCAACCGTAAAGCTTCCAATATTGATAATAACTCAAACCATTTAGTCGTTTTTAAGTGGTCCCGACATGATAAATATAAAACAAATCAATTGCGAAAAACAGCGGCATCACATGAGATCACCCAAAGTTTTTTTTTGGGGTTCCTATTGCTAAGTATTTAGTTTTCTATGTTGTGTCTTGTGTACTATTATGTGTCTAGTTTTTTTTAATACATTTCAGACAAGGTGTTGTAAGTTTATTTTCTGTGCTGTCATTTTGTTCTGTTTGAACCTAGTTTCTCTTTTGCTATACACTAAATTGAATATTTTAATTAATAAACCACATTTTAGGTATTAGAATTGAAGAAAAGAGAAATATATAAATAGTGTTTTATACATGTTATTCATGTAGCTTAAATATACAACTTTCGGAAGAATTCCAAGATATCCAGATAAATTCCCAGAAGGTAACACGCAACTGTAAAATAATCATATACATAACATATACTATTTGCATTGATACGATTTTGACCTGGAATTTGTTAATAATTTGTGATATTAAGACAAACAAATGGGGTACAGACTAGTTTGATTTTGGAAATCTACCAATATCTTTTATTATTCATATCATGTATATATAAAGGTGAATTTAATTTTATTTTGTCGTGATTACGTCATGTCGAACAACAAATAGAACCGTGTTCTTTTAGTAGTACAGATCAATAAAACAGTGACATTTGAAGAGAAATAGATTATTCAATTAAAATATATAGGTAAAATTACAAACAAAAAGTAAAATGACAAAAATACCGAACTCCGAGAAAAATTCAAAACAGAAAGTACCTAATCGAAGGGCAAAATCAAAAGCTAAAACATATCAAACGAATGGATAACAGCTGTCATATTCCTGACTTGGTACAAGCATTTTCTTATAAAGAAACAGTACATACAACTATTTATCTTACATAATATTTTTTTGGTTCTTTAGTTGTTTTGTTCTTCCCACATTTCATTTTTTATAATGTTGTTTTATTTAGAAATCAGATTCACTATTTTTTTACATAGATTACATTGATAACTCTAAATAATTTATAACGGTTAGTAAAACAGGTTAGAGTTACCTCGCATTATACTGCATTTATCTGGACCCATCTGCGTCAGTCCATTATTGAGTTATAGTAAATGTTTTGTTTTCACCTGTATTTGTTAAATTCCTCGTTTCGTCCGCTTCGGTCGTTCGTGTTGTAAGGTGTGTCGTTTTTCTGCTTTCATAATTTTCTGTTTTATAACTACAAATCAAGTTGAATGTTTTAACTTATAAACCAAATTAATAGTTGATAACAAGGAGGATAGTAGAAACTTGTTAAATATTGTATTATAGTGTAGCGAAGATATAAAATAATAAGAGAATAATTACAGGTTCTGCTGATAGAGAAAGGTTTTACAGAAGGTAACAGATAATAAAACAAGGAAACTAGATATTATCTATCATTATCACTGAACTAGTATATATTTGTTTAGGGGCAAGCTGAAGGACGCCTCCGGGTGCGGGAATTTCTCGCTACATTGAAGACCTGTTGGTGACCTTCTGCTGTTGTTTTTTCTATTTGGTCGGGTTGTTGTCTCTTTGACACATTCCCCATTTCCATTCTCAATTTTATTTTATGACATATACTATTTGCATCGGTATCGGATTTATCTTACCACTTGTTAATTATTGGTGTTATTAGTTGTTTAGAAACCCAAAGAGCCTGGAATTGTTTCATGGTTTTAACTTCACCATTGTCCAATAGGTTGCATTTGTAAATACAGCTGTTTCTCAAACAACAAAGTCTCTTTTGGGGAGATGTATACAATATTCATAGATATGTTAAAATGTTAACGTTAATACTGGTACTTTTGATAACTTTTAACGTACTAGTTCAAAGATATGATCTATATGTTTCATCATACAGAGACATAAGTTGGGACTGTTACCAGTATAAAACATGCTTTGCGGTGAAAATGAATTCTGAAGTAGGCAACGAGTTAATGTAGGGGTAGTTCATACTTCTAGTAGAAAATTGTACTCCAACAAGTTCTTGGCATATACATGTTGAAAATATGCCGCACTGACCTATGTTTTGACAATTGGAAAAATAGAAGTGCATACATGTACCAACTTTCCTAATTTCTAGGATAGATTTTTAATAAACTCATTGTAAATGTATTTCATGTTAAGCTGCAAAGGGAGAATTGCATTGTGTTTATAAAAATGTAACGTATATTTGGTTCAAAAAGATAACATACATGTACATAAGTTCCAAAAATCCGATATATCTCCGAGATTATAAATAAATTAATTCATGTATAAAGTTTTATAAATATTTCATGAACATTGCGAAAGTCCTGGGCCTTAACTATGATGACTCAACATAAATTCGAAGGCTACAGATGCATAGTTTACATCAAGTCTTGAATTCAAAATAAGGTCATAAACTTAAATATATTATTAAGTATACAAAAAGTAAAGGTAGAGTTGTACAAAATTTTAGAATAAGAATAATTCTAACAAGTTCAAAGCATATACATGTTGAAAACATGCCGTGCAGCCCTGTGTTCTGACCCTTGAATAAAATAGAAGTGAATATCAAATGTATATAATCACAAAATTTTACAGTAAACGAGTATCTGTTTTAGGCGCAAAGGTAGTTCCTTTGGGAAATTACATTGTTAATCCAATGTATAGCAATTACATGTATATCATGTATAATTAAATTACATTCTTTGATATGTCATAGAAACGTCATACAAGGCAACAACTTGGACCTCGTAATTTTAGAAGTAACAGTGGCGTATCGAACGATTAAGAAAAGACAAATCTTGAAAAACATAGATAGGCGCAAATTATTTTATTCCCTAAAATACTTACATAAACAGGTCCTTTATTTAATTCATGACCAATCATACTGTGGAAACCTATGTGGTTTACAAATCTCGGTTCATTAGAGCTTTATTTGGAAAATAGGTTTCCATCGACGTATCAAAATATACTTACAAATCATGCTTTTCAAAAGATACTAATTGAGGTTTCATTCGATACGGGTTATGTAACGGGCAATTTTACGAGTAGGTCTTTCAATTCATGCATCTGTATACTTAGATGGTGCAATAGAGTTTTAATGTCCTATTTTGTTAAGTATTCCTGTACGACGTAAATCACTGCGAAAAACAACTGGTAACCATCACTCTTTCTTGAAGTAAAGCTTTAAAGATTGTCTCCGAGGAAGCCCGTAATGTACGCATTGCTTTCAAACCAAAAACTTTAGATATGATTTATTCAGCTGGTAATCATTTGGTTTGATGACATTGACCTTTACAAAACGAATGGAAGAGTTCTTAAAATCCATAGTACTATATATGATATTTTTTGGATGAGAAGATTAATACCAAACTTGTGATAACCTCTGTTATGTGTTATGTATATTTGAAATATTTTTACCGTTTTTAACACCGGAAAACGCTGCTGCCACTTGGTGACAATAATTTGAACACAAACCTCATTCGTGTATTGGTTCTTAATCGTCAACCTTTTTGCATTTCGCCATGTGCACAGTATTTTAAGGTAAAAAATAAACGGCAAAGGGGAATAACCTGAGATGGTATTATGTCTTTGTTTGCGTGTGTGTTGGATATTCAGCTGCGCTGACACTACGACCATCCAGAAGATAGCAGAGTAGCGAACTTTATGACTTCAATACTGTATCATGATAATATATTGATGTTATTACATTATGTTTTCTAATATAAGAATATTGACAATGTTAATTTTAGAACAAAATGCGATTGCTGGCCTTTTAGGAGTTGCTGTCAACGAATGTTAAGAACTTGCTGATCTGGATGCGGACATTTTATCAATCAATTTAGTATTGTCGGGTTGACCGCATTTATGAAAATTATACGTAATTCGCTTTCTAACTCGAACACTAATTATGAGTCTTTGATACACGTTATTATGCAAGGCAGCTATGTATTTATGTTTTAGGGCTCAATATGAACAAAGTATTCTTGATTTACTAAACAAATTTACAAATCATGGTTGATCGGGTGCGAGCTAATTAATTGTAGGTACATTAAATTTAACTAAATAGAGGTAACTGTTATAAAAATGTTTTTATCCCAGGCATAAAACTTTAACAATATTAGGCACAATTGTTAAACATAAATGCTCTCCAACTTTTACTTGTTTTGGCTTTCATTTTTTTTTTTCATCTAAGCGTCCATGATTAGTCTTCTGAAGACGAAACGCGCGTCTGGATGACTGAATTATAAACCTGGTACCTTTTCATAGCTTTTATTTGTGTGTTTCTCTGTCATATATGTTCTCCTTTTTATTTATACTGTAGTCGTGTCCTGTTATGTTGTCATTTAAATTTTTCATCTAACATTGTCATAAAAGCGACAGGTTTAACTAGCCACAAAACTAGGTTGAATCCGCCATTCTTTTCTTACAATTTCCTATACCAAGTCAGGAAAATGACCATTCTTATAATAGATTTAGTTTTGTGTTCGTGTTACATTTTAGTGTCGTGTCTCTGTTGTGTCGTAGTTCTTTTCATTTATGGTGTTTTCTTGAGTTTTAGTTTGTAACCCAGATTTGTTTGGTTTTTTTTTCTCAATCGATTTATGAATTTCGAACAGCGGTATGTTACTGTTGCCTTAATTTTTGTCTTGGATTTATAAACGTATTTAATATTGTTTTCCTGTAATATAGTTTTCGGTGGTAGACGGGAGATAACTCAAATATGAAACATATACCAGCGTCAATTAGAAAATCTGTATCAGCGTCTGAAAATATCTAGCATTTTTGGACTGTCATTCTTCCTTTTCTACTATCAGACACTAAAAATTATATACATAACGGGTTTTCTATTTAAAAATCCCTGGTAAATACCTCAGATAAAAAAAAATAGGCTGTTGTACGTAAAATGAATTCATTCAATTTTGTAAACTTTTTTTTTTTTTGCATCTTTGTCATATACTATCAATTGCAGTACACCTGTTTTTGCGTTTTTGGTAGATTCAACTTTAAGTTTGTTTGACTGTTTAAGTCTATTGTCTACATGTTATAAGGCCGTTTGTTTATTTGTAAACATCTTTGCATGTGGGTCCCAATTTAGCAATATTCACCTACAATGTTTGTTTGGGTTTCTGGCCTAATGTTGTCATTTTATCGGAATTATAAGAAACTGACATGTACAAGCTTAAGGTTTATATAGGTTTGAGATCTGGTCTAAAGACGCATTAGCAATCCTTTTGCTGTTGATATACATGTATTCAACTGAAATGAAAACACCATGTATATGCAACAAATGTATTTGTGTTCCATTGAAATATAACAAACAATGTAGAATAAATAATATGTTCAAGCTTAATTCTAAAGTGACGCATACCTATTGTATTAACTAGATTTGATGTGTGCATATATTAGTTTCTTTTCTTTTGCACTTTCATGCTCTTTTGATAAGGCTATGTTTATGCATATCATGTGTAACTTTAGGTTAGCACGCTGATACCAATTAAGATTGTGTTTGTATTAAAATCAAAGAACAAGTCATATTTAACGAATTTCCTAAAAAAAATAATGGTATCAAACCAAAGTCTCAATGCATGCATATATACCAAACTTAGTCTTGCATGCACGTGTTTTTGTATTAATCACACATCTATAATGAATTGTCGACAAATGGTATTTCAATCGGTTGTTGTTGATCGAAAACTAATTAACTTGAGAGTTTTTTGCCATGCACGTGGTTTAACAGATCGTGACATTAAGAAACAAAACAAAACAGAGCACGTAGAAAGTGTGACAGATGACTGAATTGGAAGAGCCTTGATCTTTTTTTTCATATATTTTCAATGCGTTCATTTTTTTTAAATTATTCGTTACCAGTTGTTAAATGTCAGTGTTTTGTTGTTTCAATTTGTATATAAATATCCTGTTATAATAGTTCCTATTTAACTTCAGGTGCACGTGACTTTACATTCTTTCATCGCGGTTTTCCCTAGCACGTGCGCTGTGTCATGTCCGTAGTAATAATGCAAGGTCTCGTTTCTAAAATTACTGCATTCGGGGCAATATCAGCAAATTAGTATATGGGAAATCAATAGTTAAATATCGGTACATGTATGCAGATGTTGATAATATAACGGAATGTCTTTTTTTAAAAAAGTGTTCACCTTAATTTTTTATAGAGATAAACTTACTCATTCTCTGACCAAGTAACACATTGTAAAAACTAAACTGTATAGGTCATAGTACGGCCTTCAACTGTAACTTCACACCAAACAGGAAGCTATAAAGGGCTCCCCAAAAATACTATTTCAGAGTCTCCATGTCTTAAATGTATGCTCAGAAAATCCCTTTTTTTTTAGGTAAATGGAACATATTTCATCTTTAAGTTATCTCAATCTATCATTAAACTTTTGACTTAGCTGTTAAGTACAATCAAATTAATAAATACAGTACGTTGCATGCAACATGGATTTATTATACACATTGCAAGCCGAAGAAAACCACTGAAGGCATTTCAGTAATACCACATATTATTGATGTATGCAGGACATGTTAGAGGGTTTGATAACGTACTTGAACTGTTGTAATTTTACTGTCAGTGTTCTGCATTGAATATTAGAGTTAAAGCACTGCAAATCGCTTGTGCTGGTTGAATTTTTCTTTTCGATGACATAATCATTTTAGTTTATGGTTGGTTCGTTTAGTTAACATTAAAAAAAAAAATGTTTGTCTTGTCTTATAACACACTGAGAGGTGTTATGGTTGATTAAACGAAAGACCAACCTGACTTTCAGAATTTCTTTCTTTGGCAAAACATCACCAAAATAGATACCCAACCAAATATCGTATAACGATATGTACCAAAAAGACTTGTATTTCCAAATTGAAAAATATTAGATTTATCCGTTTAAGAAAAACCTCTATCCACCAATTTTTTTTTTGACAGTTTATGTGTAGAGGAAACTGTTCTATTGTATTCAGAATAAATAATATTGCCAACAAATACATCAGTTAGCTTATGTCTGTGTACGTTTGCATAGTGTTCGGAGTATTATTGTTATTTTAAAAAGTCTTATTTTATGAACACGATTTAAAAAGCAATTTCAAAGGTGATCTGAAATAATTTAAAGTTATAATGTAACTCTTCATGTTACTTTTCAGTTTAAAATGATAAATAAACTATCTTATTACAATCTTTGAGGACACGATTGTGTATAGATAATTTCACGCAGTGTTAAGTGTATTATAGAAGCGTAATGTACCAAAACGATAACATCTGCAATTTGTTTAAATTTTGTGTGATGAATAACCTTTAAACTGGTAATGTATAAAACGGAATCTGCTCATAAAAAGGAAGCGATTTACTTGTAGAAATATAATTACAAAATAACCTGACAAAAAGTTACATATACACGGGCGATGAAAAAGATAAATCGTTAACTGACAGTTTATGTTTTCTTAATCTATAATTCATAATATAAGTTTAAGATTTGTATGTAACTTACATAGTGTTATTGTAAAAAGTGAACTTAGTTTTATAAATGTATGTTAACGTTATGTCTCATACGGGGATATGTTTGGTGTGTCTCCTTTACTCACTATCCTGTACACTTGTAAACATGTACATGTAAACACACTGTTGCAATAGGAATATAGTAACGATATTTGTGTCAAGTCAACAAAGATTGGACTTAACATTGATTCATTATTATGGTCTGTGTATCAAAATAAACACATGTATTCTAAAACCTGGTGTTGGCATGACACAGGCTTTGTTCTTCTCGTGTTATGCATAACGACATGATACATAACCCTGACGGGATTTTTAATATAATGAAGGACTACTATTTTGATCAGGTTGATAAGGGTTTGGATCTGGCATGGCAAATACCTCCTGGTAGTCCTTCATAATTGATGTCGATTATGTTCATTTTGTGAAGACTCGGACTTTCTTTTCAACTAAGCTTTACTGTTCATATTGGTCTGGGTGTGTTCGCTTATTCCTAATGATCAATTGAAAATAAAACTATTATATCGTGCGTCAGAAGCTTTTTTTCTGGATTTACCGTCAGTAGGAATATAAGAGGTGAATTCTTTAAGTTTAATTACAGGTTCGTTGGGATCAGTGAATTAAAGTGTTCTTTAAGTTATTAGACTACTGTCAATGACCGTAACATTAACCACACAGAAAACGCAAAATGGTATTGTACATGATTGCATTTCTTAGCTTCATCCAAAAAAAAATTGCTACAATGTATGTTTATAATAGCTCCACTGTTTATACCTTACAGTGGAATATAACATGCAATATCAGAATAATGTACAAATATCGGATAACCAATTTTCTATCATGTACATGTACATTCAAAACATTAAAATAAAAAAAAGACTTGCATTAAAGAATGCACAATCTCCTATAGTTCAATAAAAGGGCTTGATACTTTAATGACATTATCAAATCTCTCTGAACACATAAGTCGTAGATCACATCATCGCGCATGTCTTCATTGTGTGCTTTTTCATGTTCAACAAGCACCCATATACCGTTATTTTGGCTATGATAATATTGCTAAATGAGACAACACATTGTAAAAATCAACACAGTATGAGTAGTTTTTACAGATAGTGTCGATGATTTCTGTAGGATGGAAAAAGATACCAATAAAATTTAATTAATTAGCCTTTGTTTGAAGTAAGTATCAACTCTTTCCCCCACAATATGTAAATGTGGTATTCAAAGTTTTTAAAGCTTTTTGCCCTTTTTTTATTCGTTGATCTTGTTGTTGTCTCTTTGGCATATTCCCTATTTCTATGTTTTTTAAAAAGAAAATGACGGATTATATATTTAAACTGTCTTAGTTACCTCTTTTAAAGCTAATATTGTAGTATTTTTTCTCTAAATCAATTTGTTAAATCAATTATATATAAAACATGAGATTATTCATACTTTGTAACTAAATAATATATATTCAATATCTGGGTTTTTTTTATTATTCAATGAGCGTTCTATATTCATATAGGTTTTCGTGATACAAACGGTTTGTATATATTGATTTTATATTCCTAATTGTGGGTCGACATAAATCGATTCTCCTCATGAATTATTAGACGTGTTCTTCATCAGATACATCTCCTGGTAGAATTTCAAAATTGTAAAATATTTTCTTTCTCTGAATTATCATAACTTAATGCATTGTCAGTACAGTTTCCTGAAACCATGTAGAGCAGAATCTACTCTCCCTTCTGGAGCACCTGGCATCACGCCATTTTGGTGGGGTTCGTGTTGTTAGTCTTAAGTTTTTCTATGCTGTTCCTTGTGTACTTCTATTTGTATCTGTGTCTGTTACTTTATTAGCCATGTCGTTGTTAGATTATTTTCACACTATGAGTTCGCATTTATATAATCAAAGAAACATGTACACTAGGTTAATATGCATACAATATTTGATTTAATAAAAATAAATCGTAGGTTTGTTTTACTCGACACATGTTATCATATAGACTGCTTTCTTATCAATATTTATAAATATGTAGTTCTGGATTTCTAAATTGTACATATATACTGTGTATAAACTTCATGCCAATATGTCATCGACCTTGTATTTTACTTGTGTATAACATTGATAAGTTAGTATATTGCTTTTCCGAGATGTTTAGTAGATTCGGATTAAAACATGCATTACGCCAGTAGAATGACAATTTTGTTCATTTTTATTTCAAAGATTCTAGTAGGTAATGCAGAATTTTCATAAATGAATGTTCAGAGTAAAAACTAGAGTAAGTCATAATTATTCCAGTAAAACTTACGATTAATTGTGTTCGTAAGATTTTTTTGTCGAAAATGTATCACAGAAACTTACTGTTCTTCGTGAAATATATTTTATTATATTTGAACTAATTGTTGAAGATATTCGCCATTAAATCGTTTAACAACCGTTGTTTTGCAATATATATTTGTGGATTGAAAGTCTGATTTATTTCTGAATTCATTGACGAATGACTCAGTAACAGTGCTCTTTCTTTTGTTTTTTGTTAATACGTGCTGAGATTTGTTTCCCGAGTTTTCACAATTATACTAAAAAAAAACATCTGTACTGATGTTTTGAACTTCAGGACAACATAATTTGTTCTTCATTACTGTTCTGGTTTATGATAATTTCTTGTTTGATACCATATGTGAAAATCCATTTCCCTTCAACTTTCACATAAGCTGTTCCATCAATATCCTCTACAAATATTTCTCCTTTTGTATCCGTTAACTTATATTTCTGATGAACTAAAATTGTTCTTATGGTGCATTGTATTCGATCAGATATCTGTTGTTTTTTCTTTCATAGAATTTAACTATTACTTCTCCCTTTACTGCAACCTTAGCTGTAAAAGTATATGAGCTTTGCTTCTCTGTTATTTGAAGTTTTGCAGTAAGTAAAGATTACTTTTCAACTAACAACACACCCTCTGCTGACCATGTCATAGTTCTTTGATCTTCATTAACCAACGTATTTTCAACTGAGAAACCTTTGGAAACTCCACAAGTCGTCCCCGCTATATCGGCAGGAGCAGAAAGTGTCAGGCCAACATTGAAGCCAGTCGTATAACCTTTTGTTATTGAGCTCGTGCATGTTCCTGTGGTCTGTTGTTCAGTTTTCAAGGAATGGTGTTGCTCTTTGTTGCTATTATTTTTGAATACTGATTCAAATAAAATATTTGATTCATATTGAACTGTTCTGGGATCTGAATATTTAAGTTTCGTTGGAATGAATTTTACACCTGTCCAATCAAAATCTAATCCAACCTTTTTCACTGCCGTTGGGAAATCCCTTTGTCTACGATCGCTGTACCATTTCCCAGCCGACTCTTTAACAACGTTTTGTAGGTCGACAATATTTTAAGATATTCCTCCAGTGGCGGTCTAAAAAGTAAAGGGTATATTTGTTACAGAACAAGTTGGAATGCAGTAAAATTCAAATTCTACCAGTTATAATTGGAATTCTATTTTGTTCAAGTAGAATTTCGGAATTTGTACTTATACTAAAAATCTAGTACAAACTAGATGTCCTGATTATTAATTCTTCTGAATTTTAAAGTAGGACGTATGCATGTATATAACATGTATAAAAAAGTACAATAATTCAAGTTCATAATGAGTACAACTTTTATTTTGTAAGCAACAGTCCTCGAAAAGAAAGGAAAACTATGCCAACGGGACTTTCAAACTCGAAAGTCGAAAGAAAACTGGCAGCGCAATGGCTCAAAAGAGTAAACGACAGGCAGACATATGTAACTATACAAAACACCACATGGAAAACCATGAACGTAGCACTTTAACTTCATTGAAAACTCAGGTTTATCGCAGATGTTCCATGATTGTAAGCAGATCGTGCTCCACATTAAGCAACCGTCAAGCTACTCATGTTCTACAAATCAGGTATGGAGTATAATTCGGTAAGTCACATTCGGGGGAAAGGTTGCGGGATTGTTTCACGTATTTCTGAAACGGATATTCCATAACGGTCAACCAACTCGTGATGACGTCTGTTAATTTTACGAAGGGATGATTTCAATTTCACCACTTGAACTCTTGGTACGCACAGTTCTGTTGTCGCTGCATGTTAACGTTTGAAAATTTTAATAAAGCAACTAATTCTCTTTCTCGGATACAATAACATTTGCGTATACACTCAAATTTGAGAATTCTACAAATTGTGCCATTTATTAATGCAAATACCAACACATTGGCTACTCGAGGAAGTTAAAAGTAATTCATTTGAATGAACTTAAATCTCCTAAGTGAATAATATATTTAATTTAATATGATGAAAAAACATAACATCAATGTTATAGCCAACTAATGGACAAATGTTTTGCATCTTTAGATATATGCATCTACTACTTTCTCTAAATGTGATTGTGATAAGACTTAGACATGTAAGAGATATTTAAACTTTAAAAGTCAACATCTTACAAATGATTCCATGTCGTGTTTACTGAACCAGCGAACCATTATTGAAACTGGCTATGAACAAATGAAATCTGAAAAAAATCAAAGAAGCACAGATAGTAGAAAACCATGTTATATCTAAGAATCTAAAACATTCGTATAGATTGGAAATATGATAACGCTCCACACAAATTAAGATTAAAAACGTTGTGTCTTTCGCTTTTGAAAATTGAAAACCATTGTCTTTGTTATATTTGAAAAAAAACAATAGGAGTACACATACTATAGCATGTATAGCTAATTATGAAGATGTTAATATTAATATATACTAATATATAATAACAATATCAATACAAATTGAGGCAAAGAGGTATTAGATTTCAGAAGGTAATATTAATATATCAAATAAAAATAATTCGTGACGGCACTAAAATAGGCTGTGAATTTGCCATTTTTAAAAAGTAATATATTGTTAAGCCTTCAGTCATGGCACAAATAATGAAGGCATATCAAAATATACTTTTTTGTCGTTATAATGAGTTTACCTTAGGTCATAATTTTTAAAACCATAAAAAATGTATCCTGTGCATTTGTTTGTAGTATTAATTTTGAAAAAAAACTAAATATTTTTTACAGACATCCTCTTCTTTCACAGGTACCAAAAGTCTCAAATCTTAAAAAAACTCTGTTAAACAAACAAAAATAATTTAGACTAAAGGAACTTACTTTAATACGTTCTTTATGATTGCTCGAAAAGAAAGTAAGCAGTGTTCATATGCGTTGGTTATCACTACAATAACAAGAACATCCCTGTTAAGGAAAACAATTAACTTTACATATATCTATACATTGATCAATACCTATACATTGATCGTTCTGTACTGTTATATGGATAGATCCTCAATAAATATGGAAATTCAATCAAATGAAAAATTTTAAAATTCTTAAAATATTTGAGACTACTATGCTGTACGTCAAACGAATACCCGAAAACAGATATACCCGATTATAAAAAAACAATAGTGGCAGCTATACAAGGTAAATACAATGTGTTATACAGACTTCGTTTTACAGGTAACACTTGTCTCACAGTACCGTTTTAAAACCAGGTTTTATTCACAATGTTCTACATAAGATAATGCATGTTCCAAATCAGGTATATGACGGTTGTTTTTCATTCGATTGGTGTGCTTGGGCTTTTGATTTTGTCATTTTATTAGGTATTTTTCGTTTTTTATTTTCCCTGGAGTTCTGTATTTTTGTTATATTTTCATTTTATTAACTGATATCGACAGCTAAAACAATTTCATTGTCAAGATGTATTGACTTGCTTAAAAAATCTTTATAAATCAAACCATCGTTTATTTCCTGTCAATTTGGAATTTTAAAGTCAGATCTTGAACTTCGCATCTAGAATTTGTACTTCATATACTACAAAATTATATTCAACGCAATTATCTGAGCTATCGAATACATATCTGCATTTTATGAATGCATGTTATACCTTTCTCTTGTTGATTAGGCTTGTCTTTTTAATTTGAATTTAACATATGAAAAATATGGCAATTTAGATAACCAAACCTGATATATTTTCTACTCATTGTGTTTCTTTGTGATTTTGTGATCCTCTGCTGACAAAACAATCAAATTTGTAACGTTAAAAGTTTTTCATCCATACAGTCTTATAGTAAAGCACAACCTTACCACTAAAGAAAGGCAGTAAATTCGCTGCGTTGGGATTATTGTTGAATAAAACACGCTTATATTTGGTTGCATATAATAGGCAACTCACTATATTTTACAATTATGATTGTCTCCCTACGTTCCAATTGTCACGATTTAAAAAAAATTGTGTCTTTGCAGGTAATTTTTTTATCGATATGGAACTTGTGGACTTCTATGAGCATGATAAGCACGATTATTATATCAGCAGATAATAAGAACTGTCATCCTGGTCCGTCCTAAAGCCGATACAAATCACGTCAGTTATATTCATTTCAGGCAGTGATAGGATCTTAGCTTTATGGACAAATAGTAATAAATCAATGAGAAAATATGAAATGGGAAACTAGTACATGCATGATATTGTCCTGTCTGAAATATGATCTACATGATTGGTAATGTATAAATAGTAAGATACGCTTATCCTTTAGATGTTCATAATTTCTGTCCACTTTGGGTTGTGTGATTACCTCAGTTTGGTTATATGTGTGTGAAAACTGGATATATATTTACTAGGGTTGTTTTTTTTTTGGCAACTGGTACACTAGAAGTGTTCCTTGCTAAACGATATTCAAGTGCATAGCTCATTTTTTGATTGATTGTATACGTATCATCAACTATGTACTGAGTTTTATTGTAAACTATGGGTTTAAAAGTAAAAAACTGTTCAAAGGGTAATAACTTTAACTGTTATATAGTTCTTTGCAATACATTGAATAAGATAAATAGCTTAACACGGGTAGTTACTTATACGACCACATGAACGCAGATGATGGAAAACTATATCATCTTTAAGGTAGAAATGATGGTAATTACTGATATAAATTTAAAAAAAAATACTTACATGTATCTAAGACATTAAAATAAAACTATCCTGCCAATTTAGTAATTATTGTTACGAATTTACTATGCGGACTTATTGACAGATAAAGTATTATCGAAAAGTAAACTTCAATGTCTTAAGTTTACAAAACAAATGTAGTTTGGTTTTCTTTTTGTTATTTCTTAGCATTGCAACATATAGGATCAGTTGAAGAATGAGTACACTCAACAGGTACTCTTGACGCTATGATTGATACGAGCATATATAGAAAGGCAAATTGCATATCTTTTTGTTGTTGGTATGTAAACGCTTCTAATTGCAGATAGTCGTATTAATTGTTGATTAAAAATAAAGTGTTTTTAAAAAATGCAACATAATTACATACCAGAGCTATTTTTAGTAAATATATCTTCTGTTAATTCTGCCAGAAAACAAAACACGACAATGACATGTAGGTTATGGAATATTTCAGATGAGATATATCTTTATATAATCAAAATTAGGAGAGCAGCCAAAACAAACATGATTTTAAAATGTGACAATTATCGGGGACTGTGTATAACGGTTTACACAAGCCTCACAACTTAAATGATTCAAACAAACATATAAAGAAATCTGGCATAAACTCCAACGACACAATGTGTGATGTTGATAGTACATGCAGTTAACAAAAAAAAAATCTGATCTGCACAGGAAAGCATCAAAGCCATGAAGCCGAAAGCTGGATATAAAAACACCAGGCCGGGCAAGAGTCATACGTTCAACTTGATCACAGAAGTACAAATACATGTACAATGTAAAAACAATATGTAAAGTAAATAAAATGATACAGTATGTTACGTAATTAAATCTATGAATCAAGACAGTCTTGTATAATTTGTGGAACAGACACCGATTACAGATATAAAAGGTCTTGGTATTTTCCGATAAACCTTGTTTTAACACAGGACGAGATGTTATATGACGAAACCCTTAATAATAAGTTTGCTCTGACACCAATAACAATTGACAAAGTCTAAGAAACAGACGTTTTTTATGAGATAAGAAATGTATACTCCATATTCAGGTGAATTTGATATATTTCAACTTAGGTGAGGAAAATATATAATTGCAATATCGAAATCGTCATATTTGTCATACTTTCTGTGTCTAGATTTATGTCTAGAAATTGAGCGAAAGAAGCTGATTCAGTTCAGTTTATGTTGGAACATTAACTTATTTGAAAATCAGACAAGATCGGCTAGAAAAAGCGCACAGTTGGTTTAAAAACAAATGCCGATAACCTGCTGGAAAATTTAAACTACACTGAAGAGAAAAACAACGACAAAATACAAAAGAACGACACATAATTTTTAGATGGTAAGAACGATATAATAAACCGACATATATTGACATAAAAAAAATCATATTAATCAGGAGGTTGTTATTATAATGTCACAGCTCTTCCTTAATGAATGCTCTCAACTGAAAAGCAATGTTCACTATTTTAAATCATATATATCATTTTTTTCGAACGAACACATCTGTCTGTCATTAAATTTTGTAAACAAAAGTTTATTAGAGTTACATCGCTTTGCACTGCTGATGAAAATTAACTACCATCAAGTTAATTATATTTATAATTAAAAATAGAACATTGACGTCCGGGTTGTTTTGCAAACAGAAGACGGAAGGATAACCGCTCATTCCCCTGTAATACTTACAATTGTTGTAAAATATTCTTTGAGCATCTATACAGTGGAGTTATAAATAAAAAATCAAAAAAATCATTTAGCTATTTTTCCTTTTTGTAATACGCATATGTGTTCAATTGACTCAAATATCATGTGATTACGACGAAATATTGTTTAGTAGCATGTAAATGTGCCTATTTCATGGGTTATTTGATGAACAGACCCCCCTTTCGAAACGCCCGTCTGGCGTAAAAACAAAGTTTAATCCTGGTATAAATGAGTTTATTTGCAATCAATGCGTTTATAAATAAAGTTAATATCCTTGATACAGAAGCTTTGTCATGCCCCATTTTGTCACCTATCAGAAGATTCTCAACATCTTACGAACGGACAAAGAACATATCGATGAGGAGCAGTGATAATGTACAGTGACAACTAATGATAGTGTGCTTTGTTTTAAAGACAACAGGAAAAAATAAGATATTTTTGTTTGCAACCTTGCATTTTACTGTTGTGGTTGAACATTGGTTTTCCAATTTATTTAGTGTTGTTAAATGTTACCTAATCTTACATTGAGTTGTGTTTGTTAAACTGTACCTAATTATCTATTTGTAGCGGGTTTGTTTTTTTTAATTGCCTAAAATACCTCGTACCCGTGGTAATATTCATCTGCATACATTGTTCTATTTTCAATATACAACACACACGTTAATAAAACAAAACAACTACAAATAAGGAAAATTATCTGCAGATAAGTACACAAGATACTGCACTTTTAAACAATGTGTTGTTGGCTAGCAATTCATTCAGTTTTGCTTGTTTCATAGCTTAATTGTTTTTCACTATAGCAACAGCGTTCAATGTTCGATATAATTGATTTGTGCAGAAACATGACTAAACGTCAGTAGCTGAATCATCTTCAATAAAGACTAAACTTTGATCAATGCAAATGCATATTTTATATAATTTCCTTATCGAAGTAGTCTAAAACTGTGCATTATTGATTAAGTCGAATTAGCTGAACGAGAGAAATAAATTACGTGTCGTCTTCAAGCTTTAGATATTGAATGAAAATACCAATTATGGTTTTGATTTTTAATTTCAAAATATGTATACTGAAACACACAATGCATTATCCAGTGAAATTTATTATTAGAAGTAAGACAAATCCAATCAAGGGAAGGGGAGTGGGGTTATGTACTTATAGAAAAGTATAAACATGCATGCTGCTAATAATGATCACCATTTTGGAAGATTAATTTATCAACGGGGCTAAATTTCACGGAGACCATATATAAAGTAGACATGTATTATAATTTAAAGATTAACATTATATGTTTATCATCGTTTTTTATCTGTATAAGAATGATTTTGTTTTATCGAATCAGGCAAGCAAATGATTTACATCTGTTTCACTTTCAATGTGCACATCTTTTCCATTAACGAACTTTACACGTACAATGCATGCACTATCCATCACTAGATAAGGGGTTGAATTGAAGATTAAATATATACGGATTCAATGAGGTCGAATTATTCCTTTGCAAGTATTGTAGCTCATTTTGACAATATCGACCCATACTGGCTACTAAAATCGTATAATAAGTTCACTATTTTACCCTCATTTATGATTGAACTAAAAATATCATATTTTAGATTGTTTATCATGTTTATATGTCTCGTAGCTAGTGTCCCTTTAAATGCAGAAGGAAACAAAAAGGTGCGTTATTCTGTTTCAATGATAAAAGCTTTTTTCGTCGGAATATCTGTACAAAAATAAAGTTGTTGGTAAACACATATTAGATTGCAAACCAACAAAACAAAGCAAAAAACCTGTAGCGATCATGATACAATCCATTAAAAGATTAGTATCTATACAATATATGCAGGTATGAATAAGTGTTATGACTAAATAAGTTGGATATAGCCATTTAATATGACTACTAAAACAAGAGCTAGGACAATAAAAACTTGAAAGTGAAACTCACAATGCCTTTGCAAAAAAAATGTGAATAATACGTAAAGTAAACATCACAGAGAAAACCTCAACCAACCAAAGACAGTGATCTCATATATTCACCAGAGTTGTTCTCATATGCGTTAAAAAGTATTAGAGCCTACTGAAATGTTGTTCCCGTCATATTGTTCATTGCAAGTCGAAAATTGGTGATAGGTCTAATCCATTAATGACTGAAGAGTAGGGAGTATGTGTGTGGTTCATGTTTACATGTACGACAATCTGAAAAAAATCCTTAAAGGGGCACTAGCTGTGAAATGTATGATCACCGATTTGACTCATATTCTCAATAATTGTTTTAAAGCCAATATTTTAATATCCTTATTATAAAAAGCCTTAAAGTAAACAATTCATAGAGCATCTGGTCGATAATATGCAGCTTGATTTTATGTGTTTTAGTATAGACGCCATCTAATTGAAACTGTCGAGTTGACCTCCCGAAAACAACCGATGCCCATATTAGCGAAATAAACATAAAGCTATATATATATATATATAAATATATATAAATAGATAGCGATACTCGTGAAACTGGATTCTTTTAATTTCATCTAATTTCATTTATAGATTAAAATATATGTTAAAGTCATATGAAACGAGTTAGTGGTGAAAAAAAATGTTTATCCAATCCTTTTACCAATGCATGTATATATCATAAACTTAGTCCTCTGTGCACGATTTTCTCATTTTTACGCAAATATAACGTATAATCGTCCATTCTGTTTTTTTCTCTGTTATGATTTAACAAATATGGCTGCTCATTAAATGTCGTGTTTTGAGACCGAAGTTTACCGATTGTTACCTTATAGTAAACAAATAACAAAAAGCATGGGTATTGAGCACGTGTTTAACATGTAGAATCAGAGAATTGTTTATTTTAATGACAGATCCATGCGTATTGCGACCACCGGATTTTTACGAGGAGGGTTACGCTCAGGTCACTATGCATACGGAAAATATGTCGGCAAATTGCTTTCTGGAAGGAAGCAATTAAAAAAAGTAAACTTCTTCTACAT
This sequence comes from Mytilus galloprovincialis, assembly GCA_037788925.1. Classification (NCBI taxonomy): domain Eukaryota; kingdom Metazoa; phylum Mollusca; class Bivalvia; order Mytilida; family Mytilidae; genus Mytilus; species Mytilus galloprovincialis. The sequence continues at coordinate 63,770,171 of CM075341.1, forward strand.
GTGGACAAATTAAAGAATTTTCCTCAGAAAAAAAGTATATGTACATAAGTTGTAGATTGAAAACTGTCAATTTAATTATAAAAAAACATATTTATATTTTGTCTAATTTGAGGTTTCTTATGACTGTAATCATCAGTTTTACCTGTATAAGAATGATTTTTTTGAAAATCGAATCAGTCAATAAAATGATTAACCTTTGTTTCACTTTCAATGATGACATTTTTGTTCTTTGCAAACATGCACACAATTCAAATGAGACGTTAAATTGAAGTTTACATGAATACAAATTCAGTGGGGTCGAATTATTCACTTGCAAATGAATAATTCTACATCAATATTTCTAAGCATATTTTGAAAAAAGAGGACCATACTGACTGCTAAAAGCGAATTATCATTTCACTTCTTCATTTTCGTTAATGATTGAACAAACGCATATTCTATAATATCTATATATCTCATTGAAGAGTTCAAATGCCTTAAAGCTGGTCTGATTTCTGTGTGCGTCTGGGGTACCAAATCATAAGCCTGGTACCTTTGATAACTATAAGCATGTCGAAATGTATTATTGTATTGTTCATTTGTGTATGTATCTGCCCTAAATCTTCTTGCATTTTTTTGGACTTTAGTCCGGTCATGTAATATTGTCTTTTTATTCACGATTTCTATACAGGCGCAAGTTTCGGCTAGGCAAAACACCAGGTCCAACCTACCATTTTCTTCTTTAAATGTCATGTGTGACCAAGTCAGGCAAATTTGTTATCTTATAGTTCGTTTATATGTGTGTTACATTGTCATTAGATTTTCTGTTGCACTCGTTGTTTCTGTTGGTTCGTTGTTTTCCTTTAATAGTTGATATGTTTCCCTCTGTTTTAGTTTGTAACCCGGATTTGTTTTCCCTCAATCGATTTATAACTTTCGAACAGTGGTATTCTGCTGTTGTCTTTATTTATATTCATGTTATCATTAAAAAGTTTATCATTATTATCGAAATAAAATATCACGTAATTTTGAGACCGATATTGTGAACGCATTTTATGTATGCCCACTTAGAGATTTATGTATTCAACTTCATCGGGACTGCCAAAACCAAAAATTCCGAGATAATTCAAGATGGAAAGTCAGATTCAAATGGCTAATCAAAAGCCTAGATACACCAATCGAATGAATAACAACAATAATTCCCTTACTTGGTACAGGCATTTTTTTAAGAATCGTCTTTTAAGCAACTTAATATTTCCATTCATTGAAACTTCGTTGACATTAAAGTAACGTGTGGTCATATAGCTCTTTAAGTATTCAAATACTTATATATCATTGCTTTTTAAATTTTGAGGTTTTATACTATGAATCAATAAACAAAAACAAAAAGTACTTCTTGTGTCGATAGGAATGTTGAACTTCGCCATATTATACTATTTATATGTTTAATAAAGTCAGGAGTGTTTGTCTTTGTCTGTATTATGGTGTTCATTTTTATTGCATATACAAAAGAGGGACGAAGGATACCAGAGAGACAGCCAAACTCATAGATAAAAAATAAACTGACAACGCCATTGCTAAAAATAAAAAGGACAAACAGACAAACAATAGTACACATGACACAACATAGAAAACTAAAGAATACACCACAAACCCCATCAAAAACTAGGGGTAATCTCAGGTGCTCCGGAAGGGTAAGCAGATCCTGTTTTACATGTGGAACAACATGTACAATCTATCTTGTAGTTTTGTTCATTGTATTGTTAATCTGCCTAATCTGTAGAGGTTATACAGCTTGTCATATGGTATAAGAACTTGTATATCGTTGAAGATAGTATGTGATCAATTGCGTATATTTGTAGATCTTTATCCATTCGACGACCCTCATCTAGCCTCTTTCTGGTATGCACATGGTGTAACGGTGACAACTTTAATAGAAATGTACCTGCTTCTTTCATAGTATGAATGCATTTTGATATCATGTGATTAGAATTGGCCAATGGAATAACTTTGTAAATCAAGTTAAACTCTGGTAAGTGATCAATGGAACGTTTTAGATTTGTATACTTGGATAGGAATTGAATTGATGTTAAAAAAGTGTTCGTCAATGATTGTTGTTTAAAAATGATTTGAAATATTCATGTGTGTTCTGATAGTCTTTATCATTTGGAAATATATAGTTTGTCAAATACCAAAGTCATTACGGATTTAAAATTCCGTAATGAAATGATATCAAATAAGCAAGCATGTAAGTAAATTAAATTGAAATTAAAATGCATGACATCCACAGAAATTATAAATATTATATTTCAGGCACAGAAGCATTAGGACATTTATTCATAGCATGTGTTGTTCGCAATTATACAAAGATGGCTTTTGGCTGTTAAATATAAATGAATAAAAATATGTATCTGTGTTTTAATCATTTTGTATTAGACAAAGACTCTATTGGATTTCATGAAGAACTCTCAAAGAAATCACATTCGTAACAATCAAATGTATAACTGGTATGCATTCTTCTTTGACTTTAGGCTTTTGCAGTTATCGACCCTGTTCAATCGGAAATACTATTTGAAAGATGGAGGAATAGCACTGGTATTGCTGGTACTCATGTGTCCATATGCATCCTGAAATATAATGGAATAGGAAATAACTATCAAGAATTTAACAATTATGTTAAAATCCTTTTAAAATCCTCAATCGGAATTAATGGTTTTAGAGAATTTCAAAGACTGTGTATGTGAGTTCGTCCTAATTCGTATTGTTATTTTGTTTTGCAATAATTACGGTTATGCGTCATTGACATGCATTTGAATCAAGTCTGCGGTTAACTGATATGGCATGACATTCTTCTATACAAATAAGATAACTATACGTCATTTCGAAGTATGAAGGCATTCCATCATCACTTGCAGAGATTCTTTATTAAAACAACAAATAAAACAAATACAAGACTAGTGTAAAAAAATAATCTGGTACGCTATGGAACAATAACCTAAATTAAATTTAAAGACGGTTAGAAAACACAAAAAGTCCTGAAACATCTGATAAATTTTAGTTATTTATTCTAGTATATAGTATAATAAAATCATGTGTTATAGTTGGAAAAAAATAAAATAACAAAAGTACCGAACTCCAAGGAAAATTAAAATCGGAAAGTCCCTTAAATATCAACTGGCAAAATCAAAATCTCAAACACATCAAACGAATGGAAAACAACTGTCATATTCCGGACATGGTACAGGCATTTCCTTATGCAGAAAATATGGAACTAAACCTGGTCGTATAGCTATCTAAGCCTCTCACATGTATGCCACTTACTCAATCGATACCACGTCTTCTCCATTTCTCTTGTACTTTTCAGCACTACAATATTGTTTGTTGACCCTTATATAAATATAAATTATTACTCTTAAAGCTAGAGGTCATAACGTTTAATCAAATATACTGTATTTTTTGTTGTCATGTGCTATATTCCTGAGTTGTTTAAATATGCTTAAGATTTAATTCGTTTGCTGGTTGTTTCACTGACAGTCGTTCTATATTTAAATTATCCTTGGAGTTCGTTATTTTGGGGATTTTTACTTGTGTACATATACTTATTGTCCTGTTCGGTAGGTACTATTACTGGAAGACTAAAAGTGGCGAAGTTTCTTTCCATGTAACTTAGTGTTGTCATGAGAATTGTGTTTTTTTTTATATATTTTTCGAAAACAAAATTTGCAGTAATTATTAGAATCATGGTCATATAACTTTAAATATCATTTAAAATTAGAGCTGGCGTTTTTTCTGGTTTATACATTGTAGCCCTGATTCTTAATCTGGTTTTGTAAAAAAATAAAAATAACAAAATATGCGCATTAAACCTGATGCCGTTTACAGTTCTTAAGACTATTTGTTAATCTTTATGCACAATAACACGTTTTCCTTAGCGCATTCGGTCTTGTTTCAATACCATTTAAGAAACGTTCATGACAGACAAATATCAAGGTTTTTTTCAAATCATTCTTGGATACAAAATTTGAAAAAAACTATTCAGGTAACATTATCTACTCATTTATCATGTTTATATCACGTTGCAAGTATACTTTGGCCTTAATGATAACAAACACCTTGAGATTATATCACTATTCATAACTCACAAGAGGATATATATATATATATACCTTCTTTTCAATCAAAAAGTTTATTCTACAAAAGTATATAGGTAGAACATATTTGTCGAACAGTTTTTCGAAAATCAATACAATTGCAAACATTCCATCCATTAATATGGAATTAAAATGTCAAATAGTGACCTTACATTTAGAATGTATTTTAAGTCGTATTCAATAGAACAATGAAACATTTCTGCCTTTCGTTTAGCAGAGAGTAGACTATATATGTTATGTTCAAACGTGTCATTATAAATATAATTGTCATTTTCCAGTTCAATTTTAGTTCTCCTATTTCATCGGATCACATAATAATAAATACCATACCGCAAACATGTACCGATTCGTTTAACAAAAAAGAATATTTAGCTTTCATTTTGAAAAAAGGTATACATGGTATACACATGTCCATTTCTTTTTCGTTTTCAAATAAATCTATTCTTTATTTAAGTTTCACTACATATAAAACAGTCGACGACCAGTCATCACACTTGTCAAGACTAAAAGAGAATAATGCACACACACACACACACACACACACACACACGCACACACACACACACACACACATAAGAAAAATACGAGCAAAACATTATTAGGACTTTTTTTTAATTTTAAACTATCATGAATATATACATGTTATTAAGTTGTAAGTACGTTTTATCAAACGATCTTCGTTAACTTCTTCTTATTATTGAATATATTATTTCACTATTACAATGCCCACTTGAATGGGAAAGATATGTATACAATGAAGTGTGTCTTTTCTTTATTTAGCAAAACATCCCCTTTGACACTTCAACAGTAACATATAATTTGTCAAACCTCTTCAAAATAAATACAGATATTATCGTTTCGGAACATCAATTTATTTAAATGCATTCATCGACTGGTTAACCTGTCAATTTACAATTTAACATTTAAAATTGAAAACTGATACTACGGGTGTCTTTTCTAAAACGGAATATTTAAAGGTACTAGTGCAATATTAAATGACTGCATTACAATACATTGTAAAATGTACAAAATGTGGTACGTTACCTTTTTCACAAAAACAATGCATACATATATCCGTTACATGGATATATATATGTAAATATATTGTGTAATTGTTAATCGATAAATACGTGTATGAATCAGAATGTTATCTGTATATGTTGACAGGGTTGGTTTTCAAATCAAATTTTTTTTAAATGAAAAAATTAAGAAACATGAACGATATATTCATTTAATAATAACAATTTTGTCAATCCATTTGTGAGCGAGTTTAAGTCTTTTTATTAGATAAGGGTGTCAAAGTAAGTTACTATGGTTTTGAGGTTAAATTGAGACATAATAACATGCCGATATATATATTATTTCAGACCCATTTTTACATGTTTTTGATACTTCAAAAAAATCATTTGTGAGAGTTATTTGTTGGCTAAGAGGCTTTTCAATTAAGAAAACTGTTTCCAAAACTCTTAAATAAAAGAAGTTTTGTTTAGATTTTTCAAATGATTAACTTAATAAATTGTCTTGTTACGCACGGGGTAAAAATATGAGGTTACGGTGTCCTTTATTTAAATTATGTTATCAGTTCATGTATTTCAGGCGAAAGTGTAGTTATTATTAAATTTTTTTCGCGTTTGCACCAATTTTGAATATTATTTCATTCATATTTGTCAGTGCTGTGTTTATTTCAGTTACTTCCTGTATATTCACTCTCTTTTTGTGGCTGGTGTAAATTTTAAGTAACATTATCTATAAATGATTAAGATTATAATCACTCGTTAGAAATAAGGGATGTTTGCTACCATGAAAATATTTATATCCCTAGAAAGTGGAATTTGGGACAATTTTATGTTACGTAGTCTGTAAACGACTCAAATTTAACTTAAAAAGTTAATTATGGATGTGTTTTAACATAAAATTAGTTCTACCTTAAAATGGAATAGTATACACATGGCGACGGAAGAAGATTGGCTTATCTCTTCCTCAAATGGGAACAACACGAATATAGGTAGATGTTTTATTGAGAACACTCTGGATTTTCTTTTTAACATAAACAGATATAACTAGAACTATGGTCCGTGTAACACTTATCAATTCAAAGTTTTAAAAAGTTTTGAAATTTTAGATTTTTGGAATTTTGATCAAAGTTTTAAAATATCAAAACATCAAATTGTGTAAAAGTTTTGAAATTTTGAAATTTTAACCATATAATTAAAATATTAAAATTCTAAATATCGTTTTTAAATTTGGTAGTTTAGGAATTTAATCAAACTTTTAAAATACTAAACCTTACGTGCAATTTTGATTATTTCACTTTTTGAAAGTTTGATTTTTTAAATTAATGATTAAAATATCAAAAATCGATAAGAGGCAAATAGAGGAGTACCTGTAAAAAGCGAAACGAAACGAAACAATATGAATTGAAAACATACTGATACTTTAAAGGTAATGTATGAAATAAAACCACATACAGACAGTTGTAAGCGGTGAAAAATTGGATGACAAAATAAATATTTCTCAAAAGAAGAGAATTCATTTCAAAACAAGACGCGTACGGCTCTGATATTTGCCATTTTACTTGCTGGTTTTTCTAGCACCCATATTTTAGGAGAAACAGGAGTAACAGTGAAAAACTGAACAACTCGCAGTAGGTCAAATAGTATGGTTAGGTTGAGCATGTATATATATTTTCTACTGAATTCTAAGCAATAAAAAGGCTCAATAAACGGTGTATTATCTCTTTTGATTTTATATTTTTTCTGTTTTGCTCTACGACATCTTCCTTTCTGCTATCATGTTGGCTAAATAATATATCATTTCATGTACATTATGAACGATCATCTTTAACGTTTTAATCTGTTCTTTGTAAGTTGTTGGCCCTAAATATTCATCTTTGAGCGTTCCCTAAGAAGGTCGATCCAGAAAAGCGCTTCGGTCGTAACTTTTAACGTTATATTTTCATTTTTATCGGTTGCATGACGATCATAATTATATTGCCTTGTATCAATGATTTTAGATAATATTTTTTCGGTACGGTAGGAATACTGAATGCATGGTGTCCCAATTAAGGTTGTGCTAGTCTACAATGTGGGAGGTTTTTAATATATATATATCTTATTTACGCTGAAATTAAGAGTACTAAGATCAAATATTAGTAGATTGGAGCCAAGATACAAGGTATCTACATAAACTCATCATAAATGGATACCAGGATATATATTTTGCCGGTTCTTGCGCCAGACGCGCGTTTCGTCTCCAAAAGACTTATCAGTGACGCTCGAATCAAATTAAGTAAAAAAGGCAAATAAAGACAAATAAAATTAAAAAGGCCAAATAAAGTAAACGTTTATATCCAACTTATAGCTCAGGTTTTGTAAAAGTTGAAACCATTCATATCATATATAAACTTATACCATAAACATTATTATCAGCATTCATATTTATGTAATAGTTGCCGCTGTACTACATTAAGCGGTACTATCCATTTATAGGTGTCGGCATTTTGAAAATAGAATTTTCTTTTCAAAAGTTCATATCAGCGATAAATGGTAATCTTTTGATATAGATAGTCACTTTTTTACTTTGATAGTTCCACGATGGGCTTCGATAATGGTACATTAAAATATTCTGATCCCCAATTTGATGAAAAAATAATATTCTGTGCAAGCAGAGGACAAAAGAAAAATTCTGAATCCAAATTTTCTCCATGCCTTATAGTGTTAAGTTTTGAACCAGATAAAATGATTAATAGCGATGAAAAACGTAATAAAATTGTTAGCGCTTAGACAAAAAAAACCACACCCCACTTTTAAAGTTAAATGGTTGCTCCCTTATAGACAACGTTTGGACTGATTATCATATACGTAGCTCCATTATGGTTCCTAAATCAACCACTGTTTTTAAATATTGAATAAAAGGAAAGGGTTTTTTTTGTATTAAGGGATATTATTGTTCCGTATTTGCATTTTGTTATTTGATCATTTTTAAGTTATCATACGACAATCGACTTTGAGCAAACTAAAAGAACACAGGTACATCCAGTCAGAATGGGGCGTGTAAAGAGAAGCCACACTGTCCGCTGCATGATGGATTTTTCCATTTTTGGCCAAACACCAATGTAAAACGCTGAATTTTAAGAAAAGAATAACTGAAACTGAAATTTGAAAGTCAAGAAAAATAAGAACCGAAACAGTTGAAGAGGTGTTTGGCCAAATTGAAGTTAAAACATATCAAAATCAATTTATAAGGGCTACTTTGTCCGAGGGAGTTGAATCCTACGTTTCTTCGTAATTTGTACGTAAACAACCTATTCTAAATTATCGATTTTTTGTTGCCAGTGACAAATATTTCATGAATGTTCCGGAACAAATTAGCAATAAATACAACAGGGAGAGAGTGTGCATAATGAAGACATAACCTTTCAATTAGTTTAATTGAGGTCTGGAGCTGGCGTATGTCAGTAACTGCTAGCTTTATATAAGTAGTCCTTTGTTATTTTATTATCATTGTCATTTTGATTAGTTTCTTTTGTTTGCTATTCTGACATAGGACTTGTATTTCCTTTTCAAGTGCGTTTTACTGTTCGTATTACTGTGTGTTTTTCATTCTTTATTGGCTAGAGGTGTAGGGGAGGGTTGTGATCTCACGAAACATGTTTAACCCCGCCTGTCCCAATTCAGGAGCCTCTGTCCTTTAAAGTCTTGTATGATTTTAATTTTAATTCATTGTTATATTTCGGAGTTTATTATGACGTCTATAATCACTGAACCAGTACACTTTTTTGTCTAGGGGCCAGCTGAAGCATGCCTAGCACAACGTTCATTGTGACGCTATACAATAAGTATTCCTTCCGTATCATTTCTTGGAACTAAAATAAATCGTAAAAGGCAATAAATTATCGTCATGCAATCAATAAAAAAGAAAACAAACGTTTAAAGTTGCATGCGACCGAAGCGCTTTTTCTGGATCTACCTTCATCAGGAACGTCAAAAAGGCGAATAATAATATTTGGTTTACTGAGAGTTGGTCAGTTTTCACTGTTACTTCTAAATGTTGGGCACTGGGAACACCAAATAGCTCTGAATTATTTATCTCAAACGCTAACCTTATATAAGAGATTTAAATCAACTTATTTGATTCCGGTTTAAATAGGTTTAACTATTTTTTTTGATAGATGCACAACCTTAAAATTTCAGGATATTGTTATCCAATGTGATGTCTAATATATTTCATAAAAAAACGACTTCTTCTTTTCATTTTTTATTTTGTAATTAGAAATGATTTGAAATATTTCGTGCTATTTATTTATAACTGAGAATGATTGATATCAGAGCCGTGTTTACATCAGTGTTTACAGGTACCCCTATTTTCGTCCCTTTTCTATTTTTGATATTTTAATCAAAAATTTAAAAAATCAAACTTTCAAAAAGTGAAATTATCAAAATTGCACGTGAGGTTTAGTATTTTAGAAGTTTGATCAAATTCCTAAACTATCATATTTATAAACGATATTTAGAATTTTAATATTTCAATAATTTGGTTAAAATTTCAAAATTTCAAACTTTTACACAATTTGAAATTTTGATATTTTAAAACTTTGATCAAAATTCCAAAAATCTAAAATTTCAAAACTTTTTAAAACTTTGAATTGATAAGTGTTACACGGACCAACTATGATTCTCTGCCATCATCCCATATAAGGTTTGGCAGTCAAAAGTATAGTCATAACAATAATATTTCTGTTTAATTTTCAATATTGTTTTATTCTTTTTCCCAGTGCTTTGTGTATTCAAGTTATTTCTGTAGACTTAAGGGGTGCATTTATTTTTTTTTTTGTGGCTAAAGACACACGGTTAAGTAATCAAAAGAATTTAAATCATATAAGGGATGTTTTCTAACAAACATTTATTTTATCCTTAAAACATAAGCTGGGATACATGGGCGGAAGGACACTTGTTTACGTGTATAACTCTTTAACTGAGTATAACATATACATTTACAACTGCTGTCTAAATCGCTGAGAAGTTAATTGTATAATTATTCCAGAAATAAACAGATATAAGTATTTCCCTTTCCCTATTGCCCAACACACCCTTGAAATATGCTGCATAACATTTCGTCATATGAAAATGCCATTTGTTTCATGCCAAAGTATAGTTACTAAAATACTTGTTTCCATTTTTGAACTATGTTTACATATGTTTGCAATGTGATTATGGATTTTCCGAATTGATTTTCCTCTACGTTTAGTATTTTTTGTGATTTTACCTGATACACACACCCATAAGCATTCCATGAATTCTATTCTTAATATTTCCTAAATCACAAACTATTGTTACGAATAAGATGCAAGTGTTAGAAATACATTTAAAACTGCTGTAAACTATGTTCAATGAAATTTTATACTTAAAATTTTGGAGATGTTCGCACTAGTTTCTATAACACATAATTGAGGGTTATGTATAAAAAAGGAAATCACAAAAACACTGAACTTCGGGAAAATTTCAAAAAGGAAAGTCCCAATTTAAATGGCATATCAAAAGCTGAAACACATCAACAGAAAACAACTGTTATGTTCCTGACTTTGAACAGCCATTTTTTTTTAAATATTAGATTATACCTGGTTTTATAGCTAGCTAAACCTTTCACTTGTATGAAAGATGCATCGAATTCATTATATTGACAATGGGCGAACAAAACAAACAGACACAATAGGTAATGTCAAAATAGGAGTTATCAACTTTTTAACTATTTAATAAAAACAAAACATGTAACAAAGAATCACAATAGGCATATATCAAAGTTAACTACCTGATTTTTCTTTTCCATTATGCAATTTTATTTATCTAACTTAAATCAATCCATGAAGAATTGAACGATTTTTAAGTTAAGACCTTTCCCTTACCCTGACAGACACATGCTCAGGTTTACATTAACTCCGACGTTGAATAGCGCGTTTGGCGTCACACAAGTAGATATAAGATAAAATAACTTTTCATTCAAAGTATGAACGGAAACCGTGTGCAGAGTGTATGGTGTGTATAACACGTGTTTCTGGTTTAAAAATGAAATAAGGGGGAGGGAATGTCTTAAACAGATAAGCTTAATATAACTGAGGTCAATTTAGTCTGAAGAAGTGATCACTTTTGTTAAGTTAAAAAAAGCAAAAAACTATGAAATTTGATTTTCTTGCTTGAAAGGTAAGGACACTTTCTTCATTTAAATCATTTCCAAAATCAAGAAAAAAGTCTGTGAGATGCAGGCAATTTATTATTTTTTCATTGTCCTTCTGGTATCTTTCGCCTCTGTTTTGTTGTTAAAAGAGAGGCGAAAGCTATTAAAAGGACATTCAAGATCATATATCGAAAATAAACTGACAAGGCCATGGATAAAAAAAAAGCATGAGATCAACAGAAAAACAACAGCAAATGAAATACAATATACAAACACTTAAGACTGAGAAAAATGAACCACACCAAAGATTGAGACAAATGAAACCCACCAAAGATTGGGGGTGATCGCATGTGCCCCGGTAGGATAAGTAGATCCTGCTACACATGTGGTACCTTTCGTTAATTCAGCTGTCTTCGAATATTCTTCCACGTTTAATAATATAACAGATAGATTTAAAGCAATTGATATAATATAAACCCTCAACACTGTAAATCCAGCAGTGAAGGCTGGGAAAGCCCCTCCTTCTTTGTCTATGCCATATTTTAAAAACAATGAAAAACAAGATTCACAATAAATATATATTAACAACTTAAGATACTGTATTTGTAATAAATTAAGTCAGATTGACACCTTTAAGGTCTAAAGAGTCTTTGGATCAAGTGGATATATTGTGAAATTTTGATTTGTTCAATGTCTGTATGCCTATTTGTGATATCTACAAAACCAAAGAACCTGAACCTTGCTTGAACGATGAGAAAACTTGTTTCATTTAAATCCTATTCAAAATATAAAAAAACTCTGTGAAATGCAGGCAAAACAGTTCCTTACAAAATCAAAGCAATTAGTGCTATGCGAATGAATATATACTGGGCTATACATCTTTGAGTACAACACTTCATTTTTTATATTTTTTTCAGGATGACAACCAGGTATTATCAAGTAAGATAGCATCTAATAAATGGGTTCGGTCATCTGCTGTTGCTGCTGTAATGACTTCATTGAAGACGATGTAAGTTGTATGAATAAAAGGATCTATGAGATACATTTCAATGAGATAAATAAAAAAAATGTTTCTTAAATAGGTCAAATCAACTCATCAAAGATAAAAGGTTTATAATATTACATGTGCTAGACATGCATTTAGTCAACGAAAGACTCATCAATAAAGTTCGACTCCAAAAAAGGCAAACTAAAGTACAAAAATGAAGAGCATTGAGGGTCACAAATTCCAAAATATTTTGACAAACAGGGCTTAACTGGTATGTTACAGGGGAGAAATTTTATTGTGATGATCCACAAACATTTACATTATCTGCCAAGCGATAAATATATGTTATACATATTACTGTATGGTTCGATTACAAAAGAGGAGCAAAAGATACAAGAGGAAGAGTCAATAGTTATTTTTATGTGTTACCTCGGCGATTGACTGTTATACAAGCAAAATGCAACATGTTTATATGACATGTTTGACCAATGTACCAGTAACTGTTGTTCATGGACTTTGCATAGCTAAATTCGTAAAGATAAGAGAATAATAAGCAGGGGTCAATTAAAATAAAACGCGACTCTCAATAATATATTTCGTGTCTTTATTCCATGCATAGATAACCTTAGTCGTATTTGCTACAATTATTAAGAATATTAGATCCTCAATACTCTAAATCTTTTTTACTTATTTGCCTTTATAACTGTTTTGAACAGATCGTCACTGTTGAGTCTTATGTAGACAAAACGAGCGACTGGCGTATTAAAATATAAGCCTTGTACCTTCGACAACAATTATGCAGACAATAAAACAGAACTTATACTGAATAGTACAAAAATAAATCATACAAGTTCCTCACAGTCACGGAAAACTTAAATTGACCAGTGTTAGAGAAAATCTAAACAAAACACCAATAAATCCGTTGCAATTCGGAAAGATCTATATTAATGTATGCATTGTGTCATATGATATTAGGTATGATTTCAGTCTACGACTTCTTTTTTGTTTGCATAATTACGATTAGCTTTTTTTTTATCTTTTGTTATTCCATACTTGCTGTATTAATTTTGTACATTCTCTAACTGGTACAGTGTCTTGTAATATGTAATAAAATGTTGTTTTTTTATTATTATTAAATCTGATTCTTTTGAATATAGACAGTGGTAACTTAGATATATGCTTAATAACCACACACCAACAGTAAATACATGAATTAAAGAATGCTCTCTTTAAAAAACACTATTCTATCTCTATGTGTTATACATGGCCAAAAAGGGACCTTGGTGGTTGGATGGTTCAACTACTGTATCACTAGCCTGTCAACATTTTCGAACCCAGTACGTGGCATATGATTTCGACTCTAATATATAACAATATATTGAATTCAAGATTACTTTTTAGATTTCTCTCAAAAATAATGTAAAAGGCAATGTGTAGGGTACATGAAAAGTAAATACAGAATTCAATGTTTATAATATCTTTATCATTGAAACAGACGACCTTCTTTTTCAAAAAATGAATGTTTTGTGTTTTTTAAACGATATGTTTATTCAATCATTTCCTGATATATAAATACCCTAATAGAACAGGTCATTTACATAGAGACCACTGTATTTTTTACCAGAGGAAAATAAATTGAGTTAAAACTTAAAATAGTTTTGCATACATATCTTCAAGTAACCAACACAATTGATTTTACCTGATCAGCATTACGGAATAACACATTATCAGTAACATGTATCTGGCTCACTGACCTACATGTGTTGATGTAAACTTGATAACTATATATTTGATTGAGAAAATGAGACTTGTAGTTTGAATTGGAAATTATTATTAATGTTATGCATGCAATCTCAGCAAACAAATTCAAACATTAAGGATGCAACTGATTCTTTAAAAAAAATCAACAATCAAAACCAGTATTTTATTAGCTTCGATTGTTCATTTGCATATTAAGGAGTCTAGATTTCAGCGAAAGAACACAAAAAAATATGAATACAAAAAATGTATTACAAAGCCAAAAACGATACATATTTGATATAAATGTGAAAAGATATCATTTGAAAGTTTCCAAACAAGACAGAAATTAGAATATATATTTCAATCTTAAACAACTATGATTTTGTCTTTTTCTAGCATTTGCGTCAAACAGACAAAAATATCTTAGATTTAGATAAACTAGTAAAACAGCGAGCATGAGCTCTGTATCAAGAACATACACGAAGATGCTTGCCGCGGAAAAAAAGAAAAACTTGATCTGGTGCTAGATTGGTCTCGTGTTAAATTTATTCCTGACGAACCTATCTTCGACGATTTCAACGTTGGTGGAAAAGATGCAGACGCAGTTCATATTATTTTCAAAACTGTCTTTGAAAACAAAAGCAATGTCGAACAACAACATACACTGAGAGCAGAAAGACAAACGTCTTCGTCGTATAAAAGTTCTTTAACTAAAGGATACACAATGGATTTCGATGGTGGATTATCTCTTTCAGCACCAGGCGATATTGCAAATGCTGCAGTTGGATATTCGAAAGGATTCTCGCTAGAAAATGCAATTGAAAATTCTGAGGAAAAATCGCTTACATGGGTTGCTGAAGGTTGTCTCAGAGTTCCAGCAACATCAACCATTACAGCATCGATGCAAATAAAAGAAAGACAAAGCGAATTTTCTTTTGAAACATGGGTGGCAGTTAAAGGTATAGTCAAAGGAACCTTTTACAACCAAAAGCAACAATGCACATTGAATATGAGAACAATTATTTTTGAAGAAATTCCGAAAGAAATGAGAAAGAAAGAAAATGGAATATACTATATTAAGATTGAGGGCAGGTGTAAATTCAAATACGGAATCGAACAGGAAATTAAAATAAGCTAATGAAACGTCTCAAAATTTATTGAACACCAACAATCTAAAAGACACATTGTGCTCTTTAAATTGAAAAGGTTTAGTCTATATGACATCTTCTGTTTCATTATAATCGCAATCTCCATAGACAATCAAGACAAATTGAACAAATGCACAGCAGTATCAACAGGATGCACTTATGTGTCTAGAACATATGTGCCAATGATTGTACCTTTTCTACTTTCATTTACGTGTATGCCGGTATAATTATGTATACTGATATCTTACACATGTGACAAATGTATGTGCAATTCTAACGTTATTTGTCAAACTTTCAACCACATTGATGTCTTAATTTTATGAGATGTATTACTAGTCACAATGTCAACGCTTTACTCATATTTATATATTACAGCTAAAGGATAACCGGGTTCACCAGGAATACAAGATAACACATCTGACTACACATGCAATCAAAGCAAAATTTCTCAAAAGTATAAGTTAAAATAAAAGCAAAAACACGCTAAAATAAACAACACACAGTTCGGGGTCCATGGGCAAAGTGAATTTGGGTAGACCTGTGTTTTGCACGCACACACTATTCACTTGACATATACGTTCCTAGTTATTGTTACGTACATGAACATGTTTGTTTCATACGTAGAAGAAACAAAATACGGTTTTTAGTATACAGATTAAGTTCAAATGCTGAGAAACTATAGAGGAAACGTGGGATTTTTATTCATATGAGATATCGAATAATTAATGTAAAGGTTGTCCTAATTTAGGACGGGCATACTATAATCGAAGATGATAATTATACTCATTTCCAATCAGGTTTCTTTAAATCATACAGTTTTGCATGCGACTAATGTCCGTTTTCAGTTAAAGCAATTGTTTTGCTGCAACATAGAAATCAACTAAGTATCCCAAAAAAAATGAACCTGACAAGATTGATTGTCTAAAGTTAGCAGCAAACACGTTTAAATGCACAAAAATGTAATCAGATTAGAACACTTGTTTTTAAAATAAATGTACAAGTGTCTATTTAAGGTACATGTATTAGCTACTATCACAACAAAGTGATCCGACATTATTGTCAATGATAAAAATAGCCACCGAAGCAAAATGCCATCACCCGGCTATGGAGATTGGAAAATATGTTGCAATTAAGACAAAAACTATACGGAGATTGTATATTTATTTAAGTTTCAGGAGGAACGTCTTATCTAAAAGGTAGTAAAACCTTTTGAAAGTATATATGTTTGAATTTGTAGTAAATAGGTACGGATATGCAATCTAGAAACACCAACGCATCATGAACTACATATACAATTTCAGACCGGATTTTACCCATTTTAGTTTTACAAAGTCATAACTGTACGTATACAAATAATAGCATTTTAATTCTCACGAAAAATAAGTTGAGCGATTAGAGTCCGCTTTCCGGTGATGAAATCCAATGATAAAGTGTTCATTTACTTTTTCATAATTCTCATACGAAAAGAACTAACTTCCTTGAGGGCTTGCTATTTCATACAATACGAATTTATTTACTACTTGTACTAATCGAAATTGAGTGACATGTTCAGTTCATAGCCCAATTTATTTGGTGGTCGTTGTTGATCATTATGGTTAGATGTCTGGAGTTAATTAATGTCATCAACCCGATTAAACGTGTGCAATAACTATACTTTTTTATAATTTGAATGTTCTTTCAATAAGAATAATTTGTAAGCAAAGATGATACAGTGTATTCCAAAATTATTTTATTAAGACTATTTCAAATGTTTTTTTGGAATAAAAAAAAACGGACAAGACAGCGAAAATGAACAAGTTATTTTGCAATATTCCACAAATCAACACACAACAGCATATGATTAATTTCACGAATTTTCGTTTCTGAAGTCTGCCATTTTTTTTTGGACTTCAGAAAACTAATTTCCACAAAGTTAAAGACCTACGCACAGTTAACGTTTGCTCATACAACAAAAATTAATATCCAGAATAAGAAGTCATTTCGTAGTTCCATAATGTCAATGTACTTCTGTTCCGGATCCATCATCAAATTTGGGGTATCTGATATTGGAACTGTTTGACCATGTAAAGCTTAAGTTCATAAATCTAATAGAAATGTGACGCGTTTTGAACTAATGCATATAAAGACAGCAGTAGTATTCCGCTGTTTAGTAGTCATGAATTAATTAGCAAAAACAAATCCTTGTCAGAAACCAAATTCAACTCTAAAAGTAAATCAACGAAACAACAAAAACACTGAAATGCTACAAAAACAAACGCCAACATATATAGAAACAGACAAGTTTATAACAACAGCCGTTTTTAGTACAGAACAGTTTGGGGAAAAAATATGATGGGTCGAAACTAGTCAAACCTCCGTCATAATATTTTCTTTTACAGAGTGTCTCCATTTAGAATAAAATTTGCCTCACTTTTCAATATTCCAATGAATAATCAGTTATATAACTATGAATGTCATTCCAATCCTCTGGTCCTATTTTTTATATTTTCTTTCGTTTAAAAATTAAGGGCACAAAATAATTAATAACTACTAAAGAGACAACACACAATATACCGAAATAAACAAAATTGCACCTATTTTTAAGATTTCTAACAACAAGCCTCGAAAATTGCATATAATACACAAATAGTGTAGGAGCAATATTACAGAATAATGAAAGCAGAGTTTATGCAGAGCCCTGGTGTAGTGGTCGGACTACTAATACAAAGGTTCCTGGTTCGATTACCGTCTGGGATGAGAATTTAATTGGACTGAATTTTCGTCTCTCCCTTGACACAATTTGAGAGTATGGTCTTGAGGAAACGATGATAGTCCGTCGACAGGGGACGATAAATGGCTGAACCGTGTTAAGAGAGTCATATCTCTTGCACGTAAATGACACCCTTGCAGATTTCGAAAAAAGAGCAGGCTAATGCCGCTACAAGGCAGCACTCGCACCCGCAAAGTGGAAAGGGATTAATATAAGTTGTAAAACTTGTTTCCCAATCCGCTATTAATAAATATTTTTAAACTAAACTAAACTAAACTATGCAATTATAAAAATTATGAAGCAATGAAGGCATGAGACCCCAGCAGCAAGACTTCTGAAAACAAGAGAGAACTTTTTATGATGCCCTTTCACTGATCTCAATCAAATTATTCGAATATATATTTGTTTGAAATCGTACGATGTATTTGATTAACACGTTATAAGTACCGCTAAGGACTGACTATGTCATTTTAATTATGGTCATCTTGAATCTTCCCACCTACAGAAAGACCAAATTGGATCAGGGTAGAGAGTTATTGTGGCTGGGCGTAAGGTACACGACATCTATACTATTAAACGAGAAGACCTCATTTTGGGTGTCGCTTCTCTTCCTTCCACAATAAATCAATCATCATGCCTTTGTGTCCTATAGGTAACATGCATAGTCGCATTTGTCATCCATTCTTATGATTATTCAGATTGAGTTATTTTGAGAGAAAAACCACAAAAAGGAGTCCGAAAATGATTCCGTCATCTGACTGACTTTTAGTCATAGATAAGACTTCCTGTTTGAAACATGCACAAATACAACCAATCGTATAAGGGATAACAAAAAAGAAAAATAGATAAGCCAATCAGAGTGTTCTCCATATCATGGTGTTTAGATCGCAAGAACCACAACTATTATACCTCCTTAGAGAGGACAATTATTTTTCGCGTTTATCTACATGTAAACTACGATTATACTTCTTTAAGATATAGAGAATCTCTGTATTCTGTCTACTGTTTTTTTTTTTTAATGATTACTATTCAAGGGGTCATATCAGTTGCATATATTAAGATAAGTAAAACATGTGACACAAGTACAACCAATCGTAGAGCATTCTCCATATAATGGTGTTTAGATCGCAAAAATCACTATGAGGGATAACAAAAAAGAAAAAAAGATAAGCCAATCAGAGTGTTCTCCATATCATGGTGTTTAGATCGCAAGAACCACAACTATTATACCTCCTTAGAGAGGACAATTATTTTTCGCGTTAATCAACATATAAAGTACGATTATACTTCTTTAATATATAGAGAATCTCTGTATTCTGTCTACTGTTTTTTTTAATGTTTACTATTCAAGGGGTCATACCAGTTGCATATATTAAGATAAGTAAAACATGTGACACAAGTACAACCAATCGTAGAGCGTTCTCCATATAATGGTGTTTAGATCGCAAAAATCACAACAATTATATCCCTTAGAGAGGACAAATATTTTTCGCGTTTATCTACATGTAAACTACGATTATACTACTTTAGTATATAGAGACTATCTGTATTCTGTCCGGGAATTTCTATATATATACTACTTTAGTATATAGAGACTATATGTATTCTGTCAGGGAATTTCTATATATAATTTATTGTTAAAAGGGAAAATAGTAATTTGGCAAAAATGAAAGTAAGGTAGAGATTAGAGGGAGGCAGGAACTTTTTCGGGGCGTCGGGATCGGGTGTTTTTATGCTCGGGATTTGGGGATTGATCCTTACGGGATCCGGGAATATATTTTTCGATTTCGGGATATGAATTTCTTTAAATTCTGCATCTCGGGATTTCATGGTTTTAAGCCCGGGATTTCGGGATCAGGACCCCTCCGATCGACAACCCCTCAAATTAGCCTTAGTCGGTATTAGTCATTTATACATGATTCAAATCTTACCATTGGCATATTTAAAAAAAAAGGCTCTAAAAAAAGCACTGATGGATTGTCATAGAAGCATATTTTTTAGACTAATAATGGTCTATATATAAGCAGTTACATTTATTTGATGTTTGAAACGGTGCAAATTTTTAATTTGATTTGACTTTTACCAAAGAAGCATTGTAGCAAAGGAGAAGAATAATTGTGGTCGAAGGCCAGAAACACGAATATAATTGAATTTAACAGAAAGGAAACAAATATCGGATTTAGGAAAAAGGGAGATACCTTTTATGTAATTCTCAATACATAATATCTTTTACAAAGAAATCATCCTACAACAGTTCACAAGCTGTATATATGCCCGCGATTTCGCGGGTGTGTTCTAGTGTATTCCTTAATACAGTGAGTGTTCTCATTGGCAATCATACCACATTTTTATTGATTTTTTTCAAAATAATCAGTTTACAGTCTATACACGGTACAATTGTGTCAATTATATCTTACGTCTTCATAGAAAAATATAATGGTAAATGTTTGCTGTTTAAGAACGAGAACGAAAACAAAATCCAATTCGCAATTGAATTAAAGATAATTTCAACAATATCACGTTTGAACTGCCTATAATAACGAGGTTGTTTATGTGCCAAGCTCTCCACTTGGATAACAATTATAATTTATATACGAACCCCTAAAAAAGTTGATGTTATATTTGTACAACGTACATAAAACGACAAACTGTCTATACAATCTAACGTCTGACAAATTTAGTATGTACTAGAACACACCCGCGAAATCGCGGGCATATACAGCTTGTGAACTGTTGTAGGATGATTTCTTTGTAAAAGATATTATGTATTGAGAATTACATAAAAGGTATCTCCCTTTTTCCTAAATCCGATATTTGTTTCCTTTCTGTTAAATTCAATTATATTCGTGTTTCTGGCCTTCGACCACAATTATTCTTCTCCTTTGCTACAATGCTTCTTTGGTAAAAGTCAAATCAAATTAAAAATTTGCACCGTTTCAAACATCAAATAAATGTAACTGCTTATATATAGACCATTATTAGTCTAAAAAATATGCTTCTATGACAATCCATCAGTGCTTTTTTTAGAGCCTTTTTTTAAAATATGCCAATAATAAGATTTGAATCATGTATAAATGACTAATACCGACTAAGGCTAATTTGAGGGGTTGTCGATCGGAGGGGTCCTGATCCCGAAATCCCGGGCTTAAAACCATGAAATCCCGAGATGCAGAATTTAAAGAAATTCATATCCCGAAATCGAAAAATATATTCCCGGATCCCGTAAGGATCAATCCCCAAATCCCGAGCATAAAAACACCCGATCCCGACGCCCCGAAAAAGTTCCTGCCTCCCTCTAATCTCTACCTTACTTTCATTTTTGCCAAATCACTATTTTCCCTTTTAACAATAAATTATATATAGAAATTCCCTGACAGAATACATATAGTCTCTATATACTAAAGTAGTATATATATAAAAATTCCCGGACAGAATACAGATAGTCTCTATATACTAAAGTAGTATAATCGTAGTTTACATGTAGATAAACGCGAAAAATATTTGTCCTCTCTAAGGGATATAATTGTTGTGATTTTTGCGATCTAAACACCATTATATGGAGAACGCTCTACGATTGGTTGTACTTGTGTCACATGTTTTACTTATCTTAATATATGCAACTGGTATGACCCCTTGAATAGTAAACATTAAAAAAAACCAGTAGACAGAATACAGAGATTCTCTATATATTAAAGAAGTATAATCGTAGTTTACATGTTGATTAACGCGAAAAATAATTGTCCTCTCTAAGGAGGTATAATAGTTGTGGTTCTTGCGATCTAAACACCATGATATGGAGAACACTCTGATTGGCTTATCTATTTTTCTTTTTTGTTATCCCTTATACGATTGGTTGTATTTGTGCATGTTTCAAACAGGAAGTCTTATCTATGACTAAAAGTCAGTCAGATGACGGAATCATTTTCGGACTCCTTTTTGTGTTTTTTCTCTCAAAATAACTCAATCTGAATAATCATAAGAATGGATGACAAATGCGACTATGCATGTTACCTATAGGACACAGAGGCATGATGATTGATTTATTGTGGAAGGAAGAGAAGCGACACCCAAAATGAGGTCTTCTCGTTTAATAGTATAGATAAGATGCTGCAGGGCTAAGTTTGTTGGCGCGAAACCCTCTTCCAAACATGGGAATTTATTGCAACGGTATAACACAAGAACGAATCATATAAAACAATAAACAAATTGAGACAGACACATATAAATAACAAGAGGCTGTCACAACGACCGCAAACCGGATTTATTAACATTTATTTGTGTCCTGGCAATATCACAAGAACCATTACTGATGAATGGTGAAAGTGAAAATCGTCAATATCAAATTTGACCTCCATTTTGTCATCAGTATCAACATATTAAAATTTGAAAAGCTTAGATTGAATGGTTCATGAGAAAATGCACGGACACGACTGGAAATACCATTTTTCAATCTTTCACGAACCATAACTCCTGAACGGTAAAAGTCTAATTCGTCATTATTGAACTTGACCTCCATTTTGTCATCAGTAACAACTTATTAATATTTGGGAAGCTTTGGTAGAACAGTTCATGTGTAAATGCACGGACACAACTGGAAACTCCATTTTTCAATCTTTCAAGAACCATAACTCCTGAACGGTAAAAGTCAAAATCGTCATTATTGAACTTGACCTCCATTTTGTCATCAGTAACAACATATTAAAATTTGGGAAGCTTTGGTAGAACAGTTCACGCGTAAATGCACGGACACGACTGGAAACACCATTTTTCAATCTTTCAAGAACCATAACTCCTGAACGGTAAAAGTCTAATTCGTCATTATTGAACTTGACCTCCATTTTGTCATCAGTAACAACTTATTAATATTTGGGAAGCTTTGGTAGAACAGTTCATGTGTAAATGCACGGACACGACTGGAAACTCAATTTTTCAATCTTTCAAAAACCATAACTCCTGAACGGTAAAAGTCAAAATCGTCATTATTGAACTTGACCTCCATTTTGTCATCAGTAACAACATATTAAAATTTGGGAAACTTCGGTAAAACAGTTCATGCGTAAATGCACGGACACGACTGGAAACTCCATTTTTCAATCTTTCAAGAACCATAACTCCTGAACGGTAAATGTCAAAATCGCCATTATTGAACTTGACCTTCATTTAGTTGTCAGTAACAACATATCAAAATTTCAAAAGCTTTGGTTGAACGGTTCATGAGTTAATGCACGGACAACATTTGATTGCCGCCCGAATGCCCGCCCGCCCGACCGACTGCCCGCCCGCCCGGCCGCCCGCCGTACATCCCCAAATCAATAACCGACATTTTTGTCACAAAAATCCGGTTAAAGATCAAACAAAATGTCTTTTTATCTATCACGATCAACCTACATGATGACAAATGATTCACTGAACATAAAGTAAACAACAAATTTTCAATGGATTAAAGTTAATATAACAAAAAAGATAACCTACAACAATTGTATTTGATTTTATGATCTACGTGTATAATATGGATTAAATCATCTTATTTGCTATTATATATATTGAAGTCTTCTTTGATTGGCAGTTTTGTGGATAAAAACGAAAGTAAAACTTAAATTTATAGCCAGAATTATGTCAAATATGATCGTGCATGAATTTGTATTTTAATTTTTGTCAATATGACTGTATAATCACAGCGCAAGTATAGTATTTGTAAATCGTTATCACGTGAGTAAAAGAAAACTTGTAAATAAGTGGGTAAAATAAATTGTATGTACTCAATAAATGACGCAATGTCTATACATATATCTGTGTTCTCGATTGACTCTAAAAGCTGAATGTTAAAAATAAACATTTATAATTTAACTTTGATCGTGTTGATGATAAATTGCAAATTGCTTTACGTTCAGTAGAAAATATTACAAACATTATCCAGACTCGGATTTAGGGGGGGGGGGGGGCAGGGGGCTCGGGCCCCGCCTTTTCTAAGAAAAATTTGGTTGGTTGTATAAGGAATCACTGAAGCGTGACCAGAGCGAGCCCCCTCTTAGGCAGTCAGTGGGCCCCCACTTATATATGAACATTTCTAGATCCGCCACTGTTATCAGGATAAAAGCAAACTGTAACATGCGTTAACAATATATAATCGATACAGATGGAGATCGGATCACTAACATATAAGGATGTTTTAAAGGAACACAAGTTTTCCCGTGCATCGTACTGCCTAACATGTCAACATACATACATGTAACTTTATGGAACTGTTTTGGTTTCCAGCGTTCCTTAATAGGGACAGACATTTCCCTTGTATTGGACCGTTTTACGTTTAAGCGTATTCATGCATCCCTGGATTTGATGTTTTGGTTTTTTAGCCTGATGAGCATATATCCTTTAAATTGTTAAGTTAGAAAGCAATAGATTTGGAGTGCCGTATTGTCTACTGATTCCTCAAAAGTTAAAATGTAAAGATTGCGAGTCACTATAGGTGTCTAACTGAAATATTATAGGTAGCGATTCATAAGAATTGAAAACTTCTGAAGTCACAAAGTTTTTCTACTGAGGTTTTTGGAAGTCGGGTCATGATGCCAATAGGAGTTATTATATATAAAAAGATGTGATATGAGTGGCAATGAGACAACTCTCCATCCAAGTCATTACAGGTCAAAGTACAGTCTTCAACACGGAGCCTTGGCTCACACCGAACATGTATTTAATACAATACTCACTCACAGAATATGTGGAGGTCTTTTTTTATACTAGTATTATCATTCTTTTTTTAGATGACAATCCTCAAGTTATTTGTTTGCACGCTTTTTTTTTAACCAAAGTTAACGTTATCACAGATTCATGCAAGTACGTGGAACTGGATTGTGTTTAGAGTATTGGTGAACGCTGTGCTATGTCAGTCAAATGTTACCATAAAAACAGGAGACTGTTATTCAGTGGTTGTCGTTTCTTTGTGTGTTACATATTTGTTTTTCGTTATTTTTTTTTATATAAATAAGGCCGCTAGTTTTTCTCGTTTGATTTTTTTTTTACATTGTCTTATCGGGGCCTTTTATAGCTGACTATGCGGTATGGGCTTTGCAGATTGTTGAAGGCCGTACTGTGACCTATAGTTGTTAATGTTTGTGTCATTTTGGTCTTTTGTGGATAGTTGTCTCATTGGCAATCATACCACATCTTCTTTTTTATATTTGCTCATTTTATAGGCCGTACGATTACCTATAATTGTTCATTTCTGTGTCATTTTTATCTCTTGTAGAGAGTTGTCTAATTGGCAATCATACCACATCTTCTTTTTTTTATACAATATGTAATATATATTATTTCAAAATCATCTACAACGGCGAAATTTGAGTTGAATCAGATTCAAATTTAATGACGTACGAAAAAAAGGTTTAACAGAAATTTGAATTATGATTATAAAAAGCTGTTACTATTAAGACTCTAAATTGGTTTTTAGTTGTCCAATACCTATGTTGGTCAGATTCAGTGCATATTAATTAAGCTGGCAATCTTCCAGTTTTCCCATCAATTCGAATATTCATTGTCGATAAAAATAATTTGCAAGAACCATTACATTTTACAAATGTGTATGTGTCCTCTAATTATCAAGAACTTAACAATTATACAGCGTACTGGCGTTTGATAACTTTAATATACAATCGACAAATAATTTCCCTTTAAGTTAAAGATTTTTTTTTATGGAAACCAAATCATATTGAATAAAGAATTAGGTTTCAGTTTTTCTGACAGAGGGCGTGGATTTACACATCTAACAGATAAAACAAACGCCATGTAAAAACATCAGGCCGTCTTATATATATAAATTACCCCATGTCCGTTTTGCAATGGCCACGGTTATATGATGCCTCATGAACAATGTATCCAGTATTAATCAAAATGACTATTCTTCATTACGACCAACCTTGGTTTTTTTAAGTTATAGTATTGAATTATGCATGAAATATTAGTTACTGGACATAAAGCATTTACGTATCAATTTATCAAATTTATGATAATCAGACAAAGCAAGCAGTTTGTTTAATTTTTACGAGTGACGTTCAAGTATGCATGTGGTACATAATAAAAGAAAGAAAGTATATGAGTATCGCGTCCATGACATAAAATTAGTAAATGCACAGCGAAAAAAGAAAGCAAAAAAGAAGAAATGGAAAAGCCCTTTTATTGCTGTTAGTGATGTACATATTCAATATAAAATTCATTTGAAATAAAATTGAGAATGGAAATGGGAAATATGTCAAAGAGACAACAACCCGACCATAGAAAAAAAACAACAGCAGAAGGTCACCAACAGGTCTTCAATGTAACGAGAAATTCCCGCAACCGGAGGCGTCCTTCAGCTGGCCCCTAAAGTATACTCAGATTGACACAGGTATGAGTGAAAATGAAAGTAATACTTAAATTTATACCAAAAATCATGTAAAATATGATCGTACTTGAATTTGTATTTGAATCTTTGTCAATTTGGCTGTATAATACAAGTTCATGTATATTTTTTTAAAAGTGGATAAAAAAACGCTACCTACAATGTACATTTTATGTACATGCAGATTTTTATTACTGATACATTTTTTTATAATTATTATAGTTATTGGGTATTTCAAGCATAAATTAGCATTAATATAATAAATAAATGATTATTTCATATTATTTGATTTGGTTTCTTACATTTTGAATAATTATTGTAATTCTATATATATTGAAAAATATGTTAACTGGTTTATTATTTTTTTTACATATTTTGTGCATTCAATTTAGTTATTGCTTTAAATATATCAAATTTTCACCGAACTTTATCAGGTTTTAGTTCTTGTGGCTTCGATTTTATTATGTGATATGTTTTGAAAATGTGCTCTTCTTCCCATCTTGCTTCTTTTGAAAAATAAGTGCAAATAATGGTGTCTCAAATTTTGACCTATTGGATAAGACTCAAGCTCATAATACACCACTGTTCCAGGTTAGGGTGGGTGGTTAGGAATCCTCCTAGCATGTTTAACCCCGCCACATTCTGTACATTGCTGACCCAAGTCAGGAGACCTGTCATTCAGTTGTTGTAGATCGTTACATCTATTTTGTTTTCGTTTATTATTTTGTTCATAAATTAGGCTGTTAGTTTACTCGTTTGAATTATTTTACATTTGGCATTTCGGGGTCTTTTATACCTGACTATTTGGTATGGGCTTTGTTGATTGTTGAAGACTTTACGGTGCCCTATAGTAGTTATTTGGGGTGTCATTGGTCTCTTTGGGAGAGTTGTCTCATTGGCAATCATACCACATCTTCTTTTCATATTAACTTTTTTCTTCTAACTTTGTAATTAATTTCAGTACATATAACCCAGTAAGATTATATTACGTTTATTGAGTGAAAAAAGTTGAGCAAGTTGAGTTTTAAGTACATTATGTATACAGGTGATCAAATGTAGTACACGTTGTAACAGATGCGGATTTAGGGGGGCAGGGGGCCCGCTCCCCCCTTTTTGGGAAAACATGTGGTTGTTTATATAGGGAATCACTGAAACGTGACTGGAGCGGGCCCCCTCTTAGGTCAGTCAGTGGGCCCCCACTTATGAAAGTTTCTGGATCCGCCACTGCGTAACGTCACACCTTTGCAAAATAGAGAGATGTAGTCGGTATATTTTGTAGTATCATTGCCACAGAAAACGTGTGATTGTTTCTCCAATTTATTGTGTGTATGCCGGATACTTTGTTAGGCCATTTTCATTTTTAGCCCGAAGGGCCAAGTGAGCTTTCTGATCACTTTGCGTCCGTCGTCGTCAACGTCTGTTAACTTTTACAGAAATCTTCTCCTCTAAAACTACTTGGCCACAATCATTATTGGGGTATCTAGTTTATAAAATGTGTCCGGTAACCAGGCCAACCAACTAAGATGGCCGCCATGGCTAAAAAAGAACATAGGGGTTAATTGTAGATTTTGGCTTATATCTCTAACACTTAAGCATTAAGAGCTAATCTTACACGGGTAAAATTGTTTATCAGGTCAAGATTTATCTACCCTGAAATTTTCAGATGAATCAGAGAACCTGTTGATGGGTTGCTGCCACTAAATTGGTAATTTTAAGAAAATTTTGCAGTTTTTTGTTATTATTTTGAATATTATTATAGACAGAGATGAAGTGTAAACATCATAATGTTCACCAAAGTATGATCTACAAATAAGTCAACATGACCAAAATGGTCAGTTGAACCCCTAAGGAGTTATTGCCCTTTATAATCATTTTTTACCAATTTTTCGTAAATTTTTGTAATCTTCTACAAAAATCTTCTCTGAAACTACTTGGCCAAATTTGATCAAACTTAGCCACAATCATAATAAGGGTATTTAGTTGAAAAAATTGAATGCAGTGATCCGGCCAACCAACCAAGATGGCCGTCATGGCTCAAAATAGAACATAGGTGTAATTGTAGATTTTGGCTTAAAACTTTGAAACCAAAGCATTTTAAAAAATCTGACAAGCAGTTAAATTGTTAATCAAGTAAATATCTATCTGCCCTGAATTTTTTGGACAACTGGTTGCTGGGTTGCTGTCCCCAAATTGGTAATTTTTAAGGAAATTTTGCCATTTTTGGTCATAACCTTGATTATTATTTCAGATAGGGATAACCTGTAAACAGCAATAATGTTTAGCAAAGTACATGTAAGATCTACTGATAAGGCAACATGACCAAAAATGGTCAGTTCACCCCTTAAGGAGTTATTGCCCTTTGTAGTCAATTTTTAACAATTTTTATTAATTTGGTAATTTTTTGTAAATTTTTACAAAATATTTTCCTCTGTACAGAAAGGGCCAAGTTTATTATAGATAGAAAACATTGTAAGTAGCAAGAATTTCAGTAAGTACAGATCTACAAACACATCACCATTACCAAAACACAATTTTGTAATGAATCCATCTGACGTGTAATTTGTTTGATATGCACATAGACAAAGGTGAGCGACACAGGCCCTTAAAAGCCTCTAGTTGCTGTAGGCAACCCACAAAAATTTGAGTTATTCAAATGCTTTATTAAAAATTCAGACAGATGAATCTAATTATATATCGGACTTTGATAAATTAACAAATAAATCAACGACAGTAATGTATATGATGTGAACCATTAACAAATGTGAATCAAAGTGACTTGAGTTCATCTTGAAAAATGACACAGGCAAGGCATATCCTAGTCATTTTTACAAAGAAATCCGATCAGGCATTGTTAGAGGCCGTTTAAAACTTGCAGTGAGGTGAGATTTGTTTGTTTTTGCTCCCTGTTGAAGGCCTCACTTTGAATTTTGTAACAAACTAATTAACTGACGGAGAAAAAGCCGGACAAATACATGTAGCATTTTCCCTGATAATAATTTGCGTAGCGTCCAGTCATGCCAGTGACATCGACCGGGATTATTGTGGGGCTATTTGAAATGAAACAAAATATAGATTTGAATAAAACAAATATTCAGGCTGTAAGCGGACAATTCGCAGACCCCTCAAAGTGTTTGTTCAAAGTTTTTAATGCGAACAAGGCACCGTACGTCATGAGAAATTGAATTTAACGGACGCCTTATCATGGCAATGATTTACTTTCTGTCGGAAAAGGACAATTTGAAAGGTGACCATAGTTCTAAACCAGAGCCAATCTTGGGAGTCTCACAACGATAGTACACATCATAAACGATTTTATTCCCTGCATCAACATTTGATACTAGGTGACTGAAAACTTAAGATGATCATACTATAATGAAGAAAATTTATTCGAAAAATATTTTGTGCACTTTTTAAAACTTCTGCTGAAAATTCTACATTTTATGACCTTTGAAGTTAATATAATTGCCAACTCAAAATAATGGCTTTATGCTGAATAATACTCTGAGAAATGAATTGAAATATATGATATGTGCCTGTAAACATTGCAATCTTTTGGGCGACAAAAATTCTACAACCAGTTCCTTATACATTATATATGCATTCACAATAATTATACATGAAAGAAATCAAATATAAGCAGGTTCTTACCTTTCCTTTGTGCGAATTTCATATTCGTCATCTTATCTGTTCCATTTACAGCTAATGATTCCATCGTGTTTAATATATTTTGCAGTTGTGGAAAATTGGTTCCTTTGCATAAAATAATCACATGAAATTATGAAATAGCAAAGCACAGCCTGAATAGCCATTTTCTGGATTGATAACAAAATTTGTTTGCGAAGCAAGCACATCAATGTATATGTTTACTGAGACGCGTAAACAGAGGCAACCATTTTGAGAATGATAAAATTGTTAAACATTTAATAAAATTTTACATTTGGCTTGTTTTCATTGGCTGTTCGTTTATGATCCGAAATATCGGATGTAATTCATTGGGTATGTGAGTGCAATAGAATGTATAAGGAAGGCGGGACCTCGACTCGATCCGTTATTCATATATGTTCAAACGAAGATTGTTTTGGTACCAGCTCTTCGCTGCGAGACAAGTCTATCATTCTATCGGTTAATTTGTGAAAATGGCTGAACCAGATGTACATCGACCTGATGGTTAGTTTTCCTTTGTATTTTGTTTAGAGTGTTGTGCTTGTTCAGTTGATATCATTATTTTTTTTACCTTACAAACTGTTGCAATGATTTCATTCTACGTGTTAACTAGTAAATTTTGGCCAACAAAACCGCTTATATTGGGTACATGTTGATTTATTGCGTAGGAATCTGCCTGTGTTCCAATTATGCAAATTTGGTTGTCAAGCCCCAGGACTAATTGTGAAAGTAGAAAATCTGGGTTTTTTTGTGCTCAATTGTTTTTTTTATGTTTTTCGTCAGCAAAATGACATGACATCTACATGTTTATAATTTAAAACAAAATATAACAATTAAACTTTTTGTTTTTCTCCATTATTTCAACTCAGTCACGATATCGGACTTTTACACGAGGAGACGGAAATTTAGAAACATGTAAATCACTAAATATCTTTTATTTTGTCGGTTTTGGAAAGTAAAAGTATAAGCTTTTTGTTATAGGTTAAATGGATGCTTAATGAAGAGAAAAGCGTCATTTACAGTTTCATTTTGTGAATATTTTCTATTATAAATTCTTTTTCTATAATCTTGGTCATTTTTTTTTAAAGTTAATCTCAAATTTCTAGCTAGTAGGTAAAAGTAACACGCAGCATTATCTACATAAACGATAAATCTGATATTATTTTTTTTTGCAGAAACAAATAGATGTTCATCTATTATACTATCCGCAACATTTGGCAAATAATAACTTAATTCAGCGTCATTGTTGTTAAAAACTGAAACTACACTGGAATTGTACAAACAGAGCATACATATCAATATCAACAAATTTAAATGTCTTAAAAACGAGATGTTGTTTGTTTTCCAAAGAGACACCTCGCCCAAAACATGCATGTTACAGTTAAAGACCCAGATAGTTCCATGAGGGAGGTTCCCTCCCCCCCCCCCCTAAATCCGACTTTGAGTTAAGTTTACCCCACCGCATTCTGTATGCACCTGGTCAAGAGACTGATAATTAGTGGTTGTTTGTGTCGCTGTACAATACATATCATTTATTTTGAATTATTATTATAGTTTTGTAGTTCAATCAGGCTGTTAGAGTTTTCTCGCTATTTGTTTTTTTTTTTACAGTTGTCATTTCGGGACCATTAATAACTTTTGATATGCGGTATTTTAACTTGCTCATTTGTTATGGGCCGTCTTTTTTATGTAACTTTGCAAACACTTTTCGGTATCCATTCCATTCCAAAAAGATTTCATGTGATCATTAGTTTGTAAATATAAATCATATCTTCCTATCAACTGAATAATTTTGAACATTTAATATATTACTAAATTAATATTAATAGCAAATTAAAGCCGATAAGCAAATCAGACTTACAATGTATCCACGCGTGTGTCACATTAGCGTTTAAGATGTGTCTATATACAGTTGTGTACCAATAACGTTGCGAAAGAAAAAAATATATTGAAAATCAATTTTTTACAGGATATCCAAGCTTAAAAACTGGCACATTTTAAAAGTACTTTATGATCCTTGTAATTGACGATTTTTAAGTTAATATCCTATCTAAAAATAAACGAATTAGTAAAACTGGTATTGCTGATTGATATTATTTTTTGTAGTAATTACTATGAGCGCTGTTCGTGTACTTTAGTTTTTATAGATGTGTAAAGAAGTTAAAATTGCGTACACTTCTCGCCTTAATTTGTTTTTTTCAGTTGGAGTCGTTGACGGGAAATTTACAGCTAGAGCTAAAGAAAGGTTATTGGTGATGTGAACATAAACGTAGGACCAAATGGGTAGGCACTTATTTGTATACTTAAACCGCACAAACTTCTGTATAAAATTAACACATGTGGTATGGCTGCCAATGAGACATCTATCCACCAAAGTTTAAATGACGTGGTTGTAAACAACTACGTACTGAGTAAGAACTCTATGCATAAAATAAAAAAAGTGATATCACTTGAAACGAATAGATGAAGTGAAATACTTATATCAAGAAAAAAATGAAAAAAATAGGGAATGTTATATTCTCGCTTCAATCCGTACCAGTTGCAATTTTAAACTGCCGCCACCATTTCTGTATGCTCTGATTTATTCAGGTAAATACAGACCGGTTCGGTTGACTATTGAAGATGCTTAACGCTGCAACTTGAAAAAGAAAGAACATTTATTTTAGAGGAATCTTAAATTTGAGAACAATAAGTAAATCTAAAAAAAAGGAATGTAATCTATGTTATACATCCAAAGATGCTGTAAATGTTTATCCCAGTAAATTAAAGATTGGAAATATTAAAGTATTATGATCATCAATCAATAAATCAGACAGATAGACAGATTAATTATAGTCTAACATCAATTGGAAGCACTTGAGATGAGTATGGTATCTTCTCGAAACGCAATTCATTTATGATTATTTCGCTATTTTCTATGAAGAAATCTGAACATGACAAAGTAAAAGATTTAAAAAACAGGGCAGGTTTCAGTCATTTTCAAAAGGAGGGTTCCTAACCCAAGGTAAAAGGGGAGAAAAAGGGGGGGCAGGTAAAGGGGGAGTGGTACAACAATATGTCCCGATGCAAATAAAATTGAGAATGGAAATATGGAATGTGTCAAAGCGACAACAACCCGACCAAATAAAAAACAACAGCAGAAGGTCACCAACAGGTCTTCAATGTAGCGAGAAATTTCCGCACCCGGAGGCGTCCTTCAGCTGGCCCCTAAACAAATATATACTAGTCCAGTGATAATGAACGCCATACTAATTTCCAAATTGTACACAAGAAACTAAAATTAAAATAATACAAGACTAACAAAGGCCAGAGGCTCCTGACTTGGGACAGGCGCAAAACTGCGGCGGGGTTAAACATGTTTGTGAGATCTCAACCCTCCCCCTATACCTCTAACCAATGTAGAAAAGTAAACACATAACAATACGCACATTAAAATTCAGTTCAAGAGAAGTCCGAGTCTGATGTCAGAAGATGTAACCAAAGAAAATAAACAAAATGACAATAATACATAAATAACAACAGACTACTAGCAGTTAACTGACATGCCAGCTCCAGACTTCAATTAAACTGACTGAAAGATTATGATTTCATCATATGAACATCAGGCACAATCCTTCCCGTTAGGGGTTTAGTATCATACCATCATAACATATATATGAGAAGAACATAACCCGTGTCATGCCAACAACTGTTTTTAGAATAAATGTGTTTAGTTCCGATGCAAAGACCTTATCAGTGACTCAATATTAACGCCAAAATATGCAATCTGTAATGACTTGACAACAGTATCGTAATTATATCCCTTCTTAATAAGTCTATTCAAAGGTTTTGTAAGTTTCTGAGGTGAATACTGACACCTTTGTGCTTTATAAAGAATATTTCCATAAAAAATTGGATGTGAAATACCTGAACGTATTAGAAGTCTGCATGTTGAGCTATATTTACGAATGATGTCTTTATACCGATGATAAAATTTAGTAAATGTTTTGACTAGTTTGTGATATCGAAAACCCTGCATACTAGTTACATTGATCGTTTAATAATTTAAAAAGTGGGGTTCCAACTCCCGGAACACCTCCCCCTGGATTTGCCACTAAAACATTTTCCATTCTAACTCTTTTGAACTTGGTATAATATCAAAACAATGGTGAAACAAAAGTAAGCAGTGAAGAGTGCATTTATTTTTGTATTATTGAAACATCTGCTAGCAGGTTTTCTGGTTTATTTCGTTGTTTACTCCAGCCCAATTCAATTCAACAGATTACATACCGCAAGACTTAGTTAGGACTGTCGTTTACAAATTATTGTGATACAAAAGCACTTCCAATATCAATTGGTGTTGATCAATAAAATAATACATATTTTTAACACGTATTCGATCACGTGGTTATTGCGAAACGAAAAAGAAAGTACAAGCATTAATCATGTCAATTTCGATACGGAAAACATGCCTAATGCGGGGTTCACACATAGCCGATTATTGCTCCCGTTTGAGAACAGACAGCCATACGACACGAAAAGTGCAAAAGTCGGATTATTATCCTAAATTATCTGGAATGTCCTGTCATTGTCTGAACGCAATCGTTTAAGTTCGTAACAGATTCCTACGGGTCGAGACGGGTCTGAATAGTTCGGCGACGCTCCCCGACAATTAGGTGCGTTCTGTTACATTTGGGGAAACTCAGTCGATTTTGTCTAGTCGGATTACAATCTTGCCTATGTCGTGATAGGTTCTGTTGTATCAAATCCTAATTAAATGTTCTGTGTAATCTTGACAGTGTCCTGTGTCCTGTGGAACTGGAATGATTTGAAGAAATTTTTCATTGCTGTTTTTCTTCCGATTGAGTCCAGATTGCATCCAGATCTTGTCGATTGCGAATCGTTTTTACAGAAACCGTTCCGGAACAGTCCCATTATTAATACGAAATTCGTCAATGATACCCACGTCAGAGTCCCGACAATTACAGAATACAATACGACTGCATGAGACCAGAAAACCCGTTTGCACTGCGATAGAGAGGACCGTGATAGGATTACATTCCGACAGTACCTGATCATCCCGAGTATGCCGACAGTTGTCGAACGGCTAACTTCAGTCAGCGTCGGTTCACTGTCTGGTGACTGTCTGATCTTTGTCGGATTACAGACTTGGTCGGATTTTACCCGGCGAAAGATACAAATTGGATAAGAAGCGGAGTGAGAACGGGATTATCGGGATAAATTCCCTTGAAAACGGTTGAATATCGACGCTTCCTGAACGATATCTGATTGTTGTCGTGATTAAATTAATTGTTTTACAAATTATAATTAAAGTTTGAGTTTCCATCCACGATTCACTGGATCTTGATCAGACATTTGACAAATATTAATCTGGAATGGTCCTGTCAAGGACTGCAGTAAAAATCGTGAATGTGTGACCCCAGCTTTAAGCTGACTGCAGTAAAAATCGTGAATGTGTGACCCCAGCTTTAAGCTGACTGCAGTAAAAATCGTGAATGTGTGACCCCAGCTTTAAGCTGGGGTCACACATTCACGATTTTTACTGCCGTCCTTGACAGGACCATTCCCGATTAAAATTTGTCAAAAGTCTGATCAAGATCCTGTGAATCGTGGATGGAAATTCGATTTGTATCTTTCGCCAGGTAAAATTCTACCGAGTCTGTCACGACTGCGTCCCGATTCTACCTAATGTAATCCGACAGAGATCAGATAGTGACAAGACAGTGAACCGACGCTGACGGAAGTTATCCGTTTGAAAACTGTCGGCATAATCGGGATGATCAGGTACTGTCGGAACGTAATCCTATCACGGTCCGCTCTATCGCATTGCAAACGGCTTTGTCTGGTCTCAGTCGTGTTGTATTCTGTTATTGTCGGGACTTCTCCAGATCATTCCCGTTCCACAGGACACCGTCCCGAATACACAGAACATTGTTAGGAATTCGATCCGATACAGCAGAATCTGTCACGACATAGGCACGATTGTAATCCGACTAGACAAAATCGGCTGAGTTTCCCCGAATGTTACGGGACGCACCTAACTGTCGGGGTGCTTTGCCGAACTATTCGGACCCTTCCCGACCAGTAGGAATCTGTTACGAACTAAAACGACTGCGTTCAGACAAAAATAGGACATTCCAGATAATTGAGGATACTAATCCGACTTTTTCACTTTTCGTGTCGTATCGCTGTCTGATCTCAAACGGGAGCAATAATCGGCAATGTGTGAACCCCGCATTATGCTAACGAGAATGATAAGTAATATTTTAACCTAGCTTGGATCAGTACATTGTAGCATGATTTGAATGCATATTTATATATGTTTTATTTTTCGTCACAAAAACATGCTATATGTTTTGTTTTACATTTATTGTTTGTACATACATAAGGCCGTTAGTTTTCTTGTTTGGATAGTTTTTTACATTAAGTTTTGTCATTTCGGATAGCGGACTCAACGGTGTAAGCTAATTTTTGAAGGCCGTACGGTGACCTATAGTTGTTAATTTCTGTGTAAATAAGTCTCTTGTGGAGAGTTGTCTCATTGTCAATCATACCACATCTTCTATTTTAAATGCATACACATACGTGTTGAGATCATTCCATAGCAATCAAGAAGTCTACTAGTATCTGAGAAATAGTTATATATACGTATGATACTATCTTAGCATATAATCAACATACATGTTGCATCATTTTAACACTATATTTAATGAAGAGCATTAGTAAAATAAAACGGTGTAATATTATTACTATACATGTACATGAGGTAATTGCAAGTTTGTTGTCCCTAAATGAGATTACAAGTTACATGTATGCTCGCATTCAGCAGCTGATGTATTATAATTTCTGCGAAAATTCTTCTTTTCTGTTATAAATCACTTGTATATGACTATTTATGATGAAAATAGCAAAATATGATTGACGGGTTAGTTTCAACGTTTGTACATAAGCTAAGTGTCTATGAAAACAATACTTTGAGCTTAAGCTAGTATCGGTGAAGCAAGCAGTTAGCTTACTTAACATTTTTATTCCAAAATCGGAGTCGCTTGACGATTTCGATGATTTGACTAATTTTTTTAGATCTTGTAGCGTTGATCATTTTTGTTTTAATTTTTTTTTTCTCTGTCTATTATTATTTTTATGATAACAGAAAAATAACTCCTATTAGAAGACATCTGGTTTTAGTGTACATATATATATACAGGGGGTAGATCTCAACATGTTAAGAATGTTTCTCAACTGTCAGATTTTCTATATAAAGTGGTTTTCAAGATAATACACCCCACGCGCATTTTACCCTTTTGACGAGGGAAAAAGTGTGGGAGTGTTGGATGGTGGGTGGGGGGTCTTCGAACATATTTTGGATTATTTGTAGCGGAGAAGATTTATGTAAACATAAACGAACAACGCATTGGGTGATAATAAAAGCTCACATAGCTCTTGAGCGCGGATGAGCTTTTATTATCGAGGTTTTATTACAGAGACAAATATCGTTTTTTTTTTGTCGATATCAGGCCCTGCAATAATTTGCGTTTTGTAGCACTACACTCATATTTTCAAATCGTGGGAATAATCTCCTACATGCAATGCGAAACCGATACATGGAAATTACAACTGGTGTAAAATCCACTTTGAATTCCTTTTAGAAAATAAAATACTTAAACTTTGATTAAAGTTCGATTAAAATAAGACATTCAACCACTGACTTGACAGCAAAACACAAATGAAGTCATGAGATACTTACAGATACATATATATACGGAAATGTTACACATGTTACAGATGATTGACAAAAATAGAATTCAATAATAACATATAACAGTCAAGGTCAAGGTATATACTTAAACTTTTAACAAAGAAGAAACAAAGCTTTTGTATCCTGATATATATATCCTCAATTATTGTCGTAACAATAGTATTACGTCCGCCTACGATAGAAGGGGAATTATGCTGGTTTTTTTTTAAAAACAGAATACACCAAACAAGCAATACTTAATTTGTTTATAGATCCCCGTTTAAGAGACGTATTATGGTTATTTTTAATGTCCGTACGTCAGTGTTTCTGTCCGTCGTAAGCATGTCGCACAATAACTAAAAAAATATCCAACTTACATGAACTTTGGTGAATGTCATGCATGTGTCTAATAGACATGTTACGGAAAGGTATATTCTCGACGCTGAGGTTGACAAATTAGACTTTAAATTTGGGGACGGTGTCAAAACATTGATTATAGATTTAAACAGGTAAAATTTAAATTCTACACGTCTTGGTTACTTCAGAGCACATGTCTCCTTATGTAACATCCTATATGACAATTTCTTTTGTGTTATCATTGCTGGCAGGGGCGGATCTAGTCATTTAAAAAAGGGGGATTCAAACCATATGTCCCCATTCAAATGCATTGATCGTCCAAAAAAGGGGGGTTTCAACCCCAAGACCCCCTCCCCTTTGATCCGCCACTTTCCAGCCTATCGTGACATAAAAGGTGTACGCGTTCAGGAATGGGCGGGCTAAAAAAGGGAGAGCTGATAATTATACAAGTTCATTCGATTCCAGATTGATAACATAAACATAGTAAGCTGGTTAGATATTAGTCAGTTTTATTTGTTGTATTACAGTTCCTGACAAAGTTCAACCTGTCGCTCCACTAATCCCGCACAAAGCTCTATAGTCTGATTGATTCGTCAGTCTGGTGTCTCCATAAGCTTCCAATGGCTCTAAAAGTTTTTAAGCGCCTTGTAGCGTGTTCGTAATATACCCGATACTCTGATATACGCAAATTCATGTTTTTAATATTTGCTTCTTTTTGCTCGTGGTTTAGTTCTAGGTTGATGGCGCCTGTAGCGGATAAAGAGGGGCGATCGACATGGATAATTTTTTTCCCGCTAAGATGACAAAGTTCTGGGGGAAATCGCACTCCAGACCTGGTCCAATTAAAGGCAATAGATTATACTGTTTGGCAAAAGATGGAGTTAAGGTGTAAATGCAAAGTCATTATGCAATGCTTTTGAAACTCTGCAGGGATGATCAACCGCAGAGTAGTGAGTCATATTTTACACAAGCCTCTTATCGTTCTGAACATGCATGAACTATTTCAGGCGCGGATCCAGAAGGGGGGGGGGTCCAACCCCCCGGAACCCCCCTTTTTTTTGGACGATCAATGCATTTGAATGGGAACATGTAATTGGAACCCCCCCCCCCTTTTGTCCTGGGTTAGGACCCCCCCTTTTTTTAAATGGCTGGATCCGCCCCTGTATTTGCCACTGGACGTTAAGCAACCAACAATCAATCAATCACAAACCCATTATAAAGAAAATACAAATTGAGCTGAAACTGTTTAAATTAAGACAAAGTTGGAATGAAATAAAGGAAGAAAATACATGCCTTCGCCGTTATATGACCGGGAGTAAATTTTTTAAAACTATTATGCAACAAGTTTCAAGTTGAAATTGCAAAAAAATCGTATTTTAGGTGTTTCAAAACATACCCCGTTAGATAAAAAATTAGGTGGCAAACAACTGGATCAAAATACATACACTCCATTGTTTGCTTTTCGTAACTATATAAAAATAACCGTTACATACTATATATTCACGAGTAGGTATAAAACAGATTATAATACTTTGATTATTTTTAAGGTCTATCAAGGACTAGCCGAAGAATTCACACACTCCGTCACCCCCAACCCCCCACATCTACTGCTGCATTTACATAACCGTGCCCCTCCCCCCACCATTTTTTGCATTATAGTTTCTAAAAAAAAATTATGGAATTTATTAATATCAATTTCCTGTATTTCTTATGGTACAAATGTCATTGAATATTCGTTCCATACGAATTGCCTCCAAAAGGATTAATGCAGTTTTTAAATTATCTTCAATGTATACAGGTAATATATTTTGTGTTTTGATACAGTCCCCACATTTAAAATGTAATTTGTCAACCTCAGCGTCGTGAATATACATTTTCGTAACATGTCTATTGAGGTGAGCTCCTTTTAATTTTTTTCAAAATTTTTGATGTAACTTTTCCAAGTTGTTTGTTTTTATTCATCAAAACAGATGAATTTTCCAGTCTATAGACAATATAACTCAAAAATACTTCGAGTAGTTTTCATGGAACTTTGGTAAAGTGTTTGTACATGTATATTCGGTGTTTTTAAATTTTAGTTTATGTGTTTCCGAGTTCTGAGATTTTATTCATAAAAAGGGGAGATTTTCCAGTGTCAGACACAATACAATTGCCAATAACTCAAAAGTGCTTTCATAGAATTTTCATAATTGGTTTATGTTTTTTTTTTAAACAATCTCCTTTTATTTCATTTTTAATAAAGAAGAAGGCCCAGTAAGACCCTTTTTTTTTTTTACAGTTTTACAAAATTGTTACAATGTAAACATTTAGCCCGACTTTTAGTTATTTTTTGGGAAGTGAACACTTCTGTTACATACATACGGACTGTTTTTTGACAATACAACGCACATGCATCGGGTACTGGTATCATAATAGAGTCATGTTAAATTACTGAAATCTTCGAAATTTTAGCATTATGGTTAATTTTTAGACAATCTTCGTCTGAAATGGAAGTGGCCGCATTTGTGTTCATTCTTAATATTTGAATGTACATTTGTAAATTATATTTGAATATAATACATAACTTAAATACAAGTTTTAGAGCGAACACGTATGCGGCCACTTTTATTTTTGACAAAATACATTTGAAAAGTGACATGACTGATATGGCATACATTATGTATTTGATAGATTTTACATATTTACGCTAAAATTTTAGCATCTTTAATGACTTAATCTTTCACATAAACTAATTGAATCGACTGAAGTAGGCATTTAATAATTGTTTAGAAAGTGTTCAAAACCGTTTATAAGACGCCAAAATCGGCCCTTACCGGACCTTCTCCTTTCTGAAATTGAGGAGTTTCGGAACTTTATTCTTTCAAAAAGCGACATAAACTAATGGCGCAGCTATAACTTATTTAATGGTAAATTGATGTATGTACTAGTAGGTTTAAAATTAAGATTTTTAATGTTAATATTATATTACAGAACGGCAATAGAATTCACCACGGACTTTGACGGAAGTGCGATTTATCGCGATGTAAACGAAGAGTACAAAAGTGACAAGTATAAATTCCAAATTCCTTCCAAAGAAGGGAAGCAACCCTGAGGTATTATTCTAGTATATATATATATATATATATATATATGTCGTGTACAAGTTGCGATTTTGTACAGGTTATAACATGTACAAAAATATTGTACATGTTATAACTTGTATAATGCAAAAATACAAGTTATAACATGTACAAAAGTACCTCGTACATGTTATAACCTGTACAAAATATTGCTGAAAAATGGTTTCAACTTGTACAAAATTTAAAAATAAGGATATGTTTCTATTATTGCAACAGATGTTATTAACCTCAATAATATTTTCACAACTTTTTTATTATTCCTTCATGCTAGTGTGTTTTGTCCTTTTTTTGATACAGTTATGTCCAGGGGTCGGTATTTTGAAGCATTGCTAAGACCTGTCATAAGATATATATGTCTGAAGATAGCCAGGATAGATGTGTTTACAAATAAAATTGAGAATGGAAATGGGGTATGTGTCTAAAAAAAACAACAACCCGCCGATGGAGCAGACAATATCCAAAGGCCAGAAATAAATGCTTTCAAAGTAGAGGATATATATTTAAAACAATCAAAATGACATTCGCCTCATGCAATGATCTCATAGTTTATAAAATAAAAATTGAGTTACAAATTTACATAATTCATGCTGAAGGCCAAAAATGTTGAAGAGTAGATCCAAATATATTGACAATGAAGCGTGGTCCAATTAAACTATTTCAGCTTTCTCTTGCTTTTACAGAGTAAGCATATGAGAAATTGTTTTAGTCTTTGCATGCTATAAAAGGAGAGAGAGGAGTATTACCAAAAATTATAAGGCATTGTTCTTAAATTTTTTGGATGAATTTAGTTAGTAGTATATAATGTAATTGTCATTGGGGAAATGCAAGCTTTTAGTAAATAGTGTCACACTTATTTAAGCCATGATGGAACGCATAAAACATACAATTACATA
Organism: Mytilus galloprovincialis; assembly: GCA_037788925.1. Classification (NCBI taxonomy): domain Eukaryota; kingdom Metazoa; phylum Mollusca; class Bivalvia; order Mytilida; family Mytilidae; genus Mytilus; species Mytilus galloprovincialis. The sequence continues at coordinate 63,812,237 of CM075341.1, forward strand.
AAAACACATTTTGACAACATAAGTCATGTGATCATTGTCCTCTACAGAAAAATGATTTTAGTTGTTCTTTATGCTTTATGCATTAATCTTAAATTATGTACAAGTTAAACCCATTTTTAAGCAATATTTTGTACAGGTTATAACATGTATGAGGTACTTTTGTACATGTTATAACTTGTATTTTTGCATTATACAAGTTATAACATGTACAACATTTTTGTACATGTTATAACCTGTACAAAATCGCAACTTGTACAGGACATATATATATATATATACATAGTGTTTAAATTTACAGCATGCGAAAATAACAATACCCATTTTATGTGTATTGATTTTATTGTGAAATGTCAATATCTAAAAGAAAGAAGAAAAAAAGACATCGCTGTGATGGTGTTTAAGCAATCTGTTGGTCCTAGAAACATAAGAAAGCAGAGACGCAGCTAAGGTTGTCGATATTTTTCCGCTTTTCGATATGTATCATTTTAAGAAGTTTATTGCTTTTTTTATTACTCTGCACGAGAAGATGGTATGACAAAAATGGTTAGCGCTGAACTATGTCGCGTATTACGTATATTTTTTCATTACATTATAAAAAAAACAAAGCTGTCAGTGAAAAGACGGGTGATGACGTAGTTGAGGAAAGAGTAGAAGGTGCACGCCACATACATCCATTCCAGTTCAATGGAAAGTTAAAATATTCAATAAGACTATCAGAAAACAGAAGATATAGACTGGCTCTTATGTTATATATTCTGAAAACAAAAACTATATTGTTGAAAGATTGAACAAAAAAAATATCATATGTAGATATAGTGCCCCTTTAAAAAGTCTCTTCATTCAATTGTTTCTATATATACAACGAAAAGAAAAATTGATCACCGATAGTTCAATATTGAAACTTTTGACAGAATATTTATGATATACATTCAAATAAATATTTTGTATTTGTAGGTTAAGTTCAACAAAGACGGATACAGTGTCATTAAATTTAGTCTTGTTGAGATTAAGAAATGAAATGCAGCGCAAAGAATAAACAAATTTGTAGACAGTTTGAACTGAGTTGACGTACACCATTTTTGTTTTCGTAATTTTCACTATCATAATAAATATAAGCAATTGTAATGTTCCTTCTTCGCCATTCAGTGCTTCTAATCAGATCTTCTTACTTACATGTTCTATTCTACACTTTTCTTAAACTAGAGGCTCTAAAGAGCCTGTGTCGCTCACCTTGGTCTATGTGAATATTAAACAAAGGAAGCAGATGGATTCATGACAAAAATGTGTTTTGGTGATGGTGATGTGTTTGTACATCTGACTTTACTGAACATTCTTGCTGCTTACAATTATCTCTATCTATAATGAACTTGGCCCAGTAGTTTCAGTGGAAAATGTTAGTAAAAATTTACAAATTTTATGAAAATTGTTAAAAATTGACTATTAAAGACACTAACTTCTTAGGGGGTGGATTGACCATTTCGTTCATGTTGACTTATTTGTAAATCTTACTATGCTGAACATTATTGCTGTTTACAGTTTATCTGTATCTATAATAATATTCAATATAATAACAAAAACATCTAAATTTCCTTAAAATTACCAATTTAGGGGCAGCAACCCAACAAAGGGTTGTCTGATTCATCTGAAATTTTCAGGGCAGATAGATCTTGACCTGATAAACAATTTTACTCCGTCAGATTTGCTCTAAATGCTTTGGTTTTTGAGTTATAAGCCAAAAACTGCATTTTACCCGTATGTTCTATTTTTTGCCATGGCGGCCATCTTGGTTGCTTGGCCAGGTCACCGGACACATTTTTTAAACTAGATATCCCAATGATGATTGTGAATAAGTTTGGTTTAATTGTGCCCAGTAGTTTCAGAGGAGAAGATTTTTGTAAAAGTTAACGACGACGGACGACCGACGAAGTACGACAGACGCCGACGGACAACGGACGACGGACGCAAAGTGATTGGAAAAGCTCACTTGGTCCTTTGGGCCAGGTGAGCTAAAAAGGGAACAATATCAATGTGTACAATGTAAACCATTATTTTTAGAAAAACAAACAACCAACCTTACCCATGGCCACCAAAACAAATCCATTAATAACAACAACAACAATAAACTTTTCATATCAGCCCGCTAAGCACCAATTCGAAAAATATGGAAAATACTTTAATTTAATGCTATTATCATACGGTAAAAATCATATGTTATTTAGTCTAAGTATATGATAACAAAATATATCACTCAAATCAGACAACAAATGCCGTTGAATGTTTTAGCCTCCGAGGAAAACTTAAATGGACATTCAAAAATAAAAGCGTTCTGAAAAATCCCCGTGGTATTGCTGTCGATAAAGATGGTAATGTTTACGTGGCGGGGATGAACTCTCAGAACGTTCTTTGTATCTCTCCTGACGGAAAACAATATAAGATAGTATTAGGGGCGAGCGATGGTCTTAACAATCCAACTGCATTGTGTTATAGTAAATCAAAGAAACAGCTGTTAGTTGCTAACTGTGATTACGATGCTTATTTGTTTGATTTTATTTGAAACATCAGCATCAAGATCAAAGTTTGTTTCCATAAAGTTATTTTACCAACTTCGAATAACAATTCAACTTATACCATTTACAAAATAAGTAAATTGGAGATATTTGTATTCGAAATTAGAATATATTTTTTTAATTGGCTAATAAATTACACCATGTTCACAGATTGTTTTGATAACTTTGGCTTACACTTTTGCAATACTAGATTACTGTATTTCATACGTCCATAAAGTCTAATTAAACTAATTGACCTGATTTCTGTATAACATACTTTTGGTTGAACAAATGCCATACAAATGCAATAGGTCATGCGTGTTTAAGTAATACACAGTACACGTGTTTCTGTTTCTCCTGAGTAGCAAATGACTTATATTTTAAAGGCATATGAAGTTTAATGATTTGAGCAACTAAAGGTCATTATATCAACTTAAGAATTCGCAAATTCCATAACAGAAATGTTCTGCCAAATATGAACAACCGTACGAGATGCCTTAAGCTAGCCACACTTAAGGATTTAGCTGGCCATACATTAAGGTTTAATCTACCATCTTCTACACAAGAAAATGCCTTTATACTGCAATCAGCTATTTTACTATACAGATAAACCTATACGTATAAACGTTAGCTTTATACGTCAATGACCTCAACTAAGATATTCGCCTACTGATCTACAGGAACTACTGTATTTCATAAACAACGTCACGTCACAACAATGATAAAGTGTAGTAACAGTTGTCATTTTTTTATAAATTTAAATTAGTTATGTCTTCAAATTGGTAAGTTATATACCATGTTTATTAAATGTTATTTTTCACTTTCTAATTCCTTAAAATGTGAATGTCTTAGCGCCTGGACTACGCTTATAGGGAAATACCCCAAAATAGTACCCCAGTAGGGAAATTCGAAACGCTTTATTTTTTAAACAATATTTGTTACATATTTTTTTTCGATTTCAGCATGTTCAGTATAAAGATTCTATTCGTATAGTGTCTTGAAATATGAAATTTATTTGTATTCGGTACGAAACAGGCGGAAATGCTCCCTGTGCTCGGTAAAGCCGCGCGTCTGGCGTACTAAATTATAATTCTGGTACCTTTGATAACTATATTCTACCGTTTCTTTCTAAGGTTTATTCAAATACATTTCATATTTCAAGACACTATACGTATATTGTCAAAGTACTAAAAAAAGAAATATGACAGTTAACCATTCGTTCCATGTGTTTGAGCTTTTGATTTTGCGATTTAATTACTGCCCGATTTGAATTTTCTTGGGAGTTTTGTAGTTTTCTGATTTTACTTTCTGATAAAGGACACAATTTGTCAAAAACGAAACCATGAATATGGTTTTCTTTTGTACAATTGTGACTTGAATGGAGAGTTGTCTCAATGGCAATCATACCACCTCTTCTTATTTCTATGCACAATCAATTGTATGAATAGAACTTTTGATAGGCAAATCAGAAATGTTGCGCAGTAACGTAATGTTGTTGAAACTCGACAAACATTGCATAAAAGGACGAAAAAAAACACAACTAAATTGATATTAGAGTACGATATTAATGATTTGTTATACCCCATTGTCCATCAGTATCCACAAGACGTCTCATTGAGAATAGTAACCAGCATAATTATAGCCATTACTATGTAATCGCTTCCAAATATTATATATAGTATATATGTATTTTTGCATTTATAAGGACCTAAGTTATTGTTATGTCATACGGGTGCATTGATGACTTAAACAGTGTCAGAAATCTTGCAGTGATGCTATAATGTTAGAAAAAAGTTCTTTTTAGATATAAAAAGCTGTAAAATGTCACTTTTATATCACTTTACCATTATCATGGTATATATTAAAAAAATAGAAAATGTACGAACGCCAAGAAAAAATTAAATCGGGAAGTCAAATTTAAAAGTTAAAAGCTCAAACTCATCACAAGAATGGCAACAGTGTTATATTTCTGACTTTGGAAAGTAAAATCCTTATGTTGAAAGAGATTGAATACACCTAGTTGTATAACTAACAAACCCATGTATTTGCACATAAGCACAAATAAAAAAAGTGCCACATAATAACAACTGATTTGGTGGATGCATAGATACTGAGCCACGCCAAAAGGACTTTATCAATAATATTCGCCAAACATAAAATCAATAGTTATATAACCCCCAAAAAAGACGAATTCCTTGGATATTTAATATCGGGAGGTCCTTCTTCCAATCGCAAAATTAAAAGCTTAAACCCATAAAACAAATGGGAGACAACTGTAAAATTCCGGACTTGGTACAGACACTTTCTGATATTAGAAATAGTGGATTAAACCACATTGTGACCATGTTCATTTTAGATTAAAGTGAATGTGTCTTTGATATAAAAAAAAATTTAAAAAAAAGTATCAACTTCTACTTTTGTTTACGGAAAAAAAACAACCTTTTAATAATAAAAACGTGTTCATTAACTATGCAAATCATTTAAGTTTGTATTATTTACAAACTAACATATCCTAAATGATAACGCTAGTTAATGTGTATTATTAAAATGTCCTGCTTCAAGGGTTTGGATTTATAGTAGTCTCATTGGTTTTATTTAAACAAAGTCGTTGTATCATGAAGACAATCAAGAAATGTTAATATGCGTTTTCTTTATCTATGATCCATTGAATTCATCAAATAGATATCGGCTAAGATTATGGGTTGGTTTCTTTTAATGAAATGAAGAGTACAGCACGCATGTGAACGACTACGGCATCTTTAAAGCACGCTACCATGAATAAAGATGATGGACATAAAGTATTAAATGAAACCTATGAAAAGAATATATCTGCGAAACAATGATGAATATTTTATGAGAAGATTTCGATTAAATCGCACCTTGTTATTAAGAAGTGATCTTCATTTCGATAATGGACATTTCAAAGCATATTTTTTTTTTTATTTTGAAGTTCAAATGACCTTGTGTTTTTACTATCTTTTGACGCTAACACAAGATTTAGGAAAATCTGTTGAGCTTTACAATGCTAATTGATGTTTGAAATATGGATCTTTTGAAAAACCTAAATTTTAAGTTCATGTACTGCTTAATTCAACTTTAAATCTACACATACACGTCATCACCTTCTTGAACAGATTAATATGTGAAAAGATTTGAGAACAATAATGACTGTCATAAGTTGAAACTAATCGTTTCTTCCTTGTCGAGTTTGTGCTTCCGTTGGCTTTTTTGTATATCTTGCAAGATCCTTGTTAATTTTTTTTTATAGTTTTGAAGCAAAAAATCGGGCAATGTTAAAAGTATGACAAAAAGTACAGAAGCTCATATCCCATCGTATTTGCAATGATTTATGTCTCTAAAACAAGCACACAGACCATTCTTTCTTTTTTTTTTTTTTGGCTTTTTCAGTTTCTTTCGTTATATTGTATTATTTTGAATAGTCTTTATATAACCTTGTTATTTTGAAACAGAGAAGGAAACAAGCATTATCAAACAGGTCCATTACAGTGCACTTGTTTGGTTTTTTAATGTGTTTGTGAAATACATTACCATTAATTTTGTGAATGTCAAATTCTTCATAAAAAAGAAATAAAGGTCATTTATCCAAATAAATATTGATGATGATAGGGTATTTTCATCTATTCGAAAAGCTACATGCTAGAAACGGTCACTTAAAACGTTTGTTTAACTATATATCAGAGGATTATATAACCAAGCTATCGCGTTATTTAAATCTGTATGTCTTGTCTGACATTTCATAAATCTATTTATGCTTTTACATTGTAGTGATTCTTGGAACTACGAATAGAAAAAAAAGCAGTCTAATGTTTCTTCATCTCTAGAAATAATTGATTCTTACTAAAATGAAAGGTCTGTATGGACATTAAACAGCAAATGTTGATTGACTGGTTGCTGCTTAACGGCCATTATCTAATATTGCATGCATACACCGGATGACTACGAATAATTTAGATATGAATATGATTTGCACTAGATTGAAACCAAGAAAAAATTGGTAATATGATGGATAACAATGTAACATTTTTGGATGTGACTTTTTTGGACTTAAGGTGGATCATAAGTATATATTTTTTTAGACACAATTTTCTTATAATTTGCCAAAATGAAGATTTTTCTATGCTTTTTTCAAAAATGTAATAAAAAGTATAGGTCACTGTGCTATTGTTCAAGCTATAACTCGTTGAAAATTGACTAAATTTGGTTAGTTTGTTCATGAAAACACACATTAGTGTGCATAAAAAAAATTCTATGAGATAGAATTTTGAAATAAATTGTGAGAAGATAGGTTTCATAATATGTTTTAAGAAAATAAAAAGAAAACATAGTGTCACCGAACTTGTTTTCTTGCTACAAGTAAAAATTTAAAAAAAATCCTTATTAGCCCAGTATAAATTTTGTACTGAAAGATTTATCTTCCCTTCAATGACTCATTTGAAAAAAAAATATTTTAAAAACCAAAACATTTGATATTTGTTAAAATGTTTTGAATAAAACAATAAATTAACAAGTTTTCTTCATATAAATAAACAGTCTAACCATTAAATTGCAAATCTGTCTCCAAATTTGCAGATTTAGTCAAATAACTAGACCGATTTTGTACTGTGATTGTACAATCCAAGATGGCGGATGTATAGATGTATACAATGAATCTACCTTAATACATCCTACTCAGACATATCATTCAGGGTGGTATAGTCTAATATGCAGTTGGCATCATATATTTCAGGAAATGTCTAAAGAAATGATCAAAACATAAACTCAAGATAGATATAAGGATTAAAATCATTTATGACAGTCATCTAGTCCATATAACACCTTTGGATCAAATCGGTTACTAGTATACCTAGTTGTTATGTTTATTACTCGTTTTAATCATTAAATTCGTCTTTGTCAGTGTATTTATTTTGTTCTCGATTTTTTTAATAAAGAAACACAATACACGTGTATGTGATGTTTTGACCAAATCATGATAAATCTTCATATAGTTCCTATTCATGTTGACCATATTCCTATGTGTTAGACACAATAATTATCTGACTTATTTGAGGTAAATAAACATGTATACCGAGTTATCGATATTGCAAGAGATTTGAACCCAATGATGATTTTTGAAGGATCTTTGTGAAACACTTGTTTGAATCAAACCCCACTTAAATAAGTAATATAAAGTTTCATATTAATATTGCCGAAACTGAGCAATGAAAATATGCATCAGGGCATCGGAGTAATGCAAGCCATTACACTAGAACTAAACGGGCGCATTTAAAGATCAAAAGGGAAAGTCCGATAAGGGCTAGTTTTGGCCTAGTATTCGAGGTACATCAAGTGAAAGATTTTTAGCATTTTTCAAACTCTTCAGTGTGTCTACTTCAGTCGATTCTGATGGTTTATGTCAACGATTTGGACTGCATTGGTAATTAAAGTCGCTTAAATTCGAGCTTAATGATTAAAAATCTATCAAATATGCCATAGTAGTTATCAAAACGTCACTTTTCAGATGGTTTTTTTTTTCTATATGTAGGTGCCGCATTCGTGTTCAGTCTCAACATTTATATATATGTTATGTTTTATCATCAATTATGAATTAGCTGATTATCATGTTTATATAACCTAATGAATATTATTATCTTATTTATGATTTTTTTTTATATTTCATATTATTATATATTATACCTTGTGTTTATTAAACTAGATAATGCATTTATCAGTTTATAATATATTAATGCTTTGAAATGTGTAAACAAAAAAGAAGATGGATGTATGTTCATCACTAGAAGTAATTGGTACTGCCTAAAAGTCTGTATAAATAAATCGTTTTCATGTAGCGTTTAATAGTATATGATCGATTTAAGCAGGTATGGTACAGTAACAAATATTACATCAATCATCGTTAGTTGTCACATATATATCATATTGACAAGCTGAATTGGGTTTACACTAAAAACTCACAATGCAATAGTTCCCATGACTTAATAAACAAGGATTTGGTGGGGTATAAGAAAAGACAAAATAGCATAGTAAAAGGAAAAACAACAGAAAATCTAGAGAACAATGGGCACATAAAATATTAAAAATATATATAAAAAAAACGGTCTAACATTTCATCGCTGATAATTGGTTGATTGGTGTTTGTTTTACGCCACATAACAAAATAGTTGAAGATCGGATTTCAATACATTTCTTTTTTAACCATGGCATTGTCAGTTTATTATGATTGATGATTATAATTAATTCTGATTAAACTTATGATGTTGAATATCCCTCTGGTACCTTTTGCTTCAACTTTGTGCTTGTTTTTGCTTTCGGACTTGTTTTCATCTGATTTTCACTGTGAGAACGAAACGCACGTCTGGCGTATTAAATTTTAAACCTTGTACTTTTTGTTAGCTATTTTTCGTGTGTTTTTCTGTCCTATATGTTATCGAATTTATTTGTATTGTAGTCCTGTCATGTAATGTTGTCATTTTAACCCATATTTTGACTATTTTATTTATCATGTATGTTTAGTTCACGGATCATTGTGATTACGACGGAATTTGATGAAACTGTCCACAAAGTGGGAGGTTTAGCGCTATAAAACCAGTTTGAGTCCACCATTTTCTACATTTGAAAATGCCTGTACCAAGTCAGGAATATGACAGTTCTTGTCCATTTGTTTTGGATGTGTTTTGTCATTTGATTTTGCCATGTGATTATGGACTTTCCGATTTATTTTCCTTTGAGTTCAGTATTTTTGTGATTTAACTTTTTAGCATTGCCATAAAAGCGGGAAGTTTGGAATGCCACAAAACCAGGTCCAACCCACCAACTTGATCTTAAAATGTCCTGTACCAAGTCAGGAAAATGGCCATTGTTATATTATAGTTCGTTTATGTGTGTGTTACATTTTTTACATGTTGTGTTTCTGTTGTGTAGTTGTTCTTCACTTATATTTGATGCGTTTCCTTCAGTTTTTGTTTGTAACCCAGATTTTTTTTTTCTCAATCGATTTATGAGTTTCGAACAGCGTTATACTATTGTTGACCTTATTTGCCCTCTGTATCCCCTAGCCATAATCTCATTTAACACTTCGAAGATCATTATTTTATTTCCCAAGCTGACTTTTGTTCCAATACTTTTAAATATAGCATAAATCTTTTACTAAGAAAACAAATCAATTATTTTTTTTTTCAGTTTTGGTTGGACAAAGCCAGGGATCCTAAAAGACTTTTTTGAACTTCCGGGATATTAACGAACGGTTCATGTCTGAAACACACCTTTACAAATGATTAGTGTATCTATGTTGAGTTTACCATACTAGTATGCTTGCTTAAATAAATATTAGTTTAGCACATCATAGATTATATATCAAGTTAGCGTGTGACAAACAAACCTAGCGTACTGAAAGAACGAGGGCCCTCATGGGGTTTTTGATTATGTGATTACTTGGCCGTATTTTTAATGATTATTTGATTATTAAGCCAAATATTTCATGATTATTTGATTACCTAGGACTGTATTTTTAGTTTATGATTATTTGATTACTAAAGATAAGCAAATATTTAATGATTATGTGATTATATTGGCAAAAAAATGGTGATTATGTGATTACTAGGACCCCCCCCATGAGGGGCCTCAAGAACGTTAACGATGTAAGATAAATCAAAAGCAGTAACATAAGAATGTGAACAATTTAAAGCGCATCTGCAAAATAAGCTATTTGATAAAGCAACCGCATAACTTATGTTATGACTTAGGGATTATTTATTATTGTTTTTGATTTCAAAATTGCTGCGGATGCGCAACCTAATAATTAGGACGATATTCTTATTTTGTAGCGGGAATTTGAATCAAACTAATGAAAAAACAAGTTTGTTACTATTTGATGTTTATTGAAGTCTACAATGCAGCGATCAGTGCACCTGAGAACGAACAGTAATTTAAATCAGGGTATGAATGAACATGTTGTACACCTCCATGGTCTGCCCAATTTCTCGCCCATACCATATCTCCTTTATTAAGCTGTAACACTATCGTTTGACTACCCATATCGTAATCATCACCATACATCCCAGCAAGTTCAACGCCATTTTTAACAATTTCGACATTAATACGACTGCTGCCCTGACTGTGAATAGTTGATGATATAATATAAACACCGGAGACGGGACCCCTGAATTGACCATTCCTTTTATCATAGCCATTTCCGATATTTGTTAATATTTTATCGTATTCGATTGCTTGTTTAGGTCCAAGGTCAACATCGTGTGTCAAAATGGCGGTAAAAGCAACAACTGGCTGTATATTTGGCGCGGACGTTTCTACAAAATATGCCATTAAGGATGTACTGAAGTGAAATTAATCAAATCTAGAATTTAAAATTGATATTTTAAATCCAAAGGGCATTTATTTCAGTTAAAAAAAAACTATATTGATAGGTTATGGGGGTACTTTTTAAATAGCGGTAATTAGCTGACTCTGACTTTTAACTTATGTTTTTATTGTTTTTAGGGCATCAAATTGACAGAAATGAAACACAGAATCTGCTTTAATTGTGAAAAATTACCTTTTGTGAGCTATTGAAGTCTTACATGCAAAGACAAATTGGTTTTATGGGGCAAACTATGTTATCCTGTATCGTACAGGAAAACAAAACTGGGAGTCCGAACATCTGACAAGAATTCCTAAACCTCACCTAAGTTATTCATTAGGACTACAAACAATATCACGTTTAGTTAGCAATTATTGAACTACTTAATTCTATCGTTATCAGACAAGAAATTTAAAGTCCCATTAAAGTGTTGTCATAATTTTGAGAATTGTATCTAGAAGTATTGATTTGGAGCGTTCGTCCTGATTTGTTGTTATTTGACAGTTTTCTTAAATTTAACTACGAAAGAGGTAAAAACATCGGATGAAAAAAAAAGGATCTATAATGTTTAAATTTAAAAAAAACGGACAAGGTTGAAATTTATGCAACAATATTTGGGTGTTTTACTTTGTGTACTATTATTTAGTAAACCTGGCTATAAAGACAGTTTATAAATGAATGTATACGTTCGAATTTTATGATTTCCAATATGAACTCCCTTTGCGGCTAAAACTGTGACACTTTTACTATAAAGTTTCGTGAAAAATAATATCCCAGAACGGACAGTTTATATCACTACTATTTTAATCAAAGGACAAAATATAGTGCTGTGCGGCATATTTTCAACATTTATATGCCCCGAACTTCTACGAGTTTAAACTTATAATAAAACTCTTTACTACCAATACCTCCATTTCTGAAATACCTAAAAACTAAAATTTAGGCGCTACCATATTTTTCTATACCGGTTACATTCCCAAGAGATGTCTCTATGAGCAGAATCACAGAGATTATATATGGGAACCAGTATGCAAATCTATGAATACTATAAATCTCTCCAAAACAGGCGTGGTTTCAAAACAAGTTATATATACAAAGTGCAACCTATAAAGGTGATTGAACGTATACACGCTTCACGTTAAAAACCAAAACGTTCTGTGGACACACAAAATGAGTATTCATTTATTAGTAAATTCGCGTGTAATTTGAACAGTTGAGATGTTTACGGACACTTTGTTTGTGCATTCCTTAATTGTTCGTAAAAACAGTTAATATCGAAGAAAACTGAAATTTATTCTCAGATTCCCTTATACACACACACTTTTATATACCATGCTGGACATTACATAAATGCTCATAGAAGTGTATTGCTAAACAAAAGTTTACTTGAACCCTTGAATAAAAAAAAACATCACAAAACCTGGTTAGTCCATGTAAACCAATACATACAGTGCGTGGTTAGTTCAAATACTAAGCAAAATGTTTTGAGATTTTTGGTGTTTCCCCAAATAACAAGCAGTAAATTCGTGCACCTATTTTTTTTTAATTTTTTTTTAGTTGTTGATAATCAGTAACAAGTACAAGACTATGCTTTTTCTTGCATTTAATACATCTTAACTTATTAGGATAAGCGAACGTAGTTACCACTTGGTAGTAAAAGCCTCTTGTTGATGGCAGAACCATTGCTAGTCAGTGTTTCTTTTCCAGACTCCATGTTCCACTTAGACGCCAAATTAGTAGCTTTATTCTGCAATTTATGTTGGTCTCTTAATTCTTGTACTTCCTTCTTCGTTTGGATGTGTGCATCTCTCAACTCTGCATTATCGTTCTTGAGAACAATATAATCCATTTCCATTCTATTGTACATCTTTGTTAGTTTATTCATATTTACCCTCATAATATTGACTTCGTGCTTAAGATTCTCATAGTTTTCTGTCAATTTATAAAAAAAGATATTTAATACTATTTCACCTAAATGTTAGTTTGTGTATATTTCAAAGTAGAAAAGTTTTGAAAGTATTGATATCGATAACTATAAAATAACGAAATCCAATTTGTTAGCCTGTAAGAAGCAAAACATCGAATTAAAGAATTCGACTTTATAACATAACAAATACGGATTAAAAATTACACCATGCAAGGCCATTATGTCTTCAACATACTCAATTTTACCAAATATTAACACGTACCGGTTCGACCCCCATACCGATATCAATATAATATACTCTGGATTAATTTATTTTCTTGGGTACCAATTTTCTTGGTTTGAGTAAAACTTGCATGTTCGGGAATATTTAATTTAATGGTTTTTGGCAAAGTCTGCATACATTCCCTCAGCAAATTGGCAATTCGTTGAATATTTAAATTTGTGGTTCGCCTGTACACACAAAACAACGAATATTAATGAATCCACAGTATGTAAAAAAAAAATCACGTTACCTATTACCTAATTAGTATGTTCTGCATCTGTCAGGCTTACACCGCCAAACGTTGTATTTGGGTTTGACTATATACAATAATCATAATCATTATTTCCTAATGTAGTATCTTAATCAGAATTACTTTATAAGATACGAATACTTTAAATCCAGACTCAAAAAAGTACAGTTTCAAACGTATAAGCTGGCATGACGTATAAACAGGCAATAAAATAATTCAACTAGATATATAACTGATGTATCACAATGATATAAGTTTAAAAGAATACCATTCTAGACCCTTTTGTTCTTGTAATAATAATTAGTTCCAGGTCGACGGGTTTAAATAGAAAATTTTTGAAACAAGGTAAAACGTGCATCTTATAAACAGCATGAGTGATCAGATGACAATACAAACAATAAAATTCAAGGGTAAAAAAAAACCTCATACATAATTATGACATGTTAATTCTGTCATGTTCCGCAATATCACGAGTGTATTTTAGTAAACATCATTTTGATATATCATAGAAATAAGTTAACATTAACATCAAAAACTGTAATAGTCCGGCGGCTACAAGCATATTTCAGACGAATTGTGCACATCCTGCTACAAGCATGAAATTTGGCAAAGACCTTCCTTAACTATTACTCTTTTATTTCAGATAGGGAGGCATTTGAAAAAAATGTCTGACTTCCGGTAAAATCCAAAATGGCGGACGTCATACTTAAATCAGCCCAATTTCGAAGGCTAGTGTGTAAAAATGTGTTATTATCATGCTACTATCATAATATTTGGTACAAACATTTCTTTTTACTACTTTTGGATAAATTAAATAGATAAGATGTCTTCAGAAACCCTACTTCCGGTTAAAATCCAACATGGCGGACATTGTACTTAAATAAGCTTATTTTTTAGGGAGGGTAATTGAAATGTGTTTTAACGTATTGCTACTATCATTACATTGTGCAAGAACCTTTCTTTGGTGCTTCTTATGGAAACAATGTATAAGACATATGTCTTACAAACTCTTACTTCCGGTAATATCCAAAATGGCGGACATAGAAATATCAATTTATTATTCAAATATTCAACTTTTTTTAAAATGTAAAGAAAATGATTTTTTTGTGCTGGTCATTTAACTATTGGCTTTAAGTTATCCCAAAAACTACTTATTCTATCATGTTGTAAATGTTTAAAAATAAAGTTGACACTTCCGGTAAAAATATGACGTAAATTTCAAAGATTATTCCTCAATCCATTTCTTCGATGTAGAGTTTGGGATAGATTGATTAAAACAAAATAAAATCACTATAGTACTAAAACATATTTAAAATTACTACAATTTTCGGCCAAAAATAACGATCACTACGACATGCACACATCGCAGTGCACGGGATACCCGATTTTCCACATTAAAAATTACCGCGGTATCCTTTCTTACATCCACAATGTACAAGCTTCGGACAAAATGATGAGGCCTCAAAAAGAGTTTTAAAAAAGTTATCCTCTTTGTCCCCGCCTGGAGTGGGTAGCATAAGAGCCAATCCCAAGCTCGTCTCCCTAAACACCAACCTAAGTATATTGCATGATTTACATGCTGGAAAAGACTAGACCAAGTTGAGGGAATAGCCTCAAAAAACCTTCCTTTTTGCGCAAATAGTTATTTTCTTGCTTCGTTAACCATGTTATACCCATCTGTTAAGTTTGTGCGATCTTACAGTAAAACCCCGGTGATTTAGTCTGATTAATCATCATTCTTTATGTTAAAGTCACATCTTCAAATGCAATCAATGTCTCCCACATAGTCTTTTTTCCCCCTTTCAAGCAAAGAGAGAACCATATCACAACAGGTAAAGGCATGGATAACAATAAGTGTGTCAGATCACTCAGATCACTCATTGCCTAGTGCATTTGAAAGGCCATTGATAGATATTAATCCAAAGTCTTTTGCCCTCCCAAAGACAATCCATAGTTCGTCTACCCCTATGTCACGGAATAGCGAATCAGTAGTGACAGCATCATCATTAACGACTGTTCGAATCATGACTCGTTTAAGTTCGTGTTTCGCTGCATCAGACACATGCACCATGATTTTAGTGTCTGTCTCTAAATGTGAACTTGGTGCTGAACTTGAAATACATCACGTGGTGGATAAGATAGAATATCCTGACCATTTGTTGATATAACTACCATACGCATCCAAGACTTCATCCACTCGTATTTCAGTTTCAAGGTATTTTATTAAGGTAAGGACATAATACCCAATCAGCATACTCGTTAGGCCGCAATTCACAATCGGAGAGCTGATTTCCCACATTTACAAAGACTGTGGTATTGTTTCTCACATCCATAAATTCCAAAAACACATATTTTCTTGCCTTGTTAACCCAATCTATTTCTTTTTTTCGATCTTACAACAAAACCACGTATCGTTTTCAATGACATTAAACTTATCAAATCCATATGGTGATGTTGGCTGGTCAATCATCATTCTAAATGTTATAGTCACATCTTCAAACTCCATTAATGTCACCAACGCAGTTCCTTTTTCCAGCAAACGTGTTATCTTTTAATGCCTAGTGCATTTGAAAGGTCATTGATTGATATATATCTTATGCTTTTTCCCCTTCCAAATGCAAACCAAAGTTTGTCTGCCCCTATGTCACGGAATAGCGAAACAGCAATGACATCAGTATCGACTGTTTGAGTCATGACTCAGTTAAGTCTGTGTTTCACTGCATCAGACACATCGATCTTGATTCTAGTGTCAGTCTCTTCGTGTAAACATGGTGCTAAACTTGAAACATCATCAAGTGGTGGATAACTCTGAACATCCTTAGCATTTGTTGCTTCAACTACCTTGTACTCAAAATTGTATTGAGCAAGTTGCTGTGAATGAAAATTTAAAAGTTCTTTCTTATTGTCGTCATCTCTCAGAAAACTTTGCCAATTTTGAGGATGTTTTTAATCCTGGATTCGTCTGTGTATTCCCTTTCCCCTAAATGTTGCTCTTGCTTCTTTTAGCAGCTTTCAAACTACCAGTATTGTCTATGTTCGCATCCGACACTACATCCACTGTTGTTACAGTTTCAAGGTGTTTCCTAACGAGTATGATGATTGGGTATTATGTCCTTACCTTAATAAAATACCTTGAAACTGTAACAAGAGTGGATGAAGTTTTTGATGAGTATGGTAGTTGTAGCAAAAAATGCTCAGGATATTCTATCTTATCCACCACGTGATGTATTTTAAGTGTAGAAACATGTTCACATGAAGAGACTGACACTTAAATCATGGTGCATGTGTCTGATGCAGTGAAACACGAACTTAAACGAGTAATGATTAACAGTCACTGATGATGCTGTCAATACTATTTCGCTATTCCGTGACATAGGGGCAGACGAACTATGGATTGTGTTTGGGGAGGCAAAAATCTTTGGATTAATATCTATCAATGGCCTTTCAAATGCACTAGGCAATGAGTGATCACACACACTTATTTCTGACCCATACCTTTACCGGTTGTGATACGGTTCTCTCTTTTCTTGAAAAGGAAAAAAAGACTGCGTGGGAGACATTGATGGTATTTGAAGATGTGACTTTAACATAAAGAATGATGATTGATCAGCCTAAATCACCGGGGTTTTACTGTAAGATCGCACAAACCTATCAGATGGAGCTAACATGTTTAACGAAGCAAGAAAATCATTTTTTGCACAAAAGCGAAAGCTAATTATAAGTGAGGCTATTCCCACAACTTGGTCTAGTCTTTTCAAGCATGTAAAACGTGCAATATACTGATGCAGGTGTTTAGTGAGACGAGCTTGGGATTGACTCTTATGCTACCTAGTCCAGTCACTAATGGATTGCGAAGAGACAAAGAGGGTCTCTTTTAAAAAAACAACTCTTTCTGAGGCCTCATCATTTTTTCAGAAGCTTGTACATTATGAATGTAAGAAAGGATGCCGCGGTTATTTTTAATGAGGAAAATCGGGTCTCCCGTGCACTACCTTGTGTGCATGTGGTGGTGACTGTGAATAAACATGTATTCTTAGCCAAATAGTAGTAATTTTAAATATTTTTTAGTACTATAGTGATTTTATTTTGTTTTAATCAATCTATCCAAAACTCTACATCGAAGAAATAGATTGAGGACTTATCTTTGAAATTTACGTCATACTTTTACCGGAAGTGTCAACTTTATATCTAAACATTTACAACATGATAGAATAAGTGGTTTTGGGGATAACTTAAAGCCAAAAGTTAAATGATCAGCACAAAATAAAATCTTTTTCTTTACATTTTGAAAAAAGTTGAAAATTTGAATAAAAAATTGATATTTCTATGTCCGCCATTTTGGATATTACCGGAAGTAAGGATTTTTAAGATGTATGTCTTATACATTGTATCCATCAGATGCACCAAAGAAGGGTTCCTACACAATGAAATGATAGTAGCAATACGTTAAAACACATTTCAATTACCCTCCCTAAAAAAATTAGCTTATTTAGGTACAATGTCCGCCATGTTGGATTTTAACCAGAAGTAGGGTTTCTGAAGACATCTAATCTATTTAATTTATCCAAAAGTAGTAAAAAACAAAGGTCTGTACCAAATATTATGATAGTAGCATGATAATAACACATTTTACACGCTAGCTTTCGATATTTGGCTGATTTAAGTATGACGTCCGCCATTTTGATTTTACCGGAAGTGAGACATTTTTTTCAAATGCCTCCCTACCTGAAATTAAAGAGTAATAGTTGAGGAATGTCTATGCCAAATTTCATGCTTGTAGCAGGATGTGCACAATTTTTCACAAAGCCGCCGGACTATAACCAGCAAGACATTGTGAAGATTATTTGTTTGAATACGTTCAAACAAATATTTTGTATTTGCTAAAACAGGTTAACCACTAGAAATAAAGTAACATCACAAAGTTGCATTATACACTTATTTAGACCTCTCCATTCAGAAATTAAGAAATATAAAGTATCTAATAATTTAATTATTTCAGCAAAAGATTGATTTAAATGAATATGGCTTCTCTCATCAGTTCCTTTATTTTCACATTTTCAATAATCGATAAAATAATACCAACGCAGCAAAACAAACTATGAATATACTTACCTAGCATACTCTTTATGTCATGCATTTCCAAACCATCTTCAATCGCCGACACGTACATGTATGTTTGAATAGTAAGAAAAATAAGCCCAATTTCAACAGAGACAATCATTCTTGCACAACGATTTTCCTTCAGTATTTCAAAATGTGATAAGCTGTCATCAAGTTCTATATAGACTACTTTTGGGATATTATCTTTTCTGCACTACTTTACCTCAGTACATTGATATGTGATTCGTACGATTAGAAGCAGTTTGATCTACATATAGTCTACAGATAATTCATGCGTAACTAGGTTACACAGTTTATGGAAGTCATGTTTAAAAATGTACAGTTTACATTGCGTCAACTGACAATTATCGCATCGATATGTAGTACGAGAATAGTTAAACAATATATATAAAATATGAGGTCATGCGAAGTCATATAATGTGGTATATTCAAATGAATTCTATGTAATTCCGTCGAAAGTACGTGCTACCCATGACTTGCTGCTTGTATAAAAATAGAGTCGAATGATTGCCAACGAGACAACTATCTAATAAAAGTCGAAAGGGTGTGGATATTAGCCATTACAGGTCATCGTGCGGCCTTTCAAAATGAACGAAGAACAATTCGAATGAACCCGACATGATCAAGCGAGAAAAAAAAAGACCTGAATAATGCATAAACAATAATGTATATAACAAACATGACAGACAATAACTATTCTAAATATATAAAGTATACATTGAAAAGTTACGTTGTTATACGATACAGCTAGATATAACTTCTCTTTCATTTGTTGCAGAAGTGAGAACTCGTTTCTCATGAATACAATTTACAAAAATACACTAATAAGACATGCTAAATAATATCTGTTGTCGTTTTGTTCGATAAATAAAAGCACCAAGTAGTTGGTATTCTATCCGGATTTACCAAAATGAATATTATTAGTCTTATAGTGCGACACAACTTCACACAACACAGCAGCAATTGAAATATGTTTTAACAATACAAACAGATAAGTAGACTCTGTGAATAATCCTGAATATCTAGTGTACAAATGAAATTTAAACAGTCAAACTTACTTTTACAAAAAACAAGTGTCCCTTTTTCGACATTTAATATTGGTATTCAAGTAGTAATCTATATACAGAACTTGATAATACACGGATTGCTAACATTCGATAAAAACAATATGAATTATTGATTTGTTTACGATATGCATGATTCCGTTATTTCAGAGTTGATCTTCTTCTCGTACTATGTCTTTATTTTTTCGGTTTGTTAGAACACAGTACGAGACTATATTAAAAAAAAGGAATGACATATATTAGAATAACAAGGCTTAACCACATCGGATGTTTGTTAACCTGTTCCGTGTGAGGAATCCGCGCAGCTGGTTTTTTGTGTGTCATACTTTAAGATATTTTGTTATCTTGAAATGTTTATGTTGATGGCAGATATGTGACCACTCATGAACACAACATGATTAAAATGTTGAAGCATATTTTTTTTTGTATTCTTTGGGGAAATATATATATCATTCTCATAGTATATAAACTCGAGTCTCTTTAGATAAAGACATACACGCTAACATATAATAACAATTGCCATGAGCAACAATGTCAGAGCGTGCAAACATTATAGCACAGTATTGAGGGTTCACAGAATATGTAATAACTTGCTAAAACTGCAGAAAAGTGCAACAAGTATGAAAAGAAAAAAAAAGACAAATGGACAAAAAAAATAAGAGAATTTGGAATAATGATGTGTTAAAATACAAAGAATGAAGAATTATGAGCAATATGTTTGAAAAATAAAGACAATTAAATTTTATTATAAAAAGATTCTCCTCCCCAATTTGATAAGAAAAATATTCAGAAAAAAATGTATTCTGAATTTAGAGTTTTCAAATTCATTATAGTGTTAAATATCGAAAACAACTGAATTAAACGTTCGCGCGAACACAATTCTGACTAAAAAAAAACATAACCCCGCCCCCTTTGAAGTTAAGTGGTTGCTCCTATATGAAAGCCACTTTGATGATTTGCAGTAGTTAAAAGATACTTAAGATGTTTCGATTACGCATTAGAAAACGTAGGCTGCAGCAGAGCGCTTACAGACGAAGAAAAAGGATTGAGATGTTAAGGATCACTACATTTCTATATTTTCTGTTTGTTTCAAATGGTATGTCTTCTCCAAGGAGTATTTGACAAAGGAAGGGGTTGTGTTTTATTTTATTTCTGAGTGTATTTTAACGGATCTGAGATACTAGACAAACAATACAATTTACCACACACTTTTTTATTAATGCATTTGAGAATGAATCGTTGTTTGAGAAAATATAGTGGCAAATATTTCTATGTACGTCCAGTTGATTCAGGAAGACCTTTTCAAATGAATTATGTGTTCGGTAGTGATGATGCTTTGAGCCATGATAAAGGGTTAATAAAGCTACGTAAAGGATTTTTATAACAAATAAATATATTAATTTTAGGAAAATATTTCGGTAAGGAACTTTATTTATGATTGTTATAAATATCAATTTTATTCAAAAAACGTTTCTTCCTAAAAAATATACATGGTACAATTAATGTTCTAAATGCCTAGTTTTGTGTAAACTTTACCTACACCAGGCCTACATTGACTATCGACTGCATGGGGACAACACATTATTGAAACTACATGTAAACATTGAGTTTATCAATTGGAACGTAATTGTGTTTAATTTAAGCGTGAGTTACACTAACACTAGGTCAATGTTTACACGGCCTTATTTGTTGTAAATTAAGTAAATAACAGCACTATTTCTTTTGTAATACACCAAGAGATATATTTTATCGATCTGTTCGTCTTGTCTCCAGATTGTATTTTGCATTTATTCATTTATTGCACTATGTTGTCCTTGTCCGTGGGGAAGCGTGCTTTTTTTGAATTTTGAATCTAGCTTAAGGCCAACAAATCGGATCAATAATGTAAAAAAAAATTGTACTTTCACATGACTGTTGGTATACGATAAAATTGAAAAACTCCACACTAAGATTGTTGAAGTAGAATAATTTTGAGTCATGTAGTGCAGTGAAATTGCTGACTCCATTTGACATCAATAATCGGTTTTGTTTTGGTGTTGTTTTTTTTATTGAAGCCACAAATAAAAAAAATACTTTTTTTACACGATTGTTTTGATAAAAAAAAATTTAAATAAAAATGACAACGTTTGGCTATAAATCCTACAGGTTTTTATTCAAGAATATTGGATATATAACGCGACACAAAAAACTATGCAATCTTTAAATAAAACGCCGTTATTTATCTTTAAAGCTGTTTTTCTGTCATAACAAGTCATTAAATATATTTAATTTTACTGATAGTTTTGATGGGGTTTGCCAATTACAAAATAATAGGCCAATAGTTTGACGTTATGCCCGTTAATGCGTCAATGCGGTGAAACCACGCAGAACATAATGGTTAGCAATTTTTATAAGAAATCATAACAAAGACATGATTGTTTAATAAACTGAATGTGACTCGTTTTCTTTGTTATACACTGTACTGGTTATTTCAAGCATTACTGTCGAGTTATCTCATAATCAGTTCAATAGTTTGAGAAAAATCTAGTATAATGAAAGGTAACATCTACAGCGATTCGAGCAAAATTTCTTAGACAAATCCAAACCAAGCCGCACCAAGATAGAATATAGCGTGGACCAACAAATGATCAAATATTTATCTCATCTACAAACAGTTGAATATGATACACAAGATGGTTTTAGGAAGATAAATACCAGTAATGGACTTCTTTGTCTTCTTTTTAAGGTATTTTTTGTCAATTTATACCCCTTATTTCCTCAAAATTTCAACTTTTAAGGCCAATAAATAAATATAATGGGGTAAATTTCACTCAGTTATGGTAGAAATGTTATAAAAAAATGAGTAATTGAAGCATTTTAGCAGAATGAACAATCCATATAGAAGTTTACCCGTTTTCAAGGAGGTTTCAATAAGTCCTTACGTAAAAATTTAATTTACGCTGCGTTCCAGAAAGGGACAGACAAGGCTTCTTCTTTAGTGAATAATTTGTTCATACAGCATTAAAAATAATTTCATTTAATTATAACTATATATTTATTGAAAGTTTTCCAAGGAAAATGTTCTATCATAGCAGAAAGAAGGAGAAAAAGCTCCCTAATAATAGGTATGGCTTGTTCTGTCAACTGAATATTCATGGTAGAGGCCTATTTCAAGGAAATTTTCTTATAAAATGTGTTTTAGAGAGTGACTCAATTGAGTGAACTTATATCTTCCATAACTACAATACCTTTTGTACCTCTATGTCATAACAAATATGCGACCTAATTTTCTATAATTTGAGGGTCCATAATACTGACAGAACGTTTTATATAAACGTCTAAATATAGAAATATGACACATGTACAATCGTTTAGAAACTATGAGAAAAGGGATATAAAGATATGGAATAAAAAGTAATTGGTTGTTAGAAAATATAATATAAATAATTATAATGATTATTGATAACAATATAGAAAATAGAGAGCAATGTCCTTCGCCATTATATGATATAAAAACGAAGGATCTCATTCAGACCCTTCTCCGTTAAACTTCGTGCTCGGTCACGATCTAGCGCTTTAGACTGAAATGAACTTTTCCAATAGGACGAGATGGGCACATTATAAATGCTTATAATTATCATCATGCAATGGTACATTTTCAATGCCACGCTAAGGTGAATTTTCTATATCTTATGTCTATCATCAAATATATCAACCGAAAATTGCTGTACGAAAGTATATTTAATGCTTTTTAAGTATACTGGCCGTAGTAGGTGTGACTGTTTTGTACTTGAAATATTATATCCAGACACAAATGTATATAACAGGTTTGTATGTGAAGAGAAACCTTTTTCTTTATTTGAAAGATAAAGAAATGATGTGCCATTACATAATATACTCCTATTTATGTCTTACATCTATCAAGACCCTTTGATGATTTTATAGAAATTGATCCAATATCATATCTATGGCCTAATTTTATAGACTTTCATAGAAATTGATCCAATATCCATCCATTTAGGTGCGAATCATATCTCTGGTCATAATTTCATAGAAATTGTTAATGGTTGAAACTCAAAAACACTATAGAAAAGACATTTGCTCTTCAACTTTGTACTTATTTAGCTTTTTAAATATTTTGATTTGAACGTAACTGATGAGTCTTATGTATACGAAACGCGCGTCTGGCGTACGAAATTATAATCCTGGTACCTTTAATAACTATTTGTTCTATATGCATATGTTTATGACTAAATATTTGTACCATATCTGTACTGCTTTCCTGTTTTTGAAAACATACTCAGTTTATGTAACATATGTGTACATTTACATATTTATTTAGGAGATTGTGTATGATTGACAATTAAACATATACATAGACCTGAAAAATCAAACTGTGTCGATGCGATACGCAACACAAGCAGGTTTTACAGTGTGCTTTTTTTTTCCATAGTGATCAAGATAACAAGACGATGTTGACTGCATTTATGCTATTGTTGACATGTTCACTTATTATGGCTGCTTGACTTATTGACACATTTTTTGTCAATATAATGGAATGTAATGTGACTATCATACAAGTGAGATGTTTAGCTAGTTATAACACCAGGTTTATTCCACCATTTTCAACATAACAAAATGTATGTACCAAGTCAGGAATACGACAGTTGTTTGAGCGTTTGATTTTGTCTTTTGATTTATTCCGTTTTGAAATACCTTAGAGTTTTTTTATTTTTGTTATTTAATTTTTATCAATGTTAAAAAGGACACAGTAAACTTAGGTTTAAATACAGCAGCTTTAACCCTTTTGGAAATTTCTCACTTCTTTTTCAGTGACATTTCCTTGATAGAAAGACATCAACTAAGTTGTATTACATTTATAATATTTGTGCAAATCGATGAAATGGCCATTTTTTTTTTGTCTGTGGTTAATTTTGTCTTACTTGTAACACAATTGGTGAAGTAACATTAAGACTTTGTAAGTGAGGTCTTGTCAGTGAGAGCACATGAGGATTTAAATTGAATAAAGGTGATAAATGTCTCCCATCAATTTCTTTAAATTCGATGTTGTTTATTTCATAGTTTAATTTCAAGGATAAAGTGTTGTCTATTGGGACAGCTGTAATACAACTTATGAATCAAAAATATTCTGTAAAATTAGCAACAGTTATCAAAGGTACTAGAACTATAATATAGTACACCAGACGCGCGTTTCGTCCACATAAGACTCATCAGTGACGTTCATATAAAAATAGTTATAAAGCCAAACAAGTACAAATTGAAGAGCATTGAAGATCCAAAATTCCAAAAAATTGTGCCTAATGCTGCTAAGGTAATCTATGCCTGGGATAAGAAAATCCTTACATTTTCGAAAAAGTTTTGTAAACAGCAAATGATATATATTTGATAACTATACTATGTACAATACTTTCATTTAACCGGCTTTTTACTTCGCAGAATATAATTTTTCGACAAGTTACCTTCTGTCTATTTGGTAGGTTATTTTGGCTTCCAGTATAGAAAGCGCAAGTTATAGACGCAAAATAAAGCTTTTAATCTAATGTTATGGGAGAAATTGAACTGATTTCAATACACGACACAATCTTTGAGAACACAGTTTTTTTTTATATTTAGCTTGACCATCTTTTGTTAGTTTGTAAGGCACCAGAATATCCTACAAAAAATGTATCGGAAAACTAGATATTCCAGTTTTATATATGAAAACCTTATAACGACAATGAGATTTATCTCTTTAATCCATATTATAATTACATATAATAGAATATCAGTCTGGTCTAATAATATAAGTATCAGTATTTCTATTTAAAATGTTCGAAAAAAATAATCTTAAAATGTCATACATTGTCATATGCTTTAAATTCAGTTTTGGGTTTATTCAGTTTGTCATCACTCAGAAATAGCGGATTTTCCCTATTATTCAATGTATTTTGTTACTTCTTTTATATATTGTAATCTATTACAAACGTTTAGATTTTTCCCTTATTATATGACAATTTGCCCTTTTTAAACTTATTGTATAAAACAATTCAATCAACGTGTGGTTGCTTGTGATCACATAAGATGATAGGATTAGTTTAGGGTATTAACCTTTATCAGCTCACTTGATGAATAATAATACGTTAAAAGGTGTTGATGAAATTGACAACTTTGTTGAATGTGGATTGCGTTTGAAGGGAATTTTCGTTTAACTAAAATTAAAATGTATTTTTCAATCATCAGATAAACCGATTTTTGAATAATTACACGTGGGCTATCGGATTTATCCTATCTCAATAGTCTAATTACAAATTATAACGTCCTCACCGATCGATTCCGATACCGATATTTAAATAAACTTATAATTCAGGCTATACATACGGCGATGGTACTTTTTGTCAGTCCCGGTTCCGAGAGTTCTAGTTCATTGAACGTTTCCCTCTCATGCAAAAAAGTCGATAATTTGAAAGAATATAAAATGATTTTAAATCAATATTTTTTAACATATTAACCACAATGATTTTGATTGTAACCCAATTATTCAAACTATAATGATTTTTGATTTAATAGATCCTAAAACAATTGGTATGCTCCAATTAAGATGCATAAATCGTTAATTTGATTTGTTGCCAAAAGGTTTTAAGTATATTTTAAACAGTATATTTTACTTTCGTCAAGATATTTATTCTGTATAATAGACATGCTAATTAAATAATTGAAATACAAGGCTTTCGATTTCAACGACACAACTATCCAAAGAGTCCAAATGAGGTCGGTGTAAGCAAGTGTATGTCTCCAAAACACTTATAAACAAGAGGATGGAATCTTTGAAATCTCAAACCTCTAAAACAAACTCTGTCTGCGGTTTAACGGACTGGATATCGGTAAGGAATTAACTAGAAGTTTCAGAATTGAAAATTGTTGGGTATGTCCTATATAAAAGACAGGAACCGAAAAAGTGATATACCACATAGATGGTAATTAAACATCTGTACAGCATTAACCAAATCTTTATCTTTCGTCGTATGAATGTTATTAATATAACTACCGATACAGAACGGAATTCACCGAAGATATATTTTTTTTCGTCGAAATGCGCTTATGATACAGTAAAATTGGTTCCTTTCTTGGTAAAACATAGCAAATATTGTTGATTAGTACGCTTTATATTCTATGTTAGAAAATGTAGATTGTGTTTGTTGATGAATTTATAAACTAGTAAGAACTAAACTTTAATAGTTCAAAATCGCGGACGGAAGGTTACATTTTGAACCCTTAGATGGTATTTGCATAGTCTCTAAGGTTTCCTCAGTCTGATTTAAATATGTCGTTACACGTTAATTCATCTTTAATTCTAGCATTGTAAAATCTGAGATCTTAAGTATTTTCATTAGCTTATCTGATATTTCTTTAATGAAACTCGACAAATACAAGCATGTCTTTACACTTGTACAGGCTCAATATTTTATGGAATAGATTTATTATTTAGATATGTTTTACGCTGGAGCAATTAGCACACTATTAACTAAATGCCATATATAATAATTCTAATATATTTTAGGAAATCTGCACAAACACATGTTTTACCGAATATTTTTTATGTTTTACGATTGTATAGCCATTGTCCATAATATCAATCATCTTAATTGCATTGCTCTTGTCAGTTTCCGTGTTGAACCAGCTGATGAATGTACATATAGCGAAATGAATAATCATTAATTAGCAGTTGCCAATTGTCCTGAAGATAATATTACACGCACTTCTGGACAAATAGCCGCTCCGTGATTAATAATGTGTTTGTTTGTAAAGACAACATAAGAAATATGTATTTTTTTTTTTTTTTTTTTTTTTTATTTCTGCGTAAAAACGGAGCAGGATTCAAATGATATTTTATCCATCACTTTATCATATCAGTGCATCGGTTCTGTCTTGATTGATTGCTTTGTGTTAAGCCCGGGTGTCACATTCAAAGAAAGCAAACATTAGTCAAAATCATCCGATGTCATACATTATGGGCTCTCTCAACAATTTGGTTAAAGAAAACATTGAACTGTGATAACAGTTACGGTTTTTGTCCATCCACATTTTAAGAAAGATAGGATCCGATTCTGTTCCATCCAAGTTCGTACGTTTTTGTTCAAAGTTGTCCCTAACAAAAACAAACTCTATTAAAACGTTGACCTATAAAATTGGGCCTTAAACGTCACTTTCAGAACTGTTGGCAGTTTATATTTGTGTTGCAAAATCAGAGTGTTCGGAAAGAACCATCTACCTTCGACATGACAGCTTGTTATCCTAGTTAATTAAGAATACTGACATTATGTATCGCTTTTTTGTTCATCCTATTATAAAACTAAAAACTGGTCTATGTATTCATACTTTTCTGGCTTTCAACTGATTTGGTTTTAGCGTGTCTGTGAATAAGGTGGTAAATAATATTACAGGGAGATAACTCTGCAAATATGTTGACTTATATACATGTACATTTATATCACCTGTAATTATGTACGGATATGCATTTTTGGTATCAATTAAAAGCATCTTCAACCAGTAACGTACATGTATTGACCTATAGTTTTCTTCTTATTATAGTTGCATCTTCTTTACTGAAAACTTTATATTGTTTTCATTGTTAAATATGATTTTCCCTTACTCAAACTTTATTAAGTTTCTGCCAAGGGACTAGTGAAAACCGGAATTGACTTTATGCTTATTTTTCAGCAAACGCTTTGTTTGCAATCGGCCACCATTCACAGATCTATCAATTTAAACTCCGCTAAATGACTGTCCCACTACAATTTGACGCTTGATAGCGGCATCTCGCTGGATTTGCTGTATTCGCAGAATTCAAAATGGTGAATAATTCAAAATTTTAATAAAGGAAAACACAATATATGTAGCTATAAATTTATTAAATAAAAAGCACACAAGTAATATAAAAATATTGACTGTATCTTAAGGCAAGAACACTGTTTAGCATTTCATTGACATTTTCTATTGATTTTATTTTGATTTGATGTCTTAATTGTAATTTTTCCGTTCTTTTTCAAATTTTCTATTTTGTTTTTTTATCCTTGGGTTACAAAGCGTCAAAGGCTCTATACAAGCATTGAACAAATCAATCACTGTCATGTTAAACATGTTAAAGGATGTAGTTGGGTTCAAAATTCAACCCTATATATAAAATGATTAAAAATACACAACAAGAAATAATTTATGAACAGCACAATTTGATTTGATTAAACAAAGTAAATAGATTAATCTAACTGTGAGCATATCTTGAATGATTATGTCTTTCTTTTGGGCCTCTAATGATGACCCTACGTATTCCTGTATTTTTCTGGCATTTACAACCAATGAGACATTCTAGATGGACTAAAACTTATCAATTAGAGAGAGGTGTACAAAGAACATAGTGTCAGTCAACTCCCTTTTAAAATTTGATTGTGATACCGAATCAAATATTAAAACTTTTGTTTTGATTAAGTGGAAAACCAATACAAAACACGAGCTACTACCACCTCAAAGGAGAGTAAAATAAACACAACCCTCGTCAAATATGGGATTTTGTCTTCAACCTTTTCATTATTCAAAATTATATTTTACCAAGTAATGTTTGCAATTATGCCGATCAATCAATCAAGTTAAGTTTAGTTCAGTGGAGGAACAGTAAACAAGTTTCGTTTTCCTAAAAATTTTTTTTAAAGAAATGACAAGTATGACCATGCATAAGGACACACGAAATCGTTGTCAAAAATAAATGTCAAGTAAACGTTATAATTTAGCTCATATTTTATTTTAATTCATTTAACTTTATTTCGTTTAAAAGCATGATTAATATTTTCTATTTGGATCATTTAAAATTGAACTGTGCATTTTTGAAAAAAAAACCATTGTGTGTTTATCTTTAAACAAGCTTTTGATGTTGCATGTGTATTGATTGATAATTTAATCTTAAATGCATGATTTTTTAATATTTGTAAGTAACTTTGAACTAGCTGTCAGTATCTTCGAGTACTCTAGTCTTTCTGTTGTTTGAATATACAAATACCCGGCCACGTTCACTCTGTGTAGTATTTGCTTTTGTATTCATCTGATGAAATAAGCCTTGTTCAACTTATTAATATAGTGCGTTCTTATGTTGTACTGTTATACCACCGTCCCAGGTTATGGGCAGGGTTGGGATCCCTCTAACATATTTCAACCAGCCACTATATGTAAGTATGTGTCTGTCTCAAGTGTCAGGAGCCTGTATTTCAGTTGTTTACATGTTACATATTTGTTTTTGTTCATTGTTTGCACATAAATCAGACCGTTAGTTTTCTGCAGTATGCAGTATTGGCTTTGCTTTCACAGCTCATTGTTGAAGGCCGTCAGTTGACATATAGTTGTTATTTTTTTTTGTCATTTGGGCTTTTGTGGAGAGTTGTCTCATTGGCAATCATACTACATATTATTCTTTATATGTACATATGTATGTACTTTTCAAATCAATCTATGAATATGTTATTTGTTTTTTGTTCGTTTTTAGCATAGTTATTCTGCAACAACTACGTTATAAAATGTTTATCCTCTTGGTTGCATCTGAATAGTATCATGTCGTTCTTGCTGATTTTTTGTGCATTTGAAAGTCATTTTCAAAGCCTCTCTCAGTTTTTCACTCATGACTATATATATCATAAAGTTCGAAGCACATCCAAAGATCATTAAAAGTTTCAAAATTTCAGTAAAAAGTTTTAACTGTTCCAATGTAATGTCAATACGTCCCCAGGTAATGTTCATTATATAATTCATTGGTTCACTGTACGGTGACGATCCAAGGATGAAAAAAGATAAGTCTGTATCAGCATTGGTAAAAAGACAGTCGATCATTATGTCTACGAAAAGATGTCTTATAATTTTGTTTAAGTATTTTTCTGTTGCATTGCAATATATTTTTGCAACGATATCAAAAAGTGTTTGTTTCGCGTATTTTCTTATTTCCTTTGAATGACCATCATGAAGGACGTCAATTATGTCATAATAGTTGGGTTTTAAAACTCTTTTATACTCATAACTTAAAATCCTATGGATACGAGGTTCAAGTTCTAAAGTCAAAGCCTCCACTTCTCTTGTCACATTATCTTCATACTGGGATGGTAGTTCATCGAAGTCAGAAATACATGTTTCATCTGAGATATTAAGGTTTGGAATATTATTCAAACATGCTGTTAAACGCTGAGACCACTCGATGTTTGTCTTGTGTAAGGCAATATTATCCATTTCCAGATTGGATCTATAAGTACTGAATATAGTGGAGCTGACATAACTTCTTGGGAGTTCTGCTAGAAGAAATACTATCATCACACACACAATCAATATGCAAGATTTTTTCTCAGCTCTTGAAGCCGTGACATGTCCGCGAACACGTTTCTTTCGAATTAGTATAAAAATGATATAACTTGTTGATATAAGCATTGCTGTAACTGCTAGTGCCAAAATAATAGCATGCAGAATTGGGTAATATGCTAGAATGTACTTTTGAATTGCCTTATGTGGTTTTGAGACTTCACATGTATCTGCTTTCTTGCCATTGCTGAAAGTTATCACAAATAATCTGGGTATATTAATTACAAGAGAAAACAAAATACACATACTGCAAAACTGGATTGATTTGTTTTCATTCATTTGAGTTTTGCTCCATATTGGACATACCACAGCTAGAAGTTTCTGGATCCCAAGAGACGCTGTTATCAGTATAGAAACGAGGTGGAATGTGTCTGCTAGATATGTAAGACAGTAGTGTATCAAACAGAATGGAAATTTCAGTCCCACAATACTTTTTATTTCGTCTGAAACAATCCAATGTGAGTCTAAAGTTAAATTTCCAATCTGCTCATACTGCATGCTAAAGAAGGGTTCAAATCCATAGGAACACAACGCAGTAAGTCCATCCGCAAGAGCCAATCCCTGCATAAGTACAGTTGTGGGCGTCCGTATCTTTTTTTGAAGTAAAGCAACGAAAATAATAATGTTCATCACAATGGAAAGGTATGATAGTGTTGGGCCTGCCACAATATTTATCCAAAATGGAGTTCGTGCGTACAGTAGAAACAACATGTTTAAAAATGATATGTAACAAAGTGATTGTTACTGAATAATATGATTTATATTTATGCAAATGATAAGTTAGATAAAAAAAGTCACCCTTGATATTTTGAGTGTTGTTGGCATGTTGTAGCTAAAGCACTCATTGCGGAATGATTTGTCTAAGTGCCAAGATGTGAACAGATTAAAACTAATGTCGTAAAATGACAAATCAATTGATTTATAGATATATTATATATCAAACTGATAGCAATCAATTCAAAAGCAAATGATATATCAAAATCGTCTATATTGGGAATAAAGTAAAACGAACCATATTAAATAAAAGAGATGCCATAAACACGGACAAAATCAAATTTATTAATCTTGGAACAAGTAAAAAAAACAACGCCATATTACTGACATGGTACGCGCACTTTCCTTATACTATTTGTTATTGGTTTACATATTGTTTTATCCTTGTTTAACTTTCCACTTGTATGACAGTTGTTTATCTGGATCTGTGTGCATCTTCAATAATGAAATTTTTCCAATTTTGTAGACTAGGTTATAATGTATGACTAAAATCAGTGGCGTAGCTAGGCTATTTTTAAGTGTACGCCACAACCTCGGCGAGGGGTTTGGGAGCCCAATCGGACCCGAGTTATAGCATCTTCTAGTAGTGGGTTCGAGGGGGGGGGGATGTCAATAAAAACTAATCAAAAGTAAGTTGAACATACCTTATAGATTACTTGTTTTTTTATCTTTTAGGTTTAATGTATGCATTGTGTTGATTGATTTGAAAACTTATGGTCAATGGTGTTAGAAAAAATATCCAAACCAGATACTTTAAAATATGTTTAAAAGGAACCGTGGGGTAATATATAGCAATTGCTCGACTAAAACCCCTTTTTGTGCAAAAGTCGTTTATGGATATGAATTGATTAATTTGCATAGATGTGTAGGTGCATTATGAAAATTCGTAAAGGAGTCCATGGAACCGTGGTTCTCGCTAGATTACCGCTTCCCTCGAAAATGGATTCTTTTTATCAGTCCGTTACAGGATTTCAAATAATCAAACATTTTCTTTATATTTTTTTTCTTGATCTGGAATATTAACTTCTACGCAAGTCTCATGACAATATCTGAAGGTTTTTAAAATTATCATTTAAAAAAATAATAATCATAGACCGTCTGTTAACTGCTAAAGATAAGTCCGTATGTCAATTGAAAAATGAAAAAAAAACTATATTTTCTAAATTTTACTTCAGACATGAATCACAAAAAAGCTTCTGCCAAAGTTTCATAAAATTCGATGGAGGGTTGACAAAGTAATTAAAGTGTAACAAACTTCTACCACAGACTGTATATACTTGTTATAAACTGCAAACAGAAATTGCTATTAGCAGTAAAATACGGGGAAATTAAAAATGTAAATTCATCATAATGGTCTGGATACTCTTTTGAGAATAACAAGCTTCTGTCCAACTTTCGTAAAATTTCATGAAGGTTTGACAAAATAATTGATATTACAAAAACCTTTTACCACATATTTAACCTAAATGTTGACGTTTCGGATGAAATCTAGGGTCTCTATATATATATAGTTTTTTCTTGTTTTCCTGTCTTAAATGTAGGCTCGGCTAAAATTCAAAGCACATATCGAATCTCAGCTGAAAAAAAAAGTAAGAGGAAATCCCAGCAGATTCAGACTTTGACTGACAAAAAATGAACGAATATATAATACGGTACAATTTGATCGAAAGATTTGCTTTTTTCATTTTTTTTTTTCTGGAAATACATGCTTTTGAAGAAAGATTAAAAAGACTAATCATGATGTGCTTTAAACCAGATGTTTTTTTATTGAGATTAAAATATTTTTTTTTACCAAAATTACGCCCGGGCGTTTTGACGTAAACGTAGCTACGCGCCTGAAAATCTTGCCCTATTTGTTGATCTTGTGCACATTTTTCTGCTAATTTTGTCTGCTTAGTTTTTACTCAAATTTAATATTTGTTTTACCAAAACACAAAAAAAATAGAGTAATCCATCATTCGATGACAGTAGCATAAATAACTACTGTTTTTGCTGATCATTTGCAGTTTTCAGTTTTCTCTATTATCTATAGTTTTTGCTCAAACACAAGAAGCACAAAAAGGCGTAAACATTCTTATTTCAGGACAATTACATCCTGTGCTCTCTATCTATAGTTACAAGACAATAGATACAAATTAAACTTTAATCTATTACGGAACATACATGTCTGACACGTTTCCATACTAAACACTACACTGATAATTGTGACGACTAAGTGTGGTTCCAATTGGCTTTATTGTGTCGGGTGTAAATGGAGAAATTTATATTTAGGGACAATGATGAAATAGTCATAGCCAAAAGGTCGGGCGAGATCACTGTGTATCATCGCCACCGGAAATTGGGTACTAACAAAGCAGAGATAAATTGAAAAAGCAAACAAGAAAAGAATTCATTTAATTTAAAGCATTTTCACTCATTTGATGAGAGTGCCGCTTAAGAGATGATTTCCTGACATATAATTCTTTAACTTAATAGGCTGACAAGTACAAAATTAATTACAAATTTTGTGTTATACTCCAAAACTTGCAACTAAGTACCGGAAAATTTCGAGGTCGATCGTCCTCTGTCTCCCTATTGTCAAGATATTCAACTGTTTTTTATTATTTTTCCAGACACGTTTTAAGATTATTATAGTGTAGCATCATATTTACTAAAATTTGTTGTCAATAAGATGTTTTTTTAAAGAATATAGACCATCAAGAATAAAGTTTAGGGTACGGAATAATGCTCGTGTTTACAAATTTACTATTTTTTCTATTTCTCTCCGCTTCGTCAGTACCCAATTTCCTGTGGCTATGATACACATTGAAGATACAGAGATACATATCAGGTGCCTCTCGTGCAAAACACCCATATCAGTACATCTCGTGCAAGTTACTTCCGGTTTCCGGTATCGTCTATTTCAACTGAGTTTATTAACTCGATGAAAAAGGCTCACACCATAAGGAAAACAAAAAGTGACATTATCCTGTTTCAAACTTGGCTTTTAGCAACACAAAATGAAGAACGTCCGTTTTCAACAATTGAAAATGAGAAACTGGATCAATATCTTGCCAGTTTTTTTTTTTTTTTTATATCTGTGAACAAAAAAAGGTGAAGAGTATTAACCTGACTCACTTAAGTCCATACAGTCTTCAATTAACAGACATCTAAATGACAATTCTGAGACTGATGTGAACATTTTAACTGATAAAGACTTTCAGAACTCAAGGGACGTTCTGTCAACTAAAAACAAAGATCTGAAGAGCAAAGGTTTTGAAAACAGAAAAAGAAAGGCAGATGCTTTCACACAAGAGGAAATTGATCATCTTTATGACAGAAATGTGCTTGGAACAAGTCAGTTAAATAAAATATGATCTAAACCGTCACTTTATATACATTATACATTAACATTTTCATTTTAAACTTATAAGTGTTCCTATAAATGTTGTTAAAGTGTTTGTTTTAGGTACTTTTATTCCGTATTGTTTCCACAACAAACATTATACTTTTTTTCTGTTAAGCATACACATATATACTTAATGTACATGTACAGTAACTAATCGAACAGTAATTTAATGCATGTTATTGGTATCGAGGTACATGTATACTCATATTTCCTTAATAAATTGATGTTTTAATTACTGGTTTTATTACAATGCATGCTTTTATTTGACAGGTAATCCAGATGCTTTGATTAATACAGTGTGGCTACATAATTCAATGCATTTTGGCATGAGAAGCCGCCAAGAACATCAAGATATGAAGTTTGGTGATTTTGAGATGAAAGTATCATCAGGAGGAGTCCAGTGTCTTGAATTTACTGAGCGCCAAACAAAAACAAAAAATGTTTGCAATTGCAGGTTATTATTCTTAAAAAAAAGTACTTTTATCATGTTTATTATTCTTAGTATTAAAAAAAAGAAGAAATCGTTAAGTATACATTTATTTCATAACAAGATAATACCCAAATAATTCCTGTATAGATATCAGATAATCTGTTAAAAGCAATCACTTGTGAAACTCACTCCGTTCCAAATATCACACATATCTTAGAGAGTAATACAAACATCTTTAAAAAATGTTAAAAACTTCGATGTTTGTTTATGAATGACAGTCTTATTCGTATTCCTATTGTATTTTGCGTCTCTTAAACAATGACAAGATTGTTTTTACATATACATCATTATATATGTTTTAGATAATCCAAGATGTCCTGTGAAAACATTCAAGACTTATATTCAAAGAAGGCCTACTGAATCATTGAAGCCAGACAGAAAATTTATTTGTCAATTCTTCCTCGTTATCACAACAAGGGTCATGATGATTTTGAGACAGAAAACACAAATATATGGTACAATATGCAGACAATGAGCAAGAATAAACTTGGTGAGTTTGTGAAAGTAATGTCAGAGAAAGGAGGATTAACAGGTCGAAAAGTTAATCAAGAAAAACAACAGTTACATCATTGCTGCACTCCAATGTAGAGACAACAACAGTAATGCAGTTAACTGGACACAAATATGCAGCATCTATAAATGATTATTGTTCAGCATCTTTAGATCAACAAATCAAGATGTCCAACATATTGTCTGATATTGGATTGGGTGGTAAATCTGTTGTTACAGAACCTGCTGTAATTGAAAAACAGACTGTAAAATGATTAAAGTTAGTGATATTGATTTTCCAAATGAAGGTAATATAGTACTAGCTGAATTTACAGGAAGTAACACATACTATTGATACTTAAGAATCATCTCATACTTGTAGTACAACATGCAGTTAAAATTACCATAACACTTCTATGCTTCCAAATTCCAAATTTCAAATGTTTCAACACGCCTCCATAGGAAATATTACCATAAATATATATAGAGATAATACATGGGCTTTTCCATATTAGCCTGGGTATCATCCCTCGACCCAAATCAACCCGAGACGGAGTCAATGTGCTGATATGTGTCGAGGGATGATACCCAGGCTGATATGTAAAAAGCCATATATTAATCTCTATGTAAATCACATTTCAACTACAAGTATTACGCACACGTAATTTTAGATTAAAATGTTGCTTTTTGAAATAAAGCAGGTCGCCAATATAAATACATTATTACAAAGGCTACAACATGAAAAATATTCATTTTTTCACTTTTCTCATCACTTGGCCTCCGTCGTCTTCGTCGTTAACTTTTCAAAAATCTTCTCCTGTGAAACTACTGAGCCATATTTAACCACACTTGGCCACAATCATCATTGGGGTATCTAGTTTTAAAAAATGTGTCCGGTGACCCGGCGAACCAACCAATATGGCCGCCATGGTTAAAAATAGGACATAGGGGTAAAATTATATGTTGGCTTATAACTTTGAAACTAAAACATTTGGAGCAAATCTGACATGGGGGTAAAATTGTTTATCAGGTCAAGATCTATCTACCCTAAAATTTTCAGATACACCCGTTGTTTGGTTGCTGCCCCAGAATTGGTAATTTTAAGGAAATTTTGCCGTTTTTGTTTATATCTTGAATATTATTATAGATAGAGACAAACTGTAAACAGCAATAATGTTCAACAAAGTTAGATCTACAAAAGAGTCAACATGACCAAACTAGTCAGTTGGTCCTTTAAGGAGTTATTGCCCTTTATGGTCATTTTTTACCAATTTTTCGTTAATTTTTGTAATCTTTTACAAAAATCTTCTCCTCTAAAACTACAATCATTATTATGGTATCTTGTTTAAAACATGTTTGCAG
Organism: Mytilus galloprovincialis; assembly: GCA_037788925.1. Lineage (NCBI taxonomy): Eukaryota > Metazoa > Mollusca > Bivalvia > Mytilida > Mytilidae > Mytilus > Mytilus galloprovincialis. Next base: position 63,849,645 of record CM075341.1, read on the forward strand.
TGACCCAGCAAACTAACCAAAATGACCGCGACGGCTAAAAATAGAACATAGGGATAACATGTAGATTTTTACTTTTAACTCTGAAACCAAAGCATTTAGAGCAAATAAGACGTGGTAAAATTGTTGATCAGGTTAAGATATATCTGCACTGAAATTTTCAGATGAATCGGACAATCCGTTGTTAGGTTGCTGCCCCTGAATTGGTAATTTTCTGGAAATTTTGCCGTTTTTTGTTATTATCTTGAATACTATTATAGATAGAAATAAACTGTAAAAAGCAATAATGTTCAGCAAAGTAATATCTACAAATAAGTCAACATGATCAAAATGGTCGTTTGACTTTTTTAGGAATTATTGCCCTTTATAGTCAAATTTTAACAACTTTCATTAACTTTGGTAAACTTTTGTAAATTTTTAAAAAATATGTTCCTGTGTAACTAGAGGGCCAAGTTTATTATAGATAAAGAAAATTGTAAGTACAACAAATGTAGCACGAATGTTCAGAAAAGTAAGATCTACAAACACATCACCATCACCAAAACACAATTTTGTCATGAATCCATCTGTGTCCTTTGTTTAATATGCACATAGACCAAGGTGAGCGACACAGGCTCTTAAGAGCCTCAAGTTTGTCAGCTAGGCTTGAAAAAGGTAACCTTGTCCTTTCACAAGTATTTTTCAAAAGAGTCTTAGTGAGTTAAAAAAAAAAGTCAGTAAGAAACAAATATATGCATGCAAGCATAAAGTTATATCTGCCACCACGGTGACAAAAGACGAACTTTAATATATATATATTTGTAATCGTTAAAAAAAACTACGGCTATTACCAATGTTATTTCAACTGATCGGGCGGAGCTTACAATTTAATTTGCATAATGACAGTCTATTTGAAGATGTGTGTGATAAGGATGATTTCCGTTATAATAATTATTGATTTCTAATCACCTATCAGTGTCACCAAACGAATTACAATGTAACAATGACCATAACTGGACACTTCATTGATGAGTTTCTCCCAAAACACGTATCAGAAGATGGACTGATCAATGATAGCGAACCGTTTTTCTACTTTATTTTATTGTTTAAATCAACTGATTTACCATTCAATGAATTGCGATTAACACGTAGTGATTGATATTTGTTTTCCTTTGGAGTGTTCAAATCTCTATATTATAAATATTTGATACATTTATTTATATTATTCTGTGTTATATTTGGTCTTACAAACTTCGTGTTTTTAATAGAATGATGTGCAAAGAAGTCAACGAATAAATTTGGATGAATAGAAATAGAATAAAATATTTTTTTTTAATTTAAATATTATACATTAACAAACAAAAATAAAAGTCTACTACAAATGTCTTCATGCATAAGTTATCGTTCACATTTCATACTTATATCTTTATTGCAAAAACATTATATTGACAGGTTGCACTCCCATTAGTAGATACGTTGTGCTATAATTTCAACAAGGCATTAAAATTATGAGTTCATTCTGCAATGTGTATAAATTTCCATATCAAACGTAAATTATGTCATCTGTTTCATAACAATTAATCATACTGCTGAACTTAATAATATTGTATTACATGACCTTGCTTCGCATTGAAATAGATTAATCTTAAAATATAATTTTTCTTCTGCTGTTTTTATACTTGTTTATGAATTAATTTTGTAGTTCTCGAGACTATTATGTTATCTTAATTTTTTTAAGAATTTTTTCTCCAGATATATACGTAATAACTAAATTTTGATATTCAACGTGTTATGTAGAGGAAAAACAATCATAGTGCTGTTTTGAATACTTAGGTGTATCTTTCATCAAATATTGACCAACTTCGTAATAAATATTTATTGGTAATACATCAAAATAAATATCTTATTTCTACCTGCCTTTGTTTGCAGGGTGTGATTTTTTCTAAATTTCTGTCTTGATGTCTTGATTTTTAATCTAAGATATGATTTTTATTTACATTTAAGACAACAAAAAAGAAATTTTATTTACAGAGAAAATTTAAATTTCAAAGGATTTGAAAGGAACATTTCGAATTTGATGGTGACAAAATACGTTGTATGTGTAATCGAATTAATGTACGAACCACAAAATTAATTTATAAACAAGTATAAAAACAGAAAAAATATATTTTAAGATTAAACTATTTCAATGCGAAGCAATTCAAGGTCATGTAATACAATATTATTAAGTTCAGCAGCACCTTACCCAATATAAACACACACATAAGTAGCATTTAACGGTCTGTAACATAAACTGAAATTGAAACAATAACAATTCAATGTAATGAATTGGCTGATCGTATTTGTGAATCTGACCATTAATTAAATTTCTTCGAATCAAGACATATAAACAAGCGAAAGTAACGTGTTTCTATACCTAATGTGTATATAGTCATTAATAATTTAAAAAGACCTCTGAAGGATGTGTCCCCCTGATAAAACTTAATAATATTGTATTACATGACCTTGCTTCGCATTGAAATACTTTAATCTTAAACGAGGTGAACTGACACACTTATTTTCTACATTTATTTTCTACAAGACGATGTATGCATTATTAAAGGAACGATAACACATTTTACAATAATATGGCTTATAAGACGACACGAGTTGTCTTTCTTTTTTATAATGATGACGTAAGGAAGGCGACAATTGTCGGATGAATATAATCAAAATAGATGATCATAACTAGAGGCTCTAAAGAGCCTGTGTCGCTCCCTTGGCCTATGTGAATATTAAACAATGGACACAGATGGATTCATGACAAAATTGTGTTTTGGTGATGGTGATGTGTTTGTAGATCTTACTTTACTAAACATTCTTGCTGCTTACAATTATCTCTATCTATAACAGTACTTTATGTGGAAAATGTTACTGAAAATCTTCAAATTTTAAGAAAATTGTTAAAAATTGACTATGAAGGGCAATAACTCCTTAGGGGGTCAATTGACTATTTTGGTCATACTGACTTATTTTTAGTTCTTACTTTGCTGTACATTATTGCTGTTTACAGTTTATCTCTATCTATAATAATATTCAAGATAATAACAAAAAAACAGCAAAATTTCCTCAAAATTACCAATTCAGGGGCAGCAACCTAACAACCGATTATCCGATTCATCTGAAAATTCCAGGGCAGATAGATCGTGACCTGATCAACAATTTTACTTCCTGTCAGATTTGCTCTTAATGCTTTGGTTTTTGAGTTAGCCAAAAACTGCATTTTACCCCCATGTTCTATTTTTAGCCATGGCGGCCATCTTGGTTTGTTGGCCGAGTTACCGGACACATTTTTTTAACTAGATACCCCAATGATGATTATGGCCAAGTTTAGTTAAATTTGGCCCAGTAGTTTCAGAGGAGAAGATTTTTCTAAAAGATTACTAAGATTTACGAAAAATGGTTAAAAATTGACTATAAAGGGCAATAACTCCTAAAGCGGTCAACTGACCATTTTGGTCATTTTGACGTATTTGTAGATCTTACTTTGCTGAACATTATTGCTGTTTACAGTTTATCTCTATCTATGATAATATTCAAGATAATAACCAAAAACAGCAAAATTTCCTTAAACTTACCATTTCAGGGGCAGCAACCCAACAACAAAATGTCCGATTCATCTGAAAATTTCAGGGCAGATAGATCTTGACCTGATGAACGATATTACCCCGTCCGATTTGCTCTTAATGCTTTTGTTTTTGAGTTATAAGCCAATAACTGCATTTTACCTCTATGTTCTATTTTTAGCCATGGCAGCCATCTTGGTTGGTTGGCCGGGTCACCGGACATATTTTTTAAACAAGATACCACGATGATTGTTGTGGCCAAGTGTGGTTAAATTTGGCCCAGTAGTTTTAGAGGAGAAGATTTTTGTAAAAGTTAACGCAGGACGACGACGGACGACGACGGACGCTGGACGCCAAGTGATGAGAAAAGCTCACTTGGCCCTTTAGGCCAGGTGAGCTAAAAATAGCATTTTAAGATTTATAAACTACGTTACTTGTTAGCAGTACCAAAAAAAAATGTTTTTCTGACACATCAAATTTTATTTTTTCATGCATAGTTATGAAATTCAATAATATTCAAAATTTGATGGTGACAGGAAAAATACGTTGTATGTGTAATCGAATTAATGTACGAACCACAAAATTACAAATTGTTGAATATCTTATTTAATCTTTTATGGGCTCGCATAATATTATTGAAAATATTATCTAATCTCATAATATTATGGATTTTCATGAAACAGTCGAATTTAGCCAATTCCATAATATTATGGAGTTCGCTAAGTGCCCCGACTGTTATATCAAAACATCATTACGTAATCTCAAAACCATATCAAGTAAAGACAAAATATCAGCAAGTTATAGTAAAACAATATAACGTAATATCAGAGTTCCATATAAGACAGCTGTGGCGTTCCATAAAAGATTAAATAAGCTATCCAACAATTTTTAATTGTTTAGACTTGACTATTTGTAATTTGTAGTTGAAACAAGTGCAACATCTGAATGTCTAGACTTGACTATTTGTAATTTGTAGTTGTAACAAATGCAACATCTGAATGCACATTATTTGCATAATCAATTTAATTAACGACGAAAAACATACCCTGTTACAAATTATATTTGAATACCTTGTCAATGTAACTGAAAACATTTAATGAGCTTTAATTCACGATTAAAATATGTATATATATATTGATGCAGCTATAACAGGCTTTCACATTTATTAAAAGAATGGTGAAAATTTGTGTAAACCACTATTTCCTATCCGTTATGGCACAATACATTGTTTTTTTTTTTTATTTGTTTAAACCTTACTATGATTTATCAATAGTAACAAAAAAGTAAAATCAAAAGCAACCAGGCTTATAATTTAATATTTATTGACAATTTAAGACGCGCGTTTCGTCTACATAAGACTCATCAGTGAGACTCAGATTACAATAGTTATGAAGCCAAACAAATACAAGGTTGAGGGGCACTGAGGACCCACTATTCAAACACGTTATACAAAATACGGCTAATGTAATATGTGCCTAGGATAAGAAAATCCTTAGTATTTAAAAAAAAATCATAATTTTGTAAACAGGAAATTTATGAAAATGACAATATAAATGACATTCATGTCAACACCAAAGCACTAACTACTGGGCTAGTAATACCTTCAGGTACGAAACATCCACCAGTAGTGGCATCGACCCAGTAGTTTTGATAGTTATCAAAGGTACCATGCATATTATCTAATACGTCAGACGCGCGTTTCGTCTACACAAGACTCATCAGTGACGCTTATATATATATATGTTTAATCTTCAAACATGTCAAATAAAGGCAATAGTAGTATACTGCTGTTCGAAACTCATAAATCAATTGAGTGAAAAAAAAATCTGGGTTACAAACTAAAACTGAGGGAAACGCATCAACTATAAGCATGATAAGAGGAGAACAACGACACAACATTAAAATGTAACACACAGAGAAACGATCTATGATATAACTATTGCCATATTCCTGACTTGGTACATAATGACTCAACACATAATGATTATAAATTCTGCATATAGCATCATTTTCCCCAATATAAGGAAAAATATTGTTTCGAAAGATAAAGGAAATATCAGTTTCTGTAAAACATACTATATATCAATATCTGGCAAATATTTTTGTATTAACATAAAAAATGTTAAAAGAATGACCTTCACTTAACCCGATGTTCTTTGAATGCATGCTCAACAAATTATATTACCGAATAAAGTATGGTTCAGAATTCTGTTGTCTATACCTTGTATCATCGACAAACACATTTTTCTTTTCAAATAGGAGTACTAAAAATTGTTTGAACCACTACGTATACTAATTTGAAGGCTTGCTATTGTATATCATAATGATTATTCAAGATTTTACATGTACAACATCAAAAAGTATATAATTTGCATAATTAACTTGATAATCGAAGAAAAACAAGTTCTGTTACAAATCATATTTGCATAATATGTCAGTATCATTAAAGTAGTTTACTGATCTTTAATTGACGAATAAACCAGAAAATTTACAAACATTTCAGGACACACTCATATATTAATGAAATCATAGAAGGATCAAAGTTTCTTGAAACTATTTTCATATCTATAACAGGCAAAAATATTTGAATCGATGGCTAAACATGGGAACAGCATTACACAACTTCTATAAATGATATCTCGCTGAATGTAAGGTCAACGTTTAATATTAATGAATAAAGGAATTACCTCTGCTTCAGATTTCCTTGGTCTATACGCTATGTATATCTATGTATATCTTCGAGAGGACTAACACTATTTATTTTAAGCAGATCTTAAGGAGTATAAGAAATTGAGTTATATGCTACGTTTACTTTTTTATATTAGAGACACACTATCAAGCATAAACAATTACAGAATGGCGATTAACCAGATAACAAGATAAAGTAGTAATATTTATTTCGTTGTCGTTTATTTCAGCTTTTGAAATACATGATATGTAAAATATAGATCAATTCCAATAAAATACCATTGATTCAAATTGCACGCAGACACTGTACCAATAGGATGAATTAAAACAACTCACTAACAAAGGTCAAGGACGACAGTAGTCCCGTCGATTCCTGAACATGTATAATGTAAATTTTACATACATACCAGTGTAATACACATGTAAGATTGCACAATGGACCAAACATAGAAATAAATATACTATTTTACATTGTCTTATCGGGGCCTTTTACAGCTCACTATGCGGTATGGGCTTTGTTCATTGTTGAAGGCCGTACGGTGACCTATAGTTGTTAATGTCTGTGTCATTTTGGTCTTTTGTGGACAGTGGTCTCATTGGCAATCATACCCCATCTTCTTTTTATATTTCATTATTATATCGAAAATCATAACTCAGATTATCCTAGTCTAATCTTATCTAATAATGTAGAAGATGTAGATCAACTACTGCATCAATAGCCTTCATTTAAACGATTTAAGCGCAATCACTCATGTGCCAGCTACGCTCGACTCCAAATTTTTTACCAGGGCTGTCAGTTTTAAATACCGCATGTCGATAGTCGAAAGCCACCATTTAACAAAACAATGCTGAAAGTGGATCTGAATACCAATCAGACAATTATAGTATGTAGAGAGGTTAACGTTTTTTAAACAACGACCCTTTAAACGAAAAATCGGTTACAATTGTGTCCACATTTTATAGATATTGAATGAATAATTTATACTTGTTTTTTTCTGGTTTGAAGGCAATAATTAGCTGAATGTGAAATATATTTTTTAAAAGTGCAAATGTTTTACTTAAGATGAAAGATGTTGCACGCCTAAACAATGTTTGCATCATTAGTAAAATTGAACAAAGCAAAACACCATATGTCGCTAATGATTTGTTCACACCTACAGTATTCCTCGATTGAATACTTTAATTGCCTGCGTCATTTAAGTAGCCACTTCGTTTAAAAAGTCTTCTGATTATCATTAGGTCTGCTATTACAGAGTGTGGTGAGTGTTCATTTATTTTCTTAGAAGTGAAAATCCGTCTGATCTAAAAATGTCAGCTTTTGTTATTTGTCAGTGAATTTAAGTTGTTTGAGACAATTGATACTTTATCTAATTTGATGGTATATGTATTATATATAGACCGTTATGTAGCTCGTGGAATATGATGAATATTCCCAACTCTGCAAGATGTCTCTATTAATGGTTTGCTGCCATATAAATGTAAGCGGTTAGATACCTTACTTATTTCCCCTTTCAAAACATGTGTTTCTGTTGTGTCGTTGTTCTCCTCTTACATTTGATGTGTTTCCCTCAGTTTTAGTTTGTAAAACGGATTTCTTTTTATCTCAATCGATTTATGCATTTCGAAAAGCGGTATATTTATACCCTCTCGAAATTTACAAAGAGGAAATCCTGGATAATCATAAGTTTGTTCTATGTTCTTTTAAAATTTCAACCAAAAACGAAGAATTGAATCTTCCATCAATGTATTGAAACCTAAACAACTTAAATGTCTTTACGAACAACGGTATATTTCTGGTCTTCCAAGTGCTCCACGAAACCTTTTTCTAAATTGATAACACCTGTTTTATCAGTAATCAAAACTGGGCTTCAAAGTCATTGTGAAACTGCCTATTATAGTTTCAATAGTTTATTTCAAACCAAAAGCAATACAGCTTATAGGTATATCATAAATATGTACATGTATATCATATCAGAACATTTTAAATACAATAGGAGGCAAGACTACATAGTATAGATCATTCAGAAGATTGTCATGAAAATTTTATATCTGTGGCGTATTTCAGATATTTTCCTAAATTAGATAATTCCGAAACATTCTTTGTTGACAATAATTGAACTAATTCAAAAACAGATGCATTTGTATAATAATACCTTTTTATATACATTTTTCTAATATTGTCATATTTTGGACATTTTAAAATAAAATGAAACTCATCCTCGATGTCACCCTGGTTACATAAGATACATAATCTTTCCTTTTTTGCTTTTTTAATGAATCTACCATATTCAATATTCAATTTGTGTGAACACAGTCTATACTTGATTAAAAATCTAATACATTGTGGACTTAAATTTTTTGTCAAATAAAACTGCAATTGAACATTATAGAGGTGGCGTTAATCAGATACTCAAAGATCTGGTACATAAAATCTAAGACTCGTTCATCTTGCAGTAGTAATAAAACATTTGACTTTTATTTGTTACGTTTGGAGGACATATTTTTGATCAGACTGTCGGCTTTCAAATTGGAACAAATTGTGCTCCTCTTCTTGCCAACTTGTTTCTTTACTAATCTGCATATATAGGAAGAAAGATATGAAGTTAGCAATATCCCTTGACTTTACTTTCCACTGTAAAGATAATGTTCTCTCACTAAATGATTCAAAAATTGGTTACTATGTTTACCGCATCTATCCCATCAAACTAGAGATAAAGGATACAACAGATACAGTTAAGTCGACCTCATATCTTGACTTACTAAAAGTTACGACAAAAGAGATGATTTCAGTTTCCCAATTGTGAACTTTCCAAATCTAAATAGCAACATTCTTGCAGTGCCTGCATACGGAGTATATATCTCCCAATTGATACGATATACCCGTGCTTGTATCTGCTATCATGATTTCATTGATTGAGGGTTAATGCTCACAAGAAAGCTATTAACCCAAGAGTTCCAAATGGTGAAGATGAAATCACCCCTTCGTAAATTTTAAGGAAGCCATCACGAGTTGGTTGACCATTATGGAATAACAGTTTCACAGATAAGATCGGAAATGTTTTTCACGTCGTATTTACAATCCCCTTCCCTTTTCATGAATGCGACCTACCGAAGTAGACTATTTACCGGTATTGTAATAACATAAGCAACACGACGTGTGCCACATGAAAAGCAGGATCTGCTTACCCTTCCGGAGCACCTGAAAACACCCTGAGTTTTTGGTGGAGTTCGTGTTGCTTAGTCTATCGTTTTCTTTGTTTTTTTCATGTGTACTATTATTTGTGTTGGTCTGTTTCAATTTTGGCAATGGCAATTTTCGATCTATGTGTTTGACCCTCCCTCTGGTATCTTTCGCCTCTCTTTTACTTCACCGTATTATTCACTGTTGTTGTCAAATCTAAAGTTTCTTTATTTTGTTTGATTTCATTGTATTTTGGTTTATGTACTGATGTTCTCTGGTTTCATTGGTTTGTATAGAAAGCTGATTTGGTATTTTGTCTCTTTCCTTTTTACACCTTGGTAGACGATGTATTATTTTCTGAACGTTCCATGATTTATTTGATTGTTTACAAGTGTTTATATTGAAATAAGAAGATGTGGGGCGATTGCCAATGATTCTATCCACCAACATTATCCACCACAAAAAAAAAATCCATACCGTATAGTCAGCTATTAAAGAATCCGAAATGAACATAAGTCAAATTTGATGTGTTTTGTCATTTGATTTTCCCATGTGATTATGGACTTTTCGATTTGATATTCCTCTGAGTTGAGTATTTTTGTGATTTTACTTTTTACATTAGAATTCTTTAACTTATATCAAACATATAAATAAGAATAAAATACTCTATGACTGACATACATGAACAAAAGTAGGTACATTGAAGAGAACGTAGGAAAAAGTGATTTTGAAATAATCCTAAAAAATTACATCAGAACTTATTTTTTTTAATAATAAAGCGGACAGAAAAAAATGTTCAATGCATTTGTTTTAAGCATTGAGTAATATTTAGTTGAACGAAACGTCAAATTCAAATTTCAGCAACAACATATAGCAGTGTTCTTGAGATCCCTGTAAACAGTGCAAATTCTAAATCAACTCCATCTTCAAGCATAAGCTGTCTTTTTAAGAAACCAAAGCTGTCTGTTTTGCTGTTTATGGTTACTTCGAACTTATATATAAGCATATTTTAGGAACCTGAGTCAAAATTTATCTTTCAATGCATTCAAATAAAAAAGCACATGTTACGATTCCCCTCTTAATAACCTTGAAAATATAATCAATGTTTACAAATTTCCGTTTTAGTATTACAGTATCATGATGAAATTTTGTTGCTTGATGGTAATCATCCTCTGCACAATTCATGTTTCTACTGGCGACAGTAAGTATTCTTAATGTTTCATGTATGAAAATGCTTGTATCAAGTCTGGAATATGACAGTTGTTGTCCTTCATTTGATGCGTTTTTTCATTGATTTTGCCATTAATTTTGAATTTCGAATTTTCCGTTTTGAATTTACCTCAGATTTCAGTATTTTTATGATTTTACTTTATACTACTGTTGCCTTTATTTAGTTACCGGTATCTCGATATGGGTCAGACTGAATCTAGGACAATGAATGCTTCCTTAATTTAAATTCGAGTAAAAAATATAAATAGATTTATTTAATGTTTCTTTGAATTAAATCTATTATATGAAACATTCACCTCACGTTTAAAAATAAAATTATGTTATTATAAGAGGTTTGGTTTCCAATTGATATGAACCTATTTTACTTTCCATAAACTCATTACTGCAATGAAGAATTTAACTTTAAGAGTATGAATAAATCAGGTTATTTTCCTAATAAATGCTTTTTTTCTTATTGTATAATGCAGAGATTGGAGTTCATAATGTCACATTGTATTTAAGAACTTTACTCTTTAGGACTTACTCGAAATTGTCTTGCTTCAAATGGAAGATGTGGACGGAAAGGTCTGACTTGCGATAATGCGTTTGGTAAAGAGTGGATCAAAAAAGGAAGATGTTGCAATGGAGGACCATGTTGTAAATGTAAGAAAACAAATAAAGCATGATCGATAGTGCTTGTCCCTTCTATTCAAAAATGAAACATAGGCACAAGATCATGTTGTTAAATAAAATTAAACAATATAAAAAGTAGCATATTAATCTATTGTAATAAAAAATCATAATATCTAATAAAATTTGTAGATTTAGCTAACAAAGTCCTTATATTTGTATAAAGTAACATTCGTTTATAGTGGAAAACTGTTTAACCGTTAAATAAGCCACAATTACAAATTGCTTGCTAGTCCATCTTTTGGGATTAATATTAGATAACTCTGGCTAATTTCCCAATCAATCTATCATGAAGGGAAGATAGATAATTCGACTTTCATTTACATGTATAGTATTTTTCAAAAATGATAAACTGTTCTTTGTATTGGTATGTTATCATTTTAAACGTTTCAAATTTATGAAATTATATTCGTACATCAATGTTTTTGATACACCAATAACAAAAACTGAAATATACTGAATTTATACATTTTGTAATTATTCAAAATCATATCAGAAACCTATACTTAATTATAAAATAATGAACTTGTTAAGGGAGACAATACTCGCATAGCTTTTTTTTTAATTGGCACATGATACTAAGGAATGTCACTTTTGCATACGAATGACACATCAGTATAATTAATTAACTGTGCATTCGTGCTCTACCTTTAATGAAGATTCTAAATTAAAAATATATAGGAAAGTTGTTAAGCTAAACGATAGTAAAGACTAATGAAAGCTAACCCACTGTAAAAAATATTTCTTTGAAATTTTTTGAAACTTCTGCAGAAAAATGCTCGGTAAGACGCAATAAAAATCGTATGCTTACCCAAAAACAGATTTAAAAGTCCTGAACATTTCGACATGTGTTTGTTTATTTTTATCAATACCGGTTTGTAAACAAATCACAAGTACATGTTGAAATCCGACTAAATACCTATATCCCGATATCGTCAGGTAAATATGCTATCAAAAACAATATATTATTGTCTTTGAATTAAACGTATATATTTGACACCATTTATCAAATTATGTTAACAACAGACTATAACAAAATTATTAAGGTGCTCAAACAATGGCGATATTATACACTAGTTTTTACATTTTTATGGAAAAACATGGCCGATAATGTATACTCTTGCTTGAAAATTAAATTTGAGTCATCATGAAGGATACACTAAAAGAATATGATTAAATTGTAAAAAGTTAATTTCTAATTTCTGCAGTTTTGCCTGCATGACAGATTTTTTATGTGATTCTTATGACCAATCTCATGGTTCGAGACCACAGCTGACCTGCTCTTTCTCAATAATATGTTTACAGTATGTTGTACAAGTTATGGGATAAATTATATCAAAATGATTGAAAATTTCATCTGCTCTAATTCAAAATATGGACAATTTTAACAGTTATGTTAAGGGGATCTAGAAAACTTTTGACAGCTTCTGAAATGTTAATTTTTAACCATTTTCAGCTGGACCAAATCACTACTCTTGAACAAAAAATGAGATAAATTATCTTACGTTACTTCATTTTTATTAATTAAGTCTAAAAAATATATATATTACTTAATACACATATCGATAACGCTGATACAAATACATGTAGTATCAAAGCATGTCCAATTGACATAGTTATTTTGTTTTGAACATATGTATTCGCAATCTGACATTTAAATGCCCAATTAATTAGGGATGAGAATTTTTTTTCTTAATACCAATATGAGGCAAAGTGGTATATAGGGTAGAAAAATCTAAAGTTTGAACAGATACAAAATTACCAATATATGCATGCAATTTCTCAAGTACTTTCAACGATTTTTTTATACTCCAAAAGTAATTAATTCCACTATTTTCAAAGGCCTTATTTGAACTATTTATTATCAGGTTTTTGATTGTACTAAGTGTACTAATAAGGAGAATAGACAATTTAGTACTGAAACAATGGCTTGTGAAGATGAAATAAATTTATATTTGTAAGGTGTTTTGTAAAACGCCGGAAGCCAGTCCATGGTTTGGACTTTCATTGAACTGGGTTCTGCTTGTAAAGAAGTAGCTAAAAGTTTGTGTTTGTTACAGATATCTGTTTCTGAAAATAAAGTCATTTGGAATGTTAACTTACATATATTCTGAATGGAAAGGCTACGTTCTGCAATGATAAAACCATAGATACAAGAGGTAAAACTCAAAGTTGCAACACCTGCGGCATTCTCTAAATTAGCCAATCCCGTTGCTGCATTTGAAATTGCACGAAATATGATTACGTTTGTGGATAAAAAGTTTCACCGCGGTCCAATAGTTGGAAAGTATTCACCAGTCCAATAGTCCGACGCTTACAATTTAAAACAAATAACTAAAATGTTGTGTACTTATTTTATATATACTAATACCATGTGTTCCAACTAATCATCACCTCACATTGTGTCGTATTAATAGTACCATGTGTTTCAATTAATAATCAACTTATATTGTGTCATATCATCAGTACCACCATGTGTTCCCACTAGTTGCCCTGAAGGATTCATCATTTCAAATGACTTAACTACTAGTACTAATTGTTACTTCTTCAGTGGAGATAATCAGCAGAACTGGACTAATGCTTTGGTGAGTATATTTTATCTGATATCAGATAAGATAATAAGTAAAATTACAAAAAAACTAAACTTCGAGGAAAATTCAAAACGGAAAGTCTGTGGTAAAATGGCAAAATCAAAAGCGCAAAAAACAACAAAAGAATAAACATCAACACCTTATCAGAGTATGTTTGATCTAAGATTATAAAAGATGGTTCACGAAATATTTACAATCAATTAATTGCAAAGCATCAATTACTAATTGAGACATATTTGTTGCCGTTTTAAAGACCTTCATTTAATACACGACGGGTGCCACATGTGGAGCAGGATCTGCTTACCCTTCCCGAGCACCTGAGATCACCCCTAGTTTTTGGTGGGGGTTCGTTTTGTTTATTCTTTAGTTTTCTATGTTGTGTCGTGTGTACTATTGTGTGTCTGTTTGTCCTTTTCATTTTTAGCCATGTTATATTTAAACAATCATACAATCTAATCCTACACATATTTACACGAAGATAATTGATGGAGGTACTTACAAAGTCTAAAATACATTATAGGTCAATATACGGCCTTCAACACGGAGCCTTGGCTCACACCGAACAAAAAGGCTATAAAGGGCCCCGAAATTACTAGTGTAAAAACATTAATAATACTTTAATATAGCAGATGGATATTTAGATTAACATTTTCTTTAAAATAGTAGGACAGCTGTTAGAACTTTAAAGGAGCTTAAATAATTAGTGGAAGATGCAATTATATTACGATAAATGTTTCAGTTCATACTGTCGAATGTATGGTATCCTACTACCAACTCAGAGCAACAAGGCATTTCAAAAATCTTGATTTGAAACTAGAAGTTGAATATCTAAGCTAGTGACAGTCTTTTGTTAATGTTGCAGTATGATGAAAAAACTCAAAAATCTTGAAAAATCAGTATTGGACGCGCAATTACTTTATATGTTTGAAGTTAAATGAATCATCGCGGAAAAGGGTGGGTTTTGTTTGTAACAATTGGATCTACCATAACAACGTCCGACCAATTTTCCGCCCTCTAAGTTCAGACAACTTATACACTTATTTCAATCTGTATAATAACTGACCGAAGGATCTTTTATCCATTTACATTTCTAACTGTTTTGTCTGTTTGTTTTGTTCACGCATCGTTGTTAATATAAAGGAATTTGATGCGACTGTGATACAAGTGAGAGGTTAAGCTAGCTATCAAACCAGATGCAATCCACCTTTTTCACATAAGAACATGCCTGTACCAAGTCAGAAATATGACATTTGTTGTCCATTCGTCTGATGTGTTTGAGCTTTTGATTTCAGCATTTTATAATGGACTTTCCTTTTGAATTTTCCAAGCAGTTCAGTTTTTTTGGTGATTTTACTTTTTACTGTTGTATTAAAATAAATTACCTCGAGCAGTTTAAAATTATCACTCATAATCAAATATTTAAAGACACAAACAAAATGACAGTGTTAACAATCCGATTCTTTTTTAGAAAACTATGATGATATATGGATAGGTCTTTATAGTCCTACAAGTGACGAGAATTTTGAATTTGTTGATGCTGGTGGTGCTTTTACATTGGACACTCTCCCATTTGGAAAACGTAAGTGTTTCCTTTTAAAATAGTTATTAGGTAGTAAATTATGACTGTAATGGTCTCTTTTGTGGGGTTGTTGTCTCTTTGAAACATTCCCCATTTGGATTCTCAATTTTATGATTATTTATGAATATCTACCGAGTTTGTAATAACATGAGCAACACGAAATATATGGGAATCAAACAAACACTGAGAGAATCGAAAAGTCAACAAGGAACAGGCCGGTTGCGTGTACTACCATACATGCATCATCCATCGTGCAAATTCACACTCAGTTCAAAATTCTCAGCGGGAAAATGACATAACAGCTATAAAACAGATTAGACGAATATTTTGTTATTTAAAGATCAAAGATTACAAAAAGAAGAGGTCCTCTACTGAAACACTGGTGCAGATAATATGTAATTAGAACACTCCTGCTCGTGCCTATACTGATATACTGGTGAAGTTTATATGCAATTAAAACACTCCGGCTCGTCCCTATACTGAAACACTGGTGCAGTTTATATGCAATTAGAACACTCCTGCTCGTCCCTCTACTGAAACACAGGTTCAGTTTATATCCAATTAGAACACTCCTGCTCGTCCCTCTACTGAAACACTGGTGCAGTTTATATGCAAGTAGAACACTCCTGCTCCTCCCTCTACTGAAACACTGGTGCAGTTTATATGCAATAAGAACACTCGTGCTCGTCCCTCTACTGAAACACTGGTGCTGTTTATATGCAAGTAGAACACTCCTGCTCCTCCCTCTACTGAAACACTGGTGCAGTTTATATGCAATTAGAACACTCCTGCTCGTCCCTCTACTGAAACACTGGTGCAGTGTATATGTAATTAGAACATTCCTGCTCGTCCCTATACTGCAACACTGGTGCAGTTAAATGCAAGTAGAATACTCCTGCTCGGCCCTCTACTGAAACACTGGTGCAGTTTATATGCAATTAGAACACTCCTGCTCGTCCCTCTATTGAAACACTGGTGCAGTTTATATGTAAGTAGAATACTCCTGCAAGACCCTCTACTGAAACACTGGTGCAGTTTATATGCAAGTAGAACACTCCTGTTCCTCCCTCTACTGAAACACTGGTGCAGTTTATATGCAATTAGAACACTCCTGCTAGTCCTTCTACTGAAACACTGGTGCTGTTTATATGCAAGTAGAACACTCCTGCTCCTCCCTCAACTGAAACACTGGTGCATTTTATATGCAATTAGAACACTCCTGCTCGTCCCTCTACTGAAACACTGGTGCAGTTTGTATGTAATTAAAACACTTCTGCTCGTCCCTCTACTGAAACACTCGTGCAGTTTATATGTAATTAGAACACTCCTGCTCGTCCCTCTACTGAAACACTGGTGCAGTTTATATGTAATTAGAACACTACTGTTCGTACCTCTACTGAAATAGTGGTGCAGTTTGTATGTAGTTAGAACACTCCTGCAAGTGAACTATGTAAAATGAGTCGAGTTTTTAGAAAGAGGCTTAAGATACCAAAGGAGGCTTCAAACTCATGACTAATATAAACTGACAATACCATGAAAACGAAGACAAAAAACTATTTTCAAAACAAACACAACATAATAGATTAAGACGGAAAAACACGAACTCCACCAAATATCCTTAGGTGCCCTCGCCACATTCTGTATGTATGTAACTGTCCAAAGGCATGAGCCTGAGTGGTTGTCGTTTGCTTATGTGTTATATATTTGTTTGTCGTTCATTATTTGTACATAAATCAGCCGTTAGTTTTCTAATTTGAATTATTTTACATTGTCATTTCGGGGCCTTTTATATCTGACTATGCGGTAATGGCTTTGCTGATTGTTGGTGGCCGTACGTCGACCTATAATATTAGTGCCATTTGGTCTCATGTGGTGAGTTGTCTCATTGGCAATCATACCACATCTTTTTTTTTTATATTGCTACTTTTTATGAGTTTCCATGCAGTCGTTATTTATCAAATATTTGTTTCTGTTAAGTTGTTTTAATCTTGACTTTCTATTCAGTCGTTATTAATCATTATTTTCTATTATGCCTGAACCAGACAGGAATAATACAAATTGTCTCTCATTCGTTTGATGTGTTTGAACTTTTTATTTTGTAATTTGACAAAAGGCCTTCTGTATTTTTGTTTGTTTGTGTTATTATGTTATTTCGCATTGATTTTCACATTGTTTCAGTTGATCGAATAGATAACCATGACTGTGTGGAAATTGAATTCAAACGTATTATATGGAACCTTCCGCCTCTTGGGTGGAACTGGGATGACGATCCGTGTTATTACGCACATCAATATATGTGCGAATTTCAAATGGTTAGTATGAACAACTTTTTAGGAATGTTGTTTTTAGAAAACTGTATACCTTTTGTAAATATCACACCGAATCAATCAGAATCAAGTACGCGCATTAAAATTTATTTCAATTTAATTTTAATTTCAAGATGGCCGCCGTGAAGAAATACTGAATGTGATGTCTAGTCTCTGATCTACTTTATGACACCATAACATGCATAAAGAACGGTTGTGCCTAATCCTATGCGTGTATCTCCATTTGCGCGATAATATCAAACCCCGGTACCAAGCATCCACACTACATAACGAAAAAGCATAAGCAAAAATACATTAATTTCTGAAGAGTCTTTGCTCACTCATAAAACTTTTAAAAAAAGAGGTATTAGAAACATCACGGTACTTCATTTATAATAAAAGACTTGTTTTGAATATAGGTGTTATACAACCATTCATTATTCCTATAAGTCCTTGTTAAATTTGCACTTTTCTAAACCATGTGCACATTTTATCTTTGTTTCAAATAATGAAATACTTGACATTATCAAAGTGTTCTCCTGTCTAGTACTTAAGACAAAATTTTATATAAAACATCATTGCATAATTGAAAATAACCTTCACTGGAAGTTTTCTAATCAAACATTCGCCTTTTTTTTTCTTGTGTACTAGCTTGATTAATCATGTAACCTCAACTTTCATAAATATTCTACAGAAACACCATATAAAAAAATGATGATGCTTTTAGCAAATTTTCCTGCAATGAAATGGGTCAACATTTACAATTAATTCTCCATAGGCGGTAATGGTAACGTTTTCCTCCGTTGCTCAGTCCATATCGTTTACTTGAACATGTGTGATGGCTCATATCGAAGCTAATACATTTATACATGTCTGGTTCAAATTTCGGGGTGGCAAGTGAGATTACTTTTTTCGCAAATTGCTGGATCCCGGGAGATGGTTAAAAATGTCACTCTCCCCTGATCATAAAGTTCAATAAAAAAATTTTCCTTTCTTATCATTTATTTTAGGTCAAATCTACGTATTTCTTTTCTCATCACATCAGCTCTATAAAACAGTTCTTATTGTTCATGTATGTCCATTTTTAAAATCACAGCATCCACAATTGTATGGCGGACTAATATTTTTTTTTAATTACGTCATCTGAGTTCCTCATCTCAAGGTCCATTAGGGATCCTGACCCAAATGTAGGATTTTTTCTACAACTGTCAAATTCAAGGGAACATTGTTTTCAACCCTTTTTCATTTGTAACCGGATGTGACGTTCTGTGATTTGTTGGTATGTTATCTATGACATTTATTAAATAACTTATTTTAAGGATAACTAACAATTACAAAAACGAATCCTTTCGTGTAATATTTTTGTGAGCAGTTGCATTTTGCGTCTGTGAAAATAGAAACTGAGTCGAAATGAAATTTTACGAATTCCAAACATATTGATACCACTGCTGGTGGACGTTTCGTCCCGGAGGTAATCACCAGCCCAGGAGTAAGCACTTCGGTGTTGACAGAAATATCAATTATCTGGTCATTTTTTATAAATTTCCTGTTACAAAACTTTTCGAAAGACTAAGGATGTTCTTATCCCAGTAATATATTACCGTAGTCGTATTTGGCACAACTTTTGGAATTTTGGGTCCTCAATGCTCTTCAACTTTATACTTGCTTGGCTTTATGACTTTTTTGATCTGAGCGTCACTGATGAATCTTATGTAGACGAAACACGAGGATGTCATATCAAATTATAATCCTGGTACCTTTGATAACTATTTTGGTTATAAGGTTCGGGGGGAGAAACTCCATAACAGCAAAAGACAAAGAACAGTATACAACACGTATAAGAAAATTAATTACGATACAATATACAATATGCTATATTTTAAAAACACTCCGTCACATTGACATCTGAAACAAGAGGTAAAAAGAGGTAATTAACATAAAAAGGAACGATATATGATGTCTCTTACGAGTAAGCAGATCCTGCTCAACGTGTGCCATCCATCATTTTAACTATATTTGATTGATTCAGATGTAGCGGCGGTATATGCCATTAATTGGAATAAGTTTTCTAGTAAATTTTAGTTTGATTTAGTTGACCAAGCATTTAATTTCAATTTAATCATATGATCTTATGATATGTATGTTACTATATATAGACTTATCTTTATTATGTCATTTTTTTTAGAAAACTTGTCTGTAGAAAGATATGTGGTATATATGGTTGCCATTATGTTCTAATGGATGAAGATTTCTTCTTCTTGGCGCCAAAAAAAAATTATAATCGTTTTTTTTTGTACTGTTTATTATTTATTTATTTTGGCCTTGATGGATCAAAAGCAGATATTCATAGGCTCTCTTAAAAATAAGGAGATGTTGTATGATTGTCAATGCGACAACTGTCTACCAAAGTTCAAACAAAAGTGGATTTTAGCCATTATAGACAACTGTAGCGCTTTCAACGATGTGACAATATCCGTACCGTATATTTAGATATTATAGGTCTCGATGTTGAATATAAAACAATTCAGATGAGAAAACCAATGGCTATTTTGAGCATATTTAAAAAATGTGATAAGATTGTAAACACCATCGATAATAAATTACTAGTAGTTTCATGGTTTCGTGAGGCGGATTTACTGCACACATGGCACGCTAAATATGGTTTCTAATCGATAACAAGCAGTGAAATAACACAAAAACCTAACACCAAAAAAGAAACACAACGGAATTAGGGGGCAAAATCAAAAAGCTCGAACACATGAAATGAATAGAAAATAAATGTCATATTCCTGACTTGTGACAGACATTTCATGATGTAGAAATGGTGGATTAAATCTGGTTTAATAGCTGACTAAACTCCTCACTTGAAAGACAGTCCCATTGAACGCCATTTTATTGACGACATTGAGTGGGTGCTTTACTTAAGTCATACTCATACACACATTTATGTTTTTATATCTATCCGCATTTTTATGCCCTGCAATCAGAGCATAGGGACATTTTATTTTCGTCGATCTATTAGCCTTTCTGTCAGTCTTAGTCCTTCTCAGTTCTTGCTACATTTGTTTGGTTAGGATGGGTCACCAGAAGGTTACAATAAAATCAACTTAAATATAATAGTAAGCATATGTCTATCGTCATGATAATTCAAACGAAAGCAAATTGAGTAAATATTTTGGATATTTGAACAATATTTATATTCAATATCACATTGGGTGATTCTTTACGTAAGCATGGCCATTTCATTTCATCTTCCATTTATATAAAGATATTTGACATGGAATAATGTTGCCAAACTTTGGTAAATTAAGCTGGCCAAAAAAAAATACCAATTCACTATGCTGAGTGACAAACTCGTACGGTTCTAGGACATGCGTGTAATATGACATTTTATACGCCGGAATCGATGCTTCGTGGAGAATCTCTTAGTTTGGCAATTGTAAAGTTGGACTAGGTGAAATATCAGGTACCCTACTGTATGCTTATAACTCGTACAGGTCCAGGGCATTAGTGAAAATGGCCATTTAAGAAATTTGTTATAATTTTCTATAAATTGAGAAAAGAAATTTAATTTAATGAAATTAGCTTGTTTTTTATTCAAATCATTCAAAAATATTTTATAAATTCATGTGTAACACAGTTTGACCTGCAAAATATTGTCTCAGATTTTTCCTATTGTATTTCATTTTCTTATAAACGTTCAATGACGTTTGCAACCTCAATTCATAAGAGATCACTAAATGTAATTGGGTATGATATTTGTTCTATTGATAATTTGGGATATCTGAGACACCCTTTGGAAGATAACTGGTCAAGGAACAACATGTGTGATATCAGGCATATAGGGGCACCCATATTTTTAGCTAAATTCATTTAAAACTTCATTATCATGACAAAAATGAATGTGACAGAGTTCATCAATAAATTTCTAAAAGACAAAAAGAAAACACCTTGCGAAATTCTTTAAATTTTTTCTTTTATATATTTTGATGATGTCCTTGTACTGAATAATCAATATTCCAGCCAATAATTGCATCTCATATATCCCAGTAAACTTTAAATTAATAAGGAATAAAACTAATACTAGAATGACTGTTTCATCTTGTTCATACCTTCATCTTTTCTTCAATATTGACACAGGTGGACGACTCCACAGTCAAATTTATGAAAAACAGGACGATTTCAACTTCCCAATTATCACGTTCCCATTTGTCAGTAGTAGCATAACCGTCATGTGGTGTTAACATATCTGAGTTGATAAGTTATGCTCGAAAATGTTCGCACTATACGGACCACATATACAGGAATATACTCCTTTAGCAGAAACTGCTCCAACAAAGTTATAAAGAGAAAAGATTATAAATGATACACCGTAACTTTTATGGACACTGCACGCATTAGTTGATCCATACGATGTGGCTTTCTCTAAATTAACTAAGGACATTTTACAACGTCTCATATAAAGGTATGTTACCGAACATGATCTATTCTCGAAATATGAGTGTTTTCCTGAGTGTGAATTCGCATTGATATAAGACGTGTCACGGTTTTTGATATCCAGCATGCATGTAATTGGTTATGATGTTGTATTTGTAATTCTGATCTAATATTGTTAAATGTTTCATTGTTTGAAGTTGTAGCTCCAATCTTTTTTATTCGTATGTTGAATGTATTTTATTTCGTTTGAAATAGGGTTTTTCCCGTTTGCTATTTGTAGTATTATTTATAGATGGGAACTAGTATAACTAGTTCGGATACTGGTTTTGTAACAGTATGTACTATTTATAAGTTTGATGTAAGGTGCAGGAGGCACGAGGAAAGTTTTGGCGGTTTTTATGGGTGGGGTTTAAAGGTACTATACAAAGTTTGGGATTTAAATGTATTAGTATCGAAGGTGCTCGCAGTTACGTCGAATTGATGTTGGTCACATCGGTATATGTGCAGTTGCTGCTATGTTTATTGTACGTACAGGCATTGGAGGTATTAGCCGGGGGGGGGGAAGAAACGATGCGAAAGAGGAACAATGTTATATTTCATATGTTTTTATATTGTTTCAATCGAAGAAATATGTACAATAAAGTAAAATAAAATATTGTATCGCAAGAGAAAATAATATGTTACTGCGAGCAACTAATCCTATATCTGTGTTTGTCTTGTTTATAGCCTATTGAATTTAGAGATTAAATGCTTTAAATTCGGACGAGCAGGGCGAGGGAGAATTTAAAGTAAATTATTCTATAATTAATCACCAAGTTCAATTGTAGGATTTTAGTTTAAAGCAATAAAACGTACAGGATTTTTTGTTTGTTTCACAGTTAAATTCAGAAGCATACCTAGATAGCTAGATAATACAATTAATCATAAAATTACATTGTAATTGTTATAAAATACATCACATACCTTATCTTGATATACATTTTATATATAAATTTTTTGGAAATTTGCATGTGACGGCACTTTTGTTGCGTCGATCTAGTGGTGTGATAGAAAATGAGTGGTTCTGTTTTGCTGTTTTATGTGCTGCCCTAGGTTGTTTAACGTGTTATTTTTTTATTCTGTGGTTATACTTCGCTGTTGATATGAATATCAATGGTCTGGTCATTTTTTTTTATAAATTTGCTGTTTGCAAGGTTATGAATTGTTCTAAATACCAGGGATGTTCTTATCCCAGGCATATTTAACCTAAGCCGTGTTTTGCACAAAAGAGGGACGAAAGATACCAAAGGGACAGTCAAACTCATAAATCGAAAACAAACTGACAACGCCATGGCTAAAATTGAAAAAGACAAACAGACAAACAAAAGTACAAATGACACAACATAGAAAACTAAAGAATAAACAACAAGAACTCCACCAAAAACTAGGAGTATCCGTGTTTAGCACAACCTTCTTGAATTGTGGGTTATTAATGATATTTAACTTTTTATTAGTTTGGCTTTCTGACTGTTTTGATCTGGGTGTAACTGTTGGGTCTTAAAATGTAGATGAAATGCGCGTTTGGTGTATTAAATAATTATTCCTGGTACGTTTGATCACTACTATAATGTCGAAATGTATTCTTGTATTGATTATTTGTGTCTTTCTCTGTCCTGTATGTTCTTGTATTTATTTGCACTGTAGTTCTGTCATGTAATGTTGTCATTTTAGGGTTATATAAAACATTGCTATAAAAGATAGAGAATTGACTAGCCACAAAACCAGGTTCAATCCCCATGTTTTCGCAAAATGTCCGGTACCAAATTAGTTACAGTAAATTACAGTCAGGAAAATGGCAGTTATATTTTAGTTCAATTCTATGTGTTTAACATTGTCGTTTGTTAATGACTTATAACTTAAAATGTCTAGTTTGGATAATTCTAAATTAATACACACAACGTGAAAAATATTATAACTACAGTTACACGTCAGATCAGATATTCAGGGTTTTACCTGTTTAATGAGCACAACTAGAGCACAATATGATCAAATAGTAGGGAATTTCAGTACAGACTCGATCGCTTCAGAAATTTACAATATATACTCAAGGGCGGTCGCATATGCATTGGTCCCACATTCATATATTGACGCCGGATAAGCCACGGATACTATCTTGCATAATTAAAGTTCATCTGTATTGGTCTACGGATTTCTGTATTGTAGCCGTAGTCATACGTAGTAGTACGTACTTGTATATCGATCCGTGACATTTGACTTACGTAACGGATTAAACAACTGTAGTATATTCTACTAAACTGTTTAACGTACTGATACGTTTAATCCCTAATGACCCCTGTCCTACATTGTCCTTCATTTTGAATATACGATTGTATTTATGTTGTGTCATTAATCAAATTCATTTGTTCAGTGTATGTTTACTTGTTTTTCTTGATATTTCTTTTTGATCGAGTTAAGCCATTGCAATTGATAGTTAGTTTATAATATAATGTATATTTCTATGTTGAAATGTTATGATATTATTTCAAGAAAAGGTGACACCGATTGCATTGATGTTTATAGTTTCTCGTTATTATATTAGATTACACCATTGGTATACCTGTTTGCATTGTTTAACACTAGTCATTTTGAGGCTTTCTATAGCTGCTGTTTGCTGTGAACAAAAGCAACGTGTTGAAGGCTGTACGACCTATAATGGTATATTTTGCACACATTATGACTTGGATGGAGAGTTGTCTCGTTGTCACTCATACCAAAAACCACTTACCTTTAAAATGACATGCTATGTAAGAAAGGATACTACTCCGACAAATCAGCAGATTAAAGACAAATGACAAATGGATGAATTGCCCTAGTTCAAAGACATGTTGGCTAAAAATTGATATGTATAAACAGTTCTACTGTTTACACAAAACAACATAACGCAAGATGTCTATAAATCATGTGCACATGGAAACAAGTGGTTAAAACTCTCTTGTCTTCTAAAAAAAATAAGCAAAGGATTGGGAATGAAAACGGGTGATGTTTCAAAGAGACAACAACCCTTCCAAAGTCCAGAGTCACCAAGAGATCTATAACTCATGAAAATTCAGCACTTAGGGCGGGCTTAAAGTATACGAAACGCGGGCTTAAAGTAGACGAAACGCGCGTCTGACGTACTAAATTATAATCCTGGTACCTTTGATAACTAATTAAACTGCCTCCTAAACAATAATGATCACTGACCGACTTGAGAAACTCAACGTTAGATTATTCTTTTAAATTCCCATTTTCAATACTGCATTTTTCTTGAAAAAAATCATGATTAACATCATTCATTCATCACTTCATTGTCTTAAAAAATATTACAGTTCGAAAATTGAATTAAATACTTAATTTTTCATGTTCAAATCATGTGCATGTGGTATGCACTGAAACCCTGTTCTCCCACTTATCAAAAAATGTGTCACCGTCGAATGTAATGACTGTCTGTAACTAACGCGAATTGTTGAAATGTCAACCAATACTTTTGAGTTCTGTTTGTATCTTCTGATTTTGCCTTTATCCCACCAATT
Source organism: Mytilus galloprovincialis (assembly GCA_037788925.1). Taxonomy (NCBI): domain Eukaryota; kingdom Metazoa; phylum Mollusca; class Bivalvia; order Mytilida; family Mytilidae; genus Mytilus; species Mytilus galloprovincialis. Next base: position 63,875,458 of record CM075341.1, read on the forward strand.
TCAATAACTGTTTGCAATTATGCAATTTAAACTTTAGGGCTTTAAATGTTTTTTCTGAAGTCAATTCTTTGGCATTTTAGTTAGAATAGAAAAGCATTGGTTGTCAACCAAAAAAGAGGGTTCCAACCACTGGGCCCCCTTTTTTCGCAATCTCAACTGTGACATAACTTTGTTTTGATTTTTGTAGATGTGATTTATCCTTTTGAGGTTTGGTGTATGGATTCACATATGATAATACCATATCCGCTTTAATTAAACATATTGAATGATCAATTACAATTATGCAGGAATGTTTCAGAAGAGCTTTTTGAAAACATAAATGTAAAGTAAATGTACTTGTGTAGCTATGCAACCAGTGACAGAAAAAGACACAAGAAATTATGATAATAAAAAAAGATCTAAAGCTTTTTGAAATTGTGCACATGCTGCTTACTGCTGGACACGAGAATATAAACATACTTTCAAAAGAAATGTAAATTTTTTATAAGGGTGGATACTTGTAGCTGGTTTTATGTAGACTTTTAATTAAGTGATATAAAATTAAAAGACTTATAGATAAATGGTCAGCTAATTTTTGAAATGTGGATAGATGATACATGTACATATAATAAAATATTAGTATTCATATCGTTTTGGATTCTTATACAAACACAGATAAAATAATTACATGTATGTATATAATTAGGTATCAGTTGTTTTGGACCCCTTGACAGTAGAATCACTCGTTGTCGTTAAGCTTCCCAATTGGTGTCACTGCGGACTTCAGAAATGTAATATTGACAGCTTGCTTAGATGGAGTTTGAGACTTTCGGTTGAATCTTGTGTGCTCTGGTCATTACCTGACATAAATGAGTTACTAGCTTTTGAGTTTGACTTGGATCACTATTTTATTTTACTGTTGTTTTTTTTTTTTTTTCGTTCTTGTGGATAAGCTACGGGATTAATAATAGATTGCGACTGTCCGTTGTCATCTTCACATCCAATAGTTGATACACCTTCACGCTCAGCATCTGATGAACCTTCGCGTCCGGTAGGTGATGCACTTGCACATGTTGTAGCATTGTTTGTTTGAACGGATATTTGTGTTGTATCGGTGCCAGTTTCAGATTCGGAAGTTTCATCATCTGCATCACATGTTTCATTGCTTTGTTTATTGTTTTTATTATCTGATTGTTCAGGTACGTTTGAGAAAGTATCTTTGTTACAGGCATTTTGTTTGTGTCCTTTTTTTCCGAATGACCTACATACCCAATAATTTGTACAATCTTTTGTTAGATGATCTTCCTGCAGACATTTCGAACATTCCTTATTTCGAGAGTTGTTCATATGCTGATCACGATAGATGATGGTAGCTCTATATTTGCCAATGTGAATGAATCGTAGGATGTGATCTGTTAGCGGTCAATCAAAAATGATGATCCTGTCCCCTGTTAGGCAGTTTGTCAGCTTGTTGTTGTTCGACTTTCAACGTATTCAAAATCGTGTCGCCTGACATTTTTTTATTCACATGTCTAGATTTTGACAAAGGCAAATAAATTCGACCACGATGTTTCAGTTTTACTTTCTCGCCTTGATAAAAATCTACCGTTAGGTGAAATCGTCCAATGTTCATGTTTTCATGCAGACGATATCGTACTGATCCCAACGCATTGGTTTCTGGCGTTATCGCGTGATGTGTATGCGTAAAATCGAACAGCTATACGGTATTTAAAACGTACGATCTTGGAATTGTAGTATAGAGATAATCCAACAACCATTAAACATTTTTGCATAAATATCTATTTCAAAATCTTGTATGCATCACAAAACATCGAAATGTAAAATGAAATTAGACACGGTTAAACGGACGATCTTGGAGTGAAGGCCGTACCTTGACCTATAATGGTTTACTTTTATAAACTGTTATTTGGATGGAGAGGTGTCTCATTGGCACTCATACCACATCTTCCTATATCTATAAAGTATAGAGATAATGCAGCAACCATTTAACATTTTTGCATAAATATTTATTTCAAAATCTTTTATACATAAAAAAAAAACATCGATATATTTCCATTCACAGTCAGTCCAGTCACATTCAAATAATTATAATGTTCAGTATACTGTGTACTGCGTACGTCGTAGAGGCCGGATACACATTGTACGTGCATGTCACGTGGTATACATCCATGTGACGCATGTCACATGGTATATATATCCACGTGACATATGTGTCGATTTCCTGTATTTAAATAACACTGAAAAATTAAAACAAAGAAATCATGTTCACATGCTGCTTACTGCTGGACACGAGAATATAAACATACTTTCAAAAGAAATGTAATTTTTTTTATAAGGGTGGATACTTGTAGCTGGTTTTATGTAGACTTTTAATTAAGTGATATAAAATTAAAAGACTTATAGATAAATGGTCAGCTAATTTTTGAAATGTGGATAGATGATACATGTACATATAATAAAATATTAGTATTCATATCGTTTTGGATTCTTATACAAACACAGATAAAATAATTACATGTATGTATATAATTAGGTATCAGTTGTTTTGGACCCCTTGACAGTAGAATCACTCGTTGTCGTTAAGCTTCCCAATTGGTGTCACTGCGGACTTCAGAAATGTAATATTGACAGCTTGCTTAGATGGAGTTTGAGACTTTCGGTTGAATCTTGTGTGCTCTGGTCATTACCTGACATAAATGAGTTACTAGCTTTTGAGTTTGACTTGGATCACTATTTTATTTTACTGTTGTTTTTTTTTTTTTCGTTCTTGTGGATAAGCTACGGGATTAATAATAGATTGCGACTGTCCGTTGTCATCTTCACATCCAATAGTTGATACACCTTCACGCTCAGCATCTGATGAACCTTCGCGTCCGGTAGGTGATGCACTTGCACATGTTGTAGCATTGTTTGTTTGAACGGATATTTGTGTTGTATCGGTGCCAGTTTCAGATTCGGAAGTTTCATCATCTGCATCACATGTTTCATTGCTTTGTTTATTGTTTTTATTATCTGATTGTTCAGGTACGTTTGAGAAAGTATCTTTGTTACAGGCATTTTGTTTGTGTCCTTTTTTTCCGAATGACCTACATACCCAATAATTTGTACAATCTTTTGTTAGATGATCTTCCTGCAGACATTTCGAACATTCCTTATTTCGAGAGTTGTTCATATGCTGATCACGATAGATGATGGTAGCTCTATATTTGCCAATGTGAATGAATCGTAGGATGTGATCTGTTAGCGGTCAATCAAAAATGATGATCCTGTCCCCTGTTAGGCAGTTTGTCAGCTTGTTGTTGTTCGACTTTCAACGTATTCAAAATCGTGTCGCCTGACATTTTTTTATTCACATGTCTAGATTTTGACAAAGGCAAATAAATTCGACCACGATGTTTCAGTTTTACTTTCTCGCCTTGATAAAAATCTACCGTTAGGTGAAATCGTCCAATGTTCATGTTTTCATGCAGACGATATCGTACTGATCCCAACGCATTGGTTTCTGGCGTTATCGCGTGATGTGTATGCGTAAAATCGAACAGCTATACGGTATTTAAAACGTACGATCTTGGAATTGTAGTATAGAGATAATCCAACAACCATTAAACATTTTTGCATAAATATCTATTTCAAAATCTTGTATGCATCACAAAACATCGAAATGTAAAATGAAATTAGACACGGTTAAACGGACGATCTTGGAGTGAAGGCCGTACCTTGACCTATAATGGTTTACTTTTATAAACTGTTATTTGGATGGAGAGGTGTCTCATTGGCACTCATACCACATCTTCCTATATCTATAAAGTATAGAGATAATGCAGCAACCATTTAACATTTTTGCATAAATATTTATTTCAAAATCTTTTATACATAAAAAAAAAACATCGATATATTTCCATTCACAGTCAGTCCAGTCACATTCAAATAATTATAATGTTCAGTATACTGTGTACTGCGTACGTCGTAGAGGCCGGATACACATTGTACGTGCATGTCACGTGGTATACATCCATGTGACGCATGTCACATGGTATATATATCCACGTGACATATGTGTCGATTTCCTGTATTTAAATAACACTGAAAAATTAAAACAAAGAAATCATGTTTACAAAGGAACAATTATAACTAAACAACGCGTTTATATTCTAAAATGTTTTTTTCATTTGCTTTGTGTATTTTTTGGTGTAGAGTAAAATTTGTAAAACAAAACACCAATCCAATTGGACGAAAAAACACAATGTGCAAAACTATAAACAACAAAAAATTACCTAACCTGCCGTAAAATAAGTGCAATTTCAAGCATTATTTTCATTAACTTGGAACTTACAGCGATAAAGGTTACATAAACGTGACTAAATCGACGCTTAAAGTCAGCATTCCATCCACAAATTTGCTTATTAAGTTCTTATGAAGTTTGAAAAACGTTTGTTTGTTTTAAATCTTATCAATCGACGAATTTTCAACTAACTCAGTTACCCGTATGCTCCAAGCCTCAATTTGACTTGACAAGCATGGCATCCTGACCCAATATCGTCTTTAAATCGGAAAGTTGGGTGTCGAGCAGTGAGTATGGATGTCATGCTTACTGTGTATGCAACATCTTTAATTTCAGTACAAAATAGTTTCGAGTTTATAAATTACACAATTGAAACATGACATGGGAGCTTGTCCTTTATTGAAAAATCGAATTTTGATATTTTGAGGTATTTTGGAGTGTATGGCTTTGTTATGTTTAGGTGTTTCATCAACGTAAACTGGCACGTTTCGTTGACGTAAACTGGCTTGTTTCATTGACGTAAAATCCAAGGTCGTCTTTTATTTTATTAAAGACACGTACAATTCTATTAAGTTAAACAAAATGAAGATTGAAATATCATCTTTTCATTCAAGGACACTCTAAGGTTAAGAATAAAAAAACAGCTTTAACTATGCTTACCGTATCATGTACGATGTCTTACTCAATCAGACTAAGTCTACGCCCATTCTTTTTAACGCAAGCATTGCATTGACAGCTCTCTAAAAAGAAAATTGAAAAGTAGTAGTAGTTTATTGCAATGTAAATTGTCATCATTATTACTCTTTGATTTCTCCCGAGAAGCACGAAACAGAACTGATATAAAAAAAAATCAGCCTGTCTGTCAATTCAGCGGGTAAACAACATGAACAAGAGTCCAAATAGACAAATTGACATCTTAAAAAATTACAGAAATATTATGAAGTGGCCAGAACAAAAAATATAACGTACTTTTCTTACTGGTTCAACATTTGTTTTTTTCAATGCATAAAAAGCTTTTTCTAGAAATTTCATGAAATCGGTTAATAACTTAATTATTTTACGATTGATGTGCCCTTGTTGAATTCAATAACATAAACTCCGTGGTTAAAATTATTTCTCCGAAATTGAAGTAATTAAAGAAGTAATTATGATAAACTAACAAGCCTTTCAATACTTGGAAAAAAAAGAAATACAAAGAAACAGCATTATCCTAATTATAACAAGCTGTATTTAAATAGTAATTTGTTACCAGAAAAATATCTTCACCCTTATTTTTGTATGTTTTTATGATTTTATGAACCATTAAAGGGACTTGAGTTTAGAATCAAATATGGTCACTTTAGTCTCCTTCTGTGTGTTACCTTAAACCTAACGTACTAAAGTAGGGTGTCCGTGTGACTATGTGGAATGTTTAAAAGGAAAGTATCACGCCCTCAACCTGTTAAGGGAGTTCGCTTCTCAGTTTCAAAGTAATTAACTTTTCAAAACACTAGTTTATATTGATAAGGGATTAATAAAAGAATCCAAAGAGCAAAAAAAATATAAAGGTCATTGTGCTTGTTTTTGAGATATTAGCCAATGAAATTTTGGCGGGAAAATATTCTCTCTTGACTTTTCATAGCTTTATCATTGACAAGTTGAAGTTCTCAAAAACTGTTAAAAAGTAATTAAAATGTTATAAGACTTTTACAGATGGCTTATCATTATACATGTAAAAGATTTACAAAAAGAAAAAAATGGGGATCACCGCGCAAATTTTTTCAAGGCATTCAAATGGATAAAACCAGAGGATTCCGAAAATCTGACAAAAAAATCCAAAACATGACAAGCCAGCTTCCTTAACGAACCATTGTTACACTTATCTAAGGGTCCATAGGTGGCCTGTCGCAAGGAATGAAATTGATCTGAAATTCATTATACTATCCTCGTAAGAGAATGACCATCCGCATAAATTGATCGCTTATCTTAGTATAATTTTCAAAGAATGTCTGATCTACTTTTTAACTGTTTCCATCATGTATTTGATTACATTGGTGAATCAGGTTTGTTTTGTTCAATGTTTTTGTTGTTGTTGTTGTTTCTTACTTTATCTCAACGAATTAAACCTCCATATCCCAACCCTTTTGAGTTTGTAACAAGACAAGCTACCTGGACTGTTCATGTGTTATTAGTTCTTGTTGTCTGTGTTTGTTGTGTTTGTTTGTTTTGGAATCGATTTTTTTATGAGTCTGTTGTTGGTGTTTGTTGTTGCCGGATGTGGTGTCCATTCATATTATTCTAATTATGTATTTGGTTTTTTTTTTTTTGGTGTTATTTTTAGATTTTCTATGATAAATATTACCGTATAATACGCATCAATTAATTGTTAGAAGACAACAATTATTAAACAAAAACTGATGATTCCTTCGTCTTTATTGTTTTTTCTTTATGTGCCAGTCATGTCATGTTTCATTTCATAAGTTTCTAACATATAATGATAATAAGACTGACAATTTTCATTTTATACGTTTTTAACATATAATAACAATAAACAAGTGAAGAAAATGATAGTTTTGGTTAATTACAAAAACTTTTTACCAATAAAATTGCGAAAATCACATTGTACGATGTTATTATCATAGACTTGAATCGTTCAAACATTTGAATGATACATGTTCATTTGACCGTCATTAAAATTTTGTTGTTTTTATGACTCAGATTGTAACTTTTGACCATAATTGAACAAACAAAATCGCTTGTCTCAACTGGGACTCGAACCCGAGACCTCTATATCATAAGGTAGTGCGTTAACCGAATGAGCTTCAGAAGTACTTCCTTGTCTAATCCGCTTACGGCTGACTCAATATCTACTACATTTACTAAGGGAAGCAATCCCGTCACGAAATAAAAGAACTATATTCAGAAAAACAATATTTTCCAAATGTCAAGACCAAGATGCCATTAATTTTTACCTACCATTTTCCCCGATAAACAAACTTTCTTAAACGTTTAGTAGACAGGGCCCCTGTACAGCTTTAGTGGCCTTTGGATCTGTTTCTAAACTCAAAAGAAGGCTCTCTGACCCCAACTTCCATGCAGTGAAAAAGTTTGATTTAATCAAATTGAGATTCTTTACACGGAGATCTGATTTTTCATAAATAATAAAAACTTAAAAAAAACACTCGCACATTTCACTTAAAATGTTCTTCTTGTCGAATTTTATTCCATTCTGATGCGTACAAAACATTGATTACATTGTACGTCTGATAGTGGTTGATCCAGGGGAGTTTTCATGGTTTATAATTCTATTTTTGTTTTACGACCAATACTTTTGACTGGGGACCTATGGTACTTCCACACCTACTCACCCACCCCATCTTTAAAAACTCGCTGGATTCGCCCCTGCGTCATGATTACAGACTTACACGATCAAATTTTCTAATAAAGGAATCATTATTACATACATGTTTTCTCTCAAGCTAAGAATAATAAAATACTCACTCGTAACCATTTATGATCAAGGCACTCTCTACAACTCATTCTTTTACCTCAAGTAAGGAACACAATTTAATAATAATGGTTCTTAATAATATAAAAAAAACGCTATACAGTTAGTTCAAAGATAAATGAGTTATTCGGTGTTAATGCAAAAAAAAATCCCAATTTGGTTCCTCAAATATGTATGGCGTCAATAACTATTCTACTGCATGGCGTACGTATTACAACTCATGCCTTTACTGCACAAAAAAAGGAACAAAATTGGATCAGTATGGTTCTTAATAATATAAAAAAAAAACGCTATTCAGTAATTCAAAGATAAATGAGTTATTCGGTGTTAATGCAAAACAGTCGTGATTTGGTTCCTAAAACATGTATGACTTCATTTTCAGAAAACGACATCTGTAACAAACATAAACTTTTAGCTACTTCTTTACAAGCAGAACCAAACACAATGAAAGTCCCAACTATGTACTGGCTTCCGAAGCTGCACAAAAAACCTTACAAATATAGATTTATTTCATCTTCCAGCCATTGTTCAACTACTAAATTGTCTGTTTTACTTACTAGTACACTTGGTACAATAAAAAACCTGATAATAAATTGTTCAAATAAGGCCTTTGAAAATAGTGGAATTAATTACTTTTGGAGTGTCAAAAACTCGTTGGAAGTACTTGATAAATTGCATGCATATATTGGTGATTTTGAATCTGTTCAAAGTTTTGATTTTTCTACCCTATATACCACTTTGCCTCATATTCTTATTAAGAAAAAATTCACATTCCTAATTAACTGGGCATTTAAAAAGTCGGAATGCGAGTACATATGTTCAAACTCTTTTAGATCATTTTTTAGTAGCAATAAACAAAAGAACTATGTCAATTGGACATGCTTTGATACTATTTATGCACTTGAATTTTTACTTGATAACATTTTTGTTCGCTTTGGAGATTCCGTATATCGTCAAGTTATTGGAATTCCAATGGGGACTAACTGTGCACCACTTATTGCGGACCTGTTTTTGTATTGTTATGAGTTACAATTTATGACTAAAATTAGCAAAGACCCATCAAAACAACATTTGATACAAAAATTTAACAATACTTTTAGATATTTGGATGATATATTGGCTCTAAATAATGACGACTTCAGTATGTATACTAAAGAAATTTATCCTGTAGAACTTACTTTAAATAAAGCTAATGATAACAATGACCACTGCCCTTTCCTCGATCTTGATATCTATATCATAAACGGGAAGCTTAATACAAAAATTTATGATAAAAGAGATGATTTTTCATTTCCTATTGTTAATTATCCATTTTTAGATGGTGACGTTCCCTTGTCACCATCTTATGGTGTTTATATATCTCAACTTGTACGATTCGCTCGTGTATGTAACAATGTATTAGATTTTAGCGAGAGAAATTTATGTATTACTGAAAAATTATTACACCAGGGTTTTCGATATCACAAACTGGTCAAAACATTTACTAAATTTTATCACCGGTATAAGGAAATAATTCGTAAATATAACTCAACATGCAGACATCTTATACGTTCAGGTATTTCACATCCAAAATTTTATGGAAATATTCTTTATAAAGCACAAAAATGTCAGTATTCTCCTCAGAAACTAACAAAACCTTTAAATAGACTTATTAAAAGGGGATATAGTTACGATACTGTTGTCAGGTCATTAAAGATTGCATATTTTGGCTTTAACATTGATTCACTGATAGGGTCTTTGCATCGGAACTAAACACATTTATTTCTAAAAAAACAGTTGTTGGCATGACACGGGTTATGTTCTTCTCATATATTTTATGATAGTATGATACTAAACCCCTAACGGGAGGGATTGTACCTGATATTCATATGATGAAGACATAATCTTTCAATCAGTTTAATTGAGGTCTGGAGCTGGCATGTCAGTTAACTGCTAGTAGTCTGTTGTTATTTATGTATTATTGTCATTTTATTTATTTTCTTTTGTTACATCTTTTGACATCAGACTCGGACTTCTCTTGAACTGAATTTTAATGTGCGTATTGTTATTCTTTTACTTTTCTACATTGGCTAGAGGTATAGGGGGAGGGTTGAGATCTCATAAACATGTTTAACCCCGCCGCAATTTTGCGCCTGTCCCAAGTCAGGAGCCTCTGGCCTTTGTTAGTCTTGTATGATTTTAATTTTTAGTTTCTTGTGTATAATTCGGAGTTTAGTATGACGTCCATTATCACTGTACTATTATGCATATTTTAGGGGCCAGCTGAAGGACACCTACGGGTGCGGGAATTCTCGCTACATTGAAGACCCATTGGTTGCCTTCGGCTGTTGTTTGCTCTATGGTCGGGTGGTTGTCGCTTTGACATATTCACCATTTCCTTTCTCAATTTTATGGTGTAAATAACTACTGTAAACCAACTTATTTTCGCCAGCGATTTATTTTCGAAAATAAATCTTAGCGAATATTTAAGACTTTTATCTTTCCTTATTTAATTACATCAAAGTAAATTAGAAAATCGCGAAAATAAATAGCCGCGAAGTGGACAAGTAAAGATAAAACGCGAAATAAAGTATCCGCAAAAATGAGTTGGTTTAAAGTATTCTACTGGCGTCCGTATTAAAACTGTTAATCTCAAATTACCGTGTGTGGTCACAGATTCGCACAAACAACATTGAAGTTTGGATTTATAGTACCAATTTGACTGTTACTTATTAAACAAGGTTTAATCCACCATTTTCTACATAAGAAAATGCCAGTACCAAGTCAGGAATATGACAGTTGTTATCCGTTCGTGTTTGAGCCTTGAATTTTGCCCTTTCCTTAAGGACTTTCCGTTTAGAATTTTCCACGGAGTTCGGTATGTTTTTAATATTTTCCTTTTTAGTAATCATGAAAATTTGTTTTGTCAAAGTCTTTCGTTCCGATGTTAATTATTATTAACAAGTGAAGCATATCTGTCTTTTTATGATTGTCAGGTTAAATGTGACTAAATGATTGATTTCTTTAACAGAATTATTCTTTTTGAAATTTTACTCCATGGCTATAGTCTTCAATTAACTGTTGTGGAGTGATCGTCAGTTTTCTGAGAATTCTGCTCAAACCGGTGCAAGGGACTGTCTTATACTTGTAGCGAGGTTGAGCGTTTCTGATTCGTGTTGAAGGTCCTATATTTTTTTTATTTTTTTTTGGAAGGGGGGGCAGCAAGAACAGCGCTGCTCTATTGCTTTTTTTCCTTTTTTGTGTGTCATGAATTAAATTTCTTTTAATTTAAAAATGGCGCTCGATCTTGTACCATCTTACGATAAATATAGGATTCCCTGTTCTTTTGCCAATGCAAATTTTACTGAAAAGTCGAGTTTTACTCTAACAAAACAGCAATCTGACAACGTATCGGTCCTATAAACATTACTCGTTTTGTTTAACATGAAAGTGTTGACGATACAGCTAAAAGTACATACATAACATCTTTAGTTCTAAAATTTCTAACATGAGGTTGATAAACAAAACAAAAAACGATAACAAATATTGGCAATATAAAAAGTTAAGGAATGAATATAAGTTAATTTGTTTTCTTTTTATTTCGATGCAATAGGCGCCGGAGGAGATCATATATTCTTTGTTTCATTGAGAACATTTCCTATTTATACACTGTAATTCTAATTTCATTAATTAATTATAAAGTAAACAAGATATGTAATATAAATAGATATGTATAGTGCATGTATTCACTTGAAGAATAAAAGATCTGATAATCATGCACGTCGCCATTTGTTTTTCATGCTTTGTTTTTTTATAGATTACACGTAACATTAGGTCCGAGAACACAATTATTTCGTAGTGAATTTCTTTAAGAACATACATGAAAATTTTAAAAAAAATCCCATCTGCGCTTTCTCAATGAAATTTTTATAGTGTGTTGTACTAGACAGTATATCCACGTCTGGGTGAAATGAGGATGTGAAATGCGTTTCACCGTGTTCAAATGTTAAATACTACATATGAAAGAGCACTATAGCTAGGACTCTTTATAATGTAAAAATATGCCTCTTATTCAACAAATTGTTCCATCACATTGCAATATCTGCTCTTTCTTCCGGTTGACCTACAAAATGTATTTGTTTCATGTGTGACTATTTATAAATTTGTTCTCGTCCTTTAATTTGTATGATATACGGCAGTTGCCACCAGGGATGGGGTAATTGAAAATGTAATGGTAATTAAGTGTAAAGCATTACAATTTTCCAAGTAATTGAATGTAATGTGCAATTGAGCATTTTTTTAATTACATGTAATGGTAATTTAATTAATTACATTGAAAACCAGATGCTCCTCAGGGCGCAGCTTAAGAGAACCGCAGAGTTCGAATCCTGAACATTGGGGCAAGTATGGGCACAACATTCAAGCTTGATACAGCTCTGAATTTGGATTGTGATTAAAAAGTTGACACAACACAGGTTTCTGACACATAATGAATGTAGTCTAAGAACTTAAACTTAAAAACTTTAAATCTTAAATTGGACATTACCTATTATGGTCCAATATCCAAAATCTAAATAAATTGTTAGATTCAGCATATCAAAGAACCCCAAGAATTCAATTTTTTATGAAATCAAATAAAGTTCAATTTTGGACCCTTAAGACCTCAATGTGGACCAATCTGATAACCGGCTCCAAACATCGAAAATCTAAATACATGGTTAGATTAAGCATATATCAAAGAACCTCATATATACATTTTTTGTTGAAATCAAGTTTGATTTTTGACCGCAATTTGAACCAACTTGAAAACTGTGCCTATAATCAAAAATCTAATTACAGGTTTATATTCAGCATATCAAAGAACCCCAAGGATTCACTTTTTGTTGATATCAAACAAAGTTTAATTTTGGACCACGATTTGGACCATCATGAAAAACTGGGCCCATAAAAAATTATAAGTACATGTTTAGATTCAGCATATCAACATGATCAAAGAACCCCAAGGATTCAATTTTTTGTTGAAATCAAACAAAGTTTAATTTTGGACCACGATTTGAACCAACTTGAAGATGGGGCCCATAATAAAAAAAATCTTATTACATGTTGAGATTCAGCATATCATAAAAACCACAAGAATTCAATTTTTGTTGAAATCAACAATGATCAAACAAAGTCTCATTTTAGACCCCAATTTGGACCAACTTGAAAACTGGGCCAATAATCAAAAATCTAAGTACATGTTTAGATTCAGCATATCAAAAAAAACCCAAGAATTTATTTTTGTTTTTAATCAAACTTAGTTTAATTTTTTACCCTTTGGACCTTAATGTAGACCAATTTGAAAATGGGACAAAATAATTCAGAATCTACATAAACAGTTAGATTCGGCATATCAATGAACCCCAATTATTCAATTTTTGATGAATTCAAACAAAATTTAATTTTGGACCCTTTGGGCCCCTTATTCCTAAACTGTTTGAACAAAAACTCCCAAAATCAATCCTAACCTTCCTTTTATGATCATAAACCTTGTGTTAAAATTTCATGGACTTTTATTTACTTATACTTAAGTTATGGTGCGAAAACAAAGAAAAATGCTTATATTGGCCCCTTTTTGGCCCCTAATTCCTAAAATGTTAGGACCTCAACTCCCAAAATCAATCCCAACCTTCATTTTCTTGTTCATAAACCTTGTGTTTAAATTTCATTAATTTCTATTTACTTATACTTAAGTTATTGTGCGAAAACCAAGAATAATGCTTATTTGGGCCCTTTTTTGGCCTCTAGTTCCTAAACAGTTAGTACCAAAACTCCCAAAATCAATCCCAACCTTGCTTTAGTAGTCATAAATCTTGTGTCAAAATTTCATAGATTTCTATTAACTTAAACTAAAGTTATAGTGCGAAAACCAAGAAAATGCTAATTTGGGCCTTTTTTGGCCCCTAATTCCCAAATTGTTGGGACCAAAACTTCCAAAATCAATCCCAACCTTCCATTTATGGTCATAAACCTTGTGTTTAAATTTCATAGATGTCTATTCACTTATACTTAAGTTATAGTGCGAAAACCAAATTTCTTCGGGCGCCGCCGTCGACGACGACGGACGACGAAGCCAACGTGATACCAATATACGACCAAAAAATTTTCAATTTTTGCGGTCGTATAAAACATGTTATGCTCAGTTACTTTCGAATTACATTTCAATTACATGTACTTTTATGGTGTTAAAGATAAGGATTTGTGTTTTATAATATAAATTGTAAAATCATATTTATTTTTCAAATATTAATATCACATACTTTTTTGATATATGAATTCTGTAAAAAAATCTCTGAAGTTTTTATATTATTTATTTGACCTACAGAATTGATTTCTTAATAGTCTTATCAATTAAAAAAAAACATGAGAATCATATATATAGTTATCAAAGGTACCAGGATTATAATTTAGTACGCCAGACGCGCGTTTCGTCTACATAAGACTCATCAGTGACGCTCATATCAAAATAGTTATAAACCAAAAAATACAAAGTTGAAGAGCATTGATGATCCAAAATTCCTAAAAGCTGTGCCAAATAGGCTAAGATAATATATGCCTGGGATAACAAAATCCTTAGTTTTTCAAAAAATTCAAAGTTTTGTTAACAGTAAATTTATAAAAATGACCACATAATTGATATTCATGTCAACACCGAAGTGCTGGCTACTAGGCTGGTGATACCCTCGGGGACGAAACGTCCACCAGCAGAAGCTTCGATATATGTGTTGTTCATTTTTTAAGAAAGATCTTTAACTAAATAGACTGATAAGTAATTAATCACCTTGTTAAACAAAATTATGTGTGAAAATCTTTCTTAGACAGTTCATTTAGAATTTAAAATCACTGCACACAATTATTTTGTCAAATTAGTATACACAAAAGGATTATAGAAATAAAAATTAACAGCTGTGAAAACAAACAGCAATTTATCAGATAAAAATGTCCAGGGACAATGCCACTATTACATGTATTTTATCTAATTAGCAAAACATTCTGATATTAAGACATTATATACATTGTTTGTACTAACAATATTTTCAATATTGTTACAAGCACACTTTTTAATATTTATAAAGTAAAATAAAAAGATTTTTAATTTTGTTTATAATTTCTTTATTTATATTATGTTTAATTTAAATTACTTCATTTCTGAGATGTCAAAATACCCCTTAATGTATTGACAAGTTAATAGAAACAAATTCCCTCTCCTATCAACACATCTTCTGATCATGGAACTTCTATTTTCTGATCAATCAATATCTGCCACATTAGCTCCTGACGAAAGACTATTTAGAATTGCTGTCAAAGTGTTCAGATCAGAGAGATGCAGACTAAATGACAAAACATTAAATTGCTAATGATTATCAAATGCAACGCTTAAACTATATATGCTTACATGTATATTTAACACATGCATTATATATACATGTATAATATTATTAAAAATATTATGATGAAATGTAATTTGTAATTTAATTAATTACATTAGTAAAGTAATTGTAATTTAATCAATTACATTTCAAAACCTGTGTAATGTGTAATTAGTGTAATTGACCATTTTTACAATGTAATGTGTAATTTGATTAATTACATTCCAATGTAATTGACCCCAAGGAGTGGCTGAACCAGGGTGAGGGGGGGGGCGGGGGTTGGAACCCCCTTTTTTGACTGATCAATGCATTTGAATGGGAACATATAGTTGGAAACCCCCCTTTACTCTGGGTTGGGAACCCCCCTTTTAAAATGGCTGGATCCGTGCCTGCCAAGTCTGGTTGCCACTGGACGTTAGTGAAACACGTATACAATCTATGCATGCATTACATTTATGCGAGATAGAAATATAGATTACTCGTGTTCCGCTTGTTAAAAAAACCTTGCTTAAATATGATGTCCGGGTTTTGTATAAATTTAAAGCCCTATCGTTTGGAATAACGACGTCCAATCCGTTGCCTCGTGTAGGGCGAGTTTCACGCAATCTGTATTTGAAATAAACTATTCAAATTAAAACGTTTATCGTCTAGTGGCAAATACTGTATGCATATTCACGAGAGGAACATATTTTCAATCTAAAAATAATAGTAAGGCCATGATAAATGGGGTTGACCTGGATGAAGGGCAGCGAATTTGAAGTGCCTCTGGAAAATACAAATTTGTTGCATGGATAAGATGGATAACCAAACTTTAAATCACCAATAAAGACTGACAACCAATCAAAGTATCTAACATGGTGCAGTCACTTGATTTACAAACATTAATCATACAAACCCACTAACCAAACTTTAAATCATCAATAAAGACTGACAACCAATCAAAGTATCTAACATGTTGCAGTCTCTTGATTTACAAACATTAAGTGCCAGTCTTTGTAAGAATCAGGCAATTTAGGTAAAAATCAAAACATGATCAGAAAAAAACTCACCGAGCTAATCATGTTATTTAATACTAATTATCATCCTGAGTTAAAAATAATTGGTCTTTCGTTTGTGTGTGTCTGGTAATATCAAATAACTTGGTGTGAAAATTTGTTAGAATGATAGCTAATTACAGATTTATCTCCCCTTATTCGTTAATTTCTAGTGCATTTCAACCAAATTGTATCTTCTTATACCCGAACAGAAAACAGAAATGAATGTTATTTTTGTGCATAACTACATTTTATGAACTGAAATCAATGTCAAATTAAGTGGGGTTTTTGGTCATGTTTTCCCCACTGCCTGATTCTTAGGCAGACTGGCACTTAATCATACAAACCTACTAACCAAACTTTAAATCACCATCCAAGACTGACAACCAATCAAAGTATCTAACATGGTACAGTCTCTTGATTTACAAACATTAATCATACAAACACACTAACCAAACTTTAAATCACCAATTTAATCTTAACACACGGTCAAATAATCAAAGTATCTACGGTGGTGTAGTCAGTTAATTTACAAACAATAATCAAACTAAACCACAGACCAAACTTTAAATCACCAATTAAATCAGAACAGACTGACAAATGATCACACTTCAAATTTGTTAACACACTGATCAAATGTGAAAACTCTGAAAACCTATCAAAGTAATTAACATAGTGCAGTTACTTGATTTACAAACATATATCATACAAACCAACACAAGGGTCACCACTCAAGTATGAACACAATGACAACCAATCAAAGTAGTTAACGTGGTGCATTCACTTGATTATTAATTATTAACATGAGTCATACAAACTCACATACCACAACCAATCACAGAAATTAACACACTGAGAACCTATCAAAGTAATTAGCATGGTGCAGTCACTTGGGTAAAGTATGAAAAGATGGTAGGAATGTAGTTAAAGTAAGATAAGAGGATTGTTGTATTGGTAAAGTAAGATTATATAGTAGGTGTGTTGGGTAAATTATGATAAGATGGTAGGTGTGTGGGTAAAGTCTGGTGAAATGGTAGTTATGTACTCTTGAACTGAATTTTAATATGCGTATTGTTATGCGTTTACTTTTCTACGTTGGCTAGAGGTATAGGGGGAGAGTTGAGATCTCACAAACATGTTTAACCCCGTCGCATTTTTGCGCCTGTCCCAAGTCAGGAGCCTCTGGCCTTTGTTAGTCTTGTATTATTTTAATTTTAGTTTCTTGTGTACAATTTGGAAATTAGTATGGCGTTCATTGAAGACCTGTTGTGACCTTCTGCTGTTGTTTTTTTCTATGGTCGGGTTGTTGTCTCTTTGGCACATTCCCCATTTCCATTCTCAATTTTATGTAGGTAAAGTATGATAAGATGGTAGTTATGTCAGTAAAGTAAGATAAGACGGTAGTTGTGGTAAAGTACCATACTTTACCCACAAACTTACCAGTTTATCATACGTAACCATCACAACTACCATCTTATCATACTTTACCCACACAACTATCATCTTATACTTTACCAACACAACTTCAAGAGTATCATATTTTATCGGCACAACTACAAGCTTATACTTTACCAAAACAACTACCATTTTATCTTATTTTACTAACACAACTACCATTTTATCTTACATAATCCACACAGGTACTATCTTATCATACTTTGCCCACACATCTTTTCCATTTCAAATTATTTTACCCACACAACTACCATCATATCTTACTTTGCCCACACAACTATCATCTTATCATACTTTACCCACATACCTACCATCATATCTTACTTTACCCACACACCTACCATCTTATCATACTTGAAGCACACACCTACCTTCTCATAATTCTTTAACCACATACCTACCATCTTATCATATTTTACCTACACAACTACCATCTGATCATACTTTACCAACTCAACTACAATCAAATCTTACTTTACCCATACAACTACCAATTGATCATACTTTAACCACACAATAACCATCTTTTCATACTTTACCCACACAACTACCATCTTATTATAATTCACCCACACACCTACCATCTAATTTTACTTTATCGACACACCTACCATCTTATCAAACTTTACCCACACACCTACCATCTTATCATACTTTTCCCACATTCCTATCTTCTTATCATACTTGTAGCACACACCTAACAAATTATCATATTTTAACCACCTACCTACCATCTTATCATACATTGTACTTTATCCTAATAGCTTCCATCTTATCATATTTTACCTATGCAACTACCATCTTGTACTTTACCCAATAAACTACCATCTGATCATACTTTACCCACACAACTACCATCTGATTATACTTTACCAACACAACTACCTTCTTATACTTTATCCGCACACCTACCATCTTATACTTAACCAATACACCTACTCTTTTATCATATTTTACAAACATACCTACTAGCTCATCATACTTTACCTACACACCTACCATATTATGTTACTTTAGCCAAACACCTACTCTTTTATCATATTTTACTCACAAACCTACAATTTCTTCTTACTTTACCCACACACCTACCATCTAATTATATTTTACCCACACAACTACAATCTTATGTTACTTTACCCAAACACCTTCTATATTATCATACTTTACCAACACACCTACCATCTTGTCATACTTTACCCTCACAACTACCATCTTATCATACTTTTCCCGCATACCTACCATCTTGTTATATTTTACCCCCACACCTACCATCTTATACTTTACCCACACAACTCCATCTTATATTTTACCAACATAACTACCATTATTATCATACTTTACCCATACAACTACCATCTTGTCATATTTTACCCATACAATTACCATCTTGTCATATTTTACCCAAACAACTACCTTCTTATCATACTTTACCAACACAACTACCATAGTATCATACTTTATCCACACAACTACACTCTTGTCATACTTTACCCACATAACTACCATCTTCTCCTACTTTACCCATACAACATCCATCTTACCATACTTGAACCACACAACTACCATCTTATCTTACTTTACCCACACACGTACTTTCTCATTTATTTTACTTTACATACACAACTTCCAGGTTATTATACTTAACCCACATACCTACAATCTTATTATACTCCACCAACACATCAAACACTATCCACACAACTACCATCTTATCTTACTTTACCCACACACGTACTTTCTCATAAATTTTACTTTACATACACAACTTCCAGGTTATTTTACTTTACCTACATACCAACCATCTTATCATACATGTAGAGCTGTGGTAATTGTATGTGTAAAGTATGATAAAATGGTAGCTGTGTTGGTTAAGTATGATAAGATGGAAGTTATTTGGGTAAAGAATGATAAGATGGTAGGTATGTTGGTGAAGTATGATAAGATGGTAGTTGTATGAGTAAAGTAAGATAAGATGGTAGTTGCGTGGGTAAAGTAAAGTATGGTACTTTACCAACACACTAACCAGTTTATCATACTTTCCCCACACACTAACCAGTTTATCATACTTTACCCACACACTTACCAACAAAACTACCATTTTATCATACTTTACCCATACAATTACCACAGCTCTAAGATAAAATGGTTGGTGTGTAGGTAAAGTACTTTACCCGCACAACAACCAGCTTGTCATAATTCACAAACACATCATACATACTCTACCAACACAACTACCATTTAACCACACTCCACCAACTCATCATGCACAACCAACACAACGACAATCTCATCAAACAGTTTGCACCAATTGTACACTACTGACACCACTACAATCTAATGCGTTTAATTATACTCCAGCAACAACCAACCTTATACTACAAACAGAACTACCATCATATCATACTCCAGCAACACACCTTACAGTACCAACCGAGTAACTATCTTATCACACTCCAACAACACATCTTACACCAATCATTCACTACCAACGCAACTACCATCTAATCATACTTCAGCAACACATCTTACACTTCCAACACAACAACCATCTTATGCTTTCCAACACACTTAACATCAAAAATACACAAACAAATCAATGTTGCCTACAGATATGAAGAGCACAGACAAGAATAATGTTACTAAACAGTCACATATTTAGCCTTTTATGCAGGTGTCATTGTGCTTGTGATTAATGTACATTTTTTACTCATGATTCATAGTTGTCAAATTTATTTAACAATTACCTATTATTTATCGTTTTACATTGTATAGGTAAAATTATTGCAATAATACCACCCTCTATTTTCATTGGATGAAAGACATGGTATATTCACCAATTTTTATGTGTTGAGATTTTCTTTTCTCTACCGGGGTATTTGTCATTAGGGAACTCCATGTTCCGGGGTATTTGCTAGCAAATACCATGGCAGATTGGGAAAACCATGTCTAAAAATAACCCAAAGAATTATTTCTATTTTTATGGTCATTCTTAATATACATTTCTAAATGAAATATGTAGTATAAAAAGCATCATGATTGAATTTGGAGCGAATGACGTAATATTCCACAAAACTGTACTTTTAATAACGTCATAAATAAAACTTATTGGAAAACGCATTGTCAAACGGTCATAAACAGTCACTGGAATCCGCTTGTATTATTCTTCACTCAAACTGACGAACAAAGGTTAGTAGTTAGCCGACAACCATCTTATCATAAACAGATATATATATATATATACTTTTTCACTTTTTTGGTCTTTTGGAAAATGTTGTTTGTGCAATTTTTAGGCCCTTCTACAACGAAATTTGTTTTACATGCACACGTATAAAAATTGCGATTTTTATCCAACGCTATCATAGGTTTGAAAAGAAGGACGAAAGATACCAAAGGGACAGTCAAACTCATAAATCTAAAACAAACTGACAACGCCATGGCTAAAAATGAAAAAGGCAAACAAACAACAGCACACACGACACAACTTTGAACGTAGTTTTTAATTTAGACTCATATATATATATATATATACGGTAGAGTGACGGTACATAAATATTATCAGAAATCATAATCGGATTATAATGCCAATGCAATTTGACTGCGTAAAAAGGACATTTGCAGTATATTCAAAAAATATACATTCAAGAAGAAACTCCATATGACATCTGATTACAATTAACTGTCTCTGAGGTCAAGATGGATACAAAGAACATCTGGTGGAATTAAACAATTATATCATGCTTACAAGGGGTATTTGCCAAAAATACCCCTTGTAAGTATGACATATTTGTATACAATTACCTATTATTTATCATTTAACATTGGATAGGTAAAATCATTGCAACAATTACCTATTATTTATCATTTTACATTGTATATGTTAAATTTTTGCAACAATTACCTATTATTTATGGTTTTATATTATATAAGTAAAATTAATGCAACAATTACCTATTATTTATCGTTTGACAGTTTTTGAAATAAAAGAAGATGTATATGTGTTTTTGATTGATAAAAGATTATTTGATTGTATTTCAGGGTTGGACTCCTTATGATATGGTAGCAATCTATAGCTCTAATTCCTATGCAGATAAAAGGAAGAAGACAAAAGTGATGGATCGTCTTAAGGTAACTATTTATTCACTAATATGTCAAAGATTGTTAGAGTCACAACAGACTTGGTACAAAGAAGTTTCAATAAAACATTTGCCTTCAGTTGTCTATGTGGTATTTGTTGTCAGTTAACAATGTAAGTTGACACTTCCAAGCTTGTTTCCTAATGTTGCTGTTGGCATATGTGAAAGAAAAATGTTTAAAAACTGTGTACTCATCTGTTTGGATATCTTTTTGGTATTTGTTTTGTCGGCTTGCTATCTTCATGGTTGATACATCACATCTCCTTTATTTATGCAGAATATGTACATTATATATCAGTGTTTGAAAATATGTATTAAAATGTGTGTGTAAGTATGTGATAAACCTATATATATAAATCAGAGTCGGGGTATGTAGATAAAATTGGTCTGTGCTAAAGGTACAGTTGTATGTTCCTCTAATAAACAAAGCCTTTGTAAAGTTTTCATGGGAATACACATCAATATTCAAAATATTTTGATATATGTAAGTTGCATTGGTCTATACTTGAGGTACAGTAGATGTGTACCTGAAGTAAACAAAGCCAGTCTAAAGTTAAAATAGAAACATACATCTATATCTATCAGAGTTAGGTGTATGTAGATTAAATTTGACTGTACTAATTAAACTCATCAAAGATACAAGGACTAACTTTTGCATATACCTGGACGCGCGTTTCGTCTACAAAAGACTCGTCTGTGACGCTCGAATCCAAAAAAGTTAAAAAGGCTAAATAAAGTACGAAGTTGAAGAGCATTGACGACCAAAATTCCTAAAAGTTTTGCCAAATACAGCTAATCTATGCCTGAAGTAGAAAAGTCTTTGTATTTAAAAACAATAATAATTTAGTAACCAGTTAATTTATAAATATAACCATATCAATGATAATTCATGTCAGCACTAAAAGAAAGTTGATTTGTACCTCCAGTAAACAAAGCCTGTCGAAAGTTTTCATGGGCATACACATCAATATTCATAATATTTGGATGTATGTAAGTCGATGCCTCTGCTGGTGGACTATAAGTCCCCAAGGGTATCACGAGCCCAGTAGCCAGTACTTCGGTAGTGGCATGAAAATACGGATTTTTTGTGTTATTAAAATTTGCTGTTACAAAATGATAGAAATTATTATAAATTAAGGAATTGTATCTCCCTCATGCAAAGCTCTGATTCCTTTCACGGATTTGGCTATACTTTTTGGACCTTTTGAATTATAGCTATTCATCTTTTATATAAGCTTTGGATTTTAAATATTTTGGCCATGAGCATCACTGAAGAGACATGTATTGTTATGTTTAAATGTGTTTACTCAATTGATTTTAATCTTAATCGTCAATTTCTTCGTCTGTTGAAACCTTTAAGATTTTCTCAGTTCCGTTTTGTTTTTATAAAGGGACGTAACACCACTACTAACCGTGTATGAAATCAGTCTTGCATCCCTACTACCTAATATGGAATATAAAGGGACGTAACTCCACTACTAGCCGTGTATGAAATAAGCCCCGCCTCCCTGATTACCTAATATCAAATATACACGGTCTTCACGCCAACGCTTTTAACCAATCACATTCCTAGAAATGTATAGGAGGTAAGATAAACATCAATATTCATAAGATTTGGATGTATGTAGGTTGCATTGATCTGCACTTGAGGTACAGTAGATGTGTATCTGAAGTAGATAAAGCCTGTCCAAAGTTTAAATGGAAACATTATTAGTTACATAGTGTGTTAGTGACCCTGTATATATCATATTAGGTCACTAGCACACTATGTAACGAATTTATCTTACCGACTACCTTTATTTGTTGAATTTAGACTCAAGTTGTCTGATTTGCTATCACAACACATTTTCTTATTTCTGTATTAAAGTGTTCAAGTGTTCAATTTTAAAAACCTTCTTCAATTGATCTCCACTAAAAAAAAACTAATGTAAACGATAAATATCTGTTATCAACAACATTGATATATCAATATTAAACAGAACTTTTAATACTTTTAAATAATCAAACAGTGCCTAAGTCGTAAATCCACTACTAACCGTGTATTGAAATAAGCCCCGCCTCCCTACTAACCTAATATTGAATATACACGGTCTCCACGAGGTCACTTTTAACCAATCATATTCCTAGAAATGTATAGTAGGTAAGATAAACATCAATATTTATTACAGTTGGGAGTATGTAGATTAAATTGGTATGTACCAAAAGAAAAAATGATTTGTACCTCCAGTAAACAAAGCCTGTCGAAAGTTTTCATGGGAATACACATCAGTATTCATAAGATTTTGATGTATGTAAGTTGCATTGGTCTGCACTTTAGGTACAGTAGATGTGTACTTGTAGTAGACAAAGCCAGTCCAAAATTTGAATGGAAACATATATCAATATTTATTAAAGTTGGTTGTATGAAGATTAAATTGGTCTGTACTAAAAGTACATGTACAGTGAATTTGAACTTCCAGTAGACAAAGCCTGTCGAAAGTTTTCTTAAGAATACACATTAACATTCATCAGATTTGGATGTAGAATGAAATTCAAAACAGTGTAGCTGTGGCCATTGATTGACACATTAAATTCATCCATTGACTGGGACAATTTACGTGAACGTTTGTCTGTAACCACCACTGTTCACGACGTACCTACGATATACATTTAAACTGTGGGGTCACCAAAGGTTTCTTAACGCCTCTAATTATAAAATAATTCGAAAAATTAATCAGGAATAACCTTTATGTTTTGATTTATATAATATATATGAATTAAAACATCGTGTTATTTCTGATTAATTTTTCGAATTACTTTATTTATGTGTTGAGAACCTTTGGTGACCCCATAGTTTTAGTGTCTTTAAAAGGTACATAGTTAGCAGTGGTCGTTACATACAAACGTTCACCTAAATTTTCCCAGTCAATGAATGAATTTAATGTGTCAATCAATGGCCACAGCTACACTGTTTTGAATTTCATTCTATTTGAGTTGCATTGGTCTGTACTTGAGGTACAGTAGATGTGTACCTGTAGTAGACAAAGCCAGTCCAAAATTTGAATGGAAACATATATCAATATTTATCAAAGTTGGTTGTATGCAGATTAAATTGGTCTGTACTAAAAGTACATGTACAGTTAATTTGTACTTCCAGTAAGACAAAGCCTGTCGAAAGTTTTCATAAGAATACACATCAATATTCATAAGATTTTGATGTATGTAAGTTGCATTGGTCTGTACTTGAGGTACAGTAATTATGTACCTGTAGTAGACAAAGCCAGTCCAAAGTTTAAATGGAAACATACATCATGGTCTGTACTAAAGGTACAGTTGATTTGTACCTCCTGTAAACAAGCCTGTCGGAAGTTTTCATGGGAATGGAATACACATTAATTCATAAGATTTGGATGTATGTAAGTTGCATTGGTCTGCACTTAAAGTACAGTAGATATGTACCTGAAGTAGACAAAGGCTGTCCAAAGTTTAAATGGAAATATACATCAACATTCATCAGAGTTGAGTGAATGTAGATTAAGTTGGTCTGCACTAAAATTACAGTTAATTTGTACCTCCTGTAGACAAAGCCTTTCTGAAGTTTTCATGGGAATACACATCAATATTCATAAGATTTTGATGTATGTAAGTTGCATTGGTCTGTACTTGAGGTCCAGTAGATGTGAACCTGAAGTATACAAAACCTGTCCAAACTTAAAATGGAAACATACATCAATATTTATCAGAGTTAGGTGTATGCAAATTAAATTGGTCCGTATTAAACATGTTAAAGGTACAGTTAATTTGTACCAATTTTTCGATATTCAAATTTTGAAAAATATCCAAACTGAAACACAAACCTTTTTTTTCCTCAATTTTTTTCCCCACTAAATTTTTTTTTCCGCAAAATTTCGATTACCTCGAATATTTTTTTTCTGCAAATGGAGAAGGTTCACGAAGGGTTAAAATTGGCCCTGATTTTTTTTAATCGGGCTTAACAATTACAAATTTAACATAGAAAGATTTGTGATAATACTAATAAGACAAAAATATTTTTTCTGACACTTTCCTTTACAATTTATGAAGCAATGACCCCTTCAATAAACATAATTTGTATTAAAAGGTCAATTTTGGTACTTTTTTTCCATAAATTTAATTATTTTTGGCATAATTAACCTTGGCCGCCATCTCCGATCCAAAAAGTTTTTATATTGATAAAATCTATTTCAAAATTGGAATCTTTTGATTACAACACATTCTGGATCGTAGGTGGCAGCCAAAGTGTTTCTAATGCTTTAAGGTCTGAAAAATGCACAAAATCACCATATTTTAACAAAATTACCAACATAGGCTTACTTAGGAGAATATTACATACTCTTATGAAAAGAACTGATATATTTAGCATTTAAACTTTTGAAATAGACCCATTTACAAATAAAATTGAGATATATTATAAAATTGATATTTTAGGCCATTTTGTGCCATAAGTGAACCTTGTCCTTTCTTTTCATAATTTTTTTTTCACCTCAAATTTTGCTTTTCCCTCATTTTTTTCCGTTTCCTTATTCGGTTTCTATTTACTTATTCGATTTCTTTTTCCTCATTAGATTTTCTGTTCCTTCTTCTGTTTCTGTTTCCTTATTCGATTATCATTTTCTTATTCGGTTTCTATTTCCTTGTTCCATTTTCCTTCCCTTATTTTGTTTTCATTCTCTTAGTCGGTTTTTATTTCCTTATTCGGTTTCTATTTCCTTTTTTGATTTTCATTTCCTTGTTCGGTTTCCATTTCCTTTTTCGATTTTCATTTCCTTATTCCGTTCTTTTTCCTTATTCGATTTTCAAAATTTGAAAAATATTATAATACAAGTCTTAATTGAAACACAAAAACTTGGCTTTTCCTCAAAAAACATTTTTTTTAAAAAGAACATTTTCCTCAAAAAAACATGTTCATGAAAAAAACATTTTCCTCAAAAAACAAATTCCTCCAATTTTTTTCTCAAATTTGTTTTCACCTCCAATTTTTTTTCCGTTTCCGCAAAATATGGCTTTGCTAAATTTTATTGAATATGTTAACATTGTTTAGGCGTGCAATATTCTTCATCTTAAGTTAACCATTTGCACTTCTAAAAATATATTTCACATCAGCTAATTATTTCCTTTACGTGTAGTCTTTCAAACTAGAAAAAGAACAATTATAAATTCTATATTCAATATCTACAAAATGTGGACACATTTGTAACCGATTTTACATTTTAAGGTTCGTTGTTTAAAAAAACGCTTACCTCTCCACATAATATGATTGTCTGATTGGTATTCAGATCCACTTTCAGCATTATTTTGTTTAATCGTGGCTTTCGACTATCGACATGTGGTATGTAATACTGACAGCCCTAGTAAAAAATTTGCAGTCGAACGTAGCGGGCACATGAGGGATTTAGCTCAAAACGATTAATTCAATGTTGAATGGCTATTGATGCAGTAGTTGATCAACGCTTTCTACATTGTTAGATTAGATTAGACTAGGGTAATCGTAGTTATGATTTTCGATATAACAATGCAAAAGTATATTTATTTCTATGTTTGGTCCATTGTACAGTCTTACATGTGTTATATACTGGTATTCATGTAAAATTTACATTATACTTGTTCATGAATCGACGGGACTATGAAAATGCCTGTTCCAAGTCAGGAATATGACAATTCTTGTTCATTCGTTTTTGCTGCGTTTTGTTTTTGATTTTGCCATTTGATTATCGGCTTTCCGAATTAATATTTCTCTAAGTTCAGTATTTTTGTGATTTAACTTTCTACTGTCGTCCTTGACCTTTGTTAGTGAGTTGGTTTAATTCATCCTATTGGTACAGTGTCTGCATGAAATTTGATTCATTGGTATTTTATTGGGAATTGATCTTTATTTAACATACCATGTATTTCAAAAGCTGAAATAAGCGACATCGAAATAAATATTACTACTTTATCTGGTTATCTTGTTAATCGCCATGCTTTTAATTGTTTATGCTTGATAGTGTGTCTCTAATATAAAACAAGTAAACGTAGCATTTAACTCAATTTCTGTACATCTATGTATATCTTCCAGAGGGCTAACACTATTTATTTTAAGCAGATCTTAAGGTTTTATTGAGTTCAGCCTTCCAATTGATATTTCATGTGTGTTTTTCTATGTGTGATGTTATACTATTGTTTCAGAAAAAGAGAGAAGGTTTTATACCATTAAAACGTTTAATCCCGCTGCAAATGTTTGCTCCTGTCCTAAGTCAGGAATATGATGTGCAGTAGTTGTCGTTTGTTTATTTAATTTATACGTGTTTCTCGTTTCTCGTTTTTTTTTTTTATAGATTAGACCGTTGGTTTTCCCGTTTGAATGGTTTTACACTTGTAATTTTGGGACCCTTTTTAGCTTGTTGTTCGGTGTGAGCCAAGGCTCCGTATTGAAGGCCGTAATTGGCCTATAATGGTTTACTTTTATAGATTCTTATTTGGATGAAGAGTTGTCTCATTGGCACTCATACCACATCTTTCTATGTCTACAAACCAGAAGGAAACGCTCAAACTGAGAGATTCAATAGGACCATGCATGACAGATTAAGAACATTAATGCCTGAAAAGAAAGCGAAATGGCCCGAGTATTTGCCAGAACTAACTTTCATGTACAATGCAACTCCGCATTCTTCAACTGGATATACTCCATATTTTCTTATGTTTGGTCATAAGCCGAGACTGCCTATTGACAATCTTTTTCATAATGAAATGACAGAGATAGACACCGATTTAGACACTTATTTCGCTAATCATCAGAAGCGAATGACCGAAGCCTTGAAGACACAATGTGTATGGAATTCAGTTAGCTGATGGTAGTGGTCCCGTTAGGAATGTCACTAGAAGAGAAATCTGTGACACAGGAAAAGTAGACATGATGCTAAACTCAAATCAAGATATTACTGAGGACAGTAATTCGTTTTTTGGAGGATGGAATGTGACCATTGTTGACCCGAATTCGTTACCAATTCAAATTGACCATCAGCAATCTGGCGAATATGAACAAGAAATGTTATGAATTGTAATATTCAGAAAGGGAGATAATCGTGTTCTTAAAGCTTTTATATAGCTTTGTATAAATTAAAGTTTCTATTGTATTTAATTGATATTTAAAAAAGCAATCTTTATTTCAAGTTAAAGTTAATTTATATCTGCATTTCATTAGTCTTATGATGTTTTGTGTTTTTCTATTTTTCCACAAATATTGAACTATTCAGCGTTGCCAATAATTAATGTTATTTTCGATATATGTATAATGTGAATTCGAATATATGAATACAGTATAATAAATTCATGAACCTTACATTTGTGCTTTCGTAAGCCAGTTTTATCGTTTTCGGAGGTTACATAAGTCTCTCTCTTTCTCTCTCTCTTTCTCTCTCTCTCTCTCTCTCTCTCTCTCTCTCTCTTCCACCAAATATTTCTCTGATCCAAATATTTTCTTGTCACAATAAATTATGTATAATGTTTTATAAATGAGGCTTGCTATGAGATACACGTTTTATATCCAAATGTATTAAAAAAAGACAAGACATCCATGGCGTTTGTTCCCCTCAATGTCAGAGTCTGATATTAATCGAAAATTGCCAGGAATATATAAAAATTCGTTAAAGAAATCTATGGAACCAGCGTCGCTTGTGATTCCTGTTGTCAGTGTTAAAACTGTAATTTTGACTGTAACAAAAGTGCTTAAGCCCATTTATGAGTAAAATACAGAATTAAAAAAATAATTCTACCTTTTTTATATTTCTTTATTTTAGAGTTAAGCTTCTGGTCAAGTTTCACTTATTCTAACGCAAATCATTTACCTTCAATAACCAATCAATTGTATTATAAAAGTTGTTGACTTGTTCTTTGTACGAATACATGAAATATTTGTCACTGGAAGTTATGCATGCAATCGATGATCAAATACAAATCTACAGTATTTATAAACATAGTACTGCAATTGTATATATGAAAGAGACTAAATATTTTGATCTTTTTTTTAAATTATTTTACACATATTTGAAGGATCGAAATAATCAGTTCTACAAATGGTTGTTAGTGAAAGACTTGAAATTTAACAAATATCACATGCCTCTATGTATTTTTTTATCGACGCACCAAATATTTTCCTTTCATCGTGCATAGCTTATTTTCCGATTTTAACGATCTTTTTACTTGTTCATTACATTTTAAAATTAAAATCCCACACAAAGTGCCAAAACTTTTATTCTCAGGCTAGACTGCGTAAAAGATGAATACTGTTTGGTTTGTGTACACACGGTGTTTTGAAGGCCGACGATTCGCTGAAAAGAGAATTAATTTGCACCACAACTTAATTACGCCAATTCTTCTTTTGCATCATTTTTTTCTTCTTAGTGCACTGAGGAGGTCCTTTCTGGTATTTACAGGTACAAGTAGAAATACCGCAAAGAGCCTCCTTAGTGCACTGAGAACACCATATTGCACCAAGGACGTGATGGAATGATAGAATTGACGCAAAAACATGGCATATAGAAGGAGACTTTCTAAAAGTACATAATTTCAAATTTTATAATCATATCTTAAGTAATTATAAAGTTATTAAACAGTGTAAGTCAGTATTATAATGTTACATGTACGTGTAAATGTGTTAATCGTTTCGAGTTAAATATGGCACAATTAAGTACCATTTATTGGCGCAATTCATATTTATAAGAAAAGAAGAGATGGGCGCGATTCAAACTTTTTGAATATGATGGTAGTTGGCACATATTACTATTAACCGTTCAGACAAACCAGTAAATTCTTCGCCCGGAGATATGCATCTGACATTAATCTTCCTTCAGTAACTTTACAATACCCAGTCGTGTCATTTCCGTATATTGGACATGTAGATAGCACGTGTGATACATGTATATACTCCAGAAATACCCATTTAACTGATTTTTTTTTCTTTTAGAAGAACTCCATATCTGGTAACATTAAATATACATAAACATAAAATTACAATTGAAAAAAATGGTTATAATAAGTTCAAATGTTGCTTTATTAAAGGAACCTAGATACTTATGTTAATTCTTTATTTCATGTATCTTTTTTGTATTCTTTTTTTGGCTTCAATTACTTTTTTATCTTATTGACTTATTCTTAATCGAAAAACGCACAAACCTAAATATAATCATATGGCATTGAATGATTTCTCTAACTCAAAACTAGTTTTAGAACATACTCACCCCTTCTCGTCCAATGAATAGTCAGTTTTTAGCCCTCTAA
Organism: Mytilus galloprovincialis; assembly: GCA_037788925.1. NCBI lineage: Eukaryota > Metazoa > Mollusca > Bivalvia > Mytilida > Mytilidae > Mytilus > Mytilus galloprovincialis. Next base: position 63,906,510 of record CM075341.1, read on the forward strand.
TTTTCATAGTACATGGTTTTCCATGCACTATGAAATGCTATACATGAATGACTTTTCATTGTCAGTTAATTATGAAAGTGAACTCTTTTAATAGTTGCACTAACGAAGTGTTCAGTCCCTTAAGGCATTTTTCTTGGAAAAATAGCCTACTGATTAAAGATGAAAGAGCAAAGATTAAATTTTTTTTTTTGAATTTTGCAAAATTTCATGCATTTTCTAATGAAACACATATATAGAATACACCCAAAAAAAAATGGTAAGGATAAATAAAATGATATTTATTTAATTTATATATCATGTATTATACCTTACATTTGAGAGAATTGTTTTCTTTTTCTTTGAAAAATACACAATGCCAGACTGCTGATATATAAAGCAAAGGATTGTTTTCGGAGAAACACAGTTACATTTAAATTTATCAATAAAAGGTAAGCATTTAATTTTGAATGGTCTGAATTCAAATATTCCTACAGAGATTTTTATTTTTATAAAAAAAAATTAAATTTCAAAAAGGGGATTTCCATAGCATTGTGTTGGTTTTTAAAATAAAAAAATCTAAAGATATATATTAAGTATTAAATTTTACCTGAAGCAGAAGAAAAACAATTTATCCTTCACAAACTATGTCAGTGGTATTTCATTTCATCCATTGAATTGATCACTACCTATGTTTTATATCTAGTTCATTATAAAAATTGAACTCTTATTTAGGTTTGAATATTACAATGGGAACAGATAGTTGTGTAAGGTCACTTGAAAGTGTGAATATGTTCTAAATTGGTCAGACAATACTTGGTCATGTTTTATGAAGATTTAAGCCCTCGGCTTCGCCTAGGGCTTAAATCTTCATAAAACATGACCAAGTATTGTCTAACCTATAAATAGATGCCTCTTAAATTTTATTTTACCCGCTGGGTTGTTTGTCCATGAATTGACGTTTACGCCATATTCTTTTGTTCGGTATTTGTGAAGAGCCGCTCATCGATCAATTTCACAAGAAATCTAATACTCGTATGTCATGAACATTGAAGTTCAACTTGCTGTCGATTTGTGTATACGCACAAAGATAAAATAAATGAAACACTTTTTCGCTTTTTAAATCATGCAGTAAATTTTGAAAACATAGTGTTGAAAACCCGGTTATTTCTGTTTAATACTTTTCTGTTCCTTTTCTCAACAATTAGGACATGTGTCACTGATTGATATAGAACTAGTCAACCATGAATAATCCCAAACAACAAATTTTTGATTGGTATTTCGTACTTGCTTATATTATAAATTACGTATTGTTTTCGGCTGAGACTACAACATCATACATGTATAACAGTTACATGTATAGTAGTGTCTCAGTTTTCGTCAATATTGTAACAATATTCTTTAAAATTTTAAATTGCTTCAATCATTTAATATATATTTTATTTATGTTTTTGTTCATGATTAATACTTTTAGATTGATAATATAATTATTTTTGAGCATTATTTATATGACATTTTAATATTCATTTAACTGGCATTCCGATTTGATTGGCAAATAACTGTTTAAACAATTGACGCCATATTAATATTATATATAAAAGAGGGACGGAAGATACCAGAGGGACAGTCAAACTCATAAATCGAAAATGAACTGACAACGCCATGGCTAAAAATGAAAATAACAAACAGACAAACAATAGTACAAACGACACAACATAGAAAACTAAAGAATAAACAACACGAACCCAACCAAAAACTAGGGGTGATCTCAGGTGCTCCGGAAGGGTAAGCAGATCCTACTCCACATGTGGCACCCGTCGTGTTGCTTACCAGATAACAAATTCGGTAGGTAACATTTATGAAAGGGAAGGGGATTGTAGTTACGACGTAATGAACATGTCCGATATCATTTATGAAACGGTTATTCCATAACGGTCAACCAACTCGTGATGAAAATAATAGGATAGGTTCGAATATTCATTTTAGTGCGAGTTAACAATAAAAGAAAAAGTTTTAATTACATTATGCACAAGAAATCCTTAAATCGTCTCAGGAATGAGAAACTCTTTTCTTCATAGAAATGTTGGAAATAGTTTACACTGGACATTAAACAACTTGAAATCAATCAACTAAAATATATCCAAGGAATTATTATTATGCATGTACATGTATATAAAGGCCTGATACCATATACATATTTCGAATAATGAATAAAATATTGTGCTGTCAAAAAGAAACATTATCATTAGAATATCAAAATAATTCAGTTTTTCGTTCAAAATGATTTGCAAACAGTCCTCCAGAGCATTTTTGTGTCTGTGCTATCTCTCTCTCTGGGTTAATTATTTTAAGCATAAAGTTTATAAATCGATCTCTGAAACACTTTATATATAGAATTAAGTCAAAGTAAACATAAAACTTATGCATGGCGGAAAAGAAATATGCGAAAACAACGATAGGTGCAATGTGCATGCAGCCTTGCAAATGATATTTAAAAAAATATATTTAATTTATAAAACTTAGGATTTTAATTTAAGTATTGTTGATGGGGTGTTGAAGTTTCCACAACATAGAAAATACACAAGAAATTCTATCAGTATACTAGTTTATCTAAATTTGCTTGGTGTCCATTTTATAATATATTATATATTAAAGAATTGAGTGTTTTGTTATTCATTCGGACATCTGTGTTCCTGGATCTTGTAATTTGATAAGTCTAACTCGATTGTGCACTGCATGATGAAACATCCCTTCTTTATTCAAGAAATAGTCCTTACACAATAGAGGATGTCTTAAATAGCGATTTAGAACAGATACCAGCATGGTCTAAGAATTGGTTTATTGATATTAATCGTAACAAGACAAATACTATGTAATTCTTCTCCAGTAGAAGAAGTAGAATTGTCTCCTGTCATAAACACTTAAATATTACTTTTGATTCCAATGGTAAATTCTATACAATATAGAAAACGTTTTAAAGTGTGCAAGCATAAGATTAAATTTCTAAAAAACATGAAATATGTATTGACTAGGAATTATCTTATTCGCATAAACTAAACACTTGTAAGACTGTAAGGGTCAAATTTCTACTCATATAAAATCACATCTATGTAAGAGTTATCAGAGCATTTGTATTTACCACTCCCCTTTTCCGCGAAATAAAACATAAGAATCTGGAGTCCTAATCTTTAAAAAAAATCAACTGATATACTGATATGACAAATAATACGCTAAACCGTAGGACTGAAAGGGTCAGAGCTATATGAGAATGTGCCCCCGGGCCTTGTTAGAGGTATGTGAAAATTTGAATTTTTTTTTTTCACGAAATAAAACAAAAGACTTAATCAAAACCGATGCGATTACGATTGCCATAGAATGTCAGAGACGGTTTGTTAACTAGTTCGTTGAAAATTCGGCTAGGCAAGTATCGTATGTCTTGTAACAAATCAGGGTTTATTCATATTCATATCACACTTACATACTCTCGTCCTGATATGCATGTAATATTTGCCACTGTGCGTAAAATGCACCCCTTTTCCCCGAAATAAAACCCAAAAAATCTGGACTTAATCAAAACCGATACTATTTGGATTTCTATAGATTGTCAGAGACGGTTTGTCAACTAGTGTGTTAAAAATCCGGCTACGCAAGCAAAATATGTCTTGTACAGAGCCAAGATTTATTCATATTCATATCACACTTAAATACTGTCGTCCTTATATGCATGTAATATTTGCCACTGTACACTAAACACAAATACATTATCATCAATTCTTTTTTATGAAAAGGAGCCTATTACTCCTATTTACTTTTATAAATTGTTATTTGGATTGAGAGTTGTCTCATTGGCACCCATACAACATCTACCTATATCTTTTTTTAGCACGTTTATAGATTTGACACCCTGTAATTCATGTGTTTTGGAGTTCCTCCAAAATTATAACACATTCCTTCTTTATTTGCAAAATCGCCAAGTGACGGGTGTCACATACGAAACAGGATCTGCTTACCCTTCTAGAACCCCTGAGATAACCCTTTTTGGAGATTTCGTGTTGCTTAGTCTTTGGTTTTCTATGTTGCGCTTAATATACTTTTGTTTGGCTTTTGATCTTTTTTCTCTCGTTAATTTCGGTTGATGAGTTTTTGTTATGACATTGTCAGTTTGCTTAAGCAATTTACAATCCCTTTTGTATCTTTCGCCGTCTTTTATCAATTTTTGTGTACTTTTATTTAGTTTAATTCAGAGAGGAATGTTTTTCATAATTATGTAGTACTTTTCATCTTGATGAAGAAAATTATGTGATCTATCTTATTAAAACGACTATTTGTTTTGGAATACAGAACGTTTGTTGCATATTGTTTTCCATTTCTTTTCCATAGCAGGGGAGATAACTCGGATAACATTTTTTTTTGTCGGTTTTTTAAGTTTTTTAGTTTTTGCCATGGCATTGTAAGTCTGATTTTTTTTGCCAAACCATTGTCAGTCTGTTTTTATTATTTGCCATAGCAGTGTCAGTCTGCTTTTATTATTTGCCATAGCAGTGTTAGTCTGATTTTATTTTTTGTCATAGCAGTGTCAGTCTGATTTTATTTTTTACCATAGCAGTGTCAGTCTGATTTTATTATTGCCATAGCATTGTCAGTCTGATTTTATTTTTTTTTGTCAGTCTGATTTTATTTTTTGCCATAGCATTGTCAGTCTGTTTTTTTTTTTTTTGCCATAGCCTTGTCAGTCTGATTTTTTTTTTGCCATAGCATTGTCAGTCTGATTTAATTATTTGCCATAGCATTGTCTTTCTGATTTTATTTTTTGCCATAGCATCTAGACGAAATCGGATGCATGACAAAAAATATCTTTGTAGCTTGACCTACACAAAATTTGTGTAAAAGTTTAACATATTAATTTATTGATGGTCTATTTAAAACATATTTTTGTCGTTTATTGTACATAACAATTTTTAAATCTACACAAATAGTTGTTTTGGCTAAATAGAATAAAATTCATGATTTATTCCTTTGGTTTTGGGTAAAAATGTTTTCCATCCCTCTCATTCCATCATGTTCAAGAGTACGTAGCTGATGCATCCAGAACCTTTCTGTCTGATTCCTCCTTTCGGAGTCCACATTTTGGTTTACCTCAACTATTTGAAAGTTGAGTTCACCTTTCAAATAATTGAGGTAAACCAAAATTAGGTGATTTCACCTTTCTTATCGTTTTGAACATCGGTATACTACTGTTGACTTTATTTAAAAGAATGATCTTCTCTTAATCCCTTATTCTTTGAATGCAAGCTCAAGTATAAGAAATTGAGTTATATAATACGTTTACTTTTTTTATATGAGAGACACATTATCAAGCATAAACAATTACAGAATGGCGATTAACCAGATAACAAGATAAAGTAGTAATATTTATTTCGTTGTCGTTTATTTCAGCTTTTGAAATACATGGTATGTTAAATAAAGATCAATTCCCAATAAAAAAACACTGATTCAAATTGCACGCAGACACTGTACCAATAGGATGAATTAAAACAACTCACTAACAAAGGTCAAGGACGACAGTAGTCCCGTCGATTCCTGAACATGTATAATGTAAATTTTACATACATACCAGTGTAATACACATGGAAGATTGCACAATGGACCAAACATAGAAATAAATATACTATTTTACATTGTCTTATCGGGGCCTTTTATAGCTCACTATGCGGTATGGGCTTTGTTCATTGTTGAAGGCCGTACGGTGACCTATAGTTGTTAATGTCTGTGTCATTTTGGTCTTTTGTGGACAGTGGTCTCATTGGCAATCATACCCCATCTTCTTTTTTATATTTCATTATTATATCGAAAATCATAACTCAGATTATCCTAGTCTAATCTTATCTAACAATGTATAAGATGTAGATCAACTACTGCATCAATAGCCTTTAAACATTGATTTAAACGATTTAAGCGCAATCACTCATGTGCCAGCTACGCTCGACTCCAAATTTTTTACCAGGGCTGTCAGTTTTAAATACCGCATGTCGATAGTCGTAAGCCACCATTTAACAAAACAATGCTGAAAGTGGCTCTGAATACCAATCAAACAATTATAGTATGTAGAGAGGTTAACGTTTTTTAAACAACGACCCTTTAAACGAAAAATCGGTTACAATTGTGTCCACATTTTATAGATATTGAATGAATAATTTATATTTGCTTTTTTCTGGTTTGAAGGCAATAATTAGCTGAATATGAAATATAATTTTTAAAAGTGCAAATGTTTTACTTAAGATGAAAGATGTTGCACGCCTAAACAATGTTTGCATCATTAGTAAAATTGAACAAAGCAAAACACCATATGTCGCTAATGATTTGTTCACACCTACAGTATTCCTCGATTGAATACTTTAATTGCCTGTGTCATTTAAGTAGCCACTTCGTTTAAAAAGTCTTCTGATTATCATTAGGTCTGCTATTACAGAGTGTGGTGAGTGTTCATTTATTTTCTTAGAAGTGAAAATCCGTCTGATCTAAAAATGTCAGCTTTTGTTATTTGTCAGTGAATTTAAGTTGTTTGACACAATTAATACTTTATCTAATTTGATGGTATATGTATTATATATAGACCGTTATGTAGCTCGTGGAATATGATGAATATTCCCAACTCTGCATGATGTCTCTATTAATGGTTTGCTGCCATATAAATGTAAGCGGTTAGATACCTTAATTATTTCCCCTTTCAAAACATGTGTTTCTGTTGTGTCGTTGTTCTCCTCTTACATTTGATGTGTTTCCCTCAGTTTTAGTTTGTAAAACGGATTTCTTTTTATCTCAATCGATTTATGCATTTCGAAAAGCGGTATATTTATACCCTCTCGAAATATACAAAGAGGAAATCCTGGATAATCATAGGTTTGTTCTATGTTCTTTTGAAATTTCAACCAAAAACGAAGAATTGAATCTTCCATCAATGTATTGAAACCTAAACAACTTAAATGTCTTTACGAACAACGGTATATTTCTGGTCTTTCCAAGTGCTCCACGAAACCTTTTTCTAAATTGATAACACCTGTTTTATCAGTAAACAAAACTGGGCTTCAAAGTCATTGTGAAACTGCCTATTATAGAGGTGGCGTTAATCAGATACTCAAAGATCTGGTACATAAAATCTCTCGTTCATCTTGCAGTAGTAATAAAACATTTGACTTTTCTTCTCAATTCCAAACTAAAGGACAAATTGAAAGAGTTGATTTTGCTTTCTTTCATAAAAAGGAAAGACCAATGTAGATACAAGTATCTATTCTCAAGGAGGGATACATCCTACTTTGTACAGGATCACTCTGATTCAATAAAACATTTTCTGAAACTGAAGTTATCAAGATGCTTGATTTCTTGATAGACAACTAATTTGTTACGTTTGGAGGACATGTTTTTGATCAGACTGTCGGCTTTCAAATTGGAACAAATTATGCTCCTCTTCTTGCCAACTTGTTTCTTTACTAATCTACATATATAGGAAGAAAGATATGAAGTAAGCAATATCCCTTGACTTTACTTTCCACTGTAAAGATAATGTTCTCTCACTAAATGATTCAAAAATTGGTTACTATGTTTACCGCATCTATCCCATCAAACTAGAGATAAAGGATACAACAGATACAGTTAAGTCGACCTCATATCTTGACTTACTAAAAGTTACGACAAAAGAGATGATTTCAGTTTCCCAATTGTGAACTTTCCAAATCTAAATAGCAACATTCTTGCAGTGCCTGCATACGGAGTATATATCTCCTAATTGATACGATATACCCGTGCTTGTATCTGCTATCATGATTTCATTGATAGAGGGTTGATGCTCACAAGAAAGCTATTAACCCAAAAGTTCCAAATGGTGAAGATGAAATCACCCCTTCGTAAATTTTAAGGAAGCCATCACGAGTTGGTTGACCATTATGGAATAACAGTTTCACAGATAAGATCGGAAATGTTTTTCACGTCGTATTTACAATCCCCTTCCCTTTTCATAAATGCGACCTACCGAAGTAGACTATTTACCGGTATTGTAATAACATAAGCAACACGACGTGTGCCACATGAAAAGCAGGATCTGCTTACTCTTCCGAAGCACCTAAAAACACCCTGAGTTTCTGGTGGAATTTGTGTTGCTTAGTCTATCGTTTTCCTATGTATTATTATTTGTGTTTGTCTTTTCATTTTAAGAAATGGTAATTTTCGATCTATGTTTTTGACTGTCCCTCTGGTATCTTTCGCCTCTCTTAAACTTTACCGTATTATTCACTCTTGTTGTCAAATCTAAAGTTTTTTTATTTTGTTTGATTTCATTGTATTTTGGTTTATGTACTGATGTTATCTGGTTTCATTGGTTTGTATAGAAAGCTGATTTGGTATTTTGTCTCTTTCCTTTTTACACCTTGGTAGACGATGCATTTTTTTCTGAACGTTCCATGATTTATTTGATTGTTTACCAGTGTTTATATTGAAATAGGAAGATGTGGTATGATTGCCAATGTTTCTATCCACCAACATTATCCACCACAAAAAAATCCATACCGTATAGTCAGCTATTAAAGAATCCGAAATGAACATAAGTCAAATATGATGTGTTTTGTCATTTGATTTTCCCATGTGATTATGGACTTTTCGATTAGATATTCCTCTGAGTTGAGTATTTTTGTGATTTTACTTTTTACATAAGAATTCTTTAACTTATATCAAACATATAAATAAGAATAAAATACTCTATGACTGACATACATGAACAAAAGTAGGTACATTGAAGAGAACGCAGGAAAAAGTGATTTTGAAATAATCCTAAAAAATTACATCAGAACTTATTTTTTTTAATAATAAAGCGGACAGAAAAAAAAATTTCAATGCATTTGTTTTAAGCATTGAGGAATATTTAGTTGAACGAAAAGTCAAATTCAAATTTCAGCAACAACATATAGCACTGTTCTTGAGATCCCTGTAAACAGTGCAAATTCTAAATCAACTCCATCTTCAAGCATAAGCTGTCTTTTTAAAAAACCAAAGCTGTCTGTTTTGCTGTTTATGGTTACTTCGAACTTATATATAAGCATATTTTAGGAACCTGAGTCAAAATTTATCTTTCAATGCATTCAAATAAAAAAGCACATTTTACGATTCCCCTCTTAATAACCTTGAAAATATAATCAATGTTTACAAATTTCCGTTTTAGTATTACAGTATCATGATGAAATTTTGTTGCTTGATGGTAATCATCCTCTGCACAATTCATGTTTCTACTGGCGCAAGTAAGTATTCTTAATGTTTCATGTATGAAAATGCTTGTATCAAGTCTGGTATGACAGTTGTTGTCCTTCATTTGATGCGTTTTTTCATTTTGCCATTAAATTTGAATTTCGAATTTTCCGTTTTGAATTTACCTCAGATTTCAGTATTTTTATGATTTTACTTTATACTACTGTTGCCTTTATTTAGTTACCGGTATCTCGATATGGATAGACTGAATCTAGGACAATGAATGCTTCCTTAATTTAAATTCGAGTAAAAAATATAAACTTTATTTAATGTTTCTTTGAATTAAATCTATTATATGAAACATTCACCTCACGTTTAAAAATAAAATTATGTTATTATAAGAGGTTTGGTTTCCAATTGATATGAACCTATTTTACTTTCCATAAACTCATTACTGCAATGAAGAATTTAACTTTAAGAGTATGAATAAATCAGGTTATTTTCCTAATAAATGCTTTTTTTCTTATTGTATAATGCAGAGATTGGAGTTCATAATGTCACATTGTATTTAAGAACTTTACTCTTTAGGACTTACTCGAAATTGTCTTGCTTCAAATGGAAGATGTGGACGGAAAGGTCTGACTTGCGATAATGCGTTTGGTAAAGAGTGGATCAAAAAAGGAAGATGTTGCAATGGAGGACCATGTTGTAAATGTAAGAAAACAAATAAAGCATGATCGATAGTGCTTGTCCCTTCTATTCAAAAATGAAACATAGGCACAAGATCATGTTGTTAAATAAAATTAAACAATATAAAAAGTAGCATATTAATCTATTGTAATAAAAAATCATAATATCTAATAAAATTTGTAGATTTAGCTAACAAAGTCCTTATATTTGTATAAAGTAACATTCGTTTATAGTGGAAAACTGTTTAACCGTTAAATAAGCCACAATTACAAATTGCTTGCTAGTCCATCTTTGGGATTAATATTAGATAACTCTGGCTAATTTCCCAATCAATCTATCACGAAGGGAAGATAGATAATTCGACTTTCATTTACATGTATAGTATTTTTCAAAAATGATAAACTGTTCTTTGTATTGGTATGTTATCATTTTAAACGTTTCAAATTTATGAAATTATATTCGTACATCAATGTTTTTGATACACCAATAACAAAAACTGAAATATACTGAATTTATACATTTTGTAATTATTCAAAATCATATCAGAAACCTATACTTAATTATAAAATAATGAACTTGTTAAAGGGAGACAATACTCGCATAACTTTTTTTTAATTGGCACATGATACTAAGGAATGTCACTTTTGCATACGAATGACACATCAGTATAATTAATTAACTGTGCATTCGTGCTCTACCTTTAATGAAGATTCTAAATTATAAATATAACCGAAAGTTGTTAAGCTAAAGGATAGTAAAGACTAATGAAAGGTAACCCACTGTAAAAAATATTTCTTTGAAATTTTTTGAAACTTCTGCAGAAAAATGCTCGAGCCATTTGACCCTCAAACCTATTAATTAACGTTTTTACATAATATTTTAATAAAGTAGTTACAGATTATTTTCTTCTCAAAGTGTAAGACGCAATAAAAATCGTATGCTTACCCAAAAACAGATTTAAAAGTCCTGAACATTTCGACATGTGTTTGTTTATTTTTATCAATACCGGTTTGTAAACAAATCACAAGTACATGTTGAAATCCGACTAAATACCTATATCCCGATATCGTCAGGTAAATATGCTATCAAAAGCAATATATTATTGTCTTTGAATTAAACGTATATATTTGACACCATTTATCAAATTATGTTAACAACAGACTATAACAAAATTATTAAGGTGCTCAAACAATGGCGATATTATACACTAGTTTTTACATTTTTATGGAAAAACATGGCCGATAATGTATACACTTGCTTGAAAATTAAATTTGAGTCATGAAGGATACACCAACAGAATATAATTAAATTGTAAGAAGTTAATTTCTAATTTTTGCAGTTTTACCTGCATGACAGATTTTTTATGTGATTCTTATGACCAATTTCATGGTTCGAGACCACAGCTGACCTGCTCTTTCTCAATAATATGTTTACAGTATGTTGTACAAGTTATGGGATAAATTATATCAAAATGATTGAAAATTTCATCTGCTCTAATTCAAAATATGGACAATTTTAACAGTTATATTAAGGGGATCTAGAAAACTTTTGACAGCTTCTGAAATGTTAATTTTTAACCATTTTCAGCTGGACCAAATCACTACTCTTGAACAAAAAATGAGATAAATAAACTTACGTCACTTCATTTTTATTAATTAAGTCTAAAACATATATATTTTACTTAATACACATATCGATAACGATGATACAAATACGTGTAGTATCAAAGCATGTCCAATTGACATAGTTATTTTGTTTTGAACATATGTATTCGCAATCTGACATTTAAATGCTCAATTAATTAGGGATGAGAATTTTTTTCTTAATACCAATATGAAGCAAAGTGGTATATAGGGTAGAAAAATCTTAAGTTTGAACAGATACAAAACCACCAATATATGCATGCAATTTCTCAAGTACTTTCAACGATTTTTTTTATACTCCAAAAGTAATTAATTCCACTATTTTCAAAGCCCTTATTTGAACTATTTATTATCAGGTTTTTGATTGTACTAAGTGTACTAATAAGGAGAATAGACAATTTAGTACTGAAACAATGGCTTGTGAAGATGAAATAAATTTATATGTGTAAGGTGTTTTGTAAAGCGCCGGAAGCCAGTCCATAGTTTGGACTTTCATTGAACTGGGTTCTGCTTGTAAAGAAGTAGCTAAAAGTTTGTGTTTGTTACAGATATCTGTTTCTGAAAATAAAGTCATTTGGAATGTTTACTTACATATATTCTGAATGGAAAGGCTACGTTCTGCAATGATAAAACCATAGATACAAGCGGTAAAACTCAAAGTTGCAACACCTGCGGCATTCTCTAAATTAGCCAATCCCGTTGCTGCATTTGAAATTGCACAAAATATGATGACGTTTGTGGATAAAAAATTTCACCGCGGTCCAATAGTCCGACGCTTAAAATTTAAAACAAATAATTAAAATGTTGTGTACTTATTTTATATATATACTAATACCATGTGTTCCAACTAATCATCAACTTATATTGTGTCATATTTTAATAGTTTCATGTGTTTCAACTAATCATCAACTTATATTGTGTCCTATTAAAAGTTTCATGTGTTCCAGCTAATAATGAACTCATATTGTGTCATATTGATAGTGTCATGTGTTCCAACTAATAGTGTCGTATTAATAGTACCATGTGTTCCAATTAATGATTAACTCATATTGTGTCATAGCACCAGTACCACCAATGTGTATCAAATAATAATCAACTCACATTGTGTCGTATTAATAGTACCATGTGTTTCAATTAATAATCAACTTATATTGTTTTATAGCACAACTACCACCATGTGTTCCAACTAGTTGCCCTGAAGGATACATCATTTCAAATAACTTAACAGCTAGTACTAATTGTTACTTCTTCGGTGGAGACAATGAGCAGACCTGGACTAATGCTTTGGTGAGTATATTTTATCTGACATCAAATTAGATAAAAGTAAAATCACCAAAAAACTGAACTTCAAGGAAAATTCAACCCGGAATGTTTGTCGTAAAACACAACAAAAGAATAGACATCAACACCTTATAAGAGTAGGTTCAATCTAAGATTATTCAAGATGGTTCAAAAAAAATTTACAATCTATTGCAAAACAGTGAATATTAATTGAAGCATATTTGCATTCGTTTCAACGACTTTCATTTGTTATTGCGTTGTGTTTGTACCATCGTTAAAACATGTATATATTATAGATAGCAAAAATGATGAATCGAAAGTAAAACAAAACAAGATAGAGGAGTTAACCTTTACACTAGTATTAGCCTTGTTATATTTAAAAAATCATAAAATCTAATCCCACACTTATTTACACGACGAGAATTGATGGAGGTACTAACAAATTCTAAAACACTTCCATGTCTAAGAGACAAACTCAGAAATCGAAAATAATTTGAAAACACAATGGCTAAAATAGAAAAAAAAATACAAGCAGACGAACAGCAAACAAAAGCTTATAAAAATTAATATATGAAAAATAAAAACAATGCTACCTAAACCCCATAAAATACTGGACGTAATCTCAGATACTCCGAAAGGGTTGGCAAAAACTGCTCGATATGTTGCACCCGTCGTGCTGCATTATTATTGATTGTGTTTTCTATTTTGAAGGCATCAAGTAAATGAAATCAAAAGTTATTAACGGTTGCCATTAGTGATATATTGATTAAGAGAAAACAGAACACAACAACTATAAGGGGGATACACCGGAACAACAGAAATACTGAACTGCTACAAAAAACATAATGTTTAATGGTGTGTTAACTATAATAATGATATACATGTAGATATTGGATCTGTGTCTTGTTTTGCAATTTAAGAATATATGTAGGATGAAAGGTGCCTACCTATGGGCGCCAAATACCGAAGCAGAAGCTATTGCAGTTAAGAGTACGACGGGTTTCGGTAAGTAATGAGTTATTAAGTAGTTTGTTATTGTGCAATGTTAAGTGCTTCGTTGTAATTAAAAAGAAAACGAATATCCATTGACAAACACATCCATTATTACTTGTTATAAGTAAGCGTGTCCGTTTTAAATTGTTTTATGCTTTCCTCCTTCAACCCAAACAAACAACGAGAGGTTTACCGTTCACTTGAATGAATCGGCGAGTATCTCATGTATTTAACATTTATTGGACCATTTGGGCAATGCATAAATGAAAAGAGAAACAAGAAGTTGAATTGCAATATTTTTACTTATTCAGAGTAAAAATGTTTCTCATACAAAAATAAACAATATATAATATATACATATACATTTTCCAACAAGATAATAACAGAGACATATTATGTATTATATGTCTCTGATAATAATGAATGCAAAACATAAAACGATAATAAAATAATACAGAATACAATAGCTTGGCCTAGGAAGGGGTCAACTAAGCCACCAGGAAAGATGCAATAAAATAAATCTTTCCTACCCCACAAAGGCCAAGCACTTGGCAAAATTCAGAACTGTTCGTCATATTTGATGTTTAACAAGTTATTTATGCCTTCACAAGATGTTCAATTTCTCATTATAGCTATATTAGTTCAAGCTCAATCTATGTTTGTAACTAACAGTGAAAATACTGAATGTGATTAAGAATATTTGAAAAACCAATAAATAAGTTGCAATACAGTACCAGCCCAAGCAAGTTCTGCAAAATAACAATGAGACAATGTCCTTGTCAACAATCTTTTCAGTGATTATATATTATTACAATATCAAACTTCAATAAAAGACTGTTTTCACCTAAACAAAACAACTAAATGAGCAAGACATATAAGCAAATGTCTGAATGAGAGATTAAATCAAGCATTCATTTTGTAATAATGACTTAACGGCCCAAGCAGTTAAGTTTAGTTAAACTAGCATGATATCCTACTGCTATGACACATTCATATTTTGTGCATAAAAATAATTTTTATGAAAGCCTTACTTTATGTAGAACTTTTGAAAACAAAAACAAAAAGGTTCTAAAACTAACTACCGGCCCATGCAGGTAATTATATTAGAAATGTCAAAACATTGTCTATTGGAGTCTCTTTTAAAGCATTTTATCATTGCAGCATAACTGTAACTCAGACCAGCATCTCTCAGCTGTACAAATTTTTAAAGCTATATTCCTTATATTTTTATCTATTGTCCATATGAAACATTTATGATCAAATATATGTGTCTATGTGTTATGTATATCTGATAATGAAATTCTACTAACCAAAAATATGGTTTATAAGAAAAGGTTCATTTTAAAAAATGTATGCAAACATCAAATTCTGTTGACCAAATACAGGGTTTATATTGAATGCATAACTGAGCATCAACTTTATTTGACCAAATACATGTTCTATGAAAAGTAAAGTCTATCAATAAATATATGGTATTTTATTGTAGTTCATCTATATATACTAAATACATGTCTAAAATGTATATATCTAAAAATCATATTCTAATGAACAAATACCAGGTTCAAGTAAACTGGTCATGTTGATTTTAAAAATCATATTCTATACACAAATGTTAGATCTACATAAACTTAATATACATTTAATCATATTCTATTGAACAAAATATACATAATCAGAATTTATATAACTTAAAATTATATTCTATTGACCAAAATAAGGTCTAAAAGTTATTTATATTGACCAAATTAAGGGTCTGTTATTAACATTTATGGACCAAATACATGGTCTTAAAGTAATATACATGATATATATTGACCAAAATCATGGTTTGTTACCAACAACTTTTGACCAAATACATGGTCTGTAAATAATATATAAACCAAATACATGATCTGTTATCAACATCTATTAACCAAATACATGATCTCTGTAACATATACTTAACGACCAAATACATGGTCTGTTACAAATATCTTATGACCAAAACCATGGTCGTATGTGACATATAATGACCTAAATCATGGTTTGTTACATCATTCAAATGACCAAAAGCATGGTCTATACATAACATATAATGACCAAAACAGTATAATGACCAAATACAGTGTCTGTTACTAAAATTTATTGACCAAAACCATGTTCTACGTAACATATAATGACCAAATATATGGTCTGTTACTATAATATTTTTTTATCATTGCAGCATAACTGTAACTCAGACCAGCATCTCTCAGCTGTACAAATTTTTAAAGCTATATTCCTTATATTTTGATCTATTGTCCATATGAAACATTTATGATCAAATATATGTGTCTATGTGTTATGTATATCTGATAATGAAATTCTACTAACCAAAAATATGGTTTATAAGAAAAGGTTCATTTTAAAAAATGTATGCAAACATCAAATTCTGTTGACCAAATACAGGGTTTATATTGAATGCATAACTGAGCATCAACTTTATTTGACCAAATACATGTTCTATGAAAAGTAAAGTCTATCAATAAATATATGGTATTTTATTGTAGTTCATCTATATATACTAAATACATGTCTAAAATGTATATATCTAAAAATCATATTCTAATGAACAAATACCAGGTTCAAGTAAACTGGTCATGTTGATTTTAAAAATCATATTCTATACACAAATGTTAGATCTACATAAACTTAATATACATTTAATCATATTCTATTGAACAAAATATACATAATCAGAATTTATATAACTTAAAATTATATTCTATTGACCAAAATAAGGTCTAAAAGTTATTTATATTGACCAAATTAAGGGTCTGTTATTAACATTTATGGACCAAATACATGGTCTTAAAGTAATATACATGATATATATTGACCAAAATCATGGTTTGTTACCAACAACTTTTGACCAAATACATGGTCTGTAAATAATATATAAACCAAATACATGATCTGTTATCAACATCTATTAACCAAATACATGATCTCTGTAACATATACTTAACGACCAAATACATGGTCTGTTACAAATATCTTATGACCAAAACCATGGTCGTATGTGACATATAATGACCTAAATCATGGTTTGTTACATCATTCAAATGACCAAAAGCATGGTCTATACATAACATATAATGACCAAAACAGTATAATGACCAAATACAGTGTCTGTTACTAAAATTTATTGACCAAAACCATGTTCTACGTAACATATAAATAATGACCAAAACCATGGTCTGTTACTATAATATATAATATAAAACGACCAAAACCATGGTCTAAACTAAACAATTAATGACCAAAACCATGGTCTGTTACTAATATCTATTGACCAAATACATGGTCTCAAAGTAATATCTATTGACCAAAACCATGGTCTACGTAACATATAATGACCAAATACATGGTCTGTTACTATAATAATATCAAATGACCAAAACCATGGTCTACGTAACATATAATGACCAAATACGTGGTCTGTTACTATAATAATATCAAATGACCAAAACCATGGTCTACGTAACATATAATGACCAAATACATGGTCTGTTACTATAATAATATCAAATGACCAAAACCATGGTCTACGTAACATATAATGACCAAATACATGGTCTGTTACTATAATAATATCAAATGACCAAAACCATGGTCTACGTAACATATAATGACCAAATACATGGTCTGTTACTATAATATATAATACCAAACGACCAAAACCATGGTCTACATAACATATAATGACCAAAAAACATAGTATGTTACTATAATAATATCAAACGACCAAAACCATGGTCTTTACGTAAAATATAATGACCAAATACATGGTCTGTTACAATAATATATAAAATCAAACGACCAAAACCATGGTCTCTACATTACATATAATGACCAAATACATGGTCTGTTACTAGAATAATATCAAATGACCAAAACCATGGTCTACGTAACATATAATGACCAAATATATGGTCTGTTACTATAATATATAATACCAAACGACCAAAACCATGGTCTACGTCACATATAATGACCAAATACATGGTCTGTTACTAATATCTATTGACCAAAACAATGGTCTACGTAATATATAATGACCAAATACATGGTCTGTTACAATAATATATAAAATCAAACGACCAAAACCATGGTCTCTACATTACATATAATGACCAAATACATGGTCTGTTACTAGAATAATATCAAATGACCAAAACCATGGTCTACGTAACATATAATGACCAAATATATGGTCTGTTACTATAATATATAATACCAAACGACCAAAATCATGGTCTACGTCACATATAATGACCAAATACATGGTCTGTTACTAATATCTATTGACCAAAACAATGGTCTACGTAATATCAAATGACCAAAAACCATGGTCTCACGTAACATATAATGACCAAATACATGGTCTGTTACTATAATATACATGTATAATATCAAACGACCAAAACCATGGTCTCTACGTAACATATAATGACCAATTACATGGTCTGTTACTATAATAATATCAAACGACCAAAAACATGTCTATGTAACATATAATGATAAAAACTATGGTCTTTTACTAATATCTATTGACCAAAACTATGGTCTACATAACATATAATGACCAAATACATGGTCTGTTACTATAATATACAATGTATAATATAAAATGACCAAAAATGAAACATACATGTATAATAACAAAATTAAAACACCCACAGTATTAAATGTATGTATCAAAACAAAAACAAAAATTAAATTCTATTTAATAAAAATAGATTCTGTTCATAAAAAGTACATATCTTTATAAATCAATTCATATTCTTTTGAACAAATACATATCATACATAACAATCTTATTCTATTAAACAAAACATAGTCGGTTACCAACCTCATGGACCTGATACATGGTTAATATATTATAATATACATATACATGTATGGACCAAAACCGTGGCCTGTTACTAACATCTATTGACCAAATACATGGTTTAAAAGTAATATAAATTGGTCTTTTACCAACATGCAACAATGTATTTAGTTTACATAAATTGTATGTATCTAAAAATCAAATTTTAATGAACAAATACATGTACATCAAATATATATATCTCTAATAATAAATAAAATTCATATTCTATTGAATGAATAAATGATCTAAATAAAAGTATATACATATTGTATCTATAAAAGATGTTCTTTGGGAATAAATACATTAAATTAAATTGAATAAAATGTATAAATATAAAAATCACATTCTATTGAAAATAAACATGTTCAACCTAATCTACAATGTATATACATGATATATATCTAACATGTAAAACTAGAATATTCTATTGACATTGTAGTACATGTAAATATAAAATGATTATCTAAAAATTCTATTCCATCTAGCGATATGTACATTTACATGTATATTACCAACAGTGGGATGAAACACCTATCAATCAATCTTTTATGAACATCAGTTTACAAATACAGTGTACATACGCTATATAAATCTATTATGTCTATGGAACAAGTATCATGAGTATATAATATTTAACCAACAAATATTGAACAAGTGCATGTACATGAGCTTTAATTAATATACAATGTTTAACTAAATTAAATATATATATGCCAATTTATGTTCTATAAAGGAATATATGAACATGATGAACATGGTCTAAATAGATACAGTGTTTAATTAAACATCAACTGATTAACTAAATATTTTGTTTTTAAAAAATTATGTTTTTTTTTTTTAGTTTTTTTTTTTTAAATTCAAATATATAAACCTTATCAAACAAATACATTTAACATGTTTAACATAACAACACATGTATGAACCATTGATGCTTCTTCAATAAAATAACCAAAATATACAGTAAGTGTCTCTGTAGTTTTATTCATTCTTTTAACCAAATATATTGTATGACAATACATGTACCGTACATGTATATACATTTTGTATAGTTAAATTGTACCTTTTTTTTTGTCCAAATACATGATCTACATTGTATTTTAAATGTAAATACCATTTACCAAATACATGGAATAAATTTATCTATGCATGGTTCAGATGTTCTTTTGTGTACATGTACATACAAACATGTACATGTATGAACAAGTATGATATGTGCCAAATACATGGTCAGACTCTAAATACATGTCTTTGATAAATATGAATTAAACTTGTGATGAAATATGCAAAAGTAGACCAAATACAACAGTGTACATGTACATTTTGTACATGGTCTTATGTTTAAAATCTATTCATGTAAAGAGTATATTTGTGTCTTTCTCTATTTTTGCTGACACATTACATTTTTTGTGGCATATGTATATATCACTTGCACTTGTGTCTATTGCCAGGGCAAATTTTTATCTATTTTTATTATAAGTGCATGATGATATACAAAAATGTACCTGCATAGGACAAATTTGCCTACAGTATTATTTCTGTAAGGTTGGTCATTCTGTCATGCACCAGTTAGCAAACTGACCTCAACTAAATATTTTTGAAATAAAATAATTACACTTCATCATAAAATCTAGAACATACACTAGTACTTTATCAAGGCAAAGACTTCAAAAATATTTAATAATTCATGTTAATGCTGATAAATGTATCCCATCTGCAGCAAACTGATCTTTGGTCTTAAATGTGCCCAAGATAAATGTACATGTACATGTATATCATTGCTATATTGATAAAAATAGGTAATACATTGTAATCAATTATTCTATTCTCTCGGACTTCTCAATCTGTACTGAATCAGGGGTTGTTCATGAAAATAGTTTTCACACAAACAAAATTTACAAAATTATAATTTATTTTATCAATCTCACATCAACATGCTTATGCATGTATGTTGTTTTAAGATTGCATCGCACAGGCCATTACTTTCATTTTCAAATTTATCACTGATGGTTTAAAACTGTATAATGTAGGCTGCATTATTTTGCAACTATAAAATCTCAAAATAAAAATCTTGTTTACAAAACTATCGATCTGTAGATAAGCAAGAAAGTGTAATAAGATACATAGTGAAGAAACTAACCAATGGGTATCCAGTCAAAAGAGCGTAATGGAGGGGTTCCCCAAAGGATTATGAAAATAATCAAAAAGAAATGAATTAATGGTTTTCGTCGTTTGCATAAAATAAGTTATTAAAATAACTTGCCTATCTTTTAAATAACATGTATCGAGACAATTATTGTTTTATTGGCAGTGGGCAATAATACTTTAATACAGCAGATGGTTATTAAGATAACATTTTCTTTAAAATAGTAGGACAACTGTAAGAACTTCAAAGGAGCTTAAATAATTAATGGAAGATGCAATTATATTACGATAAATGTTTCAGTTCATATCGTCGAATGTATGGTATCCTACTACCAACTCAGAGCAAAAAGGCATTTCAAAAATCTTGATTTGAAACTATAAGTTGAATATCTAGGCTAATGACAGTCTTTTGTTAATGTTGCAGTATGATGAAAAAACTCAAAAATCTTGAAAAATCAGTATTGGACGCGCGATTACTTAATATGTTTGAAGTTAAATGAATCTTCGCGAAAAAGGGTGGGGTTTTTTGTAACAATTGGCTCTACCATAACAACGTCCGACCACCTTTCCGCCCTCTCAGTTTAGACAACTTATACACTTATTTAAATGTGTATAATAACTCATCGAAGGATCTTTTATCCATTTACATTTCTAACTGTTTTGTCAGTTTGTTTTGTTCACGCATCGTTGTTAATATAATAGAATTTGATGCGACTGTCATACAAGTGAGAGGTAAAGCTAGCTATCAAACCAGATGCAATCCACCTTTGTTTACATAAGAACATGTCTGCACCAAGTCAGGAATATGAAAATGTTGTCCATTCGTCTGATGTGTTTGAGCTTTTGTTTTTGTCATTTTATAATGGACTTTCCTTTTTGAATTTTCCAAGCAGTTCAGTTTTTTGGTGATTTAACTTTTTATTGATGTATTGAAATTAATTACCTTGAGCTGTATTCATGCGATACTAAATAATCACTCGTAATGAAAGATTTAAAGACAAAAAATATGACAGTGATAACTACCCAATTCTTTTTTAGGAAATAATGTAGATATATGGACAGGTCTTTATAGTCCTACAAGTGACGAGAATTTTGAATTTGTCGATGCTGGTGGTGCTTTAACATTGGATACTCTCCCATTTGGAGAACGTAAGTGTTTCCTTTTAAGATAGTTATAAGGTAGTGCACTATGGCTGTTATTTGCTCTTTGGTGGGGTTGTTGTTGATTTTTTATGAATATTTACCGAGTTTGTAATAACATGAGCAACATGAGGGGTGTATAATGTGAAGCAGGGTCTGCTAACCCTTCCAGAGTACTTGAGAGCAGCCAAGGTTTTGGTGGGGTTCGTTTTGCTTAGTCTTTAGTTTTCTATGTTGTGTCTTATGTACTATTATTTGTCTTCTTTTTTTTTAAACCGTGACGTTGTCAGTTTATTTTCCATCAATTTTGAATGTCCCTCTCGTATTTTAAAGCTCGTCTTTTGGAATATACGTCTTTTAGTCAATGACCCATTTACACAAAATCAGCAGATCGAAGTCAACTTATTGTCAACTGTAGGCAGTCTTATATTCTTCTGATCTTAGGAAATAAAATTGAGAATGGAAATGGGGAATGTGCCAAAGAGACAACAACCCGACCATAGAAAAAAACAACAGCAGAAGGTCACCAACAGGTCTTCAATGTAGCGAGAAATTCCCGCACCCGGAGGCGTCCTTCAACTGGCCCCTTAACAAATATATACTAGTTCAGTGATAATGAACGCCATACTAATTTCCAAATTGTACACAAGAAACTAAAATTAAAATAATACAAGACTAACAAAGGCCAGAGGCTCCTGACTTGGGACAGGCGCAAAAATGCGGCGGGGTTAAACATGTTTGTGAGATCTCAACCCTCCCCCTATACCTCTAGCCAATGTAGAAAAGTAAACGCATAACAATACGCACATTAAAATTCAGTTCAAGAGAAGTCCGAGTCTGATGTAGAAGATGTAACCAAAGAAAATAAACAAAATGACAATAATACATAAATAACAACAGACTACTAGCAGTTAACTGACATGCCAGCTCCAGACTTCAAAGCCAATTAGTTATCTCAAAAAAGTTAAGATTAGTCAAGTCCACCAAACTCCCAAAATATAACATCAATAAATTATGTACTACAAAAGTAACCACGAACAGTTCAAATCTTTACAAAGAAACACAACTTCATCCAAGATTTATAATTTTTTACGTCAGACATGTTTCCGCCTATAGGAAACATATGACTGGGAAATAGTTACCAACAGCATCAAAGTTACCAGGATTATAATTGAATACGCCAGACGCGCGTTTTGTCTACATAAGACTCACTAGCGACGCTCAGATGAAAATAGTTATAAAGCCAAACAGGTACAAAATTGATAAGCATTGAGGACCCAAAATTCCAAGGTAGTTTTTGATGAAGCTGAAATCCAATTAACTTGAAACTTAGTACACTTGTTGCTTATGATATGATCTTTCTAATTTAATGCCAAATTAGACTTTTGACCTCAATTTCACGGTCCACTAAACAGAGAAATGGAAGTGTGAGTTTCAGATTACAGTTTTTGGTCAAGGTAGTTTTTGATGAAGCTGAGGTCCAATCAACTTGAAACTTAGTACACTTGTTGCTTATGATATGATCTTTCTTATTTTAATGCCAAATTAGACTTGTGACCCCAATTTCACGGTCCATGAAACATAGAAAAGGATAGTGCGAGTGGGGCATCCGTGTTCTTTGGACACATTCTTGTTTTAAATCTGCCCAGTAGGGTAAGGGTAATCAATACATAAACCTGTATACATGTATAAAGAAATGCGATATACTAGCAGTTCACATGAAAGTGTTATGTATTTTATACTTTCCTATAAAATTTCAATGTAGCTTTAGCAATTTTTAAAAGGAACACGAAAGAAAATACAATTACAGCGATTTCTTAACTAACGGCAAACTGATATCAAATATCAAATATCAATCAACTGCACTTAATACAAATATAACAAATCGAATCAAAGATAAATGAAGGAACCAAACAAACACTGAGAGAATCGCATGGACAACAAGGAACAGGCCGGTTGCGTCTACTACCATACATGCATCATCCACCTTCTACTAACATGCATGCATCCTCCACCGTGCAAATTTACACTCAGCTCAAATGTCAAAACCGGGAAAATGACGCAACCGCTGAATAAACAGATTGGACGATTATTTTGTTATTTAAAGATCAAAGATTTCAAAAGTATCCCTAATGAAGAGGTCCTCTACTGAAACACTGATGCAGTTTATATGTAATTTGAACACTCATGCTCGTACCTCTACTGACACACTAGTGCAATTTATATGTAATTAAAACACTCCTGCTCGTCCCTCTACTGAAACACTGGTGAAGTTTATATGTAATAAGAACACTACTGCTCGTCCCTCTACTGAAACACTGGTGCAGTTTATATGCAATTAGAACACTCCTGCTCGTCCCTCTACTGAAACACTGGTGCAGTTTATATGCAATTAGAACACTCCTGCTCGTCCCTCTACTGAAACATTGGTGCAATTTATATGTAATTAGAACACTCCTTCTCGAACCTCTACTGAAATCTGGTGCTATTTATATGTAATTAACACACTCCTGCTCGTCCCTCTACTGAAACACTGGTGCAGTTTATATGTAATTAGAACACTCCTGTTCGTAGCTCTACTGAAACACTTGAGTGGTTTATGTGTAATTAGAACACTCCTGCTCGTACCTCTACTGAAAAACTTGAGTGATTTATATATAATTAGAACACTCCTGCTCGTCCTTCTACTGAAACACTGGTGCAGTTTATATGTTATTAGAACACTCCTGCTCGTACCTCTACTGAAATAGTGGTGCAGTGTGTATGTTATTAGAAAACTCCTGCAAGTGAATTATGTAAAATAAGGCGAGTTTTTAGAAAGAGGCTAAAGATATCAAAGGAGGCTTCAAACTCAAAACTCATATAAACTGACAATGCCATGAAAACAAAGACAAAAAACAATTTTTTAAACAAACACAACATAATAGACTAAGACGGAAAAACACGAACTCCACCAAAAATCCGTAGGTGACCCCGCCACATTCTGTATGTATGTACCTGTCCAAAGACAGGAGCCTGTAATGCAGTGTTTTTCGTTTGTTTATGTGTTACAAATTTTTCTAGTTGGAATTATTTTACATTGTCATTTTGGGGCCTTTTATATCTGACTATGCGGTAATGGCTTTGCTAATTGTTGATGGCCATACGTTGACCTATAATTTCTTTGTCATTTGGTCTCATGTGGAGAGTTGTTTCATTGGCAATCATACCACATCTTCTTCTTTTTATATTGATACTGTTTATGAGTTTCCATGCAGTCGTTATTTATCAAATATTTTCTATTAAGTTGTTTTTATCATGACCTTCTATTCAGTCGTTATTTATCATTTGTTTCTATTATGTCTGAACCAGACAGGAATAATACAAATTGTCTCTCATTCGTTTGATGTGTTTGAACTTTTTAGTTTGTAATTTGACAAAAGGCCTTCTGTATTTTTGTTTGTTTGTTGTTATTATGTTATTTCACATTGATTTTCAGGTGATCCAATA
This sequence comes from Mytilus galloprovincialis, assembly GCA_037788925.1. Taxonomy (NCBI): domain Eukaryota; kingdom Metazoa; phylum Mollusca; class Bivalvia; order Mytilida; family Mytilidae; genus Mytilus; species Mytilus galloprovincialis. The sequence continues at coordinate 63,931,989 of CM075341.1, forward strand.
GACAACGACGACTGTGTGGAATTTGAATTTGCACCCAATAATAACTGGAACTGGGATGACGATCCTTGTGATAGAGCCCAACAATACATGTGCGAATTTCCAATGGTTAGTATGATCAACCTTTTAGGACTGTTGTTTTTAGAAAACTGTATACCTTTTGTAAATATCAAACGCGAGTCTGGCATATCAAATTATAATCCTGGTACCTTTGATAACTATTTTGGTTATAATATTTGGGGGAGAAACTCCATAACAGCAAAAGACAAAGAACAGTATACAAAACATATAAGAAAACTAATTACAATACAATATACATGAATATGCTTTATTTTAAAAACACTCCGTCACATTGACATCTGAAACCAGAGGTAAAAAGAGGTAATTAACATAAAACGGAACGATATAATATGATGTTTCTTACGAGTAAGCAGATCCTGCTCAACGTGTGCCATCCATCATATTAACTATATTTGATTGATTCAGATGTAGCGGCGGTATATGCCATTAATTGGAATAAGTTTTCTAGTAAATTTTAGTTTGATTTAGTTGACCAAGCATTTAATTTCAATTTAATCACATGATCTTATGGTATGTATGTTACTATATATAGACTTATCTTTATTATGTCATTTTTTTTTTTAGAAAACTTGTCCGTAGAAAGATACGTTGTATATATGGTTGTCATTATGTTCTGATGGATGCAGATTTCTTCTTCTTGGCGCCAAAAAAAAAATTATAATCATATTTTGTGTTGTTTATTTTTTATTTGTTTTGGCCTTGATGGATCAAAAGCAGATATTCTCAGGCTAACTTAAGGTGGTACCTAACACTATAGGGAGATAACTCTGTAAAGTCAGCTAAACGTTTTAATTACCCTGTGTTGTAAAGGGAATATTAAGCTTCTCAGTGATTAAAATTGGTGTTTGTCAAACTTCTATATAACCAATTTTTTCTGATAAAATGGTTGGTTCAAATTTTAGGGAAAGTGTTGGGTACCACCTTAAGAATAAGGAGATGTTGTATGATTGTCAATGCGACAACTGTCTACCAAAGTTCAAACAAAAGTGGATGTTAGCCATTATAGACAACTGTAGCGCTATCAACAATGTGACAATATCCGTACCGTATATTCAGCCTTTATAGGTCTCGATGTGGAATATAAAACAATTCAGATGAGAAAACCAATGGCTATTTTGAGCATATTTAAAAATGTGATAAGATTGTAAACAGCATCGATAATAAATTACCAGTAGTTACATGGTTTCGTGAGGCGGATTTGTTGCACACATGGCACTTTACATATAGCTTAAAATCGACATAAAGCAGTAAAATAACACAAATACCTAACACCAAGGAAAAAACACAACGGAATTAGATGGAAAATTCAAAAAGCTCGAACACATGAAATGAGAGCCGTGGTGTAGTGGTTAGTGCATCGGACTACTAACACAAAGGTTCTTGGTTCGATTCTCGTTCGAGATGAAAATTTCAGGAACTCAATTTTCGGCTCTCCCTCGAAACCATTTGCGAGTATGGTCTTGAGGAAACGATGATAGTCCGTCGGAAGGGGGCGATAAATGACTGATCCTTGTTAAGAGAGAGCCATATTTCTTGCACGTTAAAGACGCCCTTGTAGATTTCGAAAAAGAGTCGGCTAATGCCGCTACAAGGAAGCACTCGCACCTGCAAAGTGGAAAGGGATTAATATAAGTTGCAAAACTTGTTTCCCAATCCACTATAAATAAATATGTTTAAATAAACATGAAATGAATAGAAAATAAATGTCATATTCCTGACTTCTGACAGACATTTCATGATGTAGAAATGGTGGATTAAATCTGGTTTAATAGCTGACTTAACTCCTCACTTGAAAGACAGTCCCATTGAACGCCATTTTATTGACGACAATGAGTGAACGCATTACTTAAGTCATACGCATACACACAATTATGTTTCGATATATATCCGCATTTTTATGCCCTGCAATCAGAGCACAGGAACATTTTATTTTCGTCGATCTATTAGCCTTTCTGTCAGTCTTGGTCCTTCTCAGTTCTTGCTACATTTGTTTGGTTAGGGTGGGTCACCAGAAGGTAACAGTAAAAATGAACTTAAATATAATAGTAAGCATATGTCTATCGTCATGATAATTCAAACGAAAGTAAATTGAGTAAATATTTTTGATATTTGAACAATATTTATATTCACTATCACATTGGGTGATCCTTTACGTAAGCATGGCCATTTCATTTCATCTTCCATTTATATATAGATATTTGACATGGAATAATGTTGCCAAACTTTGGTAAATTAAGCTGGCCAAAAAAAATACCAATTCACTATGCTGAGTGAGAAACTCGTACGGTTCTAGGACATGCGTTTTATATGACATTTTATACGCCGGAATCAATGCTTCGTGGAGAATCTCTTAGTTAGGCAATTGTAAAGTTGGACTAGGTGAAATATCAGGTAAGCTACTATATGCTTATAACTCGTACAGGTCCAGGGCCTTAGTGAAAATGGCCATTTAAAGATTTTTTATAATTTTCTATAAATGGAAATCAAATGAAATTAGTTTGTTTTTTATTCAAATCATTCAAAAATATTTTATAGATTCATGTGTAACACAGTTTGACCTTCAACATATTGTCTCAGATTGTTCCTATTGTATTTCATTTTCTTATAAACCTTCAATGACGTTTGCAACCTCAATTCATAAGAGATCACTATAAATGTAATTGGGTATGATATTTGTTCTATTGATAATTTGGGATATCTGAGACACCCTTTTGAAGATAACTGGTCACGGAACAACATGTGTGATATTAGGCATATCGGGCACCCATATTGGAGCTAAATGCATTTAAAACTTCATTATCATGACAAAAATAAATGTGACGGAGTTCATTCAGAAAAACCTAAAAGACAAAAAGAAAACACCTTGCAAAATTCTTTTTTTATTATTTTTTTTTTTTTTTTTTAAATATACTGATGATGACTGTCCTTGCACTTAATAATTCATATTCCAGCCAATACTTCCATCTCATATATCCCAGTAAATTTGAAATTATTTAAGAATGATATTAATACTGAAACTAGAATTATTGTTTCATCATGTTCATACCTTCATCTTTTCCTCAATATTGACACAGATGGACGACTGTAATTTATGACAAACTGGACGATTTCAACTTCCCAATTATTACTTTCCCATTTCTCAGTAGTAGCATACCCATCGTATGGTGCTAACATATTTGAGTTGATAAGTTATGCTCGAGTATGTTCACACTATACGGACCAATATATACAGGAGTATACTTTTTTAGCAGAAACTGCTCCAACAAAGTTATAAAGAGGAAAGATTATAAATGATACACCGTAATTTTTATGTACACTGCACGCATTAGTTGATCCATACGATGTGGCTTTCTCTAAATTAACTAAGGACATTTTACAACGTCTCAAATAAAGGTATGTTACCGAACATGATTTATTCTCGAATATGAGTGTTTTCCTGAGCATGAATTCGCATTGATATAAGACGTGTCACGGTTTTTGATATCCAGCATGCATGTAATTGGTTATGATGTTGTATTTGTAATTCTGATCTAATATTGTTAAATGTTTCATCGTTTGAAGTTGTAACTCTAATCTTTTTTATTCGTATGTTAAAGTATATAATTCTATAATTAATCACCAAGTTCAATTGTAGGATTTTAGTTTAAAGCAATAACACGTACAGGATTTTTTTTTTTTTTGTTTCACAGTTGAATTCAGAAGCATACCTAGATAGCTAGATAATAAAATTAATCATAAAATTAGAAGACTTAGTCGTCTTGTTATTGTTATAAAATACATCACATACCTTATCTTGATATACATTTTATATATAAATTATTTGGAAATTTGCATGTGACGGCACTTTTGTTGCGTCGATCTAGTGGTGTGATAGACAATGAGTGCTTCTGTTTTGCTGTTTTATGTGCTGCCCTGGGTTGTTTAACGTGTTATTTTTTTATTATGTTGTTATACTTCGCTGTTGATATGAATATCAATGGTCTTGTCCTTTTTTTTAATAAGTTTGCTGTTTGCAATGTTATGAATTGTTCTAAATACCAGGGATATTCTTATCCAAGGCATATTTAACCTAAGCCGTGTTTGGCACAACCTTTTTGAATTTTGGGTTATTAATGATCTCTAACTTTTTATTAGTTTGGCTTTCTGACTGTTTTGATCTGGGTGTAACTGTTGGGTCTTAAAATGTAGGTAAAATGCGCGTTTGATGTATCAAATTATTATTCCTGGTACGTTTGATCACTACTATAATGTCGAAATGTATTCTTGTATTGATTATTTGTGTCTTTCTCTGTCCTATATGTTCTTGTATTTATTTGCACTGTAGTTCTGTCATGTGGTGTTGTCATTCTAGGGTTATATAAAACATTGCTATAAAAGTGAGAGAATTGACTAGCAACAAAACCATGTTCAACCCCATGTTTTCGTAAAATGTCCGGTACCAATTAGTTACAGTAAATTAGTCAGAAAAATGGCAGTTATATTTTAGTTCATTTCTATGTGTTTAACATTGTCGTTTGTTAATGACTTATAACTTAAAATGTCTACTTTGGATAATTCTAAATTAATACACACAAAGTGAAAAATATACAGTTACACGTCAGTTCAAATATTCAGGGTTTTACCTGTTTAATAAGCACAACTAGAGCACAATATGGTCAAATAGTAGGGAATTTCAGTAAAGACTCGATCGCTTAAGAAATTTACAATATATACCCAAGGGCGGTCGTATATGCCCTGGTCCCACATTCATATATTGATTCCAGATAAGCCGAGGATACTATCTTGCATAATTAAAGTTCATCTGTATTGATCTATGGATTTCTGTATTGTAGCCGTAGTCATACGTAGTAGTACGTACTTGTATATCGATCCGTGACATTTGACTAACGTAACGGATTAAACAACCGTAGTATATTCTACTAAACTGTTTAACGTACTGATACGTTTAATCCCTAATGACCCCCTGTCCTACATTATCCTTCATTTTGAATATACGATTGTATCTATGCTGTGTCATTAATCAAATTCATTTGTTCAGTGTATGTTTACTTGTTTTTCTTGATATTTCTTTTTGATCGAGTTAAGCCATTGCAATTGATAGTTTATAATATAGTGTATATTTCTATGTTGAAATGTTATGAAATTATTTCAAGAAAAGTGAAACCAATTGCATTTATTTACGCCTATTTGAAGTTAGGTGGAACCTGATGTTTAGTAGTTGTCGTTTGTTGATGTTTATAGTTTCTCGTTTTTATATTAGATTATACCATTGGTATGCCTGTTTGCATTGTTTTACAGGTTACAAGAGCGCAATTATTCGTAATGCATTTTCCATAGGGTACCACCGGTGTTCCGTATTTTTTTTCTCGAAGACTACACAAACTAGGGAAAAACGGGTGGCAGTTCCTGTTAGTACAAATGCCAGTGTTGCATTACAACCAAAACAAAATATAGGGTCATGCGGCTCAAATTGACTTAAAATGCAGTTGAAAAAAATCGTCTACGTTTTTCGCTTAATGAAAAAGGCATATTTTGAATGGCTCCGACGTGCAGAAATTGAAGATATTTTCTATACTTCGTAAAATGTGAATATGATTTTCGGCAATTTTTAAACCTAATTGGATAAGCTTTCGATTAAATATAATTCCAATCCTGTATCAACCAATCAGAAGCCGTATAGGATTCTATTCTGAGTACCATCTTGGGGTAAAAAAACTTGCCGGTAAAATGTAAACAAATAATTGCGCTCTTGTAACCTATACGGTAGGGAAAAAAATTTCCGAAAATTAAGCGCCCGCGCCAAAAGTCGCGCTGGCGTCTATCTAGATGATATCACATCTTGAAAACATTATCTGATCACTCTCTGAATTTGGAGAATTAGTTTTTGCCCGCCGATCAGGCCTAAAATTGGAACTGATTTTTTCACCAAATACGGTACTGGTCAAAGAGACATGAAGATAATGGTAATTTATTGGCCTAATTTTTCGAAGGTCATCCAGCACTGATCATATTGTCGACAAACCCGTTTTGATATGGAAAAGCTACATCGAATTTTGAAGAATGGCTATATATGAAACCATTTCTTGAAAAAACACGTTTTTGAAACAGACTATAGTTTTTCCAAATGTTGAAAATATGATACTATTTCTACTTTGGCAAGAGAAACTATTCTTGACTACGATATTCAATGCCAAGATCAATTTTTCTACTTTGCAATTTAACTAAATCGTTGGTATTTGCTTAGGGACCCTTTTGGCCAATTTTCACGAAATTAGCTTTTTGCTAGAACAGCAACTGAGACACGGCCGTTAAAGGTTAAAAACCAGAATTTTCCTTCAAATTCAAGATAATTACATGCTTTTTCCGATAGAAACAGTAGATATAACAAAAACGTTGCATTCTCTTCATACTTTGTCGACATTCGAGCCCACCCTAGATTCAGATATAGAAATAAATACAAATAAGAAACAGACTATAGCATGAATTCCCGTTGATGAAAAGTCCATTTGACCCCGTTTCTCACAATTTCACATTTTTTCCGAGCAAAATCACAATTTTTGATATTTTTCAAAGCCTTAATAAAAAAAAGTGTCATGTCTCTATAGGTTACAAGAGCGCAATTATTCGTAATGCATTTTCCATAGGGTACCACTAGTGTTCCGTATTTTTTTTCTCGAAGACTACACAAACTAGGGAAAAACGGGTGGCAGTTCCTGTTAGTACAAATGCCAGTGTTGCATTACAACCAAAACAAAATATAGGGTCATGCGGCTCAAATTGACTTAAAATGCAGTTGAAAAAAATCGTCTACGTTTTTCGCTTAATGAAAAAGGCATATTTTGAATGGCTCCGACGTGCAGAAATTGAAGATATTTTCTATACTTCGTAAAATGTGAATATGATTTTCGGCAATTTTTAAACCTAATTGGATAAGCTTTCGATTAAATATAATTCCAATCCTGTATCAACCAATCAGAAGCCGTATAGGATTCTATTCTGAGTACCATCTTGGGGTAAAAAACTTGCCGGTAAAATGTAAACAAATAATTGCGCTCTTGTAACCTATACGGTAGGGAAAAAAATTTCCGAAAATTAAGCGCCCGCGCCAAAAGTCGCGCTGGCGTCTATCTAGATGATATCACATCTTGAAAACATTATCTGATCACTCTCTGAATTTGGAGAATTAGTTTTTGCCCGCCGATCAGGCCTAAAATTGGAACTGATTTTTTCACCAAATACGGTACTGGTCAAAGAGACATGAAGATAATGGTAATTTATTGGCCTAATTTTTCGAAGGTCATCCAGCACTGATCATATTGTCGACAAACCCGTTTTGATATGGAAAAGCTACATCGAATTTTGAAGAATGGCTATATATGAAACCATTTCTTGAAAAAACACGTTTTTGAAACAGACTATAGTTTTTCCAAATGTTGAAAATATGATACTATTTCTACTTTGGCAAGAGAAACTATTCTTGACTACGATATTCAATGCCAAGATCAATTTTTCTACTTTGCAATTTAACTAAATCGTTGGTATTTGCTTAGGGACCCTTTTGGCCAATTTTCACGAAATTAGCTTTTTGCTAGAACAGCAACTGAGACACGGCCGTTAAAGGTTAAAAACCAGAATTTTCCTTCAAATTCAAGATAATTACATGCTTTTTCCGATAGAAACAGTAGATATAACAAAAACGTTGCATTCTCTTCATACTTTGTCGACATTCGAGCCCACCCTAGATTCAGATATAGAAATAAATACAAATAAGAAACAGACTATAGCATGAATTCCCGTTGATGAAAAGTCCATTTGACCCCGTTTCTCACAATTTCACATTTTTTCCGAGCAAAATCACAATTTTTGATATTTTTCAAAGCCTTAATAAAAAAAAGTGTCATGTCTCTATAGGTTACAAGAGCGCAATTATTCGTAATGCATTTTCCATAGGGTACCACTAGTGTTCCGTATTTTTTTTCTCGAAGACTACACAAACTAGGGAAAAACGGGTGGCAGTTCCTGTTAGTACAAATGCCAGTGTTGCATTACAACCAAAACAAAATATAGGGTCATGCGGCTCAAATTGACTTAAAATGCAGTTGAAAAAAATCGTCTACGTTTTTCGCTTAATGAAAAAGGCATATTTTGAATGGCTCCGACGTGCAGAAATTGAAGATATTTTCTATACTTCGTAAAATGTGAATATGATTTTCGGCAATTTTTAAACCTAATTGGATAAGCTTTCGATTAAATATAATTCCAATCCTGTATCAACCAATCAGAAGCCGTATAGGATTCTATTCTGAGTACCATCTTGGGGTAAAAAACTTGCCGGTAAAATGTAAACAAATAATTGCGCTCTTGTAACCTATACGGTAGGGAAAAAAATTTCCGAAAATTAAGCGCCCGCGCCAAAAGTCGCGCTGGCGTCTATCTAGATGATATCACATCTTGAAAACATTATCTGATCACTCTCTGAATTTGGAGAATTAGTTTTTGCCCGCCGATCAGGCCTAAAATTGGAACTGATTTTTTCACCAAATACGGTACTGGTCAAAGAGACATGAAGATAATGGTAATTTATTGGCCTAATTTTTCGAAGGTCATCCAGCACTGATCATATTGTCGACAAACCCGTTTTGATATGGAAAAGCTACATCGAATTTTGAAGAATGGCTATATATGAAACCATTTCTTGAAAAAACACGTTTTTGAAACAGACTATAGTTTTTCCAAATGTTGAAAATATGATACTATTTCTACTTTGGCAAGAGAAACTATTCTTGACTACGATATTCAATGCCAAGATCAATTTTTCTACTTTGCAATTTAACTAAATCGTTGGTATTTGCTTAGGGACCCTTTTGGCCAATTTTCACGAAATTAGCTTTTTGCTAGAACAGCAACTGAGACACGGCCGTTAAAGGTTAAAAACCAGAATTTTCCTTCAAATTCAAGATAATTACATGCTTTTTCCGATAGAAACAGTAGATATAACAAAAACGTTGCATTCTCTTCATACTTTGTCGACATTCGAGCCCACCCTAGATTCAGATATAGAAATAAATACAAATAAGAAACAGACTATAGCATGAATTCCCGTTGATGAAAAGTCCATTTGACCCCGTTTCTCACAATTTCACATTTTTTCCGAGCAAAATCACAATTTTTGATATTTTTCAAAGCCTTAATAAAAAAAAGTGTCATGTCTCTATAGGTTACAAGAGCGCAATTATTCGTAATGCATTTTCCATAGGGTACCACTAGTGTTCCGTATTTTTTTTCTCGAAGACTACACAAACTAGGGAAAAACGGGTGGCAGTTCCTGTTAGTACAAATGCCAGTGTTGCATTACAACCAAAACAAAATATAGGGTCATGCGGCTCAAATTGACTTAAAATGCAGTTGAAAAAAATCGTCTACGTTTTTCGCTTAATGAAAAAGGCATATTTTGAATGGCTCCGACGTGCAGAAATTGAAGATATTTTCTATACTTCGTAAAATGTGAATATGATTTTCGGCAATTTTTAAACCTAATTGGATAAGCTTTCGATTAAATATAATTCCAATCCTGTATCAACCAATCAGAAGCCGTATAGGATTCTATTCTGAGTACCATCTTGGGGTAAAAAACTTGCCGGTAAAATGTAAACAAATAATTGCGCTCTTGTAACCTATACGGTAGGGAAAAAAATTTCCGAAAATTAAGCGCCCGCGCCAAAAGTCGCGCTGGCGTCTATCTAGATGATATCACATCTTGAAAACATTATCTGATCACTCTCTGAATTTGGAGAATTAGTTTTTGCCCGCCGATCAGGCCTAAAATTGGAACTGATTTTTTCACCAAATACGGTACTGGTCAAAGAGACATGAAGATAATGGTAATTTATTGGCCTAATTTTTCGAAGGTCATCCAGCACTGATCATATTGTCGACAAACCCGTTTTGATATGGAAAAGCTACATCGAATTTTGAAGAATGGCTATATATGAAACCATTTCTTGAAAAAACACGTTTTTGAAACAGACTATAGTTTTTCCAAATGTTGAAAATATGATACTATTTCTACTTTGGCAAGAGAAACTATTCTTGACTACGATATTCAATGCCAAGATCAATTTTTCTACTTTGCAATTTAACTAAATCGTTGGTATTTGCTTAGGGACCCTTTTGGCCAATTTTCACGAAATTAGCTTTTTGCTAGAACAGCAACTGAGACACGGCCGTTAAAGGTTAAAAACCAGAATTTTCCTTCAAATTCAAGATAATTACATGCTTTTTCCGATAGAAACAGTAGATATAACAAAAACGTTGCATTCTCTTCATACTTTGTCGACATTCGAGCCCACCCTAGATTCAGATATAGAAATAAATACAAATAAGAAACAGACTATAGCATGAATTCCCGTTGATGAAAAGTCCATTTGACCCCGTTTCTCACAATTTCACATTTTTTCCGAGCAAAATCACAATTTTTGATATTTTTCAAAGCCTTAATAAAAAAAAGTGTCATGTCTCTATAGGTTACAAGAGCGCAATTATTCGTAATGCATTTTCCATAGGGTACCACTAGTGTTCCGTATTTTTTTTCTCGAAGACTACACAAACTAGGGAAAAACGGGTGGCAGTTCCTGTTAGTACAAATGCCAGTGTTGCATTACAACCAAAACAAAATATAGGGTCATGCGGCTCAAATTGACTTAAAATGCAGTTGAAAAAAATCGTCTACGTTTTTCGCTTAATGAAAAAGGCATATTTTGAATGGCTCCGACGTGCAGAAATTGAAGATATTTTCTATACTTCGTAAAATGTGAATATGATTTTCGGCAATTTTTAAACCTAATTGGATAAGCTTTCGATTAAATATAATTCCAATCCTGTATCAACCAATCAGAAGCCGTATAGGATTCTATTCTGAGTACCATCTTGGGGTAAAAAACTTGCCGGTAAAATGTAAACAAATAATTGCGCTCTTGTAACCTATACGGTAGGGAAAAAAATTTCCGAAAATTAAGCGCCCGCGCCAAAAGTCGCGCTGGCGTCTATCTAGATGATATCACATCTTGAAAACATTATCTGATCACTCTCTGAATTTGGAGAATTAGTTTTTGCCCGCCGATCAGGCCTAAAATTGGAACTGATTTTTTCACCAAATACGGTACTGGTCAAAGAGACATGAAGATAATGGTAATTTATTGGCCTAATTTTTCGAAGGTCATCCAGCACTGATCATATTGTCGACAAACCCGTTTTGATATGGAAAAGCTACATCGAATTTTGAAGAATGGCTATATATGAAACCATTTCTTGAAAAAACACGTTTTTGAAACAGACTATAGTTTTTCCAAATGTTGAAAATATGATACTATTTCTACTTTGGCAAGAGAAACTATTCTTGACTACGATATTCAATGCCAAGATCAATTTTTCTACTTTGCAATTTAACTAAATCGTTGGTATTTGCTTAGGGACCCTTTTGGCCAATTTTCACGAAATTAGCTTTTTGCTAGAACAGCAACTGAGACACGGCCGTTAAAGGTTAAAAACCAGAATTTTCCTTCAAATTCAAGATAATTACATGCTTTTTCCGATAGAAACAGTAGATATAACAAAAACGTTGCATTCTCTTCATACTTTGTCGACATTCGAGCCCACCCTAGATTCAGATATAGAAATAAATACAAATAAGAAACAGACTATAGCATGAATTCCCGTTGATGAAAAGTCCATTTGACCCCGTTTCTCACAATTTCACATTTTTTCCGAGCAAAATCACAATTTTTGATATTTTTCAAAGCCTTAATAAAAAAAAGTGTCATGTCTCTATAGGTTACAAGAGCGCAATTATTCGTAATGCATTTTCCATAGGGTACCACTAGTGTTCCGTATTTTTTTTCTCGAAGACTACACAAACTAGGGAAAAACGGGTGGCAGTTCCTGTTAGTACAAATGCCAGTGTTGCATTACAACCAAAACAAAATATAGGGTCATGCGGCTCAAATTGACTTAAAATGCAGTTGAAAAAAATCGTCTACGTTTTTCGCTTAATGAAAAAGGCATATTTTGAATGGCTCCGACGTGCAGAAATTGAAGATATTTTCTATACTTCGTAAAATGTGAATATGATTTTCGGCAATTTTTAAACCTAATTGGATAAGCTTTCGATTAAATATAATTCCAATCCTGTATCAACCAATCAGAAGCCGTATAGGATTCTATTCTGAGTACCATCTTGGGGTAAAAAACTTGCCGGTAAAATGTAAACAAATAATTGCGCTCTTGTAACCTATACGGTAGGGAAAAAAATTTCCGAAAATTAAGCGCCCGCGCCAAAAGTCGCGCTGGCGTCTATCTAGATGATATCACATCTTGAAAACATTATCTGATCACTCTCTGAATTTGGAGAATTAGTTTTTGCCCGCCGATCAGGCCTAAAATTGGAACTGATTTTTTCACCAAATACGGTACTGGTCAAAGAGACATGAAGATAATGGTAATTTATTGGCCTAATTTTTCGAAGGTCATCCAGCACTGATCATATTGTCGACAAACCCGTTTTGATATGGAAAAGCTACATCGAATTTTGAAGAATGGCTATATATGAAACCATTTCTTGAAAAAACACGTTTTTGAAACAGACTATAGTTTTTCCAAATGTTGAAAATATGATACTATTTCTACTTTGGCAAGAGAAACTATTCTTGACTACGATATTCAATGCCAAGATCAATTTTTCTACTTTGCAATTTAACTAAATCGTTGGTATTTGCTTAGGGACCCTTTTGGCCAATTTTCACGAAATTAGCTTTTTGCTAGAACAGCAACTGAGACACGGCCGTTAAAGGTTAAAAACCAGAATTTTCCTTCAAATTCAAGATAATTACATGCTTTTTCCGATAGAAACAGTAGATATAACAAAAACGTTGCATTCTCTTCATACTTTGTCGACATTCGAGCCCACCCTAGATTCAGATATAGAAATAAATACAAATAAGAAACAGACTATAGCATGAATTCCCGTTGATGAAAAGTCCATTTGACCCCGTTTCTCACAATTTCACATTTTTTCCGAGCAAAATCACAATTTTTGATATTTTTCAAAGCCTTAATAAAAAAAAGTGTCATGTCTCTATAGGTTACAAGAGCGCAATTATTCGTAATGCATTTTCCATAGGGTACCACTAGTGTTCCGTATTTTTTTTCTCGAAGACTACACAAACTAGGGAAAAACGGGTGGCAGTTCCTGTTAGTACAAATGCCAGTGTTGCATTACAACCAAAACAAAATATAGGGTCATGCGGCTCAAATTGACTTAAAATGCAGTTGAAAAAAATCGTCTACGTTTTTCGCTTAATGAAAAAGGCATATTTTGAATGGCTCCGACGTGCAGAAATTGAAGATATTTTCTATACTTCGTAAAATGTGAATATGATTTTCGGCAATTTTTAAACCTAATTGGATAAGCTTTCGATTAAATATAATTCCAATCCTGTATCAACCAATCAGAAGCCGTATAGGATTCTATTCTGAGTACCATCTTGGGGTAAAAAACTTGCCGGTAAAATGTAAACAAATAATTGCGCTCTTGTAACCTATACGGTAGGGAAAAAAATTTCCGAAAATTAAGCGCCCGCGCCAAAAGTCGCGCTGGCGTCTATCTAGATGATATCACATCTTGAAAACATTATCTGATCACTCTCTGAATTTGGAGAATTAGTTTTTGCCCGCCGATCAGGCCTAAAATTGGAACTGATTTTTTCACCAAATACGGTACTGGTCAAAGAGACATGAAGATAATGGTAATTTATTGGCCTAATTTTTCGAAGGTCATCCAGCACTGATCATATTGTCGACAAACCCGTTTTGATATGGAAAAGCTACATCGAATTTTGAAGAATGGCTATATATGAAACCATTTCTTGAAAAAACACGTTTTTGAAACAGACTATAGTTTTTCCAAATGTTGAAAATATGATACTATTTCTACTTTGGCAAGAGAAACTATTCTTGACTACGATATTCAATGCCAAGATCAATTTTTCTACTTTGCAATTTAACTAAATCGTTGGTATTTGCTTAGGGACCCTTTTGGCCAATTTTCACGAAATTAGCTTTTTGCTAGAACAGCAACTGAGACACGGCCGTTAAAGGTTAAAAACCAGAATTTTCCTTCAAATTCAAGATAATTACATGCTTTTTCCGATAGAAACAGTAGATATAACAAAAACGTTGCATTCTCTTCATACTTTGTCGACATTCGAGCCCACCCTAGATTCAGATATAGAAATAAATACAAATAAGAAACAGACTATAGCATGAATTCCCGTTGATGAAAAGTCCATTTGACCCCGTTTCTCACAATTTCACATTTTTTCCGAGCAAAATCACAATTTTTGATATTTTTCAAAGCCTTAATAAAAAAAAGTGTCATGTCTCTATAGGTTACAAGAGCGCAATTATTCGTAATGCATTTTCCATAGGGTACCACTAGTGTTCCGTATTTTTTTTCTCGAAGACTACACAAACTAGGGAAAAACGGGTGGCAGTTCCTGTTAGTACAAATGCCAGTGTTGCATTACAACCAAAACAAAATATAGGGTCATGCGGCTCAAATTGACTTAAAATGCAGTTGAAAAAAATCGTCTACGTTTTTCGCTTAATGAAAAAGGCATATTTTGAATGGCTCCGACGTGCAGAAATTGAAGATATTTTCTATACTTCGTAAAATGTGAATATGATTTTCGGCAATTTTTAAACCTAATTGGATAAGCTTTCGATTAAATATAATTCCAATCCTGTATCAACCAATCAGAAGCCGTATAGGATTCTATTCTGAGTACCATCTTGGGGTAAAAAACTTGCCGGTAAAATGTAAACAAATAATTGCGCTCTTGTAACCTATACGGTAGGGAAAAAAATTTCCGAAAATTAAGCGCCCGCGCCAAAAGTCGCGCTGGCGTCTATCTAGATGATATCACATCTTGAAAACATTATCTGATCACTCTCTGAATTTGGAGAATTAGTTTTTGCCCGCCGATCAGGCCTAAAATTGGAACTGATTTTTTCACCAAATACGGTACTGGTCAAAGAGACATGAAGATAATGGTAATTTATTGGCCTAATTTTTCGAAGGTCATCCAGCACTGATCATATTGTCGACAAACCCGTTTTGATATGGAAAAGCTACATCGAATTTTGAAGAATGGCTATATATGAAACCATTTCTTGAAAAAACACGTTTTTGAAACAGACTATAGTTTTTCCAAATGTTGAAAATATGATACTATTTCTACTTTGGCAAGAGAAACTATTCTTGACTACGATATTCAATGCCAAGATCAATTTTTCTACTTTGCAATTTAACTAAATCGTTGGTATTTGCTTAGGGACCCTTTTGGCCAATTTTCACGAAATTAGCTTTTTGCTAGAACAGCAACTGAGACACGGCCGTTAAAGGTTAAAAACCAGAATTTTCCTTCAAATTCAAGATAATTACATGCTTTTTCCGATAGAAACAGTAGATATAACAAAAACGTTGCATTCTCTTCATACTTTGTCGACATTCGAGCCCACCCTAGATTCAGATATAGAAATAAATACAAATAAGAAACAGACTATAGCATGAATTCCCGTTGATGAAAAGTCCATTTGACCCCGTTTCTCACAATTTCACATTTTTTCCGAGCAAAATCACAATTTTTGATATTTTTCAAAGCCTTAATAAAAAAAAGTGTCATGTCTCTATAGGTTACAAGAGCGCAATTATTCGTAATGCATTTTCCATAGGGTACCACTAGTGTTCCGTATTTTTTTTCTCGAAGACTACACAAACTAGGGAAAAACGGGTGGCAGTTCCTGTTAGTACAAATGCCAGTGTTGCATTACAACCAAAACAAAATATAGGGTCATGCGGCTCAAATTGACTTAAAATGCAGTTGAAAAAAATCGTCTACGTTTTTCGCTTAATGAAAAAGGCATATTTTGAATGGCTCCGACGTGCAGAAATTGAAGATATTTTCTATACTTCGTAAAATGTGAATATGATTTTCGGCAATTTTTAAACCTAATTGGATAAGCTTTCGATTAAATATAATTCCAATCCTGTATCAACCAATCAGAAGCCGTATAGGATTCTATTCTGAGTACCATCTTGGGGTAAAAAACTTGCCGGTAAAATGTAAACAAATAATTGCGCTCTTGTAACCTATACGGTAGGGAAAAAAATTTCCGAAAATTAAGCGCCCGCGCCAAAAGTCGCGCTGGCGTCTATCTAGATGATATCACATCTTGAAAACATTATCTGATCACTCTCTGAATTTGGAGAATTAGTTTTTGCCCGCCGATCAGGCCTAAAATTGGAACTGATTTTTTCACCAAATACGGTACTGGTCAAAGAGACATGAAGATAATGGTAATTTATTGGCCTAATTTTTCGAAGGTCATCCAGCACTGATCATATTGTCGACAAACCCGTTTTGATATGGAAAAGCTACATCGAATTTTGAAGAATGGCTATATATGAAACCATTTCTTGAAAAAACACGTTTTTGAAACAGACTATAGTTTTTCCAAATGTTGAAAATATGATACTATTTCTACTTTGGCAAGAGAAACTATTCTTGACTACGATATTCAATGCCAAGATCAATTTTTCTACTTTGCAATTTAACTAAATCGTTGGTATTTGCTTAGGGACCCTTTTGGCCAATTTTCACGAAATTAGCTTTTTGCTAGAACAGCAACTGAGACACGGCCGTTAAAGGTTAAAAACCAGAATTTTCCTTCAAATTCAAGATAATTACATGCTTTTTCCGATAGAAACAGTAGATATAACAAAAACGTTGCATTCTCTTCATACTTTGTCGACATTCGAGCCCACCCTAGATTCAGATATAGAAATAAATACAAATAAGAAACAGACTATAGCATGAATTCCCGTTGATGAAAAGTCCATTTGACCCCGTTTCTCACAATTTCACATTTTTTCCGAGCAAAATCACAATTTTTGATATTTTTCAAAGCCTTAATAAAAAAAAGTGTCATGTCTCTATAGGTTACAAGAGCGCAATTATTCGTAATGCATTTTCCATAGGGTACCACCGGTGTTCCGTATTTTTTTTCTCGAAGACTACACAAACTAGGGAAAAACGGGTGGCAGTTCCTGTTAGTACAAATGCCAGTGTTGCATTACAACCAAAACAAAATATAGGGTCATGCGGCTCAAATTGACTTAAAATGCAGTTGAAAAAAATCGTCTACGTTTTTCGCTTAATGAAAAAGGCATATTTTGAATGGCTCCGACGTGCAGAAATTGAAGATATTTTCTATACTTCGTAAAATGTGAATATGATTTTCGGCAATTTTTAAACCTAATTGGATAAGCTTTCGATTAAATATAATTCCAATCCTGTATCAACCAATCAGAAGCCGTATAGGATTCTATTCTGAGTACCATCTTGGGGTAAAAAACTTGCCGGTAAAATGTAAACAAATAATTGCGCTCTTGTAACCTATACGGTAGGGAAAAAAATTTCCGAAAATTAAGCGCCCGCGCCAAAAGTCGCGCTGGCGTCTATCTAGATGATATCACATCTTGAAAACATTATCTGATCACTCTCTGAATTTGGAGAATTAGTTTTTGCCCGCCGATCAGGCCTAAAATTGGAACTGATTTTTTCACCAAATACGGTACTGGTCAAAGAGACATGAAGATAATGGTAATTTATTGGCCTAATTTTTCGAAGGTCATCCAGCACTGATCATATTGTCGACAAACCCGTTTTGATATGGAAAAGCTACATCGAATTTTGAAGAATGGCTATATATGAAACCATTTCTTGAAAAAACACGTTTTTGAAACAGACTATAGTTTTTCCAAATGTTGAAAATATGATACTATTTCTACTTTGGCAAGAGAAACTATTCTTGACTACGATATTCAATGCCAAGATCAATTTTTCTACTTTGCAATTTAACTAAATCGTTGGTATTTGCTTAGGGACCCTTTTGGCCAATTTTCACGAAATTAGCTTTTTGCTAGAACAGCAACTGAGACACGGCCGTTAAAGGTTAAAAACCAGAATTTTCCTTCAAATTCAAGATAATTACATGCTTTTTCCGATAGAAACAGTAGATATAACAAAAACGTTGCATTCTCTTCATACTTTGTCGACATTCGAGCCCACCCTAGATTCAGATATAGAAATAAATACAAATAAGAAACAGACTATAGCATGAATTCCCGTTGATGAAAAGTCCATTTGACCCCGTTTCTCACAATTTCACATTTTTTCCGAGCAAAATCACAATTTTTGATATTTTTCAAAGCCTTAATAAAAAAAAGTGTCATGTCTCTATAGGTTACAAGAGCGCAATTATTCGTAATGCATTTTCCATAGGGTACCACCGGTGTTCCGTATTTTTTTTCTCGAAGACTACACAAACTAGGGAAAAACGGGTGGCAGTTCCTGTTAGTACAAATGCCAGTGTTGCATTACAACCAAAACAAAATATAGGGTCATGCGGCTCAAATTGACTTAAAATGCAGTTGAAAAAAATCGTCTACGTTTTTCGCTTAATGAAAAAGGCATATTTTGAATGGCTCCGACGTGCAGAAATTGAAGATATTTTCTATACTTCGTAAAATGTGAATATGATTTTCGGCAATTTTTAAACCTAATTGGATAAGCTTTCGATTAAATATAATTCCAATCCTGTATCAACCAATCAGAAGCCGTATAGGATTCTATTCTGAGTACCATCTTGGGGTAAAAAACTTGCCGGTAAAATGTAAACAAATAATTGCGCTCTTGTAACCTATACGGTAGGGAAAAAAATTTCCGAAAATTAAGCGCCCGCGCCAAAAGTCGCGCTGGCGTCTATCTAGATGATATCACATCTTGAAAACATTATCTGATCACTCTCTGAATTTGGAGAATTAGTTTTTGCCCGCCGATCAGGCCTAAAATTGGAACTGATTTTTTCACCAAATACGGTACTGGTCAAAGAGACATGAAGATAATGGTAATTTATTGGCCTAATTTTTCGAAGGTCATCCAGCACTGATCATATTGTCGACAAACCCGTTTTGATATGGAAAAGCTACATCGAATTTTGAAGAATGGCTATATATGAAACCATTTCTTGAAAAAACACGTTTTTGAAACAGACTATAGTTTTTCCAAATGTTGAAAATATGATACTATTTCTACTTTGGCAAGAGAAACTATTCTTGACTACGATATTCAATGCCAAGATCAATTTTTCTACTTTGCAATTTAACTAAATCGTTGGTATTTGCTTAGGGACCCTTTTGGCCAATTTTCACGAAATTAGCTTTTTGCTAGAACAGCAACTGAGACACGGCCGTTAAAGGTTAAAAACCAGAATTTTCCTTCAAATTCAAGATAATTACATGCTTTTTCCGATAGAAACAGTAGATATAACAAAAACGTTGCATTCTCTTCATACTTTGTCGACATTCGAGCCCACCCTAGATTCAGATATAGAAATAAATACAAATAAGAAACAGACTATAGCATGAATTCCCGTTGATGAAAAGTCCATTTGACCCCGTTTCTCACAATTTCACATTTTTTCCGAGCAAAATCACAATTTTTGATATTTTTCAAAGCCTTAATAAAAAAAAGTGTCATGTCTCTATAGGTTACAAGAGCGCAATTATTCGTAATGCATTTTCCATAGGGTACCACCGGTGTTCCGTATTTTTTTTCTCGAAGACTACACAAACTAGGGAAAAACGGGTGGCAGTTCCTGTTAGTACAAATGCCAGTGTTGCATTACAACCAAAACAAAATATAGGGTCATGCGGCTCAAATTGACTTAAAATGCAGTTGAAAAAAATCGTCTACGTTTTTCGCTTAATGAAAAAGGCATATTTTGAATGGCTCCGACGTGCAGAAATTGAAGATATTTTCTATACTTCGTAAAATGTGAATATGATTTTCGGCAATTTTTAAACCTAATTGGATAAGCTTTCGATTAAATATAATTCCAATCCTGTATCAACCAATCAGAAGCCGTATAGGATTCTATTCTGAGTACCATCTTGGGGTAAAAAACTTGCCGGTAAAATGTAAACAAATAATTGCGCTCTTGTAACCTATACGGTAGGGAAAAAAATTTCCGAAAATTAAGCGCCCGCGCCAAAAGTCGCGCTGGCGTCTATCTAGATGATATCACATCTTGAAAACATTATCTGATCACTCTCTGAATTTGGAGAATTAGTTTTTGCCCGCCGATCAGGCCTAAAATTGGAACTGATTTTTTCACCAAATACGGTACTGGTCAAAGAGACATGAAGATAATGGTAATTTATTGGCCTAATTTTTCGAAGGTCATCCAGCACTGATCATATTGTCGACAAACCCGTTTTGATATGGAAAAGCTACATCGAATTTTGAAGAATGGCTATATATGAAACCATTTCTTGAAAAAACACGTTTTTGAAACAGACTATAGTTTTTCCAAATGTTGAAAATATGATACTATTTCTACTTTGGCAAGAGAAACTATTCTTGACTACGATATTCAATGCCAAGATCAATTTTTCTACTTTGCAATTTAACTAAATCGTTGGTATTTGCTTAGGGACCCTTTTGGCCAATTTTCACGAAATTAGCTTTTTGCTAGAACAGCAACTGAGACACGGCCGTTAAAGGTTAAAAACCAGAATTTTCCTTCAAATTCAAGATAATTACATGCTTTTTCCGA
Source organism: Mytilus galloprovincialis (assembly GCA_037788925.1). Lineage (NCBI taxonomy): Eukaryota > Metazoa > Mollusca > Bivalvia > Mytilida > Mytilidae > Mytilus > Mytilus galloprovincialis. The sequence goes on from CM075341.1 coordinate 63,952,800, forward strand.
TAGAAACAGTAGATATAACAAAAACGTTGCATTCTCTTCATACTTTGTCGACATTCGAGCCCACCCTAGATTCAGATATAGAAATAAATACAAATAAGAAACAGACTATAGCATGAATTCCCGTTGATGAAAAGTCCATTTGACCCCGTTTCTCACAATTTCACATTTTTTCCGAGCAAAATCACAATTTTTGATATTTTTCAAAGCCTTAATAAAAAAAAGTGTCATGTCTCTATAGGTTACAAGAGCGCAATTATTCGTAATGCATTTTCCATAGGGTACCACCGGTGTTCCGTATTTTTTTTCTCGAAGACTACACAAACTAGGGAAAAACGGGTGGCAGTTCCTGTTAGTACAAATGCCAGTGTTGCATTACAACCAAAACAAAATATAGGGTCATGCGGCTCAAATTGACTTAAAATGCAGTTGAAAAAAATCGTCTACGTTTTTCGCTTAATGAAAAAGGCATATTTTGAATGGCTCCGACGTGCAGAAATTGAAGATATTTTCTATACTTCGTAAAATGTGAATATGATTTTCGGCAATTTTTAAACCTAATTGGATAAGCTTTCGATTAAATATAATTCCAATCCTGTATCAACCAATCAGAAGCCGTATAGGATTCTATTCTGAGTACCATCTTGGGGTAAAAAACTTGCCGGTAAAATGTAAACAAATAATTGCGCTCTTGTAACCTATACGGTAGGGAAAAAAATTTCCGAAAATTAAGCGCCCGCGCCAAAAGTCGCGCTGGCGTCTATCTAGATGATATCACATCTTGAAAACATTATCTGATCACTCTCTGAATTTGGAGAATTAGTTTTTGCCCGCCGATCAGGCCTAAAATTGGAACTGATTTTTTCACCAAATACGGTACTGGTCAAAGAGACATGAAGATAATGGTAATTTATTGGCCTAATTTTTCGAAGGTCATCCAGCACTGATCATATTGTCGACAAACCCGTTTTGATATGGAAAAGCTACATCGAATTTTGAAGAATGGCTATATATGAAACCATTTCTTGAAAAAACACGTTTTTGAAACAGACTATAGTTTTTCCAAATGTTGAAAATATGATACTATTTCTACTTTGGCAAGAGAAACTATTCTTGACTACGATATTCAATGCCAAGATCAATTTTTCTACTTTGCAATTTAACTAAATCGTTGGTATTTGCTTAGGGACCCTTTTGGCCAATTTTCACGAAATTAGCTTTTTGCTAGAACAGCAACTGAGACACGGCCGTTAAAGGTTAAAAACCAGAATTTTCCTTCAAATTCAAGATAATTACATGCTTTTTCCGATAGAAACAGTAGATATAACAAAAACGTTGCATTCTCTTCATACTTTGTCGACATTCGAGCCCACCCTAGATTCAGATATAGAAATAAATACAAATAAGAAACAGACTATAGCATGAATTCCCGTTGATGAAAAGTCCATTTGACCCCGTTTCTCACAATTTCACATTTTTTCCGAGCAAAATCACAATTTTTGATATTTTTCAAAGCCTTAATAAAAAAAAGTGTCATGTCTCTATAGGTTACAAGAGCGCAATTATTCGTAATGCATTTTCCATAGGGTACCACCGGTGTTCCGTATTTTTTTTCTCGAAGACTACACAAACTAGGGAAAAACGGGTGGCAGTTCCTGTTAGTACAAATGCCAGTGTTGCATTACAACCAAAACAAAATATAGGGTCATGCGGCTCAAATTGACTTAAAATGCAGTTGAAAAAAATCGTCTACGTTTTTCGCTTAATGAAAAAGGCATATTTTGAATGGCTCCGACGTGCAGAAATTGAAGATATTTTCTATACTTCGTAAAATGTGAATATGATTTTCGGCAATTTTTAAACCTAATTGGATAAGCTTTCGATTAAATATAATTCCAATCCTGTATCAACCAATCAGAAGCCGTATAGGATTCTATTCTGAGTACCATCTTGGGGTAAAAAACTTGCCGGTAAAATGTAAACAAATAATTGCGCTCTTGTAACCTATACGGTAGGGAAAAAAATTTCCGAAAATTAAGCGCCCGCGCCAAAAGTCGCGCTGGCGTCTATCTAGATGATATCACATCTTGAAAACATTATCTGATCACTCTCTGAATTTGGAGAATTAGTTTTTGCCCGCCGATCAGGCCTAAAATTGGAACTGATTTTTTCACCAAATACGGTACTGGTCAAAGAGACATGAAGATAATGGTAATTTATTGGCCTAATTTTTCGAAGGTCATCCAGCACTGATCATATTGTCGACAAACCCGTTTTGATATGGAAAAGCTACATCGAATTTTGAAGAATGGCTATATATGAAACCATTTCTTGAAAAAACACGTTTTTGAAACAGACTATAGTTTTTCCAAATGTTGAAAATATGATACTATTTCTACTTTGGCAAGAGAAACTATTCTTGACTACGATATTCAATGCCAAGATCAATTTTTCTACTTTGCAATTTAACTAAATCGTTGGTATTTGCTTAGGGACCCTTTTGGCCAATTTTCACGAAATTAGCTTTTTGCTAGAACAGCAACTGAGACACGGCCGTTAAAGGTTAAAAACCAGAATTTTCCTTCAAATTCAAGATAATTACATGCTTTTTCCGATAGAAACAGTAGATATAACAAAAACGTTGCATTCTCTTCATACTTTGTCGACATTCGAGCCCACCCTAGATTCAGATATAGAAATAAATACAAATAAGAAACAGACTATAGCATGAATTCCCGTTGATGAAAAGTCCATTTGACCCCGTTTCTCACAATTTCACATTTTTTCCGAGCAAAATCACAATTTTTGATATTTTTCAAAGCCTTAATAAAAAAAAGTGTCATGTCTCTATAGGTTACAAGAGCGCAATTATTCGTAATGCATTTTCCATAGGGTACCACCGGTGTTCCGTATTTTTTTTCTCGAAGACTACACAAACTAGGGAAAAACGGGTGGCAGTTCCTGTTAGTACAAATGCCAGTGTTGCATTACAACCAAAACAAAATATAGGGTCATGCGGCTCAAATTGACTTAAAATGCAGTTGAAAAAAATCGTCTACGTTTTTCGCTTAATGAAAAAGGCATATTTTGAATGGCTCCGACGTGCAGAAATTGAAGATATTTTCTATACTTCGTAAAATGTGAATATGATTTTCGGCAATTTTTAAACCTAATTGGATAAGCTTTCGATTAAATATAATTCCAATCCTGTATCAACCAATCAGAAGCCGTATAGGATTCTATTCTGAGTACCATCTTGGGGTAAAAAACTTGCCGGTAAAATGTAAACAAATAATTGCGCTCTTGTAACCTATACGGTAGGGAAAAAAATTTCCGAAAATTAAGCGCCCGCGCCAAAAGTCGCGCTGGCGTCTATCTAGATGATATCACATCTTGAAAACATTATCTGATCACTCTCTGAATTTGGAGAATTAGTTTTTGCCCGCCGATCAGGCCTAAAATTGGAACTGATTTTTTCACCAAATACGGTACTGGTCAAAGAGACATGAAGATAATGGTAATTTATTGGCCTAATTTTTCGAAGGTCATCCAGCACTGATCATATTGTCGACAAACCCGTTTTGATATGGAAAAGCTACATCGAATTTTGAAGAATGGCTATATATGAAACCATTTCTTGAAAAAACACGTTTTTGAAACAGACTATAGTTTTTCCAAATGTTGAAAATATGATACTATTTCTACTTTGGCAAGAGAAACTATTCTTGACTACGATATTCAATGCCAAGATCAATTTTTCTACTTTGCAATTTAACTAAATCGTTGGTATTTGCTTAGGGACCCTTTTGGCCAATTTTCACGAAATTAGCTTTTTGCTAGAACAGCAACTGAGACACGGCCGTTAAAGGTTAAAAACCAGAATTTTCCTTCAAATTCAAGATAATTACATGCTTTTTCCGATAGAAACAGTAGATATAACAAAAACGTTGCATTCTCTTCATACTTTGTCGACATTCGAGCCCACCCTAGATTCAGATATAGAAATAAATACAAATAAGAAACAGACTATAGCATGAATTCCCGTTGATGAAAAGTCCATTTGACCCCGTTTCTCACAATTTCACATTTTTTCCGAGCAAAATCACAATTTTTGATATTTTTCAAAGCCTTAATAAAAAAAAGTGTCATGTCTCTATAGGTTACAAGAGCGCAATTATTCGTAATGCATTTTCCATAGGGTACCACTAGTGTTCCGTATTTTTTTTCTCGAAGACTACACAAACTAGGGAAAAACGGGTGGCAGTTCCTGTTAGTACAAATGCCAGTGTTGCATTACAACCAAAACAAAATATAGGGTCATGCGGCTCAAATTGACTTAAAATGCAGTTGAAAAAAATCGTCTACGTTTTTCGCTTAATGAAAAAGGCATATTTTGAATGGCTCCGACGTGCAGAAATTGAAGATATTTTCTATACTTCGTAAAATGTGAATATGATTTTCGGCAATTTTTAAACCTAATTGGATAAGCTTTCGATTAAATATAATTCCAATCCTGTATCAACCAATCAGAAGCCGTATAGGATTCTATTCTGAGTACCATCTTGGGGTAAAAAACTTGCCGGTAAAATGTAAACAAATAATTGCGCTCTTGTAACCTATACGGTAGGGAAAAAAATTTCCGAAAATTAAGCGCCCGCGCCAAAAGTCGCGCTGGCGTCTATCTAGATGATATCACATCTTGAAAACATTATCTGATCACTCTCTGAATTTGGAGAATTAGTTTTTGCCCGCCGATCAGGCCTAAAATTGGAACTGATTTTTTCACCAAATACGGTACTGGTCAAAGAGACATGAAGATAATGGTAATTTATTGGCCTAATTTTTCGAAGGTCATCCAGCACTGATCATATTGTCGACAAACCCGTTTTGATATGGAAAAGCTACATCGAATTTTGAAGAATGGCTATATATGAAACCATTTCTTGAAAAAACACGTTTTTGAAACAGACTATAGTTTTTCCAAATGTTGAAAATATGATACTATTTCTACTTTGGCAAGAGAAACTATTCTTGACTACGATATTCAATGCCAAGATCAATTTTTCTACTTTGCAATTTAACTAAATCGTTGGTATTTGCTTAGGGACCCTTTTGGCCAATTTTCACGAAATTAGCTTTTTGCTAGAACAGCAACTGAGACACGGCCGTTAAAGGTTAAAAACCAGAATTTTCCTTCAAATTCAAGATAATTACATGCTTTTTCCGATAGAAACAGTAGATATAACAAAAACGTTGCATTCTCTTCATACTTTGTCGACATTCGAGCCCACCCTAGATTCAGATATAGAAATAAATACAAATAAGAAACAGACTATAGCATGAATTCCCGTTGATGAAAAGTCCATTTGACCCCGTTTCTCACAATTTCACATTTTTTCCGAGCAAAATCACAATTTTTGATATTTTTCAAAGCCTTAATAAAAAAAAGTGTCATGTCTCTATAGGTTACAAGAGCGCAATTATTCGTAATGCATTTTCCATAGGGTACCACTAGTGTTCCGTATTTTTTTTCTCGAAGACTACACAAACTAGGGAAAAACGGGTGGCAGTTCCTGTTAGTACAAATGCCAGTGTTGCATTACAACCAAAACAAAATATAGGGTCATGCGGCTCAAATTGACTTAAAATGCAGTTGAAAAAAATCGTCTACGTTTTTCGCTTAATGAAAAAGGCATATTTTGAATGGCTCCGACGTGCAGAAATTGAAGATATTTTCTATACTTCGTAAAATGTGAATATGATTTTCGGCAATTTTTAAACCTAATTGGATAAGCTTTCGATTAAATATAATTCCAATCCTGTATCAACCAATCAGAAGCCGTATAGGATTCTATTCTGAGTACCATCTTGGGGTAAAAAACTTGCCGGTAAAATGTAAACAAATAATTGCGCTCTTGTAACCTATACGGTAGGGAAAAAAATTTCCGAAAATTAAGCGCCCGCGCCAAAAGTCGCGCTGGCGTCTATCTAGATGATATCACATCTTGAAAACATTATCTGATCACTCTCTGAATTTGGAGAATTAGTTTTTGCCCGCCGATCAGGCCTAAAATTGGAACTGATTTTTTCACCAAATACGGTACTGGTCAAAGAGACATGAAGATAATGGTAATTTATTGGCCTAATTTTTCGAAGGTCATCCAGCACTGATCATATTGTCGACAAACCCGTTTTGATATGGAAAAGCTACATCGAATTTTGAAGAATGGCTATATATGAAACCATTTCTTGAAAAAACACGTTTTTGAAACAGACTATAGTTTTTCCAAATGTTGAAAATATGATACTATTTCTACTTTGGCAAGAGAAACTATTCTTGACTACGATATTCAATGCCAAGATCAATTTTTCTACTTTGCAATTTAACTAAATCGTTGGTATTTGCTTAGGGACCCTTTTGGCCAATTTTCACGAAATTAGCTTTTTGCTAGAACAGCAACTGAGACACGGCCGTTAAAGGTTAAAAACCAGAATTTTCCTTCAAATTCAAGATAATTACATGCTTTTTCCGATAGAAACAGTAGATATAACAAAAACGTTGCATTCTCTTCATACTTTGTCGACATTCGAGCCCACCCTAGATTCAGATATAGAAATAAATACAAATAAGAAACAGACTATAGCATGAATTCCCGTTGATGAAAAGTCCATTTGACCCCGTTTCTCACAATTTCACATTTTTTCCGAGCAAAATCACAATTTTTGATATTTTTCAAAGCCTTAATAAAAAAAAGTGTCATGTCTCTATAGGTTACAAGAGCGCAATTATTCGTAATGCATTTTCCATAGGGTACCACTAGTGTTCCGTATTTTTTTTCTCGAAGACTACACAAACTAGGGAAAAACGGGTGGCAGTTCCTGTTAGTACAAATGCCAGTGTTGCATTACAACCAAAACAAAATATAGGGTCATGCGGCTCAAATTGACTTAAAATGCAGTTGAAAAAAATCGTCTACGTTTTTCGCTTAATGAAAAAGGCATATTTTGAATGGCTCCGACGTGCAGAAATTGAAGATATTTTCTATACTTCGTAAAATGTGAATATGATTTTCGGCAATTTTTAAACCTAATTGGATAAGCTTTCGATTAAATATAATTCCAATCCTGTATCAACCAATCAGAAGCCGTATAGGATTCTATTCTGAGTACCATCTTGGGGTAAAAAACTTGCCGGTAAAATGTAAACAAATAATTGCGCTCTTGTAACCTATACGGTAGGGAAAAAAATTTCCGAAAATTAAGCGCCCGCGCCAAAAGTCGCGCTGGCGTCTATCTAGATGATATCACATCTTGAAAACATTATCTGATCACTCTCTGAATTTGGAGAATTAGTTTTTGCCCGCCGATCAGGCCTAAAATTGGAACTGATTTTTTCACCAAATACGGTACTGGTCAAAGAGACATGAAGATAATGGTAATTTATTGGCCTAATTTTTCGAAGGTCATCCAGCACTGATCATATTGTCGACAAACCCGTTTTGATATGGAAAAGCTACATCGAATTTTGAAGAATGGCTATATATGAAACCATTTCTTGAAAAAACACGTTTTTGAAACAGACTATAGTTTTTCCAAATGTTGAAAATATGATACTATTTCTACTTTGGCAAGAGAAACTATTCTTGACTACGATATTCAATGCCAAGATCAATTTTTCTACTTTGCAATTTAACTAAATCGTTGGTATTTGCTTAGGGACCCTTTTGGCCAATTTTCACGAAATTAGCTTTTTGCTAGAACAGCAACTGAGACACGGCCGTTAAAGGTTAAAAACCAGAATTTTCCTTCAAATTCAAGATAATTACATGCTTTTTCCGATAGAAACAGTAGATATAACAAAAACGTTGCATTCTCTTCATACTTTGTCGACATTCGAGCCCACCCTAGATTCAGATATAGAAATAAATACAAATAAGAAACAGACTATAGCATGAATTCCCGTTGATGAAAAGTCCATTTGACCCCGTTTCTCACAATTTCACATTTTTTCCGAGCAAAATCACAATTTTTGATATTTTTCAAAGCCTTAATAAAAAAAAGTGTCATGTCTCTATAGGTTACAAGAGCGCAATTATTCGTAATGCATTTTCCATAGGGTACCACCGGTGTTCCGTATTTTTTTTCTCGAAGACTACACAAACTAGGGAAAAACGGGTGGCAGTTCCTGTTAGTACAAATGCCAGTGTTGCATTACAACCAAAACAAAATATAGGGTCATGCGGCTCAAATTGACTTAAAATGCAGTTGAAAAAAATCGTCTACGTTTTTCGCTTAATGAAAAAGGCATATTTTGAATGGCTCCGACGTGCAGAAATTGAAGATATTTTCTATACTTCGTAAAATGTGAATATGATTTTCGGCAATTTTTAAACCTAATTGGATAAGCTTTCGATTAAATATAATTCCAATCCTGTATCAACCAATCAGAAGCCGTATAGGATTCTATTCTGAGTACCATCTTGGGGTAAAAAACTTGCCGGTAAAATGTAAACAAATAATTGCGCTCTTGTAACCTATACGGTAGGGAAAAAAATTTCCGAAAATTAAGCGCCCGCGCCAAAAGTCGCGCTGGCGTCTATCTAGATGATATCACATCTTGAAAACATTATCTGATCACTCTCTGAATTTGGAGAATTAGTTTTTGCCCGCCGATCAGGCCTAAAATTGGAACTGATTTTTTCACCAAATACGGTACTGGTCAAAGAGACATGAAGATAATGGTAATTTATTGGCCTAATTTTTCGAAGGTCATCCAGCACTGATCATATTGTCGACAAACCCGTTTTGATATGGAAAAGCTACATCGAATTTTGAAGAATGGCTATATATGAAACCATTTCTTGAAAAAACACGTTTTTGAAACAGACTATAGTTTTTCCAAATGTTGAAAATATGATACTATTTCTACTTTGGCAAGAGAAACTATTCTTGACTACGATATTCAATGCCAAGATCAATTTTTCTACTTTGCAATTTAACTAAATCGTTGGTATTTGCTTAGGGACCCTTTTGGCCAATTTTCACGAAATTAGCTTTTTGCTAGAACAGCAACTGAGACACGGCCGTTAAAGGTTAAAAACCAGAATTTTCCTTCAAATTCAAGATAATTACATGCTTTTTCCGATAGAAACAGTAGATATAACAAAAACGTTGCATTCTCTTCATACTTTGTCGACATTCGAGCCCACCCTAGATTCAGATATAGAAATAAATACAAATAAGAAACAGACTATAGCATGAATTCCCGTTGATGAAAAGTCCATTTGACCCCGTTTCTCACAATTTCACATTTTTTCCGAGCAAAATCACAATTTTTGATATTTTTCAAAGCCTTAATAAAAAAAAGTGTCATGTCTCTATAGGTTACAAGAGCGCAATTATTCGTAATGCATTTTCCATAGGGTACCACTAGTGTTCCGTATTTTTTTTCTCGAAGACTACACAAACTAGGGAAAAACGGGTGGCAGTTCCTGTTAGTACAAATGCCAGTGTTGCATTACAACCAAAACAAAATATAGGGTCATGCGGCTCAAATTGACTTAAAATGCAGTTGAAAAAAATCGTCTACGTTTTTCGCTTAATGAAAAAGGCATATTTTGAATGGCTCCGACGTGCAGAAATTGAAGATATTTTCTATACTTCGTAAAATGTGAATATGATTTTCGGCAATTTTTAAACCTAATTGGATAAGCTTTCGATTAAATATAATTCCAATCCTGTATCAACCAATCAGAAGCCGTATAGGATTCTATTCTGAGTACCATCTTGGGGTAAAAAACTTGCCGGTAAAATGTAAACAAATAATTGCGCTCTTGTAACCTATACGGTAGGGAAAAAAATTTCCGAAAATTAAGCGCCCGCGCCAAAAGTCGCGCTGGCGTCTATCTAGATGATATCACATCTTGAAAACATTATCTGATCACTCTCTGAATTTGGAGAATTAGTTTTTGCCCGCCGATCAGGCCTAAAATTGGAACTGATTTTTTCACCAAATACGGTACTGGTCAAAGAGACATGAAGATAATGGTAATTTATTGGCCTAATTTTTCGAAGGTCATCCAGCACTGATCATATTGTCGACAAACCCGTTTTGATATGGAAAAGCTACATCGAATTTTGAAGAATGGCTATATATGAAACCATTTCTTGAAAAAACACGTTTTTGAAACAGACTATAGTTTTTCCAAATGTTGAAAATATGATACTATTTCTACTTTGGCAAGAGAAACTATTCTTGACTACGATATTCAATGCCAAGATCAATTTTTCTACTTTGCAATTTAACTAAATCGTTGGTATTTGCTTAGGGACCCTTTTGGCCAATTTTCACGAAATTAGCTTTTTGCTAGAACAGCAACTGAGACACGGCCGTTAAAGGTTAAAAACCAGAATTTTCCTTCAAATTCAAGATAATTACATGCTTTTTCCGATAGAAACAGTAGATATAACAAAAACGTTGCATTCTCTTCATACTTTGTCGACATTCGAGCCCACCCTAGATTCAGATATAGAAATAAATACAAATAAGAAACAGACTATAGCATGAATTCCCGTTGATGAAAAGTCCATTTGACCCCGTTTCTCACAATTTCACATTTTTTCCGAGCAAAATCACAATTTTTGATATTTTTCAAAGCCTTAATAAAAAAAAGTGTCATGTCTCTATAGGTTACAAGAGCGCAATTATTCGTAATGCATTTTCCATAGGGTACCACTAGTGTTCCGTATTTTTTTTCTCGAAGACTACACAAACTAGGGAAAAACGGGTGGCAGTTCCTGTTAGTACAAATGCCAGTGTTGCATTACAACCAAAACAAAATATAGGGTCATGCGGCTCAAATTGACTTAAAATGCAGTTGAAAAAAATCGTCTACGTTTTTCGCTTAATGAAAAAGGCATATTTTGAATGGCTCCGACGTGCAGAAATTGAAGATATTTTCTATACTTCGTAAAATGTGAATATGATTTTCGGCAATTTTTAAACCTAATTGGATAAGCTTTCGATTAAATATAATTCCAATCCTGTATCAACCAATCAGAAGCCGTATAGGATTCTATTCTGAGTACCATCTTGGGGTAAAAAACTTGCCGGTAAAATGTAAACAAATAATTGCGCTCTTGTAACCTATACGGTAGGGAAAAAAATTTCCGAAAATTAAGCGCCCGCGCCAAAAGTCGCGCTGGCGTCTATCTAGATGATATCACATCTTGAAAACATTATCTGATCACTCTCTGAATTTGGAGAATTAGTTTTTGCCCGCCGATCAGGCCTAAAATTGGAACTGATTTTTTCACCAAATACGGTACTGGTCAAAGAGACATGAAGATAATGGTAATTTATTGGCCTAATTTTTCGAAGGTCATCCAGCACTGATCATATTGTCGACAAACCCGTTTTGATATGGAAAAGCTACATCGAATTTTGAAGAATGGCTATATATGAAACCATTTCTTGAAAAAACACGTTTTTGAAACAGACTATAGTTTTTCCAAATGTTGAAAATATGATACTATTTCTACTTTGGCAAGAGAAACTATTCTTGACTACGATATTCAATGCCAAGATCAATTTTTCTACTTTGCAATTTAACTAAATCGTTGGTATTTGCTTAGGGACCCTTTTGGCCAATTTTCACGAAATTAGCTTTTTGCTAGAACAGCAACTGAGACACGGCCGTTAAAGGTTAAAAACCAGAATTTTCCTTCAAATTCAAGATAATTACATGCTTTTTCCGATAGAAACAGTAGATATAACAAAAACGTTGCATTCTCTTCATACTTTGTCGACATTCGAGCCCACCCTAGATTCAGATATAGAAATAAATACAAATAAGAAACAGACTATAGCATGAATTCCCGTTGATGAAAAGTCCATTTGACCCCGTTTCTCACAATTTCACATTTTTTCCGAGCAAAATCACAATTTTTGATATTTTTCAAAGCCTTAATAAAAAAAAGTGTCATGTCTCTATAGGTTACAAGAGCGCAATTATTCGTAATGCATTTTCCATAGGGTACCACTAGTGTTCCGTATTTTTTTTCTCGAAGACTACACAAACTAGGGAAAAACGGGTGGCAGTTCCTGTTAGTACAAATGCCAGTGTTGCATTACAACCAAAACAAAATATAGGGTCATGCGGCTCAAATTGACTTAAAATGCAGTTGAAAAAAATCGTCTACGTTTTTCGCTTAATGAAAAAGGCATATTTTGAATGGCTCCGACGTGCAGAAATTGAAGATATTTTCTATACTTCGTAAAATGTGAATATGATTTTCGGCAATTTTTAAACCTAATTGGATAAGCTTTCGATTAAATATAATTCCAATCCTGTATCAACCAATCAGAAGCCGTATAGGATTCTATTCTGAGTACCATCTTGGGGTAAAAAACTTGCCGGTAAAATGTAAACAAATAATTGCGCTCTTGTAACCTATACGGTAGGGAAAAAAATTTCCGAAAATTAAGCGCCCGCGCCAAAAGTCGCGCTGGCGTCTATCTAGATGATATCACATCTTGAAAACATTATCTGATCACTCTCTGAATTTGGAGAATTAGTTTTTGCCCGCCGATCAGGCCTAAAATTGGAACTGATTTTTTCACCAAATACGGTACTGGTCAAAGAGACATGAAGATAATGGTAATTTATTGGCCTAATTTTTCGAAGGTCATCCAGCACTGATCATATTGTCGACAAACCCGTTTTGATATGGAAAAGCTACATCGAATTTTGAAGAATGGCTATATATGAAACCATTTCTTGAAAAAACACGTTTTTGAAACAGACTATAGTTTTTCCAAATGTTGAAAATATGATACTATTTCTACTTTGGCAAGAGAAACTATTCTTGACTACGATATTCAATGCCAAGATCAATTTTTCTACTTTGCAATTTAACTAAATCGTTGGTATTTGCTTAGGGACCCTTTTGGCCAATTTTCACGAAATTAGCTTTTTGCTAGAACAGCAACTGAGACACGGCCGTTAAAGGTTAAAAACCAGAATTTTCCTTCAAATTCAAGATAATTACATGCTTTTTACGATAGAAACAGTAGATATAACAAAAACGTTGCATTCTCTTCATACTTTGTCGACATTCGAGCCCACCCTAGATTCAGATATAGAAATAAATACAAATAAGAAACAGACTATAGCATGAATTCCCGTTGATGAAAAGTCCATTTGACCCCGTTTCTCACAATTTCACATTTTTTCCGAGCAAAATCACAATTTTTGATATTTTTCAAAGCCTTAATAAAAAAAAGTGTCATGTCTCTATAGGTTACAAGAGCGCAATTATTCGTAATGCATTTTCCATAGGGTACCACCGGTGTTCCGTATTTTTTTTCTCGAAGACTACACAAACTAGGGAAAAACGGGTGGCAGTTCCTGTTAGTACAAATGCCAGTGTTGCATTACAACCAAAACAAAATATAGGGTCATGCGGCTCAAATTGACTTAAAATGCAGTTGAAAAAAATCGTCTACGTTTTTCGCTTAATGAAAAAGGCATATTTTGAATGGCTCCGACGTGCAGAAATTGAAGATATTTTCTATACTTCGTAAAATGTGAATATGATTTTCGGCAATTTTTAAACCTAATTGGATAAGCTTTCGATTAAATATAATTCCAATCCTGTATCAACCAATCAGAAGCCGTATAGGATTCTATTCTGAGTACCATCTTGGGGTAAAAAACTTGCCGGTAAAATGTAAACAAATAATTGCGCTCTTGTAACCTATACGGTAGGGAAAAAAATTTCCGAAAATTAAGCGCCCGCGCCAAAAGTCGCGCTGGCGTCTATCTAGATGATATCACATCTTGAAAACATTATCTGATCACTCTCTGAATTTGGAGAATTAGTTTTTGCCCGCCGATCAGGCCTAAAATTGGAACTGATTTTTTCACCAAATACGGTACTGGTCAAAGAGACATGAAGATAATGGTAATTTATTGGCCTAATTTTTCGAAGGTCATCCAGCACTGATCATATTGTCGACAAACCCGTTTTGATATGGAAAAGCTACATCGAATTTTGAAGAATGGCTATATATGAAACCATTTCTTGAAAAAACACGTTTTTGAAACAGACTATAGTTTTTCCAAATGTTGAAAATATGATACTATTTCTACTTTGGCAAGAGAAACTATTCTTGACTACGATATTCAATGCCAAGATCAATTTTTCTACTTTGCAATTTAACTAAATCGTTGGTATTTGCTTAGGGACCCTTTTGGCCAATTTTCACGAAATTAGCTTTTTGCTAGAACAGCAACTGAGACACGGCCGTTAAAGGTTAAAAACCAGAATTTTCCTTCAAATTCAAGATAATTACATGCTTTTTCCGATAGAAACAGTAGATATAACAAAAACGTTGCATTCTCTTCATACTTTGTCGACATTCGAGCCCACCCTAGATTCAGATATAGAAATAAATACAAATAAGAAACAGACTATAGCATGAATTCCCGTTGATGAAAAGTCCATTTGACCCCGTTTCTCACAATTTCACATTTTTTCCGAGCAAAATCACAATTTTTGATATTTTTCAAAGCCTTAATAAAAAAAAGTGTCATGTCTCTATAGGTTACAAGAGCGCAATTATTCGTAATGCATTTTCCATAGGGTACCACCGGTGTTCCGTATTTTTTTTCTCGAAGACTACACAAACTAGGGAAAAACGGGTGGCAGTTCCTGTTAGTACAAATGCCAGTGTTGCATTACAACCAAAACAAAATATAGGGTCATGCGGCTCAAATTGACTTAAAATGCAGTTGAAAAAAATCGTCTACGTTTTTCGCTTAATGAAAAAGGCATATTTTGAATGGCTCCGACGTGCAGAAATTGAAGATATTTTCTATACTTCGTAAAATGTGAATATGATTTTCGGCAATTTTTAAACCTAATTGGATAAGCTTTCGATTAAATATAATTCCAATCCTGTATCAACCAATCAGAAGCCGTATAGGATTCTATTCTGAGTACCATCTTGGGGTAAAAAACTTGCCGGTAAAATGTAAACAAATAATTGCGCTCTTGTAACCTACACAGTCTAGTCATTTTGATGCTTTCTATAACTGTTGTTTGCTGTGAGCAAAAACTACGTGTTGAAGGCTGTACTTTGACCTATAATTGTATATTTTGCACACATTATGACTTGGATGGAGAGTTGTCTCGTTGTCACTCATACCAAAAACCACTTACCTTTAAAATGACATGCTATGTAAGACAGGAGACTACTCCGACAAATCAGCGGATTAAAGACAAATGACAAATGGATGAATTGCCCTAGTTCAAAGACATGTTGGCTAAAAATTGATATGAATAAACATTTCTGCTGTTTACACAAAACAACATAACGCAAGATGTCTATAAATCAAGTGCACATGGAAACAAGTGGTTAAAACTCTCTTGTCTTCTAAAAAAAATAAGCAAAGGATTGAGACTGAAAACGGGTGATGTTTCAAAGAGACAACAACCCTTCCAAAGTCCAGAGTCACCAAGAGATCTATAACTCATGAAAATTCAGCACTTAAGGGCGTACTTAAAGTAGACGAAACGTGCGTCTGGCGTACTAAATTATAATCCTGGTACCTTTGATAACTAATTAAACTGCCTCCTAAACAATAACGATCACTGTCCGACTTTAGAAACTCAACGTTAAATTATTCTTTTAAATTCCCATTTAGTCCTGGTATCTATAATGAGTTTATTTTCAATTATGCATTTTTCTTGAAAAAAATCATGATTAACATAATTCATTCATCACTTTAGTATTGTCTAAAAAAATACTTCATTTTTCATGTTCAAATCATATGCATGAGGTATGCACTGAAACCCTGTTCTCCCCTTATCAAAAAATGTGTCACCGTAGAATGTAATGACTGTCTGTAACTAACGCGAATTGTTGAAATGTCAACCAATACTTTTGAGTTCTGTTTGTACCTTCTGATTTTGCCTTTATCCCACCAATTTCAATATCTGTTTGCAATTATGCAGTTTAAACTTTAAGGCTTTAAATGCTTTTTTCTGAAGTCAATTCTTTGGCATTTTAGTTAGAATAGAAAAGCATTGGTTGTCAACCAAAAAAGGGGGTTCCAACCACTGGACCCCCTTTTTTTTGCAATCTCAACTGTGACATAACTTTGTTTTGATTTTTGTAGATGTGCTTTATCCTTTTGAGGTTTGGTGTATGGATTCACATATGATAATACCATATCTGCTTTAATTAAACATATTGAAGGATCAATTACAATTATGCAGGAATGTTTCAGAAGAGCTTTTTGAAAGCATAAATGTAAAGTAAATGTACTTGTGTAGCTATGCAACCAGTGACAGAAAAAGACACAAGGAATTTTGATAATAAAAAAAGATCTACAGCTTTTGAAATTGTATACATGCTGCTTACTGCTGGACACGAGCATATAAATATAGTTTCAAAAGAAATGTAATTTTTTTATAAGGGAGGATACTTATAGCTGGTGTTATGTAGACTTTTAATTAAGTGATATAAAATTAAAGACTTATAGTTAAATGGTCAGCTAATTTTTGAAATGTGGATAAATGATACATGTACAGATAATAAAATATTAGTTTATATTGTTTTGGATTCTTATACAAACACAGATAAATAATTACATGTATGTATATAATTAGGTATCAGTTGTTTTTGGACACCTTGACAGTAGAATCACTCGTTGTCGTTAAGCTTCTCAGTTGGTGTCACTGCGGACTTCAGAAATGTAAAATTGACAGCTTGCTTTGATGGAGTTTGAGACTTTTCGGTTGATTCGTGTGTCCTCTGGTCATTACCTGACATGAATGAGTTACTAGCTTTTGAGCTTGACTTTGATCACTATTTTATTTTACTGTTTCTTTTTTTTTTTTTCTTTCTTATGGATAAGCTACGGGATTAATAATAGATTGCGACTGTCCGTTGTCATCTTCACATCCAATAGTTGATACACCTTCACGCTCAGCATCTGATGAACCTTCGCGTCCGGTAGGTGATGCACTTGCACATGTTGTAGCATTGTTTGTTTGAACGGATATTTGTGTTGCATCGGTGCCAGTTTCAGATTCGGAAGTTTCATCATCTGCATCACATGTTTCATTGCTTTGTTTATTGTTTTTATTATCTGATTGTTCAGGTAAGTTTGAGAAAGTATCTTTGGTAGATGCATTTTGTTTGTGTCCTTTTTGTCCGAATGACCTACATACCCAATAATTTGTACAATCTTTTGTTAGATGATCTTCCTGCAGACATTTCGAACATTCCTTATTTCGAGAGTTGTTCATATGCTGTTCACGATAGATGATGGTGGCTCTATATTTGCCAATGTGAATGAATCGTAGGATGTGATCTGTTAGCGGTCAATAAAAAATTATGATCCTGTCCCCTGTTAGGCAGTTTGTCAGCTTGTTGTTGTTCGACTTTCAACGTATTCAAAATCGTGTCGCCTGACATTTTTTTATTCACATGTCTAGATTTTGACAAAGGCAAATAAATTCGACCACGATATTTCAGTTTCTAATCTACCGTTAGGTGAAATCGTCCAATGTTCATGTTTTCATGCAGACGATATCGTACTGATCCCAACGCATTGGTTTCTGGCGTTATCGCGTGATGTGTATGCGTAAAATCGAACAGTTACACGGTATTTAAAACGTACGATCTTGGAATTATAGTATAGAGATAATCCAACAACCATTAAACATTTTTGCATAAATATCTATTTCAAAATCTTGTATGCATCACAAAACATCGAAATGTAAAATGAAATTAGACACGGTTAAACGGACTATCTTGGAGTGAAGGCCATAAACTGTTATTTGGATGGAGAGGTGTCTCATTGGCACTCATACCACATCTTCCTATATCTATAAAGTATAGAGATAATGCAGCAACCATTTAACATTTTTGCATAAATATTTATTTCAAAATCTGTTATACATAAAAAAAAAAAACATCGATATATTTCCATTCACAGTCAGTCCAGTCAAAGGTCCCTTTTTCACAAATTCACATTCAAATAATTATAATGTTCAGTATACTGTGTACTGTGTACGTTGTAGAGGCCGGATACACATTGTACGTGCATGTCACGTGGTATACATCCACGTGCGGCATGTCACATGGTATATATATCCACGTGACATATGTGTCGATTTCCTGTATTTAAATAACACTGAAAAATTAAAACAAAGAAATCATGTTTACAAAGGAACAATCATAACTAAACAACGTGTTTATATTCTAAAATGTTTTTGTTATTTGCTTTGTGTATTTTTTGGTGTAGAGTAAAATTTGTAAAACAGAACACCAATCCAATTGGACGAAAACACACAATGTGCAAAACATATAAACAACAAAAAATTACCTAACCTGCCGTAAAATAAGTGCAATTTCAAGCATTATTTTCATTAACTTGGAACTTACAGCGATAAAGGTTACATAAACGTGACTAAATCGACGCTTAAAGTCAGCATTCCATCCACAAAGAAAGATAACTCCAATCAATTGAAAATTTCTTGCTATTGCACAATATTGTGCAATTAGATATTTCTTGCTATTGCGCAATACTGTGCAATTGAAAATATTTGCTATTGCACAATACTGTGCAATTGAAGATTTCTTGCTATTGCTCAATACTGTGTAATTGAAAATTTCTTGCTATTGCACAATACTGTGCAATTGAAGATTTCTTGCTATTGCTGAATACTCTGTAATTGAAATTTTCTTGCTATTGCACAATACTTAATATAGTAATTTTGGATCCTGATTTGGACCAACTTGAAAACTGGGCCCATAATCAAAAATCTAAGTACATGTTTAGATTCAGCATATCAAAGAAGCCCAAGAATTCAATTTTTGTTAAAATCAAGCTAAGTTTAATTTTGGACCCTTTGGATCTTTATGTTGACCAATTTGAAAACGAGACCAAAAATTAAGAATCTACATACACAGTTAGAATCGGCATATCAAAGAACCCCAATTATTCAATTTTTGATGAAATCAAACAAAGTTTAATTTTGGACCCCGATTTGGACCAACTTGAAAACTGGGCCAATAATCAAAATTCTAAGTACATTTTTAGATTCAGCATATCAAAGAACCCCAAGGATTCAATTTTTGTCAAAATCAAACAAAAAGTTTAATTTTGGACCTTTTGGACCTTAATGTAGACCAATTTGAAAACGGGACCAAAAATTAAGAATCTACATACACAGTCAGATTCGGCATATCAAAGAACCCCAATTATTCAATTTTTGATGAAATCAAACAAAGTTTAATTTTGGACCTCTTGGGCCCCTTATTCCTAAACTGTTGGGACCAAAACTCCCAAAATCAATCCCAACCTTCCTTTTATGGTCATAAACCTTGTGTTTAAATTTCATAGATTACTATTTACTTATACTAAAGTTATGGTGCAAAAACCAAGAAAAATGTTTATTTGGGCCCCTTTTTGGCCCCTTATTCCTAAACTGTTCGGACCTCAACTCCAAAAATCAATCCAAACCTTCCTTTTGTGGTCATAAACCTTGTGTCAAAATTTCATAAATTTCTATTCACTTCAACTAAAGTTATAGTGCGAAAACCAAGAAAATGCTTATTTGGGCCCTTTTTGGCCCCTAATTCCTAAAATGTTGGGATAAAAACTCCCAAAACCAATCCCAACCTTCCTTTAGTGGTCATAAACCTTGTGTTAAAATTTCATAGATTTCTATTCACTTTTACTAAAGTTAGAGTGCGAAAACTAAAAGTATTCGGACGACGACGACGCAGGACGACGACGCCAACGTGATAGCAATATACGACGAAAAATTAAAATTTTTGCGGTCGTATAAAAACGTTTGTTTGTTTTAAATGTTATCAATCGACGAATTTTCAACTAATTCAGTTACCCGTATGCTCCAAGCCTAAATTTGACTTGACAAGCATGGCATCCTGACCCAATATCGTCTTTAAATCGGAAAGTTGGCTGTCGAGCAGTGAGTATGGATGTCATGCTAACTGTGTATGCAACATCTTTAATTTCAGTACAAAATAGTTTCGAGTTTATAAATTACACAATTGAAACATGACATGGGAGCTTGTCCTTTATTGAAAAATCGAATTTTGATATTTTGAGGTATTTTGGAGTGTATGGCATTGTTATGTTTAGGTGTTTCATCAACGTAAACTGGCACGTTTCATTGACGTAAACTGGCTTGTTTCAGTGACGTAAAACCCAAGGTCGTCTTTTATTTTATTTAAGACACGTGCAATTCTATTAAGATAAACAAAATGAAGGTTGGAAACATAATTTTTTCATTCAAGGACACTCAAAGGTTAAGAATATCAAAAACAAGTTTAACTATGCTTACCGTATCATGTACGATATCTTAATCAATCAGACTAAGTCTACGCCCATTCTTTTTAACGCAAGCATTGCATTGACAGCTCTCTAAAAAGAAAATTGAAAAGTAGTAGTTGTTTATTGCAATGTAAATTGTCATCATTATTACTCTTTGATTTCTCCCGAGAAGCATGAAACAGATATTAAAAAATCAGCCTGTTTGTCAATTTAGTGCGTAAACAAAAGTAAAAATAGACATAATGACATCTTAAAACATTACAGAAATATGATGGAGTGACCAGAACAAAAATATAATGTAGTCTTCTAACTGGTTCAACATTTGTTTTTTCAATGCATAAAAAGATTTTTTAGAAAATGCAAGAAAAAAAGTAAATAACTATGTTTTACGACTTATGTGACCTTGATGAATTCGATTGCGCAAACAATGTGGTTTATATTATTTCCAAGGACTATAACTCTGCACAAAATCAGACCAGAACAAAATTCGAGCTTGTACAATGTACATTGTAAATTTTTATGATATAATTTTACACCAATTTTTAAATCAAAATCTTCAAGCATGGCATAAAAAAGTTGCGGGAAACAGATAATTTAAGTGAATTTTCTGCGTCCAAGGACCATAAAGTTCAAACTAAGTCTCCTCATGATCAAACTGTATACCAATTTTCAAATTATTTTTTCAAGCATGGCAAAAAAAGTACAGAAAAATGACTATTTGAGTTAATTTCTAAGTCCAATGACCGTTACAGTTACTCTGCACAAAATCATCAGACCGGAACAAAATTCATACTTGATCTGTAACTTGTAATGATAAAACAACACACCAAAATTAACATCTTCAAGCATGAAGAAAATTGCTGTGGAAAACTGATTTGTCGTACTGACAGATGGACACAGACGGACGGATTACAAACCTAAAATCCCCTTCGACTTCGTCGGGAGGGAACTAATTAGCAGAGGGTCCGTCGTTGACCTGTCGCAGGCAATTGTTCTAAAATCCTTTGTACCCTCGTTTATAAATGGCCATCCACATTTCCCGCCTGTATTCCCGATCGAACTTTTATCAAGTGTGAACTGGGGTAAATGTTTCGGGTAATTCAACCCGGGTTCGAATCTGGTGCATATTTTTATAGTGTGAACACGGTACTAGCTTGCAGAACTACTTTTCGTATTAACTGTTATTTTCCAGCTTGAAATATTTGCCACTTGACGTAAAGCAAACAATATCTTTTCAACCAATCAATTGATATGATTTGATGAGGAATTCTTCCTAATCTTAAGCATGTGCTGAGTTCATTATTAACGGCTAATTATGCTTCTAATTATACCCCTTTGACTGGTTTTGACATATTGTATTTTTTTTCTTTTAACTTTTTTGAGTCGGATTCCTTTTTCGAGTTTAGTTTTATTTTGATCCTGTTTGACGTTTGAGCATCTCGTCATCATTCGTATAATTGATTTTTCGATATATTGGTCTCGAGCGTCACTTATGACCCTAAATGTCTAGTAAAGAAAAATAGGTACCGTTTATGTTATTTCAAGAATATTATGTATAATAATAGTCACGCAATCATGTTCAAAGTGAGACAATTCAATCAGTTTCTCACTGAACACATCCAGTATAAAGTAAGACAATATCGCGATTTTTGACGAACGAATGACTAGTCTGTGAAATTATTGCTTAAGTAGGTGTAATGACCTGTGATATTCAAGTAATGTCCGACTTTCTTTTTTGACAAATGATAGTTGTGCTTAATCACAGGAACACATTCACCAATAAAATTGCGAATACACTTTGCTAGATGTTTTATTACATCATAGACTTAAAGCTTTCAAATATTTTAATGATACATATGATCGCCAATAAAATGGGTTTTTTTTCCAAAATTAAAAAAAAAACATTGTAAATAGAGCAAATCTCTCCGAATGTATTGTTTGAAAGTAAGACCAATTTGTCAAAAATTATTACCTGCCATTTTCTCCGATAAACAAACTTTCTTAAACGTTTAGTAGATAGGGTCCTCTGTACAGCTTTAGTGGCCCTTTGGATCTGTTTCTGAAATGTCACAGTGATAACTTAAGAATTAACTGAAAGAAGGCTCTCTGACCCGAACTTCCATGAAGTTAACAAGTTTGGTTTAATCAAATTGAGATTGTTTAAATGGAGATCTAATTTTTCCATAATAATAACAACTAAAAACCACTTTCAAATTTCACTTTTAATATTCTTTTTGTCGAATTCAATTCCATTCCGAAGCTTACAAAACATTGAATACATTGTACGTCTGACAGTGGCTGATACAGGAGGGGAGGGGTTCAAGATTAAGAACTCTATTTTTGTTTTACGACCAACGCTTTTGACTGGGGACTTATGGTATCTCCACGCCTACCCACCCATCCCCATCTTTAAAAAATAGCTAGATTTGCCCCTGCGTCATTATTACAGACTAACACGATCCAATTCCCCAATAAAGTAATCTTGAATTAATTACGAACATGTTTTCTCTGAAGATAAGAAAGATAAAATACTCACCCTTAACCATTTATGTTCAAGGCACTCTCTGCAACTCATTCTTTTACTGCAAGAAAGGAACAAAATTTGATAATTATGAGTCTTGATAATATCAAAAAATGATATACAGTAAAGACAAATGCGTTAGTCGGTGTTAATGCGAAACAGTCGCGATTAGGTTCCTTAAACATGTATAGTGTAAATAACTTTTCTACTGACGTCACAGATTCGCATAAACAACATTGAAGTTTGGATTTATAGTACCAATCTGACTGTAACTTATTAAACCAGGTTTAATCCACCATTTTCTACATAAGAAAATACCAGTACCAAGTCAGGAATATGACAGTTGTTATCCGTTCGTGTTTGAGCCTTGAATTTTGCCATTTCCTTAAGAACTTTCCGTTAAGAATTTTCCACGGAGTTCGGAATGTTTTTTATGTTTTCCTTTTTAGTAATTATGAATATTTGTTTTGTCAAAGTCTTTCGTTCCGATGTTAATTATTATTAACAAGTGAAGCATATTTGTCTTTTTTTGATTGCCATGGTACATGTGACTAAATGATTGATTTCTTTGACAGAATCATTTTTTTAAATTCTACTCCATTGATAAAGTCTTCAATTAATTGTTTGGCGTGATCGTCAGTTTTGAAAGAATTTCTATAAACATCACCCGTCTTTTTTAGCATGCAAGTGATGACGTAGTCGCGCTGGTACATCTTAAAGTGCATGCAAAACATCTTATTAATAAGTTCTAAAATTTCCTGCAATAAGTTGATAAACAAAACAAAACACGATAACAAATATTGGCAAAAAAATAAGTCATAGAATTTATGTTAATTTGCTTTCTTTTTTATTTTAATGCAATAGGCGCCGGAGGAGATTATAGATTCTTTGTTTCATTGAGAACATTTCTTATTTACACTGTAAGTTTAATTTCATTAATCATAAAACATGTATTGATGTAAGTAAACAAGATATGGAATATAAATACAAGAATGTAATCACTTGAAGAATAAAAGATCTGATAATTATGCATGTCGCCATTTTTGTTTAAAGAGTTGATAATATTACATCTGATTGGGTTTTTATGTTAAAGCTTTTGGTATGAATTACACGTAACATAAAAATGAATTTGCTTTTATATTTGTTAAATTGATAACAAAGTTAATTAAATATAATATTACTCAATATGTTTTCTAATTGCGTCAACAAATACATGTATGTCTTCAATGTTAGAGAGTTTTCAACTAAAACATGTATACTCAAAGCATGATACATGTAAGTATGCTAAATATGCGACATAAATAAGCTTTGTTATGCTTAAAATTAAATTCTGATGGTCTTGTAATATATTTTAGAAGTTAATATGTATACAATTAGCGTCATTAAAACGAGGAGGAATCTAGTTCGTATAGTTTTAATCGAAAATCATTTTTTATACGTTTACTAATAACGCAAGTGTCACTTCTGTTACTAGATCTTCTGATTCTTCCGGAGCAATCAAGTTCTATCCGGTTTTTGTTACGATATCAGTAATCGTAGTGTTTGTTTGGACTATTAATCATTCGTTACAACTCGGCCGATTCCGTACCTTCAAAAGTAGCGGATTCCCCCGTGGATTGCCGATTGGACTATTAATGTTCTTGTCCTTTTTTATTGCCATGATGATATC
Organism: Mytilus galloprovincialis; assembly: GCA_037788925.1. Classification (NCBI taxonomy): domain Eukaryota; kingdom Metazoa; phylum Mollusca; class Bivalvia; order Mytilida; family Mytilidae; genus Mytilus; species Mytilus galloprovincialis. Next base: position 63,977,365 of record CM075341.1, read on the forward strand.
TCTCCTTCATCACCTTACATATGATTTGGACTTGTTATCAATTGAAATTATGCCAGGTATCTTGATACATTAACAATTGTCTTAATTTTAATTTATTACAGTCCTTGAATGGTGTAAAATTTCCCAAAAAACGTGTATGGTGCTCGTATGGTGTAATGGTGTATGGCATATGGTGCAATGATAGAAGGTGTATGGTGTAAGGGGAACGTGTAATTTTTTTTAATAAATAAATAATTTTGTAGTCGCACGCTTCCTTTGAAATAAAATTTCATCATGGTGTAATGTGTATGGTGCAAAGGTGTATTGTGCAAAGGTGTATAGTGCAAAGGTGTAATGTGTATGGTTTAATGACACAGGGTGTATGGTGTAAACCGTGTAACGGGGTATGGTGAATGGGGTAATGGTGTATGGTGTTATTGGGAAATTTACATCATACAAGGCCTGTAGAAGTATTGACTACGCGTATACGACGATGAAGTAAATTATCTTTTTGAACTCATATTTCAAAATTCTACAATTTCCAGACACCTACATTTCCTCTGTTTTGGGTTGTAGATTTTTTTATTATTATACATTGTTTTATTCTCTTTTTTTTGACACGAAATAGTATATGGCTATAGACAGATACCTTGGGTCTTTTACTAAAAGGTTTGATATAAAATCTTTGGCATCGCTTGATATACACTCGAACTCTTCTGCACTAAAGTCCCATTTCGCTGTCGTTATATTGCAAAGCGTTTCTGGTTCCGTTGTTCCTTGAAAGGGGGATAATCCTGATAATCTAAAACACATGAAAGAAAACTCAGTAGAAAATTGATATTCTTTCATTTTTGCTGAAACTCATACTTTTTTATGGTTTCTTATTACATAGGAGAATTGGCCAAAAAAATGTTACCTGGTTTTATTTTGCTCGGCAATACGACCTTCAGGTATGCTAGTGGAGCATGAGTCTTTTTTTTTTTTTTTTTTTTTTTGTTTTGTTAATTGTTTTAAATTGGAATGAGTAGACTCGGAATGAATAAATATGGGATGTATAAATACGGGATGAAAACAGTTTATCCACGTCTGGGTGGAATGAGGATGTGAAATGCGTTTCACCATGTTCAAATGTTAAATACTACATGAAAGAGCACTACCTAGGACTCTTTATAATGTAAAAATATGCCTCTTATTCAACAAATCTTTCCATCACATTGCAATATCTGCTCTTTCTCCCGGTTGACCTACAAAATGTATTTGTTTCATGTGTGACTATTTATAAAGTTGTTCTCGACCTTTAATTTGTATGATATACGGTAGTTGCCAACTTGCCACTGGACGTTAGTGAAACACGTATACAATCTATGCATGCATTACATTTATGCGTGATAGAAATATAGATTACTCGCGTTCCGCTTGTTAAAAAAACCTTGCTAAAATGGGATGTCCGGGTTTTGTATAAATTTAAAGCCCTATCGTTTCACTGGGGTAAAGCTGATGACCGTAACTGCATTCACGGTCATCCCAAGATGTCGGATGAAAAAATAGGTCAGTATCTGTATTGTCTGTTATAGTGTTTCTATATCATTTTATTTACAAAGGAGACATTGATACGATGTAAATTTATAAAAGATTCACACGGAAATCACAAATTACTTCCGAGAAATGTGCATGAAACAGGAAATTTGATTTAAAAAAATCGCTAAGATGACCGTAAATCACAATCGAGATGACCGTAACAGAATCAGCAATTCATAACAAGGCTGACCGTAATTGGTTAAAAGATGACCGTAATTTGTAAAGGATGACCGTAATTTCTAAATGATGACCTTAACTTTTAAAGAATGATCGTCAATTCTAAGAAATACCCGTATTTGTATAACTACTTTTTTGTATCAAATGATTAATGAGGTTGATATAAAACGTATTTTTATGAGAGTAGTATCCTATAGCTGGAGAAAATAAGACGTGCTTTAAATACAAAGTTCACCATATATCTTTTTTTACGGTAGAGGGTATAATTTTTAAAATGAACATACAACAAGACATGCACATGAAAAAGTGGGGAAAACATGCAACAAAAGCGCGATTAAATGACTCCTTACAAGTATAATAAAAAAAGTGTGCTGCACAGCCTCCAACTAATTTTTTTTTTATTTCTGGAATTCCTTGTAATGACATATAATAAATGCACTTTTTTAAAAATGCCAATGGATAAAATTGAGAATGGAAATGGGGAATGTGCCAAAGAGACAACTACCCGACCATAGAAAAAAACAACAGCAGAAGGTCACCAACAGGTCTTCAATGTAGCGAGAAATTCCCGCACCCGGAAGCGTCCTTCAGCTGGCCCCTAAACAAATATATGCTAGTTCAGTGATAATGAACGCCATACTAATTTCCAAATTGTACACAAGAAACTAAAATTAAAATAATACAAGACTAACAAAGGCCAGAGGCTCCTGACTTGGGACAGGCGCAAAAATGCGACGGGGTTAAACATGTTTGTGAGATCTCAACCTTCCCCCTATACCTCTAGCCAATTAATGTAGAAAGGTAAACGCATGACAATACGCACATTAAAATTCAGTTCAAGAAAAGTCCGAGTCTGATGTCAGAAGATGTAACCAAAGAAAATAAACAAAATGACAATAATACATAAATAACAACAGACTACTAGCAGTTAACTGACATGCCAGCTCCAGACTTCAATTAAACTGACTGAAAGATTAAGATTTCATCATATGAACATCAGGCACAATCCTTCCCGTTAGGAGTTACGTATCATACCATCATAACATATATGAGAAGAACATAACCCGTGTCATGCCAACAGTTGGTTTTTGAATAAATGTGTTTAGTTCCGATGCAAAGACCCTATAAGTGAATCAATATTAACGCCAAAATATGCAATCTTTAATGACCTGACAACAGTATCGTAACTATATCCCTTCTTAATAAGTCTATTCAAAGGTTTTGTTAGTTTTTGAGGCGAATACTGACACCTTTGTGCTTTATAAAGAATATTTCCATAAAAAATTGGATGTGAAATACCTGAACGTATAAGAAGTCTGCATGTTGAGCTACATTTACGAATGATGTCCTTATACCGATGGTAAAATTTAGTAAATGTTTTGACTAGTTTGTGATATCGAAAACCCTGGTGTAATAATTTTTCAGTAATACATACATTTTTTTCGGAAAATCTACAACATTGTTACATACACGAGCGAATCGTACAAGTTGAGATATATCAACATGTACACCCATTGATATTATATCGTCTTTGATTTGTCTTCTATTTTGTCTTGCAAGTAAAATAACAGAACCTGTTTTTAAAATACTACGACCAAACAAGTGAAAGCGAGCTCCAGCAAAATAGATCCTTAAAATAGTCTTGTGCGTATAGCGTATCACAAGGGGCAGGGGCGGATTAAGCCATTTTCAAAAAAAGGGGGGTCCCAACCCAGGGTAAAGGGGGTTCAAACTATGTGTCCCCATTCAAATGCACTGATCGGTAAATAAAAAGGGGGTTCCAACCCCCGGACCCCCCCCCCCCCCCGGACCCTCCACTTGGATCCACCACTGAGGGGAACCTTGTCAATTTGTACTATATACAGCAATGTTATTCCTATATAAAGACAAACTAAGATTTTAATCTGCTTCCTCTTGAACCATACACACAGGCTCGATTACCGGATAGTCATATATGTTTGATTAGTGTTTTTTATGCTCCATTCATGGGCATTATGTTTTCTGGTCTGTGCGTCCGTTCGTTTGTTCTTCCGTTCGTTTGCTCGTTCGTCCTTCTGTCCCACCTCAGGTTAAAGTTTTTGGTCGAGGAGGTTTTTGATGACGTTGAAGTCCAATCAACTTGAAACTTAGTACACATGTTTTCTATGATATGATCTTTCTAATCATAATGCCAAATTACAGTTTTTTCCCATTTTAACGGTTCACTGAACATAGAAAATTATAGTGTAGATGAGGCATGTACTAGAGACATCTCAGAGGGACACATTCTTGTTTCTACAACTTTTCGTAGTATCGCTGTCAATTTGTATTTAAATTTTAAAGTCGTTATCAATTAATATTTCATTGTTTACGAGAAATTTGCAATCTACTATCATTGTCATGAACTCAAAATACGGCAAATAGTTAAAAATAAATTGATGAAACATGTTTATATCTGCTAACTGAGCCCCTATTGAGACAAACACAACAAAAAGCTATGAATACAAATACGGATATTCTTGGATTTAGAGTCATCATTTAAAAGTTACGATCATCCTTTATAAAATACAGTCATTCTTTACAAATTACGGTCATCTTTTACAAGTTACGGTCATCCTTGTTTTATGTTACGGTCATCTTGAAAATATTTTGATAATGATTTACGGACATCTTAGCGATTTTTTCAAATTGAATTTCGCGTTTCCTGAACATTGTTCGGTAGTAATTTGTGATTTCTGTGTGAATCTTTTATAAATTTACATCGTATCAATGTATACTTTGTAAAGAAAATGATATAGAAACACTGTAACAGACAATACAGATACTGACCTAATTTTTCATCCGACATCTTGGGATGACCGTGAATGCAGTTACGGTCATCAGCTTTACCCCAGTGTCGTTTGGAACAACGACGTCCAATCCGTTGCCTCGTGTAGGGCGAGTTTCACGCTCTCTGTATGTTAAATAAACTATTTAAATTAAAACGTTTATCGTCCAGTGGCAAATATTGTATGCATATTCACGAGAGGAACAGATTTTCAATCTAAATATAATAGTTAGGCCATGATAAAGGGGGTTGACCTGGATGAAGGGCGAGCGAATTTGAAGTGCCTCTGGAAAATACAAATGTGTTGCATGGATAGGAGCAAAACTTTTGCCATGCATCAAGCATGCGTAAGTTGTTATCCACGTTCGTCTACGTGCACTCTTTATTCTCAGATATCGAGGTAAACATCACCCTTCCGACTGGACGTCCACAAAAGGACTAAGCTCACATTTTGACAAATTATGGCATGATATTTCAACTCTGATCATTATCAAAAAATATCGAAGAGGCCACACATTGGTTCTTAAAGTTTATTCAATTATTAAATGAAATTTGTTGATAGGAGTGCATTCATTTATTAACTTCTATTCGACATTTGGTTTCCTATGGAGAGATGTCTCATTGGCAATCATATATATCACATTTTTAAAGTATAAGCTCATTTAAATTGTGTCAAATTACGATGTTTTTCTGCATTTATAAATCGGTCCTAAAAACTTATAAAAAATTTCACCGCAACCGACGGTAAAATTATTCTGTCACCAAAAGATACCAAGGTTTGATTAACTTGAAGTCCCTAGACACGAACTGTTCATGAATCAGAGGTTGCTGTCAGAGTCGAGAATGCTTAAAATGCTATCAATAAATATGAACAAATTGGGCATGACTGATATTGCAACAAAATTCAGTAGTATCAACTAGTTTTAGTAAATTTTGTAGTATTTTGGTTAGATTAAAAAAAATCTTTGGAAAAATTATAGCCCTTATATACATGTTCATTTGTAACATTTACTCTTTATTTTATTCATGCTGTTGACGCCATGTTCAAAAAGCAGAAAGTAAATGAAAGAAATGAGAATCTGTAAGTTCGTGTTCAGGTTTCAAAATGCCTTCAATAAAATTACTTTTATTTTCTAATTTTAAAACATAAGTATAGATATATTCTAATTGAATTTAAGCTTTTAGAAAGGATAAGTAAGCATTGCTTACATGTGGTTTATTGAAATGTCAGTTCAGATTAGATGATTGAAATAAAAAAGATTTTTTTTAATTAAATTTAACTTTCAGTAAACTAAATTGATAAATAAAATGCCCGACAAAAGCTGATAAGTGCCATTTTTGATCGATTACAAAATTTCTCATTAAAGAATTGTAAATTTTGACATTAAATTTTGGCAAAAAGATGAAATGGATATAGACCGAAATATGATTCCATGATTGCCTGCATGTAACGATCTGGAATAATGTCTTTCAGAAAAAGACGTATGCGTATATCGTCTTTTTCATATTTTTCGTTAACATGTATACCTTTAACACGGAGCAAAAGTACACACACACATACCACCGCAATTTCAAGATTTACCCAGTGCCGGTTTGAAAATTATACTTTTTATATTATATGAGCTACATGTATTCACATCTTTGCTCTAGGTTAAAAGGACGTACTTTGACATATAATGGTTTACTTTTACAAATTGTGACTTGGATAGAGAGTTGTCTCATTGGCACTCATACCATGTCTCCTTATATATCTGAATCACAAGTTCAAAATGGGTCAAATTTTCTGTTACAGCCGAATATTTTTGTGTAATATATTTTATCATATACTTAGAATGAATAACATATGATTTTTACTGTATGATAATAGCATTAAATTAAAGTAAATTCCATATTTTTCGAATTGGTGCTTAGCGGGCTGATATGAAAAGTTTATCACATGCTTCGAACGTTATCACATGCCTTTCCGTAACGTTATCACATGGCATTCCAGTGATACTCGGCAAATTCCGGAAAATACACATCAATGCTACGTTTTTAGTGAAACATTACATATAGATTCTTACATTGTTAGCAGTGGATTATCGTGTTTCTCCAATCGAGATAGTTAAATTATGAAATTTTAAGTCCGAGCCTTGGCGAGGACTTAAAATTTCATAATTTAACTATCGAGATTGGAGAAACACGATAATCCACTGCTAACAATGTAAGAATCTGTTTCTCTAATGACCAAAAAACCTATTTTAGTTTCATAAAAAAATAAATTCTCCCAACCATGCCTTAAACTACGTCATCCGGTGTTACGCGCCAGCATATTTATACGCACATAAGTCTTTTGTTTAATTTCAAGTATTATCTAAAAAAAAACACAATCCAATTCAATTTGAATTCCAACATATTCATATTTAATCACAAAAAGAACATTAAAATAGTTTTTATCAATTGAACGTTGATAAGAAAAAAGAACTTTTTTCGCGTAGAATGAAGTTCACCGCTCACTGAAATAAACACGAGGAGAATGAATGAAGTTCAAAACGGCTGACCACAGTAGTTTATTCATCTTGTGAACTGTCACTCTCGATAACAAATCGGCGTTTCTTCTGAGGAGGCTGAACTGATGGTGATGTATTGTTAATATTGATATTAAATGTCCCTCCATAAATAGGTGCCCCAAAGATATAGTTCATTCCTGAACGCGGTGCATCGTGACTTTGGCTTTGCCCAACCACGAGTTGTGTCTGTGTTTGATGAACTGCTTGACGTCCCATCGTAACCGTCCTCGTTGTCTGCGAAGACTGTATTTGTTGCTCATTTTCATCCTGGTTACCTAAGATGCATTGACGTCCCATCGTAACCGTCCTCGTTGTCTGTGAAGACTGTATTTGTTGTTCATTTTCAGCCTCATGATCCTGGTTACCTAAGATGCATTGGGCTATCTGTTTATGTTTCTGAGGGTTCAGTTTTGAGTAAGTGGTGATACTCTGTATGTTTTTGTGTCCAGATATCTAAAAAATCAGTAAAAAAATCATAAACTTTCTAGTATGAACCATATGTGAATTTTTATGAAATAGTGTGGATCTGAGGAAGAAGTAAAGGTGGACTAGAATTTAGAATTGTGAAATATTAAATAAGGGTGTCTCATTGACAGATTGAGGGGTTCTGATCCTGGATCCAACTTACTGTTTTGTCAAATTCCTGTATCCGCTTACACTATGTATGTAACTTTGTAAGCAATTCTCATTTTTTGTAAATTCTTGTGTCCCCCCTAGTCCAAATAATTATGACGTCTCGTTAGGCTATTTTTTTATATTTTTTTTGGGACGCTGTACATTGATGTACGGCGTCCAAAAAATTATAAAAAAATAGCCTTTCAAGACGTCATAATTATTTGGACTAGTGTCCCCCTAGACTTCCTAACACAGTACAGTACAATAATTTGACTAACATGTGTCATGCTCTCAAAGAGTTAGCAATTCAGGGTTGCACTTAGACCCTAATGAGATCCACAAATAAAAAATAAATAATCCGACAATTTTAAAAAGGATTTCTTCAATTTTTGTGCTATTTTTACATTTCCTGACCGGTGTGAGAAAAAATATTTCTCCTCACTAGTGAAAAATCTGTTCTTGGCAAGTGATTGATTGAATTTCAATGGTTCAAATTTTGCCGTTATATAGCCTTTTTGTGCTAATGCGGCGTCAGCTGTGTGGCGTAAAGCAACTAACAATGAATCAATGAATTTAATCTTTGATAAAATTAGAGAAACAAATTCCACCGATATGTGTTTCCACTTTCAACAGTTAAATTTTTAATATTGAAAAGCTCAGCAAGCCTTGTGTTTTAAATTGTAAAATTTAACGTTAACTGTCTCGAGTGGAGAATTTCGTAACACTCTGTGAAATCTATATTTTCATATCTCCAGTTACAAAATTTTCTTATCAGATGATTGTTCAAAATTCAATCATGACAAAAATTGAGTGGATGAAAACTGTAATTAATGTAGTCAAGTGGTGTTGTAGTAATATTTTTATGATTAATAACCTGTTTGATATGATTATGTTCAATTCCCTCATCGTCAAGCTTCTGAAGCATAAACCTTCTAGCTGAATGGTTGGTTAGGCGCCTGTTTGTATTGTCATCTAGAGGTTGGTTCTCATCATTTTGAGTGTGTTCTTTAATAATACCTACAAGTATATGTACAGTATTAATAATTAAAAGCAGTGATTAAAAGAACATGCTGGTTATACACATGTACAGTGTTTATATGGGGAAATTCAAATATGGTATCAAATTTTCTTGATTTCTTCTGAATTTCCTATTGTGACGTCATGAAAAAAGACAACCATGATGACGTCACTTACATGTATGCCTTCAAATTGATATTTTATTGTGTGTTTTTCTATGTTGTGATGTTATACTATTCAGTTTTGTGTCAGTAAAAGGGAGAAGGTTTGGTACCATTAAAACATTTAATCCCTCTGCAAATGTTTGCACCTGTCCTAAGTCAGGAATCTGATGAACACAACAGTAGTTGTTGTTTGTTTATGCAATTTATACATGTTGCTTGTTTCACTTGTTTTTATAAAAGACCATTGGTTTTCCCGTTTGAATGAATTTACACTTTAAATTTGGGCTCTTTATAGCTTGTGTTATCCAAGGCTACATGTTGAAGGCTGTACCTTGACCTGTAATGGTTTACTTTTATAAATTGTAATTGGATTGAGAGTTGTTTCTCTAGTTTTCGTGCTATTTTCACCTTTCTCGACCGGTGTGAAAAAAATATTTCTCGTCTCTAGAGAGAAATTTGTTCTCAGCAAATGATTGGTTGAATTTCAATTATGACATCAAAATTTCTTGCATTCTTCTGAATTTTCTATTGTGACGTCATGAAAAAAGGTGATTGGGTTGAGAGTTGTTTCTCTAGTTGTCGTGTTATTTTCACCTTTCTCGACCGGTGTGAGAAAAATATTTCTCGTCTCTAGAGAGAAATTTGTTCTTGTTCTCAGCAAATGATTGGTTGAATTTCAATTATGACATCAATTTTTTTTGCTTTCTTCTGAATTTTCTATTGTGACATCAGGAAACTAGGTGAATTTAAAAATTTAACTGTTTGAGTGGAGAAATATTGTAATACAGTCTTGATGCAGTTGTGAAATCTATATCTCATTGGCACTCATACCATATCTTCCTATGCATGTACATTGTACCAATAAAGAGCACAACTTTCAGCAAATCTCTCAAAAGGAATATCTCGTGTATTATATTTCTCCAGTCTTGACAGTTAAATTTTAAATATATTCAAAATCTTGGCACGCCTTGCATTTTAAATTTTAAAATTTAACTGTCTCTCGTGGAGAAATATAACACGTAATATGTGTCTTTGTGGCATGTACAAATGTTTTATGCTTGCGTTAAAACTTACATGTAATCTTTTTTTTTTAGGTTAAAGGATAGAGTTTATTTTGGATTTTTATCAACCTTAAACAAAATTTTAAGACGGCAGGGTTGATGAATTTTCTGGATATATCGAGAATTTTTTATAAAAAAAGGGGGGAAACATATCAACCAAAGTATTGAGTATTTGACACAGATTATTCTACATGTACATGTATTTAAACTATCCTTGTTAGTACAATGGTCAGTACACTCATCTACAGATGAGGGATCTGGGTTCGATTCCTGGACTTGGAGTTTACATGTAGAGTCAAAATGTGTCTATTTACTCTTGCTTAAATTTGAATAAAAATGTACAAGTAACTTAATTTGACCATTGTTGAAATTTTAATTATCAACATGTTGTTCACAGTTCTACCTTCATATTGGTAAATACTCAATGATGACTTTCATTTTTTTTTTAATTTCAAAACTAAACTGATTTATAAAAGAAACAGATTAAACAGTTATCTGTCACTGTTGACAAATAGGTTTCTCAAATCTTTCTCCAATCAATGAATTTGGGAAAACCTGCACATTTCTTGAGTGGTGTGGGTAAACTATTTTTCACCACTAGTAAAATATCTGTTCTAAATCAAAATTGATTATGACGTCATCATGTTTTGTTTTTTTCAGAATTTTCATATTGTGACGTGGGGGAAAAAAGGCGACCTTGCCTGATGACATTGCATATATTAAAGGAACACAAGTTTCTAAAAATCTTTGAAAAAGAATGATACAAATCATTAAACAAACTAATTTCGACACTATAAGTTATAACTCGTGTATTACAATATTTCTCCACTCTCGACAGTTAAATTTAATTATTTAAAAAGCTCGGCAAGCCTCGCTCTTTAAATAATAAAATTTAACTGTCTCGAGTGGAGAAATATTGTAATACACTTGTTGCAGTGTATGAATCAATATATACATTAATAACAAGTAAATGTACCTGTTTACAATATTTTATTACCTGTATTTAAAGCCATTTTCTTCATGAATTTTCCTAATTTATTGATACCAATTCTTTGTGCCTTAAACCAAAGGGCTGACTTGTCAGGGTTGTTGTTCTCCTGAATGTAGAAGGGATCTTCAGGCTTACTATATTTTGTAGGTCTTTTTGACTTGTAAAGCTTGTATGCAGCTACAGGACATTTTGTTTGATCAGTTGTGGCCCAGGCCCTTTGAGGAATTTCTCTTGTGTTTTTCAGATTTGCTCCAGTTCTTGTTTTAGTATTTCTCTCGTTCATTTGCAAGTATTCCTGACTTTTAGAGTCTTTACATAGTTGGACATCCCCCCATGTCATCTGATAATGTTCAGTTACACCACGTAGGCCAAAATATATTGTGTTAAAAAACCAGAGAGTGTGCAATAGAGTTGTAGGATTGGACAAGCCCAGCTGCCCAGTTTTAAACATTGCTTCAATGTCATCATCAGTGAGTGTTTCAGCTCTTTTATCACCATTTCCTTTACCCATTTTTTTTAACGCTATCTGTTTTGCCGTAAGAACATCTCTGGTTTTAGCAAATTCTACACTTTTACTTAATTCATAGCCATAATCATTGCTCCTCAGTATTCTATCAAATGAACACATCATTCCACGTAGTGAGGATGGCTCATACTCTTCTCCATCAGTTTTTCTCACAGAGAAAAAGTACTGACATAAAAGACTGTTTAATTCTTCAGGTGGAATTTTATAAATTTCTCTTTTTTCATTTTTCTGTTGTAGGAACTGTGTAAGTGTGCGCATATCACTTATATTTTTTCTGGCAGTGCCTTGATTTTCCTGATCTTTAACAAATTGTTCTACAGTTGATTCATCAACTGGAACAAACTGTCTTGGTTTTGATGCTTTTGAACTAGGCTTTTGTGTAGGTGCTTGAGGTGGTGCTGACACATTTACAGGAGCTTCATTTGGCGTTTTATCAACTTCATTCAACTCTGGCTCAAACAGATACAGGAGTTCATCAGGAACATGTGGTGGGGAGTCATGTTCTAATGGGTGTGTGACTGTTCTGTCAGGCTCAGAAATAATGTCAAACCTGTATCTGGCCTCAGTTACAAGTTTACCACCTTCTAGCTGAATTTCCCACAACGGAAACCCAAAGTTGTCTGTTTTACCTTTTATAACTCCCATTTGCCCCCCTACAAGTCTGACTTTTTGTCCCCTTGTCAAGTTTTCGTTGAGCGACATTTCTTTCTTATAATGAAAATTGCAGACGACGAGTTCTCGATAGTTTGTTTACACGTTACTAAGATGTTTATCGAAGAAGGCCGAGAATTCTTGTTAACCTTGAAAAAGTAGTTCCGACAGGTCACGAACTTTGATTATCCAATCAATTGCTGAGAACAAATTTCTCTCTAGAGACGAGAAATATTTTTCTCACACCGGTTGAGAAGTGTGAAAATAGCTCGAAAATTAGAGAAAGAAAGTGTACAAAACAATTATTTGGATACTGGAAAGTATATTGTGTAAAAAAAAAAATTAAAAAAAATTTAGAAAGTTACTTTAAAAAAAAGTTGACTTTCCAAACAGTGTTCATTATGTATAGTGTTGATTTTTGTTGTTGTTGTTGTTGTTCGATTCGTCCGATCTATATTAAAAAGTTTTTCTTCTCTGTTGAGTCATATGATAGAAAGATTTCATATCGAATGTACTAAATTTGGGATCCAACGTCCTTGAACTTTCAGTCTTTGAACTTCTTTTTGGGAACCACGTAAAAGGATCAATATATGAATCTGTTATTTTTCTCCATTGTTGAAGCATATGATAAAAAGATCATAACATGTCATTTTTCATATCGCATGTATTATCAGCCCTCGGTCAACATCAGCCCTCGAGCCATGCGGCTCTTGGGCTGATATTGAACCTAGGGCTGATAATACATGCGATATGATAAATGCCATGTAATAATCTGATATTATTTCGTTTGAAATTGGTGTTTTCCCGTTTGCTATTAGTGGTAATTATTTATAGATGGGAACTAGTATAACCAGTTCTGCAACAGTATGTACTATTTATAGAGTTTGATGTCGGGTGTATAATGCACGAGGAAAGTTTTGGCGGTTTCTACGGGTGGGATTTAATGGTACTTTTAAAGTTTGGCATTTAAATGTAATATTATCGAAGGTGCTCGCAGTTGCGTCGAATTGAAGTTGGTCACATTGGTAAATTGACAGTTGCTGCTAATCAGCCTATGTTTATTACATAAGTACAGGCGTTGGAGGTATTAACCGAGGAAAAAGCAAAGATGCGAATGAGAAACAATGTTACTCAATTTATTTCACTTGACTGGGCGGAGTTTAACCGTTTCGCTCATAATAAACCATTCCATCTATAGATAGGTGTTTTAGGATAAACTCATCAATGAAGTGTCCAGTTATTCTTTTGTAAATTCCTTTGATGGCAGTGTTAGGTGATTAGAAATCAGTAATGATTATAACGGCAATCATCCTAATCACACACATCTTTAAATAGACTGTTCTTATGCAAATTAAAACGTAAGCTCCGCCCGATCAGTTGAAATGACATTGGTAATATATGTCATGGATTTATATGTCAGTGGTTTGAATCGAAGAAATATGTAGAAGAAAGTAAAATAAAATATTGTATCGCAATAGAAAATGATATGTTACTGCGAGCAACTAATCCTATATCTGTGTTTGTTTTGTTTATAGCCTATTGAATTTAGAGATTAAATACTTTAAATTCGGACGAGCAGGGCGAGGGAGAATTTAATAATTATTAATCTGTTTGTCGTTTTCTTTTTAAGCCATGACGTTGTCAATGTAAAAAAAAAGAATATGTGGTATGATTGCCAATGGGACAACTCTCCACAAGAGACCAAATGTCAGTTTATTTTCGATCTATGAGTTTAAATGTCCATCAAGTAGCTTTCGCCCCTCACTTAGGAATCTGCATTTTTTTTTTTAACTAAATAGTTGTTAGGCATTATCGGTGAAAAGTACACGTTTTTGTACTTTATGTTAGATATGATTGTTTAAGTACATTTTGATGTCAGATAAAATGATATTGACTCGACGTACTTGATACAAAATTAAAAGTTTTTTTATCACAATTTTAAATTTAAAAAAGAAGATGAGGTATGACTGCCTATCCTATGAGACATCTTCTTCCTAGAGACCAAATGACATAGTAATTAACTACTATTTTTAAAAAAGGCTCCGAAATAAAATGTAAAACGATTCAAACGAGAAAACTTAAACGGCTAGCTTAATTCAGGTGCAAAACAATGAACGAAAAACAAATATGTAACACATCAACAAACGACAACCAATCCCCTGACTTGGGACAGGCACATACAGAATATTGAGGCTTTGAATTATCCCTATTTAAGTGGTCGCTCAACATTCTTGGATAGCGGTGGGACAGAACAATACAAGAACTGTAAAAAAAAATTAATAAACAAACAACGCATACGATCAAAAGCAACAAACAACAACCACTCAATAACAGGCTACTGACTTGGGACAGGCACATGTATAATGTCTGGCTTTGGTTTTAACATTTTTGCTTTCTTTTTGTCCCACAATATTTTAAGTCTTAATAAATCGAACAAACAGTTAAGCCTGCTAGTATGTGTAACTATAAAACTCTTCTCTCATGCAACTTGGTTAATATCGATGCTTAGGAACTGTTAGACCTTAGTTTTGGTCCTTTCGCATAATTTATATAGCTGGGTTTTTTTCCAAAGCTTGAAAAATCGGAAGTAGCTGTTACAGTAGTCAGATGACATTGACTGTTTTTATTTACCGATCCTCTTCTTATACTATTTCATGTATATCATTCTTTAAATACTTTGATAGAAAAAACAAACAGTCGAGGGTCTAGGGGGAGTGTTCCGGGGGTTGGAACCCCCCCTTTTTTGGACGATTATTGCATTTGAATGGGGACATATAGTTGGAACCCCCCCCCCCTTTGTCCTGGGTTGGGACCTCCCCACCCCCCCCCTCCCCCCATTTTTTAAATGGCTGGATCCGCCACTGACAAAGGATACTGTTTACTAATCCATGACACAAAATCAGCACATGTGCACTTTGGCTTTCTTAAAGTTTTTCATTATAATTGGATTTCTTTCCAATGAACACATTGAAGGAATAATGGTAATATTTGTTTGTCTATGGAAAATTAACATCAACTATGTGGTGCACACTGAATAACACGCATAGTGTGTTACTTAAACTAGGTTTACACCACAATATTTTTTTTCTCGAATAGACAGAAATTCAGTCATTCCATGTTACTTAACTTCAAATTCAATTTTTAAGATGAAAAAACGTTGAAATTATGAGCTAATAGACAAAAATTCAGCCAATCAGAAGACGTGTTACATCAACAAGTAAATTATTAATCTTAAACTTACAATATGTAACATATCACACCAATGCTCCACATGTCTGTTGATGGGTAAACAGGGTCAAAGTTTACAACTTCTGGAGCCATAAACTCCGGCGTACCGAATAGAATTTTCAATTCACTTTTCGGATTGTACTTTCGTGCCAATCCAAAATCTATAATTTTTATTCTGTTCCCTTGTCTTGATAAACAAAGAATGTTTTCAGGCTGAAATAAAACATGAATGCAAAATTAAAACATTCCACTATACTAGTTGATGTGAAATCAAAGTTATGTTTTAAATTATTTTCTATTTATAGTTATTTTCCTAATACATTTAGTTTAAAGGGTTGGTTGGCTTCCTTGCTTTGTTTTTATAAATGTTTCCTCAAGCATTGTAATTCAAATTGACATTTTCAATCGATACTAATTAGATATTAGAGACTTCAGCTGGAATAATGTCTTTGGATGCTTAGACCAACATTTATCCAAACAAAGCAAGCAAGCCAGTCAAACCTTTAAACAACATGCATTAGGAAAATTGCTCTAACAAAGGTAGATTTGATGTATAAGTCAGTTTACCTATTTGTGAAATGTTTGCAACTTTCAATGAAATCGTTGATAAAAGTTATTGAAATCGGGAAAGCTATATTTTCTGGGTTTGTGTTAATGTTTCTACATTAATTTAGTATTGGCCTCGCCTCTAGTCGAGTCGGCATCATCAGTAAGAAATTTACCCTTGTCCGTTTGTGCGTCCGTTTGTGCGTCCGTTCCGACGTCTATCCCTCGCAATATATAATCATAATAAAACATTAGTGTTTTCTTACACAATTTATCCTGACTGTATCTTAAACGTTGAACAGTCGAAACGAACACACTTTGTCCTCACGAAGGTGAACCTAATGTTGTAGGAGTAAACATTTGTGACAGGCAGACAATATGTAATGTCAAAGCTGTTTAATAAACCACACATGTATCTTAAACGTTAAACATGTTAAACGGTCAGAACGAACGCAATTTGTCCTCACGAAGGTGAACCAAATGTTGTAGGAGTAAATATTTGTAGAAGAAGGAAGGCAATATTTAATATCAAAGCTATTTAATAAAATACACCTGTATCTTAAACGTTAAACGGTCGGAACGAACACAAGTTGTCCTCACGAAGGTGAACCAAATGTTGTAGGAGTAAATATTTGTAGAAGAAGGAAGGCAATATTTAATATCAAAGCTATTTAATAAACTACACCTGTATCTTAAGGGAAAACGGTACTATTTATTCTGCCATAGGCGACAATACTAACATTTTCTAATTTTACCACTTTTTATAACAAAAACCTGGATAAAACAGTTATGTGTGGTGTTAGTACTTTATTACTCTATTTTAAAAATTGAAGCCAAATAGTATCATGACCAATTTCCAACGGAGCTTGTTTATGTTATCCATGCCCACCGTCATTTTGTAGCAAATTTATAAAATTTTGAAAGCCTTTTCGAATAATTCTCTAGAAAATATTTCACTAGGTTTTAAAATTTTTATTGTAAATATAAACACTGCAGTTATTCATAGATAAATAAAAAAATATATTCTACCCTTACATCCAATCACGGCGCTCCTAAGTTGACTTCCTTCACCTGTCTTGGGTACACAAAAGGCCAACCTAATGCTAGGAAAATGTACAATGAATGTAATACTACCGTTTTCCCTTAAACGTTAAACGGTCGGAACGAATACTCACGAAGGTAAACCAAATGTTGTAGGAGTAAATATTTGTAGAAGGAAAGCAATATTTAATATCAAAGCTGTTTAATAAACCACACCTTTATCTTAAACGTTAAAAGCTCGTTCCATTGACTAACACTTACAAAATAAGGTGATAAAAGATCATAAAACAGTACAAGTCAATTAACATTCCTTGTTAGTAATTAAAACATTATCAACACCATATGTTTTATATTAGACCAATCAGAAGTGATATCTATTTCCTGAATAGTAGACAAACAACTAGCACCACTTCTTAAGTGTTGATTCTTCTTAATTGATATTCTTAAGTATTCGAATAGGTTGGTAATTGCTATCGCGATAAATTAACAATGGCAGCTTGTCTTTTTCTAAGTTTAGGTTGTTTTGATTCATGCGATATGAAAAAAAATGAGACATGTTTCATATCTGCCAGATATTTTTTATCTAAAGGTAAAACAATACTTAAATTGTATAAACTTGGATATTAGAAACTTACATGAATTAATTTTGACAGGAGTTCTATTTTGAGATGTTAAAGCACGATTTTACATCATTTTAGGATGTTACGATTATTTAATTTATTTATGCGCAAGATTGGATCGTTTAAAAATATTATCCGCGCATGAACAAAAATGTAGGCTTACCGTTAATGGGGTACCACAATACAAATGAATGATTTTTATTGATTGTGTTATGGTGATTTACGTCACTTTTATAACTGTTGGCCCTATCAAAGCGATCAGTTTTCAAATCAAGAAAGACTCAAGGGGGCCTGGTACATAGTTGGCAATACCGATATTCGCCACAAAAATTGGCAATCAATCTAGAATTTTTCATAAGTGGGGGCCCATGCCCCCCCCCCCCCCTTAAACCCGCCTCTGTATATGGTCAATAATGATCGTCGGTGGACAACGACCGGACAGGATAAAACTTATTTTATGAAGGAACTTTCTTTATATATTAAAAGAGAGTGAAGTTTTATACATATTTTTTTTAAAATATGTCGAATCGACTAAATCATGAGCCTGTTATTCAGTAGTTGTCGTTTAATTGTTGCTGTGTAACATATTTGTTTTTGGTTCATTATTTTCTTCATAAAATTAGGCCGTAAGATTTCACGTTTTCTCGTTTGAATTGTTTTACATTTGTCACTTTTATAGCTAACTATGTGGTATGGGCTTTGTTTATTGTTTAAAGCCGATCCGTTGTTAATTTCTGTGTCGTTTGGTCACTTGTGAAGAGTTGACTCATTGGCAATCATACCACATCTTTTTTTATATATTTTAGTTGTATCAGCTCATACAGCTTATATACATGATATATTGAGGTTTTTTTTCATCATATGTCAGACTTTTGATTCTGTACGGTAAGTTTACATTTTTTCGACAGGTTACCTTCTCTGTGGTTGGACATCCTGGTACCCGGTTAATTTCGAACAATTTAAAAAGAAAAATTAAAATCGAGCTGACAATCGGTACTATTACTGTTTTATGTGTTCTATGCAGGACAAAATCATCGGAAAACAGTTTTCGAATAATTCTGCGCTCAAGCAGCCTATTATAGCCTATCATTAATGTAGCAATCGTAGATTCGTCGGAATTTGGGTTAGGGAGCTACCATTTGATTTTTATGTGGGGGCTAGGATGAAATTTGAAAAAAATAGGCAGGACAGGAGTTTTGAGTAAAAACAAAGGCAGGATGAGCAACATGGTAAAAAAAAAGGCAGGATGAGCAACATGGTAAAAAAAAAGGCAGGATGACAATTTGTGTAAAAAAAGGCAGGATAAACTAGTAAAAAAAAGGCAGGACCGAATAGAGTAAAAAATAAAAAGGCAGGACAGAGATTTCAACTAAAAAAAAAAGCAGGACAAAATTTTTCATCCTAGACCCCCCCCCCCCCCCCCATAAAAATCAAATGGTAGCTCCCTTACGGAAAACAGTAAAGTTATCTCCCAATATAGAACGTTTTATTTTTGTTCTTTTCGGTTGCTTTTAATAGACCAAAAACTGGAATGTCCTATCACAGATCCTGTCGAAAAATTATAAAATAATCTGGAGTCAAAAGTAAATTATAGATTAAAATATGAAAATAGTATAAAACCAATCACTACAATGTGCATCTCTTATGCCAAACCAAAAGTATGTGTGTTTACTGTACCCCTACCTACCCTAATTGTTATCCCCTACCCTAAAGTTTTTTGGGTCATTTTTTATTAAGCACTGTTAAAGTCACAACATTGCTCCAATAGACTCAAAGTAAAAAAAAAAATCCTAAATAGTTACTACCCTATTTTTATCAGCATGTGAGCATGTGACAGTAAACACACATACTTTTTGTTTGGCCTTAGCCACTGCCGTAGCTTTCAAACAGCAGACACTTTTACAATAAAAGAATTCAAACTTTACTGGTTTTTTTTTAAGTTTTTACGTCATAACTAACCTTCATATCTAAATGAAGAATGTGTCTGGAATGCATAAAACTAACACCGTCACAAATCTGGCGCATGAACATCACGGATGCTTTTTCTGTCAACACGAAATCATCGTTGATAACTCGCTCGAACAGTTCTCCACCTGTAACTCTAAAGAAACATCAATCAAACAATATTGTATTATCAAAACTTTGGCAGTATTATTGTTAAACAATACTCGAAGGGTCTGGATGGGGTTTACAGAAAAAACGAATCAATTTTAGAGAAAACGAACCAAATCTACAGGAAAACGGATCAAATCTATAGAAATACGATTCAAATCTACAGAAAAATGGATAAAAAATAAAGAACAGCGAAAAATAGTATAAAAAATAAAGAATCCGGAATAATGGTCAAAAATTGAAAAGAAGAGAAAAACATACTTTAAATACAAAAGTACTTAAAAAAAAACAAAAAAAAAGGTATAATACTCAAAACTTTGGCAGTATCACTATAAAACTGTACTCGAAGGATGTTGATTGGGTTTACGGGAAAACGGATCAAATCGACTAAAAACGGATCAAATCTACAGAAAAACTGATCAAATCTACAGAAAAACGGTTCAAATCTACCATAAATCGGACCAAATTTACAGAAAAACGAACCAAATCTTCAGAAAAACGGTTCAAATCTACCATAAATCGGACCAAATCTACAGAAAAACGGACCAAATTTACAGAAAAACGGTTCAAATCAACGGTAAAACGGTTCAAATCTACGGTAAAACGGACCAAATCTACAGAAAAACGGTTCAAATCTACCATAAATCGTACCAAATCTACAGAAAAACGGACCAAATTTACAGAAAAACGGTTCAAATCAACGGTAAAACGGTTCAAATCTACGGTAAAACGGACCAAATCTACAGAAAAACGGACCAAATTTACAGAAAAACGAACCAAACACAAAAAACGAAGAAAAAAAGGACAAAACTAAAGAATCGTGAATAATGACAAAAATATAACGAATATAGAAAAAAAAAATACTTAAAAATAAAATAGATACAAAAACGAAGGACCCCTATCAAGACCATCATTAGTTGTTTTTATACTTTCTAGAGCAACTTTCCACCTGCCATTGTTAAGATGTATCCATCAAACAACAGAGGCTAATCAACAATATCAATTAGTCTAATACAAATATAATACAAATGTGAGAACAATAATGTTCATTGTTATCTATTGTATTATGCGATCATTGCCTGTTGTTAACGCTTAGTAAGTACATTGTAGAAGTACATTAGAGGATCAATACGGGAGGTCCTTCAATTCTGTATTTCGTTCATAACTGGTTTTTTTTAACCCTAAGTATAGAATACCAAGCAAGCGAAATTAGCTGGCAGTTTATGGCATCGGCAAACGTGTTGCATCCTTGAAATTAGGCGACAAGTCTTTGTCTATAAGAGAACTCGGAAATCGAGTTAAGTCAGGATATAGTAGGAATCAAAAATATAGAACATATAGAACAATATATTGTGACTTTTTGCCTTCTATATATTGTCATGGAAACAAGGGACTATATACATGATATACTTTCAAAGAAAGGAAGGTGCTGTTGTTTGGTTTTTTTTATTAACTATACAAGTGTTTGGGTAAAAAAGAAAATGTAAAATAACAAAAAAATACAGAACTCCAATGCAAGAACAATTCAAAACGGAAAAAACCTTATCAAGTGGCAAACGTACTTATAACTATTTTACCAGACGTGTAATCCTTATAGTGTGGAAAATTTAGAAAATAATACTTACAACTCTGTTACAATACAAAATGCGCTTTTATTTTCAAACGCGTCATAAATCTGTAATAGTCTAGGGTGCTGGAGACTTCTCATGACCTCCACCTCGTTTGTAACATCTTTACGTTCTTGTGGTCCACTAAATTCTATAAATTTAGCTGCTAACTGACGCCCAGAACGCTTCTCACGGCATGGTTTTACTTCGCCAAACTTCCCTCTGAATAAAATTGTATGTATATTAAATGTTAGAAGATCTTAGAAAATATTGTGTTTTGACATACAAAAAAGAAAAATGAAGTATGATTGCCAATGACGCAACTCTCTACAAGTCTTAGAGACGCTGAGAATTAACAACTATAGGTTATCGTACGGCCTTCAACAATGTGCAAAGGCCCCGAAATGACATATGTAAAACTAACGTCCAATTTTCGTGCAATATGATATTAAAACAAAAAATAAATATGTAACATAGCAACAAATGACAACGACTGAATTACATGCCCCTGACTTGAGAGAGTTACATACAGAAACCAGATGATCCACAGGGCGCAGCTTTATACCAGAGTTCGAACCCTAAACAGTTGGGGCAAGTATGGACACAACATTCAAGCTTGATACAGCTCTGAATTTGGATTGTGATTAAATAGTTGACACAAAATAGGTTTCTGACACAGAATGAATGTTGTCTAAGAATTTAAACTTAAAAACTTTAAAAAAAAATTAATTGGGCATTTACCAATATCAAAAATCTAAATACATGTCTAGATATCAAAGAACCCAAATAATTCATTTTTTGTTGAAATCAAACAAAGTTTAAATTTGACCCCGATTTGGACCAACTTGAAAACTGGGCCCATAATCAAAAATCTAAGTACATGTTTAGATTCAACATATTATCAAAGAACCCAAGAATTCATTTTTTGTTAAAATCAAACTAAGTTTAATTTTGGACCCTTTGGGCCCCTAATTCCTAAACTGTTTGGACCAAAACTCCCAAAATCAATCCCAACCTTCCTTTTATGGTCATAAACCTTGTGTTTAAATTTCATAGAATTCTATTTACTTATACTAAAGATATTGTCCCAAAAAACTAGAAAAATGCTTATTTGGGCCCTTTTTTTATCCTAATTCATAAACTGTTGGGACCAAAACTCCCAAAATCAATTCCAACCTTCCTTTTGTAGTCATAAAATCTTATGTTTAAATTTTATAGATTTCTATAAACTTAAACTAAAATTATAGTGCGAAAACCAATGTGTCTTCGGACGACGAGACGATGACGACGCCAACGTCATACCAATAAACGGCTGCAAAATTATTTTGCGGTCGTATAAAAAGCAATAAAAGATTTTCAAAAAACCATATTCAAATTTAACTATTTGTAAAAAAAAAATGAGATAACAGTAGGGTTGAGCGGTCAAAATTATAATGTCACTTTACGGATAAAACCAGAGGATTTCAATGTCAGATCTTTCATGATCCAGTCGTACAAAATGTATTACTTGACCATTTTTACTTATTTTTTTGTGTCCGAACGATTGTTTTGTACGGAAGCCGATAAGGGCCATTCAAAAAAAATATTTTATGTCGTGCTTTCGACATAACATGTCGTTATTACGACATCGCTATGTCGTAATTTCGAC
Source organism: Mytilus galloprovincialis (assembly GCA_037788925.1). Lineage (NCBI taxonomy): Eukaryota > Metazoa > Mollusca > Bivalvia > Mytilida > Mytilidae > Mytilus > Mytilus galloprovincialis. Next base: position 64,000,281 of record CM075341.1, read on the forward strand.
ATAACATGTCGTTATAACGACATCGCTATGTCGTAATTTCGACATATCATGTCGTAATAACGACATCACTATGTCGTTAAAACGACATAGCTATGTCGTAATAACGACATCGCTATATATAAAAGAATATGTATTATGATTGCCAAGAGACTAAATGACACAGAAATTAACAACTATAGGTCATCATAATGCCCCCAATAATTAGAAAAGCCCCCGATTAGTCAGCTATAAAAGAGGGAGGAAAGATACCAAAGGGAGAGTCCCCGAAATGCTGTGTGGCAGACAATGTTATTAATTAATTATTAGCTCCCTTGGTAAAACTCCAAATTTCATATTTAATGTATTTCATTGTTAAATAATTTACATGAAGCTTAATAAGTATATATTTGTTAATTGCATAGCTTTTGCTATTTGAATTCATTGGTTAAAGATTTTTTATTTATATTGTAAAGTTTAATATTTGCATCGTCGCAAAATCTTTGGTTACCTTCTTTGGATACCTTCAGTGAGAAACTTATATATTTTTAAAATCCCGTGTAAGTTTAATAAGTTACCTGTCGTGGAAGGGCTGTACAGCCAGACAAGTTTGAAATAAACAAATAAGACGTGGAAATATATGAGGACTGACTTTGCATGCCAAGCACACCATCTCCCTGTACATAGGCGCAAACTATATGGCTACTTGTAATAAGTGTGAATTGAAGTATTGATAGCTCAAATTCTACTTTCAAATGTTGGGCACGACATTCCTACAACACGACGTTACACTTTTAAAACATGCAGCGTCGAAGAGGGTTTTTGACTTCGTTTAATTTTTGCAAGTTTTATTCGTTTTTTTATATTGTTGGTTGATTCTGGTTCTGTTCGTTTTGTGATGTCATTTTATCAAAAATTACCTCGAGTTGTGGAAATCGATTTAATAATGTTTACCCTTTAAGTTATTTCAACTAAAAATGCAGTACTGTCGCAAGTAATGTAGGAAGGAAAGATGGGACGGAAGTACATGTATACGGTTTTCCATATTTTTGTTTTATCATAGGATGTTTAACTTTCAAGGTGCATATCATCTGTCATTGTAAAATTTCTATATCTTAATTCAACCAATACAAATATATCTGACACTGCAAGTAAATCGAACATTTTTACCCTTGATTAAATTTGAATAGAATTGTATTTTCCCTGGCACATAAGTTGTCGAAATACACCCCTTCAATTACTTGAACCTTGGCTTGAGTATTATTTCCCAAGTCATCTATAGCGTTTAACTTCTGATATAAATTCTAAAATACAGTAATCTACTCCTGGATCGTCCGCGAAAACGGCAAATATAATCCCGGGTTTTTATTAATTCGATGAAACGGTTTTCGTTGCTGTTTGGGATTCGTCTTTCAATTACCTCCATTTTATGCACAAGTTTATATTGACGAAAAGTTCCGGCTTCGCTAGTACAGAAATTATTTTCATCACGACCGTTATAACATGAATAGCAGGACAAATTGCGAAGTAAAACATTCCGTGAACTGGTATTAAGTCTTTTAATATTGGTGATTGCACCTTACTTAAGTGACGACTTTAAATGATCTATTTCGGATTACTTCCGTAACATAAATTTCAAATCGCATTTTACATTTAGAAGACTGTCTTGGTGTCTCCAATTTGTCTTTGCAAAAGTTGGACGAAGTTCATGTAATGGGATGTTTTCCCCATTTCCCAATTCTTTTAAATAAATCGTTAAAAGCTATAAACGATTAATAAAAATTGCAAAATTTAACCTGTGTCGAACCTATGTCCCCGGGCGGAGTCTATAGCAACATGCACTATTCTCTTTTTTCGGCAGCAATCATCAACCTCTTTTTCCAAATTTCATAACACGATTTGTTTTAATTATCATGAACATTTAATTGAAACTTTAGCACATGTAACGTCGGAAATTAGCGTCTTTAGGATTTTAGACGTTTTCAGACGTTTGGACAAATTGGCTACCGTTTTGTAATGTGTGGAAGCATTTTATTCCTTTAAGACCCAAATATGTAGGTAATAAGAAAATAATCTTGGCATTTCTTACTCTTCGTGTATCTAACTTTTGTTTTTATCAATTATAGAAAATACGCGTTAACTGCTTTGAAAAATGAAATACCAACTTGGACAAAATGGCTACCGTTTGAAAAACGACTGTGTAGAGAAGATTTTATTGAATCAACAATATTTGAACTCACATGAGGCAGATATTTGTACTTTTGTTAGATATTATTATTGTCTTACTCTTTTTATTCATTTTCTGCTATATCTACTACTTATAAAATTCACTTTCAGTCGTTGAGTTAATGAAAAACGTCGTTGGACATTTTTCTTATTCCAGCTTAATATGCAGCCACCGAGTCAAATGAAATTTGGCAAAATAACGGCTTTAACGGCACAGAGAACCAACACATGTCGTTGTTCCTGCCAAGAATGAAGAAGATCAGAGAATAAGAAATAGGATCACTATACATAAGAGTTAAAACAGTTTTTCATAAATGTAACGTTGGACATCCGTTTTTTTCACATAGCTTTCTTATTTTAATCCTCAAATAAACTAAATATTACTTAGTATATGATCAAGAGCTGTAAAAACATAATTTAAAACATATACTGAATTTGTTTCGTGTTTTCTAACATTTTTATTTTTATTTTGTTTTGCGGATGAAATTTCGAAGATTCTGTTTTAAATCCTAGGCGTTGTAGGAACATCGTGCCCAACGTTTGAATATAGAAATGGGGCAACCAATACTTCAATTCAACCTTATTACAAAAAAGCTTTGAAGTTTGCACTTATTTGTAGGGAGATGGATAGCTTAACTTTCTCGGTAGGAATGAATGTTAGGACTCACATACACGGTCGGTGTAATCACATGGGATCTATAAAATATATAAGTTTCTCACTGAATCTATTCAAAGAAGGTAACCAAAGATTTTGCGACGATGCAAATATTAAACTTTACAATATAAATAAATATCTTTAACCAATGAATTCAAATAGCAAAGTCTATGCAATTAACAAAAATGTACTTATTAAGCTTCATGTAAATTATTTAACAATGAAATACATTAAATATGAAATTTGGAGTTTTACCAAGGGAGCTAATAATTAATTAATAACACTGTCTGCCACACAGCATTTCGGGGGCTCTCCCTCTGGTATCTTTCCTCCCTCTTTTATAGCTGACTATGTGGGGCTTTTCTAATTATTGGGGCCATTATGATGACCTATAGTTGTTAATTTCTGTGTCATTTAGTCTCTTGGCAATCATAATACATATTCTTTTATATATAGCGATGTCGTTATTACGACATAGCTATGTCGTTTTAACGACATAGTGATGTCGTTATTACGACATGATATGTCGAAATTACGACATAGCGATGTCGTTATAACGACATGTTATGTCGAAATTACGACATAGCGATGTCGTAATAACGACATGTTATGTCGAAATTACGACATGCTATGTCGTAATTACGACATAAAATATTTTTTTTGAATGGCCCTTATCGGCTTCCGTAGTTTTGTACAAAGCAATCAATATATAAACTTTCCTAGCCGATTAATATCGATATAAAAAGGGAACCATTTCATCTGCATTGCGCCTCATCCTCATATATGTATGTATACCTGTAATGTATGTTTGTATTTGTGTATAATAATATATTTTGTCAAAAAAGCAATGATTTTTCTTATTTGTATGTTTTGACAGTAGAAGTACTATTCTCTTCACACGACATATATCATCATTATTTAAGATTTAGCTTTAACGTTGTGATGTTTCTGTTTTGTTTATTAGATATATACATGCAAGGTTTTGCCATTATATCATCAATTATTAGTAATATTTCATCTACGTTATGATTATATCATTAACACAAATTGAGCACGTGCTAGAAAGATCCTTACAATCAGGTCAAATTATGTTCTATAATGAAATCATCGGCAAACTTTACGCTGGATGATAAATTTACTATTTCTTACGCCATTTTATCAAGCAACATGTGCACTCTCAAGGGTTTATGTTTATAAAGCCGTTAGTTTAGTTTGGTTAAAACATATTTATCTATAGTGGATTGGGGAACAAGTTTTACAACTTATATTAATCCCTTTCAACTTTGCAGGTGCGAGTGCTGCCTTGTAGCGGCATTAGCCTGGTCTTTTTCGAAATCTACAAAGGTGTCTTTTACGTGCACAAAAAATTGGCTCTGTCTTAACACATTATAAAGCCGTGGGTATCAATGCATTGATGCATGTATGGCCAAGTGGTCTTATTATTTTATCTATTCTATAACTAGCCCTTCAACACTAAGTGGGTTCGTGTTGCTTCAGTCTTCAGTTTTCTATGTTGTGTGTTTTGTACTATTATTTGTCTGTTTGTCTTTTTGGTTTTTAGTCATGGTGTTGTCAATTTATTTCCGACCTATGAGTTTGGATATCCCTCTGCATAATATATTTCGCTCCGCTTTTACAAGTTCGAATCAAATATTTTTTAACTAGTATTACAAGCTTTCTAGCTGAAGATCAGAGGTTATCTACGGGCACTCCGCGGCTTCCTACACCAATAAAACTGACCGCCTCAAAAAAAAAACAAAAGGGCTGAAATTCGCGTTAAACACTAAAAACATCATCAATAAATACTACATTGTAGATAACTGAATTTGTTTTATTTATGAAGTTGATTTTTTAACGCAAGTGTTCATTCGATTTATTGCTATAACCATTGATAACCAATTAATTTTTTGTTTACTTTTCCTCGCTAAAAATACGATGTTTTTTTTCAGTTTGAAAATGTTCAGTTAAAAAAATATAATGTCTTGGTGATCTCAATAATATTCGTGAGAGGAAGAAATGTTCGTTTAAGGATTATAAGATTTCATTTTTTGTCTTTAATATGTCAAAATATTTACATTGAATTTCGAATGGGTGATTGTAAAACGTCCTGTAGCGCCAAGTATACATGAATTCCCCCCCCTAACCCCATTTCCCCCCGTGCATATACCTGCTTCCTTGTCAACGTTTGATTTTACATTTTATCCTTTTGGATTTAATCAGCTCTCCAACATTATTTTTTGGTTTTGGGGGGTTTTCAAATATATTGGCCCCAATGATCACTGAAGATATAGAGATTATCGAAATGAGCATCTGGTGCCATAGGCGGATCCAGGGGGGCCCTGGGGGGCCCGCCCCCCCCCCCCCTTTCGTGGGAAAAATTTGGTTGATTAAATAGGGAATCACTGAAGCATGACTGAAGCCCCCCCTTTTAGGTCAGTCAGCGCCCCCCACCCCCCCCCCTTAGGCAAAGTTCTGGATCCGCCACTGGGTGCAAGAAAATTAGTACCGTTAACCGTTAATGTTATTAAAGATACAAAATGCTGTTAGCAATACAATGCACTCAAGAACATGTGTATTTCCTCATTGATAACGGTAAGGTATAAATCTGATTTGTTAATGACATTGCACACTTAAACATCCCATATTTTCTTGAACTTTGCAAAGTGGTACTAGCTAGTATAATCAAATGAATGGATAGCATCTGTTAACGTAATTCTTTATTGTCTCTGAATGTATCGAATGCACCCTTGGCGACTAATTTTTATTTCAAGAGAGAGCTCAAATGTAACACATTCAGTCCGTATGCATTTTAAACAATATTCAACAAAATTCATATTGGAAACATTTTTTAATCTGTAGCCCTTTTCACAAAAAATCGTAAGTGTAAAATTTATCGTAAGTCTAAAATATTCCTGAACAAATCAACTAAATATTTTCATCATAAGATTAATTTTACACTTTAAGATTTTTTGTGAAATGGGCTACAGGTTTACACCATACAGCAAATTCAATGACTATAATTTTCTCTTCACAGCAATATCCGTTTGTAGTTTTTTAATACAACTTTCAATTAATCTATAGTTGGTCTGTTTGGAAATGATCAAACTAAGTGTACTTAAACCTCCCGCGCTATGCAATTCCGACATGCTTGAGTTTGGGCCAATGACCAATTTTGCATAAACTGTCATGATTAATTGGGGAAAAAATAGAAAAAAAAAACAGCTGACAGCAAGGGGAATTCATACATATGCTGGCAGCATTTCATAAAACATATGGATGCGTCAATTATTGAGTTCCTCTAAGTGACACTTTTATTTGGAATATTCGCACTCACATTTATACATTCTATAGACGTCTGGTTATGTGTCACGCGGTACGCACTTAACCCGTAAACACCACGTGATGTGCTACGATATAAACTTTTTGTTTAAAGGCTATTTGCAATTTTTTGAATTATTTTCGCATTCCTGGCTTGAAACTTATATTTATACAGTACAATGTGAAGGAATCTCGTTCAAAATTGACTACATAATCATTGAAAATTGTCCAGGTCAACTAAGCAAAGCCAAATTTAACCTATGAAAATATTACAACGGAAACTGTTCGTATTAAAAAAAAGTTTGTAAAAGGTTTTTACTATAATTGTTCCTTCTTTTGAACAAAATAATATAAATAAAAGTTGAATTGAGTTTTTTTTTTTTCATACACACTTGGCACAATCTATGCAAAGTGACGTTACTTATTTTGATGTTTTTCATTTTTTAAGTACATACAAATGTATCTCAGGAATAATTACACCATGATGCATGGTTACTTTTCATTCAAAATTGATCAACAAATCAGAAAATAAGCAACCTGTCATTGGGTAATACCTGTTTGAAATAAGGTTCATATAAGGACAAGAGAGCCTTACCTCCCAAGTAGATTATTATGGATATCATATTCATCAGTCACCCATTTTGATTTCTTCACAGTGACGTAACGTGGTTCAAATGGTGGTTCATCACCTGAAATGTACAATCGAATGGTCAAATTGTTTACATGATACACCTTCTCAAAATTCAATCATTATGCTACATGTAGATTTAATAATGTGACGATTTCGAAGCTTTTTCTAGACTTATATGGCGATTCCAAAACGAAGCTCGCTGGTCATGTTTTGGAATTTTAGTCAGATTTTCGGAATCCTCTGATTTTATCCATCTGCATGCCTTAACAAATTTTGCCCGGTGACCCCCATTTTTCTTTTTATGATTATTTGACACGCATTATGATAAGCTGTCTGTTAATTATTTTGAAACTGAGAAGCGAACTCCCTTTACTAGATTGACGGAATTTCAATTTAATTTTGTTTTATGACTTACCGGTATGGCAAGGATTTATATAGTAATAAAATGGCTTCCTGTTTCGTTTCATATAAGTTGTGGTGCGTTGTCAGATGATGAAGGTGAGAGGATTGTTAGAATGCTGAAGCTGATCATTGACTTGTCTTGTGTCAGAAATCTCGTTAGTGGTTTTTAGTCATAACTTAGGTTTTTTGTCTAGGGTAGTTACTACTTTGGTGTTTATGGCTTATCTTCGATAGTCTCTTTTTATTCGTGACTTTTCTAGACGTATGACGAGATCAAAACTTGTTCGTCTTATGGCAATATTGAAATGTTTCTAGACTCATTATGCATGGTTATTGAAACTTTTCAAGACTTATGTCAATATTGAAATTATTCTACACTTAAGGCAATATTGAAACTTTTCTAGACTTATGACAATATTAAATCTTTTCTAGACTTATGGCAATATTGAAACTTTTCTAGATCTATGGCGATATCAAAACCTTTTTTTTTTTTTTTAGACTTATGGTGATATCAAAACTTTTCTAAACTTCTGTCGATTTCAAAACTTTTCTTTACCTACTGCAATTTCATTCTTTATTTTACTAATGGGGTATCAAAGTTATCTAGATGTCGATTAAGAGGCGGACATATTGTTAAGGATGTTTGCTGCTCAGTTTCAAAATAAATAACTTTTCATAAAACTAGTATGTATTGACATGATTGTTAGGGAATGAATTGATGAATGCAAAAAGCAAAAAAAAATAGGGGTCAATGTTCTTGTTTTCGAGATATTAGCCATTGGAATTTTGGCTGGAAAATGTTCTCTTTTGATTTTTCATAGCTTTATCATTGACCAGTTAAAATTCTCAAATACTATTAGAAAATAAATAAAGTTTTATAAGACAAATGACTTATAATTATACATGTTAAAGATTTATAAAAAGAAAAATGGGGTTCATGGGGATTTTTTTTAAGGCATTCAAATCGATAAAACCAGAGGATTCTGAAAATCTGACAAAAATTCCAAAACACGACAAGCAGACATCCTTAATACATTATTGCCTTTTGTTAAATCCACGTGTTGACATCTGAATGTTATTTGAATTTTGGTAGTTGCACTGTGAGACATTGGTCGCATAAATCACAGCTTGTATTCAAATGATGGCTATATAAGGAGTCGGGTAAAGTACCCGATTCATAAGCTAGCTTTCTCGTTACTGCCATCCTTTTTTGATATATGATTGAAATGTGCATTTAACTGTGTTTTCGTTCAATTTTTTGCCGTTATAACTGAGTTTAATGCTTTGTCGTAACTTTACATTTATTTATTTATTTTTTCTATTGGTGGTCGGAATGAGTTATTTCCCTTGAAGAGTTATCGTACTTACCACCTGCTGGTTCGGTTTCATCTACAATAACACGGTGACTAGTCATATTTTAATACCATCTATAACTACCATTTAATAATCTGTAAACAAAGAAATAAACACTAAAAAAAAAAAAAAAAATGCAGTGGTGGAGCTTATCGAAAGGCCCTTAAGGTGGTATTTCCTTTCAGTCTTTCTTAAAACAAACAACAGGGTAACAGAGGAAAAGACACTTAAAAGGGTTTCAAGTTGCAGGGATCACCGAACGGCTTTTTTCTGGATATATTTGTACGGTATTAGCAAATGAAATACTGTGAATTCATTTACTTTCTTGGATACAATGTACCAATTTCCTTGGATTGAAGAAAACTTTTTTACATCAAAATAACATTCAATCAAATTTTAGTATACTGTGGATTCATCATTGTTCGTGGGACACTGTACCAATTTTCGTAAATTTCGTTGTTATAGTTGAACCACGAAATTAAATGTTTAACATATAACAAATTTCATATAGTCTTATATACAGACTTTAGCAAAACCACGAAATCAAATATCCACAAAAAACGGAAATTAGTACCCACGAAATAAATGAAATCACAGTAATGAGTACAGGATTAAATCCGCCTATGTATATTGTTTGTAGCGAACAATGCTTGAGCAAGCATTAAAACAAACAAAACAAGCAAGCCAATCAAAGTCTTAATATGTACAAGCATCAGGAAATTAGCTCTTAGCTTCATTACAGTGAAATAACAGTTGTTCTCCATAAAAACTAAGTCAGATATATACCCAGTCTGGCTTGTACCGTGTAACACTATCAGGTAAATTATATCGTAGATGATTACACTGTAAAAAGTGTTTAGATCTTATTAAAAAGACAATTGTAAGCACATATTTTGTGCACTTTTTATGCCCCACCTACGATAGTAGCGGGGCATTATGTTTTCTGGTCTGTGCCTCCGTTCGTTCGTTCGTTCGTTCGTCCGTCCGTCCGTGCGTCCGTTCGCTTCAGGTTAAAGTTTTTGGTCAAGGTAGTTTTTGAAGAAGTTGAAGTCCAATCAACTTGAAACTTAGTACACATGTTCCCCATGATATGATCATGATGATCTTTCTAATTTTAATGCCAAATTATAGTTTTGACCCCAATTTCATAGAAAATGATAGTGCGAAGTTCAGGTTAAAGTTTTTTGTCTAGGTAGTTTTTGATGAAGTTAAAATTACATCAACTTAAACTTAGTAAACATGTTCCCTATGACATGTATGATATGATCTTTCTAATTTTAATTCCAAATTAAAGTTTTGACCCCAATTTCACGGTCCACTGAACATAGAAAATGATAGTGCAAGTGGGGCATTCGTGTACTATGGACACATTCTTGTTTTTTACATGTTTTGGTCTGATTGTGCATATATACACGTTTTCAAATTGGTCTGATTGCGCATATACACATGTATGGCATACTAAATTAATACGAAATACTACTAAGAGAAGTCTTTCGTACATTTGATAAATGCGGGTCAACCTTTGAGTTGTAATATCTTTGAAGAAAATTCCCAAGACGGTCTGAAGTCAACAGCATTCCTGTTTTTAAAGACCTAGGATTGACAAAAACCCAATTATGAGGATACCGACTTTGAAAAGGGGGGGGGGGGGTAAAACGTGTTTCTTCCAATTGTTTTATACTTTTTTTTGGAAGACAATATTAGTTTCTTTTCAAACGTAATAAATTATGCTATAATAAGATTACCCACTTCGTCAATTTTGTGCGCTGTGAGTGTATAACCCTAATAAGCAGGCAAAATAATGGTTAAAACAGTTATTTAATCACAAATATCTTCTGTGAACCGAACTTTTTTGTCTTTGGAAATCGTTTAAAAGATTAAGAATACGACTTAATTTAAATTTAAGAATTTGTTATCTGAAAATGTGTTTAATCGCATCTTCCAACTCGAAATATACCAACCTCCAGCTGCTAATCTTTTTTTTCAAATACATAAACCACAAAAATTATAAAAATGCAAATAGGTATTTACAATAACAACGTTCATTCCTGATTTTTCTACGTCAACGACAACGTGCCGTAAAAGCACTACCACCATGACCACGTGACTACCAGTGTTGTTTTCTGGAGAATTCTAAATATTTGGTAATCGATCAAGGTACATGAAAACTTCAAATGCCTCAAATTGAAGTTTTAAAGGAATTTAATTACCATATGTCTCACATCAATTCAGCATGTTTACGATACACGTAGAAGAAACTGCGCATTAAAAAGGTTCAATTGAAAATGGAACATCTGTATAAGATTTAATTTATTCTTCATAAAGAGGAAGCTAAAGACAATTAACTTCACGGCCGCTGTGAGACAATGGTGAAACACAAGTTGTTGGAGTTATTACATAATTTTTATCGGAGTGTATTCTTTTAACAAAATCGAGCAGTATTTTGTGCTCCTCTAATCTAATGTAACATAATCAAGAACAGTATAAAATTTGTCGATATTCTATTTTCATGGAGCGTAAACTGCAGCTAACTTTTTTTTTTAATTCTTAATTTACACTAAGCATGCTAAGTGCTGATTTTAAATTTCACGATAAAGTATCATCCTTAACAAATACCAGATTAGAAAATCGGTCAAACAAGTTGCACAAATGCGCAACAAATATGTATACACTAGTCAACAAAAGAAACGCTACACAAGTTTAAATATGAATAACTGTTAAATGATCCAATGAAAATCATTCATTCACCATTCGACTGTCATACAAGTGAGAGGTTTAGCTAGCTATAAAACCAGGTTCAATCCACCATTTTCTACATTTGAAAATGCCTGTACTAAGTCAGGAATATGACAGTTCTTGTCCATTCGTTTTTGATGTGTTTTGTTATTTGATTTTGCCATGTGATTATAGACTTTACGAATTGATTTTCCGCTGAGTTCAGTATTTTTGTGATTTTACTTTTTACTAAGCAAATGCATATGATTAAAAGAATCTGACCAAATTTGAAAGTTAAAAAATACCGAGTTTTTTAACACATGGGGCAAATTCATTTTGCAGAAGATGATGATAAAAGTCGGCACTTATTTCGAAGATGAGAATCAAGTATTTACATACCTGCAAAGTCATTCTAATTTCAAGCAGACCATGCTTATTTTTTTAATTTTAAGTTCAAATATCGATTTTTTATTTTGTTTTGTAAAAAATACGATTTTTGAAATAACAAAACTTCAGAATTATTTTTTGCATTTTTTGCTTGAAATCTATGTCTTGATATAAAGAAAATAACACTCTGTAAAACATAGACCGATTGGACAATTATTTACCTTAGAACAGTGTATCCAGTTTCATTATATACACATGATATATATGGAAAATACATTGCCTTGTATCGTTTCTTGAGGTGTTTAGTATATTATACCTTCAGGGCGTCAGCCCGAATGGTGTGTTTAATTTATATCAATATATTATTTATTGCCAATGAAGAATGGTATTTTTCAAAAATTTTGTATTACCGATTTTTGACTTATATATATTTTTTCGACGGGTTACATGTACCTACATTTGTGTACTTTGTAATAAGATTGTTTAGTACGATCAACTAAGCATCCTGAAAGAAGAAAAAAAGTTTTCAATGTGTAATATTTTGGGAGAAAATTAAATGTTTCAGGATGATGTTTCTTTGTAATAGGAAACATAATACAATGAATCCCCCTCCCTCCAACGATTGTAACCTTGGTTTATTTCTTCGTACTCCCTACCGCTAGTGGATAGTTGTCTCATTGGTATTTAACGATTACAGACTATTGTTATTATTGCGTTCAATCTTACTGGTACAATTATACTGAATGACACGTTTATAAAATTTAAGATGAGTGTCCTTCATTTTTTTTTTTTTTTTTTTTTTTTTATTTAAAATAGTTTTCTCTTTTATCCCCCCTATAATTCTATATTATATATAATTCAGTACCCAATTATTATCACACAAAGGATGTAACTTTATAAATGTAGATAATTCAATGCAGTTTTTTTGCACACATATTTACAGTTTTATTTAATTGAAATTGACATTGTGGACCAATGACCTTCACTAGGGTCACAAAGTCAATAGACAAGGTCATGTCCTAAATAGCGAATTTTTATTTTGGTCATATTTTTACAGTTGTATGTGTGTTTACGAGCTTTTCAGTGCATGCTACGCCTATTGGAACATGTACTTTACATTACGAAAAGGAAAAACCTCTCGATTGTTCATTATCATTTAAATTGTTCCTACTGTATATCTTCAAGTTTGATATAGACACAATGAATATATTATAGGAAAGTACATAGATTTTTATGAGCGTTTCTTGGATTGTTTGATCATAAGTATCACGTTTCCGGCAATAACTATTAAAAAAATGTACTTTGTTCTGATTTGGCAGTACACAAGGTCTGAGAACACATTCATGTCATAGTGCATTTCTTTAAAACAATACTTGTAAATTTAACAACTCGCACACGTTAAATCCGTATACGATTTTGACAAAGTTGTTTACTACTTTAAAACAAATTATATCAAAATTATAAAATATTTTATCAAGCTCTTACCCAAAATTAAACATGGACAATATTAATATGTAAAATTCATTTTGACAGCTTTGACAAATATACTTTTTTTTGTCTTTTTTAACTGGTTCAAATCACTACTTCACATAACAAATTCATACACCAAATATGTTTTAATACATGTAATTTCAGGCCTACTTATATTGACTTGCTGGGGTATAGAAATATGGTCGCTTGGTCTTCTCCCGATCGGCAGTAAAACGCTTGCTGAAGTGGGGCGTCCGTTTGGCTGTGCGGGATGTATCAAGTTCGCAGTCACGTCCGTCAGAAGGGGACGTTAAATCCGATGCCTCGTGTAAAGAGAGTGCCATGCTCTTTGCACGTTAAGAACCCTTTGAGGGGTCCGCAGGTGGCCTGTTGCAAGGCAAAATTTCTGTCCCTATCCAATATACCCTCATTTTCCAGTGGCAGTCCAAATTTCCCCGACCATCATCCTAGATGGCCTCTATTACAACAACCTACCTATTGTATTCATTGTGAACTTGTTCTCGTCCTGAATATGCATGAAATATTTGCCACTGGACATTAAGCAACCAACAATCAATCAATCAATATATTGACTTGCTAGTCTATCCATTTGTTCATTCAACATTAAGAAATAGATTTGGAAGATGCGTAGAAAAAAAATGCAAGCTATACTCTGTCCACACTAAGGAATATTTGTTGTCCACGGTCAACCAGTTAAATTACTGGTCAAAGATTGGTAGATAGTCGTATCTTGAGAAAAGAACATATTAATAAGTCTTTTGGTAAATGTAGACTTAGTTTACATCACATCATATCAAACTTTCCATGTTTCCTTCTTTTAAGAGCTAATTTCCACTCTGGAATATTGCCATAAGATAAATAGTGCTTATAAAATGCAAAGAACACGTAAACAATTCAAGCTTAAATGCTAGGAAGGCTAAATGAATATTCTTGTAGATTTCTGATACGAATCATATGTTTCACAACAAAATGAACATGTTTAGATTCAGTTCTTATTTATCTATTATTTTATCATAATCATAATGATATTAGCGGTATTTCGTATTATTAGGGTCTGGTGTATTCTATATTTATTTTATTTTTTTATTATTTTTTTCGTGGTGGGGGTGGTCATTTGCTTGCAACATTTTTCATTTTGTTGCTAATTATTCGTCATTGTTTAGCCTTGCCTATTTTTCTTCATTTTTGTCACATACTCTCTATTCTGAAACCCCTTAAGTACCCTCTAGCATGGCTCAAAGCAAACACATGCAAGAATGAATTCTCTGAATCTAGCAATCATATAATAGGTCATTACCGACATTGTGATATCATTATGAAATATGATATTTTTATGCGAGTTATACTTGTGCAGAAGCACGCCTCAATGTGCGGGAGTTTCTCGCTGCATTGAAGACCCAATGGTGGCCCTCGGGTGTTGTCTGCTATTCAGTAGGGTTGTTGTCTTTTTGACATATTCCCCATTTCCATCCTCAATTTTATTTGTAATGCAATGTATAAAAGTATTGTTATATATAATGCTTGTATCAATTTACAGCACGTTTGAAATGCAATTGAAAATTCATAATCATTTTTATTAATTTTCTTTAAATAAATAAAAAATCACTTTATGTATATGTATTTTCATGTAAAGGACCTAGAATAGTGCTGTAGTTTTAATTGGAAGTAGTTGACAGCATCGTAGTTGGTGAAGTGTAACGATACTGTACTCTCCCCACCACGCCTTGCACGTGGGGAAGAGAGGACTGGGCGGTTACCCTCGGGTATGTAGAGAAGTTGGCTTACATCATCGTAGCTAGTCAAGTGTAACGATCCAGTACTCTCCCCACCACGCCATGCAAGTTGGGAAGAGAGGATTGGGCGGTTACCCTCGGGTATGTAGAGACGTTGGCTTACATCATCGTAGCTTGTCAAGTGTAAATACCCAGTACTCTCCCCACCACACAATGCAAGTGGGGAAAAGAGGATTGGGCGGTTACCCTCGGGTATGTAGAGACGTTGGCTTACATCATCGTAGCTGGTCAAGTGTAACAATCCAGTACTCTCCCCACCACGCCATGCAAGTGGGGAAGAGAGGACTGGGGTAACCCTCGGGTATGTAGAGACGTTGGCTTACACCATCGTAGCTAGTCAAGTGTAACGATGCAGTACTCTCCCCAACACACCATGCACGAGGGGAGGAGAGGACTGGGTGGTAAACCTTGGGTGGCGACGTTGGTTTACAGTATCAGATTTGATTTGACAATTTTAATCTTATGCATATTTGAGGAACTCAATGTGCAAAATTAGCTAAGTGAGTTCAACGTTTAGTAAACTCGAGACACATTTTGCTTACTTTCAAATTGGTGGTATGTTTTTAAACGCAGTGTTTACTGTTTTACCCATTTTTTTCATATTTTGTGATAAATAAGACTTCAAACTTGTTTATCATTTCTTTTATTGACTAGTGTAGTTATGAAGAGGCATATCTTGTTTTATATTCATCATATATATTGCCAATGAGAAGTTCGTTGCATGTACAAACCCACAGCAAAAATATTGTTATTGACATACATGTATTGTCAGTGGTTGAGTTATAAAGACACATTCCTGCATGTCCTTCGGTGCCGGATGGATGTATGTAGTTGCTAACAATGATTACGATTCCACATCTCCTTATTATAATTAATTCAACACATTGAGGATTTTAGCTTTATAAAAAATATATGTAAATAATAGTTTCTCTGTTTTAAATAATAAAATATAGAAGACAATTTAAATGGCTGCCGAAATGGCTATGTGGACCACTTTATTGGAAAAAAAACATGTTTGTTTTTCCTTTAAATGTTCATATTCTATACTATTAAACGAGAAGACCTCATTTTGTGTGTTGCTTCTCTTCCTTCCACAATAAATCAATCATCATACCTCTGTGTCCTATAGGTAACATGCATAGTCGCATTTGTCATCCATTCTTATGATTATTCAGATTGAGTTATTTTGGGAGAAAAACGACAAAAAAAGAGTCCGGATATGATTCCGTCATCAGACAGACTTTTATTCATAGATAAGACTTCCGGTTTGAAACATGCACAAATACAACCAATCGTATGATAGATAACAAAAATGAAAATTAAATAAGCCATTCAGAGCGTTCTCGATATCATGGTGTTTAGATCGCAAGAATCATATTATACCTCCTTAGAAGGGACAATTAATTTTCGCGTTTATCTACATGTAAACTACGATTATACTACTTTAATATATAGAGACTCTCTGTATTATGTCAGGGACTTTCTATGTTAGTATAAAAAGTCCCTGATTCTGTCTACTAATTTCTTTGAAATGTTTACTTTTTAAGGGGTCATGCCACTTGCATGTATATTAAAACAAGTAAAACATGCTCAACTTCATCTAAAACTACCTCGACAAAAAACTTTAACCTGAAGCGCGAAAGACGGACGGACGGACGAACGAACAAACGAACGAACGCACGGATGTACAGACTAGGAAACATAATGCCCATAAATGGGGCATACAAATTTATTGTTGAAAGGGAAAATAGTGATTTGGCAAAAATGAAAGTAAGGTAGAGATTAGAGGACCTTTTTGGGGCGTCGGGATCGGGTGTTTTTAAGCTCCTGATTTTGAGATTAATCCTTACATGATCCGGGAATATATTTTTTTGATTTCGGGATATGAAGTTTCTTTAAAATTCTGCATCTCGGGATTTCATGGTTTTAAGCCTGGGATTTCGGGATCAGGACCCCTCCGACCACCCCTCAAATTAGCCTTAGTCGGTCTTGGTCATTTATACAAGATTCATATCCTACCATTGGCATGTTAATAAGGCTCTCAAAAGAAAAAGCACTGATGGATTGTCCCAGAAGCATATTTTATTAGACTAATAATGGTCTATATATAAGCAGTTACATTTATTTCATGTTTGAAACGGTGCAAATTTTTAATTTGATTTGACTTTTACCAAAAGAAGCATTGTAGTAAAGGAGAAGAATAATTGTGGTCTGAGGCCATAAACACGAAATAATTGAATTTAACAGAAAGGAAACAAATATCGGACTTTGGAAAAAGGGAGAGAGCTTTTCATACCTTTTATGAAATTCTCCATACATCATGTACATAATATCTTTGACAAAAAATCATCCTACAATAGTTCACAAGCTGTATATGCCCGCGATTTCGCGGGTGTGTTCTAGTAGATTTTGAAACAAAGCAAATACACGTCCTTACATGTAAAAGACATATCAACGGTCTAACGTCAGACTCGTCAACTTGTGATCATTTATAATTATCTGTTTAATTTCTGTAGATTTGTTCTTTTACTCAATACGGTCGTTGGAATTTAATGTCCTAATAAATTTCTGACAACCGTGTCTGATTTGAGTAAAATAAACTACAAAGACAGCCATAAATCATGATATATCATGTTTTAAACGTGCTCTCTATATTTGTTAACTCGTAAATATAAAGAAACTATTAAATTTCAGTTTTCTGACTTCATTTCTATGAAAACGTTCAGAGGTTTATAGTTCTTTCACTCTACTCGCGAGCTATCCATGTAGACAGTAGCTCACTACTTCTAATCATAAATTCCATCTGATGGAATTCCATTCATAAAAACGATTACAAGATAAGAAGAAAAGTCAGACTGACGACCGGAACGGCCAATGTAGTCCTCGTTTATAAATTAAATCAATAAAAAGTAAACCTACCTCTATTTTTATCATGAAATTGGTCCCATGTCGTAGAATCCAAAGCAATGAAGTGTTTAATGTGCTCTCTGTTGTGTAATGAAATCGTAGTATTGTGTGTAGAGAGAATTATCTTCTGCTACTGTCTTGATATTATGCACGTGCTATCGCCATGCTCACGTGATCAGAACCATTCCCAAAGTTAATTGCAGACGATGAGAAGATGCCTCAACTTCTGTCCAAAAACAACAGAGATGCTCAACAGATAAACACTTAAGAATCTGTTAGTTAGTCTTTGATCAATAGTGTGTGTTTGTTCATTTTGAAGGAGTTATAACGTTTTGTAAATTATTAATTTTTAGTTTCGGAAATCATCAAAAGGAATTATTGTTCTCTACGGTTCTCCGAGTGCAAGAGTGAATTAACAATTGACAGGATGCCGAGTAGGTGTTAAATGCATGAAATCATATAAAACTTCTAGAAAAACATAATATTATGAGAGCATTATCTGGAAATCCACTCGAACTATAATAGTTATTAAAGTTCATTACACAGCCTTCCTTTGTCGATTGTACCGTAGGCTACTGGTAGTGTATTGCTCTTAAGTCATCAGCAAAAAGATAAACAAAGAAATATTCTGCATCTTATGAAAGCGATCCTCAACTAGACATGAAACTGATTATTTGTGTGTAGAAATAGATAACGCGTATACTTTCGGTTGAGATGGGGATGTCAAATCCACAGCATCGTGTAAGGAGGAGATTGTCATGCTTAACTTTGTTTGTACGTTGTTGGACTATTGTAACAGTTCTTTGAGGTTTTTGGGGAGATCTCTATCGTTATGATCATTGTTAAGAAAAAACTTATTCAATATATGTACCTTTCAAACAAATAAACATACAGTGTTGTATATTAAAGACCTTAAATATTCGTTCTAAAAAGAAGCGTACCGGTGTACAAGAGGACAACATACATTGTATTTGCAAACATTGTTTAAATCGAATTATTGTCGAACGCAACTGATTGAAATATATTCTTCCCTTTCAAGAACAAAAAAAAATCTAAATCCAATATTTCATCTCATTTGTCTACATTATCTTATATTAATATGATTATATGAAGTATTTAGTCAGTCTTACTCCATCGACTAATCAATATGTTATATTGATTAAATTAATTATTGGTGTTTTAACACCACTTTTGGACTATTTCGTGCCGGTCAGTTTTGATGAGTAAAGGAAGCTGGCAACCACCAACCTTTGATAGGACAACTGAGAATCCGAGTCAATTACGATAAGAGTCAAGTGCACCTGCACGAGCTGGGATCGAACACACAACCTCAGTAACACTAGATGTTGCCTGATACATATAAGTGATTACAGTAATAGAACTACTTCGACCACTGGGCCACCGAGGCGCTTTCAATATGTTATAACGATTGTAGGTAACTCAGGGATGTGGAAATAGTTGGGACCTTATTCACAAAGCATCCGTAAAGTTATCGCACCCGTAAACGTTGCGGAATGGCTGCGAAATTTGAATTTTCGTATTCACAAAAGTTGCGGAGATTTCGCATCCGTAAACGTTGCGGAATATGTCCGGGAATACCTGAGAATATTTACGGGACGTCCTGACTATCCGTAAACGTTGCGGAATCGCGCACTTGTGTTTATTTTAAATCATTTTATATTAGTTTTACTTAAAAAAAAAATCAGATGTCCGGAGAGTCCAAATATATCCCAAAATAAATATGTTCAAACTTCATGTACTAAACACCTAATTTCTTTAATAGCACAACCAGTAGGAACAAATGAAAAAAACGAATTTCAAAGGAAGCACAATTTCGACTAATATTTGTTCTTGGACATTTGAAAATTTTGATATTTCTTCTTTCCTGGCAAGATCTCTAACACTACGACATGCTCTTAACAAAGTTATCATAAATTTTAATCAAGCGGTTCTCGAAGATGTTACTTATACCAAAATCCATAATTGTATACAAAATTCAATACTAGTATGTATGTTATTTAAATGTTATTACAGAATGTCACTGTAGAAGTTCAAATTTATGTATAGAGAATTCATTTTAGAAGAGAAAAAAAACGAAAATGTACATTTGCGAATTATTTTACTCGATACCAACATCCAATATTAAATTGCAAAATAAGCGTATAACATACTGTAAATTCATTAATTATTCGTTGATACCAATTTTCGTGGGTTCCGTGGGTACATGTGAACCACGAATTCAAAGTTTCAACGAATAACATGTTTTCAATAGGTTCTGTATGCAGAGATGGTCAAAACCACGAAATCAAATACCAACGAAAACGCAGGTTTTCCTCAATCTACGAAAATTGATTCCCACGAAAATAAATGAATCCACAGTATACATTTCAAAACTACATGTAAAACGTGGCCTGTAAATTATTAATGCATTACTTAACCCGAATAATTCAGTCGTTATATTCCGCTGATCTACGAAAGCTACATTAACCTCGTGTGGGAGAAAATCGGACACGGAAAGGGCTTGAATTATTCGAGTTATGCATTACTCAAAAAGAAAAGATGAGACAAGATACAACGTCCATTTTTATATATGATAAACACGGGAACTATGTTTCTATTAGTTTATTGATATATAATTGATTATTAATTGATTATTAATATATATACAAAGTTCTTGCCAGCAAAAATACTCGTCTTTGATTGTTTGGCGATTTGCACAGCTAGATTAGTAATATATAGTATCTCGGTTATTTCTATGGACATGCACAACAAGAAAACAAGATAATATCATTACAGTTGCTAATATGTGTGCCATATGGGTGTATAAGATGCACAAGATTTTACACGACCAAAAGAATATGATTATGTGTTTGTATGTACGATTTTTTTTGTCATTCCCCGAATTGTCCTTTGAAGTTTTAATATGCACCTTGTTGTATGACTGCTTAAGATCCAGCAGCAAATTAATATGCATATTCAGAACGAGATAATGTAAATGTTGTACGAATATTAAACCACGCTGAAGTACGTCCATTATTCAAAATTCAATAATGAATAATGAAATAGTTCACTATTCACTATTTTATGTTGAGTGAAGAAAAGTGAATAATGAAATAGTTAATGTTTCATTATTCAATAATTTATTGCAAGTTAAAGCGGTGAATAGTGAAATTAAAAAAATGACTGTGACACTTACCTATTTCCTGTATTTCTAAATTCTAAATCTAACAAATATTCAAATTAATATCAAAAAAGAAAAACACTCTTTAATTTTTTAATTTTATTTTTTAATATAGTTTCGGGGGATAAACTAGTGGGTTTTCCTAACTATTTTTTTTTTAACTATATTTTTAACAACTTATCAAGTACGTTCAATGAATCTACCACCCATAAACAAACACCAACATATTTTTATGATATAGAAGTACCTTTTATTTCGTAATCTTATAAAAGTCCCAGCAGATGTGTTTTTTTTACCCTGAGAAATGTTTGTTTCACCCTCAGCTGCCACTATATGTTATGCTAAAATTGAAAGAAAAAAAATGTTTTCGACTTGTCGCTAAAAAAATAGATTGCTTTTCGCCAAAAATTCTATAAGATTATCTTATGTTGTAATTAGGTCTTTGAATAGAGTTTTAATTTGGCAAAAATGTCGATTTTGTCATCAGCAAATTAAAACATAACTAAATTTGTATTCTTTTCAAACGGGATAAATAAATTACACACTCACCTTCATTTTTCATATATAGAACTACACTTCTAACTATCCTACTGCCTGGCGATGCTTTATTTTCTGCATTAAGAGATGTTTTCTTTGACTGTCAATGACGTTAACATACTAAATTCCTGAGATGTGTTTTTATAAGTTGATATTTTAGTCTCTAATGTATGGTTTGTTTTTATTATTAACTCTTTTGGGGCTTTTTAACTATAGCTTTCAGTAACTGCGAGTACTGAATCGTACTTTCGTGTTAATAATTTAACCTGTTGATACAATTTACAATGTTTGTCATTTATTTTTTACTCTTTTTTTTTTTTTTAATTATATCTCGTCTTTCTATTTGTTATTCAATTATACCAACTTTGATAAGTTCTTTGATAACTGTTTGGTATTACTATAAATTTTCACTCCTGCACTCGTACTTCATTACTCTACAAAATTATTATGTTTGCCTGTATAAATTATTCTATTTGGCGGTATTGTGTTCAAGGTTTTCATCGTTATATATATCATGTACATGTACATGGCGGCATTATTTTCTCAACCCTTATTTTATTGATTTTGTATTTGCATTGTGTCATAGATCAAATGTATTCGTTCAGTTTATAACTTGTTTGTTTTCCTATGTCTTTTAATTGAGTGAGGCCATATCAATTGATATTTTATAGTGTGTCTTGCTTTGTTGTGATGTTGCACTATTATTCACGGTAAGGATGAAGGTTGGTACCTGTCTTTTAAACCCACTGCATTTGTTTGCACCTGTTTTAAGTCAGGAACCTGATGTTCAGTGATTGTCGTTTGTTGATCAGGTTCTTAATTTAGTTGGTTTTCCTGTTTGAATGGTTTTACACTAGCACTTTTTTGTCCCTTTATAGTTTGCTGTTCGGTGTAAGCCAAGACTCTGTGTTGAAGACCATACTTTGACCTATAACGGTTTACTTTAACAAATTATGACTTAGATAGGGAGTTGTCTCATTTGCACTCATACTACATCTTCTTATATTTATATACAAATTTAGACAAACAAGGTATTAAAGAATAGCATTTTATTTTTTCAAATTATCTTTCTTAATCTGAAATTCAATCCAACTGTCCAAATAAACTTTTTCTTTTGTATGTAATTCAGGGGCTGTCAGCTGTGGTCTTGATACTTTCGATGTGTTTGATGATGGTATTACTTCTCCCGGTAAACTAACATCCATGTTTGAGTTGGCTGCCAACATTATAGTCATACTTTGTCTTGTTCTTACACCCTTCGCTGCTTTGGGTCTCAATCTTCTGTCCAGTGTATCAATTGTACCATTCAATATTTCATCAACGTCTTTTTCAAATATAGCATCACATATATTTATATCGCCGATAGTCTCCTTTTCGTTGGCCTCTTTTGTTTCTACTACTTTTCCCTGAATGTCGCGTAAACTGATTGTCTCCTTTTCGTTGGCCTCGTTTGTTTCTCCCCCTTTTCCCTGGAAGTCACGTAATCGATTCGTGTTATCTTTGGCGGAAGGTAGGTCATCGTTGATGAATTCAACGTTATTAAGAAGTGGTGTTGGATTTAAATCGATACAAGGCTTGTTCAAAGCCGTTTGACACTTTCTTTCTTCCATGGAGAGACGTCTGCTCTTGTTCTGATTATTTTGAGAAATTACTGTTGTGTTACTTATAACACTTGATACAGAAGGTTCACTAAAAGGTACAACTCTGTTCTTATTAAATAGGTTTCTAAGTCTTTGCACAAACCTTATCATATATATCTCTTTTCTTTGTTGCTTCTTGCTTGATTCACATTTCTTCCCACAATTAGCTCCCATTTTTTATGCTTCAGTATTTCACGTCGTCAATCTCATGCAACAAAGCTTTGCGCTATCCCGAAATGCTCGCTGTTGCTGCACGCTGACGTCGACTGCATTGTAACGTAACTATAGAGGATGTGCATCCTCGTTGAAGACTGGACGGACAACGTCTGAAGGGACAGGGGAAAAGATTCTGTAACTAAATTAATAGTGTTTAATTAAAACAAATAATTATTATATTTTTATAATGTTATAATCATAATACAATTAAACAATTTAAATTTAAAATTTAAAATACAAAAGTATATATATCAATACATTGAAGATACTTTTTTGAAACATTTATTTTTTAACGTCTCACTATAGCAGAAGAATATTTAATACCAATTATAAAGGGCCCGAAAGGGATAAGCATTAGGCATGACTTTTGAGAAAATCGGATATCAATCAGCATTCAATGAAACTTTGTGATATGAACTTTCTTAATTACGTAAATGTTTTCAATTTTTTTTTTATAATACACAATGCAAGTGTAACTGATATTTGGTTTACAAATATATATACAAATATATAAACGAGTCTAAATTGAAAACTACGTTCAAACCTATGATTGCGTTGGATAAAAACCGCAATTTTTATACGTGGGCATGTAAAACAAATTTCGTTGTAGAAGGGTCTAAATACAGCACAAACAACATTTTTCAAAAGACCAAAAAAGTGAAGAAGTATATATAAACAACAGGTCGAACAACTGATGTTCTTTAACCCTGCTGACTGCCATTGGCGATTGCCAAATAAAATTGATCACAAGATGTAACAAAATGGATCTTAATATAAATTTAATACTAAACAGAAAACAATTAACTTGTGGCCACGATGTTATGCCACAAACATAAGGTGTTAATATTTTTTTGTACACCAGATCCGGATTTCGACAATAAATGTCATCGAAACGGTATTTGGAAGGCCATATAAAATGTATCCTCATTTTTAGATAGACTCTTGAATTTTAAGAGTCAATATAAATATATATATACGTATAAAAAAATATAAATCTTTGTATATCAAATTACATAATAGTTTTACTTTAATAAATAAATTAAGTAATTACGTTGCGGGACATATCATACCCGTAGCCAGGGGGGGTTCGTGAAAACAAATAAGGACTGTTAAAGTCAACGTTTTGTTCGAATTGTGACTATTAAAGTCGATTTTTTTAGGCCAAATAACCCCCCTTTGGAAATTCCTGGCTACGGGCCTGCATATAAACTTGATACCTTTTGTTCCTCTATTAAAAAGCATTCGAATGAGGTATAAGATAAATCTGTAATTAGGGACTGATGGGTAGCAGCAGTCCATTCCATTATTCAAAATATCCATTCCATTATCCAAAATATCCATTCCATTATCCATTCCATTATCCAAAATATCCATTCCATTATTCCAAATATCCATTCCATTATTCAAAATATCCATTCCGAAATTTTACGGTATTGTACTTAAAGCGAAATCACTACTGAGGCAGAAAGTCTTTGATTTTCTGGGGGAAAGGCGGGGGGGGGGATGTTTGGATGTTTGGAGAAAAAAAAATGTTTTGACCCTGAGACAAAATAAAATGTTTGTTTCACCCTCAGCTGCCACTATATGTAATGTTAAAATTGGTAAAAAAAATATCTCCGAAAAAGGCGAAATAAAATTTGTCCGGAAAAAATCCTAAGCATATTAACTAACTAATTAAATACATAACTAAATTTGTATTCTTTTTAATCGGGATACATTAACACCGGTGTCAACGTGATGATCGTAACTGCAATTACGATCATCCCCATGGCGGACACAAATTTAGGGAAATTTTAGAAGGCCGAGTTCTCTTCTTTAACAGCTTATTTTCAGATTTGTTTTATATTGAGAAAGTTCCTAATAAACATTGCCATTGAATGAGTTTTTCTTAAATGATGAAAAACCAACCACAAGAACGAAAATCGAGATTATAAAAAACACGATGATGATCGTAACTTCGTCTAGGGATGATCGTAACTTGGACTTGCTTTGATCGTAACTCGAAATTTACAATGTGTTTTTTTTTTCTTTTCTTTAAATGAACATGATGTTCATTGGTTGTCGTTTGTTGTTGTGGTTCAAAATTGTTTCTCTTTTCTCGTTTTTTTTTTTATATAGATTATACCGTTGGTTTTCCCGTTTGAATGCATGGTTTTACAATTTTGGGGCCCTTTATAGCTTTTTGTTCTGTGTGAGGCAAGGCTCCGTATTGAAGGCCGTACATTGACCTATAATCATGGTTTATCTTATAAATTGTGACTTGGATGGAGAGTTGTTCTCCTTATATCTATCCAATTTACCATTCACCATATATTGGTATTACTGAAAATAGTATGATTTTAAAACTAAACAAAATGAGCGTTAATGAACACCGCTATATTTGTTAAAAAGAAATGACATAAGGTTGAATTAGCAGGCTTATATGCAAATGTTCTCATTTTTTTTCTTTTAGTTATTTAGTTAACATTCAAAATGGAATTATTTTGATGTGTTTTAACTTGTTGCCTGGTCTTATATTTTCTTTATCAAACTTTAACCATTATACGTTGGTAGGCTAAAGAGACGTTTTTAGAGGGAGGGTGCGTGCATCCCTTTTTTTGGTGGGAAAAATGTGGTTGATTATATAGGGAATCAATGAAGCATGACAGTAGCTGGCCTACTCTTAGGCAGCCAGTCCCCGACCCCTTGATAAAAATCTCTGGATCCACCACTGGACTACTGTTGCCTATATTTACCATGGGTTGGCTATTTATGTAAAGAAGGAAAAGCTAAAATAGATGGTAAAGAAGTTCATATTAGATTCCATGTTTTTTTTTCAAGCTATAAATCCTAACACTTACGGCATTTGACATGTAGTATTGCAGTTAGTCGAAGAAGTTGTTTAAGCCAAAAATATCGATAAGGGAGCTACCATTTAATTTTTAAAGGAAGGGGTGAAATTTGGGGGGAAAAGGCAGGACAGGAGTTTTCAGTAAAAAATAGATCAGATGAACAACTTGGCAAAATAAGAAGGCAGAATGACAAATGAGGTAAAAAAATCAGGACCGTATAGAGTGAAAAATAAAAACGCAGGATAGAGATTTCAACTTAAAAAAATGCAAGACAAATTTTTTCATCCTAGCCCATTCAAATAGTAGCTCCCTTTATTGAGGGTTTCATGTTTGGTTTTTTTATTCAACAGATAAGGTTACAATTCTTAATGCTATATTATTTCAACCTCTCCTTTAAAAATCCTTTATCTGTTAATAAAAAAAATATAAAGTCTGAGTTCCCCCAAAATACTAGGTTCTCGAATGGTACAATTGTCCCTAAAAGGGTAGTGAAAAATAGGGGGGAAAAATCTCCAATTTCACCAAACTGGCCATTTATATGAAATCGATGTCCTATCCCATATTAGTATAAGACATATAGAGAATAATACATGGCAAAATCCGTATCATATGTCGTATCATCCCGAGACATCAATATCAGCCCAAGGACCTTTAGGCCCGAGGGATGATATTGGTTGAGGGTATACGGCATGTGATACGGATTTTACCATGTATTATACGCTTTATCATATATTTCAACAGAAGAGTATTATATTATATGAACTGTTTTCTGATCCATAGCATTGGGTTACCTTCTGTTCTACTTTTGTCTTGTTTCAAAGGCCTTAAAAGAACTGCTCAATTACTTATTCAAAGCACCTGGGTTACCTTACAATTTGCGTGCTGTTGTTTTAAAAATATTTTGTTTATTATTGTATTTATTTGTGTGTTTTGTAGGGGTGTGATAAAGGGTATGCGATAAAGGTTGCGCATCAAAGTTGCGCGATATGGATTAAACAGCAGGCTATTTATCAAATATGCAAAACTACTGTATTTACTATTAAACATATGATAAATGTAATCAATATAGAGTTGTTAACCACCAATGCATTTTAATTTTGAACTAGATAAAAAGAAATGAAATCTCGGGAAATCATAACCATTTGTGAACTTACCAATAGGCCATTACCCTCCCCTTAGTGATCGTTCCTCATTATTATCACAATATTAGCTGATAAATAATAAATAGACACTTTTCCAAATACCAGACAGCTTTGTTTATCAGAAAATGCTTCTTTGAAACAGACAGTTACGATCGTCTTAAATAAAAGTTACGATCATGTTGATAATAATAAATAAAAGTTACGATCATCATCGTGATATTTTGTATCTCGATTTTCATTCTTCTTGTTGCTTTTCCATCATGTATGAACAAATATTTCAATGGCAATGCTTATAAAGATGTTTCTAGACATAACACAAATATGAAAATAAGTTGTTAAAGTGGAGAAATTGGCAATATAAAATTTCCCTACATTTGTATCCGCCATATTGGGATGATCGTAATTGCAGTTACGATCATCACGTTGACACCGGTGCATTAGTACACACTAAAGTTCAATTTTCATATAGAACTAAACTCCTAACTATCCTACTGCCTGTCGAAACTTTATTTTTGGCATTAATTTGCATAAGTCATGTCTTCTTTGACTGTCAATTACGTTATCCCTGGGATGTGTTTTTAATTATAGTTAACTTTAGTCTCTGATGCATGTTTTTTTTTTTTATGATTAACTTTTTTTTTGCTTTTAACTATAGCATTCAGTAACTTCGAGTACTCCCAAATCGTACTTTCGTGTTAATAATCTGACCTGTTGATACAATTTGTAATGTTTTTGTTTTGGTCATGTATTGTTTACTTTTCTTTTTAAGTTAAATCTCATTTCTCTATTTGTAATTTAATTGTACCAGCTTTGATAAATATAATAAAAGAAGATGTGGTATGATTGCAATCGAGACAACTCTCCAGAAGAGACCAAAATGACACAGATATGAATAAAAAAATATATAGGTCATTGTACGACCTTCAACAATGAGCAAAACCCACAAGTTCTTTGATAACTGTTCGGTTTTACTATAATTTTTCACTCCTGCACTCGTACTCCATTATTATACAAAATTATTTTCTTTTGCCTGTGCAAATTATTTTGGTTGACGACATTTTGTTCAAGGTTTTCGTCGTAATATCATGTACATGGCGGCATTATGTTCAAGGATATTGTTGAGTTTCTGAAATTGTTTATATTCTCACCCTTTATGTTATTGATTTTGTATTTGCATTGTGTCATAGATCAAATGTATTCGTTCAGTTTATAACTTGTTTGTTTTTCTATGTCTTTTAATTGAGTGAAGCCTTTTCAATTGGTATTTTATAGTGTGTCTTGCTATGTTGTGATGTTACACTATTATTCACGGTAAGGATGAAGGTTGGTACCTAGCTTTTAAACCCACTGCATTTGTTTGCACCTGTTTTAAGTCAGGAACCTGATGTTCAGTGATTGTCGTTTGTTTATCAGGTTTTTAAATTTAGTTGTTTTCCCGTTTGAATGGTTTTACACTAGCAATTTTTTGTCCCTTTATAGTTTGCTGTTCGGTGTAAGCCAAGACTCTGCGTTGAAGACCATACTTTGACCTATAACGGTTTACTTTAACAAATTATGACTTAGATAGGGAGTTGTCTCATTTGCACTCATACTACATCTTCTTATATTTATATACAAACTTAGACAAACAAGGTATTAAAGCATAGCATTTTATTTTTTCAAATTATCTTTCTTAATCTGAAATTCAATCCAACTGTCCAAATAAACTTTTTCTTTTGTAGGTAATTCAGGCGCTGTCAGCTGTGGTTTTGATACTTTCGATGTGTTTGATGATGGTATTACTTCTCCCGGTAAACTAACATCCATGTTTGAGTTGGCTGCAAACATTATAGTCATACTTTGTCTTGTTCTAACACCCTTCGCTGCTTTGGGTCTCAATCTTCTGTCCAGTGTATCAATTGTACCATTCAATATTTCATCAACGTCTTTTTCAAATATAGCATCACATATATTTATATCGCCGATAGTCTCCTTTTCGTTGGCCTCTTTTGTTTCTACTACTTTTCCCTGAATGTCGCGTAAACTGATTGTCTCCTTTTCGTTGGCCTCGTTTGTTTCTCCTCCTTTTCCCTGAAAGTCACGTAATCGATTCGTGTTATCTTTGGCGGAAGGTAGGTCATCGTTGTTGAATTCAACGTTATTAAGAAGTGGTGTTGGATTTAAATCTATACAAGGCTTGTTCAAAGCCGTTTGACACTTCCTTTCTTCCATGGAGAGACGTCTGCTCTTATTCTGACAATTTTGAGAAATTACTGTTGTGTTACTTATAACACTTGATACAGAAGGTTCACTAAAAGGTACAACTCTGTTCTTATTTAGTAGGTTTCTAAGTCTTTGCACAAACCTTATCATAGCAATCTCTTTTCTTTGTTGCTTCCTGCTGGATTTACATTTCTTCCCACAATTAGCTCCCATTTTTTATGCTTCAGTATTTCACGTCGTCAATCTCATGCAACAAAGCTTTGCGCTATCCCGAAATGCTCGCTGTTGCTGCACACTGACGTCGACTGCATTGTAACGTAACTATAGAGGATGCGCATCCTCGTTGAAGACTGGACGGACAACGTCTGAAGGGACAGGGGAAAAGATTTTGTAACTAAATTAATAGTGTTTAATGAAAACAAATAATTATAGTATATTTTTTTATAATATTATAATCATAATACAATTAAACAATTTAATTAGAATGAAACTAAAGGGTCGAGCAGAGCATACCCCCCCCCCCCCCCCCCCGTCCATTAAAAAGGCAGGAAATATCAAACAAATAAACAAAATACAAAAATATATATATTAAAACATAAAAGATAATTTTTTGAAACATTTAACTTTTTTTTTTAATTTCGGCTTATAACGTCTCACTATAGAAGAAGAATATTTAATACCATGCAATTAAGGGCCCGAAAGGGATAAGAATTTATTTAGGCATGACTTTTGAGAAAATCGGATATCAATCAGCATTCAATGACACTTTGTGATATGAACGTTCTTAAATAAATATGATCAAGTTTTTTTTATAAAACACAATGGAAGTGTGACTGTTTTTTTTTTTTTTGGTTTACAAGTATATAAAAATATATATACATTGTACATATAAAAAATTATATTTAAGTCTTCCCTGTATCAAATTACATACGTACTAGTATTACTTTAATAAGTAATTTAAGTAATGTGCGTTGCGGAACCAATTGACTATTTATAAATTGTTATTTGGATGGAGAATTGTCTCATTGGCACTCATACCACATCTTCCTATACCTATATATTAATACCTTTTGTACCTCTATTAAAAAGCTTTCGAATGAGGTACAAGGTATATTTGTGATTAAGGACTGATGGGTAGCAACAGTCCATTCCATTATTCAAAATATCAATTCTATTATTTTAAATTTGGCTTTTTTCTTAATTTTCACCCGTATTTTGGCATTTAGGTCCTCCGTAACCACTCTAATGGTCATTGCGGCACAATCGACACGTTATATCTGTATAATCATAGGATGAAGAACTTGAAATAAAACACGACAGTATTTTAATTTTGCAATTTTGTTTTGGTATTCATGTCGTCCATACATTGAACGCCAACTGTATCTGCATTCCCGACAAGCTTTATTAGTATCCCATTTTATATGTAAATGATAAATAACATTGGCGGATCCAGGGGGGCCTGGGCCCCCCCCCCCCCCCCCCCCTTTCGTGGGAAAAATTTGGTTGATTATATAGGGAATCATTGAAGCATGACTGGAGCGGTCCCCCCTTAGGTCAGTCAGCGGGCCCCCCTTAGGAAAAGTTCTGGATCCGCCACTGAATAATGACTACAATTTTGTAGGTTATCACTTATGTGTTTTGTGTTTGTTTGGCTCATGGTTGTATTTATAAAAAAAAATAGATGTGTTTATAAAGTTTCGTTACGCTGTGTATTAGCAGTTCTAATACGCCATAAGTATGTGATACTTGTTTCAGATAACTTGGATGTCTCGGACAAAAAGCCTTTGTTAGTCTTGTATGATTTTTAATTTTAGTTTCTTGAGTATAATTTGGAGTTTAGTATGACGTCCATTATCACTGAACTAGTTTATATATTTATTTAGGATTCAGCTAAAGGACGCCTCCGAGTGCGCAGGGGCGGATGCAGGAATTTTCGAAAGGGGGGGTGCTAAGGGGTGCTAACCCAGGGCAAAGGGGGGGTGCAAAACATATGTCCCGATACAAATGCATTGATCGGCATAAATAAAGGGGGGGTGCGCACCCCCGGAACCCCCCCCCCCCTGGATCCGCCACTGGTGCGGGAGTTTCTCGCTGCATTGAAGACATATCGGTGACCTTCTGTTGTTGTCTGTTCTATGATCGGGTTGTTGTCTCTTTGACGCATTCCCCATTTCCATTCTCAATTTTGTTTAAATGTCAAACTAAGTGTCTTGTAATTATGACGACTATTTTGTTTGTTTACAGAATACTGTGATACTTGTTTTTGTCTCAAGAGGTATTTCCTTTTTTCCTATTTTTTCTATCCCTCTTTTTTCACTTTATCCATACGTTCATGCACTCTATGATTTTTTTTCTTTAGCGAAACATGTCGTGAAAATTTAATTTTATGGTAGGATTTTCATTTGAACAGCTATCCGCAATATATATGAGCTAGCGCAGGGGCGGACCCAGGAATTTGGAAAAAGGGGGGAGAAGTTTTTAAAGTTTGCCGAGCAGAGCGAGACGAAAAAAAATTTTGGGACCTTTTTTGGACCAAAAAACATAAAATAAATCTAAAATGCACTTTTTAAACGGCTTCTGGCGTGGGGCATGTATATTCTATAGTTGCGGTAAAGTGTAAGGGTTGGACATTTTTTATGCTGTATTTTCCCTATTGATTGATAAAATGATAGTATGGATCCAAAGCTATGCACTGATATATTTGACGTGGGACTTGTCAGTAAAAAATAGACATGGAAAATTCTCGTTTGTAGTATGTTAAGTTAGCATTACCTCACAGATTTCTTGTTGTAACAAGAAATACGCCGGGCTATTCGATGATTTACAATACGACCGACACGAGTTTAAAAAGTCATCAAGCAATTTTTTTCCAAATGTTTGGTTGATGTTTCACCCAACAAAATTAAAGGAGGTTAGGGGTTCCAAATCAACCAAAGGCTACGAATGAGTCTGAAATGACAACGAATTTGTGAATGACGGTCGACAAATGGAGATATAAAGGCCACACTCAGCAGTCAGGTTGCAGTCTGGTCTTGAAAGTATGCAATATATCAGCTCTGCGAAACAGACATTCCGGTCAGACATGCAAACCCCGGTCTTAAAATAATACGACCGTTTTTTATCTATCATACTCATTTAATGCTAATTAATTCTGTTTGAAATTTTCGTTTCTAATAGCAAAAAAAAGTGGACAAGATTATTGTTTTCAATCCAGATACGGCCAGAATTTTTATTTAATGCAAAAATCAGAGTCAGATTTTTTTCTCTCAAATACCTTAGACTTTAAATATATCTAGAGCTTAATATACTGACTGATTATTTTTTAGCTATCAAGTTATTCTAAAAAAAAAGGCTGGGGCGTTTGGGGTTCAACACGTTTTCGTAGGTTAATAATATTGCTGTGGATTTTTTTTCATGATAGTAATAGGGTATTACTTTCTGTTTGGTTGAATTGTGAAATAAAAGTCACTTCGTTCTTGCTCAATCCTGTGTCGCTTTGAAGGTATCATGGTTGACATCCTCAGCCTAAGCAATGTGTTACTGTAATTTGAATTTTCAAAATGATTGAGTGACTTTTTTTTGACGCCCTGGTCAACTCCACCATAGAGAATTACATGACTTTGACATAATCAGTAAATATCTTTTATAAGTAAAGAATTTTCGCATAAAATTAAATACACGGGAAATGGCAAAGTCACGAAGTCTAGTCTGATTAATTATTTTACCAAAAAAAAAAGTCCAAGCAAAGAGGGGGCGTACGCCCTCTACGCCCCCTCTAAATCCGTCACTGTAGCGTGTGGTTTTCAATATTTGAACACTGAGAAAGCCAATACCGTATACATGTAAACTGCAAAATGTATAACAACTCAAACAAGAAAACTAATGGACAACTTTATGTACAAAACAATAAAAGATAAACAAAAATATACAGCAAAACACAGTATTTATAATAATTGAATTGACAGGCTTTAAATAAGTATAATGCAGACACAATATCAGACAATCTGGACGGGTGTCCTTCCTTTCTTTATTTTATTTCAGCTTTTTTTTATATTATTTTTCTTTTCCCTTTATTTGTTTTGCCCAAATGTCTTTATTCTTTATATTTAAGCACCTTATTTTATTTTTATTATAAATTTGTCTTTTTATTCTGAACTTTTTGCCTGTTGTTTTCTGTCCCGTGAATCCCATCCAGACCCTCATGTTATAAAATCACGAACTGCATGTTTGAGTTATAGATTTACAAAATTAGGAACCAACTATCCTGTCTTTTCTACCTCCGTACAAAATGTAACAAGGAAGAAAGTATTTACAATGATCATCTGCAATATAGTTATGGGCAGACGTATTAAGGGTACGTAACTCTGAACTCCTCGTCGTGTTACTTATTCGGAGTCATTTGCTATATAATTCAATTCATATTTACAAAAAATTCAAACTCTATAAAACCTTTACGTTGCAATTGTACATGTATGATACAACGTCACAATGCACCTGTTCTTTCTAAAATCTCCCATATTCGTGTAACATTTATAAAACGTGAATACATTCAAAACGAGGCTAATAGATTGTGCACGTTTCTGTATCGCAATGGTAGTTCTCGTTCGCAAAGCAGTGTCGTTGATACCTGTGGATCCTGTCTTACTATAAATTGGCGTGTTCCAAAGTCCAGAGCACACTGAAAAAAAAGAGAATAGATATATATAAACGTTTTTTTTTAATACACCTCGTTGTGAGAACTTGTTAGATGTAAAAGATAAAGGATGCACAAAATAATGGGTTAACAGATATATAAAGGAAGATGTGATAAGAGTGCCAATTTCATGGCAAAATCCTCCATCCAAGTCAAAGTACGACCTTCAACACGGAGCCTTGACTCACATTGAAAAGCACACTATAAAGGACCAAAACATATGACTAGTGTAAAACTATTCAAACAGGAAAATCAACGTTCTAACTTATATAAATAACGAGAAACAGTTATGAACCACATCAACAAACGAAAAGCACTATACAGGGTCCTGACTTAGGGGAGGTGCAAACAACTGCAGCGTGTTTTAAATGTTTAAACAGGTGCCAACCTTCACCCTAACCTAAATGTAACATCACAACATATGAATACACATGTGTACAAGTTAAGGTAGCGATCATTCATCTGTAGAAGGGGTCTTCAAGTTTGAAGTTAAAATATTACTAGAAGTTAAAATTGTTGGGTAAACAAATTGCCGAAGACAATAAATTGAGGAAAAAAATCTTTATAATCGTTTTTTTTTTTGGATACCTTAAATTAGCACACACATAAACAACACTCTATTAAAATCTTTTAATATACCAATTGGACACTAACTTAGCTTGATTCTTTGCACTTTCCTGTTCAATTAGCTAACTTATCAAATCTAATCAAACTGTATATTTACAGTTCTTCAACACTAAATTGTTCTAAATTAATTTATATATATATATATATATATATATATATATATATATATATATATATATATATATATATATATATATATATATATATATATATATATATATATATATATATATATATATATATATATATATATATATATATATAAAGTATGTTCTCAATCAAAGTTTATCTACCTCATCATTTTCTGTCAAATTGACTACAAAATGAATAAAGTGTTAATGTTATCTGCCAACTTCAGAAACATTTTTGATGGGTGGTACATGTACTTTTAATATCAAAGAAGACTGACAGGAATGCATTTTAAATGGTAGAGGTTCCATTTTCGTGACAATTTTTGATAACTATAGCGACATAAACAATGGCGGATCTAGAAATGTTCATTAGGAAAAGGGGACACTGACGCTTTAATATTTTCATCGAAATGTTTGTTCCGTATGTTTACATGTTATTACTGATACATGTTCAAGTTACATGTACATGTAATTACCTCTAGTTGCGTGAAGAAATCCAGTCCAAGAACTAAGTCGGGTACATCTCCTACAAAGAAAATAATACAAAAAATGAGATTAAGTCGCTAAACATAACCCAGTCCAAGAACTCAACATTAAAAAGAGATGTGGTATGATTGCCAAATAAGACTATTATCCACAATTACTGGTACATCTCCTACAAAAAAAAATGATAAAAAGAAAATAAGTTCCAGACCCGAAACATTATGTAAGTGAAAGTTAATCTTAGGGAATCTGTAGTTAACAAAACCCAAAGGTATTCACCAAGGGAAATTAAATATTTGCTAGTCCATATAACAACCTTTTTAAATTTGGTACAACTTTAGAGTTATACATTGTGCATCATGTTTAACTTGGTTTTGCAACTTTTTTTCGAGCGCCATTGACGAGTATTACACAGAGTACAATTCGCGTTTTTGATATCAGAGGTTTTGTGTTTTGTCTATAAAGTTTTGAAACAAACAAAGTAATCGATTCTTTAATATTGTTATGGCAGTTATGACATTTATCCTGAATACCTTTGGTATTAAAGTAAATTTACTTTACTACATAAAGGTATATTTTTTATCAATAAGAACTCAAATGATTGATATTCTTTTGGCGGGGTTTCCTTTCGTGGTTCAAGTGGAAATGTTCCTGGAATTAATGCACAGCATTTCTGAACATGCATGGACCATATGTTAAAAAAAAAGCATGAAAAATGTAATTCTACAGTGATCAAATAATTATATATTAAAAATTTGTTATATTATATATATCATATTATAGTTTTATTATAATATAAATATCGACATTAAAACGAAATGTTGAAATGACAATGCATATATTAAACGAAAAGAAGTAAGAAAGATAATCCATACAAAAATGTTCTAAAGAGGATAGATTTCCTGTATTATGGTAAAGAAAATTTTACCACAAGGATATTTGAGAAGGGAGTGTAGGATAAACCCACTGACAAGCATCAACAAATGAAAGACGGAAAATGTCAAAGAGATAATAAAACTCAAGTGTCGAAGACAAACTGAGAATACCCTGACATGTGTTGCGTAAAAAGAGGGAGACGCAGTAGTGCCTAAAAACAAAACCATAAATTTCATCAAAACACCCATGTTACGCCTTTATGACCGTTCCCTATGATGCCCCTGAAAGTCTTTAATTGATGTAGCGGGAAATATGTAGCCGAATTGTTTAAAAATATAAAAAAAAAAAGATATGGTATGATTGCCAATGGGACAACTCTTCACAAGAGATCAAATGCCACAGAATTTAACAATTACAGGCCACCGTACGGCCTTCGATAATGAGCAAAGCCAATACCGCATAGTCAGCTTTAAAAGCCCCAAAAATGACAAATGTAAAACAATTCAAACTAGAAAACTAACGGCCTAATTTATGTACAAACAAGAATGTGTCTATAGTACACGCCCCACTCGTACTATCATATGCTAACTATATATAGTAGACCGTAAAATTGGGGTAAAAACTCTAATTTGGCATTAAAATTAGAAAGATAAATTATCATAAGGAACATGTATACTAAGTTTCAAATTGATTGGACTTCAACTTCATAAAAAAAATACCTTGACCAAAAACTTTATCCTGAAACTTGCACTATCATTTTCTGTGTTCAATTGACCGTAAAATTGGTATCAAAACTATAATTTGGCATTAAATTTAAAAAGATCATAATTATCATAAGGAACATCAGGTGTACTAAGTTTGAAGTTGATTGGACTTCAACTTCATCAAAAACTACCTTGACCAAAAACTTTAACCTGAAGCGGGACAGACGGACGAACAGACCAGAAAACATAATGCCCCTCTACTATCGTAGGTGGGGCATAAAAATGAACGAAAAATAAATATGTAACACATTAACAAAAGTACAGGTTCCTGACTTGAGACAGGCACATATATACAGAATGTGGCGGGGTTAACAATCTATTAATATACAAACCGAAAACGTTATTTATTTAGGATTCTATATAAATATCCTAATGCAATTGTTTGAAGTCTTTGAAACCCTAACGTACAAAACGATACACAAAAAATGGTAGGAGGAGCAGCCACAAGACAGATGAGACAGTGACGACGAAGAAGCAAAAGAAAAACAAAAAACGCAAGCAAACAAACAAGATGTTACGTAGAAAAATATTATTCAGCAATACGATCATTACACATTGCAAAACTCAATGATCCTGTATGAATAGCGATTTCTGATTTATTTTCGGAACTCTTTGATCAGAAGCTTTCAATGGAGTCAAACAATTGGAACACCAAACATATGCTTATGAAAACCTTAAGCGGTGTGGTGCTCAAAGTGTACTTAAATTCGTATGCGATATATTTGTCATAATTGTTTGAAAGTAAACCAATCATTTTAAAAAAAAAATACTTACCGCGAATAATGAAGTCAAAATGAATGAGTCTGTTGTTTATTACAAATGGAACACCTCTGGCCATGTCGTATGCTTGGAATGACGCTTCCTCGAAGAACCTGTATACAATAAAAAAAATGTCTTGTGGGTACAATTTCGAAGAACCTGTACAATTGAGAGGAAAACATGTCTAATGCCCACGGTATATGGTATTGCCTATTGTGTCATATTTGGTAATTCTCTAAGAATTTAAACTACATTGTACTTTTGTGGAGGGACGTCCGTTTTAGCTGAATAAGATTTGTGAATACACGGCAACGCCCGTTGGCTGTGTGGGGTTTGTAAATACATGGCAACGCCCGTTGGCTGTGTTGGATTTGTTAATACATGGCAACAGTCGTTGACTGTGTGGGATTTGTAAATACATGGTATAACGGGGCTTTCTTGTGTGTGTCTTAGGACTATGTCATTATTTCGGATCTACGTATCCGGGATCGTAATCCATGTTGCCCGTTACATAGGGAACTAGTTATTGTAAAGTTTCTCCGTAAGCTCACTTAGTACTGTCTATATAACGAAGTCCATTTAATGTTCACATGTTTAATCATATATATATAATCTTTATATAACAGTACATGTATAATAAATATTCTTAATCATAATTTCCAATTAACGTTCGTACATACAACTTGGTACTTCAAGCTACTACTCCAATATAACTGACCAATGCAATACATGAAGTTTCTCACAAGATCCAGCTATAAACATGTTCTTAGTTTATGTAAGGC
The DNA here is from genome assembly GCA_037788925.1 of Mytilus galloprovincialis. Lineage (NCBI taxonomy): Eukaryota > Metazoa > Mollusca > Bivalvia > Mytilida > Mytilidae > Mytilus > Mytilus galloprovincialis. The sequence continues at coordinate 64,038,999 of CM075341.1, forward strand.
ATTGATTAATGGTCTTAGATTATTTGGATAAACTATTGCAGTTCAACTGTGCAACTAATGTATCGTATAAAGTGTCACATTAAACAAGATGAAAGATCATTAAACTGATTAAGAACTGACCATCAAATCTTTAATGTAAATGACCACGCCACATCACTCCCCGCTAAACAAAATTCGTTTTCACTCGAATTAAAAAAATCATACCAAAAATATTATATAAGTAAAAAATAAGGGGAGGCAATGTGAACATTAAAAAAATAAACTTTTTCTTTAACTAAAACTACTTTAAAAAATCTAAACTAATAATAATGAAAAAAAAATAAAGATAATTGCTATACCATGTAATTTATCAATTTACGTCGTGAATAGTTGTGGAAAACTTGCAAAAAGATTAATCTTAAAATCTAAATTAACAATTATCCTTTCAACTTCAAACTCTTGATATTTATAACTACAAAAGAGGCACTAAACAAAAATCATAAAAATATATAACACAAGTTTGACAATTATTAATCTATTCAAATACATTATGGTAAGGTCTTTCCGGAATTTTGACCGTTAATCCAAGCGTAAACAAAATGATAAAATAATTAAAAGCATCAATTAAAATCAACTAAGGCAGCAACCATTTGATTTTCTGGGGGGGGCTATGGTTTTTTTTGGAAAAAAAAGTTTGTTTCCAGTTTTTGGAGAAAAAAATAATTTGTTTTTGATTCTGAGAAAAAAAAATTGTTTGTTTCACCCTCAGCTGCCATTATATGTAATGCTAAAATTGAAAGAAAAAAATTGTTTTCGACTTGTCGCGAAAAAAATAGATTGTTTTTCGCCGCACGCGAAAAAAAAAGTTTGTACAGAAAAAAAAACCATAGCCCCCCCCCCAGAAAATCAAATGGTTGCTGCCTAATCATTATCTCTGGGCCATCAAATAAATCAATTTACAAAGAAAATCAGCATCTCATTAGCTGCAATTTCACTACTATGTGACCGTATCACCATAGAACTCTGAATGACCAACCTGTCAATCTATGTCATGGGCACTCCCATATACATTAAAATAGTATAAGTAACCCTTGTTACTTAACTATACACACAACACGCCCACTCTCGTAATGTAAAGAGATTAAATCTAGCTTAATCAAACATGTGTAATACACAAAATCAAACAAAAGTTAATGCAAACTAAGCATAGGATAGTAATATATATATATATAAAAAAAAACTAACTAAATGAATAAAAATGAAAATTGAAAAGTTATTTACAAAAATGAAAATATTGAATTCAAAGCACTTTCAAAAATTTATTTAGATGAAGGGATTTTGTTATGCATTTCTTTAACATATTCCTGGCATTCTGGTGTCAAGTCCTCAAATTCCACCCACGAATTTTCAGCGGAACCATACCCTAACCATTTAACTCTGTAAGTCCATTTCTTTCCAACTTTCTTCTTTTTTATGATTTTTTCTATTGAGAAGACGTTATTGTCTTTATTGTTATTAATATTGTCTTGAACATTTTCATTTATTGGAACTTGACTTGGTTGAACTTCCGGTTCCACTTGTTCGAAATTGTCACCAGGAATGTCATGTTCATGTATTTCCAACGGTTCTAGTTCATTGGGTGGTGGTTTTGGATCACGAGGTTCGCCGGTCCAAACGAAACCAGGTTTTATCCTGTCGACGTGTACTCTAGTCTTAAGTAGTTTACCGTCGCACTTTCTTCTCAGTCGGACGTGTATTTTGGACAATCTTTCCACAATATAAAAAGGCCCCGTCCAAGGGTGTCGTAGCTTCCTACTCAAATTTGGAGTTGTGGCTGGCGTATACAAATAAACAATGTCACCGACACTAAAGTTCGAATTTTCACGGTTTCTATTCGCTTTGTTTAACATCTCAGTTTTGTGCTCTTGAAGATTTTCACGTGCTACAGCTCTGGCTTTTTCAATGTTTTCTAAAGTTTGCACTATGTATTCTCTCGCAGTAACGTTTACCTCCATGTTTGGTAAATGTGTATCTAAAAACGATTTCGGGTGACGACCATTTACTAAGAAAAACGGAGAATAGTCTGTTGAATCTATTGACGGCGAAGTATTATATGCAAATTGTATGAAAGGTATATATCTGTCCCAGTCGGAATTGTCTTCAATATACTTTGACAACATATCTTTTATTGTCGACATCATTCGTTCACTTTGTCCATTACACTGCGGTCTATAACTTGTGGTTTGAGTCTTTTTAATGTCCAGTAATTTACATGTCTCTTTAACAATATTAGACAAATAGTTCACACCTCTATCTGAGTGTAAAAATAATGGTGTTCCATGTCTACACACTACGTTGTGTAAAAACGCTGTAGCAATAGTTGCTGCTTTGATGTCACTTAACGGTATTAGTTCTACATATTTTGTAAGATAACAAATGAACACCAATACATACTGGTTCTTTGATTTTCCAGAGTTTGATATCGGTCCTAATATATCTGTACTGATACGTTCAAACGGCTGTGAAGCTATTGGCATAGATGAAATTGGCGATTTTGTTGGTTTTTGAGGTCTCTTGCGCTGACTACATAATTCACAAGATTTAACCCAGTCCGCTACATCAGATCCAATTGAAGGCCAGAAAAACGATCGTTGAGTTCTTTGTATTGTTCTGTTAATTCCTAAATGACCTGATAAAAGTCCATCATGTGTCTCTTTCAATACAACCGGTACCAATTTGCGCGGTACTGCGATTTGAATTGTTACTTCAGTGTCTTTACAATGTCTCTTATATTTCTTGTTGACATGGTAAAGTATTCCGTCATTGATGAAGTAGAATGGTTGCAGAGTTAATATATTTCTTCGCCACTTAGAATTTTCGGGAAGTTCACCGGATTCAAGAAATGTAATTATGTTCTTAAAGTATGTGTCCTTTCTCTGTTCAACTTTCAGTTGCGCCATAGGGAACATATTCACACTTTCCTTAGTAGTATTGTCAATTTCGATATTGTCATTATCCGTAATATTACGTACAAACGGGGAATGCTTCTTCACTATTTTAACGTTATTACCAGTTTTGTCAATTACAGCCCCATACGGCAAAATATCTATTAACGACTCCATGTCCTGATCAGTGACATTGTCATATTCACGGCGACTTACTCCATCCGCATTTCCATGAGTAGTCCCGGGGCGATATAGTATTTCCATACTATAAGACTGTAACAAAGCTATCCATCTAGCAAATTTTCCAGTTGGTTCTTTCAAAGTTAATAGCCACTTTAGTGCTGAATGATCTACATACGCAGTAAATTTTGTAAAACGCAAATAACAGTCAAATTTCTTCACTGCATACACCAACGCTAAACATTCTTTTTCCGTTATTCCGTATTGTTGCTCTTGTTTACTTAACGATCGTCCTGAATAACAAATCACTCTTTCTGTCCCATTTTGTGTTTGACATAACACCGCACCAAGAGCAAATGAGCTTGCATCCGTATATAGTTGAAATGGTTTGTCAAAATCTGGATAAGCCAATAAAGGTGGTGAAATTAAAGCTTCTCTTAGTAGTTTAAACGCATTTTCACACTGTCCAGTCCAAATAAAATCCACATTCTTCTTAGTAAGCGCATATAAGGGGGATGCGATTTTAGCATAGTCTTTAATAAACTTGCGGTAGTAACCTGATAGTCCAAGAAATGCACGAACGTCCTTGAGACGTTTTGGTATCGGATAGTCTTTGATGGCACTTATTTTATCCGGGTCCGGTAAAATACCGTCACTGCTCACTATATGTCCCAAATATTTTATCTGTCGCTTGGCAAATGTACACTTTTTAGGATGCAGCTTCAAACCTGCATTTTTCAAACGTTCAAACACTGCTGTTAAATGCTGAACATGATCTTCAAAAGTTTTTGAGAATACTATTATATCGTCAAGATATATGAGACAAAATTTAAATGTCAACCCGTGCAAAACAGTTTCCATGAGACGTTGAAACATTTGTGGTGAGTTTTTGAGACCCATGGGTAAACGACGAAATTGAAACAGCCCTAAATGACATCTCCATGCAGTATAAGGTCTAGACTTGGGGTGTATACTGGACTGATAAAAGCCACTTTTTAAATCTAGCGCCGAAAAGTACGTTGGTTGCTTAGCGCCGACGCTTTCTAAAGCATCTTCTGTAGTCAATAAAGGATGTGCGTTTAATTCAATGCATTCATTTACTCTTCGATAGTCAACCACGAAACGATAATCTGTATTTGTTGTATTATTACTCTTTTTAGCGACCAATAAACAAGGTGCTGCCCACGGACTAGTGCTTGGTTCTATAATACCGTCTTTCAACATGTCTGATACTACATTTTCTAATACCTCTTTTTGTTTTGCGCCCAGTTTGTATGGCCTTTGCCTTATCGGTTTACACGTGTCGGGGATGTGTATTTCATGTTCGATAACATCACATTGACCTAACTTGCCCTCTTTATTTACAAATACGTCAGAGTATTTCCTAAGTAAATCATTCAGCTGACCACGCTCCTCAACCTTCAAATCACGTGACACATCTGGCAAATCAATGTCTCTCTTGTTATTAACTCCGCCCACTTGTTGTGTATTTTCTAACTTGATATCGTACAACTTATCATCTCTAGAAATGCATACAAATTTCCCAACATTGGAGTTTTTCTTAATTTTAATAGGCTTATCAAAAATATTACACAAGCCATGCATAACTGTTCCATTGCTAACATGTGCAATCGAATTTGCGGCATATAACCCACGAGAAGCCTAACTAAGTGATTCTGACGCTAAACCTAAAACATTTTCCGGTAATTGCGCACCTTTAATTTTTGCCGCAATTACCACCTCAGACTTTGGCGGAACAGTTATATCTGACTTGGCAATTAATACACGTCGGGGATCAAAAGAAATTTTCTGTGCATTAAAATCAATAACAGCGCCCTGATGATTTAAAAAATCTAAACCTAAAATTAACTGTGGGGTCAAACAAGGTACTAAATAAAATTTAACATCTGAACTCTCATCACCTACTTTCAAATCAACATTAATTGTCCCTACAATTTCTACATGTTCATCATTTGCAGTAATTATTACTTTCTTATCAGATGGCTTAACAACAACATTAATACCCACAGAGTCAAGTTTAGATAAAATTGACGGATTAGCTACACTAATGTCCGCACCTGTGTCAATCATTGCATGCATTGATAAACTACCTATATTTACATTGATAAAATTGTTCAATAAAGAAGACTGACACATTGATTCATAATTATTGTCAAAAGTTCCATACTTGTCACTTACATCAGGGCGATTATAATCCAAGTTCATCTCGTGCCTAACAAATTGCCCGTCTTTGCTAGGCGCCTTTAGTTTTCCGTGCACTCACGCGCAAAGTGTCCTTGTTTTCCACAGTTATAACACGCACCATTCCTTTGCGGAGTCCTCATGTTTGTACTTGCGTTCAACAGACGGCATGTTTTTGCTTGATGTCCGAATCGATCACACAATTGGCATTTATTGTTAGAGTTCGTTCTTTCTCTAGCGGAATTTATACGTGCACCGTCATCTGCTGCCTTCATTTCTTGTATCGACTTTGTAAGCAGTTGAATTGCTTCCTGTTGCTCTTTTAGCGTTTGCTGAATAATGTTATTTGACCCAGTATCAAAAGAGGGAAAAGCTGCCAGAGACTCCTGTGCTAGTCTCGCGGACTGAATTGCTTCTTTAAAATCCTTTGGGTTCTTTTGTATCACAAATAACCGAACAGAGTCCGGGAGACCACGAATAAACGCTGTCACTGTCTCCCTGTCAGTTTTCAATAATCTCGTACACCGTCTTTGTATGTCCGTGATGTATTCCTCTAGACCCTCACCTGAACTTAATGAGCGTTCGTATAGCTGTTGCTCCAGCATCCACGTTGGATGAAGAGATAGAAAATGGTCCGAAAATCCCTTGAACAATGCACTTGTACTTTGCTTTGTCATGTTGGGTAGAGCCTGAAACCATGAGAGTGCATTGCCCTCAAGTTTAAGCTGCATTGCACTGACAGTTTTGTCCACATTTTGTAACCAGCCATTAAAAACAATCCAGGCCTCAAATTTTTCCAGCCATTGTTTTGCATCTTCGGAAGGGTGTCCTGAAAAAGTATCCATAGCGATGTTTGACGCACTGTTGCCACGTTTTGTATTTATTTCCATCACATGAGTCATTTTATTGAGGGTAATAAGAAGTTCATCCAATTGGGGTTCCTTTGTCTCCAATTTTCCACCACTAGCTTCCGCGGATTTATGCTCGTCTCCAGGCATTTCAGTTACTTGTCTATTTCTTAAATTGTATGACATTCAATCCGAATCCTCCACCAGATATAACGGGGCTTTCTTGTGTGTGTCTTAGGACTATGTCATTATTTCGGATCTACGTATCCGGGATCGTAATCCATGTTGCCCGTTACATAGGGAACTAGTTATTGTAAAGTTTCTCCGTAAGCTCACTTAGTACTGTCTATATAACGAAGTCCATTTAATGTTCACATGTTTAATCATATATATATAATCTTTATATAACAGTACATGTATAATAAATATTCTTAATCATAATTTCCAATTAACGTTCGTACATACAACTTGGTACTTCAAGCTACTACTCCAATATAACTGACCAATGCAATACATGAAGTTTCTCACAAGATCCAGCTATAAACATGTTCTTAGTTTATGTAAGGCATTGATTAATGGTCTTAGATTATTTGGATAAACTATTGCAGTTCAACTGTGCAACTAATGTATCGTATAAAGTGTCACATTAAACAAGATGAAAGATCATTAAACTGATTAAGAACTGACCATCAAATCTTTAATGTAAATGACCACGCCACACATGGCAACAGTCGTTGACTGTGTGGGATTTGTAAAAACATGGCAACGCCTGTTGGATGTTTGGGGTTTGTAAATAAATGGCAATGGTAGGTTGGTAGTAAGGAATGTGTAAGTTTTGGATTGAGTAAATCAAATGAACAAAACAACAAACAACTATAACTATTTTTAGATGTCTGCAAACTGTCGATGAAATTCAGTCAATGTATTTAAACGTAAATTACTGCGCTTCTACTCAAATCATTAAAATACCTCTTTAGATAAGACAATAAAAAGGATTACTTACGTAACAAATGTTTTCCTCGCACTTTATTATTTAATACATAATTTCTAAAATGAGGATTTGAATCAACTGTTTCAAATCATTTATTATGCAGGTTTACTGTTAATAGACTTGATTGACAAGAAGCACGCATTTATTTGATTGGAAGAGGGAGTGTTGTTTATATGTCTTCGAAAAAAAGAAGATTAAAAATGAAAATAGTACTCCATAAAATTGTTTGCGCCCGTACAGCTTTTCTGGATTGACCTTCACCAAGAACGCGCAAACTGAATCAAAAAAAATTAATGTCAAGGACATATAAATACGTTGAAATTGTTACTATCAATATGACCAAAAGGAACACCAAAAAAAAAAGACGCATTGAGCAAGGGAGGGAATTGGATCATTAGTTTCTTTATCGTTTCTTAATTTATCAATGGGGAAAATATAAATCGTGGAGTACCAAAGCTCTGACAACTTTGCTGAGGATGAAATTCGGGGACTAACAGTCAACCAGCAGTGGCATTAACGCCTTGTTGGTAAACGGAAACAAACACTTTATAGATGCCGTGCGTCTGGGGCGCCTTTCTGGGTTTACATTCGACAGGAGTGCTCCAACTCAAACAGTTGAAAGCCAGTGCTGTATAAATACTTAGAAACTTTCTGTGCTTCATGACCGAAAAGGACATCAAGTTTAACTCCGTTAAGGAGGTAGACTTTGGTTAAGGGAAATAACTCTTAAAATCATAAGTACGTTTGTGTCAACCATTTTCATAAATATATTCTAAGCTTCAAGGTTACATAGATTATTTCCAATCTGTTTCATGTAAATGCTTAAAATACATTGATGAAACTTGACTTTTACAAACGTACTATAACTGATTTAAAGAGTTATCTCCCTGAACCAAGGTCTACCCTCTTAAACTTTGCCTGAGGATGTTCGAACCTTAGTTTCTTATTATTTGAAAGAGACGAAGAATAGAATAAATTTTTATATGCAGTTTAACCGAAATAATTAATTAAAAAATGACCCGGAGAGATGGGAGTGCATGAACTTCAAGAAGACGTGGATTCGTATTTATACATTCCGCGCAGCCGAAGGGGACGACCTAACGAAGCTTGAGTTCAACTGCCGGATCGAAAAAAGAAAAGCGACCTTACTTCTTTACCTAAGCCGAACGTTGTTGTGGATATCATAATGATATTGCAATGAAAAATAGAAATGAAGTGCGTGTCTTTCTTAAATAAGTCATGAAATAACATCCTCTTGGGCATCCTTTTCCTGCCTTTTTTTGAAAATAAAGAGTATAGGGCGGCTCGAATCACCTGCTGGTATTGAAACATTGTACGGACGTAAGGAAGAAAACATTATAAAGGTATAGTAAATCGAACTCGGGTGCGGGTTCAGGTTCAACAAAAGGGAATGAAAATTCCCATAATGGAAAAAATATCGCCGATTGCAGCGAACCGATTTTTTTTTTTTTTTTTTATGATTTCAGGGGCGGATCCAGCCATTTTAAAAAGGGGGGTTCCTAACCCAGGACATAGGGGGGTTCCAATTACATGTCTCCATTCAAATGCATTGATCGTCCAAAAAAGGGGGGGTTCCAACCCCGGAACCCCCTTTCTGGATCCGCGCCTGGATTTTATGCACAAACAATATATTTTTCCAATCAAAAGGGTGTAAACCCTCTACAAACCCTTCTTGAGTTTGAGAATCAACTGGTACTTACAAATCCTGGTAAAGTCTTCTGTTGATGATAGACGATAACACACACGTGTTGATTAAAGCTTTTGCTTCTCTTGTATGGAACTGTAAAGATTGTAAGTTATGTATCACGCATTTTTGGAAGATTTATCGTTAATCTGTGAAATCAATACTTAAAATTGTGAAAATTAGATAAATTGGATGTTATATCTTTTCAGTATTCAACTATTCGTAAAATGTGAAGAAAGAAACAAGTTAGAAAGTCACTAACTGCATGTATAAGAAAGATAAGAATTTCAAAATGCAAAAAGATAACATCTATATGCATAAAGCAATACACTGAAGTCTGAAGGTTATAGAGTTGACATATGTTAAATTCAATTTTGCCTTGCAACAAGTCACCTACCACAGAAAAGTTACTTGTTGAAAGAGAACTTTAACGTACAGATAGCATTGAACACTATATGTCCATCGGATTTTATAACATATATCCGCATTACCAACAGACATGGCTGCGTAAAACTATCTATAAATCCCACAAAGTCTATTCAAATCAAATACATGGATTCTTCATAACCCCCTTTTTACCTCTTGATTTCTAAACTTTGGTCTCATTTTTCAGAAAGTTATCAATTGGTTTTTTCTTTATTTTATTCTTGAATATGTATGAAATATTTGCGACTGGATATTAGATTGCAACAAAAAACAAACAATCGTGTTTATTATTTGATTCAGTAAATGTCGTTAACTACATGTAACACGTAACCATGGTAACAGGTGTTATTTGTCAAAACAGCTGTTACGGACAGTATAGATTCACCTTTGAACTAGCAATGGTAAATTTAATCTCAGTGTAATACCATTTTCAGTGTATCTTACAGTCTACAAAATACTGCTAAAGTATGAAGCTTCAAAGTTGTCTTTGTTGTCGGAGAACCACATTAGTGATAATTGTAAATTCAATTCGAAGCAATTTAATACTATACTCTTGGAGTATAATATAATATTCAAAAATCACTACTTATAGTACTTAATATTTAATTTTCAAAAGACAACATTTTAGTTTATAATAAATGGCATTAAGAACATGATTGTGTCCATAGTACATGTATGCCACATTCGCACTATTATTTTCTATGGTCAGTGGATCGTGAAAATGTAGTAAAAACTCTAAGGAGTAGGTTCAGTAAGACCCCTTTTTGGCCCCAAAATATAGCAGTTTCACAAAATTGTGAAAATGTAATCTTTTAGCTATTTATTGGAAAGAAGAATGCCTCTGCTACATAAATATGGGCTGTTTGTGACAATACAATGCACATATATCGGGTACTAGCATCATTAAGTCATGCTAAATTACCGAAATCTTCATTATTTTAGCTTTTTAGTTAAATTTTAGACGGTTTCCGTCTTAAATGAAAGTGGCCGCATTCGTGTTCATTCATAATAATGAAATTTAAGTTGTATTTGATGATAATACATAACATATATCAAGGTTGAGCCAATGAGGATGAACACGGATGCGGCCACTTTCATTTTTGTCAAAAATCATCGGAAAAGTTACGTTTTTTGGCATATTTGATAGATTTATCATATTTAAGCTTGAATCGGGGCGTTTTTAATGACTAAATCAGTTGAAATCATTCACACAAATTAATCGAATCAATTGTAATAGACACTTAAGTGTTTAAAAAGTGTCCAAAATCTTTCGTTAGATAAACCTGAAATTTGAGGCCAAAATCGGCACTTAATGCCCCTAGGTGTTTTCTTTTATTATTTTGGTTCGGTGCGTGATTGTTGGACTATATATAAACTTATCAAGTGCATTTTGCTCGGTTTTCATCTTTACAGTGCCCTTAAGACGGATTGCTGTTGCAGAACCGACAGTCCCCGAGAGTACCTTTTGAAGTGGTTTCGTGGGAGAGAGTGTTCGCCTCTAGTGTGGTTAGCCGTTGATTTGGATATAATACCTGCTTAGACCAAAAAATCGAAAACAAATATTTGCTGATTCTATGCTAAGTAATCGGCATTCAAGAGTAAGAGCAAAAAACGATCAGCTCAAAATAAGAATACATGTAATGGGTTTTGGTAGGTGTATTCTTGCTACCCATTACCTTGTGCCATCATCAACATCAAACTTTGTTATTCTAAATAAGTATATGTACATGTATTTCCTTAACCTCGTATACTATGGGTGTCATTTTGCAATTAAGACTATATAATACATAATGGGATATATTTCAAAGTGTAAACATGTCTCAAGTCAATCTAATTAAAAACCGATCTCTCATCGCTCCTGTTTCTGATATGTCGCGACATATCAGAAACAGGAGCGATGAGAGATCGGTTTTTAATTAGATTGGTCTCAAGTATGCTGTCCATTTACCTTGCATTGAATGAATGGTAAACAGAATGCTGTATTCCTAAACTGTAATTGCCTGTCAACAAATTTAGGCCTTCTAAGTGTCTGTATGGTGGGTACTGTAGTAAAGCTCTCCGTTGTTCTTTGTTCTAATGATAACTGTAACACGAAGAAATTACAATTCAATCTAATTAAAGTACAGATTATATGTTCTACCTTGCTTTCACGGATCTGACAATGACCCATTTAACTTTCTATTCTGGAAATTAGTACATTACCCAATGCAATTTCAGCCTTTCAACTTTAGAAGGTGTATAAAAATCCGGTAAAATCTGAGGATTCCGAAAGGTTTTTAAAACAGAAAGTAAAATAGTGCGTTTTCAAATTCTCGTAAGGAAACCTTTACATTTATACTGTTGCACTGAAAAACAACTAGTACATCAAAGATTCTGGCTACACGTAGTATTTTATCAATTTAATACTTACTAAAATATCAATTAAATTTCCATACTCTAAGCCCCATGCGCGGATTCTAAATTATATTTTTTCATTTGGTGTTTACCTATTGAGACTGTAAGCCTCTACATTCATCACTTCTGATTTATCATTTTCAAAGATTTTAACTTGCTACATGTACCAAAATGACCAAAATGCCATACATGAGGTCAATCATTCTTTTTCGTATTTTATATTGGTACATTTTTGTGATGGAGACAAAGGCGGATCCAGAAGTGTGTATAGAGGCCACATACACCCTTTTTAATTCATTATTGACAAATGAAACCAGAACACTGGTTTTGATTTGTTTGCAAATATCGGCCAGAAATCTTGTTATTCCCTTTTCTTGAATTATTTCCCCTTTTAAAACCAATGGATCAGCCGCTATGGATGGTTGAACCTATTCAGAGTTTAAGATCCGAGCCTTCGTTCATTTAAACTTTATTCAGTATATATACTTGGAGTACAAAATTTGTGCTCGAAGCACCGAGTCTTTTATATTTTTGGTCGATGATCGTGCTCAAAATTTATATTACCGTAAGGTCTGGTATTGAAAATTTAGAAATTTAGAATATTTACGTCTACGCTGAGGTATTATAAATGTGCACATCTTTTGTAATTATATTGAATGCAAAAAATGTATAGATTAGTTTGCAAGTTCTATTTACCGTTTGCTCTTGGTCATGAAATTAACAATGGAGAGCAATCATTGACCAAACTTTTAATTATCAACACTTTTGGAGGTAGTCGGGCTGGAAACCATCCCCCTTTCCCCTTTGCTTCTTTTCTCCTGGTCATTTTTTAAATGAGTGTAAACAGCGACAAATAAATAAGGAAAACATTGAGCTATATGTAACCTCCTTATCTTTTAAAAAAAATTTAGATTCGCGCATATTTGATAATTTTATTTACAGGTGATAATATTCATAGCTTATCGTACGTAACCTAGTTTATTATGGTACCTCTGTATATAATTTAGTATAGTTTCTAAAGTCATACCGGTGTTGGATTCCCCTCCGACTGCTCCATACTTTCATCTCGAACAAGAGGTATTAACGGCCTAGGGCGCCTTCGTTGATATCGCAGAGCAGCTTCTTTGACAATACTTCCATCCGCCATGTTTTTATCAGTGGACCAACGCGAAGCATTCCATCAACTTGAGAATATTAGCTATAGTTTTGACACAATGTGATAACCTTTATGAAGTATCTGTGTGATGAAGAGATTTAAAATCAATATTTGTAAAGGTGTTTTTATCATGAAATTGACATCTGCGGAAATTGACTATTGGGAAAACAATAAATGTGCTAATTTGTGTATTGATTAACTTTTCTACAAACTTCCTTGTAATTTCATTTTTTATAATTTTGACATTTTTTTAATAAATTTACATAAATGTCTTTTTTCAAAAGTTACATTTGAATATTAAATATTAAAACAAGAAGGGAAGAGGTTATTCATTTATAACTTTGATTTACGGAACCCATTAAAAAAAATACTTTGCGCCCCCGTTAAGAGCCCGGATATCGATTTCATTTGATTTATAAAAAAAAAGTGCGGGTTTTTTTTCTTTTGGACGTCGCATTTGCTAAATCTTTGCAGTATGGTACGATATTGAGAAGTGTATTCATTGTGTTGACCAGCTTACCTAGTATACGTCATTATAAAGCACCGTTTTCACACGACACCAGTGGCGGATCAAAAACAAATCATAAGCGGGGGCACACTGACTGCCTAATAGGGGGCCCTCTACGGTCATGTTTCAGTGATTCCCTATAAAATCAACCATTTTTTTCAGAAAAGGAGGGGGCGGGCCCTCTGTCCCCCCTTCCCCATGAAATTCTTCTCTGAACACACAATCGGTTTTCGTTAACACAAATCCGGATTAAATGGCAATAAATACGGAATCAAAACACTTGTAGTCAGGTAGTATACATCCGATATCAACTATTGAACATTAAATATGAGCCTAGATTAATATGTGTGATGACGCAAATGCGTATTCTTATCCAGTGTATCAGTGCATATATGCTTTCTGTTAACTAAAATGTATTCGGCAAAATATACACATGGAAAAAAGTATTGCAACACCAAAATGAAATTCAAATTAAAAAAAAAAGCACTCTTGTATTTTTTTGTGATATAATTTGTTGAAATAGAACTAGTTACACATTATTTAAATATCATCTGAGTTTAATCAATAAATATCGACTCGATAAGTTCTTATCTGCACATGCAGCTACTGTATCCGTAAACAGTAAAACCGATGTTTTTATCCTCATTGTTTTTAACACTTTAAATAACCACGTTTATAAAGTTATGTCATTAACACCTTGCAATTGGTCATCCACAACTCTTATCTGCAGCAAGATGGCAGATTATCAGCATGAGAGAAGCAGGTATGTCACTGTGACAGTTGCAAGTATTGCTGGTCATCACTATTCCACTATAAGTCGTTTTAAGAATAAAAATCAGGCAACAAACGATGTTAAACACCTTCCGAGATCAATAAGACCCCTATAACATCTGCTAGGGAAAAATCAAGCATAATGAAGGTTGGCCAGAAGGAAACTCATTGCAAACAATACAATCCTAAAAAGAGAGCGGTGGCCATACATGAGCCTTTAAACAAGAACTGTTCGAGAACGACTCATCGCTACTGGTTATCGTGCGATAAGACCATTTCGGGGACTTTGCTTACAACAGACACACTGTTGCCCGTATCCATTGTAGTGCAGAGCTTGCCAAAATGGGAAATTAGCATCGTGGAGGAAGATCCATTGTTCAAATGGAGTTCTGTGTATCTTCCTTGGCTCGATCGTAGCCCGGATTTGAACCATATCGAGCATATATGGGACACTATTGAGCGTAAGTGCGCGACAGGACACCCCAATTCAAACACGTCATGAAATAAACAATGCCCTTCATCAGGAACAGTTGCTGCTATCTAAGCAACAAATTAGTCGACTTATGGCAGTAAAAGTTGTAAAATGCATTTTTTGTACACTTCATTTTGTTATCAAAATTGTGATTTAGATAAAAACTTTTTTTAAACATTTTTTCTTCGTGTTAATGCCAATGTTATCATTAACTATGTTTCAATATTATTTTACAATTATTTTATCATATTCCATCCAAAATAAGAGGCTGATTTTTCAAGTTTGAAAAAATCAAGGTGTTGCAATACTTTTTTCCATGTGTATATTTGATTCGAAAGTCCTCAATTACTATCAACTTCGTATTTTGTTTGGTCTTTTTAACTATTTTTATTTGTTCATCACTGATCAGCATATATTTGGATTGATTTAAGTAACTTTAGGAAATCCTTTAAATTTGAGATGTTTTATGAGACCCAAATAAATGTCTGTTTATAGAGATCCCAATGAAGCTGGTGTGTTACTTTCAAAAAAAATGTAAGAAACCTTTTTTAAGTTATATGCTGCATGGCTTCATTTCCTATGAAAAATGAACTTTTATTTATACAACATCTACCAATGGTGCAGAATTTCAATGGGTATAAGAATGATTGAAGGCATCTAGGAAACAAAATATGAAGATATACCATTGGTAAAATAAATACACCGAGATCATAAAGCAAATTGTGTGCGTAAATTTGAATTGCAATTTAATTTGTGCGCGATTTGCACAAACTGTGATTTGCAATAGGATTATGAAACAAATATGTACACTCTAGTCAAACCTTAAATGATGTATATTAAAGTAGTACATGTAAAATGTAGCTGTATATATCCACTTTTCTAATCACTATCACACATTACTTTCAACTGACTTGTGCAATATCTACATACACTTATATATAAAAGGTATTTTTGACATCATTATTTTTTTATTATATTCGCAGTAAATTATTCTTAAATTATTCCCAATTCAGCAACAAATGTTTGGTGATTATTCTGCGATCTCGGGTTCACGCTTTGCTTTTCTTTTTTAAAAGACGCATTATATAGATCACAAAAAAAATCTAAATCTAAACATAAAGTATTTGGACGCTTAGGTTAGAAAACCAATCAAGACATGAAATAATCTGTGAATTCAATCGTAATTTATTTCAATAAATGAAATATCTAAGGGATCGAGCTACCATTTGATTTTAAGGGGGCGGGGCTGGGGGTTCGGCTATGATGAAATTTTGAAAAATGGCAGGACAGGAGTCTGAGTAAAAAAAAATGTATGATAAAACACATTAAAATAAAAAGCAAGATGGCAATTTATGTAAAAAAAAAAATAGGGTAAACTAATAAAAAAAAAGGCAGGACCAATTATAGTGAAAAATGAAAAAAGGAGGACAGAAATTTCAACTAAGACAACATTTTTCATTCTAGCCCTCCCCTTACCCTTTTCCCCACATTGATATCAAATGGTAACTACATAATGTCAAAAAATACTTGGTCTAACTTTTTTTTTATTTTTATACTTCCTTTTTTATTTTATCTTTTATTCTTAATGCTGTTTCGACAAGTCCAACAATATTCTGTAATTTCTTTTCTTTTATAACAGAATGGTCAATTAGAGAAAATAGTCAATATCTAAAAATGATTGTGTCTGGCCATGACCTTCCGCTAGTCATCAACTTGGTCAAGTACTTAATCAGGCAGAAAATGAAATTCCGTGATATAAAACCGATGATTAGAACTGATAGAGTACAGAGACAAGTTGTTATTAAATAGCATTATTTGTCCGGGCAATAAAGCCGTGTCCAGCTAGTGTCGACTACAAGACCACGAACTCTAATAAGCTTCCGAGACATAGCATGACAAATGTGTAAATATATTGATAAAAACCTTCTCTTCACGGTATTACTTCGTAAAACTAATCAAAAGATAAAAACAAAGTATGGGAAAGAGATTAAAACAGATATATATGCTACTTAATTTATATTTGATTTTCGGCATTTCTTTCATCGGGCAGAGTTATCAATTTTTTTCTGAGACTTTGTACATGCGCCTTGATAACGGATTTAGATACAATTTTAGTAAATAAACAAAAGTGATTATCGTATATATACTGTATATGTGGAGATGGCCTCTTATTCTCAGTTTTTATTGTCAATTTTTGTGATACTTTCTTTACTATTTGAGGTAAGGTTTTATTAAGCAATTTTATACATTTTTCTTACAAAAAGTTCAGGTTCGCTATATATATTTTTTTTTATCTAGAATGATGTTTGTGTTTATTTTTATGTAACAATTAAAATTTGAGAGTTATCTTTTATGTTACAACATGTACATGACCTAATGAAGATAATAGTAAATACATGTAAATATCTCACTTATTTACAAGTATTCAAATATAAACCATACAGGGAGAAACCAGGCGAATGCAAAGAGGTGTGGTCAGTTTCCCCCTTTATATGTTTCACTCACAGGGGTTACAATATTTGTAGGTTTCTGAAACCGACAGAATATTGTTAAGACCAAAGAATAATATTTGGAAACTTTTCAATAATTTTACATATCCCAAATATCAATCATAACACAAACAAAATCTGGAGGGTCCGGGGAAAGGGGGGTGGTAGATTTTTAAACTGAATTTCGTTCTGGCAGGTAAGAAGAGTTGAAATTGATTAACGATGCATGAATCGTCTGCAACCCAAAATGCAGAAAACAGCTGTGAACAAAAGTTCGAATTTATTTTCGTTGAAGAAAATAAACAGGCATGTGACAGATGAAAATGACTATGATAGTCAATCCGCTTAAAATCCTCGTGGTGCCCTACCCCCTAACCCCCGCCCCAGAACTCTCAAATAAAAAATGAAATTAGCTTTCCTATTACATGTGTTTTTGACAAGAATTTTTTTTAAATTATATTAAAGTTTTTTTTCGAGCCACGGCAGATGTTGGAAATACCTTTGCTACGTTTGAAGCGTATGCCTTTTGCATATTTTTACTAAAGAAGTTTATGAAGAAAATGTTTTAAAATATATCGAGTTTAAATGAATGAATACTCAGAAAACATTATCAGACAATTTGACTATAAATGAGTAAAAGTTGTAAAGTAAAGGACTGTAGTGACCGATTAACGAAAAAAGGGGGAGGGGTAGAGGGCGTAAGGGAATAATCATTTGCCAATTCAGATTGTAACTAAATACTCAATCACATGTGATATATATCCGTAAAGACCCCTTCCACCTTTTTTTCCTTATTAGCAAAGCTTACTTTCTCTAGCTGCATGTCTAAGAACCTATAAAACAAAAATCTATATTTGTTTAGATTAAACAGAACTCATATTTTCTCTTCGGTGCGATGGGTTTTTGTTGCTTTTGTTTGGGTGGGGGGAAGGAGGTCTTGAAAGTTTAATCTTCATGTATATTTAAAATATAGTACATTTATACAAGCGCTAAATTTGGGACAAGCCACCATATTTCAGGAGTATGGGGTTTTCTGGTTTAAAAAGGGCTTATTGCAAATTTGTTTAGTCCATGCTGAATATCACATCATGTCAAAGAGAGACGAACGATATCAAAGGGACATCCAAGTCATTATGACTTATTTATTAAAATAAAAGTATTCGATTTAACTTTTTGATTAACAAAAGCATTAATTTATATACATATATATCATTGGCTCTATGTAATTTCTTACATCACATTTGAACATAATTTAAATGTAATAAAACAGCGCTTTTCTTCTTTTTTTTATTTAGAAAATGTACTTTAAATTTGCAATTAAAATAGTTATAAACTTTTCTTAAAGGAAGATTGAAGTAGTTTTTGTTTCAGTTTCAGGATGCATGTACATGTATCTACCACAAATAGCAACATTGACTGTAACAGTATAAGAATTAGTTTACAAAATGACATCGTAAATATGCATTCCATACGGTGCAGTTATTCAACTGATGCAATTTGTATAAATGATTTTCGAATTTTAAACACATAAAACAACTTGTTTATAGAGGATAAAATAATTTCAACTTCAAACAAAAACGTAAAACTACTTCAATATTTGTATAATTAACAACAAAAAGTGTAACCAAAGTACATGTTATGTGATGCACCTTGTTCACAAATACATTGTACTTCTAAACGACAATAAAGGGACCAATCATTTGACTTTTAAAAATAGGGGTAGGGTAATTAACTTTCTATCAAACTGTTGTTTTGTTTTCAAAATTTAACACTATACGATATTCTTCTGCTTGACCACAATATTGATTTTTAGGTAAAAACCATAACCACCATCCCCCAAACCCCCTTCTTGGAGTTAATTGACCGTTCCCTAAACATCACATATTAAATCTAGAGGAAATTGAAGGAACTAAATGTAAACAGGCACTTAAATTTGTAACTGTTTGATTTGCATTCAATTTACATGTAGTTATAATTTTAAACAGGATTTTACTTTAATATGAATAAAATTATGTTTTAAATTATCTTACGACTTTTTTTGAACTATGTTCTAGGGCAAATGAATTGTTTCTGTCAATGGATGTTTACTATTCACTCGTACGAGTGTTTTTTCGTATGGGTGCCGATAGCAAACCCCTATCGACAGAAACAAATGCCAGTGGATAAATTGACCGAGTTTGAGAACAAATTCAAATAAAAAATTGCACCATCTCTATCTCAAAAAGATGTTTACAGTGTAGTGAACTAATTTTGGGACATATAATTTCAAAATTATAGAAAAGTCTACAAGCTTTACAAGAAAAGTTGACAGCTTCAGACATACTTATATTAACTGGACCATGCATATCACTACTTTACTTGAAAAAAATAATAAATGTTTGAAATTGTATACATGTATACAATTTGCAAGTTTCTGCAGAACTATAAATGTTGGGACACCGAACATTATTTTTATACTAATGCATCTCCACTATTTTTAAGATATTATTGCTATAAAACAGTTGTTGACAAAATAACTACATGCAAGTTACACTGTGCACTGTTACACTTAATTCAACTCAATCTTTGAGTAATACTCAGCAAATTAATTCAATTCAGTTCTTATTTTACTTTAAGCAAAAAATGATCAATAATGCTCATCAGTACAAGCACTACAAAAATGATAATACAGTATCAAATGTGGGGCGAAAGATACAAGAGGGACATTCAAACTCATAAATCGAAAATAAACTGACAACGCAATGACTAAAGCTAGGTTCAAACTGCCGGTCAGATCAACTCGATCAAGCCCGATCACGCCAAATTACGTGATCAGGAGACTGGTCTGAATCAATCGACAAGAATGTTCGGGATAGTCTACCTTACTCGTCATTGATCTGACTTACTACCCGAGAGTTTTTGACATGTCAAAAAACATTCGAATAAGGATCGAGAAACAAGTCACTCGAGAAGAGATCGATAATTCGTCGAGTAGCGGTCGAATTGATCGGGAAAAGATCGTGAAGAGATCGAGTTTGGTCGGAATACCAAAAATTTACCGATCAGTGCTCGATCATTTCGACCTTTGCCCGACTAATGTCCTATCATTTCCAGCTTAACGCGACCAATGCCCGATCGCTTCCAGATCACTGCTACTTGTATATTTATTTTATCCCAGACCAACTCGACCAATACCCGATGCCTTCGCGACCACATACGACCACTCTTCGATCTCTACTCGGCCATACACGAGAACACATGACTGCTAAACGATTCTCTAAAAGTGTGATCAGATCTGATTAACTCTCATAACTTTTGCAATGAGAGATTAAAATTTAAAAGAGAAAGAGAGGTAAAAGACACCAAAGGAACAATCAAACTCAAAGGCCGAAAACAAACCGACACAGCCAAAGCGAAAACGGTAACTGACGAGAAGACAAACAGCAGTCCACATAACATAGAAAACTAAAAACTAAGCAACACGTAACCCAACAATACATGGGATGATCTCAGATGTTCCGGAAGGGAAGAAAATCTTGTAATTTTGGAACCGGCGGGTTTTTCAAATATAAAAGTGATTGTGCAATAATATCCATTGTTAGACTGCTGATAAGTTATGTTTCAAAGTTGATTTATAAGAACATCAAGACTGCAGTTTACCTGTTTTATGGGCAATTTTCTGTTTTGTCTGTCCGTATTTTCCGTTTGCCCAAAAATGTTTGTAGCATAAAAAGGAAGATCGATGTGGTACAATTACCAAGAAGACAGCTCTTACAGAACACCAAATTACACAGAAATTATCAATAACAACTATAGGTCACCTTACAGTATTTTTTTTTCATTCGAACTTTTTGACGTAAAGGGTGAGACGAAAGACAAAAGATAAAATATATTTTTATTTGAGCGAATTTCTTTCTAACAGTAACGATTCAAACTGTTCAGCGAGCACACGTTTTGATCATTTGTTTCTGACATACTTTTGCAAGTTTGCATAAACTTTGACAAACTATACACTCGCTGCAAATGCGTCTACAGTTCGTCGTTCGTCGTTTGTTAGTTCAAACGATGCATTTCTTTCTAACTTTAACATTAAATCAATTATCTAAACGTGTTCTTGCTTGTCACAACTGAAAACATTGTCTAAAATTACTCTAAATTTCAATCCCCTCTAACCAAACGATGCATTTGTTTCTACTTCTGTAACGTTTAACAAACTGTAAGTTTTACGTTTACCAAACTTTGGTTAGAAAGAAATGCACTCTTGATCTATTGATAGATATATGTAAAGTTGTTAACTATTTCAGAAAAGGTATCACTCCAGGGGATTGACATTCTACCGTGGGTCAAATTTTGGGGAAATATGTGACATCTTTACCCTCTTTTGCAATATTTTTGGCAAATAAATACAGGTTGTTGCTATACAGTAAAATGAAAATAAATATCTTTAACCATTCAACTACTGGATATCAAATCTATGAAAAATACTGATTACATACTTATGCGCATATACTTGACAAAAAGTTCGCTTTATTGGTAAGAAAGCAAGGAAATGGGGATGGTAAAATTTATGTATATTGCTATCTAATATAAGTACTTATTCAGTGACAAATCTCATTTTGTGTTGTCATTTCCAATAAAAAAAAAAGAGCAATGAAACTACCATTATACATATCAGTGTTCACAATGAGGAAGTTTTTATAAACATTGGGTTCTTCTTTGTTGAGTTACTAGTAGTGCAAGTCTCTTATACTGCCCACACCGTTGTTGTAGTGTCAGCCACTTCCTCACCTAGATTTCCCGGCGACCGTTGCTGTCTACACCTTCTTGTTCGTCTTCTATGCACTCTACAAGCTCCGTCACAGATATAAACCTGTCTCTCTGAGCTCTTACCAACTTGCCCCATATTCGCTAGCCAAGGGTTACGATCCATTTCCGTCTGGAGAGGAGGGAAGGAAGTGTATCTTAACCCTTGGCTAGCGAAGATGCACCTTGCCCACAAATCCAATTGCTTTATTTCTATGTAGATATTTTAAATGTATGATATTACTCGGACCTTCTACTGAATATAACGAAATAAACGGAGAATGTGTCCAAGGGACACTGATAATGCCTCAGCTAGCATATATAACATTATAAAGGGTTATGTTGGGACTTAAGTGTGTACGGTCGGACGGACAAGGGTAATACTTAGTGCCCACTCCAAAGCGGCAAGGAAAAAAAAATCGGACGTTTTTATACTAAAAATGTGTATTAGTATACCCGACCAATTCCTGATTATCCCTACGACCCATATACGATCAGGTCGATCTCGTCTGGTGGAGATCAGGCTGAGATCGTGAAAAGTTGATTTAGTCTAGCTAGTCGAGTAAAGATCGTGAATCGATCTGAATTATCGAATAAGTAGCCATTTTGTTGTCGGGATGGAATCGTGATGGAGTCATTGAGGAGTCGTGAATGGTCGAGTTAAGGTCGTGTACAGTCGGATGGCGGTCGGGTAGAAGTCGTAAACAGGCCCGATGAAGAATTTGATTGGTCATGGAAATTTGGACAATCGGGATCATCGAGTTGATCTGATCGGCAGTGTGAACCTAGCTTAACAAAGAAAAAGACAAACAGACGGACAATAGCAAACAAAACACAACATAGAAAAACAAAGACTAAGCTCAAACATTGGGGGTGATCTCAAGTGCTCCGGAAGGGTAGACAGATCCTGCTCTACGTTCGGCACCAGCCATGTAGCTCCCATGTTCCATCTCCAGAACACATATAAGAAATGATTTCCAAAAGAATGTTTTTGGTATTGTATATGTAGAGTTCTATCTCCAGAAAAGGGAATGATTTATTTATTTAAGGTGCTTGTTAAAAAAAAATAGTTGATCTTCGACTCCATAAAATAAAACAAATATTCTCATACAAATGTAGTAAAATTGTGATTTTGATTCGAAATTATCCTTTTTACAGGTGTACAGTAATACACGTGTACGACGTGTACGACGGGAAACCACAATAACACTATGGCCTGATGGGATAATTCCGTACACTATACCTGCCTCTCAATTTAGTGAGTAGCTTCTGTAGATTATGCTTGTTGGGTTGCTGCAAAAAAATATAGTCACAATGAATGAATAATTATCCGAGCAAGTCTTTGCACTTACTTCTTTTTACACTTATTTTTTTAGGAGCGGGGGGGAGGGGGGGGGGGGTCTTATTTCTTATAATTTGTGAACTCTTTAACTTAGGATAAAATAGGACTGCAGTTTCATTTCGACATGATCAGATTGCATGTGAAAATTCATTTATCTCAACTTTCAAAGACATATGCATGTAGCAGAACATAGATATTTTTCATCAAACAAAGAAAATTACAGCTACAGTAATTTCAATAAAGATATAAAAGCGACTCCGATTAGCATTACATCTGAAGACTTTCCAAATACAAATGTTCAATAGAATGTTTATATAACATCAAAAAAGAAGTTGGCGAACTGTATAAATCATTAGAATTTTAATAATGAATATAAACGACCAATTTTATACTCATAGATAAGACAGAATTACTTTATTTATACCAACATGTAGTATTAAATTGTAGTTTTACATGCTATTACTTGTGAAATAAACATTGATTGTGGAATTATCTTTATGCCAAGCATATTATCTAAATTTCTCTTTGAAACAAAAGTTTATTGGCGCTTTTTGACTTTGAAAATAAGATTGAAGCTAGTTATAAACATAATAACGTAATCATCCTTGTGGCAGTCATTGCCTTTCTGGTATGTTTTAAAATTTAATACATTTCTCTGAAACCACACATGGTCGACATACACAAAGAATATATATAGATGACAACTGAGGCTTTCCTTAATGTAGAATGATTGCCACTGAGAAAACTATCCACCAGGAACGAAATGATTGTCTAGTTTTAAATGCATGAAATAGTGTCCACTTGACGTTAATCAAATGTGAATTATTCACATTTTTCTGAGATCTATCCAATAATTCGATATCAAATACTTCATAGTTGTTCTCACTATATAAAATTACGCATATCAAGCATAAAACTGGCCGAAGAAAATTCCCAGAAGGCATTGACCCCATCAAAGCTTCAATAATGGCCAAATAGACTTGTTGACTGGTGGTGATGGAAATTGCAAGTGTTATGTCCCCCCTGAGATATCACCTGGAAAGACAAAAAATATTTCACCAAACTCTACATACAAAACTTTAGAATGTTCAACTCGCACCACATAGAAGTGATTACAGGTGTTCCGGAACGGTCATCAGATCCTGCTTCACTTGTGGCACTTGTGATGTTGGTCATGTTATATACAAATTTGGCGAATTCAAGATTGAAAAATAGATGACAATATGAAGATGTCATTGATCTTAATTATCACATATTGTCCAAACAACTTGTTGATTTATTAATTGATAGTGTGTAAAACGCCAATTTCAACATTCTTGGCCTTTATCCTGGCAACTTATAATTGGTGGAGGATGGCTGACGCCAAACCACCCAGAGAAAACCTCTGATCTTGTAGAAGGAAAACTGGCCATCCTAGTCAATTATTATCAGAATTAAATGTCCCCAGGCCTGCTACGTGGGGGGTTCGAACTCACAACCTCGGTGTAGACAAACAAATGGTACAGTGGCTGAGCAACACAGACCAATCGGCCACCGAAACCTCAACCAATTCTTGATGGCGTCCAATGAGACAACCCTCCAACGGAGTCTAAATGACGTAGAGGTTAAAGAAAAACCATGGGACACCGTACGGCCTTCTTAAATGTATTTTTATCTTAACTCATGTTTTATTTCTTTTGCACAACTTTATGTACATGTATAAATTATTATGTCTTGCAACTAGCTGAAGAGCAACAGAAAAAGATACGGGTTGCTATGAACAGGTGGGAGGAGGTCACGTGTATTCAGTTTGTACCATATACGGAAGAATTACGAAAACAAATGGGCGCCAAACGATATGTTGAATTTTATCTAGGTTCAACGTAAGTACTGTTAATATATATATATAAAAAAAAGATGTGGTATGATTGCCAATTAGACACCTCTTCACAAAAGACCAAATGACGCAGAAATTAACAACTATTACATGTATGTCACCGTATGGCCGACAACAATGAGCAAAGCTCATACAGCATAGTCAGCTATAAAAGGCCCGAAATAAACAAATTTTTAAGGGAGCTACCATTTGATTTTTAGGGGGGGGGGGGGGGCTAGGATGAAATTTGAAAAAAAATAGGCAGGACAGGAGTTTTGAGTAAAAAAAAGTTAGGACGACAATTTAGGTGAAAAAAGTCATGATACACTAAAAAAAAAGGCACAGGCACATACATACAGAAGCTGATGGGGTAAAACATGTTAGCAGGATCCCCCCCCCCCCATAACCTCGGACAGCGGTGTAACAGTTCAACATAAGAAAAAACTATAAAAATCAGTTGAAGAGGGCTTAACTATATGGATTAAAATAGAAATACATGATACATCTAACAAAACACAGAATGGACGCAGTCGTGTTCTTATACTTGTACATCCAAACAAGACCGGCCATCATCTAACAGTTCTCACAGTTACTCAAACCCAATTACAACTTAAACATAAAGCACTACTTGGCATTTTTTTTATATATTATGAAGTCTTGAGACTTAACTGAGTAAAATTGATTTTCTGTTAATTTCATATTGATGTTGATAAACTTTCAGATGTTTCTCAAAGAATGGACTTGCTAGTAGACAACCACAAACCATTGGCATCAGTCCTGGTTGTCTTGATGTAAGTCTGTAATTGTATCTTCAAAACTGTTAATTTGGTCGTCATGACAATATACAAATTGTGTAACACAGGATTATAAGCAATCTACTGTAATTTCAGTCAATCTCGCTCAACATACTTTAACGTGCCTAAATTTTAAAGTAGCAACCAAACGCTTATTAATAGCTGAGGATTGGGGAGCAGGGGAACGGGGACCCCAAACACTTTTTGTTGGAAAATTTGGTTGAATATTTTATGGAGAATGCCAGTCAATGTCCACTCACTCCTTTATGAAAATTTGCTTAAACCTGAATTTACTTTACATCAATTGTGTACAGTAATTTCTTGATTTCAGTACTAAACGAGCGTTGTAATTTAGACAATAGAATTTACGAAAAACTAGTACGAGAGATATGGACCACAAACAACAACTGAATGTATGCTTTAAATGTGTAGTCTTGTGGTGCAAAGTCAAACAACAACATTTACGTAAACCTAGTATGACAGATATAATAACCAACAACAACTCAATGTATGTTCTATTTGTAGTCTTGAGACTTGTTTATTAAACTGAAAGGTAGTTGTTGTGTATTTTTCAGACAGTTTCTATAGTCCATGAAATTGGTCATGCTATTGGTCATGTTCATACACAGCGCCGAGCGGATAGAGATGGTTACGTCATAGTCCACTATGATAATATCAACATGGCTTCCTTCGCACAGTTTGATACCACAGTGATGCGGGGAACCCCGTATGATTTATTCGGGACGGTGTATGACTATGCCAGCGTCATGCATTATAAACCAAAGGTATGTTCCTTTTCTTACTGTTCCCTTTGCTATGTTTTGAATATATACTCCTGGTTGATACTATGTCCCCCGGCAAACACATTTTCGTCCTCTACTTTTGGAAACTATCCTGTCTTAATTTGAACGTAAGTTTAACACTTGTCTTTGAACTTACTAATTTTGGAAGAAGGTACTTCCTTTTTGGTTATTATACGTTTATGAACAAACCAATGTTTATTAAATTATGATTTTGGGTAGGAGATTGGTTGTTAACTTATTATACATCGGTCTGTTTATGGCAACGGTGGTATTACCTCAATTGTTTATAGTGTCCTTTGTCAATTCCAAATCAAATTGTAAATGCTATGTTAATGAAACAACACTGCAACCTCTACGCAGAAAAAAGGTTAAAACAAAAACAATATATCAGGTCATAAATGTAGAAGGGGGAAAGTAACTAGGATAAGGCCACTTTTTGGTCCATGAATTGAAAAGCAAAATATAGTGTATAGGTGACCGCTATGGATGATAAACTTGGATTTGATAGTAAATAGCAAATACAAGTTATTTGCATTATACATGTATGTATATTCGTATAATATAGAAAAACGCGAAAATAATTGAAATTAATAGGCTAAGCCAAAAAAATATATCGGATTTTGGTATAAAAGGGGAGGACTCACAAAAATGTCTTGTCCTCATGTACCTATGAATTCACCCTTAGTTTTTTTCTAGTACGAACTTTTGTATTTAACTAAAAAATATATAAGCTGTAACAAAAGTTTATAAACATGACTTATCTGTGAATAAAATACATTCAGAAAGTAATGTTATTATTATAAATACATATTATAATTCATGAGATAATTTGGAAATAGTGATCGGAATCTTTGATCTAAAACTCAAAATTTATCAGAAATATATTTTTACATACCATAAATTAATAATTGTTTGTACTCTATGACGGCAAATTTCTATAATGATATACATTACTTCGAACTTTTTGGATGTTATACATTACTTCAAAAGCATCCAAAAAGTTCGAAGTAACATAAAAATAAATATACAATGTAATCATATTCAATTATCGTGATTATATTCGTCAATGCGTTTTAATGTCACAAATCTGCATTTGATATAATGTAAAATAATTCATGTGCAGTGACCTACATTAGGTCAGTGAGGTTATATTGGCCTTTACGTGGAAGCTAACCATTATACATAATTCATTAAAATTAACATATTTTATAGCCTCTGATCGACAAATAAAATTATGTTATCTAGTATACATGTATTTCCTTCACAGGTTTGTTCACGAATTCTTATATTGTAATTGACCAATCAGTTTTTGTGTCTCGCCTCAATGCACCACCTACTGGGTCTGGTGGTACATCGTGCTTGTCTCGTGCACAGGATGAAAACCATTTTTCGAGTTCTAGTCTATCTTACGAAATTCTGTGCAATTAAGTATTGCATATGGCTTGTAGTGAATCTGAGATTTATAAAATTGATCAGATTAGGGTGATTATATAGTTTATAGAAAAAGGAAAATAGAAAGAATTTTAGACTTGTACAATACGAATTCAAATCGTGTAACATTTGAGGAATAACTGTAATACTTTTTCTGTCTATGAAGAAATAACATCAAAAATGTGGTGCACGCACACTAAATAACCCGCGTCGGAAAAAGAATATAATAGTCATTCCTTATATAATTTAATTCTAAATTACATTTTAAACCGGAGTTAATCATGAAAAAACGTTGATGACGTCACGGTAACATGAGAAAATTATGTCTATGAGCTGATATACAAAACACTGTCAACCAATAAGAAGACGCGTACGTAACATCCAAAATTAAATAATTAACATATAAAAAATGCCTGTTACAATAATTTTTTCCGGTAGACGTTAACCATCAACTAACAAATCAACCCAACAATTATATTAGGAGAAAACACTTGATATTCACACCCATAAATAAATCAAATGGTAGCTCCCTTACCTCACCTCATGTTTTACCTATCTACCAAGAAATATTTAGTTCGTGCGTTGTTTGTTTTTCGATTATCTCTGTTTGTAAGGTTTTTTTTCTCTCGTAGAAATCGTGTGTTACTATTTGATGTGATCTGTTGTATTATGCAGTGTTGTTGTCGATTCATATTACACTTTTGTAAGTACCAGAGGAAGATTTAGGGGAGCAGAGGGCCCGGGCCCGGGCCCCCCTTTTCTGGGAAACATTTGGTTGATTATATAGGGAATCATTTAAGCATGACCAGAGCGGGGCCTTCTAAGGCAGTCAGTGGGGTCCCATTTATGAAAATGTCTAGATCCGCATCTGTGTACTAAAGGAAATGCATGATATAGATATATAATGTTAAAGTGGACGACAAACCTAACAAAAAATCATCCTTTTGTTTCAGTCTTGGTCAAATAACGGACAAGCGGTTTTGGAAACTAAAGACCCGGCATATCAATCTGTCATTGGTCGAGCAACAAAAATCAGCTTTTATGATGCAATGTGGGTAAACAGAGCTTATAGATGTAACGGTAAGTTAGATATATTTAATGGTTCGTCTGTCCGTTATCTGTTTGACTTTTACGACTTCGTAGCAATGTTAAATGAAAGAAAAGGGAGAGAACCACACTAAAATAACGTTTTGTTCGTGTTTAGAATCTTAAAAATTTAAGGTGGAAAAAATGCACGAAAAGTGTGTTGTAAATTTGATATATTGCATGGTTATTTGTTAGTTTTTTGAAAGTATTTCTCTTCAGCATATATATAGTATTATATATTTTTTTTCATCAATTAGAAAACATATGTCGTTTTTCAAAACAAAAAAAAATTGAATAAGTTAAAGAAATACAACTCAGTAGCTACATAAATTGTTAGATTTTGGCGGATATTTAGGTATCAAAAGTCCCATTTCAAATCTCTAATGTGTGTCAGAAACCTACATTATATCAAAAATTCAATCACAATCCAAATTCAGACAGTATCAAGCTTGAATAGTGTGTCCAAACTTTCCCTAGCTGTTCAGGGTTTAACATTTGCTGTCGTATCGGGCTGCGCTCGGCAATGCATTTTATTATCATTTACAATAAGATTTCGTTTATCAAAACAATCTAAGTTAGAGAAATAGAAATTCACAGCTTTATTGATTTACTAAAGCGTTATTGGTTTCTTTTCTCCAAAATTTGCATTAAATTGTATTTCTTTCACAACATTTCTATGTAAACATTGGTTCATCGTACTGTGTACAAATATAATACATTATTTACATACGTGTTTTAGAGCAATGCGACAAATCAAAGCGATGCCTGAACGGAGGCTATATAGGTGGCAGCACATGCAAGTGTATATGTCCGGATGGTTTTATAGGCTACCACTGTGAAGCACCAATACCAGGATACCAAAGAAGTAAGTATAATTATAGACTTACAAAATGTGAGTTACTTTGACGATCAACATGCTACAGTTTTGTAAACCAACTTATTTTCGTGTACTTTTATTTTCCGTTGAATCTCAGTGGCGGATCCAGCCATTTTAAAAAGGGGGGGGGGTCCCAACCCAGAGTAAAGGGGGGTTCCAACTATATGTTCCAATTCAAATGCATTGATCGGCCAAAACAGGGGGGTTCATACTCCCGGACCCCCCCCCCCCTTGGATCCGCCACTGAATCTTATAAGGACGATATTGCGACGATTCATTTTTTCTCAATTTTATATATATATACTAAATAAATATTGCAGTGGCATTTTTTCTACTCGACAAGTCTCGACAACCAAATGGTTCACAGTACAAAAAGATCAATAAGTTCATATTTCAACTACTGTATATAGAACCAAGCGATATTTTTATTTTCAGTAATAACCTGGAAATGTCCTGGAGGGTGGGTATTTGCTAATGGTCGATGTTACAGACTTTATCCAAATATTTACATCACATACGACGCAGCTTTAAATTTCTGTACGAATCAGAGAGCAACTCATGTCACATTTGAAACCGGAGTCGAAAAGGTGAGTTATTAAATTCGATAAAGTCAAACTGAAATAATTTCTGCAGTAACAAACCAAATGACACGACGTTCTTGGTACAAAACAATATATACTCCTATTCTTAAAAAATGATATATATGATTGGGTAGAACTTTCCATCGACTCCAATCGCTTATAGATCCATAAATGAGTTATTATAATGTTACTCTAGCTTGCAGATGGTGTGACTGTCTAACGAATATTTGCTTAGCTTGTATTTACCGATTATTATTTTTTTTGTTGCTATTTTGCAATTTCATTTTATCTTCTTTTAAATTCCCAATTTGCGACACAAAACAGTATTCCAGAGTTCAAAAAAACAAACACAAATATTTCTGTTCAAGTATCACATCAACCACTGTTGATAAGTCAACATGTGTTTATCTTACAGGTATAGGTCCAGTAAGTCCCCTTTTTGTTCCCAAAATTGTTAAAAATACATTTTTAGCCAATTATTGGAAAGAAGAACACTTCTGCTACATAAATATGGTCTGTTTTTGACAATACAATGCACACATATCGGGTACTAGCATCATTAAAGCATGATATTCGCAAATTTAGCATTTGAGTTAAATTCTAGAAGGTTTTCATTTTAATTAATGAATGGCTATTATCTATTTTGAATTTATTGAACCATAAAACTAATTTTTGACTCTTCACATTGAATAATCCGCAAAGCGGATTATGTAAAATGTGAAGAGTCAAAAATTAGTTTTATGGTTCAATAAAATCAAAATAAATTATTGCCATTCATTATAATAAACAAATTTCTATAAGAAGGCTCAAAGAACTTTTTATATTATTTATATTAACAATAGCAACGTACACACATGTTGGCGTATGAATACACAATGTCAGAGTGGGCGTGTCACCATCAAAATTGACAACATTGAAAATAAAACTAATAATTTTAACCAATCAGAAGACAGTAAAAACACAAAATTTATTTATATGGAAGTGGCCGCATTTGTGTTCATTCTTAATATTTAAACGTAAGTTGAATTTGAAGATAATACATAACATATATAAAGGTTGAGAGCGAACACGGATGCGACCACTTTCATTTTTGACAAAAACTGTCTGAAAAGGGACATAGTATGGCATATTTGAAAGATTTTTCATATCGAAGCTTGAATCTGAACGTCTGAAATGACTAAATCAGTTCAAATCTTTCTCATTTAAACTTATTGAATCGACTGAAACAGACACTAATGTGTTTAAAAAAGGTAAAAAATCTTTCATCAGATGAACTCTTACCGGACCTACTCCTTTCCATATTGAATCTAAGACTGTAAAACAACACACCTAAAAAAAACTAAAATACGAATTAAATAGATGATAGTTTAATAAAAGCAAATAAAATAATGTAAAATTAAAAAAAAATCAAACATATTTTATATTAAACACATTCTGTAGGACTGGGTTGTGAATACGCTTGAAGAAATGAAGTTTACTGGCGACACCCAAAGTATCTGGTTAGGAGTCAGGCGTACTGCTAGCGAATGGTTAAACAGTCTACCCTATTACCAATGGCTTGATGGGCAAGCATACAATGATTCACTAATGTAAGTACCTACATGTATTATGATAGAATGATATGTTAGTCTTTTTAATGAATGATTCATCTTTGTACCAAAACTGAAAATACTATGTAAAGTTATGAATCTATATGATATATAATATATATATATATGCATGTTTTGGTTTGATATATTTAATATATAGTTTGACACTCAGAGACATTCTAGACTGACGCTTGAAGTAAATACAGAGTTATGATCTGAACAAACAAGAACAAAATGGTATACATCATCAATTACAACACATATATATATATTTCTCTCGGAAAATGAGTGTACATGTATATCTTATGAAACATATCATGAACAAGTCAGTTATATCATTTGCTCGTAAGATTATTTTTTTTCGTTTAGATTTGCGTCCATCTAATACGAAAATAACAAAAAAATACAAAACAAACCCTCTCATTTACTACTGTTGTTTTATTATTAATATGGCTAATTTACTCATTAGTGACGTTCTGTAATTTTTTTTGTATTTTTTTTCGGTTCGTGATGTTTGAAAATATATTTCTTCTCCATTTTAGGTCAATTCACGATCTCGGTACAGAGGAAGGAGATACTTGTGGATCCACTGACGGTCAGTTCCTGTCAATAGGACCTTGTTCGAAGAATTCTAACAGAGGATTTATCTGCATGAAGAATTTTGGTACGGAAATAGATAGTAAAAAAAAAAGCAATTTAAAGTATAGTAACAAATAAGTTCGATGTTTCTATACTCAAGAGTTGTTGAATGTAAACTTATTTGAGGTTGAAGTCCAGTGTCAAATATTTAGGAATAAATGGAAAAAGAATCCAAGCGTTCAACCAAAAAAAAAAATCAAATGGACATTTTTATTGTCACTTCAGTGACTTGGACTGTTGCTTTGAAATGACTGATTGTCAGAATAGACCGTCCTGTTCTGACTGAAGTTTGCTCCATGCTTATACATTCAGTGTGATATAACAAATGCGTCCTTTTCTTCGATCGTATTAACAAAAAGAGTATAGAACGAAAAACTTGCATTTGATTGCTTTTTTCAACAACGGATAAATGATCAAGTGCGGGTTCATTCTTTTAAATAAGCCAACATTTTAAAATATGTTAATGATCGTTTAATTCATATTACCTGTTTATTTTAGACACAGCTTGTGGTGGCAGGTTTCGTCTCCGAAACAAGGAACACTATATTACCTCCCCTGGATATCCAAATGAATACACAGACAGCATGGAATGCCAATATGTTATACAGGTGAACAACTCAAGATAGTATTTAATGTTGATAGAATAATGGTTTAATAGTAGATTTTTAAACGAGCAGTTCCAGCGGTTATGTATAACAGGTACATTGAGAGGGACAATGCAAAAACAGGTTTTGAGGTGGACCGGTTTGTTAAATGAATGTCACTCACCTAACTTTTTCTGTTTTTGGCTTTTCAAACTTTTGAGTCTGGGACTACTTGATAAAGAATTATATTGCCTACTTTAAAGTTAACACTTCTTGCTTCCAACTTGACATTTCTTAGTTCAAATAGATATAAGAAGATGTTTTATCAATGCCAATGAAACATCCACGTTACAATTTGTAAAAGTTAACCATTTTAGGCAACAGTACGGTCTTCAACAAGGAAACCATGGATCACACTGAACAGCAAGATATAGAGGGCCTCAACATGATAGGTAGTTTCCCACTAATCATGTTGGTGCCCTCTATAGCTTGCTATATAACCATTTAAACTGGGAAACCAATGGGCTAATCTATATAAAAAACGAGAAACGGGGAACACTTGTGAACCAAATCAACAAGCAACAACCACTGAACATCAGATTCCTTACTTAAGACATATGGAAACAAATGCAATGGGTTTAAACGTTTCAATTTTGCGCCAACCTTAACCTTTACCTGACATCTTATAAATGTAACATCCCAACATAGAAAGACACACTATAAAATATCAATTGAAATGGCGTAACTCAAATAAAAGACATAAAAACAAAAGCAAGTGAACATACACTGAACAAATAAATTTGATCTATGACACAATATGTAAATACAAATTATAATTAATTAAGAAGCTTAAGGGGGAATTTACATTTTTCAGCACCAAGATGACTTTTTCTCGGTTCCAAACTGAGAATCTTGAACTTGGACATATTTTAATGAGAAATGTCAAGTTGAAAATGAGAAATTACCATATTGAAATGTAAAAGATTTAAAGATAGAATGCCGATACCAGACTTCCATATCTTTTAGTATTTGCTTGTACCTAACATTTTTTTTTCTGGAATAATTGAAAACCAGTCACTGGCAGAGCGCATTTTTCGATTGTATCCTGGTCTCTTACAGTTATCACGTTAATAATCACGATACAACTTGCATATGGAGATTGTGATTTTGAATTATAAGTACCTCCAAGTAAGATACAAGTTTTACTCGCCTCGTAGAAAACTATAAATGTTCAACGTTTAAAAGTTCGAGCTTTGCTAGCGAGTGGGTGAACCAATATCTCCCTGAATATCAAAAGCAATTGAAATAATTTTGCCACAATTTTTTTTTTATAAATTCGCTATCTTCTTGAAACATATAGTTCTGCTATATGAATAATAAATCTTCCAGAAATTTAATGACTGATATTTTTATAGACAAGGCGAGACAGGCGAATAGAAGTAACATTTGAGGTGTTTGGATTGGATGTAACGAGTGGTTGTCAAGACGACTATGTTCTGGTACAAAAATCATACAGTGCATTAGATACAGGAAAGAAGTAAGACAAATTAATTATATAGGTGTAAATTCTATGTTTACAAAAAACTTTTGTATCATATTTTTATGTATATTCTTGATATTTCATAACGTGGTAGATACAACCACACTTTTATTTAGATAACATTCAACTTTTTTTAAACGGTTTCATTAAACGATCAGTTGCATTGAGTGTTATTATTTTTTTAACTATGTTTATAATACATATTACAATATATTATAATATCGTTCAGATAAACTTTTTGACATTTCAAACTAAACTGAATTAAGCACAAAGCTAGGTCATAATTGTCTATCTGAATTTATGCTGCATTTTTTTTTAGATATTGCGGCGAAGGTCTACGAAACAAAACATTGATTTCCGATGGCAATCTTATGATCCTCACTTTCATATCAGACATGCGCACATCTGGTATAGGATTCAAAGCAAAAGTGAAGGCAATTCGACCAAGATATGGTGCTGGACGAGGAGAACCAACAAACTTCCTCGGTTCTTTCTATTCGGTTTTCTCTTCCGGCAACGAACAGACACAATCTAATTCCTATCTTGAAAGTGCTTGGAATATATTTAGAAATATGGACCTATCAAATATTCTTCGATAAATGAAGGACGATACGTGTGAGTTACTGCGACAATGTGTTTTCAACATTTAGCTCTTTCCAGAAAACTTTGAAATTTGACTCAAAAATTATTTTAAAAAAAAATAGTTTTTCTTGTTAATTTTCATTTCATGTTTGTTTTATATAAAATGGCTTTTCTTCTTCTTTCGATCTCGTATTTCGCGTGACTTTAAGGGGAAATAAGATGAAGCTTTTTGATATTGAATAAAAAAACATTCTACATTTAAAAATGGAATTGTGAATCACAATTTCAAATCTTAAAGTTTCGAAATAGACTTAATGGAAATATGTGTATCGATGCCAGTGTATTCATTATTATGAGATTATTTTATGTTTCAATTTATTAAATGCATTATGTATGAAATTAAAAGTATATATTTGAGTGTTAACAAACAGTATACAGAACTACACACCTGTTCGAAAGGTCAGTGTTTGTTTGGATTGGGTTGGTGATTTATATCATTTTCGTGTAATCCGATCTACTTCTCTTAAATATAGATGGAGTCTCTGGTCCAAAGTTAACTAAACATAGATGAATTGATAAGGGAGCTCCCATTTTATATTTATGGGGGGCTAATATGAAATTTTAAAAACGGCAAGACAGGAGTTTCAAGTAAAAAAAAGCAGGATGAGCAACTTTGCGAAAAAAGAAGACAGGATGACAATTTATGTAAACAATAAGTCAAACTAAACTATTAAAAAAGGCAGGATCGAATAGAGTGAAACATAAAAAGGCAGGACAGAGATAATGACAAAAAAAATTGCAGGACGAAATTTTCACCCATCCCCCCCCCTTCCCCCGGTCCATAATGATCAAATGGTAGCACCCTAGGTGGCTATTTATGATTGGTAAGCCTACTTATACCATGTTTTACTAAGGATTTTCTCATCCCAGGCATAGATTACTTAATATCTTAGCTTTATTTGGCACAACTTTCCCGAATTTTGATTATCAATGCTCTTCAACTTTATACTTGTTTGGCTTTCCAACTGTTTTGATCTGAGCTTCACTGGTGAGTCTTATTCAGACGAAACGCGCTTTTG
This sequence comes from Mytilus galloprovincialis, assembly GCA_037788925.1. Classification (NCBI taxonomy): domain Eukaryota; kingdom Metazoa; phylum Mollusca; class Bivalvia; order Mytilida; family Mytilidae; genus Mytilus; species Mytilus galloprovincialis. Next base: position 64,075,629 of record CM075341.1, read on the forward strand.
GCAAATTATAAGCCTGGTACCTGTAATCCCTATTTACTCTATGCCGACAGCATGTTTATGTTTAAGGAAAACAAGTTATTATGTGTTGAGTTAAAAGCTACATGTACATTAGTAAGATATTTTACATACTCGCGATGATAGAGTCTGCATGAAAACCTGCCATCCCGCCCCAATTTCGAACTACGGTTGTTTTTTACGTTGTTTTACCCAGATCATTTTGTTTCCAAATGACAAGGTGCATTGTATAAAGATCCTATTTTGTAAAAAAAAAAAAAAAAGGGAAATGCAGTACATATCAAAAAGGGGTCCGTCTTATTTTTTTCCTGTGTAATGTTAGGATTCTCGTCCGTTTTTTTTCTCAATCTCTCAATGATTTTGTCATTTTGGAAATGTATATGTTTGTTTTATTTATATTAAGTTTATTGCTGCAAATACTATTAGTTACAGTTCATCAGGATTTTGAAAATAAATAACTCAGCCTTGATTATCACAAAAATAAATGGTTTGTTCTGTGGTAGTTTAAAAATAAATAACCTGACCTGCAAAGTATTGAAAATAAATAACTCAGCAGGTATAATCGAAAGTATGAGATGGCACCAGATTCTTTATAAATTCATCTTTTCCCCAAAAAAAATCGGGAAACACTTCCAAATTTCTTTTTAATAATAAAAGTATACATATTATTTAAATATACTTGTAATGTCTGAAAATTGGTTTCATTTAACTTGAGGTATATTGTCTCAGGAAACATTACCTCACTTTTATTTTAACAGGGCCGTAACTACATTGAGGCAAATGCCTCATGTAGGAAATTTCAAAACCAAACGCTTGTCTCCATATTAAATTGTGTTCACGGCGAGTGCCTTGCAAGAAGCAAGTTCTGTTTTCCCTCAGACGTAGCCCTGATTTTTCGGAATCAATGTTTCTTATTTAGTTGTCTTTTGTTCATTGATTGCCCTTCTGTATTCTGTTAGTGTTGCATTCCTTTTGTAATCTAGTAATTTTGTTATGAACTTGATCATGAGTTTAAAAAAAAACAGCAGCCACAGACTTTAAAAACTATGTGAATTCCACTTTTGCTTTATCATGCACATTGGTCTTTTGGTGTCCCTAGACATTTAAGTCTTACACTGAATATATACACTTTGCTTTGAGACCAAAATATCGTTATTATTAAAACAAAACATGCATTTCAGATTAAGAAAGGGTCTTCGGAACACCCAGAAAGCATAATTTTGCATAATTTGTTCTATAGCTTCTTGGGCCTTCAGTGGCTCCAAAACCCTTCAAAACAAATTTGCCTCGCTCCGCTTGGCCTAATATATTTGACACTCCTTTTATAAGAGGCTATTTACAACCAAACCTTAATACTATGTATGTATGCAAATAATTAAAATAGCAGCAATACATGTATATGCAGTTGGGAATATAAAAGATTCATTTCTGCAGAACATGATGATGAATTCTGATTAAATGGTATAATAATGACTTGACTATACATGTATTATTTAAAATAAACAAATCATTTAAAAACTGTATGTTTTCGAATATCATAAATATAGTTGTAAAAATGAATAATCAATCCCTTGCTTTAATGAAAATGAAAAATCTTGCTTCAATAGTGCAGAAAATGAATAATTTGTCCTCTTAGTTTACAAAAATAAATAACCGATCAAAAACAAATCCTCCTGCCCCCCCCCCCCCCCTTTAAATATCAAATGGTCGTCCCCTAAGGAACTAAAAAATTATTCATGCAGATATTGACGATTTTACCAATCAGTATGGAGAAAACTGAAATTCGCCTATGTAAATTTTTCGAGTGTTGTTCCAACTTTCACAGATTTTGAAACCTTTCTATTGACTGAACATCTTTGCAAACATTTTAGGCGTTTCATAAACAAAACACCACAATATATTTTATCATGTTCTACGCTAAAGAATGAAAGTTTCCGATTTCGTAGAATAGATATGACAAGTTTTCGGAATATCTAAAAATCGATAAATTTCAGCTTTGAGGATAGGGACTGTCTTGCGGTTCGCAGTTATTTTCGTTTTGAGATGAGACTTCGCGCATTCCACACACAATGGTTCAGTGCAGTCGATACACAAAGAATCTACTTTTTGAATGTTTTTAAATAAATAAAAAAACGACATTTAATTGATAGTTTCGGTAATTGGTTTAATGTTTACGGGTTTTTTTTGTGCTGATATTTTTATTAATTAAAATTCCTGTCCTTTTACTACTGTAACAGTTGCAATGAAAATTAGTGATACGATAAAATTGATATCCAAAATAATCCTTTATTGACAATAACTCATTTTAACAAATAGAAACCTCTTTATTCTTTTCCGAAAATAACTTTCTGGCGCATTTGATATTCATATATTGAAAGACCACGTCAATGTCAACTTCAAATCTATTAACTTGTACATTTTTAAAATGCATGTTAAGTTGCAAATTGATAAACTGAGCATTCCTTGCCATGATTAGTCATAACAAGAAACATATTCTTAGTCGGATGAAAAGCAATGTTTTTAGGAGTAACAAGGTTTTCTAATATCGGCTCTTTGTATCCTGTAGTTGTGTTAATTCGCACAATTGATCCTTCCTTTTTGTTGCTAATACAGGCATATAACTGACCTTGTTCATCGACATCTATTCCGGTGATATCATATTCACTCTCCATGTTGGTAGGAATATTATTTTGTACACCAGTTTCAGTTATATTCATAATTGTTTTTGTGTCAGATATAAATATTCCTCCATCTTTTGTCACGCACATGCATGCTGGCTTGACTTTTGTTTTTAGAACCTTCTGAACAGTTCCTTCTTTATTGAAACTCATGATGTCGTTTTTGTAATTTGTATATATTAAATTATTCTTGGCCTTAAGGCATTTGTAGTTATTACAGTCAGATAAATCACCTTTGCAAATCAGGGCGCCTTCTTTTAAGTTCTTCACGTCAATTTTTTTTATGAATAAAGGAGCAAAGGATGCATAAACGTTATTCTTTGTATCAGAAGTTATATGTGTTGAGGAATAATGATTTACATCTGGGAATGAGGTACCTATTGATTGTACACTGGAATTAGTGATATCATAAACACGAATTGGATTTCCGGTAAAAACTATGTGATTATCTATAGTGAAACAAGCTCTGCCAATCCCTGTCATCTTCATCTGAGTACAACTTATCTTCGACACAAGGCTGGGCCTTCTTTGTTGCATTTTGTAGGCTTGAACCTGTTGGACATTTAATGGGTTTTGAACTTCAATTTTAATCTGCTCTATTTTAATTTCGGATAGTGTAGCTAAAATTGGTTTAATATTGTCTGTAAATTCAAACGGGGACGAGCAAAGTTTATATTCCACCAAATCTTGTTCTAACTTTGACATGAATACTTCTTCTTCTACTTGTAACAGGTCTATAGTTTTGATAGCTTTAAAGATTCTTGTTTCGGAAGCATGTTCTGTTAACGTTTTAATAGTAGTTTGCCAGGATTCCGATTTATTTTTTCTTGTGGTCAGATCTTTCATTTTCTTTTCAATTTCACTCGTGCATTTTATATCAAAGGCATCAATTTTGCTATCGATTTCCTGTTCCAGTGAATCCAAGTAGGTATTAAGTTCTTTTCGAAAATTTCTAAATTTTCCTTTATATTCATCTTTCTGATCAGATAGAGAGCTCAAATTGTTTTTGTATTCATCGAGTATTTTACCTATCATAAGCGAACATTCTGAAATTCGATATTGTAAATCGTCAATCGCCGATCCAATTTTCACGCCTTTTGATGCCTGATCTATTGACTTTACATCTTTACATGCGTTATGGGATTCTCTTAGACAAAATGCGCAACATATTTGATCATGATGTATGCAAAAGAAAGACATTTTCTGATCGTCATGAATATTACAGGTATCTGGAATATCCAAAACCGTTACACTTAACTTTTTAGCTTCAAGGATTGGGATTGTCTTGTGAATCGCTGTTGTTTTCCCTCTTTTGTGGAACTTTAGACATTCTCCACATAATGGTTCAGAGCAGTCACTACACCATGAATGAGCTTGTTGATTTTCTCCAGCTCTACCACATGGTTCACACCACTGTATATTCGAGGCGCAAGCCATGACTTTGTTTTTATCTTTTGCAGTTCTAAAATAAAACAATTTTTCCATTTATATATCAAAAATACTCAAAATATTTCTATTTGGACTGCTATTATTTGCATGAATTAAGATGTATATACAGGTTTGAGCTTATACAAGCATCACAACCATGTGCATTTACCTTCATTCCGATTTGGTCACATACATGTAGCCCTTCAATTGTTTCCTTTTTTATTTGGCTTTCAAATATTCTACCTTGAGCGTTCGTGATGAAGGTAAATATCGAAAAGCGGTTTATAGGACACGTCAAATTTATAAAGTGTTAAACTAACAAACTTATCTTGACAACCTTGGATTTCCCAATTTACAATTTCAGAGTGAAAAATTAACCGCCTTTAAGTCTTCTCTAAACGGATAATTTTGTCAGTCATCTTTACTGTTTTTCAGTTTATCTTCTTATTGTATTATTATTACAGTATTGAAGAAAAGTTTCCCAAATGCTCTATGATGTTATGCTATCAATATACGTTTTTATTTTCCTAGATAAATAACACTGTTTTATCTTTCGTCGATAAAAGAAAAAGAAGATGTAGCAGGAAAATCTGAGAACAAATTTGCCACAAACACAATACCGTACACGTGTAAGCAACTACTAAAACTCAGGCCAACTTATAGCCTCTATGAATAATTCATCCAGGACACTAAATGCGTATTGTCTTTACGAATAAATACATTTATCATAAGGTTATAATATCTTAATTATTTTGATGATACAAACCAATTTGTGTAAGACATAATGTGAGCTCAGAAAACTCAAGAACATGGTGTCCTTTTGTAAACCTACAATGTATTTGCAATTTTTGTATGGCTCACAATTGACCTTTTACGATGGGCAGATGTTCTATTCATACGAATCGGGTGTAAAAAGAATTTTTCTTAAAGTTTCAAATAAAAGACATAAAAACAAACAAATTCTTCACATCTTATCCATAAAACTATCTGGAAAATGTAGTTTAAATTCGTACTGAGTACATATATACAGTGGAACCCAGTTGAAATCTAATCCGCGATTACTGACGTCCAGCGGCTGTTTTGCAAGAACAGCTGGGGTCGTGGGTCGTCCCACTGCTTGTCTCAGTGGGAAAACAGCCTTTGGACGACAGATTAATCTCGGATTAGGCCCAAGTGAGTGTACAGTAAACTAGCAAGTGCTTGTACAATCATTGAAATATTCGACATGCATTGAGATGAGTGCATTTGGATTTTTCCCACGGCCCCAGCTTGTCTGGCAAAACAGCCGTTGGACGTCAGAGTAATCTCGGACTAGTGGAAATCGAGATATAATGCATCACTGCTGCATTTTGAAAATTATCAGGAATCTAGAATTTTGCACATTGCACATTATAATAAGAATTGCTGATGCTATTTATAAAAAAAGTTGTTTTAAATTTGTTTGGGATAATAAACCAGATAAAGTAAAAAGAAATTCAATTATTGGTCCATATGAAAAAGGGGGATTAGATATGATAGATATAAGGAGTTATTTCACTGCTTTAAAAGCTATTTGGGTAAAAAGATTAGTAAATGATTGTGAAGGAGGTTGGAAAATTATACCCCAGCACTATTTTTATAATTTTGGGTCAAATTGGTTAGTGTTTCAAACAAACAGTGGGGATAAGACAGACGAAAGCATTGAACACATCCCAGATTTTTATAAAGATATAATTAAATGTTGGAAATTAACTGGTGGAGGACTAACAAAAAAACCAGAAACATTTACAGACATAAGAAAACAAATATTATGGAACAATGAATTTATTAAATTTGAAAATAAAGCTATATTTTTTAAAAATTGGATTAAAAGCGATCTTGTTTATGTAAATGATATCATAGATGAAAAAGGCTGTATTTCTCAAGACATCATTTTAAATAAACTAAAAAATAAATCAAATTGGATAGCTGAAATTAATTTAGTAAAGAAATCAATACCGAAAGATTGGGTAGCAACTTTAAAATCGGAAAACTCTGTAAAAAGTATTGTTAATATAAAAAGAAACCAATTTATAATGGAAGGTTTACCTATAAAATTAGAATCACTATCAAATAAACTTTTATATAAGTCTCTGATAAATAAAAAATTTGAACCAGCTATTGGACCTAAAAAATGGCTGCGTATATTTAATATAGATGATGTGTTATATCAAAACAATTTAAATAAATTTTTATTCATATATTTAAAAGAAAATAAACTTAAAATTTTTAGATGGAAATTACTACAACATATTCTACCTACAAAGAAACTTTTATGCAGGTGGAAAATTGTAAACAATAGTTCTTGTAATTTTTGTATACAAGAAGAGGATTATGATCACTTCTTTATGCTGTGTCCGTATTTAAAACTTTTTTGGAATAAAATAGATGATGTTTTAAAGAACAGTAAAATAACGTTTAAGATAAAACTGAGACACTTGGTATTTGGATATAAAACTTCTGACGAAGAATATTTTGACTTTAACTATTTTTTAACAATTGTTGGTTTTTCTATTTACAAATCCTATTACATATCTGATCAAAAGACAACAAATGTCAATGTTTTCTCAATTTTTCTCAATGAGTTCAATGGAAGAGTATGTTTACATATAAAAAGTAATTTCTTAGCAACTATAAGAAAACATATGAATAGTCATACTAAGTGATATTATTTAATATATATTTGCTATACAAATGTAATATGTATTTTACAACTTTTCACTACCCTGAGTGATTAGTGGATTGTAACAGGGAACATCAGGAGGAGCTTGGACTCTTGAAGGATATTGTAACAAGCCAATATTTGAAATAAATATTTAATTATGTTGGAAAAAAAAAAGAATTGCTGATGATTGATTGATTGGTTGATTGATTGATTTATTGATTGATTGATTGAATGATTGTTGTGTGACAAATATTTCATGCATTTCTATGACGAGAACAAATTTACAATAAGTACAAAATATAGATTGGTGCTGTAAAAAATGCCGATGCAGGATGAAGGTTCTGGAAACTTTGACTGCAACTGGACAATTGTTAATTTACGTTTTTTTTATTGAGTTAAGCCTTCCAATTGATATTTTACTATTAAGTTTTTCTATGTTGTGATGTTATACTATTGTTTCAGAAAAAGGAGAAGGTTTGGTACCATTAAAACGTTTAATCCTGCTGCAAATGTTTGCACCTGGTCTAAGTCTGGAATCTGGTGTACAGTAGTTGTCGTTTATTTATGTAATTTATTCGTCTTTCTCGTTTCTCGTTTTTTATATAGATAAGACCGTTGGTTTTCCCGTTTGAATTGTTTTACACTAGTAATTTTGGGACCCTTTATAGCTTGTTGTTCGGTATGAGCCAAGGCTCCGTGTTGAAGGCCGTACATTGGCCTATAATGGTGAACTTTGTTGTTTGGATGGGGAGTTGTCTCGTTTGGCACTTACACCAAGTCTTCCTATATCTAATGAATATAAATTGAAAAGGGTCAAATATTTAGCCTTGCAACAGATAACCTATGGACCCTTTAAACATTTTTTACATTGTCTCGCAATGTGCAGATAGCGTGGCACACTCTTTACAAGAGGCATCAGATTTAAAGTCCTGATCTGACCGGACGTGGCTGCGTACTTGTACATCCTACAGAGCTTAACGGACGCCCACCTTGGAAACGGTTTTACTACAGTCGCAAGAAAACCCAAATATCCATATTTCTAATCCCCAGTCCCCACTTGGAAGAACTGTAAATGTAGTATTATTTAGAATAATCTTAAAGACTTTTATTCATATGCGCATTAAGGAGTTGCAGGGATCCCCCCTTTTTCCGGGAAAAAAAGGTAATTTAGAAAATTACTGAAGTATGACCGAAGCGGGGCCCCTCTTAGACAGGTAGTGGACTCCCACTTATGAAAACTTCTGGATACGCCACTGGTAATGGTTAATGTTGCATTTTTATATTCTTGTATCTATGGTAAACAGAAAAGCGAAAGTAAAATTTTAAATTGAACTTACATTTTGCATTTGACACGTTTAAGTCATATTTTACTTCACCTTACCATATGCATGTATTACTTATACTTCATAAATGATTAAGCTTAAAATACGTTCGTTATAAATGATATATATTGAGCAAAACAATTGTCAACAAACTAACAAAACTTCATATTTCCAATGTCCCATAATTCCTTTATTTACCGGTCTCTTTTGTGGCTTTTATCTGGTCTGCCAAGTTAAAATTGTTATCTAAATCAGATCATGATCATATACATACGTTTTAAACCGTAGACTATTTAAATTTAAGCAATTTGTATTTCGTCACACAGTGCATCAAAGTTTAAAAAATGAATAAATATGCAGCAAATTGTTCGTAATGCAGTTTATCTTGTTCTGAACCACATAAACACATTTTTAATAACGTTCAAATGTCACATTAAAAAATTAAAATTGCTATATTTTCTAAGCAAACAAATGCTCAATTTCCATTCTCAATCTTGTTCTGTGATTGTTTTTTATACATAAGACCTCCCATTTTTTTTGGGGGGGGGGGAACCATTTGTTTCTCTTCCTTTGTAATAATTTGTGCCATCATACATGTAAATGCAGTGTATTTAACTACCTTTGGTTTTGGTCACATAGCGGTTCAAATCTGTTGTTTTATACTCGCATTCCACTTAGTTTTTGCTGTGATCGTTCACGATGAAGGTAAGTAAAGAAAAGCGCTTATGAGTTTAGAATGTATTGTTTTCTTTTTTGTATTACATTTCTTTGCCCTTTTACTTAAAAGTTGACAACCTTGGATTTCCTCATTAGCAAGTGCAGAGTTGAACGTGAAAAAATAACCGCATTTTAATCTTCTCAAAACGGATAATTGTGTCAGGAAAATTTACTCTCCTTTCGAATTAATTTTAGAGTTTTATCATATCAAGAATTGAAAGGACAGTTTCTGAATTGATACATGCTGCCTTAAAGTCCGTTCTTGCTAACCATAAAAATTAGGTTTTTTATTTTTATAAATTAGTAATACTGTCCAATCTTTCATTGATTTGTATGAAAATAAGAAAATGTGGCAAGGAAATCAAAGATAAGCATTTCCACAAACACCAAGCAACAACGAATAGCCTCGAGGAATGATTTACTCCTCTCACTAAATGTGTTTCATCGCTCAGAAACGAATACATGTATTATACGGTTATCGATGATACAGACCGATTTGTGTTAGACATACAGTGAACTCAGAACTCAAGAAAATGGTGCTCTTGTGTTAACGTACATATCACTTGGAAAATGGATACGATTGATAATTTTCGATTGATCGATTGGCAGATGTTCTATTCATACGAACCTGAATAGGGTTAAAACAAAATTTTCCAGTAAAAGATATAAAAACAAAACAAATTCTTGACATCTTAACAATAGTTTTCTGCTCCATAAAATTGTCCTTGGAGAATTTTTAAAATATTCACTATTGCAGAGTACACTCAGACAGTGAAACAAAGTGGACATCGAGATATAACTCATCACTTCTAGTCTGCCTGATGAAAATAATGAGGAATCAAGAGTTTTGCACATTGTATCAAGAAATGCTTATGATTGATTGATTGTTTGTTGTTCAACGTCCAGTGACAAATGGTTCATGTATTTCTTGGACGAGAATAAATATACAATTAGTACAATAGATTCTGTAAAAAAGTCCGATGCGGGATGAAGGTCCTGGAAATTTTGACTGCCACTGGACACTGAAGATAAATTAAAAAGGATCAAACGGTTGGCCTTGTAATAGGTTACCTATGTACCCCTTAAACAGTTGTTGCATTATTACGTAACGTGCATACAGCGTTTCACTCTCTTTACAAGAGACAGTGGCGGATCCAAAAAATTTCAGAAGTGAGAGCCCACTCCGGTCATGCTCCAGTGATTCCCTATATAAGCAACCAAATATATCCCCAAAAAGCCCCCCCCCCCCCTTTCAATCCGCCTCTGAGAGACATCAGATTTGAAGTCCCTATCTGACCGGACGTGGCTGCTTAACGGACACCCCACATTGGGTACACATTGGCAAGCGTTTTACTAGCGTGCAAGAAAATCCAAATATCCATATTTCTAATCCCCAGTCCCCACTTTGAAGAACTGCAATTGTTGTATTGTTTGGAATAATCTACATAATTTGCTAAAAACTTTAATAATAGGCGGATTTAAGAGGGCCTGGGATCCCCCCCCCCCCCTTTTTCAGGAAAATAATTATTGATTATGTAGGAAATTACTGAAGAATGACCGGCGCGGGCCCCCTTTTAGACAGTGAGTGGTCCCCACTTATGTAAATTACTGTATCACCAACTGTTAATGGTTTCATTTGTATATCCTTGAATATATGGTAAACGGAAAAGCGAAAGTAGAATTTTAAATTGAACTTACATTTTGCATACATTTTATTTCACCTTACCATAATATGCATGTATAACTTATACTTTATAAATATATAAACACAAAAAAATGCGTACGTTATACCTGATATATATTGAGCAAAATCATGGTCAACAAACTAACAAAACTTCATATTTGTAATCCCATAATTCCTGTATTTACCGGTATCTTTTGTGAATTTTACCTGGTCGGCCAAGTTAAAATTGTCAACTGTGTCAGGTTATATATATACACGGTCGATACTCGGCTAACCGAGAGATTGGTCGGTTAATCTATATTGAGTATACGGCTATATCGGCGGTTGGTCTGTTAATTGGGTTGGCTAAAGTCTGTTAATCAGGTGTTATCAAGAAAATCATTGATTGTTCAACATGTTTCATTGTATAACATTTTAAATATATTTTCATCATAAAAAGTATTCATGTTTAACAAAACAATTCAATGTACTGAATTTAGTGGTGTAATTATTATTTTTCTAGCTTCGTTGTACGATCTATAAAATGAAAAGGCGAGTTACCAGAGGCGGATTTAGGGGGGGGGGCGGGGGCCCGGGCCCCCCCTTTTTGGGAAAAAATTTGGTTGGTTATATAGGGAATCACTGAAGCGTGACTGGAGCGGGCCCCCTCTTAGGTCAGTCAGTGGGCCCCCACTTATGAAAATTTCTGGATCCGCCACTGGTTACTCATCAATAAATTTATACACATTTTACACACATAAAATGTACACAAAATGACCCATTGGTTAAATTTACTTGCATTCAATATTTTGAACATCGAAAAAAGAAAGGCATTATGTTTGTTCACCATAATGATATAATTGTGTGAAAAATCTACACGAAAATCTGTATGTTGGTGACATAATTGAATCTTTATTTAAAACCTGGTCTGTTAATGGGTCGGATGTATAAAACCCGGTCTGTTAATTGGTCTGTTAAGAGTTATGAATGGCAATGCAAGTACAATTTTATTGCTATATGGGGTGTTATCGGATTAAATGAGTAGGCTCAAGACGAGCGGCTAAAATATACGAAAACAACACATGAGCAATGAAACAGAACATATACGGGAACAACACATGAAATTGAAAATTGATAAAAATGGTTTTAAAAAGTGTAATATTAAAGTAATATTAATTTCATCCAAGAATGATCACATATATCATGTTGATTCTGTTTAATTGTCATGAATGACACAAATTTGTCATCTACATTGGTAACCAGTATATAAATCAGAGATAAACGCCGTAATGTAACTAAACATCTGTAAGTAAAATATATTGGGATGACAAAATATGAAAAATAAAGAAAGAATAATAAGTAAGATAAATAAAATGTAGAAAAAAATGGCATAAGAATTTTAAGAATACAGAAATAAACAATACCCCCAATCCGGACCCTCATGGTATATACGAGAATCTGGATGGAAACGCAGAATATAGAATAATATATAAGGACAGTAGAGAGTGATACATGGCTAAAAACGAGAGAAAAATAATACTTGTTTAAGAATACACACATGAAACACCGATGGCTGTTGAAACAGTAACGGATTGCGATGTACTTATATTGGTGACAAATTCTAGAAGTTTACATGCTGACAACTATGGTGGCAGGTTAATGGATTTGGCTATACTGTTTGGACCTTTTGGATTATAGCTCTTCATCTTTTATATAAGCTTTGGATTTCAAATATTTTGGCCACGAGCATCACTGAAGAGACATGTATTGTCGAAATGCGCATCTGGTGCAAGAAAATTGATACCGTTAATTTTATTAATGCCATATTCTATATGGCGAAAACGCGAAATTGCGAAGTTGAAAACGCGAAAACGCGAAACCGATTCTCGTTTTCGACTTCGCGATTTCGCGTTTTCGTCCTATAGTATATGAAAGGCGAAATCGCGAAAACGCAAAATGGACTTCACCGGCCACCATAGACAACTGTAGTTCTCCTCTACACTTATGTAGAAAGGAACTAAACAGAATAAAATGAATTGAAACTTAAAATAACCAAATGTAGCTGCATTCGCTCCTTTCCATTTACTTTTTTAGAGTGATTTGTTAACAACATATGATTAAGTAATAGAAGAAAAGAACAAATTGGATGATGCTGACGAATTAGGGTTAAACGTTCAGTGACAAATATCATGTTCATATGTGAACGAGAACACGTTATATGTACCCTGTGTTGTATTAGAAAGACACTTTCAGTCGGATTTGAGAACGTGCTACTTTGAACAGACGAAAAAATTAGGGCTGATTGAAAACGTTTATAATATATTCATCAGTGACGCTCGAATCCACAATAAAGTACGAAGTTGAAGAGCATTGAGGACCCAAATTCCTAAAAGTTTTGCCAAATACAGCTAAGGTAAGCTATGCCTGAGGTAGAAAAGCCTTAGTATTTCAAAAATTCAAAATTTTGTAAACAGTTAATTTATGAATATAACCATATCAATGATAATTCATGTCAGCACAAAAGTGCTGACTACTGGGCTGGTAGTACCCTCGAGGAAATAAATCTCCACCAGCAGTGGCATCGACCCAGTGGTAGTAAATAAACTCATCATATATACCAGGACTAAATGTTGTATATACGCCAGACGCGCGTTTCGTCTACAAAAGACTCATCAGTGACGCTCGAATCCAAAAAAGTTTAAAAGGCCAAAATAAAGTACGAAGTTGAAGAGCATTGAGGACCCAAATTCCTAAAAGTTTTGCCAAATACAGCTAAGGTAATCTATGCCTGAGGTGGAAAAGCCTTAGTATTTCAAAAATTCAAAATTTTGTAAACAGTTAATTTATAAATATAACCATATCAATGATAATTCATGTCAGCACAAAAGTGCTGACTACTGGGCTGGTGATACCCCCGGGGAAATAAATCTCCACCAGCAGTGGCATCGACCAGACACAAAAATTAAGGCTGATTGAAAACGTCAATAAAAAATTCATGCATATTCCAGAGACCAATCCATATCACGCTATATTGAAGTGACACACCCTTCAATAAAATGCAAAGAAAGTCAAAATAAAAATGCTCTTTCTAGGATACTGTGGCACCGTATTATCATTTTTGTTTACTCAGGAACATCTCATTCTTAAATTTTCTAGGGGAAAAAATAAAGGTAGCAAAATTATTGTCGTGGCTAAATAACTCTTAACTGACGAAATTTCAATTGTCCAACCCATAAAGAGACTTTATTCCCACAATTTTCACTAAAACGTGGTATTATTCACGTTATTTTACAATTATGAAATATTTACTAATGTTAATTTATTTTTTAGAACCACAGTACTTTATATTTAATAGAGTTTAACATTAAATTAACCGTTTTACTCTTAACATACGTATAACCAACCGATTAACAGACCAATCGCCCATATAGCCGCATACTCAATATAGATTAACCGACCAATCTCTCGGTTAGCCGAGTGTCGGCCGTGATATACATGCGTATTAAACCTTTAATAGACTATTTAAATATACGTCAGTTGTATTTCGTCACGCAGTTCATCAAAGTTTTTAAAAAAAATGAATAAATATGCAGCATTGAAGTTGTTCGTAATGCAGTAACCACATAAACACATACTTTTAAATAACATCTGGGTCCTACTGAAAACATTTTTGAAAGGCGACCGGGAGCGCCCGGGTGAAGAAAAAGCGCCCGGGGAAAAGAAAAAGCGCCCGGAGGAAGAAAAAGGCACCCAGAGAAAAGAAAAGGCGCCCGGGGAAAATATATAGAAATTGTGTTGGCATGAGACAACTTTGTGTCGATGAAAAAAGTTATGCACATTGATATATTTTTTTTTTAATTTTAGACAAGCATGCATTTAGCAAATTCAGATAATAGACATTTGTAATAAAGCACAAAACAAGCATGAATGTTTCAATTTAAACAATAATATATGAATATTATTTCGAAAGACAGATAACAATGAATGACAGCTTATGCTACGGAAGCCGATAAGGGCCATTCAAAAAAAATAAATTATGTCGTAATTACGACATAGCATGTCGTAATTTCGACATAACATGTCGTAATTTCTACATAACATGTCGTTTTTACGACATCGCTATGTCGTAATTTCGACATAACATGTCATTATAACGACATCGCTATGTCGTAATTTCGACATAACATGTCGTAATAACGACATACACTATGTCGTTTTAACGACATAGCTATGTCGTAATAACGACATCGCTATATATTTAATAGAATATGTATTATGATTGCCAAGAGACTAAATGACACAGAAATTAACAACTATAGGTCATCATAATGCCCCCAATAATTAGAAAAGCCCCCGCATAGTCAGCTATAAAAGAGGGACGGTCGAAAGATACCAGAGGGAGAGTCCCCGAAATGGTGTGTGGCAGACAGTGTTATTAATTAATTATTAGCTCCCTTGGTAAAACTCCAAATTTCATATTTAATGTATTTCATTGTTAAATAATTTACATGAAGCTTAATAAGTATATATTTGTTAATTGCATAGCTTTTGCTATTTGAATTCATTGGTTAAAGATATTTATTTATATTGTAAAGTTTAATTTTTCCATCGTCGCAAAATCTCTGGTACCTTCTTTGGTTACCTTCTGTAAGAAACTTATATATTTTATAGATCCAATTGAAGTTCAACAAAGTTCCGATCGTGAAAGGGCTGTATAACCTGTCAAGGTCAATATTAACTTCTATTTGTTTCAGTCCTACCAAGGCAAGCCAAGCTGTCCACCTCCCTGTAAATAAGCGCAAACTACATGGCTTCTTGTAATAAGGGTGAACTGAAGTAGTGATTGTTCTATATGTACTTTCAAACGGTGGGCACGATGTTCCTACAAGCCCTAGGATTTAAAACAAAATCTTCAAAATTTCATTCGCAAAACAAAATAAAAATGTTAGAAAACACGAACCAATATTAAAACAAAATCAATATATGTTTTAAATTATGTTTTTACAGCTCTTCATCATTTAGTAAGTAATACCTAGTTTATTTGAGGATTAAAATAACAAAGCTATGTGAAAAAAACGGATGTCCAACGTTACATTTATGAAAAACTGTTTTAACTCTTATGTAAAGTGATCCTATTTCTTATTCTCTGATCTTTTTGATTCTTGGCAGGAACAGCGACATGTGTCGGTTCTTTGTGGCGTTAAAGCCGTTATTTTGCCAAATTTCATTTGACTCGGTGGCTGCATATTAAGCTGGAATAAGAAAAAATGTCCAACGACGTATTTCGTTAACTGGGTCATTTTCAAAAAATGTCGAATTTTGAAATTGAAAAATTTATTAAAAGTTACTTATTCAAACAACCCTCTACATAAGCAAATCAAAACAAACAGTACTTTAAGAACAACATATTAAAAGATGTAATCTTAATGATGTCATACAAGAATATCTTGAAACATTTTTTGATCGGTGATACAATATTTTGTCTATCCTGTTACCATTTTCAAAAGAAATTTTGGGTTATCAAGAAAAGGTTTAGATAAAATGTTAAGCTTGTTTTACGTTACCAATTAGATGGTTTTCAAGAGAATAAACTTCTATATATATTCATTCTGTAAAATAATAGATTATTTGCCAATTTTCTAGGTTGTACTGAAAAATGGCTCTAATAATTGGTTTTCAAAGGTTGTAAAAATTACCACCAGTAATGTAAGTCTAAGATAGCAATTTATATTTTTATGCCTTTTTCACCTTTTCAAATAAACCCAACATCAAGTAAATCCCTCAGAAGTTAATTTACTTTTCTCTTTATTTCGTTGGTAACAGGAACGTACGTTTCTGATATATCACTATATAAAAGTCTATCCTGTTACCTTTTTGTCTATCCTGTTACCGATATCAGTATTGCACCTGCAAATGCTTAATTGGGAAGATTAAGACGTTATAACCTTAAGATGAGTTCAAACAATGAAATATTTCATTCGTTTTCCACCTACATGTTAAGATAAAAAATTTAACGACGTTTTCGTCTATAATTGTCTATCCTGTTACTGTAACCATAGCAACCATAGTAACAGGATAGACAAATTTCTTCGTTTTTTATTGCTGTTGTGAAATAACTACTCCCTTTGGTGAAGTGATTATGGTTTTCTATTGTGAATTTGGTTTCCAACACTTTATTGCACTTTTTACAACCATACTGTTAGTGTAATTAATCAAAATGGTTGGTAACAGCATAGACATGAAAAAAAGTACGCTCTATTTTTTTCACTAAATGTCTTGAAATTTCTTTTCTATACACTGTCGTTCAAGAAACGAGGCGTTTTAAATGTAAAGATTACTTTGCATTTTTGAAATCAACACTGACTGATTCAATATTCATAGGGGGGATAATTTAACGACTGATTTAAGTAGCGGTAACAGGATAGACATGAACCTCCTGTACGCTGATTGAATTTAGTTTGTAGATAATCTGTTACATACAATGATAAAGAAGCTACGATTTTTCGTTAGAATTATAATTAACGTTCTTAAAAAGTCCCTTTTGCAGATATCAAGGCGATCAGAAAATCGGAAAAAAATCATTTGAAATGTGTTTTTCTGACATTGTACGCACACAAATACCCCCAAAATCGGCCTTAAATGCAGTTTAATCATATCAAAATAGATGTAAGGTGTGTTTATTATTAATGTTCTGAATCACAAATTCGACAAGCTTTCATTTAAACCATTACAACTGAAATTTCCATTAGAAATAAAAATTTTAGCATTGGTGTACTGAAAATTCGACATTTTTTGAAAATGACCATCTCAACGACTGAAAGTGAATTTTATAAGTAGATATAGCAGAAAATGAATAAAAAGAGTAAGACACTAATAATATATAACAAAAGTACAAATATTTGCCTCATTGTTCGTGAGTTCAAATATTGCTGATTCAATAAAATCTCTTCACAGTCGTTTTTCTAACGGTAGCCATTTTGTCCAAGTTGATATTTCATTTTCAAAGCAGTTAACGCGTATTTTTTTATAATTGATCAAAACAAAAGTTAGATACACGACGAGTAAAAAATGCAAAGATTCTTTTCTTATTAACTTCATATTTGGGTCTTCAGGGAATAAAATGATTCCACACATTACAAAACGGTAGCCAATTTGTCCAAACGTCTGAAAACGTCTAAAATCCGAAAGACGCTAATTTCCGACGTTACATGTGCTAAAGTTTCATTATAATTAACAACAAATCGTGTTATGAAATTTGGAAAAAGAGGTTGATGATTGCTGCAGAAAAAAAGAATAGTGCATGTTGCTATAGACTCCGCCCGGGGACATAGGTTCGACACAGGTTAAATTTTGCAATTTTTATTAATCGTTTATAGCTTTTAACGATTTATTTAATAGAATGGGGAAATGGGGGAAAAATCACATGATCTTCGTCCACTTTTTGCAAAGACAAATTGGAGACACCAAGACAGTCCTCTAAATGTGAAATGCGAATTGAAATTTATGTTGCGGAAGTACTCTGAAATAGACAATTTAAAGTCGTCACTTCAGTAATGTGCAATCACCAATAATAAAAGACTTAATACCAGTTCACGGAATGTTTTAATTCGCGATTTGTCCTGTTCATGTTATAACTGTCGTGATGAAAGTAATTCCTGTACTATCGAAACCGGAACTTTTCGTCAATATAAACTTGTGCATGAAATGGAGGTAATTGAAAGACGAATCCCAAACAGCGACGAAAACTGTTTCATCGAATTAATAAAAATCCGGGATTATATTAGCCGTTTTCGCGGACGATCCAGGAGTAGATTACTATATTTTAAAATGTATATCAGAAGTTGAACACTATAGATGACTTGGGAAATAATTCTCAAGCCAAGGTTCAAGTAATTGAAGGGGTGTATTTCGACAAATTGTGTGCCAGGGAAAACACAATTCTATTCAAATTTAACCAAGGGTAAAAATGTCCGATTTACTTGCAGTGTCAGATATATTTGAATTGGAGTTGAATTAAGATATAGAAATTTTACAATGACAGATGATATGCACCTTGAAAGTTAAACATCCTATGAAAAAAGTTTTGTACATCTAAAAAACATTTTTTTTTATTGAAAACCGTATACATGTACTTCCTCCCATCTTTCCTTCCTACATTACTTGCGACAGTTCTGCATTTTTTGTTGAAATAACTTAAAGGATAAACATTAATAAATCGAATCATTTCCACAACTTTAGGTAACTTATGATAAAATGGCATCACAAAACGAACAGAACCAGAATCAACCAACGTATAAAAAACCGAATAAAACTTGCAAAAATTAATCGAAGTCAAAAACCCTCTTCGACGCCGCATTTTAAGTGTAATGTGGTGTTGTAGGAACATCGTGCCCAACGTTTGAAAGTAGAAATAGAGCAATCAATACTTCAATTCACCAAGAAGCCATGTAGTTTGCGCTTATTGATTGGGATGTGGAAAGCTTAGTTTGCCTTGGTAGGACTGAATGTCAGTCCACATATAGTTCCACATATTATTCTTCCAATACATTGAAGTTTTTAATGTCTTTGACTGACTATGTAGCCTTTCACGATACGTCGGTAGTTGAAAGAACTTTAATGGGTTCTATAAAATATATATATATGTTTCTCTCAGAAGGAAACCAAAGAAGGTAACCAAAGATTTTGCGACGATGCATATTTTAAATTTTACAATATAAATAAATATCTTTAACCAATGGATTCAAATAGCAAAAGCTATGCAATTAACAAATATATACTTATTAAGCTTCATGTAAATTATTTAACAATGAAATACATTAAATATGAAATTTGGAGTTTTACCAAGGGAGCTAATAATTTATAAATAACACTGTCTGCCACACAGCACTTCGGGGACACTCCCTCTGGTATCTTTCGTCCCCCTTTTATAGCTGACTATGCGGGGGCTTTTCTAATTATTGGGGGCATTATGATGACCTATAGCTGTTAATTTCTGTGTCATTTAGTGTCTTGGCAATCATAATACATATTCTTTTATATACATATGGCGATGTCGTTATTACGACATAGTGATGTCGTTATTACGACATGTTATGTCGAAATTACGACATGTTATGTCGAAATTACGATATGTTATGTCGAAATTACGACATAGCGATGTCGTTTTAACGACATGTTATGTCGAAATAACGACATCGCGATGTCGTAATAACGACATGTTATGTCGAAATAACGACATGTTATGTCGAAATTACGACATGCTATGTCGTAATTACGACATAATTTTTTTTTTTGAATGGCCCTTATCGGCTTCCGTATTATGCTGAAGATTTATAAAATGTTAGACATCAAAAGACAATGTTTTTCATAAACGATACCAAAATGAAAACTGTCAAAACATCTTAAATTTCACAGACTAATAAATACTGATTTTATAAAATTAAAAGAGTTACACATTATCTAAGAACGATAAAAGTGACACGCACATGTATATCAGCATCAGCAAATAATTACATTAGATGTATGTTTCATAATAATACGTTATTCTGATTGGCTATATACACTGCAATCTCACGTTATTCCTTAGGCAATTGCATTACACAATAAAATGTATCATTCATGATGACACGCGATCACACAATAAAGTGCATAGGTAAATTAAATAAAAACTTTTATGTTAAAGGTCCGCGCTTCATACAAAATGTACTTCGGTCAACGCTTTTACACCCCAATGAAGTTACAAAAAGAAGCATTCAATTCTTAAATAAAACAATTATACTATGCATGTTAAAAGCAGGTGTTTGGTATAAAACAAATAACATTGAGTCACCGATAAGCAGCCGCGGTTTAAACAGTTTTGGTTTTATAAAAAAAAATAATAATAAATTTTACAATTTTAACGACATATTCCACAAGGCCAGAATATCATATTTGCTGCAGCAGTGGGGTTAACTTTTCTTAGTGACAGACATGTTGAAACCCGTCCACGATCTTACAATGTCAATTCTAAAATGTAAAAGTGCAACAACACTATCTACACACTTCAGACAAAACAAGCAATGATTTTTTTTTTGATTTTTTTTATTCAGGAAAACATGTATGGTTATAAAATATTATTATTTTCTTCTCCCAGGCGCTTTATTTTCTTCCCCGGGCGCTTTTTCATTTCCCGGGCACTCTCGTGCGCCCCCGGGCGCTTTTTAGTAGTACCGAAATGTCTCATTAAATATTGAAATTCCTATATTTTCAAAGTAAACAAATGCCCAATTTCAACTTTATTCTGTGATTATTTTTATGCATTTAACCTCCCTACAGAGAGATCTAAAATTTTTACATTATTGCTTTTCACTACCAGTCGTTAAATCTACATCGTATCACCTTACAACGTAATCAGATAACTGAAGTTGCACCACCTTCATTGAAATAAATGAGTGTCAAACTTTAGGAGCATATCTTTTCCTTCCACAGCAATTCGCCGTTTCCGTATCTAATGCACTCTGGGTAATATTTTCAAAAGTGTACACCAAAACGTTATGATTAGCTTAAAATGTTCTTAACAAAGGAAATTCATCCAATGACGTAACGTTATTTTGATTATGGTGTACGAACAATGGGACTACCCATAGTCCTTTAGTTTTTGAAAAGGCGAATTTTAGTTTGCCCCACAGTGTTTATGTTCTTGTTTTAAAATCTTCAGTTTTTAATGACAACAATCGCCACAATAGTAGAGCAGATTACCCTTTCAGAGCAATTGAGTTTGCCCAAACTATTTTAAAAGTGAGTGTTTTTCTGTTTTTGTTTAAGTCTTCAATTTTTTAACGACGACGCCTGCCATATAAGAAGAGCCAGCTTCCACCAGATAACCCTCCCAGAGCCATTAAGTTCGCCCAAACTATGCTATGTTCTTGTTCTGTAGTTTTGAACAATTGGCACTATAGTAGAGCAGATTACCCTTCAAGAGCAATTGAGTTTTCCCAAACTTGTTTTTGTTCTAGTCTAAATCTTCATTGTTGAATTACGATATTGCCACAATAGTTGAGCAAAGTACCATCCCATAGCAACTGAGCATGCCCAAACCATGTTTATGTCCTTGTTTAAATCTTCATTTTTAAACAATGGGCACTATAGCAGAGCAGATTACCCTTTAAGAGCAGTTGTGTGTGCCCCGAAATATTTCTATATTCTTGTTTAAATCTTTAGTTTTGAATGACGAAGATTGCCACTATAGTGGTATATTATTCTCCCGGGTACACTCAATCCAGGGCAATTGAATTTTATGTTTTAGTTTGAATCTCTATTTTTCAATTGATAATGACTATTCTTTGTATTTTTCCGACTGAAAGTTTTGACAGCATCATTGATATAATATAAATTTTAAAAAGCAAAAACTGGATTTTTTTTTAAACCGAACTAAAACTAATGGGTTTAAAGAAATCAGATAAGCAAAAGCAAAAGACATCTATTTTAAGGAATGAAATTAATTTAATGAACGTGCGCCTAGAAGGAGGAAACAGCTCTACTCATCTATACATGACCATACTTTATACTTAATTTATATCAATATTAAAGCCAAATCTGCAAAGTTCTTTACTGTCATTGGTAAGTCATTATGCGAAGTTTCTTTTATATTATTTCATATCATATCACAAGTGCAAAATGGCCGACTTCTGGGTGAAAGAAATTTTTTGTCCGAATCGTATACCCAATATGTAGAGTTGTATCGCGTAATAATTAATGTGTTTCCGTTTTATTACGAACACTCTCGATTTAATCACGTAATGTTGTATTTATTTTTAAATCCCATTTTTAAATGGTAAATTAAGAATATTAAATATCGCCAATATAGAGTAAACAGGCTATCGATTTCAAATTTAAATTTTTTTCATGGTTTTCATTTTTCAATTAGCTTCATTGAAAATTAATGATCCAGTCATGGAGATAAACATTTTATTCAAATTAAAACAAAAGACTTGTTTATACGTTCTTTCTAACTTGAAAGGAACTGGTTTATTTTTGGACCCATCTACAAATTTAAACACTGACCGAGTTCTTGTAGACCAAATGAGAAGGATTAATAGAACAAAATGGTGAGTAGGAATATAAGTGTTAAATTTTACATTTTAAGTGTTAAGAGAAGCTAAAGTTTTTATCGAAATTATGACTCTAGGTTAAATTGAAAGTCATGATATTATGTCTCATTCTAAAGAAGCCATTATTCTATGGTGTTGATTGTGTTTTATGTATTTATTGAGTTCGTATAGCTCTGCTCGTTTGGAATTTTGATCTTCTTCTGGTTAATAACCTTTTAATATATTTTTTGTATCCATTTCATTTGTTTTTTTCACTTTGGGAAATCGTTAGCAAGTATTGTTTTCTTTATCCTTTAGGAATTTATAACTGTCTTCAAATGTTAAATTTTAAAGGTTTGTGTTATAATAATTTGAAGAGGAAAAACAAGTACATTTATCAATTGTACCCCACCAGTTATTTCGCACACAAAAATGGCACAATTCTGCTATTTACATGTCTATAAATGTTACTTCAAAGAACAACTATTTAATATGACTAATTACAAAAATCAGTCATATTGATTGTTCTGATTTGTAAGCACCATTTTGCATAATTCCGGCGTAATGATACGCGAGGAAGTGGAAAAAGATGGGGGGAAAGGGCTCCGGCTAGATATTAGTTGTATCGTTGAGCGCCAGGCTCAAAATTATGAACTGCACCGGAACATTCCTTTTCAGCAATTTAGGGAACAAGTTCGCCCCGAACGGGGCAAAACTTTAAGGACTTCGGTTTTCTCTGAGCTGTCTCTTGGATCCACTTCGAGCTTCAGGGGATTGCCAGAAAAGTAAAGCGGTTGTACTTTTTTACACCACATACATGTAGCAATGAATCCATTCATTATTTATAACCACACTATAGAAGAATATCAAAATGACCTTGGTAAATGACAAAAAATAATCAAGATTCGGGAAAATATGTAACAGCACGAATTCCAATTCCAATAGCATTTATTTACATTTGTACTAGTATACTAAATCAAACAAAGTAAAAGGTAGATAATTGTCTCATTAGAAATCTTCTTATTTTAATATTAAAATCTCCCAACAAATTAAAAAAAAATTGACATAGAGATGTGAATACAGAGTAAATCATGATGTACATTTGTGAACACCATGCGGGGATCAATGGTTGCTAACTTCCGCCACATTCGGTCTCTTCTAAATAGCTGTCATTCTCATTGACATAATATTTATATTGACTTAAAATATGCATGATGACTTAAAATATGCATGATGACTTAAAATATGCATGATGACTTAAAATATGCATGATGATTTTTAATATGTTTATTATTTACAAATAAACATTTTTCCGTTAAACTTGTAGGAATCGTACGATGTCCAACTTTGTAATGAAGTGTTAAGGTGGTACCTAACACTACAGGGAGATAACTCTGTAAAAATCAGCTAAACGTTTTAATAACGTTGTGTTGTTAAGGGAATATTAAGCTTGTCAATGATAAAAAAAAATGTGTTTGTAAAACTGCTATGTGACCAGTGTAATTTTTCTGACAAAAAAAAATATTTATATTGACTTAAAATATGATGATTTTTAATATGTTTATTATTTACAAATAAACATTTTTACGTTACACTTGTAGGAATCGTACGATGTCCAACTTTGTAACGAAGTTTTAATGTACTTTATGGACAGGAAAGCTGATGGCGCAGACTCAAACATAAATGAAGTCTACAAAAACCTATTTGTAGGAAATGAGTAAGTAAAAATATTGTCCTTTTATTATTTTTCTATTTTACTTCTTTTTTTTGGGGGGGGGGGGGGGGGTGCTTAAGTAATAAAAAGAAATGCGACGTAATAGTATGTGCCGGGGGGGAGGGGGGGGGGGGTGGTGCTTAAGTAATAAAAAGAAATGCGACGTAATAGTATGTGCCGGGGGGGGGGGGTGCTTAAGTAATAAAAAGAAATGCGACGTAATAGTATGTGCGTCGTTCCGACACCAATAAAACAACACAATTACGTCAAAAAAGACATCTAGTAAAAATTCAATATTCATTGTTCTACTAAAGGTAACTGCCCATATGTCAAGCTCTAAACTCTACGAGTGTAGTACATATAAGTTGTCAGTGCATTGAACTGATTCTTAGAATAAAACAATGCTTTGACAATTTAACACTGCAAAATACGTGCAGGGACTATGTACTTCATTTGTGGTTCAGATCATGACAGTCATGGAAGCATTGATTACTAAAATTCCACCAGCACATCTTCAAACTCATTGCTAGAGACGGAAACAAGTGGTAACGATGTCAGTGACGCGTTTTCGGTGGATACCAAACAGGGGATGTTTATAAACAAGCAGGAACAGATATACTGTTCCAAGAATCAAGTGAACAGAACAGCCAAAATAAAATACAATTTATCTCACAATGTTTTATAACTCCATATTCCTTTTTTCAGGGTTATTGCACGGGATGCGGCAAAACTAAAGGAACTTGGGATAAATCTAGTTATAAATCTATCTCCAAACGAAGTGAAAACGAACCCATTAATTTATGAACCTTATGACATAAAATACTGTCCACTAAGTTCGGATGATAACGTGTACACATGCTTATTGAATATTGTTGAAGATGGTGCGGACCTGATAGAGGACACAATAAAAGATGGAGGTAAGCTAATCTACTCAGACTTTTTCCTACTGTGTCGTACACTATTCAGGTGAGAGCTATAAATGAAAGTAAAAACCAAGCTAAAAATCGGTGCAATTTACTTATCATTCAGGGTATAACGGTATCTGTTTCTATATATATACACGAGCAAAATTATCGACAGCTAGTTAAATGTTTTCTTTATTTTTTTTAAATTAAATGTAAAAATTAGCATTGGCTGTTCCAGCCCCCCCCCCTTTTTTTGTGGGAAACATTTGTTGATTAAATAGGTGACAACTGAAGCATGTCTGTAGGGGGGGGGGCTCCTATTATGGCAGTCAGTGCCCCCTTTTCTATTTCAAATTTGTGATCATTCATTTTGAGTTACATATAAATGAAAAGTCTGGAAAACCAAATGCAGCAAGTTTGCAAAAGTTGTGAACAAAATTACGATGTTATAATCATATTTACCTATGGAAGATAAAAGCGGGTGTAAGAAATGGAAAACAAAGGTTTCGTCATCAAAAAATTCTTCCTGGACCCCATTGCCCCCTAATATCAAATAGCTACCCTTTTTACTTTATAACTAAACAAACTGACACTTTATACGATATTTTTTGTTTCATATACTGTATCTAAGGAAACAAAAAAAAAATACATAACCATTTTATAATTGCAGGTAAAGTCTTGGTTCACTGTTCAGGCGGAGTCCGAAAATCACCCGCAATGGCAATTGCCTACCTTATGCTAAAGGAACAGTTACCAATTTGGAATGCCGTAAAGTGTATCAGAAGATGTCGTAAAGTGTGTCCTAGCAACGGTCTCATTATGCAATTGTGTATTCTGAATAAAGAAATATTTGACAAAGTTACGCACAAATAGATAACATATACATTGTATATTGGAAGAAAACATACAAAACATATGGCTGCATTTACATTTTACGTTATTGCGCATGCATGCAGTATGGTAAAAAAAAACAGTTCAATACATGGCAATTGCATACCTAAACGTTTGAAGTTCCTGATCAAACTACTCGTTTGAGCAGGTACATATAATATACATGTATGTATGACATGTCTCTAGTTTGAGTATGTAGAACATAAGAATTTATTCTTATGTATGAATTCAGGGGCGGCTGCAGGAATTTTCGAAAGGGGGGTGCTAACCCAGGGCAAAGGGGGGTGCAAAGGGGTGTAAAACATATGTCCCGATACAAATGCATTGATCGGCAAAAATAAAGGGGGGTGCGCACCCCCGGAACCCCCCCCCCCCCCCCCCCTGGATCCGCCACTGGAATTAGTTGTGCTACTATTTGTATAAGCTACCTCAATTTTATGTGACACTATTTTGATTGGAGTTTGACCAAAACATACTTGTTGCTTTAAGTATGTAAATAAATAAAAATATGACTCAAACACATGTGTTTCATAGTATAATAAGCCATATATATATATTAAGAATTATGCTCGATAGTCTTATTATTGATTTATTAGGTGTCTATAGGTACAGGTGACTGGAGCAGCTTTTGTAAAATTACTACCAACGAGCATGTATACAATCATTTGTGTATCAAATGTACGTTTTTATAAACAATTGTTAAAGAAATTCATTCCATATTTCCTGAGTTTAATATATGATAGATAATTTTAGTTGATTGGTTGGTTGGTAGGTTGGTTAGTTTCTTGGTTATAAAATGTTTGCAATTTGCAATGTATCAAGCGACAAGTTAGTTATATCGAGTTGTTCGTTGCATTGGTCGATTTAATTTGTTGCTAAGTTTGTTGATTGCTGGATTGATTTTATAAATATTGACTGTTTTCTAGTGTAAAAAGAAAGTGATATTTGACGAATGTTATTTTACTCAGAGAAAAAGGACGGCGACAACTTTTTCGAATCAATGAACAGGCGAAAATATAAAACTCAATGCCATTTTCAGATTCACATTTTAAAAAACACGTAAAAAACATAAACTAAAGTTCTTACCCGGGTTCGATTTGAATTACAATTAAGAACATACACTGCGTACAAATAAATCATGAAGTCCAAGAGTTTAGAAGAGGGAACTAAATGTATAAAGTAGGATACAAGGTTATTTCGATCCGAGTGTTAATCATAGCATGTCCCTTATGCAATTAATAAAACTCAGGTGTTTGCGAATTGTTTGTAAATGTCATTTTATGGACTTACATGTATGTAGTATGTCATAACACATTTTGACTTTTAAAGCAATTTTTATAGCTTGGTTGAACAGAATACTTGCTCAATGCAGTGAAAGCATAATTTTCTTTATCTATCATAGTACATATATGTATAGTTAAGATTACAGGCAAACAATGAAAATAAAATATTAAAAAAAAAAACAAATCGTCATTCAAGGACATAACTCCTATCACAAGAGTTGATTAATAAGACTTCGACAATATGATAACCAAGAGTTCTAAGTGGTGAAGTTGAAGCCTTTGAAAATAATACGGACAACATCACGAGTTGAATGATCAATATGGCTAATTTGTTTCACAGATCGGACGACGAATAAGTTACAATTGTCGGAAACACAATCCCGGCCTCATTTTCTCTCAATGTGACTACCGAATTAGACTCATCATACGTAGAGATTGAACTTATAGCAACATGACTGGTGCTACATGTGGAGAGCTCGAGGGGTCAGTTTATCCTTCCGGAGAACCTACGATTACCCTAGTTTTAGTAGGGGTTAGTGGTCCTCATTCTTTAGATTTCTCTATGCTGTGTTTTTAGTGCTGTTGTTTATCTTTTTTTTTTGTCATGGCGTTGTCAATATAAAATGAGGAGATGTGGTATGATTGCCAACAAGACAACTACCCTATAAAGTTCAATTACAGTGGATGTAAGCAGTTATACGTAATCATATGGCCTTCAGGAATGAAAAAAAAAACTTACCGAATGGTATGGCTATAAAAGATCCCTACATAAAATAAAATTGAAACAATTCAATTTAGAAATCTTAGTTTATTTTCGACTTAGTATCGATCACCTCTCTTATTTTTTTTTAACTTATAAAGCTTTGCTGAATAGAAGATTATCTCAATACAGGGAAAGCATAATTTTCTTTATCCATCATAATACAATTATTTAGATAACATGTCATCATATAATACAATTTTTAATATATCAGGCAAAAAACTAAGACAAAAATGTTTTAAAAAAAGTCATTCAAAGAGTTACTGTTGATTAAGACTTCGGCAATGTGTTAACCAAGAGTTCCAAGTGGTGAAGTTGAAGTCATGCTTTCAAAAAAATTACGGACACCCTCACGAGTTGGATGACCGTTATGGAATATGGTTCACAGATGACGACCAATATGCTAAACACAAAACAATGCTGAAACAACTCAAAAGGCAGGATTAAAACTTGCATGCTCACTCCGATGACCTCAGAGGCGGATTTAGGGGGGGGGGCAAGGGGCCCGGGCCTCCCTTTTCGGGAAAAAAATTGGTTGCTTATATAGGGAATCACTGAAGCGTGACTGGAGCGGGCCCCCCTCTTAAGCAGACAGTGGGCCCACACTTATGAAAAATCCTGGATCCGCCACTGGACCTTACTATAGATCGATTGATTGTAAGTATGTTCCCGTCCATTGAAAAGTCGCAAATCTCAGAAGTAAAAAATCCGAACAGATTTCATTTAGATTATTGATATCAGAGGTATCCATTTTTGAGATACCAGTTCAATTGTCAACCCAGCAGAAAAGGGACAATTTTAGCTGAATTAGTTTAGAGTATATAACACTTTTAACCCTTGCTTAATTGTTGGACCAGTGCATGCTTTCTTTAAATTTGCCTTCGTAGTTTTGAAACTTAACAAATGTCTTCTCGTTTTATATTTTGTAACATTTGCAAAGAAAGAAAAATGGATATAAAAATGGCACAAGATAATGAATGTAAGCATTGTCGTTGAGATAAATCGCCAATAAAATTGTTCTCAGCAGAAAACAATATGGACCCTTAAATATTCCACCTGAACCTATTATTTCATTTTAGAAAAAAAAAAAACTACCGTAGGCTTGATTAGCTCCCAGGAAACACATGACGTCCTTGCGACGTTATGTATTGTTATTAAAGGTACTTCCTCCTGAGACTACTATAACACATGTGTTAGTCTCGAGTTCCTAATATTATTAATAAAACCTTAACGGTAATGACAATACTTGGAAATTTCTTACAAGATGTAATTTCTGCTCTTGAGGAAGACAGCAATTATTTAATATGTACAGTGGTTTTCTTCCAATAAAATGCAGGCCAACCCAGAGAAATTTCAAGCTATCTCTCTTGGCAAAAAAACACATGATAAAAATATTGTGTTTGATTTGAATGGTATTTCTATATCATGTGAGGATGAGGTCAAACTACTTGGAGTAATTAAACTTCAATTTACATATTTCAAATATTTGTAAAAAGGCTGCAAGACAATCAAATGTTTTGAAAAGAATTGGGAAACATCTAAACAAACTGAGTAAACTTACAATTTATTACTCTTTTATTATGCCTAACTTTAGTTACTGCCCTTTGACTTGGCATTTCTGTGGGGAACAAAATAAAAATAGAAAAAATACAAAGAACGAGCGCTTCGATTTTTTTATGAAGACCGTCAGAGCTCATACGAAACACTCCTGCAGATTTCAAACCTTCCATCATTAAAAACTCGCACAATGCGTTCAGTTGCCTTGAAGACCTTTAAAATAATTAATAAAAAATGTCCTTTATTTTTTCAAGATTTAGTTTAATAAGAAAACAATTTATATAATTTCAGGGATCACGTAAATGCTGCTGAGGTACCTAGACATAGAACCTCAAGTTATGGTAAAAGATCCTTTAGATTTAAGGCAGCACAAGTATGGAACTCCCTTCCTAATGAGGCTAGAATCATGACTTCTTTTGACCAGTTTAGGAATTATATAAATTACTGGTGTGGGGGTGGGTTTTTTTTTGGGGGGGGGGGGGTTTAGGAAGATGATGTTTCATATTTCTTTTTGATTATAAATCTAATGAAAAAGTAGAATGTAGAAAAAGTTCTTAAATGCACTAAAAAGTGCAAAACTCGCTAGTAAATAATTTCATTCAGTAAAACTTTTATGATACCTGCTCAGTACCAGTCGGTTATTTGACAGTTCTTTACTATACCTAAATGCGAATTTATATTTTATATGCGATCTTGTTTTTATAGAAAAATAAGAAATGGGTCCAGCTTTGGAATATAAGTGTATAAAGGCATATAAAACACCATGAAATATTTGCAGTGTGTAATCTATGTTATTCTTTTCCGGAAAATATTCACCTTTTATCCGGAAACGGATAAATTATTATAAAATGAAAAGTCTGTCATTGATACGTTTTATTGATAGCAATCTACTACTCTTTGTGTAGAATAAGTTTTGACATTGAACAAATGTTTTGCTGGAGACTTTGACACATCAACACTACGAAAAATGACAGATTACAGAAACAACCGGAATGGTAATAATTATCTGCTTTCAATTTTGTATTCAATTTCTTCAATCAAAACATCCATTTGCATTTGCGATCGTTCCTGATCATCAATATTTACAGTATAACAGCCCGATCTGTGACCATACATAAAATTTGTAACTCTGGTATACAGCAGGTATTCACTGAAAAACGTATCAATCGAACACCAAGAGTGACAGACAAAACAGCTATCCTCAACAAATTTTTGCAATATTTTTCATGACAAGAACAGTTTTTTTAATTATTGATACAGAAGACAATAATACTTTCTTGAATTAAAAACAATCGGAATTAAATTATTTTTTGTCTTTTTTTTTTTTTTTTTTGTGTAGCATTTGGCAGACTTAAAATTGTATGGAGTATTGTCATTGTAGAGCCACATTTAACAAACTACCAACAAAAAACCATAACCAACTGCACGTGCGAGACCATGGAGACCCTCATGAGTAGAGAAAGTCGTACAACACCCTATTCGTAAATAAAATAATGAATAGAGTGTATCATCCTGTTCTGGACTTGAATTTGGTACATACAAAAATTGCCGATTTAAAATTGATATTTTAATAATATACAAGTGTGGACACAGATGAGTGTGGATATTATGTTTGGATGTTTGACAGTGTCTTATGACAAAAGGAGTTCTATGTTTTTCCTATATGGTGTTATTAACTGTTTTCAAAAATGTCTTTGAGTTTATTAAAAGTTCGGAAAGATTTCAAATTGTATAGGTAGCAAACAATGATCGCACACACATCATCATCTAAGTATAATTTCTTCTCCCCTTTTCTTGTCCTTTTTATTTTTTCGTTTTTTTTTTGTTTTTTTTGTTGTTTTTTTTATTACTATTTGTTTTTTTTTGTTTTTTTGTGTTTCTGTTTTCTAAATAATGATTTATTTATTTATATATTTTTATTTTTGATTTTTTTTTCTTGTATTATTATTGTTTTCTTTTTCTTCAATTTTCCGTCTTTTGATCCATATTTATATATATATTTACTAAATAGATATACCATTCTATACATGCATGCTCATACATATATTTTTGTATTATATTGCTATAAATGTTAAATGGAGAAGACTTCATAAGTCTGTTTGACTTGTGTCTTATCCAATTTGTACTTTAACAAATAAAATATGTTTAAACTAAAAAATTAACTGTGTTGCACGCGGTGACAACCAATCTGAGCATTAGAAGTGTTTAAAAATATATAAGTGTATGCAGAACAACTGTCAATAAAAGTATGTTAAAAAGATTTCAAAAAAATATATTGGTGTCATTTTTGGTTTGATTTTAAGCAAATTAGTACCAAATGATCCAAAACTGTCACACTGTATTTTTGTTTTGTTTATCAAACTGGATGTAATACTTGTAGACCAAAACAAGAAAATAACCGGGCACATGCTAATAAAAGAGCTTATTATTCAATCTTTACGGTTCGTTATCGTGCATCATATTTGTATTTCGTTCATTGTTAAATCAGGCCGTACGTTTCCCGTTTCAGTTGTTTTGAATTTGTATATATCTATATCTTTTTATTCTCATAAAGCCAATGCATTACATCGGTACAGAGATAACAAATACAACAATAAATATTTACAATATGTACAAAACAAGCGAGAGAGGTTACAAAAGTTACAAGCCAGGAGTACAAACACAAGTATTTATATTTTTTATAAAAGAACAAAGCTTCTTCAGAACTGGTTTTCTTGTAGGGGCGTTTCATAGCTGATTCTGCGGTATGGGGTTTACTCATTGTTGAAGGCTGTCGCATGTCGATCCTACAGTCGTTAACTTCTGCGTTATTTGGTCTCTGGTTGAGATTTGTCTTATTAGTAATCATATCAAGTCTTCTTATTTGTATAGGTACATCTGTATTGTACTTTAACATATTGAGAGAGAAAAATTGAAAATCAGCAAATGTACATTAATTGCAGAAAGACAGATTAGAGAGCGTGCACACACGTCAAAACTCGTCGCTTTCAAGGTGATGAGCAAATATGAAGTCATTCAGTAAGGTTGTTTCTAAGAAAAGTAACAAACATATTGTTAGACGATCGGACAACAGATCAAACAACGTGTTTGCAATATAGCTCTACTCTTAGACAAAGAAGTAAGCCAATATCATATAAATATCTATACGCCGCATAAAAGGTAATGGAAGTTATCTATTGATAATGACATCGTTCAATATCATTTTCTAATACCGGCTGCTGTACTTCATATGAAATGTTATACTAAAACTTCATTTTCGGTTGATTGAGGCAATAATGAGATGAAACAGCTTCAACTGTAAAACAATAAGTACTCCTTATATTAAAAGTTTGTAAGATGATTATCTTTTGAATGTAGAAAGAAAAAGAAAAATCGAAGTATGGCCTGACGATATGGAATCGGTTATGTTATTGTAGAAGGGTGTACGGTTGTCATTGTTGAAGGTTATATACGGTTGTCACTTAATGGTATCACCTCACTCAATTTAAAGTTGGTTCACATTTTGCCATATCAAGGCCTTTGAAATAATATTCTATCCTCTTTTAGTACATGAATCAATTTAGAACTAATGTTGGACGGATATGCACCTTTATACTTATATCAGAGTTTTCTTTATTGCCGTACAGTTAAAAAGTAATCTGCTAGTAACCTTTGTTATATCCCTTACTTTATTATAAAAAGGTTTCTGTCCAAATGTAGTTTCGTAAATGTTTAGCACAAATGTTTTGCCATTTTACAAGGAACCATCATATGCATTTTTATGATAAGTATCAACGCTTTTCAAAACACCTGCATATAATTATAATTGAGAGTATAGTCTTGTATGGCGGGAACGATTATACGACGTCTTTGCGATTAAAACTTAACATAACGTAATTTAGCGCCATACTGACAGACGTCATAAAATATTAAGGTATATGGCTTTTATTGAAAAAACAAGCACATGGACCCCTATTTTTTTCTTTTGCAATCAATCAAGTACTGTTTCATGAACACTCCGCCAAATTTTCAAGAAAAAATCAACGATCAAATTTTTTCTGCACTTCCGAAATGACGTAAAAAAATGGTCAAATTCTTTAATTCGCATATTGCAATCTAAATCCGGAAAATTATAATTTGGTTTAACCTTAAAATTGTTTTATTATGTTGATGCCATGGATCAAGGGAACATTTTACCAAAAACCCGGTTAAGTTATGACTTTTCGTTCAAAAGTATTGTTACTTTCTTTAAAAGTCCTTATTTATCATTTTGTTTATGAAATTTCAGGGATTTTCTTCCAAATATGCAAATTTCGAACTAAATTATCTCAAAAAGTAAGTCATGAAGGTACTTTTGTCTTTCCATATTTGAAAAGTACACATTGAAATTGACCTTCTATCAAAATTTCAAGAAAAAATCAACGAGGGATCTCTACTGTATCGTATGCCCTTAAGAGACTAAAGTGAAGAGAGTGGTAAAGGGTTATTTCCGTACAACGATTTCGGCACCTTTATTTTTTGTATTAATATTTTTATATCTCGTTTTCTCATGTTTGATTCGATGTGCATGCTTTGTGTTCCCCCAATTTATTTTATGTGTTCCCGTGTTGGTACTCATTTATATTTCTTGTGCTTTGAACAGCTTGTCCGGCATAATTTTGATTAACCCTCTTGCTGATAGAAGTTTTTCAAAGTTTCATTTTGTGTGCCAGAAAATATGACAACTCATCTTCTGTGATGTTAGATTCCAACCAATGACCTAATTCGATATATATGTATGACTTCACACCAACAGGACCGTTACCATGGTTGCATTTGGAACACATTGTTTAATCTTTTACGTGATGACGGCTGACAAATTGGACCTCGTAATTTTAGTATTATAGATGTAACAGCATGTTAATTAGGCAATATGACATCTATGGTGAGCATTTATTTTTTACATTTCAGGATTGTCTAGATCAGAAGAAATGCTTGATTCTGAAAACCAAAGACGAGTTGATGGATTATCAGACAAAGTATCAAGACTGAAATCAGTATGTACTACTAAGAATTAATACAGAATACATCATGTATACATAAGGCAAAAACAAATAATATGTGTGTTTCCTATCACACTTTTGGAAAAAATAGGGTAGGGACATTGTAGGCCTGTAGCATGTGTATGGATTTTTTTTTATTTTACCATTTTTTTACATTAAGTCTATGGAAGGGACATTCTGATTTAACAGTGCTTATTCATGTTATTGAAAAATGACAAAGAAAACTTTAGGGTAGACTATTTTGAGCTTAAAAAATAGGGAGGTTTAGGGTAATAGGAAACACACATCTTTTTTTACATGGCCTTATATAACTTTTTCAATATCACAACCTTTTCAATGTTAAAAAAAATGTAACATTGAAGATGTTTTGTGTTTGTTGGAATTAAACTTAACTTTAATACACAGCAAAATCACTGTATGCCAATCAAATTAGACAGAATTCTTTTAAATCTGACAATAATGTTATAATTTTAGAGTAACAATCAAAGATCAGACTGTTATTAATTACTGCCAGACCAAGTTTTGGGGATTAAGATTGCAGTCATGCAATCAAAACTCATAATGTGGCTGGCTTGATAGAAATTAATCACAAAATTCTAATAATACATCCTATCCATGAACATTACCAGACATTTTTATTTATCAATGAAATATATGCTCAGATGGTCAAGTTACAAAATGATCGATGTTTAATTTGTCAAGAAAATTACATAACTTGTGCAAGGGAATGGTTTATATCTGTTCTAAAAATATGAATGTTGTCAGTGTTGAAGTAACCTTCCTCACTCCATTTAAGTGTAGTTGAATCAACTATATTAAATGCTTTATGCAATGTAATATTTAATTTCACTTCCCACTGATAAATTAAAGCAATTTTTACCCATCAGTGCATTCAAGCACTTAATTATTGAACGAAACTGATTATATATAGCTAGAGAGCAAAACTGGAAGATTGTATGCATAAACATGATAAAACAATATATTTTTCAAACAGAGGAGTTGTAGACCCTCTAATCTGTTACTGACTCAATTTTTATATAATTCTCTTTCATAATTTTACTCTATTCAGCTTGCGTTTGATATAGAAACAGAATCAAAAGACTCTAACAGATACTTGGACGACATGGTAGGTTCTCAATCTTCTTGTTTTCTCACAATTTTTATTTTGTTGATTAAAAACGTCACATAGAAGTGTACAGCCTTCATCATTGAGCAAAACTTAAAATACGGCATAGCAAGCAGTAGACTGGCATTGTTATCTCTAGTAGAAACTTTGTAGTAGAAAGTTGATAAATTTCCATAATCTAAAAACCTGTCTTAATATCTTTTGATTTTCTTTTCCTTTAGAATTTTTCATCATTGAACCACAAGTAGCATATTTGGTATGCAGTTATATTAGGGAGCTACCATTTGATTTTTATGGGGAGGGGGGGGGGGGTGCTAGGATGAAATTTGAAAAAAATAGGCAGGACAGGAGTTCTGAGTAAAAAAAAGGCAGGATGAGACACTTTGCAAAAAAAAAAGGCAGGATGACAATTTATGAAAAAAAGTCAGGACAAACTAATAAAAAAAAAGGCAGGACCGAATAGAGTGAAAAATAAAAAGGTAGGACAGAGATTACAAATAAAAAAAAATGCAGGACAAAATTTTTCATCCTAGCCCCCCCCATAAAAATCAAATGGTAGCTCCCTTAGCCTTGCTCATTTCTTAAGAGGTTATTTATCCCTGCACCTTCAGTCATGGTTTATTGACTTGAGATGTTTTGCATAGACTACATGTTAAAAGTATTGCAGCCATTTTGATATCAACAATTGCATTTTTATACATGTACATTGTATATGTATCAAATTTACATATTAAAAGGCAAGACATATCTCTGTGTCAACAATTGCATTTTACTACATATGTATCAAAACCAGGTTTAATCCACCATTTTCTACATTTGAAAATGCCTGTACCAAGTCAGGAATATGACAGTTTTTGTCCATTCGTTTTTGATGCGTTTTGTTATTTGATTTTGCCATGTGATTATGGACTTTCCCAATTGATCTTCCTCTAAGTTCAGTATTTTTGTGATTTTACTTTTTACATATTAAAAAGCAAGACATACTGTATAGCGGGTTATTTTTGCGGGAGTAAAATTTTGCAATTAACCTTGAATAAGGTACATGTATACGAAATATTTTAGCGGTTATTATTTTGGCGGATTCAAAACTCTCATCAATACCTTTGCATGCACACTTTTAAATTAGACGGAATTTATTTCGGCGATTTTGTTCTATCCACGAAAATAAGCGAAAATTTACATCCCGCGAAAATAACCCGCTTTACAGTATCTCTGTGTCAACAATTTATAACTTAAAATGTTTTTTGCATAATTTTTTTTAACAAAGTTTAATATTGATTAAGCTTAACCATGTGCTCAATCTAATTAAAATTAGTTTTAAGCACTTGCTCCTCCATTGTTTATATGTTGGTGTGTGAGAGTCTGGCGAAATATAAACAATTAGGAGCAAGTGCAGAGAACTTATTTTAATTAGATTGCCATGTGCTTATCGATAAGCTACCTTCTGTTGTGCATATCTTCTGCCCTTTTGGTGAAAGATTTTTGATATATATGTTTACTTTTGGGAGAGACAAATTTAAATAAAATTTCAAAACTTGTTTCAGAATCACACATTGGCTACATGTACTACAAAAAGTGAAAGCGCATCTTAGGCCGTGTTCACACCAAACGCCGTGAGGAGTAACCATGTTTACAATTAGTTTAGTGTAGTGTACACTGGTTTCACATTACATTTGTTCACATCTATACACCTTGTTTAGCTACCTGTACATAAGATTTGTTCCCACTTGTAAACTATATGTCATTTAAATGTTCATTACGTAGAACTGAATTCAAAATTTTTGGAAATTTTTTCTAGCGGTAAGGGAACAACCAATTGACTTCAAAAGGGAGGCGGAGGATGGGAATGGAAATATTCCGATCTCCAATTTGATAAAAAAAAAAATGGTCATACAGATGATAAAAAAAAAATGTTCTGAATCAAGAGTGTCCCCATACTTTATAGTGTTAAATATTGAAAAAAAAGTATTTGATAACCAGCATCGAAAAAAAAGGAATAAAAACGTACGTGCGAAAAAAAATCTGACTCAGATAAAAAAAATAACTCTCCCCCTTTTTTTA
The DNA here is from genome assembly GCA_037788925.1 of Mytilus galloprovincialis. Lineage (NCBI taxonomy): Eukaryota > Metazoa > Mollusca > Bivalvia > Mytilida > Mytilidae > Mytilus > Mytilus galloprovincialis. Next base: position 64,113,521 of record CM075341.1, read on the forward strand.
AGTTAAGTGGTTGCTACTTTAAGAAAGCCATTTTTATAATTTGCAGTAGTTTGAATATACAAGAGAAGTCTCGATAACGCATTAGAAAACGTTAGCTGCAACAGCGTGCTTACAGCCGGAAAAAAAGGATTGAGATATTAGGGATCACTACATTTTTATCTTTTCTGTTCGTTTCAAATGGTATTTCTTCTCCAAGGAGTATTTGGTAAAGGAATAGGGTAGCGGTTTTTTTATATTTATTTTACGTGTTATTTAATGGATCTGAGATACTAGACAAACATATCATTTACCTCACACTTGTTTTAGTCATGCATTTATGCGTGAATCGTTTTTTGAGTAAAGACCAGTGGCGAATATTTCTGTGTACGTCAAGTCAATTCGGGAAGACCTTTTCAAATGAATTAGGCAACAATTATTTACTTCATTTTTTGTGGAGGGGGAGGGGGGCGTGAGCTATTGATTTTTTTCAGGACAAATTTTGGTGACAAGTCGAAATCAATTTTAGCATTATATATAGTGGCAGATGAGGGTGAAACAAACAATTTTTTTTCAGGGCCAAAAACTGGAAACTTTTTTTAGTTTCCAAAACAAAATCCATAGCTCACCACCCCCACCCCCTTGCCTTTATGTTTTATACTCAACTATAATAGCCCCCCCCCCCCCCCCCCCCCTCCCCCGAAAATCAATTGGTTGCTGCCTTATGGGTTCGGCAATGATGCTGCTTTGAGTCTTGATTAGGGATTAATAAAGTACGTTAATTTTTTTTAACAAAAAAAATCTGTAAAAATTTAGACAACTTATAATTATCAAAAATATCAATTTTACTCAAAAATAGTTTCCTCCTTAAATATATACACGATAAAACTAATGTCCTAAATGCCTAGTTTTGTGTACACTTAACCTACACAAGGCCTACATTGACTATCGACTGTGTGTAGGTAAAACATGATTTAAACTACATGTAAACATTGAGTTTTATCAATGGGAACGCAATTGTGTTTAGTTTACGTGTGAGTTACACTAACACAACACCAAATTTAGGTCAATGTGAACACGGCCTTATTCACATGATAAAGGAAAGCAATGAGTAAAGACAATTTATTAAGAAATAGTTCCTTTTTATTTATTAGTAAAAACAAAATCTTCTTGTCTGCAAGATTGTAAATTTGTATCTTCCAGGTCCATTTCCTGTCAGAAAAACATTGAAGATATCTGATTGTGTATGGTTTTAAACAAAATTACCTGAATATTCTTATCCAATTTGCTGATATATTCTTTTATCTGATATTTGATTACACGATACAATTAACATTAAACATATAGGGAAGGGTTTGGTGTTTCGAAATAATATTACAATAGCTGTTATATTCGTTTAGCCGATATCTGATTAGTTGGAGTCTACTGTACTACAATGTAATATGTAAACTTGTACTGTGCAATTGCAATATAAATACTGTTTAAACTAAAAAAGTTATTATAACTGATAATGATTTCCCATTGCAGGGTAATGACTTTGAGAGTACCCATGGATTATTAGGAGGAACAGTTAATAGACTTTCTCATATGGTGTCCGCCAACAAGGGAAATAGGAAGTTAATGTGTTATATGATTATAGGACTTGTGCTGTTGTTTTTCTTAGCTTATTATCTCATTACAAAAGTGACTAGTTGAGAGGTTTTCAATGTTTATATTGTTTTGTAATGAGTTTAAAAATACCATTGAATGTTGATTATCTAATCACAAAGCTGCAGGTTGAAGGTTTATTTTTTTTGCAGATATTTGACAGAGGTTATTCAAGCTTGACCTCTATCATGTGGTGCCTTCATGTATTAGTTGATTCATTTTTACAATAGAAACTTAATTAATTGTACCTTGAGATGTATGATTTAGTGAGAATTAGTACAGAGTGGGAAAAGCACTATTATCCCCAGTGTTCATCCTGTGTTGTGGATACACTCTTTCATTTTGTCAATCATAAGAGTTGACACATAAAAGTTGAACATTTTTAGAAAAATAAGATAAGCTTTTGTATGTAAAGATGTGCTCCAAAATTGAAGATTAACTTTTTGTCTTCAGGAAGGGGCTGGATCATGGGAAATTGTCAAATTCACATGAGCTGCAATGTAGTTATTTTGTTTGTTATTTTTATGCCCCACCTACGATAGAAGAGGGGCATTATGTTTTCTGGTCTGTGCGTCCGTTCGTCCGTCTATCGTTTGTTCCTCCGTCTGTCCCGCTTCAGGTTAAAGTTTTTGTTCAAGTTAGTTTTTGATGAAGTTGAAGTCCAATCGACTTCAAACTTAATACACATGTTCCCTATGATATGATCTTTCTAATTTTAATGTCAAATTAGAGTTTTTAACCCAATGTTAAGGTCCACTGAACATAGTAGATTATAGTGCGAGTGGGGCATTTGTGTACTAGGGACACATTCTTGTTATAAAGTACATTCAATGGTAGTTTTAAATGTTGTGTAATTGATTAATATTTATTGTGCATAATTGTTATATAAATAGGGTTATCTTTTAAGATTCATCTTCTTCAGTGCGGGACACTGCTGGGCTGGTTACAGTCTAGTTAAATACAGGTCATGTTTATATATATGTATATATATATGCATTTCTCTTACAAGGTTCTGACATCACAGTGGATCTGATCTGTACATATGCACATTCACCAATGAAATTTCATCCTCACAACATTTGAAGGTGTGACTGTTAACCATTACAATCTAACTGGAGGAATCCGAAACAAAGAGTAAACCAGACTGTTGTAAGACCCTTGTAATGGAATGACCATTTTATTTTAAGAGGGGGAGGGGTTATAATTGTTTCCAAAAAAAAAAAAAAAGACTCTTCTGATCCCAAATTTGCTGGAAAAAGTATGTTGTGGTCAAGCAGATGACCAAAAAAAACCATTCTGCATTCAGATTTTCCCCATACTAATTTTGAAAAAAATATAATTTAATTGATAGCTGCGAAAAACTAAAAAAGAATTTCGCTCTTTGTGGTGGAAAAAAATCTGACAGAGACAAATAACAATACCATCCCCCTTGAATTAAATGATTCCTCCCTAAAGGAAACATTGACACATGATCTTTATTAAAATAGGTTGTTGATTCATTGTTGGGGGTATGCAAAAGTTCCCTGTATACCAGAATTGATCAAGAAGGGACAAATTATAATGTTGGCACATATATACATGTATATACAAATGTATACTATTTATGTTTTTTGTTCAAACTTTACAAACCCTTATTATGGTCAAACATGAAAAAGCAATTGAAGATTCTATTGTGCTCTGGATGTCTTTTATTTATTAATGTCCATTGGGTGCTGTCTTTATGTATGTTTTTTTAAATATCCCTTTATTCATAACTACTGATAGTACTGTTACTGTAAATTCAGAAATTACTGAAGAATTTATTATAGCAAATTTGATATGACCAACTGCAACTTTTGATTGATTATTCCAATTTCAGGAAATATAACTGCATTTGAAAATTGAATGCTTCTTTCATGCGCGTAGCTACGTTTACGTCAAGACGCCCGGGCGTACACTTGAATTTTGAAAATAAAACAAATAATCGACATAGCCTTGTGCTTCTTTTTTCAATGGATTGTAATTTTGAATAAGAAGGGACTAAATTTACTCAAATAGCAGAGGCGGATTTAGAGGGGGGCCCGGCCCCCCCCCCCCTTTTTGGGAAAAAAATTGGTTGCTTATATAGGGAATCACTGAAGCGTGACTGGAGCGGGCTCCCTCTTAGCGCAGTCAGTGGGCCCCCACTTATGAAAATTTCTAGATCCGCCAGTGAATAGATCATTTAATATTATTTGTTCGAATCTTTTGTAAAAGTCTGAATCTACTATGAATTCTACGTACTTTTCGTAAAGTTAAAGCAATTCACTATCTGCTCAGATTCGATATGCTGTTTGTATTTTTGTCGAGCCTGTGATTTATGTCCCAAAAGTGAGACAAAGCGACAAGTGATCACAAGTAAAGTCTTTTGAATGACTCTCCGTGAAATTTTACGAGAGTTTGACAGAAACTGTTTATGATCAAAAGAGTATTCAGAGCAATAATAATAATACAATTATACCTTTAATTTTCCCGCATTTTAAGGACAAAAATGTATTTCTTTCTGTAATTAAAAAGTGGTCGCAGTTTGGGCTTACATTTTGTTATTTCTCAATTACATTAACTACTTGTCAAAGTGAACCTTCATCGAATTTTATGAAAATGCCGAAGAAGCTTTTTCTATGACTAATGTATTAAGCTAAAATTAATTGTTTTACATGCTCAATTTATAAACCTTCATAGATGGTTGTGAAATATTCCAGATCAAGAAAAAATATAAAAAGAAAATTTTTGATTTCTTTTAAATCCCTTTAAAGGAATGATTAATTGATTCACTTTTTGTGGGAAGAAATCCTAGGTGTTCCAGAACTTTTTTGTTAAATTGCACCTCTTAAATTTTTTTTTTAATGTTCATTAAAAGGTACTTTTGTTGATTGTATGCTCACTCATGACACCCTTTAAACTTATTCAAAAGTATTAGTGGTTTGGACGTTTTCTCTAAAACCAATGACCATTAGGCTAGCTTCCAGTTTAACACGATGAATAAGTTAACATATTACAAAATTTAACCAAAACAAATTAACCATTTAGATTCAAAAGTATTATATGTTGCTATCAATGATTTTTACCGACAGGAATCATTATGGTATCTCATTCTTGACAGCTTTCGGGGCTTAGTCCCTTTCGAACCCACTAGTCTACCAGCAGGTGCTTTAACGTTGAGCGGGTGGCATCCCATATATCCTCTCGCCAAGGTTCCGGCGTACACATAAAAATGACCCAGCTACGCCACTGTCTTTTTCTAAAATTAATTGTGGTGTAAATGCATTGACCGAAGTACATTTTAACAAAGTGCAGAAGGGCTTCATTCTAAAATGTACGCACAGTCAACGCTTTTACAACCCTATGAAATTACTTAAACAAGCATTAAATACCTATAATTACATTGTTTTTGCTATAATCATGAAAACATGATTCTTATCAACTTTTTCTCTTATTTACCTTTGCACTTTATTGTGGAAACTTGTGTCATCATGTATGCTTTAATTCATGCAATTCATTTTGAAACGAAGAATGACGAGAGATTGCAGTTAGCCAATCAAAATAATGTATAGTAATGAAACATCTAATGTAATTATATAGATATATGCATCATAAGTTCTTAATATTGTGATATTTGTGCAGTTGCCATATTTGCATGAATATAAAAAAATCTATGAATTTACAGTATTAAATTTGAATACCGGGGCAATCATGATCAGTTGTTATAGTCGAAGATCATGAAGATTTGGAAGCCATTCAAAAAAATGAAACATTGTTTTAAAAGATGCATGTACATTTTGTTGTACAGTAAGGCAGCAGCAACCATTTGATTTTCTGGGGGGACTTTGGAATTTTTTTGGAAAAAAAGTTTGTTTCTAGTTTTTGGAGAGAAAAAAATAATTTGTTTTTGACCCTGAGAAAAAAAAAATATTTGTTTCACCCTCAGCTGCCACTATATGTAATGCTAAAATTGAAAGAAAAAAAATGTTCTAGACTTGTCGCGAAAAAAATCCATAGCCCCCCCCCCCCAGAAAATCAAATGGTTTCTGCCTAATATGTGTAAAACATCTTGTATTAACAATCAGTATATTTTATATTTGTATAAAAGTGGACCAATGAAATATCATAAAACATATATATGTTTTGTTATAACTTTCAGTATTATATAACTTTGTTCATTTCTCTTTTGTTTCATCAATTTTTGAAAGGACAAAGAGTTGGTAATTTTTAATTGAAATGAAATAGAAAATATATTTGTTATGAAGGAGTGCTACACCACTATGCTCATCACATTCATAATCAGTTCCATTTTCAGGTTTTTATTAGCTCACCTGACCTGAAAGGTCAAGTGAGCTTTTCTCATCACTTGGCGTCCGGCGTCCTGCGTACGTCGTCTGTCGTCCGTAAACTTTTACAAAAATCTTCTCCTCTGAAAATACTGGGCCAAATTTAACCAAACTTGGCCACAATCATCCTAGGGGTATCTAGTTTAAAAAATGTGTCCGATGACCTGGCCATCAAACCAAGATGGCCGCCATGGCTAAAAATAGAACACAGGGGTAAAATATATATTTTGGCTTATATCTTAAAAACCAAAGCATTTAGAGCAAATCTGACATGGGGTAAAATTGTTGATCAGGTCAAGATCTATCTGCCTTGAAATTTTCAGACGAATCGGACAACCTGTTGTTGGGTTGCTGCCCCTGAATTGGTAATTTTAAGTAACTTTTTCAGTTTTTGGTTTTTATCTTGAATACTATTATAGATAGAGATAAATTGTAAACAGCAATAATGTTCAGCAAAATAAGACCTACAAATAAGTCAACATGACCAAAATTGTCAGTCAACCCTTAATGAGTTATTGCCCTTTATAGTCAATTTTAACAACTTTTTCGTCATTTTTTGTAACTTGTACAAAAATCTTCTTCTCTGAAACTACTGGGCCAAATATAAATTAACTTGGCCACAATCATATTTATATAGTTAAAAAAATGTGTCCCATGACCCCACCTACCAAACAAAATGGCCGACATGGCCAAAATTAGAACATAGTGGTAAAATGCAGTTTTTGCTTTATATCTTTGAAACTAAGACATTTAGGGCAAATCTTTCAAGATTTAAATGTCCATCAGAATAAGATATATCCCCTCACAAATTTTCAGATGAATCCTACAACCTGTTGTTGGGTTACTGCCCTAAAATTGGTAATTTTAAGGAAATTTTGCAGTTTTTGTTTATTATCTTGAATACTATCATTGATAGAGATAAACTGTAAACAGCAATAATGTTCAGCAAAGTAAGATCTACAAATAAGACAAACATGACCAAAATTGTCAGAGAACCCCTTAAGGAGTTTTTGTCCTTTATAGTCAATATTGAACAACTTTTCGTCATTTTTGTAACTTGTACACAAAAATCTTCTTTTCTAAAACTATGGGCCAAATTTAACCAAACTTGGCCAGAATCATTACTAGGGTATCTATTTTTAAAAAGTGTCTAATGACCCCCACCCCCCCCCCCCCCCTTTAACAACCAAGATGGCCGACATCAGTAAATACAGTAACAGGTGAGCGACACAGGCTCTTGAGAGCCTCTAGTTTTGATCTCAGTTTAATTGAATTTTATAGAGGTTTTTTTTATATTGTATACTTCAAGTGTGTTTTCTATTTAATCATTGGTTTCGGTGTACAGAAAAGAAATTATTTTGTGTACATGTCCAACTGGCAGGTGTCATCTGACCTTCACCTCATTTTCATGGATCAGTGGTTATAGTAAAGTTTTTGTGTTTTGGTCTGTTTTTATACGACCGCAAAAAGTGAAAATGTTTTGTTCATATATTAGTTTCACGTTGGTGTCGGCGTCGTCGTCGTCATCGTCCGAAGACATTTGGTTTTTCGCATTATAAGTTTAGTATAGGTAAATAGAAATCTATGAAATTTTAACAAAAGGTTTATGACCACAAAAGGAAGGTTGGGATCGATTTTGGGAGTTTTGGTCCCAACAGTTTAGGAATTAGGGGCTAAAAAGGGCCCAAATAAGCATTTTCTTGGTTTTCGCACTATAACTTAAGTTTAGGTAAATAGAAATCTATGAAATTTTTACACAAGGTTTATGACCACAAAAGGAAGGTTGGGATTGATTTTGGGAGTTTTGCTTTCAACAGTTTAGGAATTAGGGGCCCAAAGGGTCCAAAATTAAACTTTGTTTGTTTTCATCAAAAATTGAATAATTTGGGTTCTTTGATATGCTGAATCTAAAAATGTACTTAGATTTTTTATTATTGGCCCAGTTATTAAGTTGGTCCAAATCGGGGTCGAAAATTAAACTTTCAAATTGTTTGATTTCATCAAAAATTGAATAATTGGGGTTCTTTGATATGTCAAATCTAATTGTGTATGTAGATTCTTAATTTTTGGTCCCGTTTTAAATTGGTCGACATCAAAGTCCAAAGGGTCCAAAATTAAACTAAGTTTGATTTTAACAAAAATTGAATTCTTGGGCTTCTTTGATATGCTGAATCTAAACATGTACTTAGATTTTTGATTATGGGCCCAGTTTTCAAGTTGGTCCAAATCAGGATCCAAAATTATTATATTAAGTATTGTGCAATAGCAAGAAATTTTTAATTGCACAGTATTCAGCAATAGCAAGAAATCTTCAATTGCACAGTATTGTGCAATAGCAAGAAATTTTCAATTGCACAGTATTGCACAATAGCAAGAAATCTTCAATTGCACATTATTGTGCAATAGCAAGTATTTTCAGTTGCACAGTATTGCGCAATAGCAAGAAATATCTAATTGCGCAATATTGCGCAATAGCAAAAAATTTCAATTGGAGTTATCTTTCTTTGTCCAGAATAGTAGTTGAATCAACTTAAATCATTGTTTTATACAATATACAATGTATATTCACTTTTACTACCAACTGATAAATTAAAACAATCTTTACCATTCATTGATAACAAGCACTTTTTTTTACATTTTAATATTTTACGATATATTTAAATGAGTAGTTATTGTTGCAAAATCCATTAGAAATTTGAATTTAGATCAGTTTTGGAATAAGGGAAATGGGGATGTGAAAAACAAATTGTTTTGAGAGGAATAATATTCAACAGCATAGTGAATTGCTCAAAGGCAAACAAAAATGAAGTTCATTAGACCACATTCATTCTGTGTCAGAAACCTATGCTGTGTCAACTATTTAATCGCAATTCAAATTTAGAACTGAATCCAGCTTGAATGTTGTTTCCATACTTGTCCCAACCGTTCAGGGTTCAAGCTCTGCGGTCGTATAAAGCTGCGCCCTGCTCCGCATCTGGTTCTAATACCGTATGCAATAGGTCTACTATATTTGGTGTATGGAATGTTTGTAAGGTGTACATGTCTAGCTTGCAGGTGTCATCTGACCTTGACCTCGTTTTCAGGGTTCAGTGGTCAAATTTAAGTTTTTGAGTTTTGGTCTTTTTTTTTAATACTATATGCAATAAGTTAACTATATTTGGTGTATGGAAATATTTTATGATCTATATGTCAGTCGCTCAGGTTGTATTTGACCTTGACCTCATTTTCATTGTTCATTGCTCAGTGTTAAGTTATTGCGTTATGGTCTTTTTTTCTTAAACTATAAGCAATAGGTCTACTATATTTGTTGTATGGACGAGTAGTTAGCTGTACATGTCTGCCTGGCATGGTTCATCTGACCTGGACCTCATTTTCATGGTTCTTTGATTAATGTTTAAATTTATTGGTTATTGTTAAGTTTATGTGACAGTTGTAATAAAGCTTTATGTTTGGGACTATCAACATAATATCAATGATAAGTAAAGAAGGTAGATATTTCTGTGTGTGCACTCTTGTATTTCCTTTTTAGCTACGTGTCCAGAAGGGTCAAAGGAGCTATTCTCATCACTTGGCGTCCATAATCGTCGACGTTAACCTTTACATTTTGGACTTCTAGAGAACTACTGAATGGAATGAAACCCAACATGAATGTTCCTTATGGGATGCTGACCAAACGTTGTTACTTTGAAGCCGATCCATCATCCAATATGGCCGCAAGCGGGGGATGTAGTACATATGTATAACATGGACACTAGGGGAAATATACATATGTTTTCTCGTAGAGAACTAAGGATTGGAATGACATCAAACTTCATGAATGTTTCCTATGAAGTACTAACAAAGTGTTGTTACTTTGAAGCCGAACCATCATCCAAGATGGCTGTCAGAAGAGGACTTCATTTAACATAGGACATTATAGACAATACATACAAATGATATTTTTTTTAGAGAACCACTAAATGGAATGGAACCAATTGAAACATGGCATGAATGTTCATTATGAGGTGCTGACCAAGTGTTATTATACAAGAGACATCCAGCAGAGTTCTACAAAGGGCACTATGGGGAATACATCATGACAAATGTCTTCTTTTAGAGAACCACTGAATGGAATGAAACCAAACATGGCATGAATGTTCCTTATAAGGGGCTGATCAAGTGTTGTTAATTTGAAGCCGATTTACTGTTCAAGATGGCCAACAGGATTTTTCTTAAATTACAGGGCCAATGTTTAATCGAATTTGGCCTCAATCATTATTTGCATGATTTCCAGAACCAAAGTAGAATCAGGTGAGCGACACAGGCTCTTGAGAGCCTCTAGTTTATAATATTCTGAATCCGCTATTGAATACAAATATGTCATGCAAATAGATTATCATTGAGGTCGTAAACTTTTAATGTGGTTCAATGTTGCAATGTTTGGCGATTACTTTAATGATAGAACGATATTAGTAGAAAAAAATCATATTTATCTAAACATTAAATGTGCAGTTAAAAAAAAATAGCAAAGACTAAGATTGTATTTTATTTATTATAAAAGATATCCAGAAATATAGGAGTAACGACCACCATGTAAAAGTCCTCCACTCACTAACTTGATGTACATTCGGTCTCCTTTTTTCAAATATAAAACGATGTTGTGTGTCTGCGAATTTGCATGTTCTGTTTTAGCAGCATACCCATTTGAGTAAAAAGCATCATTCTTCATCCATTGGAAGTGAACAAAATAGTTTCCTGCAGTCATGATCATACAACCCAAACTATAAAGCCCATTGTGTGGTACTGTAAACACCCCAGTTGATGGACTATATTGTCTTCCTACGTTCGTGGCAACATCTTCAAACAAAATGATACTGCCAACTTTTGGAGAAGTTTTAGCATATGCCAAGAATGCAGTTCTGTCGACTGAAACTAAAAAAAATACAACTTTTAAATATAATCTTTAATCTACGGAAGCCTGATAATGACATGGTTTAGACTTAGCTTACTCATTATAACGATTTGGCACAAAAAAAGTCATATAACTCTTTATATATAACGACTAAGATACTCAGTTACTCAGTCGTGATAATGATCTAGATGAGTCGTAACGTTTTAGTAAGTCGTGATATCTTGTTAGTGTATTTGTTTTAAAAGTAGAAAAGTAAGCAATATATAATGAGTTAGCTAAATCCTTGTAACGAATGACTGTTTAATTATTATGTCTAAAAATTAAACGACACTCTGTAACTTACTGTTCCTGTATCATTTTTATTTCATATGAAAAACTAAAATAGAATTTGTAAAATTAATCACTGAAACGAACGAACAGAAATTTCGATTTATCACAAGATATTAACCAAAACAAATCTTGTTTATTGGTCCTGGGTATCTTTTTTCCGACGTAGTCGGTATAGTTTCGGTTTGTGCCCTTTGAACTTAAGGACGCTTAACTATGGCAACAGAATACGCATGCTCGAAAATCCTTTCTGTGATTGGACAAAATGCTGTGATGGTGGGTGATTTGGTTGTGTTTGAAAAAACGTCTCGTTAATTATATCGTGATGGAAAGCAAGTGAAAAACTATAAATATTTGAACTAGTTCTTACAAAGATTTATATTTTTATTAAAATAATTGTTTCTCCAATAGCTCTTTGCATCCGTGACAGCTGTTTATTCGGGACAATTATATAATTTGTAATGTAAACTTTGTTGTACGAACGTACATGACTTTTAGAACGCACCTACGCATGTGAGATTTCCGCGGGGTTTTGATGAATGTAAACAGAAAGATACGAGGACCGAGAATACTGAACACAGAGAAAACGTTATTTAAATGGCATCTTTGTGCTTCTGAAGGTTACCGAAATGTTAGTTTGAAACATATACTCACATTTAAATACGTCGGATATCTTTTTTAAAGATAGTTCTTGTTTTTCTTTCTGTTTTTTTAATTTTTTTTTGCAATGTTTGTTTTAACAGGGACATGAATAACTATAGTATTAATGTCGTATTTGATATCAATTAACGTTGAACAAAATCAAGTTGAAGTTCGAGTTCGGGTAAAAGGCAACAACTCTTCACTGAAAACATGTAACCACAAACATATAATTAGTATCTTTTATCTTCTACAGATTATTGTTAAAGGTTCAAAAGTGTTGAATAAATTTGCAAAAATTTTCTAAAACGAAGTTGAATATAAATGAAATTAAACGATTCTTTGTCAACCCCGAAGTGCTAATTCGATTTAGTGTTTATTCAGAGTGCAAGCTTAATGTTTTTCAAAATTGGAAGCGGTAGTGCTAATTACATTTGAATTTTTATTTTACACAAGGGCCATTTTTAAATTGTCTTTTTAATTTTACTTAAATAAAGAGTATCATGACCAATTTTGATATAACCAAAAGGCAATTCAAAACTCCAATTTCGAAAGATTTGTCAGAGTACATTCATTTTGTATATTTAAAAACGAATAAGTTGGACAATCTTAAGCAAAGTAAATTCCTTTTTGAAGTAAAACTGTATCTTTTCTTACGTATATACAAAGTAAAAACCATTGAAACATGGGAAAGTGCATATGCTTACCGTGGTAACCATCAGCACATCTATTTGTTTTCATCAGCAATTTAAGGAGGTCCTCTGTCATGCATGTCCTTTTATCTAAAGTATACAATAAAGATTTAGGTACCATACCACTAAACTTTACTATAAATAAATGCTTAAGATTAAAAAAAACTGCAATTGCACATCAAATCCACTCCTCTTGTACATGCATGTATTGAGTATTTATATAAGGTAATTAAAAGGTAACATAGTTGCAATTGGTAATTAAAGGATGAGGATGGCAAAGAAATCCGCAAGCAAGAAAAACTTAGCCGCAATAACATAATATCAATGAGGAACGTTAATAAGCAAAATTATTCTATACTTTACTTAATATTATTAACATAGGTAACACTGACTATTACAATCGCATACTAACCTAGAGTTATCTCTCTTATCAAAGGGGTTCTTCCAATGATTCAATTTGTTTTCAAATTTTTTATCTGGTAAACTATAAAACGCAGCGGCATTTTTGACCGTTTTCTTATTCGAACTACAAAGATATAATTATTAATTTATTTTCCATTCTGAAATGTTTTTGAGATGTATTTGCTTTATGTAAATATTTTTAAGTGTGGCCTAGACGGTGTAAAAATCAAGAAAATCAAGAAAATCAAAGAAACAAAATGTCTTACCTTCACAAGCCCCAGTCAAAACTCCCAAAACATTTGCTGATACGACAATAAACAACAAACAAGTTTTCATAAACATTTTCATAGGTCATACAAGTATGAATAACTGTATGATAGAACAACAGTTGTTTTATATCTTTAGAAAAACTCGTATTCTTTTATTGCGTGTTAATCTTTTTGAAAAATTGTAACTTGATATTTAAAATTACGAAATGGCATGTCATTGTATAAATGGCATCTGCAACAGAAAATTATAGGGAGAACCTGTCTTTTTCTAAGAAAAAGTATTTTATTACAAAGGGACAATTACAGATTTATCAGTTCATAAGTCGAATAATGTCTTACACCATTTCATAATGCAAAACAAAAACAAAAAATAGAAAAGAAGACGAATATAAAAACCCTACCATTATCCTTTGTGGGGCATGCGTTTTAATCTCGGGGAAAAATGTTTGTTCAATAACACATACAGGAACAAAAGAAAGTTTATTTTTAATTTAACTTCCCCTGAAACAACGTTTTCTACATCATGAAACCCACTATACATTACCAATAAAACGACAGAATGCAACGTCCATATGAGCTAATCAAAGAGATTACAGCAGGCACTTTGGAATGGTATACGGTATCCATAGTGACACCTATCAGAATAAGGCAGTGGTGTAGTGGTTAGTGCATCGGACTACTAACACAAAGGTTCCTGGTTCGATTCCCGTTCCGGGATGAAAATTTCAAGGATTGAGTTTTCGGCTCTCCCATGACACCATTTGCGAGTATGGTCTTGAGGAAACGATGATAGTCCGTCGGAAGGGGACGATAAATGGCTGACCCGTGTTAAGAGAGAGCCATATCCTTGCACGTTAAAGACACCCTTGTAGATTTCGAAAAAGAGCAAGCTAATACCGCTACAAGGCAGCACTCGTACCCGCAAAGTTGAAAGGGAGTAATATAACTTGCAAAACTTGTTTCCCAATCCACTATAAATAAATATGTTTTAATAAACTAAACAATAAGGCATCATAACCGACTATTTCAAATTGTAGCACATACCATCATGTCAGAAAGTGTTAATAAAGACAAGAATTGAATTTTAAGAATATATTACAGGCTTTCCTTAAAAGTGTCCTTTATACGTCAAAGTCATGAAATCGAAGAGTAACAAGTAACGCGTTGTTCTTGTTGTTGTTACTTATATCAGTGTATCGAGGAAGATCGAAATTCATACTGCTTGTATCCTGATGCTGAACAACAAAAATACAGAACTCTAAGGAAAATTTAAAACGGAAACAATTGATACAATCAATAGCGTAAGCACATCAAACAAACGGAAATCAACTATCAAACTTCGGACTTGGTACCCGAATTTCCGTATGTAGAAAATGGTGAATTAAACCTGATTTTAAAGCTTGCTAAACCTCTCACTTGTATGACTTTCGCATATAATTCCATTATTCTGACAACATTCTGTGAAAACAAACCCAGACATAACTAGTAAACATGAAAAAAAATTGGTACAGCAGTCAACATTGTGGAAATTATAGTCTCAATCACTATAAACACAAGCAAAGTTTCTTTGACATAACCGTGGGTCACCAACTTTCTACCCAGAACCTGATGACGTTTTACAAAGTTCGAGTTGCAGATGCAAGCTGTTGAATACTGAATTAGTTGGGAAATGTACTGGTATATCCTAAATGCAGATCAAGTTGGTATATTATTACTGAGGTGGGGGAAATTGATCATTTCAAAATCAAAATCGTCTCGTTTGTCATAGATTCTGGTACTGTGATGACCCTGTTGTTTCTTTAATTTCAAGTTCTGGAGGATATATTAACGGAACCCATCAGAAAATGTTTATTGATTACATATTTAGGATTGCTTCTTGAAAGAACATCAGCAATATATATGAATGTGAAAATAAATGTTTCTCTTGTTTTTGAACACCGACTCATATGAAAATAGGAAGAGGTCGGCAAGGTGAGGCGCACAGTTCATCCCCATAGGATTGCCGATAATTTGTTGAAAAAAGTATATATCCAATTCAACAAATATGTTATCAATAAGAAACTCCAGCATACTGAGCACTTGTTCCTTTGTGTATATAAAAAAGAAGATGTACATGTAGCATATATATTTTACCTTTTTGTTCACAATTAACAAAAAATGCCGTATGATATCCCAAAGTAATACATTTATAGCGTATGCTAACATTTTAATATCGACAATTTGGCAAAAAAGAATTCTTAAAAACAGAATTCCAGCACGTTTAATAAAGGTAGTATACTGAAACAATATTCCCGACAAATTTTATAAAAACAATCCTGAAACTATAGACGCAGCATTTACAATAACCAAATTTGAAATTTTAATTTAGGTATGTTTACGCGTATGTCGGTGTATAAGTACCACATTCATTTGCTTTTTTATTATTATTTAATCTAATTTTTTTATTTAGCAAACATTTTGCATCACTATCCAAACGTTGCCGAAGTAAATGTTACCTAACATTTTGCGAAATAACACACGATTATTTTATGTGGGGCGCTTATATGCACAAGACAAATGTATTTCTAATTTAAAATTCTATTGGAGTTTTAAGCTGATATTGAAGTAAGTAATTAGTTAATAGGAAAGGATACTCCTCTTTAAAGGTGCATGCGTTCAGAAAACTATAATCTGTACAGATATATGTTTCAGATTTGTATTCTAGTTATTGCTTTAACCATTGTACCATATGATTTACTATAAATAAACGACCATTCAATGTATTTGACTTTTCAGCGAATTTGTACCAAGAACAACAAGCCAGATGTCACGTTTGGAGCAGTATTTGCTACCCACCTGAGCACATGAGATAGTACCCGGTTTTTTGTTGTTCTGGTTTTTTTTTTTTGTGTGATTCCTGTAACTTAGTCATGTTTTTTATGTAATGCTTTGAGTTTGTAAACTGTTGTTTGTCTTTTCGTTTTTTATTTATTTATTTTTTCGATTACGTTTTTTAAAAGTCTTTTTTCGACTTATGAAATTCTTCTGGCTCTCTTTTATTGTTGTAAGATTGAAATTATCAATGCGACTGATTTGCAAAAGTGATTTAATGGTCCCAATTATATTATAGCCCATTTCATTCCTTTATTTTTTAGCCTATCATTGATTTTTCAACCAATTGATGCGTTATCATGAATTTTGTAGTTTACATTGTAACACGATCGGAAAGATATAACACATTTTAAAAAGATCATATATTTATTGAAAATGGAAATGGGAATTGTGTCAAAGAGACACCAACCCGTCCAAAGAGCAAAAACAGCCGAAGTCTTCAACACAGCCGACAAAATCCCGCACCCAGAGTCGTGCTTCAGTTGCCCCCTTAACAAAAATGTGTACTAGTTCAGAAATAATGAAAGTTATATTAAACATATACATGAACAAAAAATTTAAATCATTCAAGACTAACAATGGCCAGATGCTCCTGACTTGGGACAGGCGCAGAAATGCAGCGGGGTTTAAAATGTTTTGTGAGATCTCAACCCTGCCTCTATTCCTCTAGCAAATCTAGAAACAAAACATACACACAGCAATACGCACATTTAAACTCAATTTTAAAGAAGTCCGGGTCCGATGTCAAAATAGGAAACAAAAGATACTAAACAAATTGACAATGATATATAAATTAACAAAGTACAATCACACTATAAATGCTTATAAGTGAAAGGTAAGTTCACACAAGTTTGAGCTTTCTAAACAAACATATGGACTGCTTCGCTCTATTCTTATTTAAGGTAATAATAAATATGTATGCATACGGTTGTTGAATTAGTATTGGACATATGGTATTTTTTGACATAATCATACAGATTCGCTAGGGTAAAGACAATTTTCAAGATAACATTGTTAATGCAATTAAATTGACAGCGATTATTAAAATGTACAAGGATGTTATGTAATGCACAAGCTAAAATATGAAGTGGAAGAAATTGATTTCTATACCTACAGTAGCAATTGCAGTTTGGGGTGGTGCATTTGTGTCTGAGAAAAACCAAAACATATTAATTAGCTCCATGGATATTGCCTATAAATTGACATTCCAATGTGAAATGGGATGCAAATTGGAATGGGTATGTATCATTTACTTTTATGATACAGACAGAGATAATGCCGGAATATAAGCTTTACACCTGCTATCAAAAACTTCTTCAAAGTCTATATATAAGTTTTGATATCATCCCAATGCTTATTAGTATTAAACATTTCTTCCTGAGTATTTGTATAGCTCGCTAAGAAACTTGACATCTATGTTTCAATTTTCTGTTATCTTGATTTCGTAAAATGGGAAATGACGATTTGTATTTTCACTGAACTAGTTCACAACTTTGTTAAGGGCAATCTAAAGCCCGCCTGCAGGTGCGGAATTTTCTCGTTTTGTTACATGTCTTGGACTGTTTTTGGTCTTTAACACAATCCCAATTTTCATTCTAAAGTGAAGACATGTGATTTATTTATATTTCATTGATTAACGATAAGTTGCATATATATCTCAAACACTCCTTTTACGTTTTCATCCACGTATTACCCCAACCAGCATAAAAAAAGAATATTTGGAATCTGATTGCTCTTGAGACAACAATGAGCAATGCACCAAATAACTGAGGTGTCATCTGTTAAATGCCACCGTATCGCAATCAACTAGAGTAAAAGCCATACAGTATAGAAAGGTCCGCTATAAAAGACACCCACAAGTACCTATTGCACAACAGAGATGGTTTGTGTATTCATTTGTACATGTTTATATAATCGGTGGAAAATAAATTTTGTATTTTTAAACCGTATACAAATTAGGAATAGCAACTAGTGACATAAATAGCCTTTAATTTAACGATGTAAACAAGCAAGGTTGTGGTCACATTAAGCTAAATTCGGTGAGGCGTGCATGTACTCTACACTTAAGCTAATCTCTTTTTACGTTCCCATTGATAAAAATACTAGTAACTTTATTGTTAGTGTAATAGTCCAAAATACATGTACATGTGTATATGATATTTTCAACTTGTTACATCGCACAACTGGTCAGAGGTCAAAAAGTAGTATACCGCTGTTCATAAATCGATTGAGAGAACATGCTGAGATGGGTTATAATCCTTGTGGATACTATTATCACAAGTAAAAAAAAATATGTGTTTTAAAACAATAAATAGTCCAAATGTTGTTAGTGACTGTCACATTATTTAAAGAAAATGTACCTGTATAAAACACGGATGTATCATATAGGTGTTACAAAACCTTTGATATTGACCAATTTACAAATGATTTACAGAAAATAGATTTTATAAAAATGTACTGAGAAATGTTTAAATACTGATATAAATAGCATATTATGATGAATGTGACAAAGATTTCCATTTAATTTATTTTATTTTCTAATTGTTGACACCTTTTTCCAGAAATTGGGTAATCAATGCAGGTTGAAAACATTTTGTTCTTTGAAATTTTTAAATCACAAAGCATATATTATAGTTAAAATAAATATGATTGGAATTTCATAAAAGTAATTTATTTATTTAAAAAGTTAACAAATATTTAATTAATTAAACTTATTCTATAACTTTCAAAGGTAAATCATTTATACAAATACTTTACTGCTAAATTGTTATTGCATGCTATGTGTGAGATTATTCTATCATATTGCAGGTTGTAATATTATCTTGGACTGCGGTTTTATGTTATAATGTATATATGTTATTATATATACTATGTCAAAAGCTCCTTAGACAGTTAGAGTGTTGTAAATTTGACTTCTGCCGAAACAAAATATTTTTTTTCTTATCTTATCTTATATAGGAATGAATGAATGAATTCATCTTATATAACAAATATGAATGTAAATAAACTCATCATAGATACCAGAACTAAATTTAGTATATACGCCAGACGCGCGTTTCGTTTACAAAAGACTCACCAGTGACGCTCGAATCCAAAAAAGTTTAAAAAGCCAAGTAAAACCAGTGCTCATTACATGAAACTAATTGAAAAGTTTTCAGAAAGCAGCGTCTCGACATTACATCATTAATTTGAAGATTTAAATGAAAATTGTTTTGTCTTTATTAACAGGCATAGAAGTTTATTATCTACATAATGTTTAACTCGGTAATCTGTTCAAAATTCAATAGTAACTAATGTATATAATTGGGTACATAATACATTGTTTCACAATCAATATCTCGCGAAGAAAATTGTACAGAATTTCGAACATTCACGGAAGAGCTGCACATTCTAATCTTCTACTTACAGCAAAAGACATATGTTATTTTTTTATTGTGACAAAACAACCCTTCATGTGCATTGAACTAAATCATTACACAAAACTTAAGTGACATATTCTCTCCATAAGAATATGTGCAAATGTACATATATTCTTTCAGACTTTCACATTGTGGATAATTTCATGACATGGAGTTCCGCATCCTTCTGATTCAAACCCTTGCATCCCAATAAAACAAATCCGCGATGGTCGATAGCAAGACAATTTGGTGTGCGTTTGCAGAGGCGGATTTAGAGGGGGGCCCAGGGGGCCCGGCCCCCCCCCCTTTTTGGGAAAAAATTTGGTTGCTTATATAGGGAATCACTGAAGCGTGACTGGAGCGGGCCCCCTCTTAGGTCAGTCAGTGGGCCCCCACTTATGAAAATTTCTGGATCCGCCACTGGTTTGATATCCATTTTGATCAAATTTTGAGTTGATAAACATTGCCCGGAAGTATTAAGAATGTGTAACGTGAGGTTAGCGGCATCACACACAATTACCCGACTAGATTCCGTGACAACTAAGTCAGTCGGGTCAAAGGTTCCGCAGACTGACGATTCCGAACCTTTATAAATGCATTTAAACTCACCATTATCATCATCTGTCAAAACAAACAACCTTCCATTACGTCGAATAGATTCCTGTCTGACAATAATGTAAATATTCCTTGACTTGTCTGAAGTAATTTTGAATGGCATAGAGTCGTCCCCGAACTGTGGTTGCTTGCTGTTGTATACTCTGTAGCTTTTAATGTGTTCTCCATACAGATTCATCACAATTATATTGTCTTCTCTTGAATACACATACTTGTCGGTGACACCAACGATAATGTTGCCATCGCTGGTGATATGCAGTGCACCGGTTGTTTTCAAAGGCGCCACACTGTACTTAGATTTTTCTAATTTATTTTCGGCAGAAATTGTCCGAAGAGCAGTCTCTTCGGTAGATAATAAAAGATCGCCGGACGGCAGCAGTGCCATACTTTTAAAGTCAACACTGAATTCATGTATTTTCTCGAGTGATCCATTGAAAAGTTTCACATGATGAAGTTCTCCTTCAAACCCATAGCTTTTTTCTGCGTTGATAAGAACAGACCCATCAGGACAACATACAATATTATCAATTGACGGAAATTTCGATTTATAACTTTCCAGCACACTCAACGAAGTGTTGGTAGTACTTTTTAGTTCTTGAACATGTTTTATAATGCCATAAAGTGATTCTATACCGCACTCTGTTACTTTTCCTGCATTGAATTCCGGTAAAGAATTAAACTCCGTCTGAAGGTCTATTTTTCCATCAAAACTCATTTCTGTCCTTGCAGCTTCAAACACGGCACTTTTGCATTTAGAATCGACAATATTTGTGAGATTGTTGTTCTTCTCTTCCAATTCGATCCCGTATTTGGTTGTCTTTTTCTCTTCTTTTTCAATGTCATTTTTTATTGCCTCCCATTTCTTACCAAGTTCGAGCAACAATTTGTTTGTGTGTGCGTCAATTGCATCTTTTAAAGTTTTTCCTTGTTTTTGAATATTCTGAACTTCCGTTTCAAGTGTGGAGTAACCTCTTTGCTTCATTGATCCTAATGTATTTTGATGTCTAAACATGTCGATAATAATCTCTTGATACTTAGAACTTCGAGCTTTCAATTTGTAAAGAGAAAATGTATAACCGGAATCTATATCAATTATGTGATGGTCCCTATGTGGATGCGAAACGCACATTGTGCAGACGACATCTTCGCACTGCTTACAAAAACCACATCCGCGCTGACGATGGAGTTCACAGTTAACAATATTATCATACTTTTGGTCAGTTGAACCGGTTATCTCGATATCCACTATTTTGTGCTGGTTATACAAGTTCAATTCGTTCACTTGGTGTAGCATGCAACAATTCATACACATAAACAGATTACATGTCAAACATCTACCTTTGATAGGACTATGTTCCGGACATCCTTGACACGAAATTGCAAATTCTTGTAACGATCCAGACATTTTAAAAGCGATGTTAAATGTAGTTTGCTATGACTAACAATTCCAACAATTTCAGCAGTAGAAATATTTAGCTTCCATTTTAATTGTAGTCTTTATATCCATGACCTGTTTTCTGATAATCAATACTTTTGAAAATCTTGTTGACACAGAAGTTATATATAATATTAAAATGATACACCTGTGTCCTAATTTTAGTATTATATAACAATAGTGTAATGTATATAATTAACCGGTATTTTTTATGTCACTGTTATGAAATATAATCCGACAGAAAACAAAACACAAAAAATAGAGATTATTTCGTTCTTGGGAATACAGATTTACTTTCGTTACCTGCTTATTATTCAGATATTTTTATACTTCTGCAAGTGTGGACACAGATCAGTGTGTATAGTAATGTTTTCTGTTAAAAAGAGTTCCCTTTTTTTCTTTATAGAGTTATATGTTAAACTATTTTGTACAGTGAAAGCCAACCTGTACCAACCACTAAACAATTATTTAATATTCAGTTACGATGTTCAAGACTGTCATGGAGGAAAGACTTATTGCATGGATTAGTACATGATTCTAATAAAATATGTTCTACAACTTTGATTTGGGATACATTGTAGCAGCAAAAACTCGGAGAACTTTTAGGAGAAATTAGGAGAACAACACATTCCGTGCATTACTGCATGATGTGGGTTTTTTTTTAAAACGCAAGATGGTATCTGAGAACCTGCATGCATGTTCTATTTGTATGGTTCCATTTATTATCAATAGTGGTGGTCATTCTTTACTTGGGTTTGTACACAAAAACTGTAAATTAGATAAGTCTATATAATAGTCCAAGAATAATTAGTGCAAAATTTTGATTAAATGTTCAGATTGTTTTTTAAGCAGATATCTAAGGTTTTAAGTAATGACAATACATGCATGGAATGACACTTGGGTCTATTTGAGCAAGAATGTACACTTCTGTGTAATTCAAATTATTTCTTCGAAAAACGTCTTCTCCATGGCTTAGTTAAAATTACAAAAAGAACATTTTACCGGCATGAAAATAATATCAATTGCAGAACCTTTATGAGCATGCTTGAAAGACTCGCTACTCCTACAAAAGTCAACTGATAAAATATTCTTGTGGATATATGTATATCTACATACGTGTAGTATGTCCTCATTAACTATGAGTTCTGATGACTTTCTTTTGCAGTAGTATATTTAAGACAAAATTATCAGTTCCAAAGTGGCAACACTTATATATCATAATTTCCTGTCGATATGAACATCTTCATAGTATGTCCTGATAATCTACTAAGTTAATGAAATTCTTGTTTCAGAGGGTTGCGATGAAAGGAACAGGACTAATGGACGGACGGATTGACGGTCAAACATATTATTCTAATGATTATTGACTTTGTTGTGTGTGGTATGATAACTTCGTAAATCCAATTAATTTGTTTATGATTCTCAATTTCTGAAAATAAATTAGATAAAATAGCGAAGACTAGAAAAAATGAACTATGCTTCTTAAATATTCGAAATGAAACAGGTATTGCAAAATTATTTTCATTTCAAAATTTTTGTTATATGGTAAATAAAGGCAACAGTAGTATATCGCTGTTCAAAATTCATAAATCGATAGATAGAAAGAAATTCCACAAATGACGAACACATTATTTTCATTTTGGTGTACGAACAATGAGATTACCCATAGTCCTCTAGATACTGAAAAGCCGAATAAATTATTAATTTTTACTACAAAACATGACATAAGCCTATGATATATTGCACTGACAGAACTGCAGAACGAAAATAAACTTATCAAAGGGATGCAATCAATAACTTTGGAATGGCAAGTTTTTCGGGTTCACTATACACGACAAGACATCCTACAAAAATGGAAGGTTACAAGGACATTATAGATTTAATGCACACACAATCATAATAGCTTTTGTTTATATAAAATGTTATTAAGACAACTATCAAACTAAAATATATTTAAGGCTTTAAATTTTTTTTTTACATATCATAGCAGTTAGGTTGTTGAAAAGGATGTGTCTTAAGTTTATCCGGGAAACTTAAAGTCCACCCTGATTGTGTTCTTTGCAATCGAGTACGTTGACACCAGGATTATGTAAAACAATATGTCAACAGGTGTCGTAGATATAAATACAGTATACTGAAACTTATTCCCGACACATAGTTAAATTGACAACCATGAAACTATAAACGCAACATTTACACTTAGCAAATTTAATATTTAAATTTCTGTATGTTTACCCGTATGTTAGTACATAAGAACCACATTTTTAAAAATAATTATTTAGTAAATATTTTGCGTAGCTATGCAAACTATTGCGAAATAACAAAAAGATGTATTATAAGGATGAGTAAATCCCATGGTTTTTTTCTAAATCAAATTGCAAAGTATTTTTGATAATAACAGCAGAAAGGTAATGAATTTATTGAATCCCATGTAATTCTGCTCATTTTGGTTATAAACATGACACGGTAGCTCTAATGACAGGCGGCGACGAATTTGCAAATGATTGTTTTTGGAGTTCTATTATTGTGTATACATGTATATATATTGGCGTTTATATTCTTCTGTAAGTACGAGAAAGTACTACAATTTTTCATTAAATTCCATCTAGCCAATTATGTATTATAGTATTATCATATTGATTCATTGCACAATGCAAATATATTTGTAATTTAAAATTGAATGCTTCTTTTTTATAGGGATGTAAAAGCGTTGACCTAATTACAATTTGTATGAAGCGCGAAAGCGTTTCATTCTAAAATTTGAGCACGGTCAACGCTTTTAAAAACCTATAAAATTACGAAAAGAAGCATTCTTAAAATACTTGTAATTACAATTTTTTGCTAGGATCATAAAAACACAATTTCTATAAAGTTCTTCTTTTATTTATTTGTGCACTTAATTGTGGAAGTACTTGTCATCATGAATGTTGAATCTCATTTTGAAATGAAGGCTAATTTCAGAATGACGCGAAATTGTTGTTAGCCAATCAAAATAACGTACACATCTACATGAAGTTTAATTTCAGAATGACGCGAAATTGCTCAGTTAGCCAATCTAAATAACGTACTGTAACACATCTACATTTATGTGATTTTTAAACACAAAATACATATCTGAACCTAATATTTTTAAGTTAGTAATGAGTTATTGGAAATTATTACATTGGTTGCAATGAATTACATTGATTTCCTAGTTAGATAAAAACCGATAATTTCACAAGTGAAATAAACGTTGTTATTTCACTCTCTGACGTCATACAATAATAGGCGTTGTCAAGACGTCGATAACGGCGGGTCAAAACAAATTGTGAATGCGTAGAAACAAGATATAGTTCCTTACATGTTATACATTAATTTCTTTGAAAAAAACCATTTTCCAATGTAATAAAAAGAATAACTAATTAAAGAATTCAAATATCGAAAAATATTCAACTCGTGACCGAACAACACTGATAATAAACACATGCGCTACGCGCATTCGTGAATAATGTGTTGTTCGGTCACGCGTTGAATATTTTTCTCTATTTGAATTCTTCGATTAGTATACTCCTCTTTAAAAGTGTATGCGTTTAGGAAACTAAAGTCTGTACTTATACATGTATAAGTATCCGATTTATTTTCATATTATTGATTTAACTATGATACCATATGATATCTACTATAAATAAACGAGCATTTTATGTATTTGACTTATCACCGAATTCGTACAAGACGGATGCCAAATGTGGAGCAGGATCTTCCAGTCATTAATTGTTCAGCCTATCATTGGTTATTGAACCAATTGATTTGAAGTCATATATTGTGTAGTGATAAATATTACCATAAACAACATGTGTACTTCAGTTAATATTGTACCACAAAAAAATAGTTAAAACTATGGTCATCTAATAAAATCATTGCTAAAGTTTGTAGTCCGTTTTTCTACGCGGGATATATTAAAAGCAGCCACGTCCGATCGGAAAGAAGGCGTTAAAATGGTTCGTATAGGGGCTGTACTATGCTGTCTGTATGAATCTTCGTAACCGGTTTGATGGCTCTGAGAGTGGCTTGGTGTCCGTATATGATATACCATCCTTTTACAGTGGCAGTCCAAATTTTACACTATTCAGACGGTCGATCTATTTTTTAGAATTTAATTGGTGTGTTAACTGTTAAGTTGTTCTTGTTCTTTATATCAATGAACAAGACATTAAGCACACACACACACCAATCATTAAAACTAAATTTTATTGAATAAAATTTCATATCTCGAATTCGTATTGAACTTTATTTGATTTACGATGCTTTATTGATTTACCAATGATCATATTATTCAAAACAATTAAAAAAAGTTATAACATATTTTAGATATCATAGTACATTTGCCTTTAGTTATAAGTTCTAATAGGTGAAGTTTTAAAAACTGACGTCAAATCAACCGCAAAATGAAATATTAATATAACCACACAGATTTGCTTCGGTGAAGACAATTTTCAAGATAACACTTGAAAAAGTAATAATGCAATGCAATTGACAGCGATTACTGAAATGTACTAGTATGTCTTGTTATGCACAAGTTAAACTATGAAATGGAGGAAATTGATTTCTGTACCTACAGTAGCAATTGCAGTTTGGTGTGGTGCATTTGTGTCTGAGAAAAAAAAAACCATTTTAGCTACATGGTACAAAGTACAAGTACAAAGTTATTTATTGTCAATTATGACGCCCAATAATTTGAGCAGTACAATTAAGTTCAATTTCATACAAGTGATTACATATTGATTACATTGATTATTTAACAATTAAACAAAGTCAAGTCTTTTTCACCCAAATAATTTCTGCAAAAAAGATGAATATATATATATATATATATATAGTTTACAATATAATATAGATGGACAAACTACCGGTGACTAAACTGTATCTAGAATTGATTTTCTCTCTTTGAATAAAGTACACAATAATAAACTTACTTTTTTAATTATAACATTATCCTCAGATGACATTAACCATATTAATTTTGATTTATTTGTTATTTGGGAGGCTTTTAAAGTTTTTGTTAAGCTTATTTACGTAATCTATATATTCAGATCTTGTATTTTCTAAAACAGGACACTGAAGAAGAAAATGAATTTCATCTTCAACTTCAGTGTTACATAATTTACATATTCTATCCTCCACTCGAAGCCCCACATATCTGCCTCTTTCAATTTCTAATTTATGTGCACTGACTCTAAACTTAGTGAGCAGTCGCCTTTCATCCTCATTTAAAATTAATAAGTATTTTTCCATATAAATATTTTCTTTAAATAATCTGTAAGTTCTTAGTTTATTTCCATGCTGTTTATTTTGTCTATCATTGTAAAGTTCAGATTTCCAAATACAAGAATATTTCTGTTTTAATTTCCGGTAAATTAGTGATTTTAAATCCATCTTTGAATTTTTAATAAGTTTAAGATCTATATGAAGATATTTTATAAGAATAGCAATACAACTATACCAACTATTTTTGTTTAAACTATTTAGTGATCTAGAGACATTCAGGGCTTTAGAGAGAAGGATATCATCAGACTTTAATATATATTTATAATATCTAAACATATTTAAATTACTTCAAGAAATAAGGGAAATCTTCCCATTTCACCCAATACAGCTATATTTGTAGATTTTTTACCTAAACCCAAAGAAAATTTACAGAATTTGACATGAATACTTTCTTGTTTCATGTCCTTGCATAGTTTAAAAAGATTATGTTCATTTTTATTTAGTTTATTTATTACTGAAGATCCCCATATTTCACTCCCATATAACAACACAGGTTTCACAGTATGATCAAATATATGTGAAAGTGTGCTAATTTTAGGTTTATATAAGTTAAAACTTTTTTTATATTTAAATAAAGCTTTCAGTCCCCTTTTATATAAAT
Organism: Mytilus galloprovincialis; assembly: GCA_037788925.1. Classification (NCBI taxonomy): domain Eukaryota; kingdom Metazoa; phylum Mollusca; class Bivalvia; order Mytilida; family Mytilidae; genus Mytilus; species Mytilus galloprovincialis. Next base: position 64,140,934 of record CM075341.1, read on the forward strand.
CATCTTTAGCCTCTGTAAAGCTTCCACTTGCGCTCACATAAATTCCTAAATATTTATAGCCCCTAGCCCTTTCAATAGGTATATTATTAATATTAAATATTTTTTCATCTAGTTTTCCTGTTTTATTAAATACTACTGATTTAGTTTTCTTTATATTTATTTGGAGCCCCCATTTATCACAGTAATTATATGTTTATCAATACACCTCTGTAGACCATCAGCTGTTTCTGACATCAATACTAAGTCATCTGCATACAATAAGCAATTAAGGTGTAAGGAATTTAAAATAGCAGGTTTACATGTCTCATCAAAAGAGTCAAGAATATCATTTATAAAAATTTTAAATAAAGTGGGGCTTAAATTATCCCCTTGTTTGACTCCTATGTTAGATGTAAAGTTTTCAGTTATAGAATATTTGTTTACCTTTACACAAAGTTCAGTATTATTATACATATCTTTTAGAGTGTTATAAAATAAATCACTGACTCCAATATTTCTCAGTTTATAAAAAAGTCCATCATGATTAACAGTATCAAAGGCTCTTCGTAGGTCAACAAAGCACGTAAAGAATTTTTTATTGCCTTGTTGAGTATACTTTTCTATAAGAGTTCTCAAAACTAAATGATGATCACTGGTGCGCTTGCCTTTACAGAAACCAATTTGTTCCGGTTTAATAATATTTCTACTTGCCAAAAATTTCTCTAAACGAATATTTAAAATTTTCACAAATAACTTGCCTAAACAACTTCCAATGGTAATTCCTCTATAATTTGAAGGATCATCTTTTGAACCACTTTTAAATAAAGGAACTATATATCCTTTTGCCCAAATTTTGGGAAAATTTCCTGAGTTTAAGATACTATTAAACATTTTTTGAAAACAAGAAACTAAATATATTTGACTGGACTTTAACATTTCATTTAAAATTGAGTCAAAACCACTGGCTTTTTTATTTTTTAGTGTACTAATCGCCTTTTCTATTTCTGCTTTTGAAATCAAATTATCAAGTTCAGTAAATATGTTTTCTCTTTCCATGTCTTTTAGCTTATCTTTTAAATAATCACAGGATGCATTAGTGTCTTTTTCATTTAAATTTTTAAAATAATAAAACCAAGCATCTGTTGACACATCAGATGTGGTATTCTCCCTATTTGTATCTGATAACTCATGAAGCAGTGCCCAATATTGACTTGGATTATTGTCTTTTAAATTGTCTAATTTATCTATTAAATCTTGTCGAAAATCCCTTATTTTTTTCTTCCTTGTTTTTCTGTAATGTTTTAATAGACTGAAAAAAGATGACCGTATTACTGGATCAAAAGGATATTTTTGTAGTAATTTTTCTTTATCATTTAAGTTATTTTTTAATTTAGATAATGAAGCATCTAACCAATTGGGTTTTTTCTTTACATTTTGTTTTAACTTGCTTGTTAATTTTTTAGTAGGCTTTTGTTTTAGTGATAAATTTGCAGCTTCATAGAATATAGTATTAACATCTTTAATCATGTTATTTATATCAGAATGGTATTCAGTTTTATTAAAATTCAAAATTTTTTGTTGCATACTGCCTGAAGATAATGCTTCCTGAAATAATTCAGTAGAGTTCTCATTCCATTTATAACTTTTAAGAGACATCTGAGTTTGACATGTATCTCCTTTTATTTTACAATGTATGTTCAATAACACAGAAATTTGACAATGATCAGAGAGATCGCCCAATAAGTTATGGACTTTAAAAAAACATACTTTTGATAATAAATTTTCTGATAAAATAAAATAATCTACAACACTACATCCATTTGGAGTATAGCATGTTAATTGGCCAATAGAGTCTCCAGTAGTTCGTCCATTTAAAATTCTAAGACCTGTTTCAATACAGATATCATTTAAAAATTTACCCCTAGACGAGATAGTTTCGTCCATACTATAACGTACAGGTACATTTATATCTGGATCAAAGTTATTAAAAATCTGGTTTACACCATTTCTATTATCCCCCTCAATAAAATCTGGTTGTTTAGTACCTGTTCTAGAATTTAAATCTCCTGCTAAAATTATACTTCCACTTTTTGAATATTTCTCAATAAAATTGAGAATGGAAATGGGGAATGTGTCAAAGAGACAACAACCCGACCAAATAAAAAAAACAACAGCAGAAGGTCACCAACAGGTCTTCAATGTAGCGAGAAATTCCCGCACCGGAGGCGTCCTTCAGCTGGCCCCTAAACAAATATATACTAGTTCAGTGATAATGAACGCCATACTAATTCCCAAATTGTACACAAGAAACTAAAATTAAAATAATACAAGACTAACAAAGGCCAGAGGCTCCTGACTTGGGACAGGCGCAAAAATGCGGCGGGGTTAAACATGTTGGTGAGATCTCAACCCTCCCCCTATACCTCTAACCAATGTAGAAAAGTAAATATCTGTTTCCAAAAGGTCAAAAATGTCTTCATCTAGAGATTGCGTGTAAGAAGAATTAGAGGGTGGATTATAAATGAAACAAAGATATATATCCTCAGTTGTGCTGAAAAATGTGCTACAAAGTTTTAACCATATGTAATCATTAGTTTTGTGTTCTAAAAATTTTACCCCAGCTTTGAAGTTTGATTTTACAAAAACTGAAATTCCTCCCGATATTTTATTGGACTTTTTGGATTTTGCTCTTGATAAATGGACTGAGTTAAACCCATTAATAACTAATGATTCCTCCTGGGTACAATGTGTCTCCAATAAACAAACAATATCCTTTGTTTCTATTTCTCTTAAAAATCTAAAGTCCTGATATTTATTGTACCCTTTACTTTTAAAACCATTTATATTCCAGCAACTGATATGTAATTTCGATTTCTTTGTTAATATACACATTTTTTATACTTGACACAAAGTTTTTATACTAATACTATGTACAAAGAAAATTATATACCAATGGCCAACAAGAACAATTACAACTATATAACATGTGATAAGAAAGATAACTCTTGTAATCTTATTTTTATTGACTTGTGGAAGTACACCACTAATTCATGGTCCCATTGCTTTCTATGTTAAATTCCTCCGTTTCAAGCAGGCACACCTCTTTTATTTTAAGTTCAAATAAAGTGGCAATCATTGCATTTCAAAGCAACACTTTATGGTGTCTTGTACTGAAAAAATCAACATACCTTGCATGGCATATAAGAAAGAACTGGTTCCCGGAACTTCAGATGTACCAAAACAGGTACTTCAGATCTGACAAACAGACAAAGTGTACCCTCTTTTTAAAATTTGGTGCAGTTTTTTTAATATTCAAAACTAAAAGTCCAAAAGTGTTCTACAATGATCACCAGTCCTTCAGCTTTCATTTGATACCAAAAATACCTAAATATTCTACATATTTTGAAAGTTACACTCATGCGTAGGAACTATTTTGTGTTAAATATGTACTACTTTCTGGTATGTGCTTTCTGGCCGGGCCTGAATTAGTGGTGTTACACCTTGTGTCAGACAAGGTGTAACACCACTAATTCAGGCCCGGCCAGAAAGCACTAGTACTGATAATCATCAAAGAAATATTTTTTGAAATTTTAAACTTCTTACACTTCACATCTAAGCTTTTCACTTATTTCACTTATTTAAATACTTTCATAGACTATCTTTCTAAATGTTCTTATGAGTTATAACATCTATCATTATACATGTATTACGAAACATGCTTAATTTTCAAGTTAACATTTTTTGGCAAAATTTGTGTTTTTAGTTAAGTGAATATCCTTTCTAAATATAACAGTCAATCAGTACAGTCATGACAATAAACACCTAAAAAATATGCAAAACAAATAGTAAAGAATAATATTTAATTTCAACATGTGATTCTTTAAACACTTTATATATTCATATTTAGTGTGTAGAGTTATGACAATATATCTTGAATATAAAACATAATAAATGCACCTTTTTGTTCTATTCATGATTGTTCTACCCAGGCCCATTATACATGTAGCTTGGATATTGATTACCAGTATGTCTTGCATTAGTAAATTCTCTATTGTATCTGTCATGTGTGAATTCCCTATTATTATATCTATCATGTGTGTCATACATATATCTACCATTTGACCTTGACCCTACATAGTGATTTTGAGAACTATCATAATGGTTTTGTACATTCAAATTTCTGTAAGAATGCTTTCTCTTTTCAATCTTAATATTCAAAGCTTTTCTGAGCCAGAATTTCATGTTTGTTACAAACAAACTGGTTCCCTGTTTGGACAAATGAAGTCCATCAGAAATAAAAAATCTTCTAATTGCTTGATCTCTACTAGAAAAAAACAGAATTTTCACAAATAAGTACTTCAGAACTCTTCAAAAATTTGTATTGAGTTAAAATATTACTCTGAAGTATCTTTTGATTCAGGTCTGAATCCTTCACTGACAAAAAAGGAAGATAGATCATTAATTTAGCAAAAGAACAATGATCGTTAAGCTTTTGACAAAATAATTCAAGTTTTTGAATGAAAACATCTGGAGTTTCAGCTCTAATATCATTTGTATCTACATGAAAAAATATACAATCATAATCTGTGTCCAATTCATGTAATTTTTCTTCCATTTCTGACATAGAGTAACTTGTATATTTATGAACTGTACATCCTTGTAGAAAATTGTCTAATCTTATATATCGAACATCAGAATTGCCTAAAATGAGTGCTTTCTTTGTTTCGGGTACATAAGAACTTTCATGTTGAAATTGAGAGTTTCCTGTTTGTCCTCTTTCATCTACATCTGCGATTGGCGAAAATCTGTTTGAAACTTCGATATTTGGAATGCTTCCTTCAGAATGATTAGATTTCCTTTTCGCTGGATTGTTTGAACTATTTGCACTTGGATACTGTTTATCCAAATTGAGGGTTTTAGCTATGTTCTCAAGTTTTTTTGTTATTTCCCTGTTTGTGCGTGTGTTGTCAGATAATTCGTGCCTGTAACTTCCAAGGGTAGCAGTAATAGAGTTTTCATTAATTTTGTGCAAAGTTTCTGCAATGGGATCTATTTTATTTTGCAGAGTTTTTGATATATTTTCGTTTATATTCTTGTTGAGTTTTTCTGTAAAGTCTCTTATCTGGATAAGATGGTGGGACAGTTGTACATGTTTCACAATTATACCGCCTTGAGGTACTAGTTAATAGATATATTTGATAAACTGGTAGGCGAGTACACTTGTAGTGAGTCCACAGTTGGCATTTACAGCATGGTATCATAAAAGCGTTTTGATTGTCATTGCACAACTGTGTGCATGCTATTTTGTTGATTTCGAGGGATTCACTTTGTGATTTTATTTCTTTAGGGACAGTATCCTCTGATTGTATAAACATGGATATTGCCTATAGATGGACACTCCAGTGTGAAATGGGATGCAAATTGGGATGGGTATGTCTTGTTTAGTTTAATTAATGCATAGCCAGGGATAAAACAAAATAGATAACCTTATGGAATCATGACGTGTTATCGAACATTTTTGAAAGCATTTTGAAACATTTTAATACTATTTTTTTTTCTTGCGTACTAGTTTTTTCTATGTTGTGTTTCGTGTGCTGTTTGTCGTTTTGATTTTTTTTTTATGGAGTTGTCTGTTTATTTTCGACTTATGAGTTTGAATCTTTTGCCTATTTTTTAATTTTTATATCTATTTCTTTCAATTTTTTTATGGAGTTATCTGTTTATTTTCGACTTATGAGTTTGAATGTCTCTTTGGTATCTTTTGACTATTTTTAAAGGACCGATTTTGGCCTCAAATTTCAATTTCATCTGACGAAAGATTTTGACCACTTTTTAAACACTTAAGTGTCTATTTCACATGATTCAATTAATTTATGTGAAAGATTTTAACTTATTTCGTCATTAAAAACGATCCGATTCAAGCTCAAATATGAAAAATCTTCCAAATATGCGAAAAAATGTCACTCTTCAGATGATTTTTGTCAAAAACGAAAGTGGCCGCATCCGTGTTCATCCTCAATCTTTATATATGTTATGTTTTATCATCAAAAACAACTTCCATTTCAATATTTTGGATGAACACGAATGCGGCCACTTTCGTTTTACACGGAAACCGTCTAAAATTTAAGTAAAATGCTTGAATTGTTAAGATTTCAGTAATTTAGCATGACTTAATGGTGCTAGTACCGGATATATGTGCATTGTATTGTCAAAAACAGCCCATATTTATGTAGCAGAACCATTCTACTATCCAATAAATAACTAAAAGTTTACATTTTAACAATTTTGTAAATCTGCCATATTTTGGGGCCAAAAAGGGGTCTTACTGGACCTACTCCTTTTCATATCTATTTCTATCAATTTTTTGACAACTTGATTGTTAAATGTTAAAAAAATTATGCTTGTCTGAAGTTCAGCGGAAAGTATTACATTCATTTTCTGGTTTGCTTGTACGTTTTGGTACACGGAACACCCAAACCAGCATAAAAAGAGGGAGGTGAAGAATTTGATTGCCAATGAGATAACTACCAACAAGAAACCAAATAAAGTGGGTGTCAGCAACTATATGTCACCTTTGCCTACAACATGATTAAAACTCATACTATAAAGAAAGCAATAAACCTACACCTACAAAGACCAATTGCGCAGCAAAAACGTAATTTAAACCCACACACTTGGTCGTAAACAAATATTTAAATATAGACCAGTGACATAAATACATTTGTAACCTTTCATTCACAAATGTAAATTATGCTCCTTAAGTAATGCATAATTATCCTTATTCAAATTGGGTCCTTGTAGTTCGAGTTTCAGACTCAATTGAAAATTTAAAAAAGATTTCGAACTTCAGTTTTTGTGAATGCATGTACCTAAATGCTTATAGTGGAAAGAATATTTTATTATGCAAAACTTTCACTAACTATAATATAACATACTATTACATGTATATATATACATATATATATTTTTATTAAAATGTTGGTTTAACAAATTTGAAACAAATTACGTGCCAAAATCAGGAGAGCTTGGCATTTGTTCATTACCAAAGACTTTTGCGTCTTTTGTTTTTGGGTGTTTTTTTTTTTGCAATTATGTTGCGATCTCATTGACATTACCCCACATCTCCTTATATTCATAGCTCAAAAAAGGTACACGGCTAAAAAAAGTCGGTGTTTATTTATCTGATTTACATATGGGTAAAAATGCGCAAGTCATTTCAGGTAGGTGGTAAAGGCAGCCTTTTTCTCAATTCCTTTGCCCTAATCGTAAACTTCGATATGTATAATGGTTCGTTTCGAAGCTGAGACATTATAACTTCTGTGGTTAAATATTCGGGGTTCGGAGTAAGATTCATTTCTACGTAATTTAGCACACCCCGTAAAGTCTTTTGTGATGCGGCTTCTCGAGGTAAAAAATCTCTAATTTCACATATTAAGTTCTTTCAAAGTTTTGTTCTTTGCAAACATGTAATAACTCCTTAGTTTTTACACCTTTATTCTACTGTCCTCTGCTCTCCAGATAAGCACAAATGGTTAAGCTCAGTCATTTGATAAAAACAAAAACGTGTCCATTATCACTGCAGAAAGATTTTTTGTTAACGGACTACTTTTTAGTTTCTTCAACTTGAGGCGCATTAAGGATATTGACCCATATAACGTTTAGCTTGATTTTCTGTTCTTGGTATAAATAAAGACGACATGACATATCAACTGAAGACAAGAACACCACAGAAACACAAGATACATCTGCAAAAAGATCACCACAGGTACGAAGACATATCTTCCTCGTTAGACATGGACAGTACAAGGTACAAGGCAGAACAAACTTGGAACAAAGTCTTACATCACTAGGTATGATGTTTATATCGGAGAAAGTAGAAAAGACACTCTTCTTTTCTCTCTCTCTCTCTCTCTCTCTCTCTCTCTCTCTCTCTCTATATATATATATATAATTAAGTACGTTGCAATGTGAATTTAGAGCGGAGCGGGGGTGTTACCTCCAGTGTCAAATATTTCAGGCATTTACGCTTGACGATAATCTCATACTTTCGCTCTGTAAAGGCAAAAAGGGATAACCGCCAAGAGAGTTATCAACAAACTTTGATATTCTTCTTTTAGGAACAAATGTCATTAAGTTTACTTGATTTAAGAATTTTAAGAATTAATTTGATAATATGCTCAAGACTTTTAATCTTTGACTGTCTCATATATAAATTCAGAAATTAATGCGTGCATATTTATTATTGCGAAACCGTGTCCAATGACAAAAATCCGAAATCTAATAAATGCGATTGCATATATGGTATATGAAGGAAAATGACGATTAAAAATACGAATGCAAGTTTTTATTATCGCAAAACTGATACATATGTCGCAGATTAGCATTAATAAAATCATCGCAATAATTTCTGAGTTTATACTATATGCTTAGTCGACCTTTTGCACAAACATATAGGTGAAAGACAAGCTGATTTAGCAGGCAAAAGACCACAAGAGTATGGATACACTTACAACAGACTCGTTAGTTCAAGCATGACCCGGGCTAAAGACATCGCCCGCATCATTAAGGAGACCATCAACGCAATTCGAACCGTGGAGACAGATCTTCTAACAGAGGGCGCACCTATAAAACCTGTAGATGGCTGGAACCCGGATATAGATGTAAGTTTCAGGACTGGCAAACCGGAACAATCGTACTCCATATATCATGGGCCTGGATTAAATAGGTTTAAAATTGACATTTTTTTTATATATATATCCGTTTTTTTCTTTCTTATTTATTGTAGATCAAATAAGAGTAAGGATCAGTTGTGACTAGAAAATGAAAAAAAGATGACCAAAAACATTTGACAATACAAATGTTAATGACCAAAATCACTATTCACATCCGATTCCACTGACAAAAAGACCTACTAAACAATGTTTAATAACAACGAGCAGCATATGATCTAGTAAGAAGCAATACATACCAATTTAATTGTTTTAAACATATTTTTTTCTATCCAAAACAAACTAGAATCATCATGGTTTACTTTTATAAATTGTTACCTTGTCTCATTGGCACTCCTTCCACATCTTCCTATATATATGAATTATTTTTAAGCCATTTTATCAAGACAGTGCACGGATAGAGGCTGCATTCAGACATTTTATCCACAGATCAGACTCAACACAGACAGAGGATACTTATGAAATCTTAGTATGCCATGCCAACGTTATACGGTATTTCGTTTGCAGGCAAGTATGAAAATTTTAATACGATATAAAATGCAAGATAGGCAATCAAAAGCATTAGACTAAGTCGAAAAAAAAGGACAATTTTGTGTAAACAAGAGTGCACACGCTGAAATGTCTCGCCTTCTTTACTAACCATAGATATCATGTTGATAATCCTAAATATAAAGCTTTCCTACAACTATCACATGCATAAGTAAACTTTACATGATCCAAGAAAATGAGGTCAAGGTCATATAAACCAAATGAGAAATACAGTTGACCTAATGCATAAAGTATCAGAAAAAAAATCCACCAAAACTCAAAAACTTAACTTTGACCACTGATTTACCATGAAAATGAGGTCAAGATCAGATGACAGCTGCCAGTTGGACATGAGCACCTTACAACCCTTCCATAGACCAAATATACTAGACCTATTGCTTATAGTATCTGAGATATGGACTTGACCACCAAAATTTAATCTTGCTCACTCATCCATGAAATGAGGTCGAGGTCAAGTGAAAACTGTCTGACGGGCATTAGGACATTGCAAGGTACGCACATACTTAATGTAGTTATCATATTATACTCATAGTAAGACAGAAATTGCCACTACAAAGAATGAATCTTAACTTCTTTTTTCAAGAAGTCACTTAACCTTGAAAATGAGGTCAAGGACAATGGACATATGACAGGCGGAAACTTTGTAACAAATAAGGCATCTATATATAAAATATGAAGCATTCAGCATGTCCAGGTCTTCTACTTTCTAAAATGTAAAGCTTTTATGAAGTAAACTAACGCCGCCGCCGCCGTTACCGAATCACCATTCGTATGTCGAGCTTTCTGCGACAGACATCGCAGGCTCGACAAAAACGACAAAAAGACGACCAAGCTCCACTAGTGCCTTAGGAGATATATGAAACATTTCCTTGCACGTGACCTCCTAACTGATATTTTCATACTAAAACGGGAAATATGTAACTATTGCAATTGTTCTTTTCTTTGATGCATTGTAATAATTGATATTATGTACTTTTCAGAGCATTACAGTTGCCACCGGAAGCATGGCTTCGTATGAGTTGAATGATGGAAGTATCACGTGGTTAACAATCCTAAACACAGGCGATGTTGTTCTGAAACAGTATGGCGACACAGGATTTATGCCTGTAAGCATGCTTTCAATATATACATAATTTTCAATATAATGGAGAAATATAGGGGACAAAAAGAGAAAAATGGAGTGCTAACTACAAAGAAAAAAAAATCATGCATACACAAAAAAAAATACAGAAAAATTTCCTTTGCACACAATTTACTGTAACTTGATTTTTCCCCCCTTTTAGCCCGAAGTGCCAAGTGCGCTTTTCTAATCAGTTGGCGTCCGCCAACTTCTCAAAACTCCGCTTCTATGAAACTACTTGGTCAAATTATCTCCTCAAAACTATCCTCCTCTGAAACTACTTGATCAAGTTATCTAACCTTGGCCGCATTCAACATGTTAAAGTCTTATGGCCTTTTTTACGACAATTTGTACCATTCTATTTTTCATGTGTGTCTATTCTTCAGTATTATATGATAGATAAAGATACGTTTTAAATAGCAAAAATGATCAGCAGGACAAGATCTACAAAGTTGTAAGTCTACATGGTCAAAATCGTCAGATGACCCCTTATTTTGAGTACTTGCTCTTTTAATGACATTTTTTTTTACAATTTTTTGTTTTGCGTATTTGACTATTATCTTATCAACTAATTGAGGAATGACTGTAATATTTGTTCTGTCTATGAAGAAATAACATCAAAAATGTGGTGCACACTGAATAACCTGCGTAGACAGAAAAAAATATTACAGTTATTCCTTATAATTTAATTCTAAATTCCATTTTAAACCGGTGTAAATCATAATAAAAACGTTGATGTTGTGACGGTCTCATGACAAAATTATGTCTATGAGATGACAAACAAAACACTCTCAGCCAATCAGAAGACGCGTTACATCCAAAATTAAATTATTAGATCAGACACTTTAAATCTAACAGCAAGACAAGATCTACAAATAATACAAGATCAACAGAAAAGAGATTTTGTGGTGAATTTTAATCCAGTTTATAGTGTCCGGAAGAGATGACGGTGCGCATTGAACAAGGAGAGCAACACAAGCTATTTAGAGCCTCTAGTCTTTCAATAATTTGTTCTTTTTTCATTGGGCAGAATTAAGTTTACTTACTTACTACTTATCCTCTTTGCTCCGATCTGAGCATCAGGTCAACACAAGTCCTCGCCACTCTGTTCTGTTCTTTGCCATTGTTTCTGCCTCTCCCCATGTCATCTTTAGGTCTTTTAATTCATTCTCTATTGTCCTCCGCCATGTTGTTTTGGGACGTCCTCTTGGTCTCTTTCCCTGTGGTGTCCATCTAAGGGCTGTTTTTGTTATGCTTGAGTTTTCCTTTCTCAAAACATGTCCAAGCCACCGGAAGCGCTTCTGTGTTATCTCGTCGATTATACATGACGACTCTGTCATTTTTAGTAGGTTGGTGTTCGAGATGGTATTAGGCCAAAATATTCTGCAGATTTGTCGGAGGCAGCTGTGGTGAAATGAAGAAAGTGCCCTCATATCTGCTTTCGTAACTCTCCAACATTCACTTCCATACAAAAGAACAGGTTTTACGTTGCTATTGTATAATTTGATTTTTGTTTTTCGGCTGTATTGCTTTGATCTCCAGATGTTCCTTAGTTTTTGAAATGATGTTCTTGCTTTTGCCAATCTGTTTTTGATGTCCTTTTGTGTAGAATCTTTAGTGCTGATGACTGTGCCCAAATAAATAAATTTATCAACTTTTTGAATTTCATTTCCATCAACCTCTAGTTTTCTTTGAGATGAGGTGTTTAATCTCATTTCCTCTGTTTTCTGTGTGTTGAGTTGGAGTCCGGTTTGGCTTGCGAAATGGCTGAGTCTGTTGGTCTTTTCTTGCATATGATCATGCCGAGATGATAATAAGGCAATATCATCTGCAAAATCTAGGTCTTCCAGTGTTGTAAACATAGACCATGTTATTCCTCTTTTCTCGTCATTTGTGGTTTTTCTCATTACCCAATCGATTGCAACTAGGAATAGGATAGGAGAGATGATGCATCCTTGTCTTACCCCGGAGTCCACTGCAAACCATTCTGTCTCTTTGTTGTCTAATAAGACAGAACATTCAAATTTTGTGTATAAGCATTTAATGAGGGTCACTATCTTGTCTGGTACTCCGTATGATCTTAAAATTTTCCAGAGTGTATCTCTATGGACGCTGTCGAAGGCCTTCTTGAAGTCAATAAAGTTGATAAAGAGTGGTGTTTTCCATTCTATTGACTGTTCTACAATGTTTTTCAGTGCAAAGATTTGATCTATGCATCCTTTGCCTTTTCTAAAACCTGCTTGTTCTTGTCTTAGGATTCTATCTAGTTCTTTATCTATCCTATTGAGGAGTATGCGACAGAAAACCTTACTAGGAATTGATAGTAGGGTGATGCCCCTCCAATTGTCACAATTTCCTAGATCACCTTTTTTGGGAAGCTTCACTATAAGACCTTTTGCCCAGTCTTTTGGGATGATGTTTTTCTCCCAGATAGTATTGAATAGACTGTACAAAACATCTGTTGCAGTTGCTATGTCGGCCTTTAAAAGTTCAGCTTGAATCCCATCTATGCCTGCAGCTTTTCCAGTCTTCATGGATTTAATGGCTATTTTTATTTCTTCCTTAGATGGGGAGTTGATATTTATATCAAGTTCACATTGTTGTTGCATGCCTTCAAAAGGTACTGTTGGTTCTGGCCTGTTCAGGACATTTTTGAAATGTTCTACCCATCGTTTGGTCTTTTCATCATGTGTTGTTAACAATTTACCATTTTTGTTTTTAACAGGTGGTACTTGACTGGCTTTTCCACTAAGTTCCTTGGTTATTTTATATACTGTATTTAAATCACCTTTTTTTGCTGCCTTTTCTGCTTCTTCGGCACGTGTCTCGATGAATTTTCTTTTATCCTTTCTTGCTGATCTTTTCACCTCTTTATCCTTTTGGTTATATTCTTTCTGTATCTGTTCTTTTAGTCTAAGTGACTTGGTGTTAAGGACTTTTTCTTTAATCTTTCGTCTCTCATCAATTATTGTCCAGGTGTCTTGTGTTAGCCATTGTTTATCGTTCTTTCTACGAAATCCAATTGTTTTTTCAGCGGTCTCTTGGTAGACTTGTTTGATGTTTTCCCACTTATTTTCTAGATCAATTTCTTCCATCTGACTAAGATCTTCTAATGCTTTAAACCTGTTCTTAAGTTCTATGCAAAATTTCTTTTTAACTTCTGCATCATAAAGTTGTTTTGTATCTATGATCTTTCTACATGTTCTTTTCATACTTTCTGCCTTCTTCAATTTGAGTCGTACTTTTGCTATTATTAGATGATGGTCACTATATACATCAGCTCCCCTATATGATCTTGTATCAAGAAGTGATCTTCTCCATTAGCCGTTTATTATAACATGGTCTATCTGATTTTTGTCACGGTTGTTTGGCGAGTTCCATGTTATTTTGTGTATGCCTTTGTGTTTGAACAAGGTACCTCCAATAACAAGCCCATTTGTTGAGCAAAAGTCAGCTAGTCTTTCTCCATTTTCATTCATGATTCCAAGCCCTTCTCTGCCCATTGATCGTTCATGTTGGCTGTTATCATTACCAATCTTGGCATTCTGATCACCAATTATCAGAAGGACATCATGTTGAGGTGTTTTGACTATCTGTGTTTGTAAAGCTTCATAATAAGCATCTTTCACTTCATCTTCTGCATCATTTGTGGGTGAGTAACATTGGATTATTGTGGTCTTTGCATAGGTGGAATTGAAGCGAGCTTTTATGAGTCTTTCATTTATTGGCTCCCATTCTATTAAGCTTTTAGCACTTTCTTTGTTCATGATCAGCCCAACTCCTTCTTTATGTTGGTCATCAGCTCTTCCAGAGAAGATGATGGTGTGGTTGCTTGAGACAGTTTTCCCAGATCCTGTCCATCTACACTCACTTATTCCCATGATGGCTATGTTGTATCTGTCCATCTCTTTAATGACTTGCGCCGTTTTTGATACCTGGTACATTGTTCTTACATTCCAGGTACCAACCTTTATGGTTTTCTTTGGATCCATGAGGTTACGATTCCTGCTTAAGGCCTCCCTTTGCAGGCTTTTTCCTTGAGCATTCATATTGTTACTTGTATTTAAGTAACTCGTCGCCTCAAGGTTTCCATCTGTAATTTGATTTCTTGTGTTGATTTCTGTAATAATAGTCTTTTTACAAGATGAGGTTATTAGCCTCATGCTTAACCCCCACCTAGGAGGACCAGGGGTTTTTCATCTAGGTTCCCGTCCTATAGATCAGTGAAGTTTGCGTTTGAAAATAACAAAATAATTCAATAAATTGCAGGTAGAAGACTGTACAACATACAATTTCCCAGAAGATGTCTTGGAATAGACAAGAAATTTAACAAATATCATAATTTTTCAACGATGTATGTATACCATTGTATAACACATACATCTGTGTGTGCATAAGCTCTCATTGTTCGTGAAATAGTAGTAAGTATGATCACCTGGAACTTGGACGAATTACGAATGAATGTCGAATAATTGATTGTTACAGTGTTTTAATTTAAATGCATATTCCTTTTCATCTGTGACTCTCTAAAGATCGGAAGACCGAAGAGAATTACAAGAGTACTTTATTTTAAGTCAAACTGTACATGTAAGAAACTGAACGATTGTGTAAAACGAGACTAGACGAGAGAAGAAATGTGAATCAATCTAAATATAATATAATACAGAATAACATATTTGTGAAATTAAATGATTAAATGGCTATATTAAAGGCAAATTGTATGGAGAATAAAAGACAGTTTTAAAGTATAGCAAAATAAATATTAGTTTTTATACTTATTTTATCATTAAGGTATAATTTACGAATAAAGACTTCATCCAGGGATTTCATGTACAAAATGACCTACGTATGCTAGCTAGCATATTAGATTGGGCCAGCTCAAGTCAGTCATTAATAGGCCATCAGACTTTAGACGATTTCGAACTTGGGAGAACATTATGTATCTATAAGTTTGTAACAAAATTTCAGTGGCTGCGAGTGGTTATAGATCGGTTATTTGTGTCATTATTGTTGTTCTTATTGCAGTTCCCGCCAATCTAATGAGTTGTGCCATTTCCAATTCACTTTTACAATTATTTGTTCGAGTTTTGTGCTGTTGCACCAGTGTGACTTTTCCAGGTACTGTGAAGGATTTGGCTCTTGAAAACATGTTTAACACCGCCAGTTTCTGCACGTTGATATCCAAAGACGGAAGTCTGCTTTATGTTTCTGTTTAAAAGATAAGCGGAAAATACCAAGTGGATATTGATCGATATTCAATCAAACAGGAAGATACCAAGGGGATATTCAATTAAACTCATAAGTGGAAGGAAACCAAGAACGCCATCACAAAATAAGAAAAAAAAGACGAACAGACGAAGAGGTCAATAAAGAACTACACAGACATTAAAGAATTAGACTATTTACCTTGTTTGTAATAACATAAGCAACACGACAGGTGCCACATGTGGAGCAGGATCTGTTTACCATTCGGGAGCACCTGAGATCACTCTTAGTTTTTGATGGGGTTCCTGTTGCTTAATAGTCTTCTGTTTTCTATGGTGTGTCTTGTGTACTATTATTTGTCCGTTTGTCCAAGGATTTGACAAGTTAGAAGGATTGAAATCTCGTGGACTTTTGCATATACGGTAGTATAATGTCTTGTGCAGCGCGAAATTTTGTGTGATTACCCGTGATGCATCTGGAAGATGCTCAACGTGCCTTACCGTTAATGGCGGACATTTGCATCACCTAAACAAATAGACATACGATATCGGAAAGTATTACAATCCATATTTATCAAATGTTATGCTTAAAATAAGAAGTTTGAAATGGTTCTGGTGTAATAACTGACTTTTATGATTGCAGTGCGAATACATGGCTCTTTAGAATGAATTTGCATATTGACAAAGACTACAAAGGCAAATAAAACTTTAGGCTTTATACGGCGGAATCTTAGTAAATGCCCAATGAATATAAAGCGTCAGGCATACATAACACTTGTACGACCAACACTAGAATATGCTAGCAGTGTCTGGGACCCGCATCTCCAAAAACACATACAACAGCTAGAAATGGTCCAAAGGAGAGCAGCCAGATTCATCAGGCATGAGTATTCTCGAGACCCGGGCATAGTAACATCTTTATTAGAGTACCTAAAACTACCACAATTACAGGAGAGACGAAAAACATCACGTGTACTCCTGTTTCACAAAGTAATCCACCAACTTATTGCTATTCCGATTCCAGAATACTTGATGACACCAGCAAGAATGACACGTCAGTTCCATCAACGACGATTTGTCAGATTAGGATCAAGTTCTGAACAAAGAAAACATAGCTTCTTCGCAAGAACCATCACAAACTGGAATGAACTATCGCCTAGCTTATTGGACATTGATGACTATGAGGCATTCAAAACCAACCTCATAGCACACAGATATCTGTAAATCAGCACACACATGTTTTTATCTGCACTGGCACCTGTACATATGATTTTAAAAGAGCACATTTTGGATGACACAACTTTAATTTTAATACATTCGTGTGATGAGTCAACCGACTCTTTACGGATTACCGATGTAGATGTAGACCGAGGTGACCCCACCCTATCCCGCCTATTGGGCGGTCCTAAAATCATTTTTATTTTGACACTTCTTCCTCAAAGACGGAGATGAGTGATAAATTTTCTGATAGATATATATGATTTCTTAATGTATTGAGTAAATTTCGTAGTGGTTTAAGCATTAGTTTTCCTAATTTTTCCGTTTCTTTGAGTTGATTACAAAAAAATGGCGTTCTGAAGCGAAAAATTGGGTGGCTTAGGAAAAAATGAATAAAGTTCTACAATGTTCAAACATGTTTACAAACGTAAAAGATTGGTGATAAAGTGTATAGAAGAAAGCTCAAACCGCTAAATAAGGGAATTGTGATACTGTTCTGTCTTTAAAAATCAATGTGGTTCTCAGATGAATTGCAATTTACCAGACCTCAACTGGGAGGGGATCCAGTTGTCATAATCATCTGATGCTACCTTCCTGTTTCTACCGAAATGAAATCGTTAAAGCATGTGCAAATCCTTGGTTTGTCTTTTTCTTTTTTAAGCCATCGCGTTGTCAGTTTATTTTCTATCTATGAGTTTGAATGTCCTTTAGTATCTTTCGCCCCTCTTTTAAGACTGAGCAACACACACACTAGGATGCACTCGGGTAATTCTGAAGGGAGTTAATTCCAGCTTTACATGTGACACCCGTCATGATGTTCATGCAAGTACAAATCCGGTTAAGTATAGGTAATATTTGTTTTTCGTTTTTTGTCAGGTTCTTCGATTTCTCGTTTGAATTGTTTCATATTTGACATATCGAGGCTGACAGTATGATACGGGTTTTGCTCATTGCCAAAGGTCGTACGGTAACCATTGGCTACATACATCCTGGTTAATTTTCCTCTAGTCGAAAGATTTTTAATGGCAATCACACAATGTCTCCTTAATTTTATAACATAATTTTAATGATGGGCCCAGGCCAATGAAAACAGGCACTTGTCTCAGAAAAAAACCCATTTCCTTTATACCTTAATATAACAGATTTTTTTTCTGAGACAAGTGCCTGTGCCAAAGAAGCTGGTTATTCATCGATAGTTGTATTTATGATATTTTAAGAAAGGATAGAGATAGTAGGATATGTTAATATGGGCAATAGAGACCATTTGCAAATTTTCAATTTTGTCACAAGTCTGCCAATTAATACTTCGGACACCTTGAGACATAAACATATGCAGATAAGTGGAAACCTAAAGGAGTCTTTATTTTGATCCAATTTCATCCAATTCAATACATTTTATGATGAAACAGAAACCCCCAATTGGCATTACTATGGAACTGAAATTGCTAATAATGGTCATAACTAGAGTTGGAAATTGCCAAAACGGAAGCTGATATCAAACATTGTACCACGTGACCTGAATGCACACATAACCTAGGTACTGTCCCTACTAAGAAAGATGTGTTGTGGCAAGGAGACAACTGATGTATTTGCTTTAAAAGATTTTATTATTCCTTTTTTATAATCGCTTCTGTTTTAATCTGGATTTCCTCACTATTCATTCGAAATTTTACGTCATCGTCTGCACTACTGTCCATACTTTCGTCTTCAAAATCATCGGGTAAGCCAGACAGATCCACAAACGATCCACTATCTGCGATTTCTATACCGAGATCGCTAGAGCCTCGTTTTCGTCTTGCCTGTACTTTACCAAGTTTCTTGTCCAGAAGATACTTCCTCCTATTTTGAAGAGCTTCCCTCAACCTAGTAAATATAGTATTTTGACTAGCTGATAACTGCGGAGCCAAAGAAACAATAAACTTGAAAAATTCTTTCTTTTGGGGAACATTGATTTCATGCAAACATGGTGCATCCTTCCATATACCTGCTGCATGTGCTGCATTTCTTATAAGTATTCCACCCAATCGTTGTGCTTCCGTTGGTTTGGCATAACGTGACCTCTTTGACAACAGTTCGTCTGCTGTAAAAGTTTTCACTTTACTTGACATGACACTCCATGCGTATGTGCAGTCATAATTTAAGCCATATATGCTACTTGCAGATGGCATTTGACATAGCTGTATTTGATTTTGATGCATGATATTTGAAGAATTTGTAGACGCAGTCTTTGAAGGCGATTGACTTTTCGGATCTATACGAAATTCAGTCGAACCAGTTCTCTGTTGTAAGTTAGAGTCACTGCCCATATGTTTTGACAATGAAACTAGTGCATCAACTGCCGAGTCATAAATGTTCCGTTGGCTATCATCGACTTTTTCTATTACTTTCCGATCGCGATGAGGACTATATTCGTCCGTACTAGAAACCTTTTCATTCATTAACTCGATCGACTGACGCCTTGATTGGGTTTCATCTCTTCTGATTGGTGGTGATGATATAGTCCGACTTGGAGACATAAATGCTGGGTTTACTTGAGTCTTCATCGGAGAATTCCGTTCAGGTTCCGATGACACAAGGGAAATAACTCCACGAGTTGGCTGATGATGTTGATGACTGTATACATTGTTTTGTTGACTTGATGACGAAACAGGTTTGTTTGACAATGAATTAGACAACTGTTTATTTAAATCGCATTGTTTATATTGTTGGGAACTCAGAACTTGATGATTGGCTGATAGTAATGAAGGCTGAACTTGATGATTGGCTGATGGTAACGAGGGCCGGTTAGGGGAGACGACTGAGGACGACTGGTTTTCTGTTGATTTTTGTTCCCTTAATACTTTCCGTATTGTAAATCTGTCTCTGAACACAGAAAACGC
Source organism: Mytilus galloprovincialis (assembly GCA_037788925.1). Classification (NCBI taxonomy): domain Eukaryota; kingdom Metazoa; phylum Mollusca; class Bivalvia; order Mytilida; family Mytilidae; genus Mytilus; species Mytilus galloprovincialis. The sequence goes on from CM075341.1 coordinate 64,160,612, forward strand.
ATCCTGAATGTCCTCTTCACAAAATTCAAATAACATCTGTCCTGTAATTTCATTTTCTGAAAAAAATTATATAAATGTTTATCTATTTTAAGCAGAAAGTTATACACCGCGTATAAAAATAACTCTGTTGGATAAATGTCAATTAATTCAAAGTTATGTGGTAGCACATCGGTACAAAAGCACATGCACGAGTTCTTATTAACCATAATATTATCATGATTATGAAACTGATTCGGTAAATGTTTTAATTATTATTTTAACGTGTGTTTTAATTTGAAATAAAATGATTGGTAGGTGAATGGATGGTTGAGTGCAGTCCTGCTTCGCATTTTGCATTAATATAATTCTGAACATTACATGCTGCTTATGTTATGTATGTACTCTGACCTTATACAGTTTATTAATTATTTTAGTTCATATGTACATGTATGTATTTTTTTTGTTATGCTATGTTTTGTTTTTTCACAAACTGTAATATATGTTTATCATATTTATGTGACAATAGTCTAGAGATATTATCTAATGCAAGATTATGATATTATGTTATTATGTAAACGGAAAAAGAGCCGGAAGGTACGTGTTATTTTGTTTTTTTCAATATAATCAAATTTACTTTTCCCTCGTCTAAACATCATTTAAAAAACAAACACAAAATTTTTACTTCCTTCTTTAAAAATTTATTAAGTAATTGTTGATCAACATTATCATAGAGAGTGTCTGGAAGGAAATCACATATCTAAATTCTTTAATAAATTTTAGACCATTTTTTCATTTTTTTTTTTTTTTTTTATATAATTTTGGCCCATTATTCTCTTTACTTTATCATGTTTATACTCTATATAAGGACGTTGTAATATTCATAAAAATCAAAATATAAAGTTAAATAATTGTTCATAAAATGTATATATGTTCAATCAATACATATATTGTTTCATGCACAATTATGGATTTTATGTTTTATTTATCTATATTTTATTTTATGAACACATGTTTTGATTCTTACGGAAGCGTATTAGCGCCACACATTTTTTTTTTTATTTTTCTTCCTATGTTTGCGTTACAACGCAAACCTTTGCGTTATAACGCAAACCTTTGATTAAGTTCGATATTGCATTACAAGGTATAGTCTGTTTTATTTTTGATGTTCATGTCGTCTGCATGGTGTAAAATTAATAAGAATTTACCAAATCTTAGGGTTTATTTATGATTTTATAATGCTAAATTTAAAACTAGTTTAGGTTTAGGTAAAATGGATCCTACACTGTTTTTTAAGTGCTGTTTTAATCCCTGCACCTTTTTTTTTTTTAATTCATGGGACGTTAGGACAATTAATATCTAATAGCCCTTTTTTTTAAGGGAGTGTATTTTTTTAAATAAATTGATTGATTATAAACTTTAAGTATAATATTATTAGTTTCATACGGGAAATGAAAACAATCTTTTGTTTATTTTGAAGATTCATAATGAAACAAACTTCGACTTAAAATATAATTTCTTGTTTTAAGATTATATGGAAAAAAGTTTGTTTTCATTAAAAAGTCGTGAATAAAAGAGAAAACACTCCATTAAAAGCCTGATAAGTATGGTCGGTAGTTTGTGAACTTACGCAATTTTTATCTTGCCTGAGCTTAATGTTTTGAGTTATGAATACAATGATATGTGCCAGGATATTCACGAATGAGACAGCTACCAATCAAATTTATAAACAATTAATGAAATTGTGCACTTCACCTTTGCGATGTAACGCAAACCTTTGCGTTATAACGCAAACATCTTTATTTCAATTATTCATTAAGTTTTGTATATATGTCCGTCTGTCATTCATTTCGGATGTGATTTACTAGTAGATAAAAAAAGAAACATACATACAAGGCCAAATCATTATAATAAATATGCATAGGAATAATGGAATAATTGAAGTGCAATTATACATAAAGTAAGACTGATTTGTGCATCAGAAAAGTATATAATTTAACAAGAAAATAGATATAGTATATAGTCATATTAAAATTGAAAGATCAAAAATAATGTCATACAATTGTGAAACCTCCAAGTCAAATAGACAAAATGATCTTTCTGCTTTAAAATGAATTATTAATAAGGAAACATTTTTTTTTAAATCTCAGAATATGATCAAGATTCTTTGATAGAAAGTCATTGAATTTTCATTTCAATATAATGAAGTATTTTTAAGATGCTTGGGTAGCAATTTGAATAGAGAGAACATAATTTTATTAATAAAACATCTTCATTCTATACATTTATTGCCAAAGGGTAGCTTGTTTGAATGTAACCTACTTTACACAGATCTCAAACGAGAGCTTACTTTGGAAGTATATTTATATTCGGTTATAGCTATATTAGCAGGGTTGATTTTTTTCTTAGGTATAACCTCAATTTACTCAATTTTCTTTGTAATATATATACTAGTAGTAACTTGGATATCGTTTTTGGGGACCTTTATAGTTTGTTGTTTAGTGTGAGCCAATGCTCCGTGTTGAAGACCGTAATTCGGCCTATGATGGTTTACTTTTACGAATAGTGACTTAGATGGAGAGTTTTCTTATTGGCACTCATACCACATCTTCTTATATTATTCTGCTCATTATTAGTCATTGATATGATCTAATTATTCAAGCAGTTTACTTTGCAATTACTACAAAGGTGATAAATTTTATTATATCCAGCCTCCTCCATTAATAACTACTGTTTCCTTTGAATCTTAAATAAGAAATAAGATAAAACAAATGTTTGCGTTATATCGCAAAGGTTTGCGTTATATCGCAAAGGTTTGCGTTATATCGCAAAGGTTTGCGTTATAACGCAAATGTTTGCGTTACAACGCAAAGGTTTGCGTTATAACGCAAACAAAGGAAGAAAAATAAAAAAAAAAATGTGTGGCGCTAATACGCTTCCGTAGATTCTTATAATATATATGTTTTCGTTTTTTATGAAGCTACGTACAAATGTATATACATGGTAAATGCATATATTGTTATATACATACTCCCCCCTGTTGCTGAGTCCCCCCTTTTCCGCATCACAATTTGCACCTGCTAAACTAAAGGAATGATAACCCAGGCTGAAATTGGGAGTATATAAAAAAGAGGCTCGACTGCAATTAATATCGTTTTGATAGTTTAGTCTTCAGCCGATTAATAAATTTAATGAAACACGACATGATTGGACTCCCCCTTTCTCTTTCCCCTCCCGGAAAAACAGATCCAGTTCAAGGGTTTTATCCACTAAAAATATACCTGTGAACAATGTTTTTACCTGTAATACTTTTCTTTCCCGTATCAGATAATCCTTTGTTTGTAAGAAATGTCGACAGCTCGATATAATTCATCCGTTTAACACTCATGGCTGATATCAATGAATCTGGGTCACCTTGTCAATTTTACTGCACTTTTTAACAGATAATTTCCTTCCGAAAGATTTGCGATACTTATTTTATCAATCTTCCATTTGCAGTTCTATTGCATGATACTTCCATTATATAATGGTACGACGATGAACTCATTAATATATGGTGAACAATGATATACGTAATGGCCATGAACGATGACTTAATTAATTGCTTTTACAACAATAGGTTTATAGTCTGTTTCAATTTACTTCATATGATTAAGTTCGATATTGCATTACAAGGTATAGTCTGTTTTATTTTTGATGTTCATGTCGTCTGCATGGTGTAAAATTAATAAGAATTTACCAAATCTTAGGGTTTATTTATGATTTTATAATGCTAAATTTAAAACTAGTTTAGGTTTAGGTAAAATGGATCCTACACTGTTTTTTAAGTGCTGTTTTAATCCCTGCACCTTTTTTTTTTTTTAATTCATGGGACGTTAGGACAATTAATATCTAATAGCCCTTTTTTTAAGGGAGTGTATTTTTTTAAATAAATTGATTGATTATAAACTTTAAGTATAATATTATTAGTTTCATACGGGAAATGAAAACAATCTTTTGTTTATTTTGAAGATTCATAATGAAACAAACTTCGACTTAAAATATAATTTCTTGTTTTAAGATTATATGGAAAAAAGTTTGTTTTCATTAAAAAGTCGTGAATAAAAGAGAAAACACTCCATTAAAAGCCTGATAAGTATGGTCGGTAGTTTGTGAACTTACGCAATTTTTATCTTGCCTGAGCTTAATGTTTTGAGTTATGAATACAATGATATGTGCCAGGATATTCACGAATGAGACAGCTACCAATCAAATTTATAAACAATTAATGAAATTGTGCACTTCACCTTAAAACAGGTATCTATGATAGAATATAACTAGTCCCAGGTCTTAAAGTCAAAATTCACAGAGCTTAAGGGACGACATACAAAAGCAATGAAGGATAAGTAACTTACTTCAAATAGTTTGGGTGTGTGGGGTTCAAAATGGCTGCAAGATGTGTTTAAATGACATGGATTTTATATATATAGATTCCACAAGTGCAACAAGTGTATTACGATATTTATCCACTCGAGACAGTTAAATTTTAATATTTTTTTAAATAATTAAAATTCAACTGTTGAGAATGGAGAAATATCGTAATACACGAATTACAGTGGTTGAATCTGTTGCTCTAATGATTTGTACTTCCTTTTCAAAGATTTGATGAAAGTTGTGTACTTTTGATGTGACGTCATCAGACATGGTCGCCTTTTTCTATGACGTCACAATAAGAAAATTCAGAAGAAAACAAGAAAATTTGACGTCACAATTAAATTTAAACCAATCATTTGCTGAGAACAAATTTTTCACTAGAGATTAGAAATATTTTTCTCACACCGGTCAGGAAATGTGAAAATAGCATGAAAATTAGAGAAATATCCTAAGGGAGCTACCATTTGATTTTTATGGGGGGGGGGGGGGGGGGGGGGGGGGGCTAGGATGAAAAATTTTGTCCTTTTTTTTGTAGTTGTAATCCCTGTCCTGCCTTTTTATTTTTTACTCTATTCGGTCCTGCCTTTTTTTTTACTAGTTTATCCTGACTTTTTTTACATAAATTGTCATCCTGCCTTTTTTTTATCAAGTTGCTCATCCTGCCTTTTTTTTTTTACTCAAAACTCCTGTCCTGCCTATTTTTTTCGAATTTCATCCTAGCCCCCCCCCATAAAAATCAAATGGTAGCTCCCTAATTGGTCAATCAATTTTTTCCCCAAATCAAGATTTGTATAGTCTTACTATACAAATCCTTGCCCAAATTAAGTTAAGAGGGGGTAGGGGTCAGTGAAAAAACTATATGAATTAAGTTTTTTATCTTACATTGAACTTTTGATGTCCTCCGAAAAAAGGAGGATTCTTACCCCTCACATGACCTGCCAGTTAGATTCTTACACCTCCCTATGAACTGCCAGTAAGATTCTTACTCCTTGCCATGAACTACCAGTTATTTTCTTACTCCTCCCCATGAACTGCCAGTTAGATTCTTACACCTCCCTATGACCTGCCAGTTAGATTCTTACTCCTCGCCATGAACTGCCAGTTAGATTCTTACTCCTCCCTATGAACTGCCAGTTAGATTCTTACTCCTCGTCATGAACTGCCAGTTATATTCTTACTCCTCCCCATGAACTGCCAGTTAGATTCTTTCTTCTCCCCATGAACTGTCAGTTAGATTCTTACTCCTCCCCATGAACTGCCAGTTAAATTCTTTTTTTCTCCATGAACTGCCAGTTAGATTCTTTTTTTCTCCATGAACTGCCAGTTAGATTCTTACACCTCCCTATGAACTGCCAGTTAAATTCTTACTTCTCCCCATGAGCTGCCATTTAGATTCTTACACCTCCCCATGAACTGCCAGTTAGATTCTTACACCTCACTATGAATTGCTATTTATATTCTTACTTCTCCCCATGAACTGCCAGTTAGATTCCTACTCCTCGCTATGAACTGCCAGTTAGATTTTTCCGTGAATTAAGTAAGAAAGAAAATTTAATTTAGAGTAGGGCATGATATTCACAACACAGTTAACATGAACTCTGTAGAGCTCTTAACCGACTTGATATTTAAAAAACAAATAACAAATTATAAGCACATATGACAGACTACACGTACAAAGAAAACAAATGCATAATAAAATAGCTAAGCAAACATGCATAAATCAAAGCAAGCAAGTTAAAAAGAAAAGAATATCATATTTTGCTTTAACTGGCACAAAGACAAAAGCTATAGCAAATAAATAAAACAAATTTAAAGCAATCAAATAAACAGAACACTAGTACCGAGGGCTAGAAGATTTCAGCTGCGAGACAGCAAAGTTAGAAGCAGTTTTCTGAAGAATTCCATGTTGAAATAAAATGTTTGAACTGTTCCAAATTAAAATTGAGAGGCTCCGTGCATGGTTAGTGAACTTTACATGATTCTGTATGATAGATAGCAAAAGGAAAAGCATTAATACAATGAAAAACAAAACTGTGTCCAAGAACACTCGCTAGGAAAGGATTGATCGTGCTGCTATGAAAGTCAGCCGCCTTACACTTCAACATTAGCGGGTATTACACAGGGCATGCGCAGAGCAGGGTAAACGTCGTAAACGTACATTAAATCATGACACTAGTGACGGCTGACGCTTGATAGTTTTTTATAACTTTATAGTAAATGACACTTAATGTTCAGGGTAATTCGGACTATTTCCGACTAAGGACAGGCACATACAGATAATGAGATTGTGTCTGATTTCAAATTTTTCCGTTCAAAATAAATATAAAAATAGAGAGATGCATTTTCATTGCCTTGAATGAATATCTTCATACGACCAAATGACACCAGTAGCTGATTCTGGCGGGGAAGACTTGAGTGAATTAAAACAATTCTCGAAAATTATAACTTCATGTTTAGTTTTACTTTTAAAGGACATGCGAGTAACACATATTTATTTATTTAGATAATGAATGAATTGACAGTTATTAAACTATGTCTTCATCATGTTCAGGAAATTTATAAATTTATATAACACTTTTTGTTATTTTACATCTTCCCAACCATATAACATGTAGACGGTGCGACAACTCCAGGTTGCTTGAATTGTAGAATCAAGTTGGAGTTGTCTTTCTTTAATTAGAAATCTTGAAAGTCTCAAGACCAAATGACTTAGAAGTTAACAACTATATAGGTCACTGTACCGCATCCAACAATTAGCAAAACTCATACTGCATAAACACGCAAAAACATGTATATGTTTATAATTATTGAATATCATTTATATATTATAATCTGTATTGTCATATAAACAAATTAAACATGTTAAAGTTAAACTGTGTCATTTTGGTCTTTTGTAGATAGTTGTCTCATTGGCAATCATACCACATCTTCTTTTTTTATATTGATAGTTTTATTTGATAGTTTTATACTTCTTTTCACACAGTTATCTCTTTTGAAGATTATGCTTGAAATGAAAAGGCGTTAATTACTTTTGCAAATGAATAAAATTGAGAATGAAACTGGGGAATGTGTCAAAGAAACAACAACCCGACCAAAGAGCAGACACTGTGACAACCGAAGGCCACCAATGGGCCTTCAATGCAGCGAGAAACTCCCATTTCCGTATAAATATGGTATAAACGAGATATTGATTTGTTCCCAGGTAACACCCCCCCCCCCCCCCCCCCCCCCCCCCCCGGCTTTAAAAGAAAAATAATGAATGTTACGCTATGGGGTATTCTATAGACATATGTTCGTAATTCATTATCATTATCAGATGCACGGTTCAATATCAAAGAATGGATATAATATTGATTAAGAGGAGTTGTGGTGTTAACGTCAATGGCCGAGTTCACTTGAAACTCTCGAGTTAACTTTACTTACTCGGGTTTCAACAAATGATTTTACTTGAACCACTCGAGTTAACCCCTCGTACCCTGGTTCCAACCCTCACCAAGCCAGGGTTAAACTCGAGAAACTCTTGAATGACGTCAAACCAATGAGAATATTTTATTTTTATGCTTGGTCAGGGCCTTACACCAGAGTTGCTTAGAGTTGTTCCGAATATCAACTCTAATGCGTTCACGTGATAATCTATTAACTCTAAAGTCGATTGAAAAGTTTCAAGTGAACTCGGCCAATGCGAATGACACAGACAGCATCCTTGTTAAAGGGCAACATACTGTTTAGAATGAACAATGGACAAGTATAGATCTATACATATACACTAGTAATTTTGGGGCCCTTTATAGCTTGTTGTTCGGTGAGAGCCAAGGTTCCGTGTTGATGGCCGTACATTGACCTATAATGGTTTACTTTTTTTAAATTGTTATTTGGATGGAGAATTGTCTCATTGACACTCACACCACATCTTCCAATATATATATGTCAAGCTATAAATAGCTAAAATTCTTTTTTTTGAAGTTGATTGACAGAGATGTTGAAAAACCTCCCATCAGCATCAAATTTTCACAAATACATTGCGATATGACTAACATACAGCTGACAAAGGTCCTTAATTTAGACGGGCGCGTGAACATGTGACAAGGTCATTATAACCTAGTCTTTTCACCCCAATAGCCCCATTTAAACTCAAATCAGTGTAATAATAAGAATAGAAATATGGAAGAGCACACAATCAAATCATTCTTGAAAAACAATTTTAATCAATATAATTTTAATGTAATAGCAAAACAATGGAACAGATTAAAAAAAAACAATTACAAAATATATGAAAGGGAAATTCATTGGTATTTTTTAATGCAGTGTTCTGTACAGCGGCTTTTTGTTGTATATCTATCCAATCAATTCAGTCCGTTTAGTCTGATTTAGTCTGTGATTTCAACACTGTACCAAGCAAGAAGAGGGTTCTTGAGCGCTCACATACATGTACATTCAGTATATACCCGTCTCAAGTCAAAACGTGTTATCGTTGGTTACTGTCTGTCAAACGTACTTCTCGACTTGGTTTTTTTCCGCTCTTTTAGATTGTTTCACATTTTATCATGCCGTGTCTGTCATCGCTTACTATTCATTGTAGAAGGCCATATGATAACGTATCTACATTAACCAATCTAATTAAAATTAAATCTCCGCACTCGCTCATTTTTTATGCTTGGTCTCCCCCCTCTCTCTTACAGCGACCAAGCATAAGAAATGAGCGAGTGAGCTCCCACGCAGCCACCAAGCATAAAAAATGAGCGAGTGCAGAGATTTGATTTTAGTTAGATTGTTACATTAACCTTCTTTGGTCACTTATGGATAGATTGTTATCGGTCATTTTAACACATCTTCTTACTTTTATATTCAAAGTATTATGACTAAACTTGGCATGCTGATACTCTTGGTATACTTAAATTTGGGTTTATATATAAGCCGTAGTATATTTTTTATGTGATAGTTGGTTAAAGAGGTCACCAGAGCTCATGTTTTGTCTGTTATTATGTATATATATGCCGACTCTAAATAAAATTTACTTACTTACTTACTTACTTACTTACTTACTTACTTACTAAAGTGGTTTTTATGATCGAATACGTGCATTACGAGAGCTATATCATGTTAAGTTTCTTTAACTAACTACAATTAGGATCGATGGTTTTTAACGTCCGGTGACACATATTTCGTGTTTCTGACATATTGATGTACTATTAATATGAACCGATTTTTGGACCATAAAGTACTAACTGTTTAACGTTCCAGTTTATAGTTTAATATCTACAAGAAATTCCATTTAAAAACACCGAGCCGACCAGTCACACTCTTAACAAGTGCGGCATGTCCAACACCGATTATCGAAATACATTTTTAATATTAAAAAAAAAATGTGGTAGGATTGCAAATCAGACAACTTTCCACAAGAGACCAAAATGACACAAAATTAACAACTATATGTCACCGTAAGACCTCCAACAATGAGCAAAGCCCATACCGCATAGTCAGCTACATGTATAAGAGGCCCCGAAATGACAAATGTAAAACAATTCAAACCAGAAATAAGCCTTTGATATGACGAGATCAGTGATCGAACAAACGACGGGTTGTCTTTCGAACGAGCTTTGGAGGCAAAGCCGAAAAACACCAAGCCGTGTTCTTTAATACAGTTAGAAGGACGTATAACTGTTAAGATAAATCTCAATCAATTATACGGAAATTAGATATTCTGACAACTATATAAATACATTTGACAACCTTTAATCTGAAATAAAAAGAACAGTTATATGGTGACAAAATGCCATGTTTACTACTTTAGTGACAGTACAAGCTAAATGTGTTACCGTATTGACGCCGGACGCACAGGAAAATGTGACAATTTCCCCTTCTCTCAGTATTTGCAAACGTTGCAAAATGTTCTAGTCAACCAACCCTATCTGAATATCAATTACATTTAAGGCAAGTGGACAACTATTTGATATAAAAAAAGGGGGCAGAGTTAGGATACACCGGATTCATAATTTATCATATGTTCACCTGTTGCTACATGTATATACAATTGAAAATAGGAATGTGTCAAAGAGACAACAACTCGATCAAAGACCAGACAACAGCCGAAAGCCACCAATGGGTCTACAGTGCAGCGAGAAACTCCAGTACCCGGATGCGTGCTTCAGCTGGTCAATAAACAAATATGTATACTAGTTTTCTCGTTTGAATTGTTTTACATTGTCTTATCGAAGCCTGTTATAGCTGACTATGCGGTATGGCCTTTGCTCATTGTTGAAGGCCGTACGATGACCTATAGTTGTTAATGTCTGTGTCATTTTGGTCTTTTGTGGATAGTTGTCTCATTGGCAATCATACCACATCTTATTTTTTATACTAGTTCACTGATAATGGACGTCATGCTAAACTCCGAAATACAGTACACAAGAAACTAAAATTAAAAATCAATTTAAAACGTGCTTATTTCAAAACATGCTTATTTCAAATGAGAGGCGAAGAATACGAGCGACATTCAAATACACTGACAACGCCATGGCTAAAAATGAATAAGACAAACAGACAAACAGACAAACAACATTTGACTGCTTAGCTTCCCAACGAAAACCAACTTGTCGTCCCCCTAAAGAGTATTTTTTACCTATTTTGATATTCTAAAAAGTAAAATCACAAAAATACTGAACTCAGAGGAAAATCAAATCGGAAAGTCCCTAATCACATTGCAAAATCAAATGACAAAACACATAAAAAAACGAATGGACAACAACTGTCATATTCCTGACTTGGTACAGGCATTTTCAAATGTGGAAAATGGTTGATTGAACCTGGTTTTATAGCGCTTAACCTCTCACTTGTACGACAGTCTCATCAAATTCCGTTGTATTTACAACGATGCGTGAACTAAACAGACATAATAAATAAAATCGTCAAAATATGGATATACAGCAGTCATCACTGTGTTACAATTTTAAAAGAAACAATTTTATAAAAAAGCACAGAAACATCTATCAAAGTAAAAAAAAACATGCGTTGCTTGTAAACCATCTGTCGAATGAAGATGATATATGTTAATGGCCATATTTTGGTCTTGAATGAAATTTGCAAATAGTAAAACTCTGATGTAATGAATTCTTTAATTAAGATATATTTTAATTTTATTCATAAATGAAAAGGTTAATATCACCTGGACGCTTAAGTGCAGAATAGTCAATTGTGATGTGTCTATACATGATGTCGTAAACATGTCGAGGTACCATATTTGACCTACACAGGTCGTATTTGACCTAAACAGGTCATTCTGAACAAGATAGCTTTTTTACAACCTAGTTGCCATAAAAGATATAGCACACACATAAAACAATGCATCTTGTAGCAAAATATTGTTATGTATAAGATATGCAAGTATATGCCTACCAAAACTTTTAAATATCAATGTACCACAATAATGAAGACGACACAAACTTCATTTATTGTGTGTGAACTTATTATCCATTTTGGCTGTATAATTGGGGGCCACTTGCAGGGTTCAAACTCACTTTATTTCTGAATGTTTCCATCCTCAATTCAAGTTACACAATTCAAGGCATGTGTATACATTTGTAATTGTTTTTTTTTATGCCCCACCTACGATAGTAGAGGGGCATTATGTTTTCTAGTCTGTGGGTCCGTTCGTTCGTTCGTCCGTCTGTCCCGCTTCAGGTTAAAGTTTTCGGTAGTTGAAGTCAATGTCAAATTAGAGTTTTAACCCCCAATTATTTTGGATGTATGATTGTAGTGTCGATCGAGGAATCAGGGGTGCACTGGCGAAGAGAACCACGACCTGCGGCAGGAAAACTGGCAATCCTATAGTAAAGTAAGATTGGAATCGAACGTACCTACCACTTGCATGGTTCAAACTCACTTTATTTCTGAATGTTTCCATCCTCAATTCTAGTTACACAATTCAAGGCATGTGTATACATTTGTTATTGTTTTGTTATGCCCCACCTACGATAGTAGAGGGGCATTATGTTTCTAGTCTGTGGGTCTGTTCGTTCGTTCGTCCGTCTGTCCCGCTTCAGGTTAAAGTTTTCGGTAAGGTAGTTTTTGATGAACTTGAAGTCAATGTCAAACCCCCAATTTCACGGTTTACTGAACAAAGAAAATGACAGTGCAAATTTCAGGTTAAAGTTTTTGGTCAAGGTAGTTTTCGATGAATTTGAAGTCCAATCAACTGGAAACTTAGTATACATGTTCCCTATAATATGATCTTTCAAAATTTAAATGCTAAACTGGATTTTTACCATAATTTCACAGTCCACTAAACATAGCCTGAAAAAGATAGTGCGAGTGGGGCATCCGTGTACTAGGGAAACATTCTTGTTTAACATTATTTCAAATGTACTTTGCTTTGCAGCTGCATCAAAAATGTAATATTTTCTATAAAAATGACAACATCATGTTTGATAATGATTCAACAGTCTGTCACGTTCGGTTACAAAATCTTCAACAAAGAAAATCACAGGGAAAGTGTTGTGCAATTAAAGTCTTTCAGTATAGCAAGATCACGTTGAATTATCAAAGATCATTCAATTTTGATAATGCATGATTTTTAAAGTATTAACACGATCTTGGCAAATTGTGTTTAATCATGCTTATCAAATTAAATTTGATATTTAATTTATTTAATTATTACATATTTTGATAACCCTTTTAAGAAAATCTTGCTGCATGCATGTATCTTATGTTCAAGTTGCAGCTTCATATCAGGCGAATCCACCCCTACCACCATGAAAAAATTTACAAATGGTAAAATTGTAGCCATTTTTTTTTAGGGGGGGGGGAGAATTTTAAAACTGGTCACACCGAGGTCTGTATTTTTTCTGTTAAAGTATACTCAATTACTTTCATTACTTAAATATGCTGCATTGAAGATCCATTGGTGGCCTTCGTCTGTTGTCTCTTTGACACAAAGTCATTACCAATTTCCATTCTCAATTTTAATTAAAAGGTTTATGGGTACATACTGTACAGTTAGAATAGTATCAAATTATATATATATAGCAGAAAAGTAAAGGGTACCAAAATACATTGATGACATTATGTCTTTGAAAAGAGGGGCGAAAGATACCAGAGGGACAATCAAACTCATAGATCGAAAATAAACTGACAACATGGCTAAAAAAGAAAAATACTAACAGACAAATAAGTACAGTATGTTCGTCCTTATTAAAGTTGTGGAATTAATAAAGTGGGAGGAGAAACAAATAGTGAATTCAAAAATTTGAAGTCGAAAAAAGCAGACGATAAACAAATCTGAAAAAACATAACATATATAATCTTTATTGCAAAACATGAAACCCTTTATAAAAAAGTAAAGATAGAGCAAAACGAACCGCAACAATAGGCCAGTGACGTGGTCAGATATGACGGAAGGGGTCGAATTTCCTGAGTGAAAAATAACATTTATCACTCAAAATTTGCAAACATAGTGGAGTGGAGTGGAGTTGAGTTCAGGATTTGAGAGTCGAACTCAAGATTTTAAATTTATTCCTTGTAAAGTCCAATTTTAAGGTATCAAGTGGACCGTGAAAAATATTATATGCTCCTTTCTTTCGGGAAAAGAATGACCCCGTTCTACTGATACGGTCAGTATAAAACTTAAAGAGTGGATAGTTTTGTAAATTAGTAAGAACTTGAAAATAAATACTTTGATATGCTAATACTAAAATAAATCTCCTAAGGACTATCGGTTGATCTGATTAATCATCGATTAGGAATGAGTTGAGAATAGGAAAGTGATGTATTTACATTTGCCTGGAGTGATTGTTTACGATCAGGATAATAGAATTTTACAAAGTATGTTTTCTTAACATTTTCACACATGTGATGATTTAAACATCCAACATTGACCAGAGACTCTTAAAGATAAAATCGGGAAAGAAGTAGTGTTTGTATGGTGGCCGGATGCGGCCATTTCGCGTTTTCGCGTTTTCGCGTTATCTCCTTTAACTTTCACGCGAAATCGAGAAATCGAAAAATCGGGAAAGCGAAAACACGAAATTGAGAAATCTATTTCATTTCCCGTTTTCGCATTTTCGCTTTCGCGTTTTCGCGTTTTGCTTTCTTGATTTCTCAATTTCGCGTTTTCGCTTTCTCACTTTCCCGATTTCCCGATTTCCCGATTTCCTGATTTCTCAATTTCTCGATTTCGCTTTCTCGATTTCTCGATTTCCCGATTTCCCGATTTCTCGATTTCGCGATTTCGCGTTTGCAAAGTGAAAGGAGAAAACGCGAAAACGCGAAAAGGCGAAATTACCGCATCCGGCCACCATATCAGATGGTGGCATTTCGCCTTTTCGCGTATGCTGGCCGGATGCGGCCATTTCGCCTTTTCACGTTTTCGCGTTTGTGTTATGCCCTTTGATCGGGTTGTTGTCTCTTTGACACATTCCCTATTTCCATTCTCAATTTTATCATAATAGGAAATAAGTATCAAATGCCGCGATACATGTATGTGTCGTGAGCAGGACAACAGCAAATGTTCACTAATAATTATTAGTAATAAAATTGAGAATAGAAATGAGGAATGTGTCAAAAAGACAACAACCCGACCAAAGAGCAGAAAACATCCAAACAGCCAACCCGCTGGCTCCTTAACAAAAAATATTGACCATCAAATCTTTTATGTAATTGACGACGCCACAAAAGTTGAGTTTGAAGATTTATGCTCTTATATCCTTTTCTATATGATCTATTGGTTTCAGAGAATTTCATTAGATTATACTGTGGGCTGGTATATTACTTGCAGGTTTTTCATTAATTGGTCATTATCTACAATATAAGTAAGATGATATGCAAGTGATTGTTATGTGTGTATATTATTGATATATTTATAAAGGCACCGAATTCTCTACCAATTTCGATAACATAAAAAAATGGCGAAACAACTTTGTATGATATATATCAAAAAGCCAATTCAATTAAAATATTGATCTCTGAATACGTTATACTACATATGAGTATAAAGTAATCAGAGTTCAATATTTTAATTAGATTGTCAAAAAGCCATACACCGCGTTTGAAAATGTCTTTGAAAGACAAAAGCAATTAGTACAGACAAAATAATCACGTTCGCTCGTGACTATACTTTACTTTAAAGAAAATCGACAGGAAGTTCCGGCCCCCTTTGATTTCCACCCTTACAATTTATGTGTTAATGTGTTTGCATTTAATATAAACCACTGCATGGATATTCATCAAACAACATACATTTCATCGATTGTTTCCATCTAACAGAAAAATATCTATAAACAAGAATGCATCCATAGTACACAGAATTAAGCCCCAATCACATTATCATTTTCTATATCCAGTGGACCGTTAAATTGGGTCAAAACTCTAATTTGTCATTGATATAAGAAAGATCATATCATAAGGAACATGGCACGTACTAAGTTTCAGGACTTCAACTTCGTAAAAAAATAACTTGACCAAAACCTTTAACCTGAAGGGGGACAGACGGACAGACGGACGAACGAACGGACGCACGGACCAGAAAACATAAACCCATAAATGGGGCATAAAAAGATAAACAAGATGCAAAGTGTATATGGGTCTCTCACTTCGTGACAATCACAGACAAACAAATGCTCAATATAGTACAAAAACGGTAGTATTACAAATTTTATATATTACATATATATAAGACTAGTTATGAACTTTTAATAACAAAGTCGTTCATATTAACATCCATGTTAATGTAATCTTGTAAACAGGTCTACTATCATTACTCCGACATTACTTTTTATGTCCTCTGTCAAAATCTTAACAAGTTTATTGCATATGAAAAAGTGTTTGATCTTGTTAAGTTTTCCTTTTTTGTGTGCAGTTTGCTGCTTTGAAACAAATGTAATACAGAAGATATGTATGGTACAACTTAAGATTTCCGAACTTCCGACCTTTCGGGATCACCGGAGTTCATTGGTCACGTTGGTTAAGGTTCGTGTTGCTCGTTGACTTGTGGCTTTTGATTGTCCATTGTTCTCTTTTATATGTTCTCGGTGACCTCAAGTATACAACGCGTGAGCCTTGAACGTATTTTTGGAAAACGCTTTGGCGCTTAATCAGGTACAAAATTTTGGAAAGCTAAATGCTAGTACATAAAAGTTTGTCTGAACATCACTCCAAAAGGTAAAAAAACAAACCAGTCACCAAGATCAACATTGCCTAAGGAAAATGGAGTGATACCGTGACCTGCATACTGTTGACAATTTTGAAACCTATTTATTTATTTTCTTGTAAACATTCGTGTCGAAGGTTTTGAGAGGAAGTAAAATTAATTAGTCTGCACAACAGCAATCAATGTAATGCACTGCCTTAATTCCCAGGGAAGAGGGTATGGATGGAGGGTCTCCAATTCTTTACTCTTTAATTCTTTAATTATTAAGAATGTTTTTGGATATCGTAAATTTATTCCGTCCATTTATTACTCTCTATCTTTTAATTTTAGCAACCCTTCTTCTCTGTTCTTTATTTTGTCATTTTTGCTTCTCTTCTTTATTTTTTTCCATTTTATTTTGTACTTTTTTACTATTATTCTATAAACCCAACATCAATCCATTATAGAAAATATATTTTGGTTTGTAGTTTCTTTCCTAAATGTTTCGTCGGCATTTATTATTTGCAATATTTTGTTTCAACTGTACGGAAGCCATGGAGTGCCATGCAAAAATAATTTACAAGTTACACAACTTGTGCGCACGAGTTACTAACTTGTGCACAGGAGTTACTATCTTGTGCGCACAACTGTCATGTATATATGGAGTCATTCATATTTGAGAGCTAAAAAAACTGTATCGACGATGTTATTCGTAACGACAACTTGTCAGTCAGTCATTGTCACCTAACCTTGACCTCATGGCCGTGCTTTAAAGATGTGTAAATATATATGGTAACATAACATGTGCCCTCAATTTCGAATTTTATTGGCAAGGCTGAATATTCGTGATGGACTGATTTCAAAGGTGTATGACTTCCAATAAAGCGATATTTACACTAAGAAATAAGTCTGCAGTAAAGTAAATTGTTTAATTTTTTATGACATATTTGCCGCTGGACGTTATGCACACACCATTATTTCAAGTCAATAATTTCAATTTATGATGTGTTTTTAAATGTTTGTCTATTATCTACCTCTTGGTTTAACGGAGAGTTTTGCCTGGACCGGTGTAAGTGACCATGTTGTACCGGAGGTCAGCTGTACATTTTTGTTATGTGTCGAAGTAATTTTTGTGATTTTTAGATGAAGAATAGCAATACAATCACTGTGCCTTTATTTATGTTTACGTATTGTGTGTAGGGATTGTACAGCTCATGGTCGTCTTGTGAACCTGCAGGTCATACTAAGCCCGAGTTTGTCCGGACCGTGTTGAACTTGAAATGACAGGTGAGCTTTTGCTATGTATTAAAGTCGTCTTTGTGACTTTGAGATGATGAATAGTACAATCACTCTTTGTTTATGTATACATGTAGGAATTGTACCGCTAGTGGTCGTCTTGTGAACATGTAGGTCATACTAAGACCGAGTTTGTCCGGACCGTGTTGAACTTGAAATGACAGGTGAGCTTTTGCTATGAATTAAATAAAAATAAAATTGAGAATGGAAATGGGGAATGTGCAAAAGAGACAACAACCCGACCATAGAGCAGACAACAGTAGAAGGTCACCAACAGGTCTTCAATGCGACGAGAAATTCTCGCACCCGGAGGCGTCCTTCAGCTGACCCCTAAACAAATATATACTGGTTCAGTGATAATGAACACCATACTAAACTCCAAATTGTACACAAGAAACTAAAAGTTAAAATGATACAAGACTAACAAAGGCCAGAGGCTCCTAACTTGGGACAGGCGCAAAAAAAAAAAACTCGTCTTTGTGACTTTGAGATGACGAATAGCAATACAATCACTCTTTGTTTATGTATACATGTAGGGATTGTATCGCTAGTGGTCGTCATGTGAACCTGTAGGTCATACTAGGCCCGAGTTTGTCCGGACCGTTGTAAGGGACCGTGTTGAAATGTTAGTGAGCTGTGAGCTTTTTCTATGTGATTGTGCCTTTGGGATGATGAACAGCAATACAATCACTGTGTCTTTGTTAATATTTACAAAGTCCGCGTAGGGATTGTCTGTCGTGCATTAAAATACTACATCCTTATTTTCCATTTAAACAAAATGTTGCATGTATTTATACTGCATAAAGTAATGCTTCAATAAATTGTGTTTAATGTTTGATATACTTAATATAATTATTTCAAAATACACTTTAATTTATTTTATGTATATGCTTTTCACGCACAATGAATTTCAGGAAATGTAAATTCAGTTTTCACTCATAAATTTCAATTTTTAAATACTTTCAAATTAACAACAAAGCATAAACACTCCCAGTCTATAATACGTCTGTTTATAATTCAAAACAAACTTTTAAATATTTAAGATACTTTATAAACAATGAAATATTTAAATACTCAAAAACCGTGAATGGTTCGGTTCAATACTTCTAAAACTCGGGTAATACTACGATCAAACAACATTTAAAAAGGTAGGTCGACCCTTGATCGTCAGACAGTTGTACTAACAATTCATACCTTACATTTCAATAATTACTTATAATCTAAATTTAATTAGGTGTAAAGTATAGTCCACGATCTAGTTAGTATGCAGGTGTTGGGCGAATAACGTTTTTTTTTCGTCTCTCAAATTGGTGAATTTTCCACGTGGTACTTTCCTTGTTATTACCGGATATAATTTATTGTGTATTAAAGGAAATTACTATTTTTTATTCTCATACTGTTTCATTTAAATCATCGCAGATATATACA
This sequence comes from Mytilus galloprovincialis, assembly GCA_037788925.1. Lineage (NCBI taxonomy): Eukaryota > Metazoa > Mollusca > Bivalvia > Mytilida > Mytilidae > Mytilus > Mytilus galloprovincialis. Next base: position 64,179,843 of record CM075341.1, read on the forward strand.
TAAAAAGTGGGCTGTACTTTGGGACGGTATTAATCAACTAGAATTGTTTTTAACTTGACGTAGACTGTTTGATTGACAGCGGAAATTTACACCGCGGTAATCGATTGGAAACGTAAAAGGTAGAACATTACATTTCAAAAGAGACAAAAATGAATAGAAGTTGTGATTTTTCTTGTTGATATTTTTGTCTGCTAATATCAGTATTGATTATTGAACGTCAAACACTAACGTTCCATTTTAGTTGAGTTCAAAGAGAGGATACCTGTATTTCGCACCTGTAAAATTAATAATTTGGAGATAAAAATGGTTACAAACGTTTTCTATTTGATTTTAGTTGTCTTTTCGGTAAGTACTTGTAATTAGTCATTATTGCTAATTAATAATTAATACAAATTTCTTTATTGCAATGTAAGTACTTGTTTGATTAGTATGATGTACATTTGATGGAGTTAAATTATATTTTTCGGGGGGAATGAAAGAATTTTTTATCAATCGGTTCTGAATTTATTCAGGTGTGACATTATATACGTCTTAATTTTTGTAACGTTTAAAAGAAACAACATTGATATGCGGATTTGAATTGTCATTGATTGTATTATTTTATTAATATAGTGTTTCTTTCCACTCTTTTCGCTATTTTCGTGCTTTTCTATGACTTCAAATTTCAGACAGGAGTAATTCAATATTTACTTCCGTTTCATGCGAATTCTATTCATTTTTGCTAATCTAAATTGTGTTCTTCTATTTCAACCAAAACCGGAAACGAAAGAATAGAAAAACTCCTTCAACTTCGTACTTTTATTTGGTCTTTTTAACTTCTTTGATTCGAGCGTCATTGAGGAATTGTTACAGACGAAATGTGCTTAACGTACAAAAGTTAAATCCTGGTATCTATGGTGCTAATGAGTTTATTTCCAGCATTTTTAAACAGTCCAATGACCTAGTTTTTGACCAAAATTTTTATAAAGTCCATTTTACTATATTATACTAATTTTAACAGTTATATTTGTACAGTACATCGTCCTGTTGATAAAATCAAGATAACTACACGTATGTGTCGAAATGTCACCCCAAGGTGACAGTTAACAGACATTTTTGAAGCATGTATAATGTTCATATTGTTTTATCATAAGTAGTCATTATTTAGATCTTCAAAAAACAGTCTATAAATTCATTAATTAAAGTGCACGTGACATATAATATTCCATTTTGGCATCTGTATAATTTGTCTTTGTATGTGACATTAAACTAAGGAGTACAGAGTCTAGATTTATAAAGTTTGTTTATTAGGGCGAAATGCAGCATTAACCAGACAGAAATGAATTGAGACGAACATGAAAGAATCAATGATGGTCTTTGGTTTTAGGGGTTAATTTTGTCTCTTCTTTTTATCGTTCGTGTTACTTTTTAACGTGATGAAATTGTACGTTGCCACAAAAAGAGCTTGTCTGTTAACTAAATTTTTCAAAAGATTTATTTAAATTTTATTTGTCTCCTTGTAGCGGACGATTGATCCCTAGGCAAACTTTTTATTAAAACCATAGATGTAATACCCATCTATGTTAAAACTAATGCCTCTTTCTCCTTTATAGAAAGTCATATTAAAATAACGTATTCGATCATAATTATTTACACGAGTTCGTTACTTTTAAGCATCAAGACGTGACAAACAGTCTTATCATATAAAGCAAGTATGTGTCTTCATGTTTAAAGTTTTGAAGTGATATAATCAGTCAGAGACTTAACTGATAATACGTATATAACTGTCGCTAGTAAACTAGACAATTCAACACACTATAATTGTTCCTTGAAATACGGTGGTATTGGTATCGATGCAAAAGTGTTACTTGCTGGTCAACTTATGGGAACGATTTGTGCCACTTTATTTCCATTGGATTACATTTCACTCCATTGGTATGGCAATTCTGACTGAGTCTATAAAGAGTAGTTTGATAATTGAGATTCATATAGTTAAGCAGTCTTTAAGTTGCAGTGAGGCGAGAACGTTTCTGTGTTAAACGCTCCCACTGTGACCTCGAGATAAAGAACAGCAATAACAGCTCGTTTCTTTGCTTCGGGCGTTGTTCTGAAACTGTATAGATATTTTTCACGGTCTTTGCTGCTTATAACTTTGTAACTTCTTTTCAATAAGGCGACAATATGCCTAGCTAAGTGTCTACGCAATAACAGAATGTCAAGCTCTATGAATAAAGTGCCTAGAAAATCAACCTAACGATGTGAGGGTAGATATTATTCGTAATTTCCTCTCCAAACCCGGACCCCCCCCCTTTTTTTCTTCTGGATTTGCCACTGGTTATATTGGCTTCTAAATTTTTGGGTTTTAACTTTTGAGTGTTCCTGGTAAAGTTATATTCAGCAGAGAAGCAATGCAGACGTCCACAATTCATATTGTAGCCAATTTAATTTTAACATGAAAAAGAAAATTTGATTTTGAAAAATAAACATTTGAAATTTGAAAATTTAAAAAAGAAAATTTGAAATTTGAAAATTTTTGAAGTTGCATTTTGATCGTTTAAATTTAACTTGATGTGAGTGCGAAATGAAAAGAACACTTTTGTGGTCATTAAAATATGTCAGATGTTGTCAACTGTGGTATGTTTGTGAGACAGTCGTGATTATTAAGTACATTTATACACGAAACTTCGAACGAATCAGCTTAAGACCTAAATTCAACAGGAAATAAACGTAAAAATAAAGATCCCAGTTTAATAAATGTTTCTTTCATATTACTTTTAGTAATTTTAAGTACTGGTCACGAATTATACTTCCGAACAACAAAAGATCGAATAAGTTGTCCTTTCAATACTCTCACATTTGAGTTTAAATATTTTTAAATATTTTATTACAATAACAATAAGAAAATTGTTCTTTATACAAAATTGATAATATCATGTTATATACGTAATTGTGTAAATTGGACACTTTAAGTCTCAATTTGATATTTGAATACGTTGTTAAGGTGGGAACCGAAACCTGCATTATATAATTATATCATATTGTTACTTGCCGGATGGAGAGTTGTCTCATTGCCACTCATACCAAATCTCCATATATCTATATCTTATATACGTTTTATAAATACATTGAAACGAAATATACACATTTGATTGAAATGTAAGACAGTGTCTATTTCATAATTTTGAAAACAAATATGATTCTATTTCATAGTTTATCATTTTAAAAAGCGATTAGCATCTTGTTACAAAAGGTGTTTGGTAATCTTTGTGGATTGAAATGAGATGATGAAATTGGAAGATATATAAATATATATATAGAGAGAGAGATAGACTCTTTACATGTCCAACCACAAAACGTTGACTTGTTAGTGCCGCCCCCTTTTTTTTTCTTTCAAAATCCTGGATTCGCATCTGGAAATAAATTCTTTGTTAGTTTGAAATATTATTCATTTATTACGGTGTAAATGAGTCAGAGATTAATATGTAAGGTATAAAAGGTACAGAAGTGATATTGCCTCGTTTTAGAGAATTTACTAATTACAATTGAACCATGACGAAAGATTGTAGACTCATTCATGAAATCCAATACTGTCCTCAAAAGAACAAAATTTAAAAGATGGTCAACTTGAACTTTTAGAATATTTTGAATGGAGTCAAAGGTCATAAAGTAAAACCATCAAAAAAGCTGATGCGTGGGTGGCGTGGTTTTAAAGCTCGTACGATGGATACATGATCTGTTAAGACTGTTAAGGGTCATCGAAAGGACTAGCATACCATTGTCAACCGCATAAAACCGCATTAAACCACTCACGAGGGATCTTTGTAATTTTCTGTATCGAGTGTTTCTCATTCTAATTACCCTAAAGTTATAGTGTGTTGTTCCATTTGTTGTCTTTAATCTAACCCGCTTATAGTTCTGAAGGGGTCAAATCTATACAGAATGTATCAATTGGAAGTCAGCATATATCGTTTTTGAGAAGGTGCGTTTTAAGACTGTTGTCGTCAAAGGTGAACACTCTCGCCACTAAATTGAATCCATTTTAAGACTGTTGTTGTGAAAGTTGAACACTCTCGCCACCTAATTGAATCATTAGTTTGTAAAGGATTTGCATATTTGCTGCAATCCAACGTTTGTTCTAAGCTTTTAAATTAGGTTGTCATTTTTCAAACTTGAATTCTTTGTCACTGCTTAACAGATTAAATGAACCATGGTAAAGAAAAGAAACCTAACTCACCAACCATTTTTTTATGGAGATTACAAAGTCCGCTTGAACTCCGATGAGGTTCTTTTTCCAAGTATCCAGTTTCGAAGCCAGAACTGATCTTTGTGTAGCTTGATGTTGCCCCACCCCCCTATAGTTTGCCTGCAAATTCATCGGAATTTTGGACAATTAATATTTGGTACAAGTGGTCAATTTAGAGGACGACCATTTGATGGGGGGGGGAGGGGGTGAACTTGTTAGGATCTTATATCAAAGGAAATCCAGCTCATGATATATTATATGTACATGTATACAATGTATATATGTCTGTGTGAATGAATGGCAGCATTATTTGCAATTTTTACTATGTCAATTATTCATAGATTTAGCACCGAACTACGAACTTCTTTTTCTGAATTGTGCATTTGTCAGTCTGAGTAAAAAGACTTGAAAGAGAATATTTAATTTTTAACTTTAAATAATCATAACATGAGATCTATATCTTTTAAATGTTTACAAACTGAAAAGTGAAGTTTGCATAACAGATTATCTATAAAATCTATCAAACTGCACCTTCAATTTTTTTAAATGGTTTTATTGACTGCGTGACTTAACAACTTATTATTACATGTACATTTATGTTGAGTGAAGCCATTTCATTGTTGACAGATTACGTCACTGATAAGCCGATATGTACATGTACATGCACTGGCTGTATACCAGTTTTAACTAGAAAAAACAAGTGCATTTCCGAGTACCCCAGTATAATCATACACGTTATATATTATACATGTATCATAGAATAGTATAATGTATAAATACATTGTGTACACCATAAAAAAATAATCACCTGACTAAATATTACGAAATCATTCAAAATGTTCCCACGATAAATATGAATTGACTAATTTCTTGTCCCTGAAAACAGTGATTCGTGAAGGTCAATCTGTCAAATGTCGGATAATTAGTTTTAAAGGGAGAAAGGATTCCACGTACATATGCATTTCTTTGATACACCATTAATAGATTAGATTGTAGCCTAATCTGTGCCGTCTTTTTTTAAGTTTCAAAAAACGAAAAAGGAATTTCCAAAATATGACACCTTAGCAGGATTATCCAATGCAATTCAGACAATAAACACGTGGGCCGATAACGGTTCTGTGTAGCAATGTTTTCTACTCGGTCGTTCTTAAAGGTGATGACAATTTTTTTCAATGGTATATGTTAATTGCTTGTATTTCTTGACATTTAACCTGAAAAAGATATACATATATATAATTGAACAATTGAAAATAAATTGAGTAACACAAGAAAATAAGCGCCTTTTTACAACAAAATAAATGTGTGGGTTTATTACATTTAGCCAATAGAAGCCACTTTTGGTTAAATTCAATATATTTAACTATGAATGACAATTAATGTTTCGATCTGTATAGTGTTCTTTAAATTGAAATTGAATTGCTTTATCCCTATTTTCTCAATCTAATGAAGGCGATTTTGTTGTTATATTCATTTAACATATTTGTTTCGGTCCATTGTACATATTGTCCGCTCACGGAAGACAGTTGATTTGGATGAAGTCTTGAGCTGGCATGTTAGTAGCTGCTTACAATGGTCCTTTGTTAATTTATGTTAACCATTGTCATTTTGCTTAATATCTTCTGTTACCTATTCTGACATCGGAATCCAACTTAAACTGAGTTTTACTCTGACTTTGTTTATTCAATATTGACTATAGAAGAGGTAATGGGGAGGGTTGAGATCTCACAAACTATATTTACACCTCCCAACTCTGTCACACCATTGCGTATGTCCCAAGTCAGCAACATCTAGCCTTTGTAAGTCTTGTGTATTTTTTAAATTTCGGTTCATTTGTATCTTTTGGAGGTACGTGTGGCGTACATTTCACACTCAATTAGTATACGTTAACGTTAAGGAGCCAGTCGAAGCCCGCTGCTGCGAGTGCATTTGCATAATACGCTGAACACCCATTGGTGACCTTGGACTGTTTTCTGCTCGTTGATCGGTTTGTCTCTTTGACACATTCCCTGTTTCAAGTCTCTACTCATATAGTTGTATTAGAGTATCCATTGCTATATATAGCTGATAATATACGGGAAATATAACCTTATCAAAAAACCTTCAGTCTTACGAATCTTGTCGTGTGTATGTTTACAGGAGTTGACCTTGTGGTTCCAAGCGGCTGTAATTGAGAGCCAATTAACTTTACTAAGTTACTGATGGCGTAACCTCATTTTAAAATACCTAATGACTTCATTCATATAAAGCATAATGTACGGGATATGTGACTTCAGCCAAAAATACTTCCGTCTTTAAAAGAAACTGATATAGTGTTTATGTACATACAACGGTTGACCGTGTTGTTCAAAATGGCTGTACTCCTAGATCTTTACAAAATTTACAATACCGAAACTAAATTTGACAATACCTAACGACTTCATTCATAAAAAGTATTAAAGGTTAAGACCACCTATAATACGTTAAGGTGCGTTTTGTCGTCCTTGTAAACATTATGTTTAACAGGGTTTTTAAGAAAGAAGACAAACGAGAAAACTATTGACTTTTTATCAAAGAAATTTAATTTATTTACCTAGGTATCTACCCGTACTGTCTAACTTGATAATAGAGGTTATCTCTATGTCACTTGTGCAAAAAGATATCGTTACGTTGACTGTAAAAACAGCAATTTTATATATGACTCATATGTATTTCTGTAGCCTTGACTTCATTTTGGGGTTTGAAGGAAAATCGAGAATGTTCGTCAGACGAAAAAAAGAGGGATCATCAGCAAAGGATTAGGATTTTTGGTACAGGCGTGCTGCTAGGATTTAACCCCCCTAAAAAAAAATCATATATTGAATTATTGTTAAAGTTACAGTTCATGAATATATTGCATGACAAAATCATAACCAATTCATGTTTCTCAGTTTTTGACATCCTAATTTGATTTTAAACGAAGAAAGTCAACTGAGTTAATACAAAAATGCAGAACATTTTTCATCTTAGTCCCCCTCCTTTCACCGACATACAAATCAAATGGACTTGACAGCTCCTTAAATAGTATCCCCATTGAAAATTGCATCACCTGACGGCCCTGTTCATTGTTTAGTATTCATTTCTGGTGTTCGTTGTCTATTTGACGATCAAGGTTTTTGATAGCCGAGACTTCTGGATATACTCCGAGACTTCTGGACCGAAAATAGAATGAGAGACCCTTGGTTAAACATTATAGATAATTGTATTGCTACAAACCTACAAACATTAAGCCATCCTGGAACGAAACATAGCAATTCAGTGATTATCTTCTGTTCTACAAATGTTGAAATGGAAATACATTTCATTTAAAAAAAATATGTTACAGTAATATGAAAGATTATTAATATGTCCTTAATAGTTTCTTTTGAAGAATGTCAGCATTGATTTTTGAATATGATCGTTAATACTTTTAACTGTGCGCTATTTCTAGCGACAGTACACCTACGTGTATACGAAAACGAACCACGAAGCCATTAAAATCATGCATACAGAAAATTTTACGATAGTTCCACAAACGTGATTTCTACAATTATATTTTATAATTATACTTTTTTTTTTATTTCAAGATTACAAATTCAGGAGAAAAGTTTTGAAATAACAAACAAACGATAGTTCGGCGATCCAATAGGAAAGACAGAAAACGGGAACAAATAGAAAATGCCCAGACACCATACTTGCCTAACGAAATCAAATTTTCCTACTTCTAAAATACGTCATATTTTCAGATCTTTTCTTCCTAAATTGGAAACCTACAGTTTATTTTGGAATTAATTTCCCCGCTACCTGTGTACGTCATACAATTAGTATCTACTGTCATTGAAATAAGCTTACGATTTGCAATTGGTAGACCTTTATTATGATTGGGAATTTTAGCATTTGTTTGAACATTTATTTTAAGAAAAGTTTGTTGTTATAGTATTTTAGGTTTCATAATAGGATTACGGAAATGCAACCCATTCGTTTTTCTATAGAAATCAATATCTAGAAATTTGTTGTTGATATCGAGTTTTCAACTGAAATAGACTTTGTGGGTATTTGTTACCTACGAAGTTTTAATGGTGGCCATTTCAATGCGGAAACGAATGTTGAATTTAATCATGCATACTTGTAGACAATACAATTGATATTTCAAATGACATTTTCTATTTTATTACTCTATCAGAATAATTACTCCTTTAAAACATGTAAAATAGTGGTTTTTTTTAGTGAGATTAAAATTTATTTTTTCACAATGACTAGCTATTTTTCAATCAAGAAGGACCAGGAAACTCAATTAAAGAGTATGTTTCTATGGTCGAATTTCATTTTATTTTTGTATACAGTGTTTAAAAATACTGTTGAAATTTAAGACATGATATCAGATGAGCATGTTAACTAGAAGCGTATTTTCTTGACAAATGGTTTTCAGTATATTTTTAAAAAGAGATGTGGCATGATTGCCAATGATCTGCAAAAAAGGTAAAAATCAATATCCAAAGGCAACATCTCCTAACATCCTTTTGAGACCAAATGACCTGGCAGCTGTTCTTGTTCTCCGTACGACTTTCAACAATTGGCAAACGTTAAGATACCAATTAGTATGCTAAAAAGACCCCCTTGTGTTTTTGTTGGTTTTTTTTCAATAATTAAATTGTGAGTGACAATATGTGCTGTTTTGTTAACAGTTATAATTATCTCAATGGTATTTTTAAACAGAATGTAGATGGATAATTTTTGCAGCAATTCAAATTAACCGGATATTCTTACTGTAGCTAAAGGCGATCAATTTCTTAACAGTTTGCATAAAAAAAAATGATGATTTATGATCGAGGTTAATAAAGCAAAAAACTAGACACTACACAATATAAAAAGGGATTAAATTTAGCGCATTAAATTTACGTTCGGTTTTACAGAAGTAAATCTGAATTCATTCTAGACATATTTTTACACCTGTAAAAGAAAGATAAGTGAATAAAATGAATAAAAAGTACACGACTGACCTTCAGTATACTTGTTGTGTAACCCCAACGTCCCGAAATGGTTTGGATGTTTCATCTTAACGTATATTAATAGTTAAGAAGTATATCATATTAAATATGTCTGTCTCTTCAAGATCATATGAAGATATCAATATCTTATTAACACATTGTAATTTTTACAAGAGTTGGATTACGGTATACATATAAGGTATTGTTTAACGGATTATTCTGTATCTTGAATCAAAGGTCCTTTGATTCAAGATACTTCGGTGGTTTGTTTATCAGATGTATATTTTGTTAGAAGATGCTCATGAAGGGGAAAATGTACAAAAAATATTATGACACTTCGATAGTAATATGTAAAATAAATTTGGTTTCACATTTTCTTTTGCTCGAGCCTCTTTAAAAAGCTTACTAAGCGATATGGAGGTTTCTTATTGTTGAAGTCTGTACAGTGATCTATTATAGCTGTTTATATGCTCATATTTGTTTGTCTCTAGTGGACAGGAGTCTCATTTGCAATCATTACACATCTCTGACTTATCTTATTTTAACAGAATGACAGACTGTCACTGTACCCTTTCACAGTCTGACAAAAAACCCAAATTCCTTCCAAATTTATATGGAAAGCCACTCGAATAGATGGTCGAGAAGTACATTTTCATGTTTCCAAAGATTGCATCTTATTGTTCTCTTTTTAAAACTATACTTAACAAAATAGTTAAATTATGAATATTAACAAGTGTCAGGTGATAGTTCACTAAGTTAATTGCTAGTTTAAAATGGAAATTGTGGCATTGTGGTTCGAATGCTACATTGGTACATTAAGTAGTAAAATGTAAATTTAGTTCCCTATGAGGTTTCCGGTATACGCCGCCGCAGGACATGACGTACATTAATTATCTAGGTCTATGTTACACGTGGTCTTACATGAAATTACAGTTTGTACATAAAATGTAAATTATTGACAAGTAATGTCACCTTTTGTGTTCACATTGTATGTATAAACTAAAATTAGAAATAACTTTCTGTGTTTCAACCTTGAGGTGATTCACGATGTGTCCAAAAACGCATTTTTTCTATTTCTAGCCTTACTTCAAAGACGATTGTTTCTTGTGAATCGCATCCTTGCCTTATATAACATTTCCTTATCTTCTTGTACCAATAAAACTGTAAACGGCTGGTTTTCTTATTGGTACAGATAAACCAATTGTTCATAGATTTGTTTTTTATTTTAGTATACTACTGGCAGAGTTTGGAAATGTAATGGTGCCGGTTTAAAGAAAAATGGCACTGGGGCTGAATTTAGTCCACCAATTTATCTATTAGCAAAAAACGTCCTACAGCGTTTGTATAACCATTTCACGTCATATTACATGAACAGGTCATTTTGAAATTGAACAATTGAATATACTGAATCACTAAAATATGTATGTAACTATAACTACACGTATACCAATTGATATTGAACCGCCTTTGGTGGTCTTCATACCTTACCGGTTGGTTCCATATAATTTGCTGCTTCGGCGCTTCAATCGTCATAACTTCGGCCTATTCCGTAACTCCATCTACTAGAGCAACGGATTCGTCCGAGGTTTGCCGATTGTCTAAGCTAGTGACTCGGAGGAAATATTATTGCTGACCTTCAGACCCATATGTTCGATCAATATACAGGGATAGAAAAAACAGATATGTTCAGTCACCTCAATCAATACAGCAATTATACTTTCCATGATGTCCAGTTAATTGACAATTTATTTCATAAGCGAGTCTTAATGATCACAGTCAACACAGAATACAGAATGTAACCGTTTATTAAAGGTTACAAGTAAAGAGCTTTTGATTGAATTAAAGGCACAGTTTGATAGTGTACGTCTGTGTAAGGACAAGCAGAATTTATTGTGGTTTCATTGACGGATTACATGTCCATTTATAACCCTATTACTCTTTTTTTTAATGAATTTGTTTCTCACTGAAATAGAAATGCAAGAAGGCGAACGGGTCCATCACCCCACCTTTTATGGTAAACATGTGTTTGTTATTAATATATGAGTTAGATAAAAATACATCCCACCCTTTGGAAATCCTAGATCGTTACTGGGTTTTCTATGTTGAAGTTATCCTCATGACATTTGCTACGCTTATTGAAAGAGATGAAAAGACAGTCTACCATGCAAAGTACAAATTCGTACACATGCATTGGGGTTTAGGCTGTCTGGTTATCATTAACTTATATATGACATAGTAACCTGTATGTAGCCAAGAAAAGAAAAACAGATGTAAGAAAAGTGATGTCTTTTTCTTGCATAATGAAATTACTTACGTCACATGAAATTGAGTTACATCAAGAATTAGACTTTTTTTTTCTTTCTGTATGAAAAATTTGCCAGGGACGACCTATCTCAGTCTTATCTCTCGTCCGGGGTCAGAACGTCCGACATGGTTATTTAGCATGTTCTCTCGTTTCAATTACCATAATTCAATACAAGCACATCTCAATTATTTCAAATTAGTCTTAAAGTTCAACATTGATGTAAATTGGTCTAATCTTCGACATAGTTACAAAAGATTTAATGCGGCTCTCACAGTTAACAACTTGTCAATCGATTTTAAGGTTTTAATTGATAAACTGAAATTGTAGCCCAGGATTGAGGACTCAATCAGCTTCATGTAATTACGTTGAAACCATAGATGGACTGGAATTCACGGCTTCGAAACTATAATCTCTAATTAAATAGCATCATTTATGCAATATTCAACTTCTATGTACCGAATCATTTTGAGCACTTCAGTGGATTCGTTTCAGCTGCACTCTCATCGACTGTGGAAGGTGATTGACTATCAATCCATGGCTGGGCTTTACAACTTCAATTGCATTTCCACTATGATGGCATTATTCGTTATTAAAGAATGTCGTGTTTCCACTAGAATATCATCGTTTTTTAGTAAATAATGCCGCATTTATAAGTCAAAATATTCTGTCCGGATTTAGTGACATGTCCACTTCCTGATTGACTTCTTTGTTAGCTGTTACGTTGAAAGTCTTGACTGTGTTTGCCTCTATAGTAAAACGGTCAATTTCATAAAATGTTATCATCTTTTCTTCTCTCATCTTCATGGAATATTTACCACTGAAATTAAGTATATAAAAAGTAATCACTCAATTCAGACACAAACTCACTTTCAATTCAAAGTTCAAAGTTTTAAGTACTAAGAGTTCGACAGCGGTATCACTATGCTCGGTTCTGAATCAAGAGATAGGATTTTGTTTTGGTAAAATTTCGTTGTTGTTGTATTGTATTGAAATATTTATTGCTTTAATTTGAATCGTTGCTGGAGGATAGATATATAAAAAAAGTCTGCATTATAGAATACCGATGATAAAAAGTAAAATCACAAAAATACTGAACTCCTTAGAAAATTCAAAACGGAAAGTCCCTAATCAAATGACAAAATCAAACGATAAAACACATCAAACGAATGGACAACAACTGTCATATTCCTGACTAAAGGCATTCCATCAATATAAACCGAATTATTCAACAACTTATCATTAAGGGCAATGCATTATAAAGAATGACTACTTCATATATATATTTAACAAAATGCCTTGCCATTCCAATAAGTAACTATAGAGAATTAATTTAATGGTGAGCTAGTACAATGCAAAGTATCATATACTAGTCCTTATCATAGAATCCGAGACAGTCAGATACATAGATCAAGGTCATATACACTAAATTTATCATTGAAAAGGATCGACAAATCACGTAGAATCGTTCAAAGATATTTCAAAATGTACTTAAGAATGTCAAGATCATGTTCTGCCACTGGACCATTTGAGAAAATAGGCATTTCGACAGCTGACCAGCGTTGTACTATATCGACAACTGCCCCTTGTCTTGTACATGCCAAATAAACAGCTGCAATAACTGTCCGTTAAATGTAACTGAAATCAATTAGGTTGTTCGTTTTATAAATTTGATATGAGAAATTAAGACATAACAGAAGGCCGGACGGCAAGTATATTACAATCAATAACAAAAACTTGCCAAATATGAAAGTGAACTGTCCATAGGCAATGGGTTTTCCAAGGAGACCACCATTTGGTTTTAGGAGGGGTAAGGGTTGGGTAAGCAAGATTTGAAAAATATATACATGATAGAATTAAATGACATTGCACACACAATGATGTAAATAAAAATTCTGTAACAAAAAATGCAGCATATTTGAGAAAATAAAGTGAACTAAAGTTAAAATAAATTTCTCGCAACAAAGCCCTCCCGTGGAAAAAAATTACAACTCCTGAATAAAATCCAGTCAAATTTCAAAGATAAGGGTAGCAACGCTCGGGTATATTGGTTATTCCTACTCTGTGCTATGTTTTTTTTTAACGACGGTCATTAGCAAATGAAAATCCGAGAAGTATACCAAATGTGTGGTATGGGCTTGCTCATTATTGAACGTCGTACGGTGACCTATAGTTTTTTTTTTCATCTTTCTCATTTGGTCTCTTGTGGAAAGTGCCGGGTCTCATTTGCAATCGCACAACGTATTCTTATTTTTAAGCCGGCGATAATTAAGGATGTACTTAGGTGAGGTTAGGTGAAAATTAATAAATTAAGAAGTTAAAATTGATACTATAAGCTGGTAGAGCATCAATTAAGGATAAAAATAAGCTAAAAATATTGATAGGTCATGGACCTCCTTTTCGAGATATTTGAGATTTAAAATATGGCGGGAAAAGGCTGACTCGGACTTTTACCTTATATTTGCATTGGTATTATTAGGTCTCAAAACAAAAGAAAGAAAATTAAGAATCTTTTAAAATTTTGGTAAATGACCTTTCATGAGCTATTAAGTCTTATATTAAAAAATAAATGGGTGTTATGGGGCAAAATATTTTGTATTGTATGGAAAAAACACCAAGGAATCCGAACATTGTGTCAAATTCCAAAACCTCACCTAAGTACATCCTTAAGAAGCTATATTTATTATCTTGAAAAGTACGCCTCTCGTTATATAACATAATTTTATTATGTCACGTTTAATTTATTATTTCCGTAACAAAACATTTCTCTTCTTTGGTCAACTTATTCCAATAAAGATAAAACTGATTTACTGTGTAGACAGTGTGTAATACAACAAAAATAAACACCTTCATTTTTATGAAGCAAATCGGGTTTCGTCTAGTTTCACGGTTCGTATAAAACATGCACGTCGCTGCCATTTCTGTGCAGACTAATTTTTCATTTGATTATAACTATGTAAATGATCAGCAGATTATAAAGTGCACGATAAGTTATGTATTGTTAGCAATAGATTACTCACGCGAGATTCTTATATTGTTGGCAATGATCAGGGGCTGGTCCAGGATTTTTGAAAGGGGGCGTAATTTCATAAAACAGGTTATAATGGTATACTGTCGCGAAGCAATTTTAGACGATTGTATGCTAAAAATCATATAAATCGTGAAAAACACCTTTAATGTTGAATTATTTAGGCGACCCAAGGGGGTAATAAATATACAATTCCTTAATAAAATTGTAGCCTTGCAACTGTGAACGGACTGATATAACATTCAATCCATTCAGTCACGTCTCAGTCATTACAGCTGAACGGACGTGCTGGGCCAGCTCTCCTTTACCCGCTATCTTCGATGAGGGTTTACAGTTAGATATCAACGACTTACTACTTAAGATGACAGAAACCAATCCATGCCGTACAGATAGACGTAGCGGTTGGCGTACCCGCGTTAACATGCACTCCAAAACCATTGTATTATGGGGAGTGTTATGCCGATTAACGTCCGAGGGCTGTATCCTAGGCTGTTGGGTGATACGACCTTCATTTCACTGCCTCACGGCTTTGGTCCTGATAATGCTTCCTGTCATCTTTCGAACTACGTCCGAGATCATCTACCAGTACTCCATCATCGAGGCTAGCGGGCTGCCAAGCTGACCAAACTGGCCCTGAAAGCAGCCGTTAGTGAAGAATAAACAACAAAATAGTCAAAAACCAAAAACAACTCACCAAAACCAAGATGGCGGCCTCCATATTGCGACCTCCACTACTTGTTCCTGACCCATGGCTCCAGAATATTTAAAGCTCACCAAACGCCTTCGGGCACCGAGCCGACCGTGCGAGGGCTGAAAGGCCAGTCAAGGTCGTTAAACACCACCACATATATATATAACATTCAAGTAAAAGTAGCGTTTTTCGGATACCCTTTTTTATTAATGCTAGTGCAGACATGACATAACAAAAATAACTCAGGTTATATGTACTTTACATAAACTACGAAGACCAGTTCTGCACTGGACACCTTAATTGTCACTAGGGGGGAGTGTTTGCAACAATCGACATAACAACCAATTATTCTCTGTTACTTTTCCTTGAATGTTAGATCAGTCTGTTCACACAACGATTCAGTGTATTGTCTTTGATGTTTACAGCTTATTCTGTTTTTAAGTGGCACTTTGATGACAAATGGCTTTTCTGGACCTATAGTTTATCGATTCACTTAAAGAACTGCTATATCAATATTTTATTTACTAAGTAGTCTGATTTACAATTTGAACATGGAGTTTTAAAGACATTCTGACATTGAAAAATCGTAAATTGTAAATAATACTATGACCGGATTGTTATGATTTCAAAGTATAAGGAAGGTCTGGAATTTGGGTTTATAGAATAAAGAGTAACGGGGAAAAGTGCATTTTAAACTCAGAGCAACAAATTAAGGAATAAGGAAAAAAAAAGACATAATAAAGAGGTTCCCACAGGGTACCCCCCTCAGGTCGCAAGGTCGCTTTTAAATTCGTCGAGAGGTCGTTTTTAAAAGAAATGTACAGGTCGCAGGTCGTTTTTTCCCAACACAGAGGACGGAAGTCGGTCGGAGGTCGTTTTTTCCAAATTTTACAGGTCACAGGTCGTTTTTAGAAGTCCCTCAGGTCGGAAGTCGCCTTTAAAAAGCCCAGAGGTCGCAGGTCGTTTTTGACCCTGCGGGAGCCTCAATAAAGGTGGATAATAGACCAAAAAGTTCATGTAAAAGGCAACAAAATACATATACAGAATCAAGAAAAATAAGCAAAATGATAAATAGAGAATAATGGGTGGTAAAATATAAAGGGATTGAATAATGGACAGAAAATATAAAGAATAATAAAAGTATTTTTTTAATGGATACAAATATAAATTAAGGGCCATCTAGCCAGACGCTTATGATTTACTAGTTGGACACTAAGTTTAAAAGACAATCTGATATGACATGAATAATGCGATGGCCGGATTTTTCAAGCTATGTCCGGCTGAGTATAAGATTTAATGGGTTAACATACTGACCTACATTTAAGGTCGCGTGACGGTAATATACATATTGCGACAGAACTGACCTATATTTAAGGTCACGTCACAGTAACTTATACACACATTACAATAAGAATTGATTTTAAATGTTTGAATTATATTATAAATGAATATGATTTACAGAATGAAAAGTCATGATATAAGACTTTGAGGTTCAGTATTGGGGTTCTTTTATTACGTATAAGTACTAATTATTTCGTCTTTTAAGGAAATTACTTGATTACTGGTGTCATATTTTAATTATTTTTTTTTAATTTATGTGAAATACTTTGAAATATTTTTTTAACCATACAGAATATTTTTTATTCGATTTCTGTTTTTAGTATATTGGATTAAGATATTACCAGACAAACCCCGTCACAGGCCTTACTAAAGGCATTTATATGTTTTGCATATTAAATAAACTATTGTTTTCCTGTCTGGAAAAATAAATATTTTTTTTTATCGAAGTGTGTATTCTGAAGTTGATGGCTATCTTTTAATTACATAATAAATTATCGAAGTGTATATTTTGAAGTTGATGGCTATCTTTTAATTACATAATAAATTGTTAATGAGACCTGGTATGATTTTAAATGAGACAACTACATGTACAAAAAATGTATCCCCCTAATACCAATAGACAAATGAAAGTCTTCAACGGACAATAGAGAGGCCCCTCATGGGGGGGTCCTAGTAATCACATAATCACCATTTTTTTGCCAATATAATCACATAATCATTAAATATTTGCTTATCTTTAGTAATCAAATAATCATAAACTAAAAATACAGTCCTAGGTAATCAAATAATCATGAAATATTTGGCTTAATAATCAAATAATCATTAAAAAAACGGCCAAGTAATCACATAATCAAAAACCCCATGAGGGCCCTCAATAGATTTATAGATCTATAAATATACAAACTTTAACACAAAAATTGAAAAAAAACGTAAGTATTTTATGAACTCATTTTTATATTGAAGACTAAAACTTTTTGATTTCGTCATCCTTCAGTTATTGACCTGTATAAAACAATTTTCAAACAGAGACTTTCTGATAACTATCCAACCAATGTCTATTTTTCATCTGAGTTACAAATGATTACCCATAAACCTTCAGGGGACGACCATTTAATATTTTTAGTTTCAGGAAAAGTTTAAAATGACATGTCTGTGACGTTTCACTTTGCAAAAATAAATAATCTTTTTATAGGCTGCTTGATAAATGGACCTCTTCAACCACAAATGTTGTGGATATATATAATTAGATTTGCAATTAAATACATTATTATAAATAGCACTAACAGAACAAAGAAGAATATTGAAGTTGTCGCGTAAAAAAAGAGAACTACAGTTTAAAAAATATACACCACAGTATTCATTTAAAGAATATATATATATATATATATATATATATATATATATATGCAATGATATTTTTAAACAAGCTGTAGATGTTGTCAAACCTGTATCACCAGTTTATAGCTAATCATGATGATTCAGCCGAGTGTAAAATAATATAAAAATGACTAAAATTCACTTTTTTATGTTTTGAATTATTGCACTATAATACAACCTACAGCTAATTGAGATAATAACAATCAATTTCTAATATAGATCAATCAAATTTCCCACAATACATCTGTACAACAGGAAACGCGGTTGATAAAATCAGAAATTATTTTATTTTACTGACGTTATTTATCATTGCAAAAAAAGTTTTATTGCAATAAACAACAATTTAATTAGTTTTTGAATTGAAAAAGAAAAAGAAAACATTGATTTTCTTGAAGAATACTCAAATAATTTTGCCCCAGCAAAGACATTGTGATTCTTATGGACGCTTGATAATTGATCAGCATCGCTTAGCAAGAGCAATTAATAATGGTTCTTTTTCATTTTCAATGGCTTTTGTACATAGATCTTATCGCGATCGGGGTCGCTTGAATGTTTTCAACATAGGTTTTCTAACTTATAGCTTCAACGTTTTCTTTGATGTTGATGCAGATGTCACTAAACACGTATCAAGATACAGTATAACTGACCATCTAACCACTTAAGTTTTGGATTTTATACGTTTTTGCAATGAACCACAACAAAAAATGTGTTTTATCAGAACTCCTTGTCAAGACAGATGCGCATAATGACCAGGAAACAAAATAATTGAAAACATTCGTTTTTATCCAAATTAATTTTATCCGTTTCTCTAGGGTCACGAAGGTCAATTGAGACTTTTAAGTTTGAACACAACTACTTTAAGCACGTGTTGTGACAAATTAGTTAATGCAAACAAGATAAAACGAAAGTATATATGCAATTATGATATTTTAAGGCTGAACAGGGAAAACGGTTTGTTGCTGCGCAAGTTTAAAATGTAGAGGAATAAATACGGTGACTTATACTTGTTAACGTCTATGTCCTTTGGTCTCTGGTTAAGAGTTGTCTCATTGCAATTTGGCAATCAGTGAAATATTTAATTTAAAAAAAAATCATTCTTTTTCCACACCAAACAATTGTAGAAGTTAAGAAATGACACGAAGTTAGCACCAATGCGACAGCAACCAAGAAACAACCCATCAACACTCTATCACCACGACTGAAATCTTTACCTTGTAATAAAAAATCTAGCTTCAAATGAGATTTTTGTATTATTGCAATGGTTATGCCATCAATGGCATTTCCAGGGCAAGAGGGTGTGCAGCCTCCTTTTTGATAGCTAAACCTAAATTTCATGTTTCTACCGATTTGTATGATTCGAAAATTTGACAAAAACTATTTTCTTAAATATTGTCATCAAATACTATTTTATCCGATGCAAAAAAAATCGCCATCTTTCGGTGATTCATTTGTCGAAAAGGGTATTTAAATACATATTTTATACGATAATCATCTAAATCGCCAATTCTCAGCAAATCAGATGTCGAAAAAGAGGCTGATGTAATTGGATGATCTTAAACCAATCTTAATGAGAGACTGAACAAAACACGTGAATATTGACTCATTTGACTTTTATCTTCTTTATGTCGTATTTTTGTTGTATTTATTTATGTTTTATTGTACAACGAAATGATTTTTGTAGATCATAAGTAATGCGTAATAGATGTGTATGAATTAAATGACAATTAGTCACTTTTATGATTTCTATATAACTTATATTAATATATTAAAACATCGTTTCCTTATGTCATTGTTTACTCGAGCGTCAACTTCTTATATTAAATGATGCATAGGGCTTTGATTGAAAAAAAAACTGTTGATGACATATTTATTTGTACATAAATGTCTGAATATGCGAATTAGGTGAGCTTTTATAAGATCATTTTATCATTTGAGACGTTTTTATTTGAGATATTATATTTAGTTCCAGATTCAATGACCTTATAAACCAGCCAATGCTAATGACTTGTGCTTTGCATTATTATAATTATCATAATGAATGATAATTGTTACATGACGTTTAAAAATAGCATTGAAATTTCATTTAAAAATGCTTTCAAGATCACAACCTACAAATAAGTTTTTAAGAACATAGACTGGTATGCTGTCTTTTTTTGCCATAGAGATTCTGTGTGGTGCAATTGTTTGGACTAACATGTGGTGCAATTGTTTGGACTAACATGTGGTGCACTTGTTTGGACTAACATGAGGTGCACTTGTTTGGACTAACATGTGGTGCACTTGTTTGGACTAACATGTGATGCACTTGTTTGCACTAACATGTGGTGCACTTGTTTGGACTAACATTTGGTGCACTTGTTTGGACTAACATGTGGTGCACTTGTTTGGACTTTCATGTGCCTCACTTGTTTGGACTTCCATGTGCCTCACTCTTTTGGCCTTACACGTGCTATAATTAATTCGACTTACAGGAGAGATGGCGTATACATACACAGTTTTTATTGTTCGTTTACTTAGCCGAAACCCGGGGCTACAACAGACAATACACGTACATCTTTGTAAACGGCGATACGTTAGAACGTTGTTAGTCTTGATATCAATAAAAGGCAAAACTCATGTAATGAGTTTAAAGAGTGAACGATTGATTGATTAATTTGATTGATTGATATCTATGATCTGGATATAAATAAATCTATGTACATGTATTTCAATTATATGCATTAAAATAAACTAATTTTCTTTCCACAGATGTACAGTGAAGTCTGGACTGGAAACTTTCCTTTAGAGTGCCGAAAATGTAAAGCAGGATTTTATGTCAAAGAGATATGTGATACCGGGGACCATGATCATATCCATGATACAATATGTGCACAGTGTGTATCTGGACATTTTATGTCACAAAATGACCATCTAAATACAGTTTGCACTGTATGTTCTGTCTGTGCGCCTGGACATTATTCAGACGCTCCATGTTCTGCTATGAGTGACACAAAGTGTCGGTCATGTGATATAAAGGCCGAAACCGAAAGTTTTAAGACATCTTGTTCAAAAGTCCCCCAGTCAAATTTAAATTTAAATGGGGATGGTATTAAGTTAGATAGCATAGAAGAACCCGGATCTGGTTCTGATGAATCTTTTGAGGTTTTGCCTCAAAATGTCAGTATCATAAACGCTGAATTGATTGCTTCCGAAAATGAAACGGAAGGGAGTGGTGAGGTTATTTTAGATATTCCTACTTCGAATCAAATAGTTCTTGAAGGAAAACCACCATCATCTCACAATGTATCGGATGAGGACTTGATTCCAGTTTCGGTCAACCCAACAACGATTCTAAAATTAACCACAGGAAAACCTCCATCAATTAAAAATGCGACTGAACCTTCAACTACGACTACAGGAAAACCAACATCAATTAAAAATGCGACTGAACCTCCAACTACGACTACAGGAAAACCACCATCAATTAAAAATGCGACTGAACCTTCAACTGCGACTACAGTAAAACCTACAACAAGTGCACCGGTAACAACAACAACAGAAAAAGAAAAAGAATTAGATTTTGGTGTTGGTATTAAAATTACAGAAGCCAAAGGAGATGAAACGAATAAAGAAGACAATGAAGAAAATGTTTACGTTCCTGTCCAACTTGATCAACCAACAACAGATTCCAAAGGTATACAAATGTTTTGTCGATATCTAAGCGTTATCCTTGTCCGTCCTTACTTCTTTCAGGTCTCACGTCCAACAATTGCTTTCCGTTCTGGAACTTTAGGTTGCTAGTTCAGGCAAATGTTATGAAACGTATACAAAATGTTTAAAACAACAAAACACACGTCAAATATAAATTGCGTTACCTTTACCGTTGTTGAGTTATGCCCCTTTGTAACGTATTGCAAGCTGGGGCATCATCTGTGTCCCACGGACACATTCTCTATTTATCTATAATCTTTTGTAGGTTCGAAAGGTTCATATTATATATTCTATAGAGTATTATTTTCTCATTCCCCCCTTCAAATGTATGTGTTTTCTTTCTACGCTACGTTGCTGTTCCTTAATGGAGAAGTGTATTTATTTTTTATTTTTTGGTAAATCACTTCTTGGGTTTTTGTGTATGTATACTGTGTCACTTGTCGGGTCGACAAAAAAGGGGGAATATATTCGCCTATGGAAACGCCTTCGCTTCTACTGGTAACCTACCCTATACATTGACAAAAATATATATCCAAGGCAAATGTCGTTGGTAAATTTAATTTGTATTATTGATTTAAACTACGAACACCGCAAACACTGTATAATATATTGTCATTCATTTGTATCAGGAAATAATTAACATTTCTTTGTGACAGTCTTCAAATAGTCTTTCAAGCGATAAAAACTTATGAATTTCCTATTCACTTCAAAAGAAATCCAAATTCAGAACGACTTAATTTCACCAAAGATATATAGTAATAAAACGTATTAGACGTTGTAATTGTGATAACGTCAAAAAGAAGATCGATTGTCTATTTGAGAATTAAAGACTTTGGTACCAATTTAATATTTTGTGTCAAAGGGAAACAACCCTAATGTAGAATAACATTTTTTGGCAAAGGGAAACAACCCTAATGTAGAATAACATTTTTTTTGGCAAAGGGAAACAACTCTAATGTAGAATAAGTGATTTTTAGGCAAAGGGAAACCATTCTAATGTAGAATTTCTGTGTCGATTTCTAAGAGTTATCTTTGTCCGTTCTTACTTCTATCAGTTCTCACGTCCGACAATTGCTTTCGGTTCTCGAACCAAATGTTTGAAACGTTTACAAAATGCTTAAAACATCAAAACACACATCATATATAAATTGCGTTACTTTTGCCGTTGTTGAGTTATGCCCCGTGTAACGTATTTCAAACTGGAGCATCATCTGTGTCACCCTGACACACTCTCTATTGATTTTTTGGCAAAGGGAAACAAGTCTTTGTAAAATAAGTGGGGTTTGGCAAAGGAAAATATCTCTAATGTAGATTAAGTGATTTTTTTGCTAAGGGAAATAACTCTAATGTAGAATAACTGATTGTTTGCGAAGGGAAACAACTCTATTATAGAATAACTGATTGTTGGCTAAGGGAAATAACTCCAATGTAGAATAACTGATTGTTTGCGAAGGGTATAATGGATAAAAAGTATAAAGAAAATAGAAAAATGGGTTAAAATTAAATGAAGTACACCCCCATCAAGACCCTCATTTATATATTTCCCAGCTATCAGACATACAATTGACACCTTAATTAGAATGTTCACGACACGAATCGTTCATAAAGGTTAAATAAAAAGATAATGACATAGTAAGTACAAGCAAACTTAACCGAAGTCGAATATTTTAGACCCATTGACATATATTCCTACTCATAGCTTTATTATGTGTGTGAAATCGCAACCCGTAAAACAAAAGCTCCTACCAGGGTTTAGTCTCCATATGCCTTTATTTAGAAAGAGGCCCCATATTTACGACAGCCAAACCCCCATCCCGTACGGTTATCAATAAATATGTATCAACCCGCATCATTCACCGATCGGGTCTTGAAAACCCATACTGTTTCATTTCCATGTATTATGTCTTCATCTTCTTTTCATGAGGTATTCTCAATTCAATAATCCATTTAAGCCCCCAAAAAATGAAGGCAACATTACCGAGAAACAAATAAGAACTTTTGTTCCTTAATAATTTCTAGATGGCGTGTATATCGTATGAACTAAAGTTTCACAAGCTGATTGGTTCATTTGTATTTCATATGACCGTTATTAACCAATCACGACGTGTAGAAAATAATACCCAGAATCCATAGTATAAAATAGTGAACTGAATACACAGATAGAACAAATATTGTAGAATAGTATTAATCAACATTGTCGTCCAAAGAATCTGTATTTAAAAAGAAGAATTATGAACTTAGAAATGAAAATACCATAAATTTACTTTAAATGAATAACTTGCAGAAAAACACTTGTGTTGTTTTATATAATAGGGCAAACAAACTAAAATGAGTGCTGGCATTCATTTGATATTATAACTTATAAAAAAATCGAAGCTTTTAATTTACGTAATTTTAAATAATTTGAGATAGACAAAAAAAAAGAACGTTATGAACCCCATTCCCTAAACATATCCATGCAATGCATCAAATTTAGTTAATTTCCATTATCAAATTAAAAGAAATCTACAAGGAATTACATTTCAATCAACCAAAAATGCACAATGTTAGTTTATTCGCTATATTATTATTTCACACAGAAAAATATTGATACTGATAAAATAAATACAAAAACTCGTTGTTTGAAGAAGAAAAAAACAGATAATAACTTTTTTTATCAAGTTCAACGTGATTTAGTATTACTATCATATTGATATGAAAATTTGAGGAAATTTGTGATATGATCTCTTGTTTATCAATTGGAATTTTTCTGTAAACAATCTTTATGATTTTCGAATAGTTTTGTTCAAACATAGTCAAATATTAGGCGTGAAGCGAAGTAATTAGATTTTTTTTTTGAAAGAAGTTTGTTTTTTTCAGACGAAAACAAAGCACCTTCGAGGTCAGCTATAGCGGAGAGAAAATCAGCTATGGTAAGTTTTTTTTTTTTTAATTTAACTAAAATACTAGCAACAGTTACATGTACATACGATATAAGTAAACCAGTGATATTGTTTGCCTTAAATTACTGGAGAATAAAGGTTTTTTCCCCTGGAGAAGAATCCCAATTTGAAAAAAAAAATGGCTTAAAATTATTCCTAAATAGACAACTTTTTTCCCAAACAGTGCAGTCTCAGTAGTAATTGCGCATGAATCAAACTGAAAAATACTCATTTAAACATTTTTCATGCATAAAATGGCTATATGTTTAGATTTGAGGGTCTATAGTATTTATTTATCATCACTGATAATAAGAGGTCTTGTTTCAAATGAAGGTTTACCTCTTAAAAGGGGGTCTGCAAATTGAAGTTCCGGTCAAATTTATGGTTTATTATAAATTTCCCAATTTGATAAAAATGATGCATATTTTCCCAATAAAAAAGGGTAGAGGTAGTTTTAAAAAAAAGCCAACAATAATACTGTAAACTGTTGCAATCATGTGTAACAAGACATTCCCAAATATCTGTATGTCATAATCTGGATCTTACGAAACCAAACACTGAGGGTTAATATTACAACCCCTGCATAAAGAAACAATAAAGTGTACAAACACTTATTATGAATCATATCGTGCGAACCTAGGTTGTATCCATTGACAAATACAATAGCATAGTTTTTATGTGATAAATATTAAAATTCTTTAAGTTTCTTCAACATTTGGATTCCTCGGCACAAGAACGCCATGTCTCTTCATATGTTTGCAATAAATAAACCAAAAAAAAACAAAAAAAAACACAGAGACGGAATTTTTTTACTTCCGACAGAGAATAATAAATTTTCAAAAGAGCATTTTACATTTATAATAACTGCCATCCTTAATTTCAGACTGATGACAGTGATAAAGTGTCCATTGGAATTGTTATTGCAGTCGCCATTATTGCTGCCATTGTTTTCTTTGTTATTGGTTTTATTGCCAGTAAATACTGTAGGAGGAGACGGCAGTCGATGAAACTGATGACCGTAAGTGTTCTTTAGTGTCACGCATCCTTGGTTACATAAGTGTGTTTACAATTTATTGTCTAATGGATCTACACAAAAATAAATCATTTGTTCGCCGTTTTAGAGTGTAAAGGATAAGGGGCAAAATATATTTTTTGCACAAAAAAAAAAATAAGATGAATATGGCTTTACGTATTTTATGTGTGTCGTTTTTTGCGACGTACACGTTCAAAGCTTTTAAAAATATCACCCATTATGCCTAAAAAATTATTAAATTATGATATCGGTAATAAAAAAAATCAGGCCCGATTTACAATGGCTTCCAATAAATATATCTTTAGAACCAGAATTATAATGCAATCTTTATGTGAAAACTATTTTCATTGGCTAAAATTGACCATCAAATCCACAATTGGCATACTACGCGTCTCAAGTCAAGTGCATTTGCAACCATCAAATCGTCAATTGACGGCGGCAAACTTTTATCTACAGAACTATTATTCCTTAAACTATATATATGTTCAGTGGCGGATCCAAAAATTTTCATAAATGTGGACCCACTGACTGCCTAAGAGGGGGCTCGCTTCCCCTGCCCATCCCCTAAATCTGCATCTAATGAACGAAACCAAATGTTGGAAACTCGGTAAGTAAACAAGGACGTAGATGTTTGACGTTTGATAGATCATCAGGAAATTACAACTGAAAAATAAACAAAAAAACATTTTTATCGATCTTGATGCATTTTGTCAAAGTGACAGTAAATGCATTTACTTGACATTTATCCCTGCATACTTACATACAATTTTTATGAGCAAATTGAAATATTTTCTTAAAAAAAAAGTAATCAACATTCCTGTATAAATGTATGCCACCCAACGTTATCTTCGGCGTAAAAACAAATTAATAATGTGTCAATTCTGCATGATTAGTTCGATGAGGACATCTAAGATTATCAGTATCTTCGCCATGAATGCTTTTAGCAAATACATTGGTCAGCCTTTTACCATCAATTTTGAACAAGCTGAAATAAACGTCGATTTTCATATTTAAATACCTGACAACCCTCACTGTTTCACAACGTATGGCTTTATACGAATGTGTGGATAGCATTTATCTATTCAGTACTGAGAATTGTAGACACAAAAGTCCAGAATTAAGGGCATAGATAAATAGAAAATAATGCTGAAAATCAATGAATCCATAAATTAAGGAACCCCCTCAATACCCTCTCATACTGAATTAAAATAATGAGATAACAATTTAATGCGTTGTATCCAGTTTTAATACAAGAGAGTATTATACATGTATATAGGTTTAACATATGTTAAGCTGTAATGTATTGTGGAAACTGAACTTTGAGCAGTCCGACATCATCATTTTCCAAATATAATTAAATTTCACCTTCAGTGAAATGTCGCGTCGTTCGTGCAATTGTACATTGTTCGCTGTGTTGATGGATGGTCCTAATTACGGAATTGGCAGCTATATTTCACTGAGTTGGAACTGTTCTGTCTAAAACAGGAATCGTTATTGACACTTTGGAAATAATCAAAATGCATTTGTCATAATATATAAAAGTGTTGACATCGGCGGTTCTTGGAATGAATCAGAAGACAGGCCAAACGTTTTTCAATAAATTATTTCACCCCTCATCCCCCCTCTAAATAGAAAGTCATTATAGTATGGTGTAACCTCCTATAAGTTGGTCATTGTATGATCAAGTGCGGTAAAAACACCATGCAATGTTTATTCTGTTCAAGATGTTTGACATGAAAGTTATATTCGGATATTACTGAAAACTCCGTCAGGTGACATATATTGTATTATTTCTGAGTACCCCTTTGATAGTCATGAGTGTACAAATAGAGAAAACTTTGTGTTATCCAGCTGATGAAGTTCAATTATCATGTGATGAGAATTATAAATATAATAATAATAAATATTATATAAAGATATAAAAAATAAATGTATCTCGGTTACGACTCGGTACCTAAAATAAGAAGTGTCGATCCTTTAACTGAAACATTTTTTTAGACACCAACTTTCTGTGGAACCTATTCGTTACCGTTATTGAGATGGTCTTTATTATTAGATATTTAAAATTCACCGAAAATGGCGAAAAGTTTAAGGCGTTTAAGTTGATAATGCGACTACAAATATAATAAAGCAAACGGTGGTACAAATGCAGTACATGGTTACTATCAAGTACAGGAATATTGTAATACTATTATTAATATTATAAAGTTTCCAAATCTACTATAAATACATGTATTATGCCTAAACAAACATTAACGATATTAAAACTGTAAACTTGCATGTAAAAAGACTTGTAAATTAGCACTTCTCCGACATTGTGTGCCAAATTCGTTATAACTGCACTTCCGAATCTAGTTTTAAAACATACGGACGACTTTGTAGAAAATACTTTTTCACCCTTATGCAAACAGAGATGAATTAAATGTTCATGTAATTTATTGCAACTTGTGATGTAATCTTCGTACAAACAAATGTTTAACTTCTGTGGTAACCAGATTATTCCGACATATTAATGTAAATTACGAGACTGGAAACCTTGTCTGACCTTCGTCTGTTGGGTTCTTTTCAAGGTCAGTGACAATATTAGCACAAGAAAGTAATTTATAATATGCTCTGTTTTTAACATGCGAAGTCTTTTAAAGTCCCTGACTTAATTTCTACTTAATATTTTACAAGGCACGAATTGGGTATTCGCATAAAAACAAAGTTCCTCGTTTTCAAGTTCTATTGGAAGTAACTGTATTTCACTTTGACAGAGGTGCAATGCATTATACGTGAGCATCATGCGAAACACGTGCGTTTGTTCAAGCCTTTAGTAGCTCTCGACTATTTAATGTTTTTTAGAAAAAGTTATCATTACTAAGTTTTTGCGGATAAAATATCTAGAAAGACTTAGTGGTCAATAACTGTCATTCATTCTACATTGCTTCACGTTGTTAACCTTAGAGCAAGATTTCTAAATTAATGTACCACCATATCTAAAGAGATGTAGTAATTTCACCGTTTCAGAATCTAATGCATTATGGGTAAAATGTTCAAAACCGTACATCAAAACGGTGTCATTGGTTTTAAAAGTTCGAAACAATGGACATTCAACCTATGACGTGACGTTATATATATATATATATAATATATATATTGATTTTGATATACGAGAAATGAGATTAGCCATAGTTACTTAGGGACGACATCAAAAGTTCAATGTAGGATAAAAAAAAAAACTCCCTAAAAGGTTCTAAAAAGGCGATTTTTTTTAATGAGCCGACAAAGTCAAAATATCAAGGAGGTGAGGAATTACATGGTAACGTTCCCTTACGACCCTTGTATGGAAATAAATGTATACTGATTTGAATGGTTTTACACTAGTAATTTTGGGGCCCATTATAGCTTGTAGTTCGGTGTGAGCCAAGGCTCCGTGTTGAAGGCCGTACTTTAACCTATAATGGTTTACTTTTTAAATTGTTATTTGTATGGAGAGTTGTCTCATTGGCACTCACACCACATCTTCCTATATCTGATTACCCATCCAATTCCCCATATTAAATGGTCATATCCTAAACAGGGGATGATCGAGGCTCACAATTCCATATAGGCAACACTCTAGGAAATTGAAGCCATTTTGTACATGTAAAAGACCGACATGGTGATCTATAGATTTTGAATAGTAAGGTAAAATGAGTTTTCTCACGTTGCCGCTCTTATGAGTCGACCTGTTTTTGTTCTTATTCGTAAAGGCCACGGGACCAAAATTTGAGAACGCAATCACGAGACCACCTAGACAGTATACATGTATTTGAAATTAGTAAATTTGTTAAGGGCATGGGACTGATCTATTTAACTGTATTCTTTTAATAAAACTTATTGTGACTTATTTCTCGTGTTTAAGATGTGTACCTCGATCCCCGACTCGAGTATAATCTTAGTTCACCTCTTCATATTGACATCCATTCTTTTAAAGGCCTATTTCTATACAATCTTATATCAAGATATCAGATACATCAGTTATTTATGGAAAATGCGGTGAATTAGACAAATATAGTTTGTTGCATGTTTATTGTACAAGGCACTGCAAAAAACGAAAACAAAAAAAAACGGAATCAAATGTTCTATAAGACTCGAACTTAGCATGCATGCGTGTTTTCATTACGACAATTCAGAGAATCTATTTCAATCGGCATGAATTCTGTCACTGGAAATATATTTCAAACGTCAAAAATTTTTGTCACTGTATAGAATCTATTTCAAATTGATATCATAAAATTGCTGACATATATACATTAAAAAGTTTTATCTATCCCCATCGATCTACAATTGTGTGAAATTTTAGCAGAGCTGAATACGTGTGACATTTAAAATTAATACTATGTCTATGAAACCCTCTAATTTATTAATATCCACGAAATAATAGTTATTAGTTACGCAATTTCTCCTTTTGTTGTCATTGGTTCAAAGGTCATAATGTTCTCTTGTGAAAGTCTCTTTTGGGCAATTAGCTATACTGCGTGATGATTTCTAACCCACTCACACAAATAACACTTGATTTCGAAACAGTTTCGAAATTTTTAGATAGCAAAATTATTTTTTGTTCGTTTTTGCTAATAACATTTACGAGAAATATAGAAAACTACATATAGAATCAAGAAAGGACTACCCCTGAATTAAAGGCTCCTGACATAGGCCAAGCACATAAACATATAAACGACAATGTTAAACATGTTTGTGAACGTAAGTCATGGCCGTAACTAGCCTCTTTTAATAGTGAGCAAAATATATTCGCCGAGCGGAGCGAGGCGAAAAAATTTGGGTGAGGGGTCTGGGGGCCGCTTAAGGCGGCCAGAAGCTCGGAGATTAATAACGCAAAATCGTGCATTCTGAGCGTTTCCCAGACTCTTTCTTGCATTGAAACGGCTTAATTAATTTTTAGATATTTTTTTCGACAATCAGGTCTCAAAGCAAAAACAAAGATCCATTGTAATTTAAGACTTTTAGGTATTAGAGACAACATAAAAAGACCAATATGTAGGATAAAGCAAAAATCGTAATTCTCATAATCATTAATACCGTATCTGTCTGTCTGTTTTTGTATTGTATTGTGATTAGACTTTGGTGATTTTTTTATGACTAGATTTAAATATAGTGACATTGCAGTATTATACTTTAAGTACTAGTACTGCTTAAGTCCACACTAGGGACCATCTTCACCTTGTTTTACGATCTTTTACGATATTAATGATTCTTTAAAAGTATTGTTGAAGACCATCCGGCAACTATCAAGATGAAGAGTAGGAACACAAACTTTGACCATTGATCATTTGTATTTTTTCTATGCATTGACTTTGTGTGCGATTATGTCCACACACTCGTTAATTATCTGTTAAAGGATCTCAACACGACTTAATGCTTAACCTTTCAATGTAAAAGGTCATATATGGCAATACCTTTTTTTTTTCTTCAAATTATTTGATACAGGGATATATGTGACCTTACTTTAATTCAAATCATGTCAGCTATCTAGTTTTATTTACAAGAAAACAAACTGTTTTGTATTCTTTGATATCAACTTCAATTATCCATGCAGAAAGGACATTTTTTTTGGTGTCCACTGAGTAGCATCGCATGTTCTTAAAATATATTTCTCGCACAATTCTGGACATCGGTGGACATGCAACATTGCAAAACCACGTTTACAAATGAAAATCAACACTCAGACTATAGTCATAAAGTAGGACAATAAATGAACAAAAGACAAACCCGGAACACAGAAGTACAAACAATAGACCATCAACTCTGAAAACTAAAAGGAAACTAAAAACATGGACAACGAAAAACATCCAGGGGATACACCAGAGAGTGAAGAGAACTTACTTCTTGCGAGACACTTACCGTGAAAACAATTTGATATGAAAACAACCTTTTGTTTCATTTTTTTTTTTGAATTTTTTTACATGAGGCATTTGCCTCATTTGCCTCAATGTAGTTACGGCCCTGTATAAAGTTATGTGTAACATAACAACATAAGAATAAGCTACTTAATAAAGTTGAAACTGCACCACACACACACACAAAACCGAAAGACAATGCACACAAGGGACCGTTCTTATACTACTTGCTGTTCCTATAGTCTATAGTGCAAAGTTCAATTGCATTAAAAAATAAACAATATTTTCCTTGCAGACTGAAAATGCTTTTAAGATTGATAAATAGATTGTATAAGAAGGTTTGCTGCAACTATAAACTTAACCAAACATTCGTTTCAAGTCTTGATATAAATTCTGAAATGGCAGTGAATAGCTAGTTTTTATTTTTTTTCTATTTCAGAAAGAACAAAGGAATGGTGGTCACCATAACGGAAGTATACCTGTCATGGTAGACGCCAGCAATACATATAGGTCAAATGGTATCTATGACGAAATTGGAAAAGAGGCTAACGGAACATGCAGCAGTGAAAAACTTGATGCAATAATACCACACGCAGTGGACAATGTGTACGCTATACCAGACAAGAGAAGGAAACAAGTCCAGCAAGAAGGTATGGCGGTGTTTTAGCGTAGTCGCACTGGGGAATGGACAATAGAAAAAAGGGGCATCTTAATTAACTAGTGTTTTCGATATAAAATATGGAACAAA
Source organism: Mytilus galloprovincialis (assembly GCA_037788925.1). NCBI lineage: Eukaryota > Metazoa > Mollusca > Bivalvia > Mytilida > Mytilidae > Mytilus > Mytilus galloprovincialis. Next base: position 64,212,057 of record CM075341.1, read on the forward strand.
GTGAGCAAGAACTCATTAAAAAAGCAAATAGGTTAAAATGTTTTTAAAAAATAACAAGAATAGAATTTTCAAAAATGGCAACGTTCGCCAAGCGACTGTGTTTTTTGAAGAAAAAACAACGGTCATTGAAGGGGTCAACACGGTAATCTCGAAATGTATTATACATTTTAAATTGTAGTGAGAAAATTTTCTCATAATATATCAAATGTCCAATACATGTTCATGTGAGGTTATTGGACAATGAAACAAAGTAATTAATAGTAAAAATAGACAAATTGCGTGGTGTTTTAAATTTTAGTGCCTTGAGCCGTATCCCCTACGAAGCTATTTAATGTACTTTTACATATAATTCCCCTCGGTTCGATATTTGTTACAATAAAACTTATGTATACTACTTTATTATTTTTAGATAAGTTGAGTATTAAGTCCATCATGAATATTCATGCATTGTCAATAGCTTATTTAAAAAAAAAAAAAAAAAGTCGATGTTACTTCATATGAGGCTCAAAACTTTAAAAGGCTCTGTGATAAAAATGTGAAACAATTCTAGAGCCTTAGAAAATAAACGGATGATTTTAGTTAGAGACAATTAACATAAAATGTCACTAAAGTTTTCTTTCACACTAAACTGACGGGTTGCCCGATCTGCTACAACCAACGAAAGAAAGATCACTAAAGTTGCAACCACTTTTTATGCAATGATCGGTTATATTAAATGTATATTTTTTTTTCAGACATTAAATATATTGATGAAACAACGGATGACGAAAGCAAAGAAGGTGATAAGTTGTTAGGAGGCAATGAAACAGAAGATGACAATGAGGACGTCAAGACACCAAATCAAAATGGCGACATTTCCGTTTCCGGAACACCAGCCGTAACAACAAATGAAACTAGTCCTATGTTGAGTGAAATACAATTGGAGATCGAAAATAATACAGAACCTCCAAAAGAAACAGATGCCCTTGTGGAATCTTGAAAATTGGACCGTAGACTTTTTTGTTTTTTTATTTCACGCAACGGACACTAAACAACTGTACATTGCTTTAGTTCAAAAATCAAACAAGCTAGATGACAATTTAACAATAAGTGCTTTATAGCCTCAAAGGCATTTTCACATAATGTGCAATATTTATTCTTTCCTATGACAAAAGCGAATCAAATGTGTGATAGATCCTATATATATAATTTCATGACAAAAACTTGTGTATATATAGTATTGTATTTACTGTTTCATCAGAGAGAGAGAAAATCTAGAAAAAGACTGACGTTTTAATATGTTTCAATCAGTATTTTTGCTTTTATTTCGATATAGGCGTTTTCGTAATATGAACTATTTTTTTGCGGTGTGTTATACTTGTTTGATTGTAAATTTATAATACATGACTTGTGTAAACGCAATCCTGTTCCTTTGATGTCAAATTAGATTTATTTAATGTTTTTTTATTTATTCAAGTGCTTTTAATGAAATAATGTTTCTGTTCATTATGATAGATGATATAATTAGAGAATTTTTTTTTCTACAGGAAATTTAGATAAAACAGAATTGTATATTTAGATAATACATAATAAAACTTTGGTGTTGGATGTACTAAAACCGGATATTTGCATGAAATATACATCACTATAATGTAAAGATAATATAAATCGTCAATCTAGAGAAAATAACAAGAAATTATTAAGAAGAGTGCATGAAAATCGAAGACAAAGAGATTTGTCAGGGAAAGAGAGAGCGTGTATGAAAACCGAAGACAAAGAGATTTGTCGCGGAAAGAGAAAGCGTGAAAGAGAATCGATGACAGAGATTTGTCGGAGAGAGCGAGCGAGAGATAGAGTGAGAGATAGATGGAAAATGAAAGTATGGGCGTAATCGAGTAGGAATGCACAATTTTTGATTGATAATTTTTTTGTGCTTAATGCCACTTTCAGCACTATAATAATTGTCTATAGCATGTCGTTCAGTTTTATAGGTTGAACAAGTCGAGAACCGCCGACTTTTGTCAGTTAAATTGTCAATCTTAGTCAATTAAGATTGGAGTCGAACGCACCTGATACGCACGGGTTCGAACTGACAGACTAAAGCGAAATTTCAAAATGAAAACCACAAGCAATCTATAAGATTGAAAGGGTTTAGTTTAATAGTTACTAGTTTATATTTCGTTTATGATGTTTTCTTCTTTTTAATCATTTATATACATGAATCGTTGAAGTAAGATATTTAGCGTTTCTTCGTAAATGTTTGAATTGAATGTAGCATTGTTTTTCATTGTTTCAGTCTCATGTTGAAGATAGTATTACGTTTAGGAAGTTGAATTATGAACTTATCATTTCAAATGTGTTTGCATTTTGGGTTGTATTCATAAGCTGCTGTCATTTTTATTTTAAAATATAAAATATTCAAATGTTCATGTGAAGAAATGTCTACGTGAGGACACTTAAAGTTTTTGACGACTAACAAGCCTAATAAAAGTCCCAAACTTGTAAGTGGACAACCCATTTTTATAATTCATAAAATATTTCAAAAGATAATTGTGTTGTTCTCATTAAACTCCATGCTCAACAATTTTTATCAAACGTTCTTCATAAAAAGTATAATCACAGAATATTTTTAGTCTGTAAGAATGCATTGTCGGTTTCCGTCCAAAAAGTCATTAAGGGATGAAAACTGTGTGTGTTGTTTGAATTAATGTTAGAAAAAAATGATATATTTACATGTATATACGCATCTGTATATATTTCATGTATATCGTTGTTTTTTGTGAGTACATGTACACTGTACGGAGGGTCTAGAGGGAGTTACATCATGATTTTAATACATGAACTAAAAATAGGTGAAACAAGTATATTTTTCACGAAAAAAAAACTCAGACTCATTACATGAAACCCTCTATTCAGTATACACGAATCATCCAATGTCTCGACCGGAATTGTTTTATTTTTATTTGTTCATGTACATGTAATAGTATTTGCTTATTTTTTTGACTTAATTATGTTTGAATGATATGAATGTTTTAAACAGTATTTTTATGTGTTCTTTTTATTTTTAAGGTGCAAAAGATGTATGTAAATAAAATGTAAATAAAAATGCTAATTATTTATTCAGAAGATTGACTATTGATTGCATCTGGTTCGGCAGTATCCCATGCAGAGTTATCGGTTTTTGCTCTCTCTCTCTCAATTGAGATTGCTGGTTCGGAGCATGTTTCACCAACAATGTAGGTAGTCTTGAAATTAAAAGGAACAAAACTGTGTTCTTGAATGCAACATTGTTTGTTGTTGTATTTTGAGAGAGGATAGTTTTATGTTTTATGGGGGGAGGGTTAACTTGTTTTAACTTTTGAATATTTAATGCATAAACTTTTCAAATGAGGAATATTTCATTGTATTGCTCAAGATTTTTCTTTAACAGTCGGATAATGTCGAGTGCATATCCCATCTTATTTCGAACAATATAGTTGTCCTAAAATTAATGAGCGAATTTGAATAATAAGGAATCTTCAGGTGTCTGGTCAGAGAGAAGAGAGAAACAGTAGTAAAGAAGAAAGAAAATGGGATATGTTATGTCTAAATTTTCATCGGAGTGCTCTCCCTTGAATAGTGGACTGATAATTTATACAGATAAGCCAAACACCCAAGAACATTGCGTCATTTTCAATCGATATGTAGAGCAGGATCTGCTTACCCTTCCGGAGCACCTGAGATCACCCCCAGTGTTTGGTGGGGCTCGTGTTGCTTAGTCTTTAGTTTTCAATATTGTGTCTTGTGTGTGTGATTATCAGGACTACATGTACATGCAGAATAGTCGCATCACGTTCCAAGTTTATTTGGCGATACTTTGAGTTTTAATCAAGTTTATTCGCTGGGCAGAGATATAACTTTTTCGTTATACGTTACTCAGTTTCTGTATAGATATTTTATATACAAATCTGTTAAGATGCATTGTAACACGTACGAGGTATTCAGAGCAGCTGTAATTTCCTCAGTGTAACAAGTCTGAATTTCATATTACCAACTGAGCATTGCATGTTGGATAGGTACACGGATTTTTAAAACGTATTCGTTCGTATCAGGTGGATTACTGTTTGTGGCTAGGTTTTTAGAAAACACATTTTGCATTCGTCTACTATTGAACGGTGTAATTAAATTAAAATCTTGGTTTTGTTTGTAAACAAAACGGTTAAGTTTGTTTCCTGTTCGTAATTCAATATTATTTGTATCAAGTTATTATTAAATTATAAAAGCATTCTATATCAGATTAACATAATTATTTACACTATTTACCTATACAAATTTGAATACCAGAATTTACCAGTTCTTAAGTCATTCAAGATTTTAATTCAAGTTGGATCCGTCCTGGATCGAAACCAACAACCTCCTGCACAAGAGACACGCACACTATTAAAATTTCATGATTTTTTCAAGATTTTATTCATAACCTCAGACACATACAGGTGTGTAAGAGGACAATATAATTACAAACATAAGATAATACAAAGTGAGGCAGGACAGACAAACACAAATGCATAGTATGTTATAAAAGACAATTTTGTTTGAGTATTTCATAATCATACTAGTTTCTTTACGAAAATTGATAAATTCTTTTGAACTTGTACGTTACATACGTATAGACAGTAGAGCAGTAAAATTGTTCTTGCTTCGATTTATTGCATAATAAGTTGGTACGAGACCAGCCCGTCCAATGACATATTTTGAAACCAGTCCATGAATTCGAAGGTTTGACCATAAATTGTTTATCTGATAATGAACTTTTAACAAAAACATTTTTTAAACATGATTCTATTTTGGTCAAGTGCTGTCGTTAAGCTTTGAACAGATTATCTTTACAAGTAATGAATTTACCCGGTTGATTAACTTTTGGTGTAAATATGTAATTCTTTTGTTTAGGGGCCAGCTAAAGCCGCCTCCGGTTGCGGGATTTTCTCGCTGTGTTGAAGGCCCTTTGGTGGACTTCGGCTGTTTTCTGCTATGGTCGGGTTATTGTGTCTTTGACGCATTCACGATTTCCATTCTCATTTTTTTTTAACTAAGGGAAAAAATGCCCACAAAATCCTTCTTCGTGAAAACTCAACATAACCGGTGGATGATCCGATGGGGAGAGGGGTCCAGATTGGCACCCCCTTATTTACGATCAGTGCTATTGAATGGGGACATATGGGTGGATCCCCCCCCCTTATTATAAGATAAAGATATTTTATTTCCTAATCATAGGGCTCATAACAAGCATGTAATCACATAAAGTAAAAATAAAAAGCCTTTCTCTCCCACTCGAATACACTCACACATACAACTATCGTTCTGATTAAGGATGATTGATTTAACAGTACAACAACTTATTATCCTGGGTTGGAACCCCCTTTTAAAAATGGCTGAATCCGCCCATGTAAAACACAATTTTTAATTTCCGGACATATTTAGCAAGTCAATATACATTACTGTATTAAAATTGATGTTTGTATTTGGCAATGTGTTTGTTTGTCTGCAACTTTTTGGTTATTAGACGTATTCGAAAACTGGCTGCTAGCGTAGTGGCTGCTAGCGAGTGGCTGTAGCTTGAGCCTGGTTTCGATAATATATATATACCAAAGGTTGTCACTGATAAGTCTTTTGTAGACGAAACACGCGTCTGGCGTATTTGCAAAATTTAGTCCTGGTATCTATGATGAGTTTATTTACTTGCAAACGTCAATTTGGAAAGAATCCATGCTAAACCACGAATATATCATTTTATTATTAAATTGATAGGTACCGGATTGTTTGTTATCCAAAAGTTTGTGGTTTTTTTTTCTATCACTGGAAAAGCAGAAAATGTTGGTTAGGGGCAGATTTTCTCCAAGCAGTGTGGGATAATTATTGTGACCCGGTTTTTAGGTACAAAGTAAAGTAAATCTATTTTAAACTCTGCATTGATCTACGATTGAGAGGTTTAAAGCTTGGTTTTGTTTATTTATCAAAACAATAAGGATTGTTTCCTGTTCTTAATACCATATTATGTGTATCAAAAACCAGATTAAGGTAGACTAGCATTCTATTCCAGATTAACATAATTACTTACAATGTTTACCTCTGAAAGAATACACTACGTTTAAAAACTCCATTGATAATTCTTTGTCGTTTGCTTACATCATGTACGGTTGTACCGATATTTATTTCAAGAGGTTGTACTGATTGACCGTCCAGACTCTGCAGTCATGCTTCTGTGATTCCCTATATAATCAACCAAATTTTTTTGGACGAAAGGGATCACCCCCTCTGGATCCGCTATGCGGTCTAAATTTTATCGATTTGTTGAGGCTTATTGGTCTTTTTCTTAATAGTCCAATGAGAAGCAGCAAATTTTAGAATTAGACGATCTGGTATGCCGGATTGCCATAGATGTAAACAACTATAGCGGTCACCGTACAGCCTTCAACAATAAGCAAAATCCAGACTGCGGTAGTTACCATTAAAAGACCACGAAAAGACAAATGTAAACAATTCAAACGAAAAAGGTAACGGCCTGATTCATGTATAGAAACAATAAACGAATTACAATTCAAATCTAAAACACATACAGCAACAAACAACACGCAATAAATTATAGGCACCTACAGAATGTGGTCGGGTTAAATATGTTTGCTGGAGCAAAACATTTTCCCTAACCTCGGACAGTGGTGTAACAGAACATCAACGTTCATGTCTTTGCTTTGAACGCGATGGATCTCATGACAACCCGTACTTCAGACACGCAGGATATCACGAGACCAAATTTAAATCTTTAATCTGATAATGAACTTTCAAAAACGGTACTTTTAAACGCAATGTATTTAGATTATTTCAGACGGGTTTTGTGGTTAAAATTTTGAACGGATTATCTTGCAAAGATTTTATACAATTCAGTAAATATTAATTGGCGTAAATAAATTATTTCTATAGTTCCAAATGAAATAATAATTGTAACCCAATCCTTGTTCGGGTAAATTTTTTAATTTATGTATTTGAAGTCATAGCATGTTCTTCAAATCCATAAACAGTACTTTATAAAATTAATACAATGTATGTGCTATATTTTTTGTTTGTTTGTGTAGTGAACGTCCGGCTGAGCGAGACGTTCGTGGGAATTCAAGGTCGTAAAGCACCCGTCCCCGTTGTTGATCAGTTGCGAACTTATGTCCCAAATCAGATGAAACTCATATCCAACACAACAAAAGAAAGATAACTCCAGGAATTTTTAGTTTTTTTCGACTTAATATCTTTATATATATATTACTATCAAGTTATACCGGTAGTAGATTAATGCTAAATCGTTATCAAAAGTACCAGGATTATAATTTTATACGCCAGACGCGCGTTTCGTCTACAAGACTCATCAGTGACGCTCAGATCAAAATAGTTAAAAAGCCAAACAAATACAAAGTTGAAGAGCATTGAGGACCCAAAATTCCCACAAAGTTGTGTCAAATACGGCTAAGGTAATCTACTCCTGCGGTAAGAAAATCCTTAGTTTTTCGAAAAATTCAAAAGTTTTGTAAACAGAAAATTTATAAAAATGACCATATAATTGATATTCATGTCAACACCGAAGTGCTGACTACTGGGCTGGTGATACCCTCGGGGACGAAACGTCCACCAGCAGTGGCATCCACCCAGTGGTGTAAATCGTTATCAAAAGTACCAGGATTATAATTTTATACGCCAGACGCGCGTTTCGTCTACATAAGACTCATCAGTGACGCTCAGATCAAAATAGTTAAAAAGCCAAACAAATACAAAGTTGAAGAGCATTGAGGACCCAAAATTCCCACAAAGTTGTGCCAAATACGGCTAAGGTAATCTTATATAAACTTGTATTGCGACAATATTTTAAACACTAAAATGGTAAAAGTTTAAATTAACTTTAGCTTGTATCGTTCGCATTAAATACAGTGAGCAATTTTCGTCTATATACACAGATAGTTTCATCTCCTTTTTTTTTACAGTCGAGTGCAAGTATACTAAATTATCTTTTCAGTTACCCTCGTGTTACTGTAGGTATATATAACCAGTTAAAAGCATGTAAAATGTAAACTAAGCATGATGATTAGAAAGCTTGTAAAATGCATAGCATCATGTAAAATAATAAAAATTGTATATGATCTGAATGGTAAAATTTTATTATAAAACATTAATTAATAATCTGTTGCAGTTAATTCAATTCCATAACTTTAAAATACTTTTAAGCTGAATGAAATTGGCATTTTTTTCTAAAATCATCAGGTATATAGGGGATCATTCCATAAAACAGCAGCTGTATGTATATTTTTACAGAACATATACATTTGATGATATAAAAAAGAAGATGTGGTATGATTGCCAATGAGACAACCATCCAAAAAAGACCAAAATGACACAGACATTAACAACTATAGGTCACCGTACGGCCTTCAACAATGAGCAAAGCCCATACCGAATAGTCAGCTATAATAGGCCCCGATAAGACAATGTAAAACAATTCAAATTCAATTGATGTATAGTATAATAATAAATATTAAAATTGGTGTCAACCTGAACAAGCATCATGCATAATTAACAACAATCCGTCCATAAACTTGTGGCAGAGACATATATTGTATAATATTATACATTGTATGTCTCTGCTTGTGGTAAGTAATCAAGGGTGTGATGAGGTTCTCCAATATTAATAGGAGAGAAGTACGTATGAACAATAAAATTCAACCATGCGCTTTTCGTTTCTTTCCCTAGTCCGTAATAATCCCTGAAGATGGCAAGTAATCGACAGAAATTTCTGATTAAAAATTCACTTATTTCTTTGTTAAAAGCGCTTGAAGGAAAAGTGACGACTGTTGAATTACGGAATGAACATACAGTCACAGGAACAATTGATTATGTTGACGGATTTATGTGTGTTTCAATGTCAAATGTTTGCTTCAAAACATTGTCAGGAAAAATGACCAATTTTGAGCAATTTTACATACAAGGACCGAATATAAGATTTGTACAGATACCAGACGAAATTGACATGAAAAAGGCGATTCATTGGGAGGTAAATAAAGAAAGGATAATGCGGCAACGGATGCAGAAAGCAATAAGTGATGCAGTTATAAAAAAGAGACAGAAAAGAGAAAAAGAAATAACGAAAAAAGAAGAAAAAGAACAGAAAATGAAAGAAGCAGAAGATAAAAAAGATGCAGCTAACTGATGTTGGACGATATTTTCAATGATTTGGACCACCGGGACAGTGGGTGTGGTACTTTACAGAATACCAAGCACAGCACATCCAGGAGTTAGATCTTACAAGAACCATATTTTGTATATACAACGTCATGTTCAAAGATGTAAGAAAAGCAGAAGTAATGAGATGCTGATATTTTGAAACTGTGTTATTTTAAATATTTAACAATCCACTGGAAAGTTCAAAGAAGTATGCATACAGCAGCATAAATTAACTTGTGAATATTCATGCTACTTTGATTATACATATATACAAATAATATACATTTATGCATGTACAAATGTAGGTGTATTGACAATTATACAATCATGACAACCAAAGAGGTATATTATACGTCCTTGTGACAATGTACTAAAAAAAGTTCATTGTAGTATTTTGAGTTATTAGGGAGCTACCATTTGATTTTTATGGGAGAGCTAGGATGAAATTTGAAAAAAAAATAGGCAGGACAGGAGTTTTGAGTAAAAAAAAAGGCAGGATGAGACACTTGCAAAAAAAAAAGTCACGACAATTTAGGTAAAAAAAACTCAGGATAAACTAAAAAAAAAAGGCAGGACTGAACAGAGTGAAAAAATAAAAAGGCAGGCACATGGCAGGACAGAGATTACAGCTAAAAAAAATGCAGGACAAAATTTTTCATCCTAGCCCCCCCCCCCCCCCATAAAAATCAAATGGTAGCTCCCTTATACATGTTATAAGCCAAAACAAAAATTGTTAACTAAACTTCTGAACCCTTTGTTATGCCAGACAACATTGTACAATGCAATCTCAATATACTGACAATAGTTTTTGCTGATAACAATGTACTTTCAAAAGAAAAAAAATGTACATGTACAAATGACAAAATGAATGATGTATGTTCATTAATTGCTGTGTGTTTGTTTATTTTACATTGGCTATAGATGTATAGGAGAGGGTTGACAATGGTTGAGATCTCACAAAACATGTTTAATCCTGCAACATTTGTGTGCCTGTCTCAAGTCTGGAGCCACTGGCCTTTTTTAGACTTATATGTTTTAAAATTTATTATAATAAGTTCATTTATATGTTTAGGAGTTAAGTGTGATTATAAAAAAGAAAAAGTGGTATGATTACCATGATTACCAATGATGTCCATTTTCACTGAAGTAGTACACAATTTTGTTAAAGCTCGACTCCAGGTGCAGGATTTTCTTGTTGTGTTGACGACCCACTGACAACATTGAGCTGTTTTCTGCTCTGTGGTTAGGTTGTTATCTCTATGACGGTTTGGAAATTCCCCATTACATTTCCAGTCTCAACATATTATTATACCTATTGATGTCAGGCCTAGTGAGTATAAACTGTAGGGCACATGTAGTTGTACAACCAGCAATGCTTCTGGAATGCATAATGATTTTTATACAGTTACAATAAAAGAGGTCAGAAAGATACCAGAGGGACAGTCAAACTCATATATATATCGAAAATAAACATAATGCCATAGTGAGAAAAATAAGACGAGCACACAAATAATATTTAGTACACAAGACACAACATAGAAAAATAAACTAAGCAACATGAAACACTGGGGTACTCTCAGGTGCTCCAGAAAGGTAATCAGATCCTGCTCCACATGTCACATGCATGTGGCACTTGTCGTGTTGCTCAGATAACCTCTACATGTCTACACAACCACCATCGTCCTACTCCTTTGGAGAAAAAAATTAACATGTTCAAACATTGTCAACCAACAATGGACACGTCAATTAAGATGGGTATCAATAACAAGAATGAGTCCCTAATACACAGATGCCCCACTTGCATGCACTATTATTTTCTATGTTCGGTGGAGAAAATCGGGATCAAAACTCTGATTTGGCATCAAAACTACAAAGATCATAATATAGGGAACATGTGTATTCAGTTTCAAGTTGATTGGACTTCAACTTCATCAGAAACTACATTGACTAAAACTTTAACCTGTAGCAGAACATATGGACGGACAAACGAACGGATGCAGACCAGAAACATATTACCCCTGGACATGAAAACATAAAATTTTAAGAAGGTAAGATCAGTTTGTTGGTTACCATTCTGGAATTTGGCTAAAGAAGCTACGAGTGTTGTTTTGATACTGCTGCTTTCTACTCCATTATTGCAGAGAATCTTTTTATGACCGTGATCATCCTGAACATGTATTCATGTAATATTTGTCACTGAACATAAGTCGCTACCAATCAGTCAATAATCTTTTCAGGATTTCTTTGATATACTGTACAGTAACTGTTGCTGCTTACAATGTTCTCCAAATCAGTGTAGGTATAAAGGTAATATGTTTGGTTAGCTTCTTTGCTAGCTAAACCGTGAAGTCATCATTAGGTTAGATAAACTACCCTCCTTTGATTGAGAGTAGACTTGTCCGACAGACAAACAAAAAATCTGCGTAAAACGACTACTTCGAAAGGAGGGTAGGATACCTTATCTAATAATGAATTCACGGTTCAGTTAGCAAACAAGCTTACTAAACGTAATACCTTTATCTACACACTCAATGCACTCGACAAATTTCATTGTGTCTTCAGCAACACAATGGGTGGCACAAGAGGAGTAGGAACTACTTACTCTTATATTGACACCCTGATGTTACATGTGTAGCTTTTTTTTTGACAGGATTTTCATTGTTAAAGTTTATTTAACTATTATTAGTTTCGCCCTTATTGAATCCCAAGTTTAGCTGTGTTTTTGGTTGGAATTGTATTGTTTTCTATGTTTGAGACTACTACTTTTTTTTATCTTGTTTTCTCACATTCTTCAACGGTTTCTTGTAAAACATGTAATTTCTAAAAGTATAATTCAATAGCCTATGCTCCCAGGAGGAGCCAAGGACCGTAGTGAGTATAACGTATACTTATTAAGCCAAGAAACACACCAACACTTAAGTCAAAACACACACACACAGTCTTTCTTTCTTCTAATTAGTTGGTGACTTGTGCTATAATATATAGTACAACTAAAGAAGTCTAAGAAATGATCAGAAGTAGATCTGGCAGGGATAATCTCCCTTTGACCTCAGCTATCTAATGATTTTGATACAACTTAAATGGACAACTGTATGTGGTATATGTAGAGCTTGACATGTGTTGTGGATGTCTTTCTGTTTTATTTTGGCGTCTTTAATACCTTTTTAGTGATTTTATTTTTTATCTTTGAATAGCTGTCTAATTACAAGAAACCCTCGTTTTCTTTTAAACATACTTTTTTTGTAAGTATATATATAACCCCATTGTAAATAACCATTGCAAACTTCATTTTAGGAGCATGTTGTTAAATAATAATATTTGCATAAGCTTTAACAAGCATTTTATCAGTAATTCCTGATGATCGAATGAAAACATCATAAATCTGTCCTTCTTCAATTTGAAATTGCGAAGTTAAAATAAACATATACGAGTAATAAAATCAAATAATTTAATTTTGGATGTAACGCGTCTTCCGATTGGCTGACGTTATTTTGTTATCGGCCCAGACATATTGTAGTCATGTGACCGTGACGACATCAACGTTTTCTCATGTTATTTTACGGTTTAAAATTAAGAAATAATTCCTTCATGTCATGCTCTATGCTCATTTTAATATGGGTAGGCATTACTTTTGTCGATATTTAACACTGAGCGTTAGCGAGGTGTAAAATGTGGTCATATATATATAATGCCTACCCATGTTAAAATGAGCATAGAGCATGACACGAAGGAGTTACTTCGATTCTAATAGGACACAATACAGTATTTTTATAGGTCGAAGCGTACAAAAATACCGTAAAAATGTTTGGCTTTTCCCGTTTTCTCCCCGAGGAGTCAGTGCATTACATTTCATATTTGATAAGTTAAAAAAATACGAGATAATATATGTTGTTTTATAAAATATATAATAAAAGTTGATTCTAGCTGCTTAAATATATATATTTTAAAGGATAACGATGGAAATAGCGTTCATATACACAGTAAGTCCGTGCGCATGTGTCAAACATATCTTGTGCGCATTAGAACACGGCTTTGTTTACAAAGAGTAACAAGGACGTCATACTAGAATGGAATTTAGAATTAAATTATAAGAAATGACTGTAATATTTTTTCTGTCTTTTCGAAATAACATAAAAAATGTGGTGCACACTGTTAAATAACCCGTTACACGCGTTATTCAGTGTGCACCAATTTTTTTATTTTATTTCTTCATAGACAGAAAAAAATATTACAGTCATTCCTTAAATAATTTGTATTCACCAGCTATTTCTTGTTAAACTAGCCAAGGCAAGTTGTTGGGGTGTGTGTTTGCAGGTTTAGTTTTAATTTCGCCAAAGATATATGTGGTATTACGGGTCTCGCCGATTAATTGCCGAAAGACCTTTAGAAATAAACCGGCGTGTCTGTCCAGTTCAAAAACTTAGTTGAATTAGCCAACCCCTGTGCGTTTGTAGAAGAAGGAAAAACGTTACCGCTCTCTAACTATCAAACCCTTTAGATTTTGTAATGCAAATGTTCTTCTTCTAGAAGGTGAAAAACGCTAAAGTGAAGGTCAAGGCCAAAAGCTTAGTTCAACTTATAACCTCTATGCATATGAAGAAAACTTGCTTCCGCTTAAAAACCACCAAGAAAAAAGTCATGTACAGAATCTTAGTTCAACTTAGCCATCGAACTGAGCCATCGCTGTGCATCTACATTGTAATACATAAGTCTCGTTGCAGTTTAATGTGGAATAAGTGGTATATGTCAGAAAAGTTCTGTCTCAACGAGATTTAGACGCTTATAGATCGACGTCATTTGACATTAGGTGCATAGTTGTTCCTCTGGCATTCCCATTCGTCTCAACTCGGCCGACTCCGTACCCTGATACCACATATCCATATCAGTTTATATTTTTAAGAAGAGGGAATCACAAAAAAAGAAGAAAGCTGGGTTTGATATCAATTTAATGAAATTAATATTGATACATAAATAGTATGAAAATAATGGCAAAAATTTAAATAAATTCTGAACTATACTATATGAAAACATTGGATGTGCATGATATATGAAAGAAGACTATTTTGGTGCAATGTATCTACACTCCCTAAATTTCTGAATATCCCTGTCAAGTAGAATTGACGATAGAACTGACAAAATATTTTCAAGTTCAGTGGCGGATCCAGGGGGTCCGGGGGTTGAAACCCCTCCTTTTTGGACGATCAATGAATTTGAATGGGGACATATAGTTGGAACCGCCCCCCCCCCTTTTTTGTCCTGGGTGATGACCCCCTTTTAAAATGGCTGGAGTTAATACTTCAAGTATATGTGAAACAGAAACTGCTTTTGAACATTTGGTTTAACTAAAATCTTCCATAGCACAGATAAATTAAAAAAAAACGAAATATTGTAACTCGACATATTTTCGCAGATATTTTGGAATGTAAACGGGAACTATCATTTACGACTTTTAAATCTTGAAACAAAATTCAACTAAAAATAGTAAAAATGCATCATCGAAAGTTACTATTTATACCGTATTCGTATGGTCCTTACATGGTCCACATGATATTGTCACGTGGCTAACAATGGACCCGACAGAATCAATTTTGGCATCTAACACTTAATTGGCCAAAACTTGAACACATTGGTAGTTGCCGATCCGGTGTTTTTATGTGACTCGTAATGATTAAAACTGATCGAAAATGACAAAATTTATATTTGGTCTATGATTAGGCATAATGGCAAATGCACTATTTTTCTGTGGCACGACACAATCGCCACTCGTCTTCGTCTTAGATTTATAACATTCATCAATCCTCGGTAGAATCCGTCACTCTCCTTCTATCCTTAGATGAGTGTACAGAATCGGCCGAGGTGAGACGAATGATAAGATGAAGGTGCGGAATCGCCCGGGTTGGGACGAATTTGGCAAGTCATATGCAATAATCATAGAGCAATTCGAAAGACGTAAAAAGTATCGACATTAGGCACGTGAGGGACATCCGAAAAGCATATTAAGCAATCGAAAAATTGTTTTACCCTCTCCCGCATGATTTTATGTCTTTAATTATGACGAGAGACAGATTATTCTAAACTTTTTTTTTTATTTTCAAAATATTGTTCATGAAGCATATAGTCATGTGAGAGCCTCTAGTATTATTTATTATTCAAGAATATTATAATTTAATAACCTTATTGAATGCTACACATTACTGCTGAGAACAATTAAAAAAGCAATCTTGCAATCGTTTTACGTGTAATGCGTTAAGCACTTACATTTTGCATTGAAAGAAACCTGCCACCAAAATGGATCAATTTGTAAAGTAAAAGAAATAAAGCTAAATTGGAATAACTTATGTTTTGAATTGTGCCCTGATGTGAAATATTTTTTTTGGAAATTCGTCGCTTAACGAGAACTTAATTGAGCTTCATAATCAATTCACATTACTTGCTAATATGAAAATATCTTTGACAAATTAAAAAAATCAATATTTCCATAATAAACATAAATTCATTGACTGTATGTTAATGTCCACCAATTTTTGTTTTCGAAAATTCATTTAAATAATATGGAAATAATGTTAGTAGTGTAAAAAGTAAGAGAGAAAATTTAAATAAGCTTAATCTTAAACAAGTTAGAGATACAGTAAAGTTTCAATTTTGACGACTAAACTTTGACTCGGTCATATATAATACTGAATACAATATAATACAAATATATCTAATAAATTAATTTTGCTACTAAGACCGCGATCACAAGTACTAATAACCCAAAGCCAATCAAAATTTTCATGTTGTCAGACTGGGCCTTTTCTAACTGTAGTTCAAGGTCATTAATTTTGGATTTCTCTTGCGTAACGTCTTCGTGGATTTTGGTCGGTTCGTTGTTGAAATTTTGGCTTTCATCAGGTTCGGTAAAAAGTAAGAGAGAAAATTTAAAAAAGCTTAATCTTAAACAAGTTAGAGATACAGTAAAGTTTCAATTTTGACGACTAAACTTTGACTCGGTCATATATAATACTGAATACAATATAATACAAATATATCTAATAAATTAATTTTGCTACTAAGACCGCGATCACAAGTACTAATAACCCAAAGCCAATCAAAATTTTCATGTTGTCAGACTGGGCCTTTTCTAACTGTAGTTCAAGGTCATTAATTTTGGATTTCTCTTGCGTAACTTCATCGTGGACTTTGGTCGGTTCTTTAAAGGAATGTTGACTTTCATCAGGTTCGGTAGATTTAGGACTTTTGCTCAAGTCATTTAATTGTTTCTGACATTTCTCAAGCTGTATTCTCAAAGACATCAACTCTTCATTCTTTCTACTCATTTCTTTCTTTAATACCTCCATCTGCACTTTACCACCTTCGGGGTCTACAGACATTTCAGAACCAGCTTCCGGTATCGTTTGGAGATTGTCAAATTTACGTTGCAGCTCTGACAAAGATGATTTCAGCTGAGAGTTTTCGTCTCGCATCTCTTTTATTTTTTCAGACTTCAATGTTATAGAATCTTTTGCAGTCGCCAGGTTATCCTTAAGATCACCTATTTCCATGTGGAGATTATTTATCGTCATTCCCCCTTTATGCAGTGTTTCTTTTATTTCAATAACCGTTTCATCTTTTAATCGAAGTTGCTCTTTCAGAGAATTCACAACTTCCGGCGAATTGTCTTGTATCTGATTGTTGTTCTTCAACTGAGTTACCTCCCCTGTAAGTGTATCGATTTGTTCATCCTTTTCTTCTATATCATTTGTCAATTCATCTATGCGTTTTTGAAAACCCTTCCGGGCCTCTTTCACAGTTTCCTCTGTTTCCTCAAGACTTTCTTCTAATAAATCTTTCTCTTCACGAAGTTTTGACAATTCTTGATCTTTTTCCACTAATTGTTGTTTAAGCTTAATCATTTCATCGTTTTGATCAGAATCCATCGTAGGCGTGTTAATTTCTAGGGCGATGGCTTTTTCTACTGTTATCTGATGTTATGACGGGAGTTTCTTGTTACGAATCATTTACCTAAAACGAAAACAATAACATGTGATGAAACAATGAATTAATGAACACTTTATCATCATTATGCATAACACAAACGATATAAGTAATACTGAGTCTGAGAAAAAAATACTTCACAGAACATACATTCTCAGACATACTACTATTTTCTTTTGACAATCCCATCTTAGCAAAACTTGTATATGAATAACCGGAACTGTTGAGTAAACCTAAATGAGACAACATTCTTACAAAAATATTTATACGTATCTTACAATAATTTTGTCTGCTTTGAACAAAACAAACATACAGGAATTTTACAGGAATTTAATTTAGAAACATAATTGGTTTTTTTAATTGCCCTTTGTTAACCAATCTTTAATTGTTTTACAAGGAATTAAGAATCATACACATATTAGACAATAACTTTTAATTTTATTTGAGAAAAAAAAAACATAACACAGGCGCTTCAGGGATTGACACTCTCTCCCTTTTTTTCTCTCTATTTTGAGTACTAGTATATATTTTGTTATTATTTTAAATATTTCAACTTATTTTTTGTGTTTTTACTGCTTTAAATATCTATATAGTCGTACAGTACATGTAGTAACATGTGCTGCCCTATTATTCTTATTCCCATTAACATTCAAACAAACAAATAAAAACGGGGCAGGGGTTCAACGTCACATTTTTGTGGAATGTATTGTGTACTGGTGTATCATAATAAAGTTCTTCGAATTTTGTCTCTATTTGTCGTAGCGTTGTCTTTTTTTTTTTTCTCGATTATATTCTATTCCCGTTTCTATCAAAATGTTTTACTCCGTTTAGCCAAAGTCTATGAACATGCAGTAACAACACACAGTATTCAATCTCCATAATGTTCTTAAAATCAGAAGGAAACATATTCACTCAAATATCATGTTGACGAAGCGGAGTGCCTTTCATCTTTACGACTGGCTATACAAATATTTGAATTTATACAAATTTATTTTAAGAAACTCAATTCCTTTGATTTGGCATGTATATTTTCTAGCCTTTCGCATGAGTTTTTTTGTCTTGGGTGTATGTTAATCCTTAATAAGATTTACAACCGGATTTTTAAACGCAGAGTAAGTTGTATAAAAATCAAGTACACAGTCACTGTCTTATCCAGACCATCTGCCTCTTAAAATATACATTATTATCAGTGTCAGATGATAATGGTCGTGATATTCTAAAAAAAAAAACGCAGTAAAAACCTCGAGCGAAAAAAATGTAGTGTTTTTTTAAGCCGTTAAACCTTGAAAGGCTTAACTTGGCGCCATTGTCAGGTTGATTAAAATTAAAACACTATTCGACCAGAATCCATCAGAAAAAAATATTTTACAGTGTACCAATATAAAGAAGCCTTAAACGTGGTATGATTGGCAATGATATAAAAATAAAGATGTGGTATTATTGCCAATGAGACAACTATCCACAAAAGACAAAAATGAAACAGACATTAGCAACTATAGGTCACCGTACGGCCTTCAACAATGAGCAAAGCCCATACCGCATAGTCAGCTATAAAAGGCCCCGATAAGACAATGTAAAACAATTCAAACGAGAAAACTAACGGCCTTATTTATGTAAAAAAATTAACGAAAAACAAATATGTAACACATAAACAAACGACAACCACTGAATTACAGGCTCCTGACTTGGGACAGGCACACTAAATAAATAAATAATGTGGCGGGGTTAACTCTTCACAAGAGACCAAATGACACAGAAATTAACATATGCTTTCTACAGTATCGTGTCATTTTTTTAATAGGGAAGTTGTCCTAAACATGTATGAAATATTTGCCCCTGGACGTGAGCAACCAACAATCAACCAATCAATCTATTAGGGAAGGGATGATATAGTCGAACTTTTATTTAATGAAATAGAACTTGGGTGATGAAGTTCTGAAATCATTTAAAATGAAAAGATACCTATACCCTTATAATGCAATCTGTTAAAAGACACTAAACATTTACATTGGAACATTTTCTCATTTAACGTATATAATCCAAGAAAGTTGAAAACTGGTTAAGTTTCGTTTATTTATAGCGTTATCAAAGGAAACTCTAAAATGTCATTAGTTTTTGATTCGAACATCCTGCATGCATCGACTCAACGTTAAAAGAAATTTATCCCGGAGCACAGGCACTTGTTTCAGAATTTGTTTTCCTATATATATAATGTACATGTGTTATATTAAGGTATTAGGAGAACAAAAAATCTCAGACAAGTGCTTGTGTCCCGGAGGCTAGGTGGTTTGCCAAAAAATGGCATATTGATCTTTAAAAAACCTTGACAAACTCCCAATACATCAGCAAAGTGGTTGTCTTTGATTATAAATCAAAATAATTTTTATGTGATGAAGTTTGCAAGCCCAGCAACTGACCAGAGGCGAATTTAGGGGGGGCCGGAGCCCCCCCCCCCCCTTTTTGGGAAAAAATTTGGTTGCTGATATAGGGAATCACTGAAGCGTGACTGGAGCGGGCCCCCTCTTAGGTCAGTCAGTGGGCCCCCAAATTTCTGGATCCGCCACTGACTGACACCCGAAAATTTCTGACTCTATCCACTAAGTAACTTGAGAAGGATTTCTAAATATATACAAAAAAAAAGAAGATTGAAATTAGGTTCGTATCCCTACACCCATCTAATTGACCCCTGATGTTGACCACACCCTGGGACAATGGTACGATTTATGCAATTACAAATAATCAAAATGATAACTGAAAAAGTACTCACATGTCGGCTATAATCATTTGTAGTGTAAATATGATATAATATTTTGTGATTGTTCCTAACATGTGTTTTCATATCTGATCAACACACCCCATGCACTGGTTGTATCAATAAGTTTCTATTTATATTTTGTACTACTATCTTGATGTAGTAGATAAGTCATATGATAACTTCCGGTAGTAAATTAGTATACATAGTATATGTAATTGTGTAAAAGACTATGGTAGAAGACGCAAGGTAGCCATTAATGTCATCTATTACACAACAAATCAAAGATGAAAAGATTAATATCGTGTACTTGTAGTTGAAAATACTCCAATTGTCAATCGGTCACATTCGTTAGGAATACGAATGAAATATTTGGCACTGAACGTTGGGAAAATGTACCATCTAAATTGATTGTGTGGTCATATTCCATTAATTGATGCTGAATATTAATGTTGCATACTGTAAGGTGGTTGCCAAGAAAGATGGCAGATCAAGGCAAATGTGAGAAAGCTTAAAAATGGTGGGAATAAAAACAAACCTAGTACCCTTATTGCCAACTGGTCAAACTAGTACGGAATAAGAATGAAATATTTGCCACTGGACGTTTGGAAAAGAACCACGGAGCATTTTATTTTCTGTTAATTGATGCTGGATAATAATGTTGTATACTGTAAAGTGGTTGCCAAGAAAGATGGCAGATCAAGGCAAATGAGAGAAACTAACAAAAATGGTGGGAAATGGAATAAAAATAAACCTATCCCTATGTAATCCGGTCAAACGAGTACGGAATGCGATTGAAATATTTGCCACTGGACGTTTGGAAAAGAATCATAACGCTTGATTGTTAGCGTCACATTCCGTTAATTGATGTTTAATATCAATGTTGTAAATGTGTATGCCGGGTTGTTGTTTTCGGAGGAGATCAAGAACGATGAAAGCAAGTAGAAAAATTGTGGAAAAAAAGAAAGAAAAACAAACCTACCCTAACTGGTCAAAGTAGTATGGAATACGATTGAAGTATTTGCCACTGGACGTTTGGAACAGAAACATAAAGCTTGATTGTTTTCATCATTTTCCGTTAATTGATGCTGATTGAATACTGAAAGGTTTTTGTCCTGAAAGATTGGAGGTCAAGAACGGTGAGAGAATAACGAAAATGGCAGGACATTGGGATAAAAAAAATCATATTAAAAAAGAAGAAAGATCGGGGGAACAACTTTTTCATCTCATCAATGACATTCGTAAAACAATCTCATTTCTAGATTAATCGCTCTCCTTCTATTACATCATCATAAAATTGATGCTGGTGTGGTGCAATCAACATTCCTAGCTCCAATTCGTAATTTTAAATGTGCATTGGTTTTCCAACATCATTAGTTAGTGAAATCAAATTACATTAAGTGACATAATATATACTCTCGTGTATATGCATAGAACACGAAATTCTAATAATCAAGACTCTGTGAACATTAGAGCTGATTAAAACGGTCATGCGACAGAAGGAGACATTATAAAGTACTTTTCTATACAAACAGTATACCGATGAAAATTGTTCATCTAATTCACGAACACATCTTTGTACTTTTAGATGTTTGATGTTTATCGACAGATATTCTTTGTCAATTGTTCTTCATGAGGGTCTTGACGGGGTATACAATATATAGAATCATTGGGAAAATAGTACTAACTGTTATGCTTCGGGGTACAGAATTTGTATGTTTGTGTGTGTTGGGGGGGGGGGGGGGGGGGCAATCAAACTGAGTGCTGAGAATAATAAGGCACTAAATTATATAAAGAATTGAGAACATTAGAATGTGTAAAGATATAAAATTAAGAACGATGATCCCAAAAAATTAAGAGTAGAGAAAAATGGCCCGAAAATGAAATAATACAGAGATTTAGAATCCCAATCCAAACTCTAATATATTTTTATTGCAAACAATGATTCATTTGACTCGTTCGAACATTTGTAGGAAATTCAAGGACGACCAGGGACGACAAAATCTCGTGACGAAAGGTCAATTGTCACTTAGTCATTTTGCTTATACGACAATTCTAAATCCGATGGCGGAGGTATAGTTCAACTTAGTGTACATAACAACTGAAGTATGTGGAAATGACCCTCTTGATACCAATAAGCTAGCAATAACAATTTTGATAATCTTATGGATTTTTACCGTTTCTATGGTAAAAGATTATTTTTGTTAAAACACCTGTTTCTTTTGAAAAGAAAATAATAATATCAATTTATGTCCTTGGGGCAATTGCTTACAAATGTAGAAGCGTGTTTCAAAGTTCAGATATATATATATATATATATAACATAATCTTGAATATTATTCTTATTATGCAATTTCCTGATAAGCTTTACATATTTCTGCATCCAAATGAGAATCAAATGAAACATTATCGAATGGACAAACCTCACCTTTTTTTTAGGATCTCCTTTTCACGCGGACTTAACTTTTCAATGGCTGTTTTATACAATCCTATAGAAACTTCCTATAAACGAGTTAGTATGTATTGTTTCCCGTTGACCCGGAATCGAATTTTATTTTTATGACATAAATCACGCATCGTTTTTAACCACAAAATTTTATTCATGTGTTCCGGTTATGAACATGAACTTAAGTTCATCTATTTTCATTCTAAAAAATATTATGTTACTGTCACAATGTGAGCACTGTCTGCGCACGATATGAATAAATTAATTCTTTAAATGTTGCGCGTGTCTGACTTTCTTATATCTGCACATCAGGTAGTTTTTGAAATGTAATACATTTATATTGCAAATTAATAAATAACTCCTGTTTCGGGGAATAAGTATAATGTAGATGGTTGCTGATTGTTTCCACGTCCAGTGACAAATAGTTCATCTAAAATAAACTAACAAAATGAAAGGTTTTTCAACGTGGAATTTATGGGATAAAAGAAAATTTGGACTGCTAGTATAGGTGACTAAAGGATATGAGATATACACAAGTGAGACAGCTACCCAAAGCCCGTAAAACAAGACAATTTTTAAGCTAATAAAACATCGTCTTCAACAATAGACAGTGTATGGCAATATACCACGCTTTAATTCCGCCAGAGTCTAGAACAAATAAAAATATCATAGATACTATGGAAGTATATTGTCCAAAAACTAAAGCATTTGAAGCGCTTCTCGTATTGCACATCACAAAATACAAGAAATTAAGATAAATCTTACCAAGGTTTCGCGTTATCTTCCTGTTCGATATCTTATTAACAACTTCGTTTTTCCTTTTTTTACCAATGAAACTGTAGTGTGTTTTTTAGTTATACAATGTCATGTAGCAGGAAGGCATAAGAGGACTTGAAGTTATTTGTTTATTTTAAAAAAACTTTATTGCATGACTCACTCATCGGGTCGGATTAAGAAAACTTTGTACTAGACCTGGAGAAAAATATGATTCGACCCTCTCCTTGTTTTATCTTCTTTTTCCAAATAACAACAAATTGGGGGGGGGGGGGGGGATACAAAATCACTCTTTTCTGTGGTAGATCATTCACTCTAAAGATGAAACAATACCGAATTTTACAAATTCTAAAATCGACACAGTGGCTTCCGCCGTCCTTTTAAACAGTTTAAGAAATCGCCAGGAAAAAATAACAAATATGTAAATAAATTATACAAACCGTAAGTTTTTCAAAGCGCTTTGTTAAAATTAGATTGTTATTAAATTAAGCTAATCATGCATATCTATCGAAGAGATCTACCTTGTACAAAATTAAAGAAAGATGATATCGGTCAAGTATTTTACAAATGATGTCTTATTTGTACTGACCTTACGGCGTGTGATCATAATATAATGATTTATCAGATAAAATGTACATTACCTGCTTGTCCAGGTGTGTAATCCAGGTATTCTATTGAAATCCAAACTTGTAGAGTAAAATGCATACAAAACTCGCAAAACTTTATAAGAAATGTGCAACAGTTGTGTCGTATATTGATCTTTGTAAAAGTGTCACTAGTTCAAGGGTGAAAACTTGTCTTGGCTCGGCTGATCAATGAACGGGATCAATCAAAACATTAACGTGTATGACTATGTACATGGAGTAAGCGTTCATCCGGACAAAAAATATATTCGTGTGTACATGTACATGTAGCAAGTGTTCATCGGTACAAATATACATGTGTGTGTACATTCATATGTAAACGTATACTTTTCATATGATAATTGATTCAAAGTTCATTATATCTCTAGTGATTCATTTCAGCTGATAATTTCGCAGTCAGGACATTTTTCTATATGTAATATTTTTGTTGAGGTCATTCTATCAGTCCGAGAACAATCACGCTCTGTGTCAACGCAGTAGAAATCACGAACAAGGGCTGATACATGGTTTTGACAGAGCCATACATGTTATGGTATTTTTATCAATACCATGGCGTCACTTAATGTTATCTGATATCCTCAGTTTAATTGTCAAAGTATCAATTAAAATGAGGAGAAATTCCTGAAATTCTTCAAAGCTAAAAATCGTTTTTGAAATCCTACGGGATATATTACAAATAGTGTTTCGTTCAATGACAGATAGATTTAATAAAATTGATAAACAACCATGTAGAAGGTACATTTTTGTACTTCCAAAGTAGCGGATCTAGAAATTTTTATAAAAAGTGGGGGGGGGGGGGGGGGGTCACTGACTGCCTTAAAAGGGGACCCGCCGTAGTTTTGCTTCAACGATTCTTAAAGTGGGAGACTGAAGAATGATGGAAGTTTAAGTATATAGTCAAATGCATTAGGGAGCAACCATTTAATATCAATGTGTTTTTGTCTGAGTCAGAATACTTTTATCAGAAACCAGAATATTTTTTTAGGGAAAATAACAAACCCCACCTCCCTTTGAAAATAAATAGTCGTTTTCTTATTGTGTAATATTAAGTTAGTGTTTATAGTAAATAGGAAATAACGGGCCGCCAAATAATAGAAAAATTGAGATTAATAAGTGCACTTATAGCTACAAAGAATAAAGAAAGTTTGAAAAAAAAACAAATAAACAGAGAAAGAAATTAAAGTATATAAAAATAAAGATCCCTTTTCCTACCATACAGACCCTCTGATATGACGGTTTCAACGACAAGTAACGATAACGTTATCTGAGAAAGTGAGTGTTCCCCTATACCGACCGTAGTCATTTAAAGATAATGTATACAGTGACCATGGGTTGAATCAGGTGAAAACGATCTACCTTTACGAGCTTACATCGAATTGTATTACATACATTTATGTAAAAAAAACTTATTTTGCCTCATTACTTTCTAAGTACTTCTCTTAAGGGTTTTATAAATCTATATGTTCAAAGTTTTTCGATAATATGTTTTGTTATATAACAATGATAATAAAATAAATAAACAAGCTCTGTTTTTAGACGGCAAGGTTTACAAAACAAGGACATAACGTCGGGAATAAATATCACTAAATAAAAATTGCAGTATCGTCTTCTTAGAGCAACCATTAAGACAAACTATTGCTCGTTTATTTTAGACCCAATCCTTTTTCATCTTAATTCTTAACCGTTATACTTCACTATTGTTTTCTGTGTTTGTTTGTACGACAGAAGTGACAGAATGGTTAAATTCAAATGAGAATTGGACGATGGAAGGAATGGATGAGGGAAAGGCAACGACGAAATGGAATGGTTATTTAAGAATTGAATGCTTCTTTTTGTAAATTTATTGGGTGTAAAAGCGTTGACCGAAGTACATTTCTAAAAATGTGCGCACGGTCAACGCTTTTACCACCCTATAAAGTTACAAAAAGAAGCATTCAATACTTATAATTACATTTTTTAGCTATGATCATGAAAACACGAATTTTATATATTTTTTTATTTAATTCACCTGTGCACTTTATTGTTGGACCATGTGTTATCATGAATGAAAAGTTGTATTGAGCAATGCAACTGCTTACGGAATAACACGTGTTGTGCAGTTAGCCAATCAGAATAAAGTATTATAATGAAACATACATTTAATGTAATTATTTAAAATTGAAGAGGACCAAAAATACCTGAGGGACATTCAAACTCATATGTCGAAAATAAACTGACAATGCATGCAATGGCTAAAAAATACCAATGGAGAAACAATAGTACACAAACACATAACATTCAGAAACCTAAAGCCGACTGAGCAACACGAACACCACCAAAAACTGGGGGTGATCTCAGGTGTTCCGGAAGGGTAAGCAGATCCTGATCAATATGTGACACCCGTCGTGTTGTTCATGTTATTACAAAGCCGGAAATAAGTTTAATTCGATAGATCACATTCGGGAAAAAGTCACGGGATTGTAGTTACGACATCAGGAATATATCCGTTATCATCAGCCTTTGGGCAGATAAAATATCTGCATCGGTAGGGGACATTAATCTTGTATTTTTCTGTATTTTTTTTTTTTGCAAAAAAATATTAAAAAAAATACCGAACTCTAAATTCTAAAAGGGGAATTTCGTAAAATCCATAAAATTGAAAGTTTAACTAACCAACCAACGGAACAATTAGTAATCAACTGTCATATATTCATGACTTGGTAATGGTGGATTAAACCTGGTTTATAGCTAGCACAACCTCCCATTTGTATGACAGTTGTTTATAGTGCATATAGTGCTCAAGTCAAAGAACAGAAGACGGTTATCAAATTGACCTTTTAGCATTGTTTGATAAGAAAGATTTGCACAACTTTTCATATTCCAATATGGTTTCAAGTTTTTTTCTTGTCTGCATTTTTGAAACTTTATTACTTTCAAGTATATCCTGCGAGAATGTATCTGCAGGCGATGAAAAATATGAAAAGATTTTCAAGGAACTTAATGATTTACGACATACCACTAGTAAGTATTTCTTCAATTAAAATTGATAGATTGATGTTTAACACCAATTTGAACACTATTGTGCTATTTCGTGGTGGTAAGTTTTTATTGATAGAGGAAGCCAGAGTGCCCCGCGGAGAGAACATCCGACCTTCGGTAGGAAAACTAACAATTCCAGTCCCAAGAGCACCTGCCCAGTGCAAGATTCGAACTCGCAACCTCAGTGTTGAATGGCCAGTGATATTCGGTAGTAGCTGGACTATACTTAGAGCACTCGGTGTGCGAGGCCCCTCCAATTAAGAAGGATACGTCCTTTGTTTCTGAGCTATTTGCGCTCAGATGCTATAGTCGTAAAAAAACAAAATCACATTTTGTTGATGTCCTATAGATTATATAAGAACGACAAAGCATAATACACAAACATATAAAGAAAAAAGCAAAAGGGTGCCCTAAAATATGGGAAAAAAAATATAGAATAATGGGCAAATAAATAAGAATAAAGTATGTACACTGAAATGAAGACCCCTTTGAGGCCCTCTTTGATTTTATTTTTTTAATATGAATTTCATACATTGTAGCTTTCTTGGTACAGCAAAACAAACTACTCCAACAAAAACTTGCTAGAGTAGAAGAAAACGATTCGGCAAGATGTGAAAAGTGTAGAAAACGACTTGCTCCAGTTGGTAAGCATGGAAATAAAATATATCATTTTATACTTTAAGATTTTAAAGAATTGGAGAACTGAAAATATATTGATCATTTAGTTATCTTTATTAAACTAATATCATTTGAACAACAAATCACTGGTTGTCGTATTAGTGATACCCGCTCGAATCTTTCGCTCAGAGTAATGGCATCAATCTGACAAGAAAATATAACAACCAAAACATGAGGAGAGTTATCCAAATAAGTCAGATATCACGAGATTTTGTGTCAATGTGTCCCATAAATAAAAATACATAGGTACTTTAATGAAGTTAATTTTTTTTCTTTAATCGGCTGACCAGTTTTCTAATTTTTACAGCTATATCACTCCAAATTCTGTCTAGTTTTAGGCCCCCACTCTGCAAGAGGGGTTGTCCCTCTTTTTACAAATTTTAAGATAAAAGTTTCTAACTAATAAACAGTTAACACGCATACACACCTAAAAATAGACATAAAGGGAAGGATTTATATTTTAATCATTTTGGTTTTTTTTTCAGATTTCCCAAGTGTTTTCTTTACTGTTGAAAATAACAACGACATATCACTCGGTGATAACCAAGTTATTGCGTTCGACCGAGTCTTAAGCAATGAAGGTAGTGGTTATGACACCTCGGATGGTGTTTTTACAGTACCAAATAACGGAGTTTACGTATTCCACGTTCAGATTCGTGGAAACACACACCATTCCTGTTTGGTAGATATTGTAAAAAAAGGGAACAGGCTGATATCAATCTGGGTAACATCAAATACGTCCGACAGCAGTCTGGCGGTGGTTCGACTCAAAGCCGGGGACAAAATTTGGATTCGAAATAGGCACTACAACGGTGGTGGTTGCCTCCTTGATGATTTATCCAGTTTTTCTGGATTTTTACTTCACCAATAATATGATATAAATACTCTGGTATTTTAGGATTTTCATTCTTTAATGCTACAAAAGCAATGTTATGAAACGATTTATTCAAACAAGACAAAAAAAATAAAGACTGTGTCCATTGGCATAGATGCCCCACTTGTAAATATACGTCAAATCTGCAATTTCATCTGTCTACCAGGAGACATATTTCAAAATCGGCCACCCAAAATCGGACTGGAGTTTTATTTGGTTGTAATAAGCATTGTAATGATAACAATGATGGTATACTTTTTTAAATTATTATTTGGATGGAGAGTTGTCTCATTTAGCACTCACACCACATCTTCCTATATCTATTGTGTATAAATTTCGTGAAATTTGGTTAAGACAAAGTAAAGTAATTGAGAGTTGCTCATGAACAGTGCTTTCAAGACACGCCTGTTCCTGGTTGGATGCCTGTTGTTTAGACCCTGGTTCTCGTTGGTTCATGTTTGTCATCTTTGTTTTTCGTACATTGTTTGTTATAAATAGGGTTTCCTACTTATAAACAGTCGAATTAGTTTCCATATAATTTTCTCAGTTACAGAAGAAATATCAGAAAATATAAAGTATGAAACTGAAGTTGACAATATTTATCATAGGGACACACTAGCGATGTCTATATATGTTGCACTTATTGTTGTTGTGTCAGACCATCATATACTGCTCACAACGCGCATAAGCATCCACAGTTAAAATGTCAGACCGTAAATGACTAGATGGCTCGCTGATTTGTAAAAAAATTGTGGGTGAACGGCGGGAGTAAATATCACTCTCTCCGTTTCGGTTTAGGGGATGAGTATAGCCATGGAGATATCAGTCTTAATACAGACGACTTCAATAATTGTCGTCATCAGCTTGTAGTTTTAATTGATAGAATACGTGTAAAAAGTGCAATCATGATCCACAAGCAAGCTATATAAACGTTTATAAAAAAGAAAAATATAACAGTGGTATGAGCACATGTGTAAAACAAATCCAAAACTTGTTACATCCATATTTTCAAATGTCTAAAATAAGGCTCAATGGAGAATTAATAAGTCTAAGAACTCATAAAATGGGAGATTAACATTACACATATGTAATTCGATAAATTTTAATTACAAAACTCAACAGATCACAGCTTAATCTTATAACGAAAATAATCTATCAAACCTCATCTTCGCTAGCCAAGGGTCACAAGTCGATCCAGTCGCCCCTCTCTCTCACTCTCTTGTGAGTGGATTCATTGTAACCCTTGGCTAGTGAAGATGATCAAAACCAAACGAACTAACAATGTACATGTTCATGCATATCTTTAAAAGAATATATTTATAGTTCATAACAATTCAAATAAAAACACATTTGTAAGAAATATTAACAAAGTTAAACTCTTAGGTCATCATCGTCACTTTTTTTCCAAGCGGCACAAGCCAAAAATATACCAAGTAACTGAAATTCAAAATAATAGCAATGAATTAAAAATGTTTAACAATTATTTACGTTATCTATACATGAAACATACAATTCAATAGTATACATTAGTGTTTTATCCTTATAAGTTCAGTACACAAAATATCTCACCGAAACCAAAATAAATACAAAAGTAGGTAAATTTAAATAATATCATCATCTCCACTCCGCTTCCATGCTGCACAGGCCAAAAATATACCAAGCAACTGAAATAAAATGTATATCATAACATGGCAGAAGTTAATGCAATATGATTCAGCTTTTTGATCAAAGAGAGATAACTCTAATTGCAAATACTTTCTTTCTCTCGTTCCCAAGTTCTAAAAACTAAAACATCCTTTCCAAAACTTTGGATCTATCTATTTCCTTTTGCGTCATCAACTTTCCATTAATTTCTATATCTATTCACGAAGCTGTTATATCTATTCACGAAGCTGTTATATCTATTCACGAAGCTGTAATAGTGAAAATAAACTATAGTTATAATTTTTATAATGAAACAGAAATTGACTATGCCTGAATACATCATCATTATAACCCAGATGCTATTAATGTTAAGATACTTTATTAAAAAAAAAAATACGAAACTAAAAAACTGTTATTGTGACTTTATCTCTTCTTACCTGAAACATGGCTACACCAACTCCCGCACCTATCAGAAGGGTAATGTGCGACTTTATTTGGTTTTCCATTTGATCGTAACAACCCTGAAAGAAAGAAAAATACACCTTATTTGTAAAGTGTATAGGGGCAATGTTAAGGGGGGACTCTTAAGTCGATCACCTATCACAGTGCTGACTAAAGTATATTGTATAATTGTATATGCACCATTTATAGTGTACGAACATTACTCTCACTTGCATGGCGACTACAACAACGTGGTACAAAGAAAAAAAGATAGATAAATGCGCACAAGCAAACTTGAGTAAAAAAGTTTTTTTTATCCTTAATTTCATATTTGTGGCATTCGACTACAGTCACATAATATAAAGAATATTAAGATATAAACTACATACTTACTGCAGAAAGATTATTGTAATAAAAGTCACAATGCCGAAAAACATAAAATTCTAAATTTCATCAAATGGTATCCGAACTAAAGTCAAACAGCAAGCCTAAAGTCCAAGGCTACGATTTTCAATCCACAGTTCAAACACTTTAAAACTTGAATCTTATTCCCATGATACCCAATCTTAAGTTTATAGTCAAGCAATAACGGTATATCATTCTAAACCGTATGGCATTCAAACTATAACCACAAAGTAAAATAAATTGAATCATTGTTTTCAAACTTAACGGTCATCTTTAAGTAATGGAGTTTTAACTTGCAGTATAAACATTGCCTGTTCTTATCGTAAATAGACTAACTGTTAGTTTCGGACTTACCTGGTCATACAAGTTTTTAAATGGTTTTACTTTTGCCTTTGCTTCTTTTTGGCACTCCTGTTTATTTGACCCACAACATGAATCCGGAACAAGTTTCTAAAAAAGTTTTAAATGTATCCAGTAAGAATTGTTATAGCTTTTAATCTTATAAATGCTATTCAATCCAATGGTTATTTCAGATATAACGGAAGTATCTATTGAATCTACTAGTATTTACAATCAATCTCCCATAGAGACAGAGTTAAATTGTCCTCCCCCCTCCCCGGATGAAGAGGAAAGGACGATAACTCTGTCTGTAAGGGATATTGATTTCACAATTGTACATTCATTGCGATTGTATGTATGGTCGCTATAGTTCAGCATTGCTAACTCATTTTGGTTGAATGGAGACGATTAAGGGACCTCAGCAACAACTCATTCAGGGGTCCTGAGGTCAATATATACTTCATTTTCTAGCGGTAGTCGAAGTTTCCTCCTATTATCTCAGTCGACATACTTTACAGAACCTACTAATTGAATTTAATTTTAATTTGTTAGTCTTGAATATGTTTGCAAAATTTGCCGCTTTGACATTCTGCAACAGTCAATCTAACA
This sequence comes from Mytilus galloprovincialis, assembly GCA_037788925.1. Taxonomy (NCBI): domain Eukaryota; kingdom Metazoa; phylum Mollusca; class Bivalvia; order Mytilida; family Mytilidae; genus Mytilus; species Mytilus galloprovincialis. The sequence continues at coordinate 64,243,865 of CM075341.1, forward strand.
TATTTTTGTTTCCGGTTTGCTCAAAAGAGTGATTACAACCACTTATCTTACCCTTCCGGAGGACCAAACATCATCCACAGTTTTGATTGGGTTCGTGTTGCTCAGTTTATTTTGTGTTTTGTGTATTATTGTGCATGCGTCTTTTTGTCGTTTTTCGTTTTTAAGCCATGGCATTATCAGTTAGTTTTCGACGACTTCTGAATTTGAGTATCCCTATGGTATCTTTAGCCTCTCTTCTTGTTTCACCCTATTGTGTATCTTCACGACTATATCAACCAATCAGATCTTTGTTAGAAGGATGCTCTTTTTACATTAAAAGAAATGAAAAATCCTGTTCCATATCTAACGAAATAGGGAAATCCTGTTCTATATCATATAGATGTATCAATGAAGTCATCGGAAATAAATTTCACGGGATGTTTTATGTTAACTTACGTCATCAGCAAGTGGTATTTTCATTACAGTGTAGTCTGTAAAGTTGCGTTCGCCACAACATTTTAACTGAAAAAGAAAAACGGGGTGTCGAGATAGATATGGCAGCTTCTTGTCTGTAGTTCAAACGGAATCATCACAAAATTCTATTACAATTTAAGTGTTTGACCATCAAAAAGTAGCGCATTTTTGCGCCTGTCCCAAATTAGTCAGAAGCCTCTGGCCTTTGTAAGTCTTGCATTTTTTAAAAATTTTAGTTCATTCATATTTTTTGGAGTTAAGTGTGGTGTCCATTTTCACTGAAGTATTACATAATTTTATTTAGGGCCAGCTAAGGACCACCTCCGGTTGCGGGATATCTCGCTGCGTTGAAGACCCATGATGCATTGGTGTCTGTTATCTGCTCTTTGGTCGGGTTGCTGTCTCTGTGACATATACCCCATTTCCATTCTCAATTTTATTATTAGCAGTGACGATTTTTCACAGTACAATTGATTATGTACCGTTTAACTATCAGTGGTAATTTTAGACGTGGTGACTAGGATTGCCATTGTTCCTGCCGAAGGACGGGGGTACTCTCCGGGAACTTCGGCTTGAATCTTTAATAAGAAATGGCAGCCACGAAGTAGTGTTATTAAACACACAAAAAAATAAACCAATCAATCATATTTCCAGATAAAATGTCTGCATATCTTATTTTACGACGAGTTTTTTTATGACGATCTTGATGGTTCTTGCACGGTCGGTACTTTATATCTTTTGTTTCTTAAATCCTAAATACAGAATATTGATGATTCTATATAATATCAATTTTAGCGAAATTTAAAGAAGCAAAAGTACTCAATTATTTGGGGTTCTATATTGCACTTACCCAGCTCTGTATCCCGTCCCATCCTTTATTGATCAATTCACTTGTCTTATTTTTCGAATCATACTCCGAAAGAGATTCTCTTAATACAGTTTGTAGCGTGTCGTCTACCTAAAACAAACAAAATAATATGTAGTCAACGTTTGAAACGTTATAATGGTATATTCAATTACCATGTGTTGATGATGTAATCATTAATGGGAAGAGTTTGTAATTTTTACCCCAAATTCTTTCTGGAATGTTTAAGCAGTTTATTACAGATCTATTTTCGACTAAATTACGGAAGCGTTACTAAATCGTTGTTGTCTTGTTTTGGATTTTTTTCATCATTTTTTCAAACTTATTATTATACGATATTTATATTTATAACTGTTTGCAAGAATAATGAATATTACATTATAAATATTCCCCCAAAATATCATTAAGTGACAGATTTTAATTATTCATTTTTCCATTCTTTTATTGTCGTTCGTAATCTCATGGCATCTTGCTTCAATTGCGAGCGAGAGAGCGGTGATGTTCAAATTACTATTTACATAACATTTCAATGTTGGGTTTTTGTCGTGGTCCACGTTAAAGTTATTTAACTTAGTTTCTTGAAAAAATAAATTGGAAAAAATGCAGTATTAAATGATACTTTTATAGTGTAAGAAATTATAAATCGTATGTGAACTATAAAAAGAGAACAGCTCAACGAGCCTCGCTTTTCTTTCTGTTTCTTAAGCTAGTCAAATAAAATATATATTTTCCTACACTATACGAATATCATATATATTACTTTGATATCTTTTTATAATTCAATTGTTTATTTATAAGTCTATTTAATTTGTTAAATAAAAAAACTTACTTTTCCTTTGTAAACAGCAGCAATGATTCCTGCAGAAAATTCACCAAGGAACACAAGCACCACGCATCCCATGTACTGAAAATGAAAATAAACAGGTATTGTATATATGTGGTGCAAGATGAAGTTATGAATAAAATGCTTCATTTGTTGTTGATACTAAACGATTTTTCACTGCATTACAAGAAAATTATTAGTACTAATAAATTAAAGAAGATGTGGTACGTTGCCAACGAGACAACTCTCCACCACAGACCAAATTACACTTACAATGTGCAAAATTTGTCTTAATTTATATATTCAGCACTACGTATGTTCGCCAAGTATTAGGAATAATGAAGTAACTTAACAATAGCCATATAGATCCTGCTGAAATTGTAAATTATGTTGAATGTTGACCCGAGGCGAAGTCGAAGTTGAATTTCCAGGATACGTTACAAAATTTTCAAGAAAGTGAGAATTAGTATTAGGTATTAGGTATTATCATTTCACATTGTATATACTTTGACTTACCAGTGCCAAAAAAAATTTGATCTGCTTGCATCCACCAATAAAACCAAACAGACCGACAAGCAAAACGAATATACCAAAGCCTATTAATATGTAAGCAGCAGTAGATATATACTTGTCTCCGGAGTTCAGTTCTATAACATGTTGTATGTTTAGTAAATTAGGATTTACTTTTAGAAATATTCCTACACCCAGTACAAATACACCTGTGAGCTGAAACATAAAGCAATTGATAATTAAAATGCAATGTAAAATTTTTTGTTGTTTTCCCAACGGAAGCTGTTAGTGCTTATATTCTATTAAGCTCAAATTACATCAATAAGGTGTCGAAGGCATAACAGCATTTTCGTGAAGTTTACATAAATTTGAATAAAACATTAAATACACAACACAACACAACACAACACAAACACAAACACAAACGCAACACAACACAACACATAAAAAACCTATAGCTCAAGTGGCCCCTATCCTCAGTCTGATATAATAACTGTTTAATTAAGAATTCGATAGATTTCACTTGCTGACTTGTAGTTAGATCTAGAAAATAATAATTAGAAAGAATTTCAAGCAACCAGAAGATTTCTCTGCAAAGGCTTAGACAAAAGCCACTTAAACAATAATGGAAAATTTGTCTTAATATAGCATTTAGTTTTTGTGTTTACAATGTATACTTTTATCATTTTGTATGTCATCGTGTAAGTAACAACCATATTGTTGAGTCATTTATTTTCGTGTGTTACAATTTTCGTGGTTTGAAGAAAAAATGATTTTCGTGGATATTTGATTTTGTGATTTTGCCAAAATCTGAAAACTTTTCAACAGAAAATTGATTATTCGTTCAACATTTGATTCGACGTTCCGTATATGTACACTCATAATCCACGAAAATTGGTTGCCAACGAATAAATATGAATATGAATCCACGGTATATATATACATTCTCCCATTAGGAGGCATCTTCGCTAGCCAAGGGTTACGATCCACTCCCGTTCTCTTCACAGAACGGGAGTGGATCGTAACCCTTGGCTAGCGAAGATGAATAGGAGGGTGCATAAAGTCCTATTGTATCTTGGTCACAAATATGTATTATAGTACCTTTAATTCTTCAAAGTTAATAATAAATACTTACAACAAAAAGTATGTTGAATGTCACAAGGACACAACGAGCAAATCCATCACAACAACCCATTCTGGAAGTAAAATTAATTCACATGTTTCAATATCATTAAGAAAATAGAACCAGTTCTGTATAATTACATAACTGATGGAAGGGAAATAGCAGAATACAACGCTGATTACGTTAGTAACAGTTTTTTTCTCAATTTTTCAAAAAGTTTTATAAATATGCAATTAATCAGAGTCTTTCGGCCGCCTCGTTAGTCGAGCATTCGGTCCAGTATTACATTTTGTTGTATGCATAGTTTTTTGTTTGTTTCAGAACCTAATAGTATACATACACGATGATATAACATATATGATCTCTTTGTGTTTTTCAATTTGTTTAATTGTGTACTATCAAAGGGTAGATGTTTTATTGTTTCTGTTTAATTTATGTACAAAACGTCATCTTATTGCAAAAGACTTATGCTAAAAATTGCATTTCAAGACAATTCATTGAAGCACCTGAGATTGACCCAATTTTTTAGCAGTGCTTAGTGTATAGTTTTCTGTGTTGTGTTTTGTGTATTACTGTATGCCTGTCTGTCTGTTTGTCTTTTCCAATTTTAGCCAGCCGTTTTCAGTTTATTTTCGACCTATGTGTTTGAATATCCCTTAATCGGTATTTTCGCCCCTCTTTTACATGTATACATAGCACCGACAGAATAAAAGATATTCTTGTTCCTCAATATAAATATTTCATGCTTTTCCTAATAGTCGGTCGAATATGTTTGAGATACCGAAATCAACGACCACTTATGAGCAAAAATATATGTTGGATACACGTTAATGAGATGTGTTTCTCTGAAATAATTTTTAAAAAAATTCATGAATTAAATGGGTTATTACAGACATATTTGAAACATATAATTCGCTTGGAATAAAAAAAGAAATACTTACTTTCTCCTTTTTAATTTGATAAACTTTCCCAGAAACTAAAACTTATAAAACGACTTTTCTAGCAGATATGATTTTTAGTGATATAATCATCAGACAAAACTACAGTCCAATGTCCTTATTCCTGTACGTAATACGCATACGCCCCTTTCACTTTTTTGACGCAAGATAGAAATTCAGTAATCCTTAAACAGTGATTAAATACATGTACATTACATGTTTTTCCAAGTGGTCAATTTATTTCCCGTATTTTCAAGTATATATCCAATACTTACCTTTTACTTATACTGAAAAGACCAAATGTCCGTAAAATTCTCTATTTAACCAATTAATCAGGTCAAAACCCCGAGTTATGTCGTCATCACTATCTAATCATAATTTCTGATATGAATAATTATCCGGTGGTTGATAAATCAGAAAATTTCAAATTTGTACATATAGGGTTCACAGATAACTTAAATATGGCGCATTATCTAATTGGTGATATATGCGTAATAAAGAAATATGTTCATCCCCGCTCAAACTGCCATAATAGGGTGTACCCCCCTCCTACCCCCTCCCCCTTTTCCCCCCAAAAAAACAAACTTGAAATATTTTTTATGTGTTAATCATTGGCTATGAACCAGTTTTCAGATTTTAGTAGTTCGAGTACTTTTCGGTGCTTTGTGTCTATTGTTTAATTTTATGTTACTTGCCTCGATTGTATTCATCTTTTGAGGTAAGCGAAATGCAACTATAATTTTACAGTTTGTTCTTACGTACGTTGCACTATTACACCACGGACGGTTGAGCGCTTATAAACATGTTTAACCCCGCCACTTTTTTGTCAGGTCAGGAGCCATGCAGTTGTACAGTGGTTGTCGCTGTTTCATGTCTGTCGTATTGAGTGTGTTCGTGAATTGTTTTTGATAAATCAAGCTGTTAGATTTTTTTACTCGTTTGAATTGTTTCACATATTTCATGTCGACCTGGGGGCTTCAATTACGGACTATACGGTATGGGTCCTTAAAAAATATTCTGATACATGTGATTTGATGAAAACAAATATTATGGTCAAGCAGATTCCAAAAAAAAAACAAATATTCTGAATTCAGTTTTTATCCCTTTGTCCCATACCTTATAGTGTTAAATTTGAAAAAAAAAGACTGATAACGTCGAAAAAATAAAAATAAAAGCGCGAAAAAAATGTTTGACTCAGACAAAAAACTACACTCCCCCTTATCCTGAATTTAAATGGTTGTTCTCTTATACAAAAGTAAAACGACATTGTCAACGACTAGTGAAGTAACGTGTGCAGTGTACAACAAACAAACAAACAAACAAACAAACAAACAAAATCTTACCGTTATCACTTTTTGTTTGACCTCAATGGTCAATGTTCTTGACTCCAGTTAGATTTCAAATTCAAGTCTAGTCATTTGGTTGTTAACTGCATGCACTCAAACGACTTAAAAATAGATCATCAAACAGCTTGACATGTATCGTATTAAATAGGAAACGATATCATATGACAAATTAGGCAATTTGGTGTTTGAGGGCAAAACAGTATAAGAAAACAATTAGATGATCTCTATTTTGTAATTTTTATCAACTTGCCACTTTTTCATAGATCCTATAGCTATTTCTTAACCCTCTTTCCCACATATCCACTTTTTGTATTCTCTATATCCAGTGGCGGATCTAGAAATTTTCATAAGTGGGGGCCCACTGACTGACCTAAGAGGGGGCCCGCTGCAGTCACGCTTCAGTGATTCCCTATATAAGCAACCAAATTTTTTCCCAAAAAGGGGGGGGGCCGGGCCCCCTGGGCCCCCCTCTAAATCCGCCTCTGATATCCTACATCTTCATTTTAAATTCCTATATCACGCATCCCAAGAGCGTGCGAACCCTCTGTCTCCCTTTTCAGTGATCTCGTACATCATCCCGCAGCATTTCTGATTCTAAACGGTAAATGTCTATTTTCATATTCGTACTTGACCTGTATGTTATGCCAAATGGTCAACGACGTTGAATTTATTTTAAAACATAAAACTAAAACAAACGATTTATGAGGAAACTAAGGGGGGTAACTCTAGATTAAGTCGATTAATTTTTTTCGGCCTGTAGTTGCTAGTCCTTGGCATCATGGCAATATTTATGAAGAAGGTACTTTAGTTTTCACCTGTATAAACAAAAACAAAAATGTAAACAGATAACTGAGGGGCATAACTTTTGACCACAATACTAGTATAAAGGGATATTTAAAAGGACCACTGCGGTCCGTATTTTTGAGTCTGTCCAAGGTCAAAAGCATATGGCCTTTATTAGTCTTGCTTAGTTTTTTTCTAAATTTTAGTTCATTTGTACATGTTTCAGAGTTTAGGGTGACGTCCATTTTCATTGAAATAGTACACAATCTTGGCAAGGGGCCAGCTTAAGCCCGCCTCTGTGAGATGGATTTTCTCGCTGCGTTGAAGACCCATTGGTGGACTTGCCTGTCTGTGTTCTCCTCTTTGATCGGGTTGTTGTCTCGTTGACATATTCCCCATATTCATTCTTAATTCAATTCTAGAGAAACTCCTCCTGGTAGTGTTTTTCGATGGCTTAAGGTAGTACCTAACACTACAGGGAGATAACTCTGTAAAATCAGCTAAACGTTTTAATAACGTTGTTTTGTTAAGGGAATATTAAGCTTCTCAATGATCAAAATAAGTGTTTGTCAAACTGCTATATAACCAGTGTAATTTTTCTGATAAAATGGTTGGTTCAAATTTTTTGAAATTTTTATATTTTTGTAAAAGGGTCAAAGTAATACTTTGTCAAAATTTTAAGAAAATGTCGTTAAGTAAGATTCTCAAATTGGTCATAAAAAACGATTTTATTTATGTGTCACCATAGGAAATCAGCGCATGTTTGGTTATGTGTAATATTTTGTCAAGCAGCAGGACACCTATGGAAAATTCCGACGAAAAATTGTTGAGAGGGTTCTTATGGTAACATGTCGAAATCACAATGGTTATCGGATTTTTCCCCTGTGTAAGTATACGTACATTAATCTGTATGTTTTGTAACCTATTGGAATTCGGAGGTAGCTTAAGTCGGTTTCTTTTATGTGTTGTTATTTTCATTTGGTCAACTTATCGAGATTAATAAGGGGAGGGTTTAGAATAGCAAAATCTGGTTTAATCCTTCCTCATATTGATGTACCTGTCCAGGACCAGGAACCTGTAAGTGTTTATATAAGTTGTCTTAGTTTACACATATATACATAAAAAAAATCGAGTTTGGTGTATATTGTATATTGATCTTTTTTCAATATTGACCCAAGACGATGGAGTTCGAGCTTGATCTCATAAACATGTTTAACCCCGCCACATTTTTGCGTCTGTCACAAGTCAGAAGCCTCTGGCCTTTGTTAGTCTTGTATTATTTTTAATTTTAGTTTCTTGTGTACAATTTGGAGTTTAGTATGGCGTTCATTATCACTGAACTAGTATATACATGTATATTTTTTTATTGAGTTAAACCTGCCAATTGATATTTTATTGTGTGTTTTCTATGTTGTGTTGTTATGCTATTGTTTCAGAAAAGGGGGAAGGTTTGGTACCATTTAAACGTTTAATCCCGCTGCAAATGTTTGCACCTGTCCTAAGTAAGGAATCTGATGTACAGAAGTTGTCGTTTGTTTATGTAGTTTATACGTGTTTCTCGTTTCTCGTTTTTTATATAGATTAGACCGTTGGTTTTCCCGTTTGAATGATTTTCCACTAGTAATTCTGGGGCCCTTTATAGCTTGTTGTTCGGTGCATGTGAGTCATGGCTCCGTGTTGAAGGCGTCTGCCGTACATTGACCCTTAATGGTTTACTTTTATATTTTGTTATTTGGATGGAGAGTTGTCTCATTGGCACTCGCACCACATCTTCCTATATCTATATTTGTTTAGGGGCCAGCTGAAGGACGCCTCTGGGTGCGTGAATTTGTCGCTGCATTGAAGACCTGTTGATGACCTTCTGCTGTTGTCTGATCTATGGTCGGGTTTTGTGTCTTTGACACATTCCCCATTTACATTCTCAATTTTATAATATATATTTCAAGATCGTATGTTGTCCTCTAAATGTATTTTGATTGATTAATTTTGTCTTGAGGTTGCTGTCCCGCTGACTTTTAGTCCCTTATCTCCTTTAATTCCTATTGATAGTTGTCTGGAAAAGGTATATTGGTTTCATTTTGTTTTTATTCGATTGTCCTAACCATGCATTGGTTACTTGCCACGGACGACATGAAAATCAAGAACATATTCCTAAATTGATTGATTGATTGATTGATTGATTGATTGATTGATTGATTGATACGCTCTTTAGTGTCGTTCGTTTAGTTTATAGAACTAGTTAGTCTTGCGTTTTAACTTGAATTACGTCCCTTTGTATGATAGCCTTCCACAAATGTTGAATTTGATGCCGATTTTCGCTGTTCCGTGCTTGTCTATGATACTGGACAGTGAAAAATATGGTAACTTTATTTTCCATTAAATGAACTCCATTGATCTTATAGTTCCACATCAGACATTATGTTAGACGGGAAACAATAAGTTACAAAGTCTGAACAAACACTATACATTTATTTTTTGTCGATATAAAAAAAAATAGAGCATATGATTGCCGATATGAGATATCGCGCCAACAGAGACCCGAAATGACTTAAAAGTTTTAATATCTATGGATCATCGTACAGCCTTCAGCAATGAGTAAATCCTATAATGCACATAAAACATGTAAAAGGCCCCGGCAAAAAAATCTTTACCTTTAAAAAAGGGCAGAAAATAAAAATAGGCTGTAGTTACAAATCACAAAATGTACTAAAAATACAAATTTGAAATCATTAGGAAAACCCGACCCCTTCCCAAACCACGCTGGGTCAGAAACTGAATAATCAAATAATTGCCTCTGTGTCTTCATTCAAAGTCTTTTGTGTAAGACTGCTATTTACAAAGAGAATCTGACATTAAATAAAAGTGTTGTCATCTTATAATTTACTGTAAACGCATCTTTCTTTTGAGGTTCTGCTCTACAAAAAAAAAAAAAAAACCAACTGCATGTACACTTTTACATCATCCATTTCTTAACCCCTTTTCCGCGACTTATATTGCCGCTTTCGGTTCTTCTAAATTCTTCTATGATGGTGTGGATTGGTGTATATGAAATAGAGAAAAATGGGTAAAAATACACTGTACACTTTTCACCATCCATTCCTCGACTTCATGACAGTTTTAATGTTGTCCCTTTCGGAATTGTCTAAGTCCTTATATGAGGATGTGTATTGGGGTCTACAAAATAGAGAATAATATATATACAAAAGGAAAAGAAAAAAAAAGAGAAATATAGAACAAATTCACAAAACACGAGAGAATAGATAAAATGGACAACAAATAAAGAATATAGAAAAATGGCCAAAACCTGGGACTATTATACTAATTAGTATGATAGTCCCAACTATTATATACTAAATTAGTATAACTTAGTCCCAGCTTAAACTGATGACCGGAGAATACAGATATATTTATAGGATCCCCATCCACTGACCCACTTCAATGAGTCGAGAGAAAAAAAGGTTTTCTTGTAGATTAGTTAAAAGAGCAATACGGTACCTTCGTGTTGCACCAACTTTAGAAAAAAAATTTCAAACGTTTATTAATTGTTAAGGGTTGTCACTAGGGGATGACAATGGGAGTTAGGGACGACATCAAAAGATCGATGTAGGATAAAAAACTTAAATCAAATAGTTTGGGGGTGGGGGGTTAAAATTCTACAAGTTTTGTATATCTAAAATCGATTTTTACATATATCCCTATTGGTAAATCAATTTTTCCCAAATTAAGTTAAGAGGGGGTGAGGGTGTCAGTGAAAAAACTATGTGAATTAAGTTTTTTTTATCCTACATTGAACTTTTGATGTCGTCCCTTATTAAATAAGGGTTAGGGCATAGGCGGATCCAGGGGCGGGTGCTCGAGGGCGGGTGGCCCTGGGGGTCCCGGGTCCGCCTATGTAGGAAAAAATTTGGTTGATTATATACGAAAATTCACTGAAGAATGACTGGAGAGCCCCCTTTTAGGTCAGTCAGTGCCCCACCCCCTTTTTTTTACAAAGTTCTGGATCCGCCACTGGAGGCCTAGGGCTTGGGTTGGAAGGAGGAATTTAATCATGAGGCCTGCCGGGTTTGTACGAGAGATAACTGTCCATCCTCGAGCTGATAAAATTCTACCTAGTTGATTGTTCATTGTCTTATAAGTTTTTTTTCTTATAGTCATTTTAGCTTTGTAACTCAGTCTATTTTTGTCCAAGATCCTTTTATTAATTGAAAGTGGCAACGAATATCCTATAAATGTCATAAATCTGTTTTCACATGCAAAAAATATGTAATAACACATATGATAAATATGTGACTAAATCTTTTTAAGTAATTACGATTTTTCTATAATCTGATTTCAAACAAACCCCCATTCTTTATTTTTTGACAGGTGCCAGTTATGATTAACCTTTTCTTAGACATGCAAATAGTGCTAACTAACTAGCTTCCCGTTTTAGTCATTTTTCTTTTGGATTCTCGTCTTGTATTTTTTCCGTGTCCATTTTACAACAATGAATGCAGTACACAACATATTTTCGTTAATGAATTGCAAATATAAATGTTTACTTAACGGTTTACAACAAAGGCGAATCACGGGCACCTGCCAAGCGGAGTAATACACAACATGTTTTATAGTTCCGGTCAATTTTGTAATGGCTGCCAATGATCTCAAAAAATACAAATGTGACCTAAATAAGTTTACCGTTCCTAAATGTATGGACATTATTGATGTCTGGGACCGGACTTTCTTGTTTTTACAGACATTCATCTGTCCGTAAGGATGGGGATGGTGTCAAAATTATATTTAATAATCGGATGTCTGTCCATAATCAAAGGTAAGATCATCACCTGAGATGGAGTAGTGTACACAAAACATCAAAGATACCGTGTGTATTCCGTCCCCTTGTTTATTAAATGTTAATTAGATAATAAGTAATATTAAAGAATAGATCGTTCAAAGTTAAATGTCCAAAGTTATGATTTTTTCATTGGCTTCATTCTTTCAATCAAAAAACAAATACGCAATCAAAAGTTTTGACCATTCCTTTGATCTCGCCGCCATAATGAGAACTGCAGTGATTTTGTGTATTCGCTACGATCTTTGATCGTTTTAAACAGTTACACTATTATCATTTTACAATGTTTTTAAACTTAAATATGTTTGTAAACATGAAAGAATGTCTTAAATTGTGGATTTGAAAAGTAAACAAAATGTGTTTTAGGGCAATACACAAATTCCCTGTTCGGTCACGTGACCGTTCTCTGTCCCTCTTCATTTACTCAAACAGTGATATACTGGATGGTGTTCTGTTGAAAGGTTAACTTTTTTTTTCATGAACCAGAAGAATGAAATAATGTAGTAAATTTTTATTATTCAAAATTTATGCAAAAATAGATTTAAGGAATGTGAGATTATTTTTGCTACCTACTAAATATTGTATGCAATTTTAGGCCCGTCAACAGTTAACCTAAAGGACTTAATAAATTAAGACTTATGCATGTATTCATGTTATTGTGTTTTGGTTGTTAAATTCAGATCCCTTCGTATACATCAGGATATAGCAACTTATAGCTGCTTACCCTCCTGTTACATACTAGATTCAAAGAACCCATTTAGGCCAAACAATTAAAACATTCTTATAGAATATGTAAAGGATTTTTTTTTATTGCTGTTACAGCTTTCTAGAAGCCAGAATTTTGTGATCAAAATGTAACATAAGAAATTTCAGTCTGTTTTGTCTTGATATGTACTCCCAGCCATCATGTCCATCTCCTGCAGTGGCAGAACCAGAAATTTTCACAAGTGCGGGCACACTGACTGCCTAAGAGGGGGCATGCTCCAGTCATGCTTCAGTGATACCCTATATAATCAATCAAATTTTTCCCAGGAAAAAGGGGGGGGGGGCAAAATCTGCCTCTGTTCGTGTAATAAAATAATAACTTATTGACAGGCCATAGAATCTTGTTTGTGTCATTGTATTTACATGTATAACTACAGTTGCAATGTAACTCTCCATATCATAGAAGATATTTGAGGACTTGTAAAAGATTTAGAATTTGCAAGGCAAAGGCACAACCTGCACAAAGTGTTGGTGGCAAATAAAATTGAAAATGGAAATGGGGATTGTGTCAAAGAGACAACAACCCGACCATATAAACAGACAACAGCAGAAGGTCACCAATAGTTCTTCAATGCAGCGAGAAATTCCCGAACCCGGAGGCATCATTCAGCTGACCTTTTAGATTTTAAAGACCATTTAGATTTAAAGATACAGTATATTACCATGATAACATTTAAAGCTACCTTGACTAATATCTCGACAATAGTTTAAGCCTATGATCAACTTGTTAGGTTGTTGTCTCATTTATAGATATTAACCTATTTCATTGTATACCATACATCTTCTGACAATACATTTACATTCAATGTTGAAATTCTGATGTGATCTCTGACTTGTATAAAACTTCAGTTTTCATACAGATAGTGACTTTTTATGCCCCACCTACATGTACAATGTATTAAAGTAGAGGCTTATGTTTCTTCCTGTCTGTGCGTCTTTCTGTCCTGGTTTGGTTATGTATTGGTTTGTGGTAGTTTATGATTACGTATATATTGGTTTATTACTTACATGTACATGCTCATAATGACGTGAACCGTTTAATACATATGTTGCTAAAATGTATGGCTTTTGATTTCATTTGCAATTCACGAATTTCCTACATCAGTCAACCTTGTTTTAAAGGGTCACCTCTCTTAAACAGAAATCTTTCTGGTTAGGTTATCCTAATTTTATGCCCCATTTTCTGTGATATCTACCTACCTACCTACCTACATGTACCTATCCTCTTCATTCCTGGCGGAGAACAGTTCCCCACAAGATTTCACCATCCAGATCTGTCTTAAACCTTTGTTTCAGCTTCTCTCCAGGTCATGTCAACCTCCTTCAGTTCTGCCTCAATCGTTCGACGCCAGGTGGTTTTGGGTCTTCCTCTTGGTCTCTTCCCCTGGGGTGTCCATCTTAGAGCTCAGTGATATTGTTGTCTTTTTTCAAAACTACCTTTACCTTTTTTTATTGGGAAAAATGCATATTTTTCATTGAAATTGGGAAATTTGTATATTTTATTCTAAACACATCTCTGATTTTTTGCTGACCTTTTCTGTCTTTTTTGCACTGTTTTTTTCATGTATATTTTGGTTGTCAGACATTTTCAACCTGAAAGGTACTTTTCGGAGAGGGGAAAGAAACAGAAGCAATGATGGTACTTGAAATGATGCTTTCTAATATCAAAATAATAACATAAATTACGATATTTACAAACATTACTACCAATGCCATCACTGTTTGGGGAAAAGGCCGAATTTCGTCTGTAATTTGAGGCAAACAATATCACTGGAGCTGTCCTGGTTATGTTGGATACAGGCATCATGAGAACATGACCAGCCATCTGAAGGGCCTCTGTTGTATTTCTTTGAGGATACATATTGTGACATGGACCTTGCTCATATCAAGATGTTCATTTGAGATAAGGTTTGGCCAAATGATTTTACTAATTCACCTCAGACAATTGTGGTGGAAACTTGAGAACGATCTCATATACATGTATATCTGTTTTTGTTACTCTCCAGCATTCACCCCCATACAGAAGGATGTATTTAACATTACTATTATAGCCTTATCTTTGTTTTTCTGTTGTATTGGTTGGACTTCCAAATGGGTCGTAGTCTTTGAAATGCAGATCTTGCTTTAGGCCAAATAAAAATATATGTGTTGTTCCAGTAATCCGACCGACCCTAGAACTTTTTTTTTCATTTCTGAAAAATAAATTTTCAAACGATCAAATTTTGAGGATTGTGAATTAAAATAATTAAATTCATAGATTTCTGTCATCTGAATTTCCATCACAAGTATCTGTTATGGCTAAAATGCAACAATTCATAACAGAATGCAACAAAATTAACTAAAAACGTATCATGACTGTTTATTTTACAACCAAACACATGTAAAAACGGCGGACTTCCGGTTGGGGCGTGTATAATACCGGAAACAATTTCGGTAAACACACGATTTTTTTCCGGATTTTGACATTCAAAAATAAAAATTAAAAAAAAAATAAAAAAATTTGCCGACCTACCGACCCTATTTTTTAAAAGTATGTAACTGGAACCACACATATATTTTTATTTGGCCTTAGCTAGCCTACTTTTAACATTTTTCGTTGTATCTTCTGTATTAACGACAGTTCCTAAATAGGTAAAAGAGTCTTTTTGCGTTCAGTTAGGCAGCAACCATTTGATTTTCTGGGGGGGGGCTATGGTTTTTTTTGGAAAAAAAAGTTTGTTTCCAGTTTTTGGAGAAAAAAATAATTTGTTTTTGATTCTGAGAAAAAAAAATTGTTTGTTTCACCCTCAGCTGCCACTATATGTAATGCTAAAATTGAAAGAAAAAATTGTTTTCGACTTGTCGCAAAAAAAATAGATTGTTTTTCGCCATAGGCGAAAAAAAAAATTTGTCCAGAAAAAAAAACCATAGCCCCCCCCCAGAAAATCAAATGGTTGCTGCCTTATAATTAAACTTTGCTTGCAAAATGGCTGAGACGATTTGTCTTTTCCTTCATATTGTCTTGTTTTGATGACAGGAGTGCTATATCATCAGAAAAGTCAAGGTCTTCTAGGGTTGTAAACATGGACCATGTGATGCCTAGAATCTATGAATTTTGAACCTCAATCATGTCAATTCAAAGATTATTTTTCTTTTCTCTGGTCCCAATGTTTCAGGGTTAGCCACTAGTTTGATGCCCCAGACGACCGGTACAGTACACACTGGGACATGGTCTGAAAAATCATCAGTATGCCTGGCATTAAATGCTGGGCTTTTATTGGGGTCATAAATCAGTGGCATCATGTACATGTACATTATACTTACAAATGTAGGACCTAAATTAGATACAGGAAAGCCTTAAAAGATTCAGAACTATTACAAACTTTTAGTTGGCCATCAGAACCACCACACTGACTGGTCCACTACATTCTAAATTGATAGACCTACATGTACATGTACTTTGGTTTTTGGACAGACAGTACAAGTTTTTGACTAAGATGAAGAATTGCTAAAAATATACCCACTTAGGGCAGTCAGTGGGCCCCCCTTATAAAAATTGATGGATCCGCCTCTGTCCCCACCCTATCTAAACCATTCATGTCGTAAAATTAGAATAGACCTTAAACCTGCACTGTGCAGTATGCCATGTATGCAGTGTACACTGAAGTCAGTATTGTACCAATATTTGATAAGCAGAAATTTCTGTAGTCAGTGGCCCCCCTTATAAAAATTTATGGATCCGCCACTGTCCCCACCCTATCTAAACCATACATGTCGTAAAATTAGAATAGACCATAAACCTGCACCGTGCAGTGTGCAGTGTACACTGAAGTCAGTATTGTACCAATATTTGATAAGCAGAAATTTCGGTTGGCTTAAGATCTAGGTAAACATGATAAACAAAGTAATAACATCATTTCAAGCTATAGTAAATAATCTGCCAGCCACATGACAGTTTCGACACTTGATTAAACAGTTTCTTTCTGATTAGCTTAAGTGTCTCATATAAGTTGTCATTGGGTGGACATTAAGCCTCTACTAATGAAATTGTACTTTGTCAACCCCCAAGTGACAAATGTATTAATGATCTTGTTTTAAAGTATCCTTGTTAATATTACATTTGTACATTGTCTGTTTAAATTTATTATCTTTTTCTCTTTACATTGTGTTTAAAAATAGCATTGAAAAATCACTTTTTTGTTTCGTCTGACTGCAAGGTAAAATTCAACAGGTTTTAAAAGTCTGTATGTGATGAACAACTGGTATGTAGTGAAAAAGGGAGTTTAACCCAAATGAGACAGCAACCCAACAATAAGTCTAAGATCAATGGACAATTTTTTAAAAATTACAGAACTTAGTCTTTCCAATACAAGAGACAAGAGAAGAAAGGTACATAGATACGACCTAATCTCGGTTGCAGATCCAGAGGAGGTTTGGAACCCCCCCTTTTTTTTTGGACGATCAATGCATTTAAATAGAGACATATAGTTGGAACCCCACCTTTTATCCGGGGTTGGGAACCCCCTTTTATAAATGGCTTGATCCGCCCCTGAATCTACAATAATCAGATTATAAAGGTAATGGTATATCTAAAATATTGTACCACATTGAGATTTGTGCACATCATGCACATGGATGTTACATCTTGAATAATTTTTTTACTTGCAAGTGAATAAGTAATTATCAATGTTTCTTCGCTTAATTTGACAAAATTGAACCATTTTGGCTGCTAAAAGCGAATTATTATTTCACTTTTTCACTTTCATTATTGATTGAACCAAAAAAAAATCTTACTTTAGTTTTTTATATATCTTGTAGCTAGTGCCCCTTTAAACATGTTAAACAAGATATACATGTATTTTATAATTTTTCCTTAATCATGAAACTTGAGGAGAATTACATGATACATATATATTAAGATTATTATTTTTTATCCCATAATATTTGAAATCTAATTTTTAAAAATCCTTCATCATGTTCATTGTATATATTTATTGCAATATTATTTTTTTTCACAAAATCGTAAGTGATAACTTGAGTTTAAATTTTAACCTAATGTCTTAAATCAAAACCACCTTCAAGTTAAAATCTGCCATTGATTTATTGCCAGAAGAAATATCCCAGACTTATCTACTTATTCACGGCTGTGTATTGCCAGTAAGGAGATCTGTCTGATGTAATATTTAAATTAATTGCTAATTGTAATTATTGTCACCTGTAAAGGTATGGCAGGGATGATTGACAGGTGTTTGTTTGTCTGTCAGGTGTCAAAACAAAGTTCATCTAAGTCCTGGTGTCTTACAGAGTCTTGTTAAAGAAAGTATATATATATATATATATATCTATGGCATGGTTATTTACATCTCATGACAAGATTATTAATATCTACATTTTCTAACATGACTAAGGAGAGATTGAGATTAACTGATACACTAAAAAACAAGAGTGCATTTTCAAAAACGTGTGGACTTTTGTACATGTGTTCTAATAGCATGAATAGAGAAATGAGTTTTGAAATATTTTATAATTATTAGACTTATGTAATGTGACTTTATTTAATGGGTTTGGTATTCAGGATCATGTATTGGTACAGAAGGAAGGTTTTTTTTGGGGGAAAAGAGGGTTGGGGTTCAAACCATATGTCCCGATTCTAATGCATTGTTGGTCAAAAATTAAAGAGGGGTTCCAATCCACATAACCACAATCCCCCCTATATAATCAAATAATCAAATTATTATGAGGCCAAAATTAAAAATATGTTTGTTTCCCCTCCCCCACCTGGGTCAAAAATAAGCCCCCGGTTCAAAAAATTATTTTCCACAAAAAATCGAAATTATTTTTTTCCTGAAAATAATTTGTTTCCATTTTTGGAAAGTGCTTGAAAGCAGAAGGATTGATAATCTAAATAAATACACTCAAATTGAGCACAAACAACTGATAAGTGGCCTGGACTGGACAAGTCAAACCATTCATGTGACCATGCTATGACAATCACATCCAGTTAAAAAAAAAAAAAAAAAAAAAAAGAACCTGCCTTCCTGGTCTGTTTACAAAGGGCAGACCCGGGGGAGGGGAAACAGACATTCTTTTAAATGTGGCCTGACATATTTGGTCTGGTAATAAAATAATCACTATAATAATGGCCAAGTAATCTTATATCCCATGAGGAGGCTCACTTGTTGGATGCCAAGTTATTCTGTAGCCCACTTTTCATTTTAACATGAATTAAAGAGACTTTTTATAATTTGTTTACATTAATGACATTCATGACATTATAGGTATGATAGGTATAAAGTTAAATCTGCAAGGTACATGTAACCCTTTCATGCATTTACAAACATATGCATATATACATTGTGTTAGGTGGAAAAAAAGAGGGCAAATTTTGCATACTATTAATACTGGACAATAAAAGGCTATTCATGCTATTGGAAAGTCGTAAATCTCTACAAATAAATTCAGTAATGTTAGGGGAAGTGTACTTTAGATGTGAAGTAAATATTTAAAAGCAGGTAAACATGGTAAAAGTGCCAAAAACACGTCTGAATTATGTGTAAAGAAACTTCAAGTCGGTAAGTGTCATATTTATTGGACCTATACATATTTTATTTTACACATGTACCTTTAATAGTACCAGTACATGTACACATGTGGTAAGGGTCTTACAGTTAAACTTATTCCCTCATTTTACAGTGGCATTGAAATTGATATTTCCCAATCCAGTTAAACCACTGTTGATAGGCTTTAGTGTTAATTTGTTAAAGGGAAACTTCGCAAAAAAATCAAAATTTGATATTATGTCCATTCTGTATAAAAATGCTCAAATTTATAGATATTAAAGTTTTATTCCGCAAGATAAGAGATTACCATCGATTTTAAATTTTGAGTATCAATTCTCTGCGTTCCGCCATTTTGTCGTCATCTCCGATTAAAAATCACGATATGTCTATAAACCACAAAGGACCAAAACTACGGTAACCGATGTAGTCGTAATTGCATGTCGATATCTTGTCAATCGTACGGTTGTTTTATCTGACTAACTAACTTGATACGGAAAATGTTCTTATTTTTTTAAATAACCATAGTCTGTTATTTTTAAACTGTTAATATTGGAATTAGTTAAACAGTCAAAGTTCAAATCATAAATAAGTGTTCCGTGAAAATTGTTTTCGAAAATCTAATTGTTCATAATTCTTTAAACTAAAGTAATAAACTTTATTCAAATAAATTCGGATCTTCCCTCATCTGATCCCCAGCATGGCTAAAGGTATTACTCCCAAAGGTATTGTGAGGGGTGTGAGGTGACACGTCCAGGTATTCAAGCGATTTCCTGTCGGGCTTGCAAGTTCATGCATCGTTTCACCTCTGTAGGTATTGGTCAGTGTACACGGCCGATAACTTATAACTTTCCATTTTGAACTATCAGGTGTATAATATACATCTCTGTCTTGCGTGTCCGAAAGTGATATAATATACTAGTCATTACTTAACTCATACGCTTGTTTATAAATAACATTTCTGTATAAAGAATATTATTTATAAAAATATAAATAATACCAAAAGAAACAAAGATTTGAAGAAATAAAAATCTATTTACATATTTTTTCCAAGGGTTAATTTGGGAAAATGTAATAAATAGTCGTTGTCAATAGTAAAGGACAGATTGGACATATTGATTTAAAACAATGTACGCACTTGTCGATGATTCGTTTATACGCCTGGATAGAAAGTTACGGAACTATAGCGCAATTTGAAATATATACATGTATACATTGAACATAAGAAAGAAACATACATTTTGTGTAAATTGGGGTAAAAGTTTTGTAAACAGACTAGTCCACGTATGCCAACAGCGGCAACAGTATGAAATCAACGAATTCGATAGACTATTGTATACCAAAAGAAGATGAAGAAGAAGAGAACCAATTTGATTTAAATACAGGTCGATATATAACTTGCTTTGGTTCATCGAAGTTATATGCATAGTAAAATCACAGATTTATATATCAATTAGATTGTTCTCGAATAAAGGAAGAAATTCATCATCATCACAATTGTTCCGACATTCATGTAATATATATGCAACTGGACGTACACTTATAATCCCCAACTGCCCAGAGAATGTGAATATTTTCTAGGAAAACTATTGAGTATAAAAGTTTCAAATCAATTTCGGGATTTATTTTCTTTCTTGATATTCAATGACAGCAATTTAAAGAATAAACTGCTTGTCCGCTTTAGGGGTATTCTTGCCAGTTGAACAGACTTATAATAACATTCAAAAATAGGGAAAGATGACATTAAATTCGTTGTCTTTTGTTTTTAAACATCGTTGGTCAAATAGCTAAAGTATTATACGTTGTGAGACGAAGACTATTTTAATAAGGATGTTCCCGATTATGAATAAATTTGGTTGACGTTTTTCACACTTGAAAAGAATATCTATTCGTAATTTTTCGATTCCATTCCAAGAAGATCCTTAAATTTCCTGTCAATTTTTTAAAATATCTTTTTTTTTTCAAATAGCTGAAGTATTCATGCGTTGTGAGATTTAAAATATTTTGATGAGAACATTAATTCCTAAATAGGTAAATAAAGATCGCTTTGGATGGACTAAATTATATAATTGCACCGTACGACCATCCAATACAAGCAAAGCCCCTACCGCAAAGTCAGCTAATTGACAATGTAAAACAATTCAAACGAAAAAATAAAAAAAAAACAGCCTAATTTATTTAAGAGAAAATGAACGAAAAACAAATAGGTAACACATTAACAAACGACAACCACTGAATTACAGACCACTGACTTGGAACAGGCACATACATAGATAATGTGGCGGGTTAAACATGTTAGTGGGATCCCAACCCTACCATAACCTTGGACAGTGGTGTAACAGTACAACATATGAACGAACTATACAAATCAGTTGAAAAAGGCTTAACTCATCAGATGGATAAAAATACAAATACTATAAATACAAGTGGAAGTTTTCGTTTTTGCAATTTGAGAGTAAATGATGTATCAAACGTTCAAGAATACGCATGTAATATGTGTCACTGGATATAAAAAAAATCATCCTCAACACCTACTTCCGTATGGGACTTCCCCTTTCAGAGACCTGTAGATTCAACAGATGATACACTTTCTAAGATTTATATGTCCAACAACGACCCACTGCTCTACATGTGTTATAACAGCAGCAATTCTTTTGTTAGGTCAATTCTCTTTCGTACAATACCAGAAAATATGAATATCATTTAGTACACGTCGGTCTATACAAATGCAGAATATACCATGATGGTTTGATTTCGTCAAAAGATATAAGAGATCTGACAAATAGATTATCACTTCGATATTGCAAGACACCAATTTATAACTTTGTACTTTTGCATACTAAACTTCCGCAAAAAGATAAGTAATTAATTTTGATTAAATAAGACGTTGTGGTTTGTTTTCTTGGGAGACACGTACCCAAATGAAGTGGACTTAAGCAGCTGTATAAGTCACTGTATGGCCTTCAACAGTGAACAAAGGTAAAAGTATATTGTTTAATTCAACTAAATGTGAACATGAAAGAATTAAAGCAGACATATATATTTTATCTATACATATACAAAAGAATATTTTGAGCCTCAAATCTAGCATATGTCTATTTTACAACTATTCCGAGTCTGGTGTGTCACTTTCACAATTTTTGAAGCCTTCATAAACACCATCTTGTGACGGAAATGCTTCCCTAATAATGTTAACGTCAAAAGCTGGAATAGTCACTCTGTTTCTCTTGCCAAGTGGTTGCCCTTTTCTGACCCAACAAACAAACTGACGATAAGCCATTAGTCGGCTTTGGCTGTGAGTTAACACGTCTGGAGCTTCCCTCTATGGCGCTTGTACCTCAAAAAACTTATATAGCTGGTTTCAAGAACAACCAGGTTCAGACAAACTGTTCTAAAATCGATATTGTCACTAATGCATTCACCCAATTCAATATTACCATCAAAGAGAGTAAATTCGTGGCAACAAAGACATTCCGTCAATAACGGCATAACTATTCATTTAGTACACGAACACCAATCTGTGTTAAACTGGCAAGGTTGCTCCATTTCATGGAGCTCTTCTTCGGTATACTCTGGCTCTAGTGCGTACCCAAATTGACCATACTCGTCAAAATATGCCTCTCTTGACGGAGTGCAACCACTGCTAGTATTATCATTCTTTTTTTTTTAGTACTATCATTCTCCGAACAAGACATTTTTAGTTATGATTTTATGATTGATTTTTGGACCATATATACACTGTCCTATAAAAACAAGCACGCACAAATCATAAGAGAAAAATATGTGAGTAAAAGTTAATTGAATCATCAAAGTTAATATCCTTTGGTCTCGAATGTATGTTAACTAATTTAATGTGTTTTATAGGCTAGCTCAAATCCTCATCCAAATAATATAATTTATATGTAATAATCCCTTCCTACCACACCGAGATTTAATGCCAAGCGGTAGACATATTTTAGGTACTAATTAAGTAATTAAATGAACAATAGATAACAATAATTAATCATAAATGTGCAAAGATTTAAAAACAAAAGTTTTTTTTTTTTTTATTCGTACATATTATATTCTG
The DNA here is from genome assembly GCA_037788925.1 of Mytilus galloprovincialis. Taxonomy (NCBI): domain Eukaryota; kingdom Metazoa; phylum Mollusca; class Bivalvia; order Mytilida; family Mytilidae; genus Mytilus; species Mytilus galloprovincialis. Next base: position 64,266,907 of record CM075341.1, read on the forward strand.
CTTCGGTAGAGTTATCTTCAGATAGTTTCAGATATTAATTAATACATGGCTTTCAAAAGTCTAAATGTAAGTGTTCTCGTACATTTTTTTGCCTAATAAAGACAATCAAAATGCTTTGGTAAAACTATTTCTAATTTCTAAGTTCCCCTTTTTTATGAGACATAAATCAAGGACAAGAGGTGTATTTCATTCTGACACATGAATTAAGTTTCCCGTCTTTAACCGAAAATTGTTTATTTCTTAGTAAATTAATTTATTTGAATTCAAATAAATAATAGCAGCAAATATAATTAAATAATTCCACGACGATCTATTTTTATTTGTCACCAACGTGAATATGTATTTCAAATGTGTGTATTAAATGCTCCCTCGTTTTATAATCCACTGATCCGAATAGACAGTCACACCTGGCAAGGTGTGCCCTAGAGGCGTGGTTAAATACCGAAGTGCAAATAACAATTTACCTTTCAACAAGCCATCTACGAGTATTGCCACAGAACCGTGAATACACACATCGTATAAACCTAGTCATAACAGAGGTAGTAAAAGGTCAATAAGAGTACACCATCATATTGTCTTTACAGATTATTGTACTTTAATTTGTTCACATTATCAGTCCGAAATTGCATTAATTAAAAATAAATTTATAATTTTTTGTGTTGTCTACAAAAATAATTCGAATATATACGTTTAACATAGAAAATTTATCTCATGAGTGTACAATTGCACGTCTGTGCGTTTTATCTTCTTATTATCGGATGGTTATTAGATAAAACATAAGTCATCGGCGCGCTTACGATTACGTTAAAATATGATTAAAAACCAAGACTTTTAATGATTGTTATTTAAATCCCGGCATGCAAAAACCAGGAGAAAACGTCACGACCTACAGGAAGTAGATAATATTTTTTCATTAATTATTGAATTTCTCCTTTATTACTGCACATATAGCGATAAAACTTTGTGAATATATATATTATGTCATAATGAACATAATTAAACCATAAGTAAAAAATCACGAATTTTCCCTTTAATATCCAGTTGATAGGCTTTAGTGTTAATTTGTTAATATCCAGTTGATAGGCTTTAGTGTTAATTTGTTAATATCCAGAAAGAGGGGCGAAAGATATGATAGGGTTTAGTATTAATTTGTGAATGTCCTGAAAGAGGGCAAAAGATACCAAAGGGACAGTCAAACTCATAGATTGAAAACTAAACTAACAACAGAGCTGGGCAAGTTGGTACTCCCAACTTTATAAAAAAAAATTGATACATGATAAGGTATCAGGAGTCAAACTTTCTTGTGAATATTTCAACCCTTATTGTATGATGCCTGAGTGATGTGTATAAATTTTTACAGATGATCAGATATCATTTGTTTCTTTATACATGTTATATGTGTACTAAGAAAAAGAATTTATTTTAACATATATTATTTATACCTCTGTTAAACAGCTTCCACACTTAATAACATAATACATAAAAAGAATTGATCTATAATGTAAAAAATGTGGTGAAATTGACCACCATTTACATGAGTTATTATGTATTGGCCTGGGGTTCTTTTAAAATTGATGTAAAATGGCATGCTGAAAAAATCCTGACAACTTAACATGTTGAATGTAATTAAGAGTTAAAATTAAATTAAAGAATTGTATTTAGTTTTCAACAATGCTCAAAACAGTTATTTAAATCTTAGTTTTAATTAGAATAAGTTATAACATGAATAAGAAAGTAATGTCATATAAAGTTGAAATTTTTGACACACAATGTTTTTGTCGGTTGCATTAGGTGCATTTGTCTAATTTACGTTTTTATTTTCTGTTTGTCATGATTTTTAATTGAGATGGATTTTAACAGTTTACTCTCTGAAGACCAAATTTTCAATTAATGAAACAAAAGTATTACAGTATCAATGCATAGGTGGAAAATAGTCTTAAGGTTGATTTACAGTATACATGGTATACATGGTAATTATGGGCAATGTCACATATTTCGGTAAAATTTTGCACACAACTCTGGCTGTCTGGCTCAATGAACTACAACTGAAAAAAGAAAAAAATAATGCATTTATCTCATTTATCATTTGAAATATAACTGATTGAATTCCTTCAGAATGGATGAACAATTGTATTGAAAGCACATAAAATCAGCAAAAAAACAACTTAAACTTTTGTCTTGATATTGTCAAATCTCTGACTTCTACGCCATAGATTAATCAGCGAAAAAACAACTTTAATTTTTGTTTAGAAATTGGCAAATCTCTGACTTCTACGCCATAGATGATTCTTTGAAAACTGTCCGCTATCTGTCCATCCTTCCCATTTTGTTTCTTTGAAGCTTGTTATTTAGACATGTTATTTAAAACACAATTGTTGGCTCTTCCTTGACACCATTTGTGAGTATGGTCTTAAGGAAACGATGATAGTCCTTCTGGAAGGGGACAATAAATGGCTGACCAATGTTAAGAGAGGGACATATCTCTTGCACATAAAAGACACCCTTGTAAATTTTGAAAAAAAAAAGAGCAGGCTAATGCCGCTACAAGGCAGCACTTGCACCTGCAGAGTCAAAGTGGGAAGGGATTAATTAAAGTTGTAAAAATCTGTTTCCCAATCCACTGTAAATAAATATATTTAAATTCAATTAAATGATTTCTATATATTTTCAGGAAGTCCTTTGCTGCTTTTTGCCAATCGTAAAGATGTTAGAATGGTGGATGGGAACAATTCTCGAGGTAATTCCACCGTTGTCGCTGGAAACCTCGAGGATGCAGCAGCAGTGGATTTCCTTTATGAGGACAGATCAGTCTTCTTCACGGACGTCAGCCAGGAAATGATCAAAAGGACATGGTTTAACGGCTCGGAAATTACGGTAAATGTCATCACAACAGGTCTCATCTCTCCAGATGGACTGGCTGTTGATTGGTTGGGTCGAAAGATATACTGGACCGACTCAGAAACGAAAAGAATTGAAGTCGCCAACTTGGATGGCAGTTACCGAAAGGTGCTTTATTGGAATGACCTTGACCAACCAAGAGCCATTGCACTGGATCCATTAAATGGGTAAGTTTGTTTAAGCTATACTTCACACTTGGTGTTCAGGGAAAGACTGAAAAGCAGGTAGATAACTCTTAAGTAAACTTAATGACAGGATCATATGTTCAAGTCTATATTTATTGAATAAACATACAGAGAGATATTATGGGGTAAACCCCTGAGAATTGCTTCTATATTCGCTGTGAAAAAAACACTACCAAGTTGAAGAGTGTTGTTTAAACTGTATTTACAGAAAAAATATTGGTATTAATTTCAATGGACTCAATACAAGAAGACAATTTCCATTACATACAAATGTAGCTGATCCTTTTCTCTTTGTGTTTTGTTGAGCATGTACTGTTTTTGTGTCATGGATGGACACCCCTTGTCCTTTCTTTTCTATTGAGGTGGTACCTAATACTACAGGGAGATAACTCTGTACAATCAGCTAAACATTTTAATTACGTTGTGTTGTAAAGGGAATATTAAGCTTTTCAATGATCAAAATTGGTGTTTGTCAAACTGCTATATAACCAGTGTAATTTTTCTGATAAAGTGGTTGGTTAAAAAATTTTGAAATTTTTATATTTTTGTTAAAGGGTCAAAGTAAATACTTTGTCAAAATTTTATGAAAATTAAACGAGCCAAATTAATTTTAGTGAAAGTGTTATAGGTACCACCTTAATATCAGAATGAAAAGATGTGGCATGATTGCCAATTAGATAATAATGGCTAGGTTTAAAATATAAGTAGAAGTCATTTTAATTGAAGTATTGAAGATCTAAAATTATTATCATTCTATTAGTTAAATACATTAATCATATTAATTACCATTTTAACTGGTAATTATTATATTAACTACCTTATGTTAATAGTTAAGTATTGTATTAACTTTCTCATGTTAACAGTTAAGTCTTTTATTAACAGTTAAGTATCATATTAACTACATGTATCTGAAGTTAACAGTTAAGTATTAGTAATATTTTAAATATCTCATGTTAACAGGTACATGTATTGGACTGACTGGGGAGAGACACCAAAAATAGAACGAGCTGGAATGGACGGAACACATGCACATCGATCTGTCATTATAAAGGAAAATATTCATTGGCCAAATGGACTTACGTTAGATTATGAAGATTCACAAATTTATTGGGCAGACGCTAAAAATGCTTTCATACATAGTTGTAAATTCGATGGTTCTGATCGCCGTGTGGTTGTTGAAGGGGAACTCCCTCATCCATTTGCCTTGACATTGTACGATCGAACGTTATACTGGACCGATTGGAAGGATCGGTCTATAAATTCCTGTGATAAAATTACCGGTAGTAATCGGCGAGTTATACTTAGAGATATATATTCACCAATGGACATCCATTCATTTAGTGCTAGAAGACAACCAAAAGGTAAATAGTACATGTAGCAGAAAAAGAAAGATTTAGTCATGTTAGTGATAAAAAAGTAGTATCAGTATTCTTTCTCTCTTTTTATATAAAATTTTCAAATAGCAACATAGGATATGGATTAGCAATTTCTCGTACATATGTAGCATATTAATAAAGTACCATGTTTAAGAATATACAACCATGGTGCTATAAGACCCTTTGGGGACACTGAGTAGGTAACTTGTTTTACACACTTAATGTTTACACTATGTTTGAAAATACCATTGAAAATTTATTATGGATAAAGCATGACACATCCGAGTTAATGATTAACCTACTACTGCTCAGCTCTTCTTTTCACAGGAAAATTTTAACAAATCTGACAATAAAAACTGTGCTCCCTACAATTAGTAGTACTTGTGCTTGCTTCATAAATTTTGTGTATAGACAAAATATACAGAAGAAATGTGCGTCTCGTGTACTAAATTATAATCCTGGTACCTTTGATAACTTTTTGTGAACAAAATCTTTTGAAATAATTTCAAGAATTTTAAGTTAGTGGTAAGAATCTGACAACCCATATATATATTCTATCATCAATATATCAAATTTTTGAAAATAATATTTAGAGATCTACATGAACATGTGACAGATAAGGCTTAGACAATACAAACTCTCATCAAAACCAGGTGTTGGGAAAGATTTGGGTAATCTGCTCTGTCCAATTTCTGTCCCTGATTCTTTTTGTATAAAAAGGATTTTTAATGGGGAACTTTGCATAACATTGATTTCCATGTTGCATAACTTTATTTGTTAAACATGCTGAAAATTAAAAAAAAAACTGGCACATTTATATAATGCATTTTGTTTTTAACAGCAGCTGCTGTTTGAAATAAATAAAACAAAAACAACTTATGTCTTTCATAACTTTTAGCTGTGGGCTGATAACAATTAAGACAATAAATTGCTTAATGTAACGTAAATGTTAGGATAGACACATTAGACAAAGTTATTTGTAGATCTATAGTCGTATTGGGCATGATGGAGATATATATATATATATATATTATTTATCTTTTTTTGCCTGCCAGTCAAAAAATCACAAGGTATGCATGGATGTTGTACATGTGTTGATGTGTACATATGTTGATATATGTACATGTGTTGTTGTTTACAATTAGTTAATCAAGCTTGATGAAAACCATTTATTTTTCAATTTTCAATTTTGTTAAGGAGAACATTTTGAATGTATTGGTTTCCTTGTCTATCTGAGGTAGCATTGTTGATTGTGATTAGTGATTGAGAATTAGAAGATTAGAGAACGAATGCCATGAATGGTTTCAGCTTTATACATTTATATGCAAGGATTTTAATTTTAGTCATAAATTTTTTGAATTAGAAAATAAAATAAGAGATATACATTGTGTAGATTAAAAGTCTATCAGTGTTTTGATCAGCTACATTTACATGTGTTCAAGATTTTTTTTGTCATAAAAATAATAATCATTTACCAACAGTTTACAATAAAAAAGAGTTCTTTTATTTGCATCATTTTGGCTTGTCATGCTTGTGTACTGCACATGTCATAGATGAACGAGAAAACATGACGTAATGGTAACCATATACGTAACAATAATTGAATTCCACCTCTCCATTCCAAGAAGACTTGAAGTTGACCACATCTCCCTCTTAAAAATCTGAGATTAGACCCTGCAGGTACTTTTTAAATCGAATAATAAGATGTCTCAGTAGCTACAAATGTAAGGTTAACATCTGTGTTTTTTGGCTGTAACATGTTCACTGAAGCCTAAAGGTTAATATCTGTGTTTTATGGCTGTAACATGTTCACTGAAGCCTGAAGCAGTCAATTCTTGTGAATTACCTACAATGTAAGATCGTTTGTGAAGCTGTCAAGGTGCAACAGGGAGATAATTTGTCAGCTTTCAGTAATAGTTGATGTGTTATTCCTTTAGGCATTCCTTAAGCTTATTACTTATGTCCTCTTTTATAACACAGATAAACTGATTCTTAGTTAAATAGGATGCTGTATATATATACAGTGTAACCTGCCTAATACATTTACAGCAGATTTCATTGAGTATGTAGCCAAAGGTAGTATCTTTGGTTAGCTTGCTTGTTAGCTGAACCGTGAATTCATTATCAGGTCAGGTATACTACCCCTTCTTTCGAAGTAGCCTAGTCCAGCAGACAGATCGATTGGTTATCTGCCGGACTAGTCTACTCTTAAAGGAGGGTAGTTTACCTGACCTAACAATGACTTCATGGTTCAGCTAACAAGCAAGCTAACCAACCATATTACAGGTATTACCTTTGAATACACACTCAATGAAATCTGCTGTAATACGACACCTGAGTATTCCAACATCCATTTTATGGTCCCAAATTAAATATGCCTTTCCTTGCAGAAATAAAATGAGTAATCAGACACCCTGCTTAATCTAACATTTTTTCTGGTCCCCCAGTGTGTCAGATTTCACAGGTTCGTCCGTCTGTGGTTCCGTTCATCTTTCCAGGTTAAAGTTTTTGGTCAAGGTAGTTTTTGATGAAGCTGAAGTCCAATCAACTTAAAACTTAGTACACTTGTTGCTTATGAGATGATCTTTCTAATTTTTAAGCCAAATTAGACTTTTGACCCCAATTTCACGGTCCACTGAACATAGAAAATGAAAGTGGTAGTTTCAGGTTAAAGTTTTTGGTCAAGGTAATTTTTGATGAAGCTGAAGTCCAATCAACTTGAAACTTAGTACACTTGTTGCTTATGATATGATCTTTCTAATTTTAATGCCAAATTAGATAATTACCCAATTTCACGGTCCATGGAACATGGAAAAGGATAGTGCGAGTGGGGCATCCGTGTACTTTGGACACATTCTTGTTAAACATGTTAAAAGAAAATGCATTTTAATATTTCATATGATAATGTTTTTTTATAGTTTATGTGGTTAATTGTCAATGAAACAACTCCTTACCAGAGACCAAATGACGGTAGAAGCTTGTATCTCTGGGTCACTGTACGACCTTCATCAAAGAGCATATTAAACACGCCCCCGAAATGACAAATATAGAACAGTTAATCTAGAAAATAAATTGCTGGCTTTGTATACAAAAACAACAAACGAAAAAACAAATATGATCTACAGCATAAAAACAACAAGCACTCAACCTTAGGTTTCTTACTTGGAACAGGCACATTCATAATGTATGTATATGTCCACTTCATTATTTATAACTTTGAGCTATATTAGACATTACCCCAAAACTTTGCATAGACTAGTGGAAAACCTTTGAAAACATGTAGGATAAAGCTAACCAAAGAATAATCAGAATTGTCACAATAATCAAGATAATTCAGGATTTCCTATACATTTAAAAAAATAATCATAAAACAGAAAAATAATTGTTGTAAGCATACAAAATCATCTTAACAAGGTTGAGTACCTTTGATATAGATCTATAAATATAGGTTAAAGGGAAGCTAAACCAAGAACAATCATTTCTAATTTCATTATTTTCATGATATATCAGGATTTCCTATACATTCAAAAAATCATAAAAAAGAAAAATAATTGTAAACATGGAGAATCATCACAGGCACTTGTTTTATCCATAGGATGACCCACTCTCAACGTATATTTACGTAAATATACATTTACTTAACTACACATTGATGAAATAAGTCATGCGTTCTTCCTATGGATAGAAACAATTGATTGTGAAAATCATCTTCACAAGGTTGAACTAAGCTAACCCAAGACACAATCAAATGTCTCAATATATCAGGATTTCCTAGTCCTAAAATAAAATATTGTTTGTTTCCCCAATCCCGACCGACCCTGCAAAAACAGTGCTACACATAAAATTTTATTGTCAAATTTAAGTCAAATATTATGTTATTCATTTCCTATTTTCAGGCTTGCAGGATCGTCCAATGTTGTTCAAGCTATTTGGAAAAAATAAAATTATTTCCCTACCTTCCGACCCACACCTGGCTTGGCAGGGTCGGGATTGGGGAAACAAACAATATATTAATTAAGGCCCTATATATTCAAAAAATCATAAAACAGATAAATAATTGTAAGCATACAGAATCAAGTGCCCTTGATATCTATACATGTACATGTAGGTTGAAGCTAACCCAAGAACAATCATAATATTTCAAAATTTTCTATGCATTGTATATAAAATCATAAAACAGAAAAGTAATTGTAAGCATGCAGAATCAATAGAGATTTTGTTGATGTATATATTTATAGAATGAGTTTAATCAGATCCATCGCTGGTAGATTACTTCTTAGAATAATCTGCTTAATTTCGAGATAATAGATGACTTTATTTATCATGGTTTTTAATCAGTTGGCAGAAAACGTAAAATTTGGCATGGTAGTATTTGACAGTCTGTTACCTCCCAGATATATATGTTGTGTCGTAACAAAGCATGTTTTATTGTTATTTCCTCAAGCCTGTCTTAGAGGCATGTTTTTGTTACGTAACTCTTGTAGCATGTAATGGCAGTGTAACATAATTGACGTTTTTTTCTTGAAAATTATACTTTTTATCCAGTCTGCAGTTTTAACTTAAATTGATGTCAATTATTTTAAGAGATATTTATAAAAATAAGGAAACATCTTATGATTTCCAATTTGAAAAATATCCACCAAAGACCTAAAGAAGAGGATGTAATCTTCTTATTTATTTTTAATACCTTATCTGAGTCTTAGATATTTCTTAATACATTGTACTACCATTTGTTTGCCCCCACTGCAAGGGTAAGGTCTTCTAAGGAGGCATTTAGTGTTACCCTTGACCTTCCGTCTTTCTGGTTCTCCCTACTTCTATCTTTCCATCCATCAATCCCATTTTTTCGTTCCAAAGACAAGCTTGAGTGGGGGCTTTCATGTCTTTAGACACATTCTAGCTAAATGATCCTTTAAAGATCATTCCATATCAAATTACAATGCTATTCAATCAAATAGACTTCAAAGATATTTTTTAGTGTATGATTTTGTTAGGCTGCTGTCTCCCAAATATATGTGTATTTGAATGGTGATTTTGACCTTAATATGACCACTGCAAGGGTAAGGTCTTCTTAGGAGGTATTTAGTGTTACCCTTGGCCCTCCGTCTTTCTGGTTCTCCCTAATTCTATCTTTCCATCCATCAATCCCATTTTACTTCTATCTTTCCATCCATCAATCCCATTTTTTTGAATGGTGATTTTGACCTTAATATGACCACTGCAAGGGTAAGGTCTTCTTAGGAGGTATTTAGTGTTACCCTTGACCCTCCGTCTTTCTGGTTCTCCCTAATTCTATCTTTCCATCCATCAATCCCATTTTTTCGTTCCAAAGACAAAGTGAGGGCTTCTATGTCTTTAGACACATTCTAGCTAAATGATCCTTTAAAGATCATTCCATATCAAATTACAATGCTATTCAATCAAATAGACTTCAAAGATATTTTTTAGTGTATGATTTTGTTAGGCTGATGTCTCCCAAATATATGTGTATTTGAATGGTGATTTTGACCTTAATATGAAATTAAGAAATATGTCCTTACAATGAATGATTAAGACAGTAACGCATATAATTATATACCCTTGCCCTGCATACCCCTAGCCAGGGGGGGTTTGGGGGGTTCGGACGAACCCCTCCTTGAAAACAAATAAGCACTGTTAAAGTCGATGTTCTGTTCGAATTGTGACTGTTAAAGTCGAGTTTGTTAGTCCAACGAACCCCCCTTTGGAAATTCCTGGCTACGGGCCTGCCCTGTCCCATAATCTGAAATAAGACTGATAAAATCAATACATCTTTATAATTTTACCCAGCCCTCCCCATAATTTGAAAGCATCAATATATTATAAAATCCTACTACAATTATTTCTTCAATAAGTCCAATGACTATACTATTCCCTTTAAAAATAAAAGGAGATGTATAGGGTATACTTCAGTAAGATAGAAAGAACCCTTAGCAGAATAAAAAAAAAAATATACAATTTGATAAAATTATGAAATTGCATGCTGTAAAAAAAGAGTTCATGTTAGAATGTACAAAGTGCAAATTAGGGCCTTGTCACATGCTGTTTAAAAAAGACAAAAAAATCGACAGTTCATTCATAAAAATGTTGATACTTGACTAAAGCTAAGTACAGGACTAGATGACATCTTAGAAAAAGGAAATACTTCATACTTAATACTAATTAAAATTGGAAATTTGAAGAAATGGAGTGTTGTCAAGTGATACCAATTTGATCATGTGGAAGTATTATAACTTGTTATTCATAATATAATAGATTTTGTTAGCATGGTTAAGTTTTAATACTTATATTTTAGCAAGTTGTTACATTTATGTCATCCATATGTAGTAGATAGTTATATGAAATTGAGCCCTTAAGTATGATAATAAGAAGATGTTATATGATTGCAAATGGGACATCAACCAGAGACGACTATATGTATAAGAAATTAACAACTCTGGGTCACTGTATGCCCTTCAACAATGAGCAAAGCCCATACCACATACCGGTACTCAGCTATTAAAGGCTTATATTCAATATACAATGTAACTTACAGCTTGACAGCGATGGATTAAACTTTACTATTAGGTTCAATTAATACAACACCACCCTATGGTGTAGCAAGATAGCTTGGAGAGCGAGGGTGGGGTTAATTGTTTGATCCCCATGCCAGAGCAACCCTTAAACATAAAAATTGGTATAGACTGCTTATCTGTCAAACAGCATATAGAACATGCATGACATGTAGGTGTAAGAACAAAGCCTTCTGCAGGCGTATAAGTAGGGGAACATATGATTCTGTCTGAGGATATTTAAACTAATAAAATGAGCTAGCATGTTAAAATATAGTTCAGTACAAATCAGAGTGTCTTATAACACTCATCTGGAATAGTTTGTAATATTTGCTGCTGGCAGCCTTATTTAAATCAATCAAATGATATTTTGCTTATATCAGAGCTGTGAAAAAAATTAGTTTTCTTATTTAATTTTGCATGATTTATTTTACAGATACAAATGAGAATGCCTGTGATAAACATAATGGTGGCTGTTCACACTTGTGTCTTATGTCACCAGCTCATCCTTTCTACACATGTGCCTGTCCCACGGGAATCAAACTTAAATTGGACAACAAAACATGTAATGAAGGTAGGTGTCCACACTGCTCAAATTTTCTTCACATGTGCCTGTCGCAAGGGAATCAAACTTAAATTGGTTAATAAAACATGTAATGAAGGTAGGTGTCCACACAGCTCATCCTTTCTACACATGTGCCTGTCCCACAGGACTCAAACTTAAATTGAACAACAAAACATATAATGAAGCAGTGTTTTCCTTTTTTCACTAAGGGAAGGTGGGTGTTTTAAAAAAATCACTTGCAACCGGGTGGTTTTTTTTTTAAATGTCCACCCGTTTTTTTTTTTTAATTTACTGTAGGTGCACGTGGGGGGTCATTAAAATAAAGATTAGTATAATATTCACATTTAATTGAGTTGAACAAACATAAATAGACGTAGTCATATTAATTGTCAAATATTCTTTGATTTGATTTTTTTCAACAATTTATCTCTTTTCTCTCTTCTCTCATTTACAATTTTATTTCCTGTTTCTTGCTTTTGTGCCGTATTTTTGGCCCATAGAACAGTAGTATCCTTCCCCTGTGACTATAAGCCATTTGAAGTCTTGCTCATATTTGTCTTCACTTGCGTGTCTTTTCCGTTGTTTGGTTGATTTTTGTTCAATTTCCACAACTTCAACATTACTACCAAATTTTATTTAACTTATTTGGTCTAGTATTTTCTTTATCATCATCGTCATCTGCCTTTCTTGTACCCCGATTGATAAATGAAAACATTGAAATTTGACGATTGGACGCCATCTTTGTCAATGAAAACAAATCAGCGAGGCGTGATTAGTATTCAAATTTTAACGGTACGGAACCGAAAAAAATCCGAAATTTGAAAAAAAAGGCGACCACCTCCTAAAATCGAAAGGTGGTCGGCTTTCAAAAGAAGGTGGTCGGCACACCCGGCTTAAATGCCGAATGGAAAACACTGAATGAAGTTAGGTTTGCACATGTACACCACTCATCTTTTCTACACATGTGCCTGTCCCACAGGACTCAAACTTAAATTGGACAACAAAACATATAATGAAGTTAGGTTTCTACACCACTCATCTTTTCTACACATGTGTCTGTCCCACAGGACTCAAACTTAAATTGGACAACAAAACAGGTAATGAAGGAAGGTATCTTCACAGGGATCAAACTTAAATTGAATTAAAAAAATGTTTTGGTGCAAACATTATTAACACTTTCTTTTTTGGGGCAAAACTTGACTGCTATTGTACATGTACATACAAAGGTCTTACTGAAAAATAAATGGTGGATGGCACTTTTATATCCTTACCCTTACTGTTAATTTGATATATTGACTTTGGGGAAACCTATCATCATGATCATTAAGCAATATTCCCAATAATAAATACACTGAAAAAATCATTAATTCATAGTATTTATTTACAGAGGATTCATGTAAAACAAATGAATGATAATTTGACTTTATAAAAGAGTAATTCAGATTAGATCATCCAAAGTGTCACATTGTACTAGAAATATATATGAAATACTATACGTAAATATAAGAAGATGTGGTTATGAGTGCCAATGAGACAACTCTCAATCCAAGTCACAATTTGTAAAAGAAAACCATAATAGGTCAAAGTACAGCCTTGATCACAGAGCCTTGCTCACTCCCAAGAGCAAGCCATAAAGGAGCCGAAAAAAGACTGCTGTTACTAAGTGTAAAACCATTTGAACAGGAAACCCAACAGTCTAATCTATATAAAAAAAACAAGAAACAAGAAACACTTGTGAACCACATCAACAAACGACAACCACTGAACAACAGGTTCCTGACTTCAGACAGCTGCAAACAAATGCAGCAAGTTTAAATGTTTAAACAGGTGCCAACCTTCACCCTTACCTGAAATGATAATTTACCTGTATGTAAATTTTTATTTTTTTTTTTATATTTGCAGGATATGAGCAGCTATTACTGCTAGCCAGAAGAACAGATTTAAGGAGGATATCACTAGACACACCTGACTACACAGATGTGGTATTAGAACTCACTAATGTACAGCATGCAATAGCTATTGATTTCGACCCAGTTGATAACCAAGTATATTGGACCGATGATGAGGTCCATGCAATTTGGAGGGCGAATATTGATGGAACAGGTAAAGCTGGAGGTTTAAATATAAAGAAGAAGATGTAGTATGATTGTCAATGAGACAACTCTTCACACCAGATCACATGACACAGAAATTTACAACTATGGGTCACTGTATATCTTTCAACAATGAGCAAAACCCAAACAGCATAATCCACTTTAAAAGGCCCCGAAATGACAAACTTAAAATAATAATTCAAACGTGAGAACTATTGATCTTATTTTGTACAAAAGCCTATTTTCATTTTAATCTTGGCTTTAAGATTAGAAGGAGTTATTTCCATTTTTGGCAATTTTTTTTGAATGTTTCATATAACAGTATGAAGATGTGGTATGATTGCCTTTGAGACAACTCTCCACAAGAGACAATATGACGTAAAACTTAATCCACATTTCATGTGGAAGACTTTTGAAAAATCTTTAATCTTTTTTCCAACCTTTGCTCATTGTACCTTAGCAAATTTCAATATTTGATTTAATTGTTTTCAACTTTTACTTTAAGGTTAGTCTAAACTTGATAAATTTGTGTTGATTTTCCAGTATTTAAATGATTTTATAGAATACCATATGAAAAGAAAGACAACTCATGCCAAATCATGAAATTAGAAATAGTACAAATAAACAAGAGCACATCTTCATTTGCCTTTAACTTTTGAAAATGAATTGCGTAATAATAACTGCCTTGGTTATAAAAGCTTGTTGGTATTGTAGTCAGTCATTCCATTCAATCATTCTTGGCTTGTTATTACAATAAAATGTTCTTTTGAGTACCAGAAAAACAAGTGATCAGTTTACACACTACTAAATTATTTTTTTTTTTAATTTTGATGATAAATTTTTAATGTGTGTATGAAATTAAGGTAGTTTTTTATGCCCCTGCCATATCAGAGGGGACATTCAGGTGTTTCACTTCTCCATCTCGTCTGTCCGTACTTGCATCCTTAAACTGGTTACATTCTCTCACTTTAAACTATGCCTCCAAAAATTTTTAAGAAACTTTTCAAATGTCCTTGAACTGACATGAATACCACAAAACACAAGTGTTAATTTGGGTGATGTAACTATTTAAAGTTCTCTATCTAAAGTTTGTCTCAACTAAATGTTATGAATATCATACACAATACTTATTGCCACTAAACTCAGATCAAGTACGGATTTTAGTAATGTCTCTGTTGCCATTCTTAAGTTATGTTACACTGTAAATTCAGAAATTATTGCATATATTTATTACTGCGAGTTTGTCATTTTAGTCTAAAATGCCATTTCAATTTTTGCGTTATTGAGGAAAATCCTGTTATATTCATTGTATATTGTTTTACAAAATTTCAAAATGCAAGTTTAAATTATTGCGATTATAACCCTGTTGCAATTTTGCCAATAATAAAATCATTTCAATAATCTCTTAATTTATATATTGAATATATACAAGCAGAGGCATCATATGTGTCAAATGGACACATTCCCCATTTATGAGGTATAGTTAACATGTAGATAGGAAATGGTGCAGG
Organism: Mytilus galloprovincialis; assembly: GCA_037788925.1. Lineage (NCBI taxonomy): Eukaryota > Metazoa > Mollusca > Bivalvia > Mytilida > Mytilidae > Mytilus > Mytilus galloprovincialis. The sequence goes on from CM075341.1 coordinate 64,282,104, forward strand.
GGAAGTAATCTGGATTTCTAGAACTTGATAAAAAAAATTAATTCTAAAATTTTAATGTTTTCAGGTCAGGAGAAGGTCATTGACAGTCATTTGATGCATCCTGACGGTATTGCAGTAGATTGGATTGGTCGTAATTTGTACTGGACAGACACAGGCACAGACAGAATAGAAGTCTCAAGACTGAATGGAACCTCTCGTAGAGTTCTAATAGCTGAAGATTTAGAAGAACCAAGAGCAATAACTCTTGATCCAATCTCAGGGTATGTTAAATTAGCAAATATGAAATATGTATATAATAACTGGATATAAAGCAATCATAAACACAACACCATCATGATAATGATGGATCAGTATTTACCTCTATTGAGGTGAGCTGGAGACCACAGAGGAGGTGTATCTCAGGTCGATGTTATTGAAGTGTTCTTAAGATTGTTGGTCTATATTAACTGACAGATTATCATGTTTACTGCACTTTACCATGAAGATAAAGGATTTATTCTTGCTTTTGGATTAAATTTAAAAATTGATATTTGCACTTCATACATCACTTAAAACTTAATTCAATAATGCTACTTGACCAAGATAACTTCACCTTTTCACTCAAGACTGATCAAGTCAGACGTAAAATCAACAAAGTACACAGTCTATTGTTCATTTTGCTTTATTATGGGAGATGCAGGTTATAAATTACCAAATGTGCTTATTATGCCCCACCTACGATAGTAGAGGGGCATTATGTTTTCTGGTCTGTGCGTCCGTTCGCTTCAGGTTAAAGTTTTTGGTCAAGGTAGTTTTTGAAGAAGTTGAAGTCCAATCAACTTGAAACTTAGTACACATGTTCCCCATGATATGATCTTTCTAATTTTAATGCCAAATTATAGTTTTTACCCCAATTTCATGGTCCACTGAACATAGAAAATGATAGTGCAAAGTTCAGGTTAAAGTTTTTGGTCAAGGTAGTTTTTGATAAAGTTAAAGTTACATCAACTTGAAACTTAGTACACATGTTCCCTATGATATTATCTTTGTAATTATAATTCCAAATTATAAGTTTGAGCCCAATTTCACGGTCCACTGAACATAGAAAATGATAGTGCGAGTGGGGCATCCGTGTACTATGGACACATTCTTGTTTTTTCTATAGTTTTCATACTATTTTAACATTTCCTGATCTGTGTGAAAAAAATATTTCTCATATCGAGAACAAAATTCTGTCTCTGCAAGTGTTTGGTTCAAATTCATTGATGATGTCAATTTTTCTGAGTTCCTATTGTGATGTCATGAAAAAAGCTACAATGCCTTTAAAGAACACAACTAGCTGCAAATCTCTGAAAAGGAAGGATAAAATTTGTTAAGATACTGACTGAAAATCATTAGAGAAACAGATTCAATTACTACATACAATATTTCTCCACTCTCAACTGTTAAATTAAAAAAAACTTGGCAACCCTCAGGTTTTAAATTTTATAATTAAACTTCTTAAGGTGGTACCCAACACTTTCACTAAAATTAATTTGGCTCGTTTAATTTTCATAAAATTTTGACAAAGTATTTACTTTGACCCTTTGATAAAATTATAAAAATTTCCAAACATTTGAACCAACCAATTGATCAGAAAAATTACACTGGTTATATAGCAGTTTGTCAAACACTAATTTTGATCATTAAGAAGCTTAAGATTCCCTTGAAAAACACAACGTAATTAAAACGTTTAACTGATTTTACAGAGTTATCTTCCTGTGTGTTAGTGTTAGGTACCACCTTAAGTGGAGAAATATTTTAAAGCACTTGATGCAGTTTTTGAATCTATATTTAAATGCTACTGTAGATTCAATTTATTTTTCATGGATACCAATATTTTCGTGGATTCAGAAAAACTTTCATTTTTGTGGATTTGCCAAATTCTGCATACAACTTTATAGAAAACGTTTTCTGCATTGAACATTTAAATTTGTGTTTACCTGTATCCACGAAATACATGAAAATTGTTATCCAATGAATATTCATGAATCCACAATATTCAATGAAATTTGTGAACATACACATACCTGCCAACTTTTCAAAATGCCCATGGGGGTTTTGTGTACAAGATGGCTGCCATAGTCCTAAAAAACCTTCAAGGGGGGCTTCAAATATATTTTAATGTTGTTTTTTGGCTCTTTCATACTTTTATAAGCCAAAAGTCATTGTAAAATTAATTGTTTTGTTTACAATTGTGGACAAAATTGCTCTTTCAAAATTTCGAATTGGGAGCCTCCATGAGGGAAATTCCCCGCAAATAGTGACAGTTGGCAGGTATGCATACATTTCCATTTTATTTCATTTGCTAGAAGATTGGCTTTCCAGCCTTTTGAATTTACCTTGGAGTTAAGTATATTTTGTTCTATTAAAGATACATGTACTGGACAGATTGGGGAAAGAAACCAAAAATAGAACGTGCTAACATGGATGGTTCTGGTCGATTGGCTTTGGTGAATGTATCATTAGGTTGGCCGAATGGGATCGCAGTGGATCACGCTGAGATGAAGATATACTGGGGGGACGCTAGTCTTGATAAAATAGAAGTGGCCAATTATGATGGGACGGGGAGACGTGTACTAGTCAATCAAAATCTACCTCATTTGTTTGGATTTAGTTTGTTAGGTAAGTGAATGAGAAACCATAATAAAAATAATTACCAACATCAACATTAATATAAAAAAGAAGATGTGGTATGATTGCCAATGAGACAATTATCCACAAAAGACCAAAATGACACAGAAATTAACAACTATAGGTCACCGTACGGCCTTCAACAATGAACAAAGCCCATACTGCATAGTCAGCTATAAAAGGCCCGATAAAACAATGTAAAACAATTCAAACGAGAAAACTAACGGCCTTATTTATTTACAAAAAAATGAACGAAAAACAAATATGTAGCACATAAACAAACGACAACCACTGAATTACAGGCTCCTGACTTGGGACAGGCACATACATAAATAATGTGGCGGGGTTATACATGTTAGCGGGATCCCAACCCTCCCCCTAACCTGTGACATAGGTATAACAGTACAACATAAGAACAAACTATAAAAATGAGTTGAAAAAGGCTTAACTCATCAGAAGGACAAAAATACAAGTGGACGTGGCCCGGTACTTATACATCCTATACAAAAAGACACAATGAACAGATCTGAGAGTACTCACAGTTATTAAACATGTTAAAGTTCAGACTGTTGATAAAGAGTTATATTAACACCTATAACTTTATCAAGCCTTCATTTAATTTATAAAAACTTGGAACAGTTACCTCTTTGTGACCAAAAGACTAATATTCAGTGCCATTCTGTATTAAAAATTTGATTTCTTCTTTACATAATTTGCTTTTAATAATGAGATATAATTTTTACAAAACTTGGACATCAGTTTCTTTGTCATCAAAATATAGCATCTTATGAAAATGTTAATAGTTGTCCAGTATTTTACTTATAATTGGACATTTTGCTGTCAATTTAACACTTTTTCACTGAAAGTAGTGATCACAAGAGAGACAAATTATTCTGCAGAAACCTTTACAAATTTTAAATTTAGCTTTCTAAAAACATGAAAAAGTATATTAAATATTACAAAGCATAACAATGTCCTACCTTTGGCTAAGTAGACTCTTAAGAAATATAATCACACATATTTTTCTTGCCTGTTTTTGTGATATCTTATCAATAAAAGATTTAACATTTCAGGTGATTACATTTATTGGACCGATTGGCAGAGACGGTCAATAGAACGTGTTAATAAACGGTCAGGCATTGACAGGAAGACCATTGTTGACCAACTGCCAGATTTAATGGGACTGAAGGCAGTCAACTTAGTCAAAATAGAAGGTAACATCTTTTTTGGGATAGGATATACTTTTGATTTAGAAGCTATTATTGCTATCGTTGAAGGAGTCACAAAAATGTGAAATAAATAATTGCCATTTCAGAAAAGGCGTCATACAAATAATGCTATAAAAATTTAAAATGCAAGATTTGAAAAATGTTTGATAATGTTATCTTGTCACAGTTTTACAATCTCCAAGTTTATACTGACAATAGGAAGCCGATATAAACAACTTTGGATCACTAGTCAAAATAGAAGGTATCTAGAAGCAGTCTTCACAATGAACTTAAAAATCTACAGGCCCTGATTTCAAATTTTGGATTTTTTTGTTAGATTCTGTTGGCCTGCAGAGACAATTTTTACAGGCCCAAGAGCAATCTTACAAGCCTGAGCATGAAGACTGCAAGAAGGCCTTCAACAATGAACAAAACACATACTGTGTAGTAATTTATTTAAGGCACAAACATGACAAAATCTGAAACAGTTAAAAAAATATTGTGTGATCTTTTGTATTTATTGCAAAATTATGTTTCAATAATATATTTTTAACAATTTTAATTCTAGGCACCAACCCATGTGCTCACAACAATGGAGAATGCAGCCATCTTTGTCTTATGACCCCTAATAAATCAGTATGTGCTTGCCCAATGGGACTAGAGCTCAGTGGTAACAGTAAGACATGTATAATACCTGAGGCCTTCCTAATATTCAGCGGTCAGCAGAACATCAAGAGACTGTCGCTGGAATCCAATCACCGAATCAGACCAATCCCGATCCGAGGTATCAAGGAAGCTCCTATTGCCATTGATTACGATATTAATGACAATAGGATCTACTGGACAGATGCAACAGAGAGGGTATGTCTTCTATTGGTGTCTTTTATTTTTGTGTTGTAAATGTATATTTTGGACAGACCTAAGAGAGAGGGTATGAGTGATTTTTGTCTTTTATTTTTGAGTTTTAAATGAATTTTTTATTGATTTATTTTTTAAAAATATAAATGCATGGGTAAAGAAATAATCATGTTTTTTAATTGTAGGGTTAAATTATAATTAAAATTCATGTATTTAACTATTGGATGAAATTGTGATGTCTTTTACCGTCAGATGAAATAAATATGTATTTGAATATGTATTTTGTCAATTGTAGACAATTAGCAGAGCTTTTATGAATGGTAGTGCAGTAGAAAAGGTGATTCAGTATGGACTGGAGTATCCAGAAGGTATGGTGGTAGATTGGGTGGCTAAAAATATCTATTGGGTAGATACTGGATCTAAGCGGATCGAAGTGGCCAGGACTGATGGTACATCTCGGAGAGTTATTGTTTGGAAAGATCTACATCAGCCAAGAGCTTTAGCCATTGATCCAGCTAATGGGTATGTCGATTTTGTGTTTGGTTGACCTGAAATGATGTGGGGTACTAATTTTTGTTGGTATTCAGAAACTACTATTTTTTTTTCTATCCGCTTGTGTTCACATTTGTCATGAAAATTTTTGCACATGGAAATAAATGCAAATCTCTTTTTGACATGTTGGATTTACAGAATAGAAAATAATTGGTTAACAAATATAGAAAAAGGCCTTAAGAAATTAAAGAATACCATGGGGATATTTGATTTCATAAGTGAAAAAAGAAACCACAACTCCATTGCAAAAAAAAAGAAAAAACAGACAGACAGACAGACAGACAGACATCAGTATACAAAACACAACAAATATAACTAAATATTGAGCAACATGAACCCGAACAATAACCTTAAAGGTCAGCCACTTAGGGATGACATCGAAAGTTCAATGTAGGATAAAAAACTTAATTCACATAGTTTTTTCACTGACCCCCCCACCCCCTTCTTAACTGAATTTGAGAAAAATTGATTTACCAATAGGGATACATGTATAAATCGATTTTAAATATACAAAACTTGCAGAATTTTAACTCCGCCCCCCCCCCCCTCTCAAACTATTTGATTTCAAGGTTTTTAACCTACATCATTCTTTTGATGTCAGTCCCTTAGGCAAATGACTGATTACAAATGACAGCCATACTGTTGATTCATTTGTTTTTGTTGATTGATGGAAATGAACATTTGGTGGATATTTGATTTCTTGGTTTTGTAAATGTCTTCAGACAAGCCTATAATAAATGTGTATTTCATTGACTGTCTTAATTCATGTTTCACTATTTTCCCTGAAATCCAAAAAAAATAGAATCCAAGGAATTATTATGAAGGATTGTAAAATATTTTAACCAGACTCAGTAGAGATGCAATTTTCCAGCCAGAATTATTCTGAAAATGCATGAAAACTTTCTACTATCATTTTAACAGGCAATTTTCCAGCAAGAATTATTCTGAAAATGCATGAAAATTTTGTACTTTCATTTTAACAGGCACATATACTGGACGGACTGGTCTGAACCAGCCAGGCTTGAGAGAGCAGCATTAGATGGAACAGGCAGGCAGGTTGTTGTTGAGGATATAGGCAAAGTTCATGCTATAACTATAGATTTCACAGAGAAAAAGATCTTCTGGGCGAGCATTGACAAAGCCATGATTGAATCAGCCAACATTAATGGTATGCTTAAAAATTATGAGAAGAGATAAATAATTGTGTGCTGTTACAATGAAATCAAATACAGTTACAGATTAGATTAGAATAGGGGACCCTTTTGGGAAATAATAATTTTTTTTTCAATCCAATAAAAAAAAGCTTTTGGGCTAGTTTTGAAGGCCAATTACACATAATTTAATTGGAACAGGAAAATAAACCATAACAGAAAAGTTTAATAAAAAGAAAACAATTATCAAAAGAATTTAATAGGGAAAGGTTTTCATGTATATCCTACACAATGGTCTTTAGCTGCCAATTATGATTGAGTCTGAATGTGTAACCTTAAAACAGGTAAATTTTAGACCCCACTTACCATGAAAACTAATAACATGAGGAAAGATCTTCACAGAAATATTCTACACATTTTTCTTGTCTCTTTTTAGGTACTAACAGAACCCAGATTATTACAAACCAGGTACCCAAACCCATGGGTTTAACACTGTACAATGACTTCATATTCTGGGCTGACTGGGAACAGCAGACGGTAGAGAAAGCAAACAAGACCAATGGAAATAATCGTACCACACTTAGAGATCACATGGGGGTTGTCATGGATATATTGGTCTATCATTCTTCAAGACAAGCAGGTATGGTAAACATTAGTCGAGAAAGCTGCAATACTGTTGTTTATGCTAAAGTATGTAATTATTTTATGATTATTGGGAACTAGGTTTCTTGTCATTAATCACAATTATCGTGTTTATTTTTATCACCACTTACCAAGCATGACTATTGTAAATTCAGAAATTATTGCCATCTTTTTATTATTGGGAAAAAAAATGCCTCAGGGTTATAATTGCAATAATTTAAACTTATATTTTGAAAACTTTTATATAAATTCAACAGGATTTTTCTCAATATTGCAAACATTATAATCACTTTTAAGTAAAAAATGACAAAATAGCAATAATAAATGCTCCCAGTAATTTCTGAATCTACAGTAAATTGTTAGTAGATATAAAATGTATAAGAAGATGAGATATAAGTGCCAATGAGACAACACTCCATCCAAGTCAAATTTGTAAAAGTTAACCATTATAGGTCATGGCCTTCAACATGGAGTCTTGTCTCCCACACAGTACAGCAAGCTATAAAAGGTCCCAAAAATGACTAGTGTAAACACCATTCAAACAGGAAAACCAACAGTCTAATCTATATAACAAACAAGAAATGGGAAACGCTTATGAACCACATCAATGTTTTAAGAAGAACACATTTAAATTCTTGTTGTATCTTTACCCCATTTGCACACTTGTCACAGCAATTTATTATAGATATTTGATCAGAATTTAGTCACTTGTTGCAGTAATAACTGTTTTTAAACACTTTGTTTTATAGGAACCAACAGTTGCCATGACAAAAATGGAGGATGTTCCCACTTGTGTTTGGCACATCCTATAGAAGATGGTAAAAATCTGAGTCATCACTGTGCTTGTCCTACTCATTATAAATTGAATGCTGATAACAAAACATGCTCAGGTAGGTACATTATAAAGAAGATGATGATAGAAGGCTGCTTAATGCTTAATGCCCAATGGCAAATTTATATGCATATTCAGGACGAGAACATATTAATGTGGTATGTGTTGTACCAGACCAAAACTCTTGAGCCGGATATTAATGTGCTAGTTCACAAGGTAACAGTCAGAATGAAGACAAGTTGCCTTTCCCGGACATATTATTCTGTCTCCTAGATGACCAGTCTGCTCTTGCTCATTAATACTGCATGCTTAGCGGAGAAAAAGCAGATACCAATTTTATAGTCTTTGGTTTGACCCTGCTGCTGTTTGAAACCAACAACCTCCCCCACTTCAGATGATCACCCTACTACAAGACCACTGAGGCATAAATAAGAAAATACAAAAATCTTAATCATCAGTTTTCTTGTCGATCATTGAAAACAAAGTGTTGACTGAAGAATGTGTTTGAAATCGCTGTTTCTGAATCTAATGCGTTCTTGATAATATTTTCAAAAGTGTAAATCAAAATATGTGATTTGTTAAAAATGTCCTAAACAATTGAAATTTGACATTATTTTCATTTTGAGGTATGAAAAATAAAATTACTGTAAATTCAGAAATTAATGCGAGGTTTTTATTATTGCGAAAAATGCGACAGAGTTGTAAACGCAATAATTTAAACTGGCATTGTGAAATATTTTATATGAATTAAACAGGATTTTTCTCAAAATCGTAAAAATTAAAATCGCATTAAAGTCTAAAATGACAAAATTGCAATAATAAATGCTTGCAATAATTTCTGAATTTACAGTACCCATAGTACTTTAGATTCTGAAACAACCAATTGGTAATAATCATTTGCCACCCCTGCAGATACTCGAAATTTATGGTGAATTTCGCAAGGAATTTCATAAATCTGAAGAATTACTCACTATATACCTGCAACCTAATACAGATTTTGAATGCATTAAGATTTCAACATAATAGCATTTATTTCACCATTTATTTCTATTTCAGCTCCAAAGACTTTTCTTCTGTTTAGCCAGAAAAATGTGATTAGTCGTTTAGTGATTGATAACGATGATGTTGACCCACAGACACCAGAAGTAGTGTTACCTATTCCTCATTTAAAAAATGTGAAAGGACTAGCCTACGATCCAGTCGATCATTATATATACTGGATAGAAGGGAAACAAAACAATATAAAAAGGTCAACCGATAATGGTACCAATGTAAGTATATATAGATGTTCATTAATACAACTATCCTCAGCAGACCGAAAAAAAAAAGAGAAACGAGAGATACTTACCAACCGCATCATGATCAACGAACGGCAACTACTGAATATCAGCTATAAAAGGACCAGAAATGTGAAGAAGTACAATTCAACAAAGACACAAACAGAACTTATGTAATAATTCTAACTTTTTAAAAGGTAGAGGGTTTGATCCCTAACTGATTAGCAAACCAAGGACTTGAAATTTGTCATTTGCAGCTACTATGCTAAAAATTGCTTTCTGCATTTAATAGTACAACTTGTAGTTAGAACAAAGTTCAACACTATACTTATGAGAACCTTGTGAACAAACAAGATAAATATTTGACTCAGCCTTGAGCTCTGAGTCTTGTACAAAGCAGTATTCATATTTCACATTGACATGTCCTGATATTCATATGATATCTTGTTGTTAAAAACAAATTCATATAATCATCATCATCGAAAGCTATTTTTAAACGTTGTACATTTTATTTTCCAGGTACAAGTGATAGTCCGTAATGATAATGAGGCTTACAAGCCGTACGACATGGCCATCGATCCATACTCTAGAGTCATTTACTGGACTGATGCCAAGAGAAATGTAATAAACATCACTAGGCTAGATGGTACCTCTCTTGGTGTGGTCATCGAAGGAGACAAGGAAAAACCAAGATCTATTGTGCTTAATCCACTCAAAGGGTAACTTACATCAATATTTCCAAGAAGAGGGTCTTTGGGGAGGGCGATCTTGTACATAAGATAAATTGATTGCATTTCAGGATTTTTTATATACAGTTGGCTATATGAGATTGGTCCGATTTAAATTGACCTTTTGGAAATGAATTTCAATATATCTGTGAACATTTTTCGATTTAAAAAAATCTCTATGCCAAAACTGTAACTGTTTGAAAACTAAGCTCACATAAAAACACTACAAAATAGACAAAATATCATATTACATTTTGTATTTGAATGTTCCAAAATCAAAGTATGATACATGTACATGTACTCATGCATTTGCATAAGGTCGATTTCTATTGACCCATCTCATACCATGGCAGCCAGCTGTTTTTATTAACAGAGGAAACCACAGTACCTGTAGAAAATCACTGACCTTCAGCAAGAAAACAGTCAATTTATATAGAATTTAAATGCACTTTGCCATTAGTTGAGTTTACCACTGTTGATAGATAGTCCAATGATCACTGAAGTTGAACTTCTCAGACATCTTGCAAATGAGAACCTATAGAACTTAAGACAACAATCCTGAAAACCGAAAAAAAAAATTCAAAATTTTTATTTTTTTATTTATTATGTTTATATTTTATTTATTTTTTCCCTAATTGTCATTTACAGTAAGATCTCCAGCACTAATTAAAGTCTACTGATTAACATACCTGACAATGAATAGATTAGATGATGAATTAAATTGAATTGAACTTTAATTTTTCTTGAGCATTTAAGCAATCAATTTTTCGCGACTTTCTTGATTAGAAAAATAATGCAAAAATAAATTGTCACACTACATCAACCAAATTTTAAAATTGCGAAATTAATTTGCTGCGAAAATTGGCTTGTATGGACTAAATGGGAAAAAATATGTTGATTTACAGAATGCATTGGAAAAACAAAATATGTGGATTATACATCAAGAAAATCACTCAAAAACTTACATAAAAAGTAGGACATTGAAGGTCAACTTTGTAAAACATGATAAAAAATTTCTGGTATCAAAAAGCAGAATGAAAAAAACTTTCTCTTTGAAGTTGAGACACATACACTCTATATCAGTCAATGTTATTTTATTTATATTTTTCAGGCACATGTATTGGGTGAACATGGTACAGCCTCCAACAATTGATAGAGCGGCCATGGATGGTACAGAAAGAATGACATTGTTCTCCAAAGCTTTAGGAAAACCTGGACCACTGGCAGTGGATGTTCAGAACTCAAGATTATATTGGGCAGATGGAAATCTCAATCGAATTGAATGCTCTGACCTTTCGGGTGGTAACAGGATAGTTTTAGTTGATGGTCAGATAGCGAGTCCCAAAGGAATGGCCGTTCTAGGCAAATATTTATACTGGATTGACAGGGATCATATGCTAATGTCCAGGGCGGACAAATTAAACGGGAAGGACCGTACTTACATACAGGGTCGCTTGAAGGGACTAAGTGACCTTCATGTTGCATTGAACGTGTTGCCAAAACATATGGAACATCCGTGTGCACATAACAATGGAGGTTGTTCGCATATCTGTGTTGCTAAGGGAGACGGCAGTTCGCGTTGTGCTTGTCCAACTAATTTAGACCTTAAAGACGACTTGAAAATGTGTGCGGATCCTCCTACCTGTTCTCCTGATCAGTTTGCTTGTCTGAGTGGAGACATACATTGTATTCCACGTACTTGGCGCTGTGATAAATCTGAGGAATGCCAAGATGCATCTGACGAATCAAATTGTCCCATTTGTCATGCTGATCAGTTTCGTTGTAACGATAATCATTGTATCGATCAGAGTTCGGTGTGTGACGGGACTCCGCAGTGTCACGATCATAGTGATGAGGAGCATTGTTGTTTGGAGGGGGATACAATGTGTCCTCATACTACCCCTCCCCATTCATGTAAAGGGCCCAACTGCCCAGGAACTAAAGATCCATCAAATCCATCCACAGCTCATTATACTATTATCATAGTCATTGGCCTTATTGTTCTTGTGTTAATTCTTGGAATCATTTTCGCTTGCAAGAGGAAGTCGCAGCCACCGGGAGTGATAATTTATGAAACTGATATGAGTGTGGTTAAACCATTAACCGCTCAGACGACTTTAAATTCATTATCATCGCATGGGAAATCTCATGAAACAGGATTGTCGCTTGGTTCTGTCGGGACTACTGGCATTTACGATAGAAATCATGTGACCGGTGCTTCCTCTAGTAGTTCTACAGTGACACAATATCCGCACGAGACATTGAATCCCCCTCCTAGTCCGGTTACAACAGATAGATCTGTTTGTAATGGGGAATTCTATGGATATTCATCTAACAGCCCATCTACTGTTAGGTCGTATCGACCTTATAAGCTCCGCCCAGTGCCACCCCCACACACAACGCCGTGTAGTACGGACGTTTGTGAGGAAAGTGAACCGTATCCGTATAATGTGCGGACTAAGAAACATAAATCGAAACGTTCTATAATGGAATTGTTTTCAGACTATGACCCTTATCCTCCGTGTCCTACCCCACGGAGCCATTACTTCTCAGATGATATGATCAGTTGTCCACCATCACCATCGACAGAAAGAAGTTTTTCAAATCCATATCCCCCGCCCCCATCGCCAGTGGCTAATTCTGATTGCTAGGGTTTGTTAGTATGTGTGTAGAGTGTGGGTATGTGTAGGTGTTTAAGGCTGGGTGTGTGTGTGTTTGTGCTTGTATAGTCATGGATGAAAGTGTTTAAAACAATGTCAGCATTATCTAGATATATTGTTAGAACTTGTACTTGGCTTTATTTTTATGTTGTTTGATATAGATATATATATACTGTGGATGCTGTGGATTCATTATAATTGGTTGGATACCAATTTTCGTGGATTTTGTGGCCAAGGATGAACCACGAAATTAAAAGTTCAAGGAATGACAAATTTTCCAAAGGCTTGGGCCTAAATTAATATATTGTTTGTTTCCCCAATCCCGACCCAGCCAAGCCAGGTGTGGGTAGGTAGGTAGGGAAATAATTTTATTTTTCCAAAGAGATTGAACATTATCGGACGATCCAGCAAGCCTGAAAATCCAAAGTGAATAAAATTATACTTAACTTAGTTATGACAATAAAATTTTATGAGTAGCACCATTTTTGCAGGGTCGGTTGGGATTGGGGAAACAAACAATATTTTATTTTAGGCCTTGTGTGTAGACATCGGCAAAACCACGAAATCAATTATCCACGAACATATTTCCCTCAATCCACAAAAATTGTTACCAACGAAAATAACTGAATCCACAGTATCAGAGTAATCCACAGTATCAGAGTATTACATTAACAAATTGTAGTCAACAATTAATTGAGAATTGAATTACCAGTGATTACGGTATACGTAAAAAATTATTTGATAAATCTGATGTTGTATTAGGAATATGTGAACAAAAAATGATTTTCGATATAAATACATTTTTGACATTTGAATCAAACATGAGAAGGAAATTGGTTTTATGAAGTTTTCCTGCATAACTGACAAAGTGCTCAAATTTAAGTTGTTAGGTGAGGTATAGGGGCAGGTTCACTTTATAAAAAACTCTCTCTTCCTGTTGTGTCACTGTGTTAGGTTTATCAGATGTAATGGTATTATTTTTAGGCCAACTTAAAAAGATTTTTAGATTCTCTACCCAGCAACTCAATTGAAATGGACCCTGTTTTGATAATATCTTTCTTTTATTCATCAAAGTGGCTCAAGTTCATTACTATAAAAAAAAATGAGTATTCAAATTTACACTATTGCGTCAGTTTACATTTTGGGGGGGGGGGGGGGGGGGGGGGGAATTTAATAAGTACACAACATAGAATTATGTTCTTCTTTTTTTTTTTATCTAATGGAGATAACCAGAGAAAATTTTGAGATTACATAAATTCTTGCCTAACAGTACAGGGAGATAACTGTAAAATCAGCTAAGCGTTTTAATTACGTTGTGTTGGTAATGGAATATTAAGCTTCTCAATGATAAAAAATAAGTGTTTGTCAAACTGCTATATAACCAGTGTAATTTTTCTGATAAAACGGTTGGTTCAAATTGTTTAAAGTTTTAATATTTTTGTCAGAGGGTCAAAGTAAATACTTTGTCAAAATTTCAAGAAAATTAAACGAGCCAAATTAATTTTAGTTAAAGTGTTGGGTACCACCTTAATGTAGTCAGAAATTCATTTGCGTGATTTGATTATTGTTAAGTTATTACCATATATTTGTGTTAATTGAAAAAAAGTTAAATTTGGATTGTCAACTATTTTATCTACACATCTGACTTGATGCTGCAAAAAAAAGGAAAAATTTTGCATATTCAAATTTCAAATGAATTTTAGAACTAGTTGAACGAGAATCTAGGAAATATTTTTTATGGCCTTAAGATCTTAATGCTATATTGTAACATCATATGTGATTCATTGCAGCATTTGTATCTGTTCACATAAGGCCAAATAAAAATATATGTGTGGTTCCAGTAACCCTATAGTCCCTACTTTTTCGGCTTAAAAATAGCCTACCCTAAAGATTTTATTGTCATTTTTCATTAAGCACTGTTAAAGTCAGAATGTTGCTTCCATAGACTCAATGTAAAAAAAAGAACATAAAATTTTTAAAAAATCCCTACCTACCTACCCTAACATTTTTTCTGATGTAACTGGAACCACACATACTTTTTTATTTGGCCTAATATTAAAAAAAAATGTGCTACTGCTTTTTATGTATAATAATTTTGGTGCTCAACATTTTTAGATATGGGCATTTTATAAACAAAAAAAAATAAAGCCATGTAATAGATGTTATTGTATAAAAATGATATTTATACAGTGTACAATATGTATATAAAGGTCAAAAGGTCAACAGTCACCAGTCACTGATACAAATTTTTAAAACGTAAATGGCATTCACCAAATTTTAAAATTTCAAAAGTAAACATATGGCATTCACAAATTTTCAAATGTAAATACGTAAATGGCATTCACCAAATTTTAAAATTTCAAAAGTAAACATATGGCATTCACAAAGTTTCAAATGTAAATACGTAAATGGCATTCACCAAATTTTAAAATTTCAAAAGTAAACATATGGCATTCACAAAGTTTCAAATGTAAACATGGTAATTAAAGAGAGCATTCACAAGGTTGCAAATGTAATCAAAACATTTACAAAATTTTAAATATTAACATAGCATTCACAAAGTTTTAAAAGTAAACATATAGCATTCGCAAAATTTCAAATTTACTTTTAGTATTCAACATTTCAAATTTGTACATACATTGACATAGCATTCACATAGTCTCAAATGTTAACATAGCATCCATTAAGTTTAAAATGAGAACAAGCATTCACCAAGTTTAAAATGTTAACAGAACATTCACAAAATTTCAAATGTTAAAATAGCATTCACAAAGTTTCAAATGTTAACATAGCATTCACAAAGTTTCATATGTTAACAGAGCATTCACAATATTTCAAATGTGAACATAGCATTCACAAAGTCTCAATTATTGTACACATTGAATTCATAACATAAAATAAAATATTCTAATAGTTCACGATGACTAACTATCAAAACTCAAAATTGACATAAACTGATATTATTTTGTCAGGCTTAAAGATAATGTTGGTATGAAATGTTTTAATTTGCAAATTAAAAAAAAAATCAGTTCCATATATATAATTGCATTGTATTTATAATTATAGGGCTTATATGGGTCATTGAATATAGGGCGAAATAACTGTTTTGAATTGTACGTTGGTTCTGTTGAATTGAATGCATTAGGTTTCAATCTAAAAATCGTCCTGTACATGCATGAAATATTTGCCACTGGGCGTTAAGCAACCAATAATCAACCAATCTATCTTAAAATTGTATCATTGATTGGTGACTTTTGATCTCTGTACATTTTGTAGATAGAGCTATGTGTAACCAGGGCACAACTGCCAAAAATATCTTGTTGTTTTGAGTTCAATTCATTTAGTTCATGACCTTGTTTACAATTTTTGTGGAAATGACAGAAATTTTATCTCTTTCACATAATCATGGAATATTGTGATAGGAGAAATAGAAATGTTACCATGGTTACTAAAGATTTGTGCTATTGCTAAATATATATATGTTTTTTAAGCAGTATGATTTCCTAAAAGGGGTTGTTAATGTTATTCTACGAAATCCTATTTTTAAATCTCAACTTGACAAAGTTACCAAACATTCTGTATAACAATCTTTGTTTGAATAATTGATTCTTTTGTTTTCAAATCATTGGTCTTTGTCTGAAATATTTGTGAAAAAAGATAACAATCCCTTTTAAAACTTTCGACGTTAGGAGTTTTCTTGTATCTCTTTTCTATTCTTGATCTCTCTCGACTCTTTCTTCGTTTTGTTTTTGTTGTTTTTTTGTGTTTACACAAAGGGAAGATTTCCTCGTACGATTATAGAACTTTTTAAAAAGTTTCCTAATTTTTACCAGAAATACTTTTTTGTTATTGAGTTTTAAAATTGTTTATTGCATGCTGTTCGTAATCTTAAAAAGATTTAAAATTTTTGAAGATTACACATTTTATGGAGCAAAGATGCCATTTTTCTTTTTAAATGAAAAAAAATAGTAGTTTACAACAAATATTTATATATTTACAATTCTTAGAATTTGTTTTTGTGTGATACTTATGTTATATTGTGATCGAAATACAAATTAGTGCTGAAAAATAATTAAGGAAGGTTGTCAAGCGTCTTTTTTTATATATGAGAAAAAATTTGTTGTTTTATAAAAATTTTAGGTACAATGTTGTTACGGACTTTATTATTTTAAAGGTTGTTTTTGAAATTACCAGAATTGAGCTGCCAACATCTTAGGAAATGTAAAGACTTTGTGGCCCTTAGTCATAAAACTTAACTCAGTTCTCTTGTAAACAAAATTTGTGCTTGAAAATCCAGTATTTTAATTGGTTGATTTTCAAGTCGCAGTGCAACAATCTTGATCAAATGTTTATAACCACAAGGCCTTATTATCTTAATAGAAGACATATTTCTTTGTTTTTAAAACATTTATGATGTTATGTTGAGTTTGCATATTTGAAAAAAAAAATTTACTAAGAAAAAAAAAGTAGTTTTGATAATGGCTTTTCAAATGACATCCTGAAGGTGAATGAAATATTTGCCACTGGACATTAAGGAAACAACAATCATATTTAGATAAAATATATAATTACAATGCCATAATTAATTGTTTACTAATGTTATGCATTGTTAAGAGAAATGATTTTTTTTCTCATAAGATTTTTTGTGAAATGAGTTATAATTACATGTACAAAGATTTGGCAGTTTAATTCTGGGGAATGCTGTGCATTTAAAACCAAGTTTTAGAAACTTCTCTGTTCTGTTTTTTTTTTTAATTATGAAGGTTGACTTGAAATGAACAATATATTGTGTGTGTTTAATTAATTTCATATCTGGAAATAAAATACATGTATGAAGATGTCTATACATGTACCTCTACTTAATTATATAAGGTGAACAAAGTTTTAAAGTAACTCAGGAATTTTGTTTATGTAGCCCTGGAAAATTCTGTATCTGAAAATTGTTACAACATTGGTAATTTGTTCTTATATTCATGGACCTCTAAAGGTGTTTTTAAAAGGAGAAGGGGATAGGATGATAGATTTAGAGTAATGAATAAATTGTCCAGTTCAAATTTTGTTATTAAAGGATATTTTTTTTTGTATCCTAAAATGCTTGATGAGAAATTAATGTTAGAACTTCATTCAGTTTCATTGACATATATAATATGACAAAATTTTATGTTATAAATCTGTTGTATTCAATTTTATAACCTCCCTTTGAAAAGGTATCCTGGGTTCATAGTTTACATAAAAAAGGTACTAATATTTTTCCAGGGCTTCATAAGATCATTATTCAAATTGATTTGAATATTCATATCCACCTAATACTAGTAGAAATTATAATTTATATGAATATTCATGCTCAATTATCATATGTTATATGAATATTCATGTTCAATAATTATCATTTGTTATATGAATATTCATGTTCAATAATTATCATTTGTTATATGAATATTCATGTTCAATAATTATTATGAGTTATATGAATATTTATGTTCAGTCTCATCATTTAGTTTTATGTACAGATTTTTAAGACGAGAATTTGTTCTGTGTCATTGCTTTATTCATATTGTATGTTCTCTAGATATGTGTTTATATATACTATTTAAGGGGATACCCCAGATCTGCTTTTGTGCTATTTTTAATTAAACGGGTAAATGTAAATTTTTTAATTTAATTTTCATCAGATCTGATGCAGTGGAAGGCTGGTTGTCATGTTGTGAATTGCAGACTCGGATAAGGGTTAATAACCATGATGATATGAAAGAAACTGGAGATTTTAGTGAAATCATAAGAATTTAATTACACTTTAGGTCAATTTGAATTTAAGCTAAGATTTAAGTCAAAATATTAAATTTAACAAAGCTCTAGGGCAACTTAAATTCAAGCTAAGATTTAAGTCAATATTTTGAATTTTAACAAAGATTTAGGTAAAAATGTGATTTTAAGTATGCTTTAGTTTCCAATTAGATCAAATTAAAGCTAAGATGTGGATTAGTATTGTGAATTGGTGAGTTAAAAGTCAGAAGTGAAGTCCACAGTTTTTTTTGTCTTTTTGGAAAGACAAAATCATTGAAGTTTTTAAATCTTTGTTATCACCAGTATATTTTGGCAAAAAAAGGAAGTTTCTAAAGTAGAAAAAAAATTGTGTAACAATAGACAAACCAGCCTCCTACTGTATATATCCCTACACTGGCCAGTAGAACTTTTACACACATGGTAGTCATTTAAAAGTTATTTTAGTTATATTTCAAATAAAATTATGGAAAAAAGTTTTTAAAAAATTGTTAGATATATGTGAATGACTAGATACAAAATATCCAGTGTGGATTCTTCAAAAACATAATTTTTTGTTAGAAAGGATAAACTAAACGAATGGATTTTTTTTTTAATTCCAACTAACCAACTCTATATTATAGATGATAGAGGAAAGAAACATGCATATTTTTTTTGATTTTTGTTTTTTGGAATGCAAGTTTAAAATGTATTTTCAAAATTGATATTTTTAAACATTTAATTGTAATCATTCATATTTCAATGGAAGATTTGTGTAAAACATTATGAATACAACATTACAGTCCATCGTGGACATTTGAAAAAAATTAATTGATACTAATTTTCCAATTTTGCGGTATTATGTAAGTCCTGTCTATTTGAGACCTTTTTCTATGGTTTACCATGTGTGTAGGGGCGCCCAGTGTTTGTTAGCATGTAATGCTTGTTAATGTGCCTTATAAACTATGTGCTGTACTATACTGCTTATCATATGGGCTATATAGAGCCAAAACAACAAATAAATAGAACAATATTATATCTACGTTTTATTTTATCTTAGCACACGACGAATCAGTTGAAAAACACTCTTACTATTTGCTGCCAAAGGTTGGTGGTTATCTCCATGTACTCTGGATACCCCCACCAATAAAAATAAAAAATTACCACCAAGTGGTGATAAACACCAATAATCAATACTAAAAGTGTTGTTAAACATCAATAATCAACACTGAAAGTGGTGTTAAACATCAATAATCAATACTGAAAGTGGTGTTAAACACCAATAATCAACTGAAAGTGGTGTTAAACACCAATAATCAACACTGAAAGTGGTGTTAAACATCAATAATCAATACTGAAAGTGGTGATAAACGCCAATAATCAACTGAAAGTGGTGTTAAACACCAATAATCAATACTGAAAGTGGTGTTAAACACCAATAATCAATACTGAAAGTGGTGTTAAACACCAATAATCAACTGAAAGTGGTGATAAACACCAATAATCAATACTGAAAGTGGTGATAAACACCAATAATCAACTGAAAGTGGTGTTAAACACCAATAATCAATACTGAAAGTGGTGTTAAACACCAATAATTAACTGAAAGTGGTGATAAACACCAATAATCAACTGAAAGTGGTGTTAAACACCAATAATCAACTGAAAGTGGTGTTAAACACCAATAATCAATACTGAAAGTGGTGTTAAACACCAATAATCAACTGAAAGTGGTGATAAACACCAATAATCAATACTGAAAGTGGTGATAAACACCAATAATCAACTGAAAGTGGTGTTAAACACCAATAATCAATACTGAAAGTGGTGTTAAACACCAATAATCAACTGAAAGTGGTGATAAACACCAATAATCAACTGAAAGTGGTGATAAACACAAATAATAAACTGAAAGTGGTGATAAACACCAATAATGAACCGAAAGTGGTGTTAAACACCAATAATCAATACTGAAAGTGGTGATAAACACCAATAATCAACTGAAAGTGGTGATAAACACCAATAATCAACTGAAAGTGGTGTTAAACACCAATAATCAATACTGAAAGTGGTGATAAACACCAATAATGAACCGAAAGTGGTGATAAACATCAATAATCAATACTGAAAGTGGTGTTAAACACCAATAATCAACTGAAAGTGGTGATAAACATCAATAATCAATACTGAAAGTGGTGATAAACACCTATAATCAACTGAAAGTGGTGATAAAGACCAATAATCAACTGAAAGTGGTGTTAAACACCAATAATCAATACTGAAAGTGGTGTTAAACACCAATAATCAATTGAAAGTGGTGATAAACATCAATAATCAATACTGAAAGTGGTGATAAACATCAATAATCAATACTGAAAGTGGTGATCAACACCAATAATCAACTGAAAGTGGTGTTAAACACCAATAATAAACTGAAAGTGTTGATAAACACCAATAATCAACTGAAAGTGGTGTTAAACACCAATAATGAACCGAAAGTAGTGATAAACATCAATAATCAATACTGAAAGTGGTGTTAAACATCAATAGTCAATACTGAAAGTGGTGTTAAACACCAATAATCAACACTGAAAGTGGTGTTAAACATCAATAATCAATACTGAAAGTGGTGATAAACACCAATAATCAACTGAAAGTGGTGTTAACCACCGATAATAAACTGAAAGTGGTGATAAACACCAATAATCAACTGAAAGTGGTGATAAACATCAATAATCAATACTGAAAGTGGTGATAAACACCAATAATCAATACTGAAAGTGGTGATAAATATCAATAATCAATACTGAAAGTGGTGATAAACACCAATAATCAACTGAAAGTGGTGTTAAACACCAATAATCAATACTGAAAGTGGTGATAAACATCAATAATCAATACTGAAAGTGGTGATAAACACCAATAATCAACTGAAAGTGGTGTTAAACACCAATAATAAACTGAAAGTGGTGATAAACAACAATAATCAACTGAAAGTGGTGATAAACATCAATAATCAATACTGAAAGTGGTGATAAACACCAATAATCAACTGAAAGTGGTGTTAAACACCAATAATAAACTGAAAGTGGTGATAAACACCAATAATGAATCGAAAGTGGTGATAAACACCAATTATCAACCGAAAGTGGTGATAAACACCAATAATCAACCGAAAGTGGTGTTAAACACCAATAATCAATCACCCAGGACAATGTTTGGGTTAAATGGCAAATGTTTCCTCCACCAATACAAATTGACTAACATGAAATAGCCCATAGAACTGAAAGTTTCTTTAAAACACCAAAAATAAAAACAAATTATGAAAATATAGGCTGTTTTAATAAACAACATAATACATATGTTTTGATGAGTCTAATGTATGTGGTCCATATATTTAACAATTGTTACATTGATAAAACTGACCAAATGTGAACAATTTTGAAGAACAGACATTATGAGTTTGGGAACTTGGGCAAATAATTGTCCCATTGAAAATCATACCACATCTTTTTATGCCCCACTTACGATAGTCCACTTACGATAGTAGAGGGTGCATTATGTTTTCTGGTCTGTGCGTCCGTTCGTCCGTCTGTTCGTTTGTCTGTCTGTCCCACGTCAGGTTAAAGTTTTTGGTCGAGGTAGTTTTTGATGAAGTTGAAGTCCATTCAACTTGAAGCTTAGTACACATATGCCCTATGATATGATCTTTCTAATTTTAATGCCAAATTAGAATTTTAACCCAAATTTCACGGTCCATTGAACATAGAAAATGATAGTGCAAATTTCGGGTTAAAGTTTTTGGTTAAGGTAGTTTTTGATGAAGTTAAAGTCCAATCAAATTGAAATTTAGTACACATGTTCCCTATGATATGATCTTTCTAATTTAAATGCCAAATTAGAGTTTTTACCCCAATTTCACGGTCCACTAAATATAGAATATGACAGTATGAGTGGGGCATCCGTGTACTATGGACACATTCCTGTTCCTTTTTGTCGAAAAAGTGAAACATAGCTATCCTACATTCCGTCCCCAGCGTTCACAAATATTCACTCTGTGGTTATTGAAATTTTAATAACTTTCCTAAAGTATCCTGAATTTCTACCAAACATGGACAGAAGCTTGTTTATAATCATAAGATAGTATCCAGAAGTAAATTTTGTAAAATAAAAATCCACTTTTCCCGTATTTTACTTATAACATGGATAAATGGACTTAGTTTTTCTGCAAAAACATTACATTGACTGTGGTTTAAGTTTTTAAAATTTTAATAACTTTCTTAAACTATCCTGGAATTCGACCAAAATTGCACAGAAGCTTGTTGGTAATCATAAGATAGTATCTAGAAGTAAAATTTGTAAAAAAAAAAAAAAAAAACATTATTTAACTTATACATGTTATAAATGGACTTCGATTTTCTGACAGATAACATAACATTCACTCTGTGGTTAAAGTTTTTAAAATTTTAATAACTTTCTTAAACTATCCTGGATTTCTACCAAACTTGGACAAAGGCTTGTTTATGATCATAAGATAGTATACAGAATTAAATTTTGTAAAATAAATTCCATTTTTCCTGTATTTCACTTATAAATGGACTTAGTTTTTCTTCCAGTTAACATTACATATAGTCTGGAGTCAAAGTTTTTAAAACATTTACAAGATTCATAAACTATCCTGGATTTTTACCAAACTTGGACAGAAGCTTCTTTCAATCAAAAGATATTATCAAGAGGAATATTATTATTATTTTTCCCTCATTTTTGTTGATCCTGTGATTAATAGCAAAAGTAGGCGAGACACTAAGTTCGTAGGAACCCTTACAATTTTTTTATGCGCCACCATGGCGGCTGGGGCATTAAGTTTTACCCTTGTCCATCTGTACATAAGTATGTACGTCCTCAATATGGTTTCCATTCTCTAACTTCAGTTTGCCTCTACAAAATGTTATGAAACTTATACACAATGCTGAATACCACAAAACACAGATCAAGTTTGAATTTTGGTGGCGTCACTTAAACCTTGTAGAGTTATGCCCCTTTATAAATGGAAAAATTACAAAATTTTAAGTTTCCATTCTCTAACTTAAGTTTGCATGCCTCAATCAAATGTTATCAATCTTATGCATAATTCTTATTTCTTCAAAATACCGATCAAGTTTGAATTTTGGTGAGGTCACTTTAACATTTCTTGAATTATGCCCCTTTATTAATGGTAAAAATGCACACAAAAATTAGTTGCCTCAACCAAATGTTATGAAACTTCTACTCAATGCTTATTACAACAAAACACAGATAAAGTTGAATTTGGGAAGTGTCAGGTTATAACCACTATCAAGTTATATAAAAAAAGAAGATGTGGTATGATTGCCAATGAGACAACTGTCCACAAGAGACCAAAATGACACAGACAACTATAGGTTACCGAACGCCAATTTATAAATCGAAAAATTGCAAAATGTTAAGTTTCTGTTCTGTAATCTAAGTTTATCTCAACCAAACATCATGAAACATATACACAATTGCCACAAAACTCAGATCAAATACAAATTTGGGTAGCGTTACTTTTATCGTTCTTGGAGACACATTCTCCTTTTATTTGTATATTGATTGTAAGGGTTGTTGCTTGTGATGTTTGGATGCTGTAAAATGTGTCCTCCTGCTTGTAATGTAAGAAAGCTCGACATAGGATAGTGATCCGGAGGCGGCCGTGGCGCTAGCTGACTTCTTAAAAGCTTTATATTTTAGAAGGGGGAAGACCTGGATACTTCATACTTTGTATATAGATGCTTCATGTTACAAAGTTTTTGTCTGACATGTGTCCATTGTCCTTGACCTCATTTTCATGGTTCATTGACTACCTGGAAAAAAAGTTTTATTTTGTACATGTCAGTCTCGCAGGTTTTATTTGACCTTGACCTCATTTTCACGGTTCATTGCTCAGTGTTAAGTTTTTGTGTTTTGGTCTGTTTTTCTCAAACTATAAGCAATAATTATAGGTATACATTTTGTGTACTATATTTGTTGTATGGAAGAATTGTAAGCTGTACATGTCTTATATCTGCCTGGCATGGTTCATCTGACCTTGACCTCATGTTCATGGTTCATTGGTCAATGAATAGTTTTCTTGTTAAATCTGTTTCTTAAAAACTATAAGCAATTATAAGTCAACTATATTTATTGTATTGAATGATTGTAAGGTGCACATGCATTTATTTGTTTTTATGACCTTGCAGAATTCATTTTCCTGGATAATGTTAAGTTTATGTGATAGTTGTAGTAAAGCTCTATATTTAGGACTATCACCATAATATCAATGATTGGTAAAGAAGGCGAAACATTTCAGCATGTGCACTCTTGTTACCTATTGTGTCTGTTTGTTTTGTTCACTAGTTCACGCATCGTTGTCAACATAAAGGAATTTGATTTGACTGTCATACAAGTGAGAGGTTTCTAGCTATAAAACTATGTTCAATCCACCATTTTCTACGTAAACCAGTTGCTTCGCAGGGCGCAGCATTATACGACCGCAGATGTAGAACCCTGAACAGATGGGACAAGTATGGACACAACTTTTAAGTTTGATACAGCTATAAATGTGGATTGTGATTAAATAGTTGACGCAACATAGGTTTATGGCACATTATGAATTTGGTTTAGGAAATGAAAATTAGAATTTAAAATTTTTAAATTGGATATTAAACTATTATGGTTTAATATCCAAAATGTAGATACATGATTATATTCAGGATATTTTAGAATTTTAAAAATTAATTTTTTGATGAAATCAAGTAATGTTTAATTTTAAACTGTGTAGTCCCCAATCACATTTTTTTTCACATCCCCCTTTCCCTTAATCCAAAACTGATCTCAATTCAAATTTCTAATGAAGTTTGCAACAATAACTGCTCATTTAAATACATCATACAATATTAAAATGTAATAAAAAGTGCTTGTTATCACTGAATGGTAAAGATTGTTTTAATTTATCAGTTGGTAGTAAAAATGAAAATACATTGTATATTGTATAAAACAATGATTAAAGTTGATTCAACTACTATTCTATACAAAGAAACATAACTCCAATTGAAAATTTCTTGCTATTGCACAATATTGTGCAATTGGATATTTCTTGCTATTGTGCAATACTGTGCAATTGAAAATTAATTGCTATTGCACAATACTTAATATGATAATTTTGAATCCTGATTTGGACCAACTTGAAAACTGGGCCCATAATCAAAAATCAAAGTACATGTTTAGATAAAGCATATCAAAGAAGCCCAAGAATTTAATTTTTGTTAAAATCAAACTTAGTTTAATTTTGGACCCTTTGGACCTTAATGTAGACCAATTTAAAAACTGGACCAAAAATTAAGAATCAACATACACAGTTAGATTTGACATATCAAAGAACCCCATTTATTCAATTTTTGATGAAATCAAACAAAGTTTAATTTTGGACCCCGATTTGAAAACTGGGCCAATAATTAAAAATTTGTAAGGGTTCCGCGGAACCCAGTGTCTCGCCTACTCTTTCTGTTGATCGCAAGCTCAACAAAAATGAGGAAACAAATCAATAAAATATTCCTGTTGATACCATCTTTTGATTGTAAGAAGCTTCTGTCCAAGTTTGGTAAAAATCCAGGATAGTTTATGTAATAAATGTTTAAAAAATTTAACTGCACACTGAATGTAATGTTAACTAGAAGAGAACAAAATTTCCTTCTAGATACTAGCTTTTGATCATAAACAAGCTTCTTTCCAAGTTTGGTACAAATCCAAAATAGTATAAGAAAGTTATTAAAATTTTAAAAAGTTAAACCACAGAGTGAATGTATTGTTTCGCAGCAAATCTAAGTCACTTTAAAAGTAAAATACAAAAAAATACATTTATTTTTTTCAAAATTTCCTTCTAGATACTAGCTTTTGATCATAAACAAGCTTCTGTCCAAGTTTGGTACAAATCCAAAATAGTATAAGAAAGTTATTAAAATTTAAAAAGTTTAACCACAGAGTGAATGTATTGTTTCCTGGCAGAAAATCTAAGTCCATTTAAATGTAAAATACAGAAAAATGGAATTTTTTTTTTACAAAATTTACTTCTGAATACTATCTTATGATCATAAACAATCTTCTGTCCAAGTTTGGTACCAACCCAGGATAGTTTAAGAAAGTTATTAAAATTTTAAAAACTTTAACCACAGAGTGAATGTAATATTTCCCGGCAGAAAAACTAAGTCCATTTATAAGTAAAATACGGAAAAAATGGAATTTTATTTTTACAAAATTTACTTCTGGATACTATCTTTTGATCATAAACAAGCTTCTGTCCAAGTTTGGTAGAAATCCAGGATCGTTTGAGAAAGTTATTCAAATTTCAAAAACTTTAACCACAGAGTGAATATTTGTGGACGTCGCCGACGACGACGACACCGACGACGACGGAATGTAGGATCGCTTAGTCTCGCTTTTTCGACTAAAGTCGAAGGCTCGACAAAAATCTAAGTACATTTTTAGATTCAGAATATCAAAGAACCCCAAGGATTCAATTTTTGTCAAAATCAAACAAAGTTAAAGTTTGGACCCTTTGGACCTTAATGTAAACCAATTTGAAAACGGGACCAAAAATTAAGAATCTACATACACAGTTAGATTCGGCATATCAAAGAACCCCAATTATTCAATTTTTGATGAAATCAAACAAAGTGTAATTTTGGACCCTTTGGGCCCCAAATTCCTAAACTGTTGGGAGCAAAACTCCCAAAATCAATACCAACCTTCCTTTTATGGTCATAAACCTTGTGTTTAAATTTCATAGATTTCTATTCACTTATACTAAAGTTATAATGTGAAAACCAAGAAAAATGCTTATTTGGGCCTCTTTTTGGCCCCAAATTCCTAAACTGTTGGGATCTCAACTCCCCAAATCAATACCAACCTTCCTTTTGTGGTCATAAACCTTGTGTTTAAATTTCATAGATTTCTATTTACTTAAACTAAAGTTATTGTGCAAAATCCAAGAAAAATGCTCATTTGGGCTCTTTTTTGGCCCCTAATTCCTAAACTGTTAGAACCAAAACTCCCAAACTCAATCCCAACCTTCCTTTTGTGGTCATAAACCTTGTGTCAAAATTTCATAGATTTATATTTACTTAAACTTAAGTTATTGTGCGAAACCAAGAAAATGCTTATTTGGGCCCTTTTTGGCCCCTAATTCCTAAAATGTTGGGATCAAAACTCCCAAAATCAATCCCAACATTCCTTTTGTGGTCATAAACCTTGTGTTAAAATTTCATAGATTTCTATTCACTTTTACTAAAGTTAGAGTGCGAAAACTAAAAGTATTCGGACGACGACAACGACGACGCAGACGACGACGCCAACGTGATAGCAATATACGACGAAAAATTAAAATTTTTGCGGTCGTATAAATGCCTGTACTAAGTCAGGAAATGACAGTTGTTATCCTTTCGTGTGATGTGTTTAAGCTTTTGAATTTGCCATTTGATTAGGGACTTTCCTTTTTTGAATATTCCTCGGAGTTCAGTATTTTTGTGATTTTACTTTTTTCCATGAAATATTACGATGTGATCATACTTTACAGGGACGGATCAAGCCATTTTGATAAGGGTAGAGGGGTTTCAACACTGGGTAATGTTTCAACCCTGGGTAATGTTTCAACCCTGGGTAAAAAGGGGGGAATAGACTTCCAACCTCCGGACCACCATTTCCACAGTATCGACCACTGTTGTTACCTGTTACTAATTTGGATTCCATACTTTTATGAATATGGATCTGTTTCAGAGGTGTTTACTAGCAATCACCAGCATCCATTGTCTCCACCCCTTTAATCAAAGTAATGGATATGGAGTATGTGTACTCTTTCATTTTCGTGGGTGTCAATCTTCGTGGATTGATTAAAACTGGCACCATCGTGGATTTTTGATTTCGTGGGCTGTCAATCTCTGCTTACAAAGCCTCGAGAAAATTTATCATCCGTACACGAAACCCACGAAAAATGGTATCCAACGAATAAAAATAATCCTAAGGTAAATGATATATGAGGGTCAAGAAAATAAAGAGACCTGAATCCACCCTACCCCCTTAATCAATCATGACACTCATAGATGAACTAACATCAGTTGAAAAGAGATGTATTTATTGAAATTCAAAATTTCAATATTTTGATAAATGACATCGATATAAATGATTTCTAGAAAATGAAAAAGTTAAATATTGTTCCTGTGCTTGGTTCGAAGCACAAGAAGGCCGTAACTACCCTTGAGGCAAGTGAGGCATTTGCCTCACTAAAATTTCGAATTTCGACACTGATTATTTTATTTTATACATATATATAAATATAATAGTCATTTGTTGTTCTGTCTCAACCTTAATTTCTATAACTTGTCATCATTCCTTTTTAACTATTCTTCCTGGATATAACTCAGCATCTCAACGGGTGATGTTTCTCGATTACATTAACCTAGTAACGATAATCATCATGGATCTTTACTTAAAAACAGGCTCTTGCAGAAAAAGGAAAAGCGACACTGAAGGTAAAGAAGGAATAATTCAAGTAAACTAGGTTTTTTTTGGGAACAGAGTCTGAGTATTGCATATAACTTCATTAGGATAAGTAGACTGACAAATCAAGTACTGGTGTTCGGAAGGGGGCAGTCCTGTCTACGTAATCATTTCACGAACTTTAATCTTTCTCTTTACAGATAAATAAAATATAAATAATATGAAACATGACTGCATGCATGGATTAGCTTTTATCCATGTTTCTTTAACCTTCAAAATTAAAAGAATATTCCATATTCCAATTTGATATTATTGAGGAATGGCAGAACCTTTAACACCGGATTTTGTCTTTACTTATTCGGGACTACGGAATTTCGTTTCTTTATATTGGGGGTTTCGGAATCGGACACCCCCAACCCCTAACCCAAAAATTTATAGATTCTGTAACTAAAATACCACCAACTATTTCCAGAAATAATTTGAAATTTTATATCGATAGTGTCACCTTTCTGTAACTCAGTCACCACAATTGCAGCATTTGAATGATAATCTAGTTGGTGTGCGGTATAATAGTTGTCAATATTTCCTCTTAAAAGTTCTCTATTATTTTTAGATATTTTTACATATGCACTATTTGTATCTGACATAACGACGACAGAAATATGGTACAGACCAGGAACTTCACACACAAATACACCACTTGATTTAAATGAGGTTAGATGTTGGTTGGTGATTCCTTCGCTCGTCTTGATGTCTAGAAATTTTAAAGTTGTTGGTGGACTGACAATAGTGTAAGATGCACATGCTGACAGAGCAACTGCAAGAAATCAGAAAATATAATATTGATATTATGAA
This sequence comes from Mytilus galloprovincialis, assembly GCA_037788925.1. Taxonomy (NCBI): domain Eukaryota; kingdom Metazoa; phylum Mollusca; class Bivalvia; order Mytilida; family Mytilidae; genus Mytilus; species Mytilus galloprovincialis. Next base: position 64,311,806 of record CM075341.1, read on the forward strand.
AAATAACAGTTAGAGAAACAAATTTAATTTATCTCTTCTAGACCAGAATGGCGATTCATGGTAATGAGATATAATCATCTACATAGACATTATGCCGTGCATGATAAATTTTGCTTAGTTATAGAAAAGTGCATTCATCAATACGGATGGTTTGTCGGTATCCTTTCGATTTTAGATTTTCCCTACCTTTTTTCCCGCATCATTTAAATATGATTTTTGCATGTAAGAATACAAGGAGGTGTGGGACTTAGAGTAATCGTCAATGAGACAGCAACCTTTCTTTAGAGCTATGGAACTTTCCGATACAACTTTATAGAGAGACATACCCAAGTAATTGTCTGGTAACCAGAATATCCTAGTTTTAAAGCCTCTGCTATATATTTAGCCCGTAATTCCTTAACGTTTTTGGTAAAAACTCCCAAAATCAATCCAAACCTTTCGTTACACATGCAGATCCGTACACCTTTACACAAATTATTGTCTGAAAACCAAATGATCGGACGACGACGACGACGCTGACAACGTCAAAATATCATACGACCGCAGAAATCAAAAACCTTCATTGATATGTTGTTTGGTAAAATGTAAACTTACCCCTTGTATTCATGTCATTGACAGTTTTAGCCAAATTCTTCAATTCTTGCATTTCTTTCCGTAATGTAGCAATGTCCTGGTTTACTTCAGTTATTTGGTTTCGGTTATCTCCAATATGTTCGTCCATCTTTTGTTGTAAGGCGTCAAACTTGTTGTTAACTTTTCCCAAAACTTTACTCGACACTATATCTTCTTTTAGCTTGTCGTCAAATTTGGAATCTATTGTTGCATTGATTATTACACGTAGAGGCATTTCTATCGACCGGACTATATGCGAACCAATGCGGGTTGTATTAACAATTGCTACCAGTGGTGCCCCATTGTTGTCCACTATCGGGGCTACAAATGTCTCCAAGTCCTGACATTCTCATAAGTAGTTCATCCACAGAAAAATGAAAATCGTCGAATAATATTGTCTAAACATCTTGAAATACAGTGGTAATAATGTTCATCGGCTAAATTCAAAAACAATACAAAGTCGTTTAAATATGGATTTAAGCATTATGTAAAAAACGTCTTTGTTTCGTGTCACAGAAAAGGTTACGTTCTTCTCTTTCTTAATTTAAAGAAATAACTTTCCGTAAATCATTAATTGAATTAGTGCCTGATGAAAGATGCGCACGAGGGCTTTTTACAGATGAAGTCAACTTAAATCATTTAAAAGATATTATAAAACCAGAACGTGATCAATTTAAGAGGGGCGTAAAGGAGGGGGTATCTGCACGGAAGAACTTGAAATAAAATTGCCATTTCACGATGAACGAACAATTAAAAATGTCCTCCACGCTTATCTTTTTATCGATTTCACGAAACATGGTGAATAACGAACCGTTTTCATTTAACGGTACTCGGTACTTAACATTTTAAAACAACCTATGACCGTACTTAACTCCTTACAATAAAATAGCTTGTAAACAAATTGCCATATGGTGATACCTTTATCTTTTACTTATTTTAAAAGTTAATCACGTATTCAAGAGTGCATTTCTTTCTAACATAAAAAATGCAAACCGATAAGTTCTCACATGTTTTGATCATTTAATTCTGACATACGTTTTCAAGTTTACTTAGGGTGCATTTCTTTCAAACACAAACGATGCAAACGGCTAAGCGCGCACATGTTTTGATAATTTCTTTCAAACACACGTTTGCAAAGTTTTTATAAACTTTGACAAACTATACAAATGCTAGAAATGCGTCTGCAGTTTGTTGTTTTTCGTTTGTTAGTTCAAACGCTACATTTGTTTCTAACTTCAACCTAATTAAACGAAGTTTGTTTCTAAGTTAGTTAAAAATCTGTTAACCAACAACATGTGCATGCATTATTGAAAGTTCAAACAGGGTCAGTAAAGACTTATCAAACTTTGCATTTGTTTCTACTTTTTTAGCGTTTAGAAAACAACAACAAACGCGACACAACGTTTACAAAATATTGGTTAGAAAGAAATGCGGCCTTAAACTTTGACAAACTATGCACTCGCTAAAAATGCGTCTACAGTTTGTCGTTCATCGTTTGTTAATAGAAACGCCGCTACATTTGTTTCTAACTTTAAACTGATCAAACGATGGATTTGTTTCTACTTTTGAAGCGTTTAGGAATGATAACAAACGCCACACAATGTTCACAAAATTTTGGATAGAAAGAAATGCACTCCAAGTAAATACTTCTGAAGAAGAACAAGTAGATATAACATTGTTGCGCTTTATTCTAGACTTTATTTATCTATAAAAATGGTTCTCTAAAACTAGATATGATTTAACTACTAAACTATTGGTAGAATCAGCATATCAAAGAATCCCAAGAACTCATGTATTAATGAAATTAAACAAAAGTTTGATTAATTACCCTTTGGGCCTCATTGTGGTTTTATTTAATAATGAACATTAATACTGGTTTAGATTCAGCGTTCCAAGGAACCCCATACATATATTCAATTTATGTCGAAATCAAACACAGTTTAATTTTGGACCCACTTGAAAACTGGGCCCTAAATTAGATATCTGAATATACTTTTATAAATAGACAATATAAGCTTCTATAATACTAAAATTACGAGGTCCAATTTGTCAGCCGTCATCACGTAAAAACGACGAATCAAAGAATTCAACTTTATATATAACTAATATAGTACAAAGGTGTAGATTAAAAATTACACCACTCCAGACCCTTTTGTTTTCCACGTAATTAATATTGCCAATAATTAAGAAGTTCCGAGTCGAGTCCGATACCGATACCAATAGTATATTCACCTGTTACCTATTACATTATCTGTACGTTCCGCATCTGACAGGCGCACCAACAAACGGTGTATTCAGGATTAATATGCTATATACACGGGTCATAATCACAGGGTTGACACTACTAAATTGTCAAATTGTTACCTATTGTAGTATTTTAATCAGTAAGACTTTCTAAGATAACAATACGAATACTAATAGGTACAGTTTTCAATTTGTAAGCGGGCATGACGTAAAACAGCGAATCAAAGAATTCAACTTTATTTATAACTAATATAGGACAATGCTGTTGATTAAAAAATACTCCATTCCAGGACCTTTTGTTTTCCAAATAATTAATATTACCAATAATTGATAAGTTCCAGTTCGACGGGTTCAAACAGAAAGATTTGAAAGCAGAGAAAACTGTGTATCTTATAATCGGCATGACTTTATCAGATGACAATACTAATACTAAATTAAGACTTGCGCATAGTTATATACTTTAATTCAGTCACGGACCCGCGATATCACGGGTGTGTTCTAGTATTTATATTTATATATATATATATATATAAAGTACGTCTGAACCAGTGTCACCTCTACAGATTTTATCCATCGAATCTCCAGTGATGGATGATACAAGGCTGAAAGAAAATACGTTCTGAATATATAATTCGTCTAAATATCATTCCCAAAACGTTAGATAAGTTAATTTGCGGAACCTGCGAAATTATTTTTGTTCTTCCCTGAAAGGGATCCGAACTCATGCTACGGATATATCGTGGCACCAATTGCCACTAGACAGTGAGGGTATGTTAGAGGGTTGAAACACATTTTAATTGCCACTAGATAGTGGTGGAATGTTTAAGGGTGGGAACAAATTTGCCTTGTAACAGTTCACCTACAGACCCTTCAACTAGTTGAAAATTTTTTAAATGAGCAGCATGTGAGGAACTTACCGTACACAGGATAAAAACTGTATATTCTAATGTACCACACAATTAATTTCCCAAGTAATGTACATGCTCTGGCACAATTGGTCTCCCCAGATACAATCATGCTCGGACACTTTATGCCTTTGTAACCTTACAGTTGGTCTTCCCAGATATGACCAAGCTCTGACACTTTATGCCTTTGTAACCTTACAGTTGGTCTCCCCAGATATGACTAAGCTCTGACACTTTATGCCTTTGTAACCTTACAGTTGGTCTCCCCAGATATGACCAAGCTCTGACACTTTATGCCTTTGTAACCTTACAGTTGGTCTCCCCAGATATGACCAAGCTCTGACACTTTATGCCTTTGTAACCTTACAGTTGGTTTCCCCAGATATGAACAAGCTTTGACGCTTTATACCTTAGTAACCTCACAGTTTGTCTTACAAAAATGAACAAGCTCTGATATTTTATGCCTCTGTTAGCTAACAAATTGGTATCTCAAGAAATGTACAAACTCTGACACTTTAAGCATCTGTAACCTTACAGTTTGTCTCCCCAGTAATGTATATCCTTTGACACTTTGTTCCCCTGATACCTTACAATTGGTCTCTCAAGATATGTACTAGCTCTGACACTTTATGACTGTAATCTTACAATAAGTCTCTCCCCAAAAGTACGAGCTCTAAATCTTTCCAGGCAAAAGAGGTTGGTCATGAATTTAAGGTGATAATTGAACGTCCTCAACGACATAAACAAAAGGTACGAAAGAGATGGCTACAGTGCAAGTACTAAGAGTGGGTGCATTTCGTTTTTGCGCATTTAGGGATTAAAACATTTATGTTTGCATGCATCTTTTGATTACAATTGCGCGCATTTATTTTACAGGTACCTTTTAGATTAGTTATGTTTTAACATTTTAACATTTTATCTCTATATATTTCTAATATTTAGTATTTAATCTAGACGTAAAACAGGTCACAGAGATCTTTATTTATGCATAATAAAACGGACTGAATATATCCTGCCTCAAAATCCCAGTTCCGCTTTCTTGTTGGTGAGCAGGGAATTCTAGAATATCAGAGGGGTTGCTTGTACTAGTAAAGTTAAAAATAAATTAAGGAATAAATACATGCAAGTATGATTACCTGTATTTACCTGAGTTTACCTGTAAGATAAATGCGCGCAAATGTAATCAAAAACTGCGTGCTAACGTAATGATTTTTGCCCGCAAATTAATGGTAATGCGCACAAACGTTATGCACCGCTAGGAGCAGGGTTGGAGTCTTTCAAGTCTGAATTCTTGAATTTATTTATTAGGTCATTTCCCCATATAGTTGATTGTTTGTTGGCCCATTATTTTCGAATCTTAATAATTAATATATTTCATGCATATTGAGTACGAAAACAAATACACAATTTATTATAGGTAAGTCGACAAGCTATAGGATGGAAAATTATGGTATGTTAGATAGGAGCAGATTGTTTTAAAAATTGTGGTCCAGTATAGAAACTAAAGACAGAGACATAATGCAATGGCGGATTTTACCCATAAATCGATCGGTATAATCGACTTTCCGGTGGCCAATGCATTTTATTGGCTGTTACATAGACTCTACTAGAGTTGCGAATCTCTTGTATTACATGTCTCTGATATAGGGCATAATATATGATAACAACAGAGGCCGAGTGACAGTGGGTGTAAACTAGGTCATGAAATCAAGAACGTTAAGACTTAATATTACTATATTTTAATATGTAGATAAAAAATCTTAACATGTATGAATTATATAATTATACATTTACTATCAGAAATGCATAAAAACGGCTTACAATCTAAAACCTGTTAATCACACATGCACAAGGTCCAAGCGAACAATTTTTAAATTATAGATAACTTATTTTTATTAACTTTTAAATTTATACAACCTTTGAAAATGTGCGGGTTGGTTTTCCTTTGTTGTGTTTTGATGTTTACTTCAGGATTTCTTTTGGATCAGGAGCCACACCAAGGTCAGGGTCAGACAGACATTGCCATCTTGGAACGAAAGTTTCTTGGACTACAAGAAAAGAACGTTTTACTTGTAGATAATTTGAAAAGATTAAAAATACAGTATGATAGTTTAAGTTCGGCGCTATTGAATACAACTTCAGAACTCAAAACTATCCAAAAGAAAAACATTCAGCAACTCCAGACTGTTAATAGTTTACAACAGAAGCTACACACTATGGAAACATTGGTCAATTCTTCACATAGTCAGGAACAGGCTCGAAATCAGGATGTTCTTGTCTTGCAAACCCAAATGCAGGAAACTAACACAAAGCTGTCGAACTCCTATGACAATTTAACCATCCAACTGCAGACAACAAATTATAACCTCAACAAACGGAGTATGGATCAGTTTCGTGATTTGGAAGGACGTCTATATAATGTGGAGAAGAGGCAAAATGATTCGCTGGTGTCGGTGAAACAACCAGGTAAAGAAGATAGTTAGATGTCTTTCGGTTAGTTTTGTTCTTGGGTTGATGTCTCATTGACGCTCCTACTAAAAAGCGCCCGGTAGCACCCGAGAGCGCCCGGGAAATGAAAAAGTGCCCGGAGAAAAGAAAAAGCGCCTGGGAGAATAAAATCATAATATTTTATAACAATAAATGTTTTCCTGAATAAAAAAAAATGAATCATTGCTTGTTTTGTCTAAGAGAGGGACGAAAGATACCATAGGGAGAGTCAAACTCATGGATAGAAAATAAACTGACAACGCCATTGCTAAAAATAAAAAGGTAAACAGACAAATAATAGTACAGAAGATACAACATAGAAAACTAAAGACTAAGCAACACGAACTAAACCAGAAACTGGGGGTGATATCAAGTGCTTCGGAAGGGTAAGCAGACGCGGTATATGTCCCTCATCTCCTTTGATCTCAGGTGCTCCGGAAGGGTAAGCAGACGCGGTATATGTCCCTCATCTTCTTTGATCTCAGGTGCTCCGGAAGGGTAAGCAGACGCGGTATATGTCCCTCATCTCCTTTGATCTCAGGTGCTTCGGAAGTGTAAGCAGACGCGGTATATGTCCATCATCTCCTGGGGATGATCTCAGGTGATTCGGAAGGGTAAGCAGACGCAGTATATGTCCCTCATCTCCTTTGATCTCAGGTGCTCCGGAAGGGTAAGCAGACGCGATATATGTCCCTCATCTTCTTTGATCTCAGGTGCTCCGGAAGGGTAAGCAGACGCGGTATATGTCCCTCATCTCCTTTGATCTCAGGTGCTTCGGAAGTGTAAGCAGACGCGGTATATGTCCATCATCTCCTAGGGATGATCTCAGGTGATTCGGAAGGGTAAGCAGACGCGGTATATGTCCATCATCTCCTGGGGGTGATCTCAGGTGATTCGGAAGGGTAAGCAGACGCGGTATATGTCCATCATCTCTTGGGGTGATCTCAAGTGCTTCGGAAGGGTAAGCAGACGCGGTATATGTCCCTCATCTCCTTTGATCTCAGGTGCTCCCGAAGGGTAAGCAGACGCGGTATATGTCCATCATCTCCTTTGATCTCAGGTGCTCCGGAAGGGTAAGCAGACGCGGGATATGTCCCTCATCTCCTTTGATCTCAGGTGCTCCGGAAGTGTAAGCAGACGCGGTATATGTCTATCATCTCCTGGGGTGATCTCAGGTGATTCGGAAGGGTAAGCAGACGCGGTATATGTCTATCATCTCCTTTGATCTCAGGTGCTCCGGAAGTGTAAGCAGACGCGGTATATGTCCATCATCTCCTTTGATCTCAGGTGCTCAGGAAGGGTAAGCAGACGCGGTATATGTCCCTCATCTCCTTTGATCTCAAGTGCTCCGGAAGGGTAAGCAGACGCAGTATATGTCCATCATCTCCTTTGATCTCAGATGCTCCGGAAGTGTAAGCAGACGCGGTATATGTCCATCACCTCCTGGGGTGATCTCAGGTGATTCGGAAGGGTAAGCAGACGCGGTATATGTCCCTCATCTCCTTTGATCTCAGGTGCTCCGGAAGTGTAAGCAGACTCGGTATATGTCCATCATCTCCTGGGGGTGATCTCAGGTGCTTCGGAAGGGTAAGCAGACGCGGTATATGTCCATCATCTCCTTTTGTCAGCACATACAATTTAACATACGAAATCCGAGTTCTACATTTCATTTAGATTGCAACATAAATATGTAAGACCTGCATGACATTTTATGAAGATGACTTTTGAGCCACAAACTCTTCTAAATGAACATAAAAATCTGCGATATTGTCCATTTTTGAAAGATGCAAGAGTAATTAACTCACATTTGTACGATTTTAATTATGATACCAAATTTCTTTTTCATATGTCACATGACTGTATACAACCCTTTTTAGCAAAATCTTTAGATTTTGATTTTATGTTTAATCTCAGAAAGTATTGGTATAGTATGTTCTTTTATTGTACACGATTTATTTATTCATTTGTAAATGAATGTTTGAAAGTGTCTCATAAGTCAGTTATGGCTGGATACCGATATTTTAACTGCGATGTTGTTGTTTTTTTGTATTTTATACTTATATTATGATGTATGATATTGTTCTGTATTGATATGTGACACTATAATAAAATATTATGTCTGTGATAACATTTGGTTAAATAAGATTACTGCTATTTACTAAAATCATATTGCATGGGGTCTCATGAATAATGATTTGTGTACCCAAAGTACTCAATTTTATTATCCTATACTTTTATTTTCTTTCAGTTGGCCTTTTTGCGTGTGTTTCATCTTTGTCCTCTCTTAGTCAACGTACAACTATAAAATACCAGAAAATCAAGACAAACGAAGGGATCACTAATGAGCATTTAAGCGTGTTCGAATCAACAGGTGTATTTGTGTGTGAAGTTCCTGGTATGTACCATATTTCTGTTGTTACATTATCAACTACCCATCGCGCTTCTATCGTGATTTATCGAAACAACGAACAACTAATGCGCGGCCATATTAACGATTATAATAGCGGGAATGGAGTTATGTATGATATAGGTGTAGCAATAATAGTGACTAAATTAAAGAAATATGAAACTATTAGTATAAAAACTGGACATCTGGATATGGACATTGCTGCGGATGATTCTTGTCTCACAATAGTTAAAGTAGGCTGACGCGTTAGATGAAGAAAAGAAAAATTCTAGGATTTGACATTCAAAAACATATAATTTATTGATGAAAATGTTAAAACGTTTAATAGTATTTAGTATTAAAACTTGATATCATATTATTCGTTACAAAATAACATGAATAATGGCAGCAAACAAGATATATATAACTTTATTTTAACAACACCAATTACATTTATTTATGCTAAACTGGCTTAATATGGGCGAAAACCTTGCAGGTCAAATGATATGTATTTAAACTTGATCTATCATATGATATCCCTAATAGATAATGACATTATTCCCGATTTCATGGACAATGACTGTAAATTATATTTTCATAACACCACAATCTCGTCCTTTCCCCCTCAATTTTGACAATACCGAAAGCGGCAACAGTACGGGTGACACATGTGGAGCAAGACTTCTTTATTCATCCGGAGCACTACAGCTCAACTCCAGCTTACGATAGGGTTCGTATTGCTCATTCTTTATTTTGTCTTTGCTATATTGTATGAGTGTTCTTTGTTTTTTCGTCGTTTTTATACCCCTGCTTTAAAAAGTGGGGTATACCGTTTTACCTTTGTCTGTCTGTCCATCCGTACGTCCGTCCCATGGATATTTTTTGTCGCATCTTTCCCTGAAACTACATTTCAAAGATTTCTGAAATTTTGTTCAGGGTTTATGTACGTCAGCTATACCGTGTAATGCGTTTTCAAATTCATCACACAATAACTTTCCGTTAACCCAACACACATCATTTTACACATGACACCCAAGTTGAAAGTTTGTCACATTTTTCTCAGGAATTTCATGACAATGATTTCTAAAATTTTGTTTCAAGTTTTATATATGTCAGCTATACCGTGTAATGCGTTTTTGGATTCCTCACTCAGCAATTTCCTATATTTACTGTCAAGTATTTGGGCGGGGGTATCATCAGTGAGCAGTAGCCCGCAGTGTCACTTGTTGTTTTAGCCATGATATTGTCTGATTTTATTTGAATTGCGATTGCCCTCTGGGTTTCTTCTCTCTCTCTCTTTTTTAATGCACAATTAAAGAAATATAACACATGCAGAGGATATAACACACAACCTGCTTGTCTACCAATAACGCGGACATTGCAGTTCAACAAAGATAAATTGTAAACCTGACCAATCAATATTAAAGTAACACAATGACACAGCAAACATTTATAAACAAGACAAACAACTTATAATAACCCTGTCTGGACAAGCAATATAACATAAATTGTGGCCGAATGTTAAAGCTATTAAGACAATAAGCCATAGCTGAATACACTCACAGGTCCGTCCATTAGCATCACTGAAGAGACATGTATTGTCGAAATGCGCATCTGGTGAAAGAAAATTGATACCGTTAATTTAATTATCAAAACGTGAATGGGAACACTCAAACTAAACATATGAAAGCCCAGGATGTATAAATACCGGTACTCTAATGCACCAGGAGCTATATAACTAAAAGGGAGAACATGTAAAAGAATGACCAAATGCACCTACGGCCAAGCATTATATAATTGGAACATATCCGTTATCATCTGTCAAACGGATATTCCATAAGGTCAACCATCTCGTTATGGCATCCGTAAAATTTATGGAGGGACAATTTTAACTTCATCACTTGGAACTCTCGTTTTAATAGCTTCCTTGTGAGCATCAACCCTCTATCAAGGAAATCATGATAGGGAATACAATCCGTAAATTATCGTTTCAACTAGAAGATACTTTTGTATAATGCAGGTGCTGCTGGAATTTTGCTACATAGAAATGGGAAATTGACAATTGGAAAGCTGAAATCATTTTTATAAAAAGAAAAAAATGAACGCCAATTACTTTTAAATACTTTAATACTTGAGCAGATGTTCAGCCAAAAAACCTTAAAAAATATCGCCATATCCACCTTAGTTAACATTGCCTGAAAAAGGTTTACCTTAAATTCAAATCAATTTCTAAATCAATCAACGGAGAGAATGAGAAATGTTTATTAAAAATCATATCAGTATCAAGCACAGACTATTGAGCTGCTAATGAACCTGAAGGAGTTTGAACCTTTATTGTTTCTTAACAATTTCAAGACTTATCAACGGAGAGTTAAAAGACAATAATACAAGATTTTATTGTGGTGTTTGTATGTTCTGAGAAAGAAGAGGGAGAAAAAAACCAAAGTGACGAATATACATTCCAGAGACAACGAACGGCAAAAAAAAAGTGTATTATTACATATATCTACATTAAGACCCCAAATATCGAAATGAAATTAGGTGATTCTCAAATGAACATGGTAGATCCCTAGCAAAAGATGCATGCCAGACACCACACACATTGCTCATTGTCAAGTAAGAAAAGAAACTGATAATAACGAAAACCATATAAAGACCAGTTAAACATAAATCTTTAATATATTCATTTGACATAATAAGATCCTATAATATTCGCTTTTCATGAAAGCGTTATCATAAGGAAAAGGACAACAATGAACCACAGCCAGGGTATCACTATTAGTCACATTGCATTTCAATCAAATAAATTTATTTTGTTTCAATAAAAATATTTATTATTTATACAAGGAGTCTTTAAACATGCAAAAGAGAAACTATATTTTGGAGGGAAGGGAGGACATTAGAAATGTAAAATAATACGATGAGCATACAGGCACTTATCTCAGAAAAAAACACCTATATATCTAGGTATATAGGGGGAAATCTGAAAAAAGTGCCTGTGGCTGCGTACAGTAAAATAACATTCTGATATCATATAATTTTAAGATGACACGAAGTTGACATATCCTTAGAGGTAATAAAAAGCACTTGGTAGATCTTTATATTACTTATCGTTTTTACTTACAGCACTTAAATCAATGACTTTCGGAACTTACGTAAAATTAAGGACGAGATGCACTTAACCATTTACGTGACACGAAACATCGAATTCTTATATAACGTGTATGTTTAACCGATTTTCTAGATCTGTTGGGATTTAGTTGCTGAACAGTATTTCCACTGTAACTCAAAATGTTAAGACAATCTTTTTTGCCAATTTTGTTTTTTATGTTAATGAATTACTCATGCAAATGTCAGGACTTAGAGAAGTTTGTTGCTCCTATACTTAACCAACAAATGGCACCATTGATGGCGATAGTAGATACAACTAATATCAGTTCACATATCGTCCGGTCAATAGAAAAGCCATTGCGGGAGATGATCAACGCCACAATAGAATATAAAGTTAACGAAAAGTTGAAAGAAGATATAGTGTCGATTAAAATTTTGGGAAACGTAAACAACAAGTTTGACGCCTTACAACAAAAGATGGACGAACATATTGGAGATAACCGGAACCAATTGACTGGAGTTAAACAGAACTTTGCTACATTAGAAAAAGAAATGGAAGAGAGAATTAAACAGGACATTGTGTCACTCCGGAAAGAAATTGAAGAGAGAGTTGCACGTGAAATCCGTGACAAATTGAATAATTTGACTAGAACTGTCTGTATCGAGAACAAAGATCTGGATGAAAAGCTGACGAAGTTGATCAACAACGTTGATGTAATGCAGTCGGATTTAAAAGAAACCATAGTGTCTGTCGATAATAACGTGACAAATTTAGCAAGCCAACTGAAAAATCATTTGACAAGTTTGGAAGGGTTTCGTTCAAATTTACAAGAATTAACTGTTAACACAAGCACAATTCAGAATGCGACGGGCAAATTAAAGACTACCACTGACATTGATAAGGGAATGTTAAAAGTTCATGCCTCAAAGCTGAAAGATATAAATGCAACAGTCATGGACATCAACTTAAGAGGTAAGTTTACATGAAAAACTCACATTCAATCTATGAATTTGACACTTTTCACTAAGAAATTAATTCATTTATGATACGAAAACTTCGGAATGATACAGTGATTTGTCATTGTATTTGTAGTATTTTGATTTATACTTACTTCGTTTCATACAGGACAGATGTCAGAAAGATTTGACACTATAAACGTCCATGACCATTTTGAATATTTTGAAAGGAACACAAAACGATAAACCATATTAACCTGTCTTAAAATAATCCTAAATTTTGTGTGGTTGTGTCGTTTTGTTGCTGTCCCATAGATGTGTATCTCACACATGCTTTTATTCATACTAGCAAAACAAATTTTTAATTTTGCGACAAAAAGAGGCGAAAGATACCATAAAGGAAAAACAAAGTAAAAAAGAGGACAGCACAATGATGGCAAAAACGAATTGTTAATATAACTACAGGTTGAAAATCTCAACAAGACCGAGAAACCATCTGCATAGATAAATGCATTGTGTGTGTGTGTCCTGGTTAGATTATCGTAGAAAAGTATGTTTGAAAATATGAGAACGTGCATTAATATCTCATTACCAGAAATCCTCATTCGAGCCTCATTAGGGATGAATTGAATTATTTTCTTTAACTATTGTTTTCATATTTTCATGATTTTAATACAATATTTTCTTTTTTTTTCAGTTAGCCTTTTCGGATGTGTTGAACATACGTATACCCTCACATCACCATCAACTATAAAATTCCCGAACATCAAGACCAGCGAAGGGATCACCGTTCAACGTCTTACCTCATTTGAATTAAATGGAGAATTTGTTTGTGACGTTCCTGGTCTGTACCATATTTACGTCGAAATCCAGTCGTATGACAAATATGGATTTGTCAAAATATCTAAAAATAATATAGAACTTATGTTAAGTTATAGGTATACCTATATTACCGGAGTACTAAAATTTACTTATTCGAATGCAGCATTTGTGCTTACTAAATTACAGGAGGGTGACACTATCGATATAAAACCAGGGGAAAAAATCATGCACATTAACGGCCAAAACTATTCGCACATTACAATAGTGAAAGTAACATAAATGTATCAGTATATAAAACTATAACAACATACGAAAAGAAGGAACCTGTTTTCAATAAAGAATAGTATTCTTTAGATGTGTTGATTCTATCTATACTGAATAAACATATTTACCAAAAACATAACACTATCATACCCTTTAATATATAAACATAAAAGAATCATTGCAAATATGTCGATCAATCAGACTATATTTGTAATGTTGTCTTTGTAGTGTTGTCTCGATTTACCAGAATTATTGTTATTATTGCAGACGGTACAACACTACAAAGATATCGATCATAAAGAGATTTGTTGCTTTAAACCTTTTTAAGGAGACTCGCGGGTATAAGATTTTCAGAAAAAAATAAACTTTAGTAGTTGTTACTTTATCATATGGTGCAAAAATCATTCCACAAAATCAATTCGTGTTCGCCCCAGGTGACTTTTAAAATGTAGATATCATTGAAAAAGCTCCAAATTATCTCCTTTTGATGCAAAAATGCCATTTTTTTGTCATTAAAATTGAAATATCTTTTTTAACTCATCGGTGACCTATATTGTTTATTGTTGTTTTCGAATAAGCTGTTCATAAACTAAATAATTGTAAAATTTTAGCGATTTCTGTAATTTAGTTCCTTTTTTATTTCGATATTACCGCTATTTCTATGGCAAGCCGTTATTATATTTATTCAATTTCGAGATAAATACATACTTTATAAGATATCTTATTAATTAATAGAGATATCTTATAAACTAATAGAGATATCTTATTAACTTATGGAGATATCTTATTAAGTAAATAAGATACCTCTATTATTAACTATATAAAAGATATCTTATATAGTTAATAAGATATCTTATAAACTAATTGAGATATCTTAATAACAAAATGAGATATCTTATATATTAATTTAGATATCTGATTTATTAAATAAGATATCTTATATATTAAATAAGATATCTTATTAAAATGTTTATAAAGATATCTTATTAAATATATAAGATATCTTATTCAATATATAAGATATCTTATTCAATATATAATATATCTTATTAAATATATAAGATATCTTATTAAATATATAAGATATCTTATTTAAAATATAAGATATCTCTATTAATTTATAAGATATCTTATTAACTATATAAGATATCTTTTATATAGTTAATAATAGAGATATCTGATTTACTTAATAAGATATCTCCATAAGTTAATAAGATATCTCTATTAATTTATAAGATTTTTTTTATTAATTAATAAGATATTTCTATTAGTTTATAAGATATCTCTATTAATTAATAAGATATCTTATAAAGTATGTATTTAAAAGATATCTTTATAGAAGTAAGATATCTTATATACTTTATAAGATATCTTATTAATTAATAGATATATCTTATTAACTTATAGAGATATCTTATAAATTAATAGAGATATCTTATAAACTTTTAGAGATATCTTATTAACTTATAGAGATATCTTATAAACTAATAGAGATATCTTATAAACTTTTAGAGATATCTTATTAACTTATAGAGATATCTTATTTAATTGGTTATAAAGATATCTTATTTAATATATAAGATATCTCCATAAGTTAATAAGTTATCTCTATTAGTTTATAAGATATATTTATTGATTAATAAGATATCTTATTAAGTATGTATTTAAAAGATATCTTTATAAAGAAGTAAGATATCTTATATACTTTATAAGATATCTTATTAATTAATAGAGATATCTTATTAACTTATAGAGATATCTTATAAACTAATAGAGATATCTTATAAACTAATAGAGATATCTTATTTACTTTCAAATTAAATAAGATATCTTATAAAAAATAAAGATATCTTAATACTTAATAAGATATCTTGTTTAATAAATAAGATATCTTCAAATTTGAATAAATATAAAAACGGCGTGCCATATATCTCCTATTAGTTCAGCAGAAAAAAGGACATTAACAAAAATGTATGCTTCTTTCGAAGGCAGATTGTGAGCGTAAATTAACGGTGACCCCATTTTTTTATTTCATTTTTCTATTTAGTATAAGATAAAGTTCATTTATAGAAAAATATAGAGAAATCCTATATTAAATTAAAAAAAATTTGATTTAGACCCGCGAGCCCCCTTAAGTATAAAAGTCGTTTCTTATGACGAATAATGCTCCAAATTGAAAACAAATTAAATGAGATCTGGAATATAAGTCGATGAGACATAAAACTAGGAAACATAACGTTAACATTTGCATTTTATTCTAGAATCCGTAGTACTGACAAGATTTATAACATATCTTGCCTGAACTGTGCGAATAGGGGTATGCATACCAGTATATATTTACCTGAGCGATACTGACACTATTTATAAAATATCCTTCCTGGACTGTGTGAACAGGGGTTTGAATACCAATATATGTTTACTTGAGCGTTACTGACAGGATTTGTAACATATCTTTCCTGGACTGTGTGAATAGGGGTATGCATACCAATATATATTTCCATGAGCGGTACTGACAAGATTAATAATATATCTTTCCTGGACTGTGTGAATAGGGTTTTGAATACCAATATATGTTTACCTGAGCGGTACTGACAAGATTAATAACATATCTTTCGTGGACTGTGTGAATAGGGTTTTGAATACCAATATATGTTTACCTGAGCCTTACTGACAAGATTTATAACATATCTTGCCTGAACTGTGCGAATAGGGGTATGCATACCAATATATATTTACCTGAGCGATACTGACAATATTTATAAAATATCCTTCCTGGACTGCGTGAACAGGGGTTTGAATACCAATATATGTTTACTTGAGCGTTACTGACAGGATTTGTAACATATCTTTCCTGGACTGTGTGAATAGGGTTTTGAATACCAATATATGTTTACCTGAGCGGTACTGACAAGATTAATAACATATCTTTCCTGGACTGTGTGAATAGGGTTTTGAATACCAATATAATTATGTTTACCTGAGCGGTACTGACAAGACTTATAACATATCTTTCGTGGACTGTGTGAATAGGGTTTTGAATACCAATATATGTTTACCTGAGCGGTACTGACAAGACTTATAACATATCTTGCCTGAACTGTGTGAATAGTTGTTTGAATATCATTATAGGTGTCAGACCACCAATTAAAAATCCCTATCTGTTCAACCAAATTTTGCAATTTTCACAGCTTTCTAAATATTTTACCTTAAGTTTAACTTCAAGGAAACCAGGTATATCCTGAATTGTACATGTATCACCTTCCTACATGCCAATTTTCAACCAATGTTTAAAGTCTTGTAACAAATTTCTGAATTTGAAAAGACAGGTACTACCAAAATAACTCCCGGTTTTCTGGAAATCTTAAATTAGTGTACTATGTAGCGCATTAATCCTGAATTTTTAATGCAAACTCATAGACAAGTGAATTTTGGCTCAAAATGGTCTAAATATATTTCCCTTTCACCAAAAGTTTCATTTCTGCAAATTTGTTGGTTAGTTTAAGTAAACAATGACATCAAAAGCACTATTTTGTGTCAAAGTAGGACTACTTTTACATACGTTCTAAATTGGAGGGAGTAATTGGTGGTCTGACACCTATATGGTTAACTGATCATCACTGAAGATACATTTATTGTCAACCACGTGACCTCAACCCATAAAATAAAAAACAACAAACAAATACAAACACAAACACAAATAGCAAAATTACTTGTATGCCTACGCGATATGATATCAAAATGAAATCGTAAAATTTAACCAGCTTACAACAGATCGAAATACATTTATGCTAATAATGTTAACCATAATCTTGTCCCTGGCTTATCACAAGTTGTCTTCGTATTAATTAATTTAAGTGTTTTCAAGGTTTATAACTCTCCTATAATGGGTTTTCCGTTCACGTCTTTATACAATCTCCCTAACGTATTTGGCGCTTGGGTGCATTCCATTGTGGCATATCGTCCTTCCCGACGCCTATATCTCCCTGCTCTGTCGCCCCGTAATTATGTACCAAGGCTTCAAAACGAGACCAGGCATTATCAGCGACTTCACAATGTGAGAGAAGAAGTTATCAGCGACGTCACAATATATCAAGCTTGCTTTTGTCAAGCGTAAAACTATCTTAGGGAGCTGGGAAAGACCAGTAATAGAACGATAAACAGATAATCGGGTTTTCTTCGTATACAAAATATCAACCGCTCGACACAATGTGGAACTTTTTAGCTCCTTTGCCGAGCTCACTCGCCAGAAAGGTTCACATTGTGGTTCGCGGCTGATATTTTACGATATCAATGCATATAAAACCCAATAATCAATAATTATTGTCTCATTAGCTTGAATACTGCTGGATATTGCTGAACCAGACAGAGCTATTGTATATATTTGTCTTGTTTATGAATGTTTACTATACCATCGTATTACTGTAATATGGATAAGTCAGGTACAAAATGTATATGTGTTGAACTGCTATATGTCCGTAAAATTGGTGGAAAAGTCAGTTTGATGTAAATATTTTCCTCCCTGTGCGTTATTTGTTTTGAATTGTGCATTAAAGAATCGAGAAAAGAGACTTAAAGTTAATTAAAAATCGTAAGTTCAATCAAAACAGCCAACACTGACTAAAACAAACAAGAGATAATATTGAAAATGGAAATGGGGAATATGTCAAAAAGACAACAGCACGACAAAAGAGCAGACAACAGGCGAAAGCCACCAATGGGTCTTCAACGCAGAGAGAAATTCCGAACCGGGAGGTGGTCTTCAGCTTGCCTCTTAGATATTGATTGGTGATTCCGTCGCTCGTCTTGATGTCCGGGAATTTTATAGTTGATGGTGGACTGATGTTTGTACTAGATGCAGCACATGCTGAGAGGGCAACTGAAAGATATCAGAAAATAAAATAATGATATAAATGTTTTATGAAAAATTACAGTTAGAGAAACAAATTTAATTTATCTCTTACTCAGAATGGAGATTCATGTTAATGAGATAATCATATACATTATGCCGTGCTAAAAAAAGTCAAACAGACTTTTCTATGATACATTTTACTTGGTTATGGAGAAGTGCAAATACATCTATTTTTGTCATAATTTTGTCGGTATCCTTTTGACTTTATATTTTTCCTACCTTTTTTGTCGCATCATTAATATATTATTTTTGCATGTACGAATACAAGGAGGTATGGGACTTGGAGTAATCGTCAATGAGACAGCAACCTTTCTTTAGAGCTATGTAACTTTGTGGTACAATTTTATAGATATACAGACATACTCAAGTAATTGTCCGGAAACCAGAAAATCCTATTTGTTAAGCCTCTACTATATATTAAGCCCGTAATTCGTAAACGGTTTGGGTCAAAACTCCCAAAATCAATCCAAACCTTTCGTTAGACATGTTAGTGGTATGGAATTACGTGGTACAATTGCATGAAGATCCGTACACCTTTACTCAAGTTATTGTCTGGAAACCAAATGTCTTAGAACGACGACGACGACGCTGACAACGTCAAAATAAAATACGACCGCAGAAATCAAACACCTTTATTGATATGTTGTACGTAACATTATAACTTACCTCTTGAATTCATATCATTGACAGTTTTAGCCAAATTCGTCAATTCTTCCATTGCTTTCCGTAAAGTAGCAATGTCTTGGTTAACTTCAGTCAATTGGTTCCGGTTATCTCCAATATGTTCGTCCATCTTTTGTTGTAAGGCGTCAAACTTGTTGTTTACTTTCCCTAAAACTTTACTCGACACTATATCTTCTTTCAGCTTGCCGTCAAATTTGAATTCTATTGTGGCATTGATTATTTCCCGTAGAGGCATTTCTATCGACCGAACAATATGCGAACTAATGTGGGTTGAATTTACAATTGCAACCATTGGTGCCCCATTGTTGTCCACTATCGGGGCAACAAACGTCTCTAAGTCCTGACCTTCGCATTAGTAATACATCAACATAAAAATCAAAATTGGCAAAAAACATTGTCTTAACATTTTGAAATACAGTGAAAATATTGTTCAGCAAATAAATCCCAACAACTGTAGAAAACAGGTTAAACATACACATTATATAACAATTCGAAGCTTCGTGTCACGTATATGGGTATTAAGTGATTCTTGTTCTAAAATTTAAGTAAGTTCCGAAAGTCATTGATTTTAGTGCTGTAAGTTTAAAAGATAAGTCATATAAAGTTCTACCAAGTGCTTTTAATTAGCTCGAAGGATATGTCAACTTTGTGTCATTTTGAAATTTGATGATATAATGCAGAATGTTATTTTACTGTACTCAGCATATCAGTTTTCAAATCTAACCCTTTCTTCCAAATTTTATTTTAATTTAACATGTTTAAAAATTTCTTGTCTAAATGATAAATATTTTTATTCAAACAAAATGGAAATGCAATGTGGCCAGATAGTGATACCCTGTATAGAAAACCTAATCACACAACTGTCTCAATCATGGGTTATAACTAACTGTCTGTAGCAATGATTACATTCAGCAAACGGACAAGATTTAAATTTTTTTTCACGTCCAGTACCCCCAAAAGTGAAAAAATAAACATTACAAAACAGCGAGAATAATTCAAATGCACCAGTTTATTTCTTACAACAATAAATTAATGTATATATACATTCCCAAAGTAAGGCATAATTCAATGGGTTGATCGACGATGTGCAAACTGAAGTTATATAAATTAAAATTGTGTTGGCAATATGTTCCACGATATAAAATATTTATAAATGATATGCATGTATATTGTGAAATATAGTTTTTTAGGTTTGAGATCTCAAAAAACATGTATAACCCCCGCCGCATTTTTGAGCCTGTCTCAAGTCAGGAGCATCTGGCCTTTGTATTTTGGAGTTTAGCATGACGTCCATTATTACTGAACTAGTATAAATTTTTGTTTCGGGACCAGGTGATGCACACCTCCGAGTGCGGGAGTTTCTGGCTGCATTGGAGACCCATTTGGATGAATATGTTCCTATAGTATAAGCTTTACATGACAGCGTTAAAATGAAGGAAAAGACAACAATTGGATATTCTTGCTTCTGTTAATAGACCATTTCTAATGATGAAAATATTTAGATGACAATCAATGTAATATTCCAGTCATGATTGATTTATATTCACCCATTGATTGCCATGATTGGTATAAAATTTACCCATTGATTGATTATGGGCCCAATTTTCAAGTTGGTCCGAATCGGGGTCCAAAATTAAACTTTGTTGGATCATGCCGTGTATTAAGATTTTGGATTTTGGGCCCCGTTTTTAAATTGGTTCACATTGAGGTCCAAATGTTCCAAAATTTTGACGGGACGTATTGTGGTATACAAATTTCCGTCCGTTCGTCCGTCCGTCTGTCCGACTGTCTGTCCGGCGTAAACATGTCGCACCGTAACTTGAAAGGGTCGGAAATTAAACTTAGTTTGATCTTAACAAAACTCGATTTCTTGGGGTTCTTTGATATGCTGAATCTGAACATGTATTTAGATTTTTGATTTTGGGCCAGTTTTCAAGTTGGTCCAAATCGGGGTCATTGTTTGTTTCATTTCAACAAAAATTGAATATATGGGGTTCTTTGATATGCTTAATCTAACCTGTATTAAGCTTTTCAATTTTTGGACCCGTTTAAAAAAAAAATGGTCCACAAAGAGGTCCAAAGGGTCCACAATTAAACTGTGTTTGATTTCATCAAAAATTTAATTATTGGGATTCTTTGATAAACCGAATCTAATCGTGTATTCAGATTTGTAATTTTGGTCCCGTTTTCAAATCGGTCCACATTAAGGTCTAAAGGGTCTAAAATTAAAATTAGCTTGATTTGAAGAAAAAAAAATACTTGAGTTTCTTTAATATGCTGAATCTAAACATTATTTAGATTTTTGATTATTCAAGTTGGTCCAAATCGGGGTTCAAAGTTGAACTTTGTTTGATTTCAACAAAAAATGAATAGATGGGGTTCTTTGATATGCCAAATCTAACCATGTATTTAGATTTTGGATATTCGACCATAATAGGTAAATGTCCAGTACTACAATAGAAACGCCTCAATTTAGCGTGTGGGTTAATACTAGAACTAAAAGCTAAGCTTGGTTCAAGTAGAAACATGTCTACTGTTGAAGATCGGACATTGACCTTGGTGATTTTTTTATCTCAACTTATACTCCACATCTCATCTTATTCAAGCTCAAGCTATAGAGAGAAGTAAAAGATATCTATGACGTGCAGAACAAGTTTTATATCTTGATAGGTTTAATTTAACGAATCTTTGTACCGTTTTGTGACGTGATTCTTTTTTTCACATTGAGAAAAGGAATTATTATTGATTAGCAGGAACAATATGATATTCAGTATGAATTAACACATTTAAAGAAAATTATTTTTTAATCAGAAATGGAGAGTGTCCATGCCTTTTCTTTCGTTTCAGACATTGATACTGCATGATACAAATAATTTAAGTAACTTTCACTATTGTTAGACACGAGTAGCTACCGCCGTGTATTCTCATGTCTGTATTTCCAGGTTTTATATCGATACTATCACCTTTCTGTAATTCAGTCACCACAATTGCAGCATTTGAATGATAATCCAGTTGGTGTTCGGTATAATAGTTGTCAATATTTCCTCTTATAAGTTCTCTATTATTTTTAGATATTATTACATATGCACTATTTGTATTTGACATAACGACGACAGAAATATGGTACAGACTAGGAACTTCACACACAAATACACCACTTGATTTGAATGAGGTTAGATGTTGGTTGGTGATTCCTTCGCTCGTCTTGATGTCTAGAAATTTTAAAGTTGTTGGTGGACTGACAGTAGTTTGAGATGCACATGCTGACAGAGCAACTGAAAGAAATCAGAAAATATAATATTGATATTATGAAAAATAACAGTTAGAGAAACAAATTTAATTTACCTCTTATAGACCAGAATGGAGATTCATGATAATGAGATATAATCATTTACATAGTCATTATGCCGTGCTAATCAAAAATTCAAACTGATTTTTCCATGATAAATTTTGCTTGGTTATAGAAAAGTGTATTCATCAATTCGGATGGTTTGTCGGTATCCTTTCGATTTTAGATTTTCCCTACCTTTTTTTCGCATCATTTAAATATGATTTTTGCATGTAAGAATACAAGGAGGTGTGGGACTTGCAAGTAATCGTCAATGAGACAGCAACCTTTCTTCAGAGCTATGGAACTTTGTGATACAACTTTATAGAGATTCATAGACATACCCAAGTAATTGTCTGGTAACCAGAATATCCTAGTTTTAAAGCCTCTGCTATATATTTAGCCCGTAATTCCTTAACGTTTTTGGTAAAAACTCCCAAAATCAATCCAAACCTTTCGTTACACATGCAGATCCGTACACCTTTACTCAAATTATTGTCTGAAAACCAAATGTCATCGGACGACGACGACGCTGACAACGTCAAAATATCATACGACCGCAGAAATCAAAAACCTTCATTGACATGTTGTATGGTAAAATGTAAACCTACCCCTTGTATTCATGTCATTGACAGTCTTAGCCAAATTCTTCAATTCTTGCATTTCTTTCCGTAAAGTAGCAATGTCCTGGTTTACTTCAGTCATTTGGTTTCGGTTATCTCCAATATGTTCGTCCATCTTTTGTTGTAAGGCGTCAAACTTGTTGTTAACTTTTCCCAAAACTTTACTCGACACTATATCTTCTTTTAGCTATTGTTGCATTGATTATTTCTCGTAGAGGCATTTCTATCGACCGGACTATATGCGAATTAATGCAGGTTGTATTAACAATTGCTACCAGTGGTGCCCCATTGTTGTCCACTATCGGGGCTACAGATATCTCCAAGTCCTGACATTGGCATAAGTAGTTCATCCACAGATAAATAAAAATCGTCGAATAATATTGTCTAAACATTTTGAAATACAGTGGTAATAATGTTCATCGGCTAAATCCCAAAACAGTACAAAGCCGTTTAAATATGGATTTAAGCATTATGTAAAAAACATCTTTGTTTCGTATCACAGAAAAGGTTACGTTCTTCTCTATCTTAATTTAAGGAAATAACTTTCCGTAAATCATTAATTGAATTAGTGCCAGATGAAAGATGCGCACGAGGGCTTTTAATTACAGATGAAGTCAACTTATATCATTTAAAAGATTATATAAAACCAGAACGTGATCAATTTAAGGAGGGGGTATCTGCATGGAAGAACTTGAAATAAAATTGCCATTTCACGATAAACGAAAAATGTCCTGCACGCTGATCTTTTTATCGATTTCACGAAACATGGTGAATAACGAACCTTTTTCAGTTAACGGTACTCGGTACATAACATTTAAAAAAAACCTATGACCGTACTTCACTCCTTACAATAAAATAGCTTGTTAACAAATTGCCATAAGGTGATACCTTTTTCTTTTTCTTATTTTAAAAGTTCATCACGTATTCAAGAGTGCATTTCTTTCTAACATAAACGATTCAAAGCGTTAAGCGCTCACATGTTTTGATCATTTAATTCTGACATACGTTTTCAAGTTTACTTAGGGTGCATTTCTTTCAAACACACACGATGCAAACGGCTAAGCGCGCACATGTTTTGATCATTTCTTTCAAACATATGTTTGCAAAGTGTTCATAAACTTTGACAAACTATGCAAACGCTAGAAATGCGTCTGCAGTTTTGTTGTTTGTCGTTTGTTAGTTCAAACGCTACATTTGTTTCTAACTTCAACCTAATTAAACGAAGTTTGTTTCTACGTTAGTAAAAAATCTGTTTACCAACAACATGTGCATGCATTATTGAAAGTTCAAACAGGGTCAGTAAAGACTTATCAAAATTTGCATTTGTTTCTACTTTTGTAGCGTTTAGAAAACAACAACAAACGCGACACAACGTTTACAAAATATTGGTTAGAAAGAAATGCGGCCTTAAACTTTGACAAACTATGCACTCGCTAAAAATGCGTCTACAGTTTGTCGTTCATCGTTTGTTAATAGAAACGCCGCTACATTTGTTTTAAACTTTAAACTGATTAAACGATGGATTTGTTTCTACTTTTGAAGCGTTTAGGAATGATAACAAACGCCACATAATGTTTACAAAACTTTGGATAGAAAGAAATGCACTCCAAGTAAATACTTCTGAAGAAGAACAAGTAGATATAACATTGTTGCGCTTTATTCTAGACGTTATTTATATTTATATATATATAAATAAAAAATACGTCTGAACCAGTGTCACCTCTACAGATTTTATCCATCGAATCACCAGTGATTGATGATACAAGGCTGAAAGAAAATACGTTCTGAATATATAATTCGTCTAAATATCATTCCCAAAACGTTAGATAAGTTAATTTGCGGAACCTGCGAAATTATTTTTGTTCTTCCCTGAAAGGGATCCGAACTCATGCTACGGATATATCGTGGCACCAATTGCCACTAGACAGTGAGGGTATGTTAGAGGGTTGAAACACATTTTAATTGCCACTAGATAGTGGTGGAATGTTTAAGGGTGGGAACAATTTTGCCTTGTAACAGTTCACCTACAGACCCTTCAGCTAGTTGAAAGTTTTTAAATGAGCAGCATGTGAGGAACTTACCGTACACAGGATAAAAACTGTATATTCTAATGTACCACAAAATTAATTTCCCAAGTAATGTACATGCTCTGGCACAATTGGTCTCCACAGATACAATCATGCTCGGACACTTTATGACTTTGTAACCTTACAATTGGTCTCCCCATATACGACCAAGCTCTGACACTGTATGCCTTTGAAACCTTACAGTTGGTCTCTCCAGATATGACCAAGCTCTGACACTTTATGCCTTTGTAACCTTACAATTGGCCCCACAGATATAATCAGGCTCTCTCACTTTATGCCTTTGTAACCTTACAATTGGTCTCCCCAGATATGAATAAGCTCTGACACTTTATGCCTTTGTAACCTTACAGTTGGTCTCCCCAGATATGACCAAGCTCTGACACTTTATGCCTTTGTAACCTTACAGTTGGTCTCCCCAGATATGAACAAGCTTTGACGCTTTATACCTTAGTAACCTCACAGTTTGTCTTACAAAAATGAACAAGCTCTGATATTTTATGCCTCTGTTAGCTAACAAATTGTTTGTCTCCCCAGTAATGTATATCCTTTGACACTTTGTTCCCCTGATACCTTACAATTGGTCTCTCAAGATATGTACTAGCTCTGACACTTTATGTCTGTAATCTTACAATTAGTCTCTCCCCAAAAGTACGAGCTCTAAATCTTTCCAGGCAAAAGAGGTTGGTCATGAATTTAAGGCGATAATTGAACGTCCTCAACGACATGAACAAAAGGTACGAAAGAGATGGCTACAGTGCAAGTACTAAGAGTGGGTGCATTTCGTTTTTGCGCATTTAGGGATTAAAACATTTATGTTTGCATGCATCTTTTGATTACAATTGCGCGCATTTATTTTACAGGTACCTTTTAGATTAGTTATGTTTTCACATTTTATCTCTATATATTTCTAGTATTTAGTATTTAATCTAGACGTAAAACAGGTCACAGAGATCTTTATTTATGCATAATAAAACGGACTGAATATATCCTGCCTCAAAATCCCAGTTCCGCTTTCTTGTTGGTGAGCAGGGAATTCTAGAATATCAGAGGGGTTGCTTGTACTAGTAAAGTTAAAAATAAATAAAGGAATAAATACATGCAAGTATGATTACCTGTATTTACCTGAGTTTACCTGTCAGATAAATGCGCGTAAATGTAATCAAAAACTGCGCGCTAACGTAATGATTTTTGCGCGCAAATTAATGGTAATGCGCGCAAACGTTATGCACCGCTAGGGGCAGGGTTGGAGTCTTTCAAGTCTGAATTCTTGAATTTATTTATTAGGTCATTTCCCCATATAGTTGATTGTTTGTTGGCCCATTATTTTCGAATCTTAATAATTAATATATTTCATGCATATTGAGGACGAAAACAAATACACAATTTATATAATAGGTAAGTCGACAAGCTATAGGATGGAAAATTATGGTATGTTAGATAGGAGCAAATTGTTTTAAAAATTGTGGTCCAGTATAGTAACTAAAGACAGAGACATAATGCAATGGCGGATTTTACCCAGAAATCGATCGGTATAATCGACTTTCCGGTGGCCAATGCATTTTATTGGCTGTTACATAGACTCTACTAGAGTTGCGAATCTCTTGTATTACATGTCTCTGATATAGGGCATAATATATGATAACAACAGAGGCCGAGTGACAGTGGGTGTAAACTAGGTCATGAAATCAAGAACGTTAAGACTTAATGTTACTATATTTTAATATGCAGATAAAAAATCTTAACATATATGAATTATATAATTATACATTTACTATCAAAAATGCATTAAAACGGCTTACAATCTAAAACCTGTTAATCACACATGCACAAGGTCCAAGCGAACAATTTTTAAATTATAGATAACTTATTTTTATTAACTTTTAAATTTATACAACCTTTGAAAATGTGGGGGTTGGTTTTCCTTTGTTGTGTTTTGATGTTTACTTCAGGATTTCTTTTGGATCAGGAGCCACACCAAGGTCAGGGTCAGACAGACATTGCCATCTTGGAACGAAAGTTTCTTGGACTACAAGAAAAGAACGTTTTACTTGTAGATAATTTGAAAAGATTACAAATACAGTATGCTAGTTTAAGTTCGGCGCTATTGAATACAACTTCAGAACTCAAAAATATCCAAGAGAAAAACATTCAGCAACTCCAGACTGTTGATAGTTTACAACAGAAGCTACACACTATGGAAACATTGGTCAATTCTTCACACAGTCAGGAACAGGCTCGGAATCAGGATGTTCTTGTCTTGCAGACCCAAATGCAGGAAACTAAAACAAAGCTGTCGAACTCATATGACAATTTAACCATCCAACTGCAGACAACAAATTATAACCTCAACAAACGGAGTATGGACCAGTTTCGTGATTTGGAAGGGCGTCTATATAATGTGGAGAAGAGGCAAAATGACTCACTGGTGTCGGTGAAACAACCAGGTAAAGAAAATAGTTAGATGTCTTTTGGTTAGTTTTGTTCTTGGGTTGATGTCTTATTGACGGTCCTACTAAAAAGCGCCCGGTAACGCCCGAGAGCGCCCGTGAAATCAAAAAGCGCCAGGAGAAAAGAAAAAGCGCCCGGGGAAGAAAATAAAGCGCCCGTGAGAATAAAATCATAATATTTTATAACAGTAAATGTTTTCCTGAATGAAAATGAAAATGAATCATTGCTTGTTTTGTCTAAGAGAGGGACGAAAGATACCATAGGGAGAGTCAAACTCATGGATAGAAAATAAACTGACAACGCCATGGCTACAAATAAAAAGACAAACAGACAAATAATAGTACAGAAGACACAACATAGAAAACTAAAGACTAAGCAACACGAACTAAACCAAAATCTGGGGGTGATCTCAGGTGCTCCGGAAGTGTAAGCAGACGCGGTATATGTCCCTCATCTCCTTTGATCTCAGGTGCTCCGGAAGGGTAAGCAGACGCGGTATATGTTCATCATCTCCCTTTGTCAGCACATACTATTTAAGGATTCTCGCTTCTCCGTTTAAAAAAAACCGCTGTTTAATAAACTGTTATAAATTTAAACGTACCTTTACTACAAAGGTTTTGTTTGCAAGTTTAACTGTACCTGTACGGATGCCTATAATTGCTAACATCCACTTAATTTGAACTTCGATGGATAGTTGTCTCATTGACAATCAAAAATAATAGGTCCGTGCCTTGTTGTTGTTTTTTTTTTTTTAAATATAATGAAATGAAAATTTGGCGGAAAATGATTTTTTCTTGATTTTTCATACATTTAATATTGGCACCATAGGGTACTAAAATAAAACCTAAAGAGACAATTTGGCATACAAAAATAAATAGAGAAAACATGAATACAGAAATGCTGACACCTATTTTGTGACATCTTTTATTCATATATACTTGTAAAATTATTTGCTGGCACATTCCTTAATATATCAGACTATAGCTAGTAGATAACAAATCTAAGAGAGAGTTCTTCCAAATAAAACGAAAAGAGACAATTTGGCATACAAAAAATATAGAGAAAACATGAATACAGAAATGCTGACACCTATTCTGTGACATCTTTTATTCATACATACTTGTAAAATTATTTGCTGGCACAGTCTGTAATATAATCAAACTATAGCTAGTATATAACAAAACAATCTAAGAGAGGTTATTACAATTCAGCATTATCATACATAACAATCTCTTTAAAATATAGAACTCGGATTTAGTTTTACTACATATGCAATCCGAGTTCAATATTTCATTCAGATTGCATACATAATTATGTGTGACTAGCATAACAATTAATATATATGTGATTACATTTGGTTAAATATTATTACTGATATTTACTAAAATCCTATTGGAGTTCTCTTAAATTATGATTTATGTACACAAAATACTCGATTTATTATTATATACTTTTATTTTCTTTCAGTTGGCCTTTTTGCATGTGTTTCATCCCTGTCCTCTCTTAATCAACGCACAACTATAAAATACCAGAAAATCAAGACAAGCGAAGGGATCACCAATCAGTATTTAACCTCGTTCGAATCAAGTGGTGTATTTGTGTGTGAAGTTCCTGGTCTGTATCATATTTCTGTTGTTACATTATCAACTACCCATCGCGCTTCTGTCGTAATTTATCTAAACAACGAACAACTATTGCGCGGCCATATTAACGATTATAATAGCGGGAATGGAGTTATGTATGATATAGGTGTGGGAATAGTAGTGACTAAATTAAAGAGAGATGAAACTATTAGTATAAAAACTGGACATCTGGACATGGACATTGCTGCGGATGATTCTTGTCTCACAATCGTAAAAGTAGGCTGACGCGTTAGATGAAGAAAAGAAAAATTCTATTATATGGCATTCGAAACGTATATCGATGAAAATGTTAAAGCGCTTAATGTGTTAGTTTTTAATATTAAAACTTGTTACAATATTATTCGTTACAAAATAATGACAGAAAACGATATCCTGTAGTTGAACAGCTTTTATTAGAGGAGACGGCAGCTTTCACAAATAAGTCTTTTAGACTTGCTGGTCTCCGAAAAGCTAAGACAGGAGGATCGGGAAAGATTTTGGATAATTTTGGGTGATTGGCAATACTTTGCCAATTGGCACGGATCAAACGTGAAAGGTTAGTAAAGGCGGGATTGTATGTTAAAACAAATGGAACTATTTTGCTGCGCCTCTTCTTTTTGTACTGCAACAGGTCATTGCGGCTGTTATTGTTAGCACGCGCAAACCCCTTATCTATGTCCCATTTCTTATAACCTCGTTTGATTAAAAATCCGCTAAGTTCCTGTAACCGCTGAGTGACAGCCTCCTCAGATATATAAATACGTCTGAGCCAGTGACAACTCTAAAACAGATTTGTATATATAATATATATATATAGCTTTATTTTCACAAAATCAATTATATTTATTTATACCAAATCGGCTTTATTTTGGCTAAAGCCTTGGTCGGCGTGCTCAAATAAGATGTATTATCACTTGATCTATCCTATCCCTAATAAATAATGACACAATTATTCCCGATTTCATTAAAATGACTGCAACTTATATTTTCTTGACACAACAATTTCGTCCTTTCTCCCTCAATTCTGACAATACCGAAAGTGGCTAAAATCGGATTTTACTTCCTTGAGCAACAGTACGGGTGAGACATGTGGAGCAGGAAATTTTATCTATCCCAATCACTACAGTTCAACTCCAGTTTATGTTGGGGTTCGTATTACTCATTCTTTATTTTGTCTATGTTATCTTGTATTATTGATCATTGTTCTTTCGTCGGTTATTTTTAAAGCCATGACATTGTCTGATTTTATTTGAATTGCGGTTGCCCTCATGGTTTCTTCCCTCTCATTTTAATACACAATTCAAGAAAAATAACAAATACAGAGGATATTACACATAACCTGCTTGTCTATCAATAATGCGGACATTACATTTAAAAAACAGATACATTTCAACCTCACCACTTGGAACTCTTGTTTTTATAGCTACATTGTGAGCAGCAACCCTTAATCAAGGAAAATATGATAGGAAATACAAGCCCTAGAATGTTGTATCAACTGGGAGATATATACTCCGTATAATCGAGGTGCTGCTGGAATATTGATACATAGAAATTGGAAGTTCACTATTGGGAAGATCAAATCATTTTCATAAAAAAAACCAGCTCATTTTCAAAAACTTGAACGCACATTTCTTTTCGATACTACATGAGCAGCTATTTTACCAAAAAGTACTTAAAAAGACAAATAATAGCCATATCCACCTTAGGTCAACATTGCTTGAAGTAGTTGGAACCTAGATTTCCAAATAACTTCTAAATTTATCATAAACGTATATACACTTTTCGTATTTAGCTGAACGTTGTCTCCGATTGACCTTCAGTCTGCTCCGAATAACCTTCTGACGTGAAGCAACAATTATTTTTCAATTGTGACGTCAAATATTCTAAATTGTGATTTCAAAGTTAACAAGAACTTGGGTAATTTTATGTAATGGCGGACAAATGTGTATAAAAGTGTAAATACGTCTAAAGAGAATTGAACCAAACTGGCTTCTAAAAGCGAATTATTATTTTACTATTTCACTTTCATTAATGATTGAACAAAAAACATCATATTTTAATTTTTGTCATATCTCGTAGCTAGTGCACCTTTAAGAAAGGTATACTATAAATCAATATCGAAGCACACACTATACTGAGCTGATAATAAACTCGAAAACAACAACAATGATGTATAAATACTTGAATACGTGAGGTTCTATATATGACAAAAGGACCTTTAAGATGGCCGATTTTATTTATAAAGGGATAACAACCCCTGATAAACACAAAGAAAGTGTCGCCCGTTTTGCATGCTAATATTTAAAATCTTAACACGACTGAACACTATCTTACAAAATCTAAACAGCATTTATACCTTTAGTCTGAATTGATCTGAATATAATTTGATCAAGTCTTAATCGGATGCAAGCGGAATCTGTCTTGTTTATCTTGACATGACTGAATGGACTTAACACATTATATCGTTACAGTATCTGAAAGTCTTAAAAGTTGTGACGTTTTTCACTAGCAGTAAATCCAGTCGATCAATGACCGTTTCAGACTTAATTATGCTACTAGTGAAGGCCACTGTTGCCTAAAGGAGTTTGAACCTTATAGTTTCTTAATAATTTAAAACTTATAAACTGAGAATTTTAAATATTTAGTGGATTATATTGTGATATTTTATGTTCAAAGAAAGGAGAGAGAGAGAAAAAAAACGAAAGTGACAAAAAGACAATTCAGAGACAACGAACTACAAAACGTACAACAAAAAGTATATACTAACATATATCCACATGAACCCCTGAAAAATCGAAATAGAATCAGGGGTTGAAGTCATAAAACTTTGCTCAGTGCTCGGAGCATTTTGATTGGTTGATTTTCGAGTACGGGTACAAAAAACTGACTCTAAAGTTTTATGACCGCAAGGCCTGGTGCTTCACAAATAAACACAGTTGCGTCCGCTTACAAAAGACGCATGTTAGACACTTTATACGTTGCTCATTGTCAAGTTATACAAAAAACTGTTAGTAGCGAAAAACAAATATAAATCTATAACATATTCAATAGGAAGAACACGATCCCCACTAATATTCGCTTTTCATGACAAATTAAATAAAAAGAAACAAAATCGATATTATTGCTTCTGTAAATGGACCGTTTCTTTGTCCAATAAAAAAATAAATATGAAGAATCACTATTTTCAAATAACCACTAGACTTGCATGTTTTCCCGTTAGTTGAATAATTCTTTCAATGAAAAACGTAACAGTAACATGGTATCAATGGGTAAATATTAACCAATCATGGCTGTCCAATTTATCAATATAGATGAATTATTAGAATAAATGGGTAACTTTTAACCAAATATGGCAATCAATGGGTAACTATACTGAGCCAAAAAAGTTTAGCAACACAATTATGAAATTTTATTTATAACAAAAACTTAACAAAATATGATTTTAATGAAAATGAAATGAAATTATATAAAGTCAGAAGCAACCTGACTGTTTATCACTCAAATTCACTAAGAATTTCTTTGTATGTAGCGCAGTAGGGTCAACATTTTGAAATAGGTAAAGTGCATTGGCAGCGTTTTCGCATTCCATTGAGTATCTTTCGAATTTGCCGTTGTCGAATTGCATTCCATTCCCTAATCAGTGCATTTTCAAGTTCTTGTAATTTTTGGAAATCACCGTGATTTTCGCGAACGCGTCAGTTCAACAGATCCCAAACATTTTCGATTGGATCGAGGTCTGGGGATCGACTTGGCCAATCGAGAACGTTAATGTTGTTCATTTGGAACAGATTCATCGTCAGGCGAGCAGTATGTGGTCTTGCATTGTCATATTGAAAATGGAATCCATTATGAATCCGCTGGGCAAAGAAGGGGAGAACAACATGTATCAAAATGTTATCACAATATCTCCTGGCATTCAATGTCCCACGAACGATCACAAAACAAAAAAATGATTTATACCCGCGATCCGCCTTAACAAATCATTGCAACCAATAAGAGAAACAATCTTAGCAATCAATAGGAGAAACAATCATGGTAATCAACTGCTAAACATTAACCATTCGCGACAATCATTGCAATCTTATGAGTAAATATAACCCAATTATGGCAATCAATGAGTGAATATAAAAAAAAACATGGCAATCAATAGGTGAATATTAACCAATCATGGCAATCAAATGGATGAGTAATAAGGGCATACAATACAGTTACAGGGGAGGTAATGACGTAGCTAACGTAAATTGTCATTTTCGCGACGTCAAACTATGACTTATCGGGAAAAGATTTAGTTTTCGACTGATTTTTATCATGTAAACTTATTTAACTTGAAAACGAGTTCATGGACATCTATTTTTTAAAATGCCATTTGGTTTGCTTAAGGTAAGTAGAATATGTGTGCCAATTTTCATTAAAACGTGAATAGTACATTTTTTTTTTTAATTTGAATAAATATATAGCAAAAAAATGACGGTTTTTTCCTACATTTGTGAACATTTGATAAATATGAGTTATTTGAAAGAATTTTTTTTCTATATAAAACAGAATTTACAAATAATATAACAAAAACAGCTTGTGTTTTTTTACTCATCGGTGACCTATATTTTTTATTATTGTTTTAAAATAAGTTGTACATAAACTAAATGATTGTAAAATATAAGCGATTTCTGTAATTTAGTTCATTTTTAATTTCGATATTACCTCTATTTCTCCTATTTGTTCAACAGGAAAAAAATGACATAAATAAAAATGTATACTTTTTTAGGAGGCAGATTGTGAGCTTAAATGAACGGTGACCCCATTTTTTTATTTCATTTTTCTATTAAGTATATGATAAAGTACATTTATAAAAAAATATAGCAATATCCTATATTAAAACAAAAAAATGATTTATACCCGCGACCCCCCTTAACAAATCATTTCAACCAATAAGAGAAACAATCATTGTAATCAATGGACGAATATTAACCAATCATGGTAATTAATGGACGAATATTAACCAATCATGGTAATCAATGGACGAATATTAACCAATCATGGTAATTAATGGACGAATATTAACCAATCATGGTAATCAATGGACGAATATTAACCAATCATGGTAATTAATGGACGAATATTAACCAATCATGGTAATTAATGGACGAATATTAACCAATCATGGTAATTAATGGAAGAATATTAACCAATCATGTCAATCAATGAATAAACATTAACCAAATGAATCATGAAATGGGTAAATATTGAACAGTCCTGGCAATCAATGGGTGAATATTATCCAATCATTGCCATCAAGGGATGAATATTATCCAATCATTGCAATCAAAAGGAGAAAAATCATGGATATCAGTGGGTGAATATCCACCAATTATGACAGGAATGTTATACTGATTGTCAACAAACATTTTGTATTATCTATAAAGATAGGAAGATGTGATATGATTGGCTAATGAGACAACATTTTACAAGAGACCAAAAGGACAGAGAAATTATCTATTAAAATGAACAAAAACCCTAACACATAGCCAGCTATTAATGACAAACGAGAAAACTAAAACCTTGATTTATCTATTATCAAACCCAAAATATGTAAAACAAACCGTTTTCCTGAATGAAATATTCAAAGAGGTAAATATTCAAATAGTAGGAAGATATATATAAATAAAACGTCCTAATTTACCGACTATTTTAGCCGGAGTATAAATGAAAGGAGATGTTGGACGACTTGTCTTCATGCGACAGAAACCAAACTATACAGAGAAAGAATTAGACGATAAAATGACCAATAAACTTTTTTTAATCAAAGTTTTGTGTAAAGAAACAAATCGCCCTAGGTTTAGAAAAGTGAGAATTGGTTAAGAGACTGTCCTCACTATTGATGATAATTTACTAGTTTCCTGATTATTGAAATCATTTCATGGATTTACAAAATGTCCCTCTATTTCACGTCCAAACTTTTTTGTATCGTGGACAAAATTCAATTTGTATAACTTCAGTTCATTGTCATTTAATAGACATATTAATTCCTTTTTGTAACGTATATACACTATATTGTTGTACGAAATAAAAATGTCATTCTTGAAAAGTTTAAGTTACTCCAACAGTTCGATAAATTCTACATTTATTAATATTCAATACCTTTAAACAATTTTTTTATTTTAAATATAGGACCTGTCGCATTTGAATCATTCTCGCTGTTTTGGGATGTCTATTTTTCACTTTTGTAGATACTGAACGTGAAAAAAATGAAAATCTTATCTGTCCTCTGAATGTTATAACCAAAATGATACGGTCGTGTGGTTATTTGTCCATACAGGGTATCACTATCTGGTCACATTGCATTTCCATTTTGTTTGAATAAAAACATTTATTATTAAGACAAGGAGTCTTTAAACATGTTAAAATAAAGTATATTTTGGAAGGAAGGGAGGTTATTACATTTCAAAATGATATGCTGAGTACAGTAAAATAACCTTCTGATATCATCTAACTTTAAAATGACACGAAGTTGACATATCCTTAGTGGTTATCAAAAGCACTTGGTATATCTTTATATTGCTTATCTTTTAACTTACAGAAGTAAAATCAATGACTTTCGGAACTTACTTAAAATTAAGAACTAGAAGCAATTAACCATTTAAGTGACACGAAGCATGGAATTATTATATAATGTGCATGTTTAACCGATTTTCTAGATTTGTTGGGATTAATTAGTTGCTGAACAGTATTTCCACTGTATTTCAAAATGTTAAGACAATCTTTTTTACCGATTTTAATTTTTATGTTGATGAATAACTCATTCAGATGTCAGGACTTAGAGAACTTTGTTGCCTCGATGGTGGATAACAGCGGGGCGCCATTGGTTGCAATTGTAAATACAACTAATATCAGTTCACATATCGTCCGGTCAATAAAAATGCCTTTACGGGAGATTATAAACTCGACAGTAGAAAGCAGAATAAGTGAAATGCTCAAAGAAGAAGTTGATTCCTTACAACAAAATATTGAAGATAACCGGAATCAAATGCCTGAAGTTATTACGAACATTGCTACTTTACTGAAAGAAATGGCAGCAGAAGAGAACATCATGTAAAATTTCTAAACAATTGAAAAACTTGACTAAAACTGTCAGTACTATGAAGTTCAACACAGATCTTGACTAAAAGGTAACGAAGTTAGCCAACAATATGGACGCCATGCAATTGGAATAACAACAAAAGATTGAAGAACATATTTGAAATAACCAGAACCAATTGAGTGTAGTTAAACAGTACATTGCTGCTTTACGGAAGGAAACGGAAGAGAGAATCACACGTGAAAACTTTGATCAATTGACGAATTTTACAACAAAAATAAGTAATGAGAATAAAGATCTTGACGAAAAGGTGACAAAGGTAAACAATAATGTGGACGGCGTGAAATTAGAATTACAACAAAGGATGGACCAACATTTTCAAAATAACCGGAACCAGTTGACTGATGTTAAACAGGACATTACTACATTACTGACGGAAAAGGAAGAGAAAATCACACGTGAAATCCGTGACATTATGGTGGGTTTGACTAGAACTGTCAGCACTGAGAACAAAGATCTTGATGAAAAGATGAAGAAGTTAAAGAACAATGTGGATGGCGTGAAATTGGAATTACAAAAAAAGACAGAGGAACATATTGGAGATATCTGAAACCAATTGACTAGAGTTAAACAGGAAATTATGTCATTACGGAAGGAAATGGAAGACAGAAGTACACGTGAAATCCATTACAGATTGGGGAGTTGGACAAGAACTACCCGCACCGAGAAAAATATCTGGACGAAAAGGTAAAGACGTTAACCAACAATGTGGACAACATGCAGTCAGATTTAAAGGCAATCATAGTGTCTGGTGATAGAAATGTATCAAATGTAGCAGGACAAATGAAAAATCATTTGAGCAGTTTTTAAACGATCTGTTAAAATTTTTAAGAATTGACTGTCAACACAACTACAATTCATACTGCGATCGATAACATTAAGACTACCGCTGATATTAATAATGGAAGGTTAAGTGTTCGAGTCTCAAAGCTGGAAGATATAAAAGAAACAGTCAATGATATGAACTTAAAAGGTATGTGTATTATGTTTAAAAGAAAATAACACATTTATAATATGAAATTGAAACATTTTACAATGATGAATTAAAATATTTTTATCCTACGAAAACTACGAAATGAAACGGTAAATTTCTATTATTATTGTAATATTTCGATGAATATTATTTATACTATTTAAGATAAAAAAAAAAAAAAAAAATAAGACAACGTTACCATCATTGACACACATTTTGTTTGTATTGTCATTTTTACATTTCGATTAGGAATTCTATCTGTTTTTTTTTTTAATTTGCTGGACAAATGAGACAACATAACCGTTAATGACCTATAAATACACTTAAAACAGGACAACAACTGTTGAGCTCTTAAAAAAGTGCATTACAAGGTCTCCAATTGTCGTGTGGATGCGTCGTTTGGTTGCTGTCTCATTGACGTGTACCTCACACTTCCTTTTATTCATACTTGCAAAAATAAATTCTTAAATGTGTGACAAAAAAGAAGCAGGAAATAAAACACACGAAGAGAGACCTACAAATGCATGGCAAAAAAATAAACGAATCTTTAATCAGACCACATGCAGGTTAACAATTCCGACAGGACCGAGAAACAATCACAAACCATCCGTATTGAACAGGCACTTTTGTAATTATCAAATATCTCTTTATTTATAACAGAAAATTCTGCATCGTTGACTTTATGATTATATCTATATATAACGGTGAAAAATTGTGATAATGTGCATAATTATCTCACTACCAGGAATCTTCATTGGGACACCAGAAATTTTAAATTGAACTTTTTGCCCTCACTGCTGTTTTCATATTATCATAATTTAATATTTTTTTCTCTCTTTCAGTTGCTCTTTTAGCATGTGTTGTGACTCATACTTCTGGCAGTCCACCAACAACTATAAAATTCCATGACATCAAGACAAGGGAAGGAATCACCAACCAACATATAACATCAGTTAGATCAAGTGGTGTATTTGTGTGTGAAGTTCCTGGTCTGTACCATATATCTGTCGTCATTACGTTAAATACAAATGGTGCAAATTTCAAAATATCTAAAAATAATAAAGAACTAATTAAAGGTTATACCAATAATTATAATACAAGAAACGGACAGTATCATCAATCAAATGCTGCAATTGTGGTGACTGAATTACAGAAAGATGACCGAATCGATATAAAACCTGTAATTGACATTAGGATAATATGGCTATAACATTTCGTGTCTTACAATAGTGAAAGTGAAATGATGTTTATCAGTATTACCAAATTATAACAATATATTAAACGAAAGATTGGGCATGGACACCTTCCATATTTGATTAAAAAATAGATTTCTTTGAATGTGTTGATTATATTCATACTAAATATTATTTTTGTTCCTTATATTTAAAACAATCACAGATAATTCCTTTTCTCAATATGAAAAGACAAAAATCGAGATAACAAAACTGTACAAAGATTTGTTGCATGACATTAAAAAAAGTCCACATAATACACTACTCAGTTTAGCTTGAGCATAACTGAGATGAATTATGGAGTATAAGTTGATGAGAAACTAACCCACAAAAAAAATGAAAAAAAAAGGCTTCTTGATGTCAATATACGATATTCAACAACGAACACGTTTCCATATAGTATACTAAGCTGAGCCTTAAATAGCGCGGGTATATAGAAAATGTGAATAAATTTTAAAAATGAAAAAATATTTATGAACTTGAATACTGAACTTACAAATAGTTTGTAAAAATAAATGTATGTAATTATTTATTCGTAAATACAATCAAATTTAAATGTAATACAACCAACATTTCTTCAGTTGTTCTGTTCCATGTTCTTGGTTAGGTGAGGGGTTGAGCGATCTTACACATGTTTATGTGTGTCTGTCTTGTATTCAAGTAAAACAGTGTTGTCGTTGGTAACAGTCTGTCAAAATTATTTCTCCTCTATTGTTATAGTATAAATCAAACCGAGGTGTATCTCTTTTGATCTTTTCAATTTTTCTTTAGTCGGGTCTTTTATAGCTTTCTATACGGTATGGGTTTTTGATCATTGTTGAAGGTCGTTCGGTTACCAATAGTTATTTACATCCTCGTCATTTGGTGTCTTGTGGAAAGTTGCCTTTTTGATGACCATACCACATCTAACTATTCAGATATATTCTTATACTGAGATTCGTGGAATACATAAGATTTTTAATTTTTCCTCACAAAGATATGTAATATTGAATTGATTGATTGGTGTTTAACGCCACCTTCAACACTATTGTGTTATTTTGTGGCCGTCAATTTTTTTGTTGGAGGAAGCTATAATGCCAAGAGAGAACCACCGACCATCATTAGTAAAACTATCAAACCTAGTCGCATGCACCTGCCACGTGCTAGATCGAACTCATAACCTCAGTGATGACAGGCTAGTGATACAGTAGTTTGAATACTTAGACCACTTAGCCACAAAAGCCACTGTTATTATTGATTAATTTGTTGTTGGTTGCTAAACATACAGTGGCAAAAATTTCATGCAAGTTCAGGACGAGAACAAATTAACATAAACAATAGATTACTAACTTGCAGTCTTATCGTTATATATATATCGAAAAAACATTAAGTAATCTGGGGTCAAAAGTTGATAATATGAAAATATAAAGGTAGCAACATTATTATATTTAATATGTGCTGTGAACTATCCAAGCGTTTCTTAGTCTGCGCAGTTTTCAGTCAAACTAAAAGGCGTCGCGCAAGTAAAATTAATATATAAGCGTTTTGTAATTATTGTCAATATAGCGTGATATGGATTTTCCTCTGGAATATGCATGAATTTTTTATTGACGTTTTCAATCAGCCTTAATTTTTGTGTCTGTTCGAAGTAGCACGTTCTCAATATTCCGTTCTAAAGATGTAAAATCCTGAGATTGTTTGAAGGTAACAGACTTATTTGCAGTTTGCTGTGGACATTTAGATTAAGTGCTTGCTATATTAGAGTGTTTTACTTTTAATTGTAATGTAAATTTTAGTTCTAATACAACATAGGGTACATATAACGTGTTCTCGTTCACATATGAACATGATATTTGTCACTGAACGTATTACTGTAATATAAAGAAGTAAAATTAAGCTTTTAATCGATACAACTTTATTCAGTTTTCTTGGGGGGGGGGGGGGGGGGGGGGGGGGTGGGGGGGGGGGGGGGGGTAACTTCAATGTTTTCTAATTTGTCGTGGCTAAATAACTCTTAACTGACACAATTTCAATTGTCCAACCCATTAACAGACTTTATTCCCATAATTTTCACTAAAACGTGGTATTATTCACGTTATTTTACAATTATGAAATATTTACTAATGTCAATTTATTTTTTAGAACCACAGTACTATTTTTTGTCCTTTAAATGATATCTAAATTTGTTTGTTTCGCATTTTATTAAAAAAATTGCTATGCGTATAAGCATAAATACTGCATACTTGCGCGACGCTTTTTAGTTTTACTGAAATAAAATTAACGGTATCAATTTTCTTGCACCAGATGCGCATTTCGACAATACATGTCTCTTTACTGATGCTCATGGCCAAAATATTTGAAATCCAAAGCTTATATAAAAGTTTTAGTTTTACTGAAAACTGTGCAGACTAAGAAATGTTTTTACAGGTGGAAAATGTTCTATGATAGATATCATTTTGTCAGACACTTTTCTTTTTTTTATTTGGTTTCATATAATATGCCAAAAATCTGTATATTTAATAGAGTTTATCCTTAAATTGTGCGTTTTACTCTTAACAGACGTATAACCAACCCGATTAACAGACCGATCGCCCATATAGCCGCATACTCAATATAGATTAACCGACCAATCTCTCGGTTAGCCGAGTGTCGGCCTTGTATTACTCTTAGTTGTATAAGGGATTTCATCATTTACGTATCATGTCATTGAGTGGATGGTACGTTTTATATATCAGGTCAGTGACCTAGACAAAATCTAATCATTGCGTTTACCTTAGAAGATTAAAATTTTGTTTATCAATGTTTTTTTTCAAATCTTTTTTCGTATTTCTTTTCTATTTGTATTTATTAAAATGTGTTTACTCTCCATATCCATTTCTGAAAAATCCAAGAAACAAAGGTCGATGAATATGTTTATAAAGTTGTACAAACAGACAATGAATACCAAAAAACATCCAAAAATTTTATGAAAATATGCTAATTGAGTCGACCCTGCGAAGAAAACATCGAACAAAAAGACCAACCGGACGTGGCAGGGTACTTATACATCCATCAACAAAAAACAACACTATAATTACAGATCTGAGAGTACTCGTTATAACTGACAGCTAATGCAAAGCCAATAACAACTGATTACCAAATATTATGAATTCAAGACTAAGATATCAATCAGTACGCATCCTCCATCCAATGGATTTGGTGTAAAGATGTACTTAACAGTAAGAGAAAAACAAGACTTGTACAATGCCAAGATACAGTTATCGACAGATAATAGAGTCATTGTATATATAAAAAATAAACTCTTGTGGTCGAAAAGAGCTATGGGGGTCAGGGTGGAGTTTACAGAATAGATAATAGGGCAAACATATTAAGAATAGAGAATAACTAGCAAAACATATTAAGATTTGAGGACAATGAGCAAAAAATATTTAAGAATAGATAATACTGAGCAAAAAGTAGAGTAAGGAGCAAAAACTTAAAAATAGAAAATAATGGGCAAAAATAATTCTCTTCTAATACATTGCATTAAATGGGATTATGCTAATTGCTTTACCAATTCCAAAGGGGTTTGATTAAAAGTCTTGAATTCTTGAGGTCATTTAATAAATTAAATTTAACCATACATTAAAATTTTGGATTTTAGGCCCAGTTTTCAATTGGTCTTCATAAAGGTCTTAAAGGGAAGAAGATGGAATTCAAGGGATTTTGATATGCTGAATTTAAACAACATTGTTTTTAATTTTTTTATTTTGCGCACAGTGTTTCAGTTGGTTAAAATCGGGGACAAAAATGAAGTTTGTGTGACTTTAAAAGAAAATGAATTTGAGGGCTCTTTGATATGCGTAATCTAAAATTTGTCGTTTGAACTGATTAACATTTCTCATGTCCCTGCCTTCTTATAGATAACTATACGGTGTGGGTTTTCCTCATTGTTAAAGGCCTTATAGTTGCCTAAAAATGCTAACATCTACTTCAGTTGAACTCTGTTAAATAGTTGTCTAATTGGCAATCATACCACATCTCCATATTTGTATATCAAAGTACATAATCTATACAACATGTGACATCAGTTGCTGTACTTCTTACATGCTTCCAGATAGGGTTGCTTAGTAAAGGTAAAGATCTTGTCTCTTGAACCAGACTTGATCGTGAAACTAATGTGTTATATATATTGAACAATATTTTATACAAATAATGTTACATTGCAATGTATAAAACATTTGACAAAGGAAAATAACTACAATTTTAAACATAACTTTAACAATTAATGGCAGCACTGATATTTTAGAACATATAATAGATTCCTGCAACTTGCACAATTTATGTAATTTTCATGACAGTATGTCATTATTTTTGTAATTTGAATATCTCAGCATAATATTTGTGATAAAATTCAGGAAATGTTCATGCAAAGAGTGATTTAAATGTTATGATCAATGCACTATATTTTGTGTATATCTCAAAGGTAGTGACAAACCTATGGAAATTAGAAATCAAGTCAGTCACATAGAGTTTTGGTTGCATTTCATGCAATCTTTACCACAAAAAAAATAAGTGGAAGTTTTACTGAACTCAACCTGAACTTTTGGAAGCATTTCATCCAATCTGTACCACAAAAGAAATCCGTGGAAGATATACTGAAATCAACCTGAACTTTTGGAAGCATTTTATGCAATCTTTACCCCCCCCCCCCCCAAAAAAAAAGGGGAAGTTTTACTGAAATCAACCTGAACTTTTGAAAGCATTTCATGCAATCTTTACCCCCAAAAAATAAGTGGAAGTTTTACTGAAATCAACCTGAACTTTTGGAAGCGATGCAGATAAAATATCTTTACTTCCTTCCAAAAATTACAATATGTTTTTTAGCAAAATCTAGACCCATTTGGATCATAAATAAACTGGGTGCAAACTACTAGTATCTGTATGCATTAAAGTGTGATTGAATTCAAGTCACTGGGTATATGGAAAATTTACTGATGAGAAGTGAACAGGGACAATAATCACGACACATCCTGCATCGGTAAGCAGATGTTTACTTAATCAAAGCACTGTGGATGCTGTAAATACAGCATATCCTAAACATATGAATTAAATCATTCATTGGAATCTCTCTTTACATGTATTGACAGGGATACATCTATATGACTTAAATGCACCAAAGAATGTATAAAAATCAGAAATTCATAATACTGGATTTTAATCACTATTATCCATGTTACCATTACAGCAGCAGACAGCAATTAAGTATAAAGAAAATGTCAGTTTTTGATTTTGAATTTCAGCTTGTTCATTGTATATGTCCTCTTTTTGTTTGTTTTGAGGTTGAAATATGATTACCAGACAGATTTATACTCAGAACCAGAGTTTGAGGTTTGTACACTGTAAATTCAGAAATTAGAGCTTTCATCTAACAATGTTTAAACGTTAGTTTTATTAAAGTCAATTTAAAAAAAACCTTCTAAAAATTAAAAAAATATAATTT
Organism: Mytilus galloprovincialis; assembly: GCA_037788925.1. Taxonomy (NCBI): domain Eukaryota; kingdom Metazoa; phylum Mollusca; class Bivalvia; order Mytilida; family Mytilidae; genus Mytilus; species Mytilus galloprovincialis. The sequence continues at coordinate 64,356,093 of CM075341.1, forward strand.
TAAATTAAAGGTCACATGACATATCACCTTCCCATAATGCGTGCACATACTAAATTTGGTCAACCTAGGTTTTAATTTACCATTATCATGTCAGACACCAAACAGACAAGGCACAGATGCCTAATGTCAAAGAGAAGGTCACAATGACGTGACTTTTGTATGTGACACACCCACGACCCATCATTATCAACCTACAAAATCTTATCAATCTAATTTCTACAGTACAACAATTATTCTCTGGACCTGAATCCGATGTTTTAGTACCAATGGTGGTTGAAGCCAACATGAAGGTCACTGTGGCCTGATTTTGATATATGAGCACAGCCTCCAAATGATGCATCCACATGCCAAGGTTGGTTAACAGAAGTTCTATTGTACAAAAGTTAGCATCCAACATTATTTAGACAAGGTTTAACTTTCAAAGGGGTCAAAGTCTAGGTCAAAGGGACCTGGTTTTGGTATATGACAAACTGCTTTAATTTACCATGATTCAATCACATACCAAGTTAGGGGCAACTATGTAATAAGGTGCAACAATAATGCCCAGAACAAACAAGAGGCTTTCAAGAGTCTGAATCCCTCACCTTAAATTTTTTGCTTAAATCTTCCATGAATGATTATTTTGGGTTTTCAATTTATATAAATGGTTCTTCGATTCTGTCATATCTTCTTCAAAAGCAAAAACAAGAGTGGACACACTGAAATGTCTCGTTTGTCTCGTGTTCATAATATAATTTATGATGAAAGTATAAAAAAACATTATATATCCCAAACATTACATTATTGCTGTTTACAGTTTATCTACATCTATAATAATATTCAAGATAATAACAAAAAACAGCAAAATTTCCTTAAAATTACCAATTCAGGGGCGGCAACCCAACATCTGAAAATTTCAGGGCAGATAGATCTTGACCTGATAAACAATTTTACCCCCATGTCAGATTTGCTCCAAATGCTTTGGTTTTGAGTTATAAGCTAAAAACTGCATTTTACCCCTATGTTCTATTTTTAGCCATGGCGGCCATCTTGGTTGGTTAGCCGGGTCACCGGACACAATTTTTTAAACTAGATACCCTAATAATGATTTTGGCCATGTTTGGTTAAATTTGGCCCAGTAGTTTCAGAGGAGAAGATTTTTGTAAAAGATAACTAAGATTTACGGAAAATGGTTAAAAATTGACTATAAAGGGCCATAACTCCTAGAGGAGTCAACTGACCATTTCGGTCATGTTGACTTATTTGTAAATCTTACTTTGCTGAACATTTTTGCTGTTTACAGTTTATCTCTATTTATAATAATATTCATGATAATAACCAAAAACAGCAAAATTTCCTTAAAATAACCAATTCAGAGGCAGCAACCTAACAATCTGTTGTCTGATTCATCTGAAAATTTCAGGGCAGATAGATCTTGACCTGATAAACCATTTAACCTCAGTCAGATTTGCTCTAAATGCTTTGGTTTTTGAGTTATAAGCCAAAAACTGATTTTACCCCTATGTTCTATTTTTAGCCATAGTGGCCATCTTGGTTGGTTGGCCAAGTCACCAGACACAATTTTTAAACTAGATACCCCAATGATGATTGTTGCCAAGTTTGGTTCAATTTGGCCCAGTAGTTTCAGAGGAGAAGATTTCTGTAAAAGATAAGTAAGATTTACGGAAAATGGTTAAAAATTGACTATAAAGGGCCATAACTCCTAAAAGGGTCAACTGACCATTTCGGTCATGTTGACTTATTTGTAAATCTTACTTTGCTGAACATTTTTGCTGTTTACAGTTTATCTCTATCTATAATAATATTCATGATAATAACCAAAAACAGCAAAATTTCCTTAAAATTACCAATTCAGGGGCAGCAGCCTAACAACGGGTTGTCCGATTCATCTGAAAATTTCAGGGCAGATAGATCTTGACCTGATAAACAATTTTACCCCCATGTCAGATTTGCTCTAAATGCTTTGGTTTTTGAGTTATAAGCTAAAAACTGCATTTTACCCCCTATGTTCTATTTTTAGCCATGGCGGCCATGTTTTTTGATGAAATGGGAATTAAAACACAATCTTTATTTTGGATACCCTAGGAATCAATCAGATGAAGTTTGGTTTGAATTGGTTCAGTAGTTTCAGAGGAGAAGATCTTTGAAATAGTTTACGACGACGACGGACGACGACGACGGACGGAAGACGATGGACGCCAAGTGATGGCAAAAGCTCACATTTCCTTTAAGAAAGGTGAGCTAAGAAGTGTTACAAATGAACAGACAGAGAGAGGGATAAAATGATTCCTTTATACATGGTACTTTGTTTTCCATGGTATAATGAGATGAATTGTCTCCCCATTGTATAATGGAACAAACAGCTTGTACTCCAATACTTCCACAAGCATATGATACTGATAAAATACAAGCATAATTTCTGAAATATTCATTTTTTGGTCACTGGTTCATTGGCAATCGTACGGCATCTTCTTATTAATTTATCTTAACGAACTGTTTAAAAAGGTTATATATATGAGACAATATCTGAAAAAGTCTAATTTCCATGTCCCGCACTTCACCAGCAATTATTTTTTTATTCAACCATCTTTTTTGAAAATTCTAAGTTTCAGTATAAACTAAATTATATAATGCACCATGGCCTGCCAATTAAACACTCATTCTTATATTTCTTCCAATAAAATATTGTAATTTAAATGTTCAACCCCCCCTAAAATCATGTTGTCCCCTGTGTTTTTTTGAAAACTAAATCATTCAAATAATATCCAAATTAATTAAACAGGCGTCCGATTCTCACATATATGATATATTATATAATAAACTTGCCCCTAATTTGTCTTTTTATGTTATAACTATAGCATGTAATAAAATTTTGCAAATTTTAACAGAAAAAAAATTTGTCCCCAGGGGTGATTTCCCTCCTGTTACCACTGGGTTTTTTTTACCTGTTGAAACGTTTACAAGACCAATAGTTATTTTCCCATTATGTATTGTGAATAGCATCATTTCCTGAATGCATTAGTACAAAGAAATAGTTGGAAAGGCGGCCAGGTTTGAAAATTCAAGCCCATCCAAGGTAAGAATTTATAGAAAAATACTTATTGGTGTTCTATCCTGTTACAGCCTTTTCTTACACTTTCTGAGAATATTTTTAAGTGTGCACCACAGCATTAAGTGTGTTTTTATATCATCTTTTTAAAAGTTATATGTCACAGGAAATACACTTACATTTAATGTGATAAAAAGGACAAAAACTATCGCGTAATTCCTTTCTGTTACGTTCTGTCATGTTACCTGATAAAAAGTAACAGCATAACCATCATCAGTAACAGGAAGGATGTTCAAGACAATTTTACTGAAGAATCGAAAAGTTAATCTACTATATGCCAACCATTTCATTTAATATAAGTTATCACCACCATATTAAATAAATTTCAAAATAATATACAGTATATTGAATAAAAAAATAGGTTTTTTGCTTTTGATAACAGCAGAGAACATTGTGCAATTCTAGTATAGTAGATAGTAACAGAAAGGAATTTATTTTAGAATTTTTCATTACCTAGGCAGATTTTTCATCTTGCAAATATAATTTCAAAGGATAAATGACATTGTTTGCTGTTATCTTCCAATTGTGACCAATTTAAAATGATGTATTTTTCTTAAACATTAAAGTAAAGCAGAAAAATCCTTTCTGTTACCAACTCTGTCCTGTTACCGTTGTGCTGTTACTCAAGATTCTTTCATGTTACCGACATATCTGACTATATTTACGTATATTTCTAAACCTTTTGTATTGCAAATGCTAAAATCAATAATTGGCATTTGATAAACTATTGCAGGATATACTAGTAAGCCACAAATAGTGTCTTAAACTTATTCCGTATTCCCATTAGAAACTTTTTAAAATTGATTCACTTTGGTAACAGGAAAGAACTGGATTTTTTTTGTACCATTTTTAAAATAGCCATTGTTTCCTTATTGAACAATTGTTTGAATTACAGACAACAGTTCCTAGATCCCCAATGTGTGTTCTTCGATTTGTGCTATCAAAATACTGGGTCTAAAAAAAAAATTGTTGTTTTTTCTTATTTCCAAAAATTAGACTTTTTCAGATATTGTCTCATATATATTTTCCTCTTTCCTTCCAATCATACAAAGAGTAATATACTATAAATGTTGATTTACATAATAACGTCACACAAGTGTAACGTGAACTTAATTTGAGTTGATTCTACATGTCTATTGGTTTTATTTCAAATCTATTGGATGCCCAATGGTTAAAATGGAATCTGTATTTGATTGGGTGTCCTTTTTAGCTGTTTCTCATATAATTTATTTTTTGTTTTGCATAGTTTATTCTTATGTTGTGCGAAGGATTTGTTGCCAACAAACTAGTTTTTGCCACATTATGTATGTGCCCGTCTCATGATTCAGTGGTTGTCATTTGTTGCTGTGTTACACATTTGTTTTCCATTCATTATTTTGTATGTAAATTAGGCCATTAGTGTTTTTGTTTTACGGTAATTGTTTGACATTAATCATTTGGGTGCCTTTTATAGCGGACTATGTGTTCCTTGGTTTTGCTGTTGGTAGAAGGCTGTACTGTGACCTATAGTTGTTATTTCTAAGTAATTTGATCTATTGATGAGAGTTGTCTCATTGACAATCATTCCACATCTTCTTTAAGTTTACTTGCTTCATTTCACATCAATTTGGTGCCCAATGATGAAAATGGGTTTTTTTATCACCTGGCCTGATTTGGTGGTTACTGGTAAATCACTGGTGATCATGATACATCTTACAAAGTCTATCCAAATCATTTTGCAAAGAATTCACCTTAAGGTTATACATAACACTACAGGGAGATAACTCTGTAAAAATTAGGGTTATACATAACACTACAGGGAGATAACTCTGTACAAATCAGCTGGACATTAAAATGACGTTCTATTGTAACATTGTTAATGAAATATTTAGCTTCTCAATGATCAAAATTTGCGTCAGCCAAACTGCTGGTACCACCTTAAACAAATGCAAGGGGCTATCTAAACATGCAGTGGAGTAAAAGTATTTTTTACTCCGTTTTAAAGGCCTCACTGTGAATTTAAGTTGGAGAATATGAATAAAAGCACTGTTCCATTGTTTTATGCTGTGCATGTCCTGGTTTTGTGTCATGGATATCTTTTGTTTTTTCTATTTTATCATGTTTATACTTTCTACAAGTCTTTTAAAACATTCATCGAATACTTATAAAAATGTGCATTTAATTCAGAATATAAATACTATCCCGTCCCACTACATAAAGATGACATAGAGTAAAATTGGCTGGAAATATTACTGAGACAATATTAAAAAAACTAACAGTCAACATGGTCAAATGATCAAGCTTTCAAAAAAACTGATTTTTTTTTATCTGCACCTGTGGATATGAGACAAGTTTTGTTCTTTTTCAGGGGATGGTTGTAACAAAGATAAGCATACATGTACACTGACACTGAATCCATGCTTGTTTCAGTTCTTACTCTGACACTGTCAGTTTTTATTATAATTCATTAAAGACAGTATTTCTGCAGTAAAAAACATTATTTTAATCAAAATAATTGCTTTTAAGTGTCACCATCGTCATCATCATTTCTTTCTCTTGACCTTATATTACGTTTGCCAAATTTTCTAGATTTAAAAACAGTTTCGGTGGGATTTTTATCTTGATCTTTATTAACATCCTCCTTTATTTCAGTTTCATTTTCAGTCAGTTCTAAACGCTGTTTTATTTCGGAAGAACTTTGCTCATCCTTTTTTTCCTTTTCAGATGTATTGTCATTTTTGGCACGCTTAGAAAATGTGAACTGTCCTTTTGAACAAGCCATTGATTGAATATCGGCTTTTGTCTCAGTTATCTCCCCTTCTCTCTGTTTCCTCCTTTCTTCAAGGAAAGCATAAGCTGCCTGTTTATTGCCAGCATCATTCATCACGTCAACATCTTCTAGTGAATACTTCTTCCATTTTGCTGGTCCATCGTTAAAATCTGGCATTCGACTACCCCGTTTAAATGGTCGTCTCGAATATGAACCCCTTGTTTGTCCCCTCCCAACGGGTCTTGGTTGCTTGAATGCAGGTTTTATTGTCTCTATTTCTTCCTTTGATGGTTCATCTTTTAAAAGATCTGATTCATCTAAACTGTCTTTTCTCGCTTTTTCGTATGCTTTATGCTTATCTTCTAATGTTAGTAAGCAATCAAACACACCCTTAGCCTTAGTTTCAAATGAATCTGTTGAGGACTTTATTGTATAAGGATCTACTTCCTTTTGTGATCTTGACATGTTGGTTCAAAAATGTCAGTCTGGAAATAAAAGAAAATTCGAAATGACTAAGTCATGTCATATATTTTTTTATTAGTTCATGCAACGGTTATTATTGTGTAGATCATAACTGATCCAGGAAATGGAATTTATGTTAGATCAAATCTGATCCAGGAATTTATGTTAGAGCAAAACTATTAAACCTGGGAATAATACACTTCATACACGACGGGTGCCACATGTGGAGCAGGATCTGCTTACCCTTCCAGAGCACCTGAGATCACCCCTAGTTTTTGGTGGGAATCGTGTTGTTTATTCTTTGGTTTTCTATGTTGTGTCGTGTGTGCTATTGTTTTTCTGTTTGTCTTTTTCATTTTTAGCCATGGCGTTGTCAGTTTGTTTTAGATTTATGAGTTTGCCTGTCCCTTTGGTATCTTTCGTCCCTCTTTTTTCATACTATGTTGAAGACCTTTTGATGGCCTTGGGACTGTTTTATGCTCTTTTGTCTGACAGGTTGTTGTCTCTTTGATGCATTCCCCATATCTATTCTCAATTTTAACATATGATGTCCAAGGTTTAACATGCATACATGTATGCAATAGACTGTTTCAATATCTGCAGTGTAATCAATAATTTGTTTTTATTGTGCTTCAGTTTTGGCATGTTTAGATATGTAGTTTAATAATGTTTTGTGTGCATTTCATAATGCCTCTGCTATTTCTATGCATTTGGAATAATTTGCTACTTATATATTATATAAATAAAAAAGAAGATGTGGTATGATTAACAATGAGACAACTGTCCACAAGAGACCAAAATGACACAGACATTAACAACTATAGGTCACCGTACGGCCTTTAATAATGAGCAAAGCCCATACTGCATAGTCTGCTATAAAAGGCTATAAAAATGATTTACAGATATATATATATAGCAGATAATTTCATAAAGATCAATTTAAATTTATTATTTAGTGTGTACATGTACATCTAACATGGCTGCCATTGTGATTTCCGGTATCAGGTCCGTTCACGCCCATTTTCGATGTGCAAACTAAATTTTAAAAGTTTTTTATGAACTTATCTGCTTTCTGTAAATCATTTTTATTTTAGTTATAAAATACATCGATAATATATAATAAATTAATAATCAAAGTTTAAAAGTCACCAATGTCATGAATGTGCAGATGTGTACCAATATTAAAATTATAAGTGTTATTCGGTCATTACAAGTGTTATTCGGATAATAACACTGTTATTCGGTCATTCGAAGTACCGTGTTTTTATGTTTAACGTTACATGAATATGTTATTTTATATTCCGTAAAAAACTCTCAAGAGCTTACTGTTTGTTTTGTTGTATAAATTAACCAAATCAAAATAAAACTTTCTTATTCGTATTCATATGGATTCATGGTCTTCATGTATCATGTATATAAAAGCTGATTTCAAAATTTATTGAAAATCAGTGGCAGATCTAGAAATTATCTGTAATTTTTATACATTGAAGATACATCTAGCTTTTAATAGTTTTAAATCATTACCATTGCTATCACATTCAAATCTTAAATATATTCACAACTGTTTGCATTAAAACAAGCAGATAAAGGGAATTTGCATGAAAGTGCTTTTGGTTTTGTAACATCGGAAAACAAACCTTTCAAAGTATTTTTTGCAGTTCTTATTTTTTTTAGAATTATCTCCCTTTACTGGTTACGACTTTGTATGCCATGAATAATTAAAGATTTCAAAAATTAAAATCCAGGACTGTGTTGTTATAACTATAAAATACTTTCAATTTATTCAGGTCTTGCACAATTTTAATTATGTTAATATTGAAATTTAAACCACGCTCATATGAATGATAACCAGAAATCGTCAAGCACCGGAAGTTTACAAAATTGATGCCGGCTTGTTTTCTTTGTTTTGGTTTACCTCTTAAACATTCATAAAATCTGCAAAAATGAGTGGTGGGGTGTATGGTGGAGGTATATAATGTCTTTTTTTAAAATAGGCTATTTTTAATTTGAAAAACTTTAGGTCATCATTTAAATTCCTCGACCATCTAATCATTTCTAAAAAATGAAGCCTCTGGTTCTGTAGTCCAAATAATTATGACGTCTTGAACGGCTATTATAATATATTTTTTTTCTTTGACGCCTTACTTCTTCTAAGGCGTCTAAGAAAAAAAATATAAAAGCCTTTCAAGATGTCATAATTATTTGGACTACTGGTTCAGCAGCCGCAGGCTCTGGCTATGCTCCATGTGTAAAATTCAAATACTTTTTCTTTGACATCTCCAAGCTGAATCCTAGTTAATTGATCTTTGTCCCAATTGAATCCAGGTCCATTCGCACCCAATCATGTTCACGCCCATTCACGTTTGCCCCCTTTAAGTTTAACTTTCCCACCCTACACATTCGCTCCCAAAGTCCGTTCGTACCTAACACGGTCACGCCCAATGTTTATTGGCTTTGTTGCCACCTTGACTCAAAACTAGGACCTCAGTGTTACAAAGCTAAAGAAGTATTTCTCTAGCTTAACCATTTAAGGCTGGCTAGGTATCTTCTACATGTTGAAGTAAACGCAATTCTGTTATACCTCCCGCAACTTTTAGAAAAATAAATGATCTGTCAAAATATCTTTATCAGTACCATTATTTTGGGCAAAAATTTAAAGTGAATCTTCAAAATCATTTGATTATTTTATCGTCTAAACATGCTAAAAGAAAGAGCTTATTTCATCATCATGCACCAAAAATTACAGTTAACATTATTTAGCAAACATTTTTACCATTTATTCATGAAAATTTGGGTACAAGTCAAATCGGCACCTGGTCAAATCGGCACCCAAAGAAAAAGTCTAATCGGCACCTGGTTAAATCGGCATCTAGTCAAATCGGCACCCATTTAAAGTCAATTCGGCATCCAATAAAGAAATAATTATAAAAATGTATAAATGATCCCTCTATTTTTTAAATTATTTTTGAGGTTGGATAGATTCAGTTGTTACATCGTTAAAAATTAATTCATAAATTTATTGTTGAAAGTTGTCTCAATATATATGACCAATGTTTTGATTAGTCTTTTCAATTAAACTTTTATGAATAACATAATTAACATTTTTGTTGTTTTAACTATTTACAGGTAGTTATTGCTGTTTTTTTCTTAAAAAAACAATGAAGCCCTCACCCAAGCTGTTGTTTAATTGTGAGAAAATTAGAACAATAACAGGGAAAACAATGAATCCCTGTTTTCACTGATCAAGGGTAAAACTTAAATTAATGCCCCTCCGTCACAGCGGGGGCATAAAAAAATGGAGAAAAAGACAGTTACCAATGTAAATGTTAGTATGAAATTCAAAACAGTGTAGCTGTGGCCATTGATTGACACATTAAAATCATTCATTGACTGGGACAATTTAGGTGAACGTTTGTATGTAACGACCAATGCTCACTATGTACTTTTAAAGACACTTAAACTATGGGGTCACCAAAGGTTCTCAACACCTAATTAAGTAATTCGAAAAATTAATCAGAAATAACACGATATTTTGATTTATATCAATTATATAAATCAAAACACAAAGGTTATTCCTGATTAATTTTTCGAATTATTTTATAATTAAAGGCGTTAAGAAACCTTTGGTGACCCCACAGTTTAAATGTCTATCGTAGGTACGTCATGAACAGTGGTTGTTACAGACAAACGTTCACGTAAATTGTCCCAGTCAATGGATGATTTTGATGGGTCAATCAATGGCCACAGCTACACTGTTTTGAATTTCATACTAAATGCAAATGACTTTAAAACAATCTCTATCAAAAAGATGAATTTTTATTCAATATATATCATCATATAATTTCAAATGCAAAATAATTAACAGCAATTAAAAAGGTGTTTTTTTCAGGAAACTTCAAACAGTTTTAAACCAACAATCATGCAAAATGCTCAAATGTTAAAACAGGCATGCAAAAAAATAAAACCTTGAATACAAATTAAGTTGAATGAACAATTTTTTTTTACAGAAACCCTCCAAAAATGTAACTAAGTCGTAACAACTTGAATAACCCCTTCTTTATTTTCATCTTTTTGCTCAAAATACTGGGGAAAAAAACATATATTAAAGATATCTAACATTGGTGCCGAAATGACTATATCGGGTGCCGATTTAACCAGGTGCCAAATTGACTAGGTGCCGATTTGACTATACCAGGTGCCGATTTGACCAGGTGCCGATTTAACCAGGTGCCGATTTGACTAGAATTCGAAAATTTTCCCATATAACCTGTTATTTATATATTAGTTATATGATTGCTGGATAATTGAAGTTATGTTTTTGTTTATTTCAGATGAGGTTGGAGCAGTAGTATTTGACATAGGATCCTATTCTATTAGAGCTGGATATGCCGGAGAAGACTCCCCAAAAGTAAGATCAACTATTCAAATAAGCAAGTTTTGTCTTTCATCATACAAAATGAGCTCATATACCCACATTTAGAATGAAATTCAAAACAGTGTGACTGTGGCCATTGATTGACACATTAAATTCATCCATTGACTGGAACAATTTAGGTGAACGTTTGTATGTAACGACCATTGCTCACTATGTACTTTTTAAAGACACTTAAACTATGGGGTCACCAAAGGTCCTCAACACCTTAATAAAGTAATTTGAAAAAATTTATCAGAAACAACACGATGTTTTGATTTATATCAATTATATAAATCAAAACATAAAGGTTATTCCTGATTATTTTTTCGAATTATTTTATAATTAAAGGCGTTAAGAAACCTTTGGTGACCCCACAGTTTAAATGTCTATCGTAGGTACATCGTGAACAGTGGTCGTTACAGACAAACGTTCACGTAAATTGTCAATGGATGAATTTAATGTGTCAATCAATGGCCACAGCCACACTGTTTTGAATTTCATACTATGTACATGTAAAAAAGAAGATGTTGTATGATTGCCAATGCAATGAGACAACTGTCCACAAGAAACCAAAATGACACAGACATTAACAACTATAGGTCACCGTATGGCCTTCAACAATGAGCAAAACCTATACCGCATAGTCAGCTATAAAAGGCCCCGATATGACAATGTAAAACAATTCAAATGAGAAAACTAACGGCCTTATTTATGTACAAAAAATGAAATAAAAAACAAATATGTAACGCATAAACAAATGACAACCACTGAATTACAGGCTCCTGACTTGGGACAGGCACATACATGAATAATGTGGCAGGATTAAACATGTTAGCGGGATCCCAACCCTCCCCCTAACCTGGTACAGTGGTATAACAGTACAACATAAGAACGAACTATAAAAATCAGTTGAAAATGTACATGTCACTACACATGGGTTGTCAAAAGAACTGACTGCACCAGTGGTACTGTGGAAGCTTGTATAAGTGTCAAGTGTTGGTGTTCATGAAAACAAACCAAGGCTGTGTTAAAGCTAAGACTTAAAAATTGGTATTTGTTGCTTCTCTGCTAAACATGTACACATTTACAAGCACAGTAAAAGCAAAGACATTTCTAGGCAAAATAATGTGTTCTGGTAGGGAGACATGTCTTTTCATGGACTGTTATGTATACCTTTGTGAACTAGTACGTTAAAAATTGAGCGAAGAAAACAGACTAAGTACAAAGCAGGGGTCCATCTTAAAATTCATGGGCCTAAGGCTTATGCTTAAGTAGATCCCTGACTACAATTATTGATGGATATTGTGGAAGTTGAATTGATACTTCATTCATGATGTTTCATAGTTTGTACCCAATATCACGTTTTTGTGTGTGATTGAATATAAGAATAAGTATATAATGGCGCTACAGTACACATTATACTATAAGCTGAAAATAAATAGCTAATTCATTATGTATCTTATATCTCTTTGGAAAAAAATATAGACACATATAATTTGCAGATTTAGTTTAAGTTGTAAGGTTTTACAACTGACATACAGCATGTATCTATGCATAGGAACTCATTACTTTAAAATTTTCAAGCAATGACTGTTTGTCATAAAGTCCTGTCAGATACAAATGTAATTTTTGCTAATGCTACAAGTATTAAAATACCAAACACATATACAAGAATTTTAATTGGACAGAATCTGTTTCATTCTAGGCAGAAATTCCCACACACATGTCAGTTGTTGATGACCCAGATGTTGCCATGGAAACAGATGATTCAGAAAAGAGTATTAAAGGTCCCAGCAAAAAATATCACATTGACACAGGGGCAATCAAAGTACCGAGAAAAGGAGCAGAAATATCCACATTTATTAAAGATGGCATGAGTAAGTGATGGAGATGAATAGTTATTTTGTCTGCAATATTGTTTTCCAGTTGACATTGCAATTTTACTAATATCCAAAGAATTTGAAATATCATTTTCTTGTTGTTCCCGTATAGTCTAAGTGTGTCAATGAGGATGCATTAAAACAAAATAATTTGATATAAACAATAATTAATCAATGAATTAAAAAATAAATTTTCAACTGTTGGGAGGTTGATAAATTGTACACACATTGATGCATTTATGTGCTATTCATTCGATTGTTGAATATTTTTCTATAATTGAATTCGTAAGATGTAAACACTGTATACATGGTTTTTGCTCTGTTGAAAACTTTTGGTATGGCGTGGTAGTGAACTTACAATCATACCACATCTCATTATTTATAATGCTAAGATCAAGACAAAAAATATCGCCTGGTATGTCTGCCTAATGTTTTTCTAATAGTGCATTCCATTTTGTTATTACAGTTGATAATTGGGACATGTATGAAGAACTGATGGATCATATCTACAACAAATCTATAAAATCTGAGTCAAATCTACATCCTGTTATGATGTCAGAACCAGCCGTATGTATATTTAGTTCCAGAAAACAAATTAACCCCCCTAGGGACGGCACTTTTTTTTAACCCCCATCAACATGAAAATAAATTAGAACAACACACCCTTTGCATTTTGGTATTTCAAATACAACCACCCATATAAAATTTTAAAAAATTGCCTTCCCTTGGGGGAACATAGTTTTTTTCTGGAAAAATCCTTATTACTTGTTACTGAGCATGCAATTATTTCCGTAGGTACCAATTTTCTTGGGTTGAGGAAAACTTTTTTTCAAACATATTTAATTTTCATGGTTTTGCCAAAGTTGGCATACAATATAAAAAAGAAGATGATGGCAAGTGAAAAAACTACCCACAAGAAACTTAACGTCACAGAAATTAACAAATATAGGTCACTGTATGGCCTTCAACAATGAACAATGCCCATACTGCATTATCAGCTATAAAAAGGCCCTGAAATGGTAATTGTAAAACAATTCAAACGAGAAAACTAACAGCCTAATTTATGTACAAAATAATACAAGCCTATAGAAAATTTGCTATTTGTTGAACATATCACCTGTTCCCACAAAATCAACAACAAAGAAATTGGGATCCCAACGAATAGTAATGAATCCACAGTGTTTTGTTGCTTGGTCTGATAGTAGCAATTTTGACTATAGTCTGTGATGCTGAAATAATGATGGCCAAATAATTGAAAAAAATATGAAACCTGACAGCAATTAGATCATTATTTTTGGTACCCATTAATGAGACTTCAACCAACACCTTAAAAACTTCATAAAAAAAATTGTAGAATTTTTCATTGTCTTGTGATAAATTTGAAAGCTGAAATTTCTCATTACCATTTGCTAAATAATAATTGAGAGATTTGTTTTAATATTTTTCAGTGGAATGTTAAAGGAAAGCGAGAAAAGTTGGCAGAAATCATGTTTGAGAAGTACAACGTTCCAGCTTTCTTTCTTTGTAAAAATGCAGTACTCACAGCGTATCCTTCATAGAAAAAAATGTAAAAAATGTTATTCAGGTGTAGATTTGTAGTGTTGAAAGTTAAAGTATATAATTTTAAACATTCATTTCTTTCAGTTCTAAAGATGTAAAATCCTGAGATTGTTTGAAGGTAACATACTTTTTTATGCAGTTTACTGTGGACATTCAGACTAAGTGCTTGCTATATTGGAGTGTACCAGATATGTCTGTTTTACTTTTTCTTGTGTTGTAAATGTTAGTTCAGTTGTCAATATCTGATGTGACATATTGAGACTTATGGAACTTTTTTTAACCTTGAAAAAGCAATATGCATATCATGCGCTCATAGCTCAGCTCTTTATTGGGTTTGAGCTTTCCTGATCTAGAAAAATTCATAAATGAGATGTAGACCAATGTAACTTTATAAATGAAATTTTCATATTTAATGTTCCTTGAAAACTGTTGAATGTATTGAATTAAATTTGATTACAATATTGACTTTACAGTTAAAGAGGACTGTATTATCAATTTCAAATTGGGCCACAGAGGCTGAGTGGTTTAAGTAGTTACTACTGTAATCACTAGCCAGTCAACACAGGTGTGAGTCGAGCCCCACTTGTGTTTGTGCACTCTACTCCAATCTAAGAATTGTAAGTTTTCTTATCAAAAGTTGGTGGTTTTCTCCAGCACTCAGGCTTCCTCCACAAAGAAAAACTGGACGCCACGAAATAGCCCAAAAACGGTGCTTAAAAGTGGCGTTAAAATACAAAAAATCAAAATCAAAATCTTCAATTCTTAACTCTGTACAAGATTTGCCAATGGAAGGTCTACAGGACTGGTATTAGACAGTGGTGCCACACACACATCAGCTGTACCTGTATATGATGGCTATGTTATCCAACAAGGTTTGTTTTATTTTCCTTCAGTGTTTAAAAGACGTCAAAATACTGTGGATTTAAGAGATAACTGTATTGTATTTTAAGCTCCGACGGCATCAATTGGGGATTTGATGGTCGCAAATTAAGTTTACTGGTGACGTGTTAGTGGAGACAGTAAACGGGTATTTGCGACCATCAAATCCCCAATTGATGCCGTTGAAACTTAAAGTACAATATTGTTATCTCCATTCTAATGAAACTGACAGAAAACAACGTTAAAACATGTAATTAAAATCTGTTATATGCCGTCTGCGCTTGTGCGTACGTCCCATAGCATCAATTGTCAATTGATGCCATGTAAAAAAGTAATGTTACCCAATCAAAATGAACGTTACAAACGTTGTTGCATTAGAATTATTATTATTAGTGGGATACAAATTTTCAAGGGTAATGATGATAACAATTTTAAATGTTCAAAGAACAAATGAAGAACAAATTTTCTAAATGCTTAAAATGCTGTTCCTTTGTTTTTTGTGTGTTTTTTTGTTGTTGTGCATGTAGTGATTTTGTGTAATGGATTGATACCCAATATCCTTTGTATTTCTATTATATGCAATTTTGGCTTAAGGTGGTACCCAACACTTTTATTAAAATTAATTAGGCTCGTTTAATTTTCATAAAATTTTGTCAAAGAATTTGTACATTGACCCTTTAACAAAAATATAAAAATTTCAAAAGTTTTGAACCAACCGTATTGTCAGAAAAATTACACTGGTTATATAGCAGTTTGACAAACACAAATTTTAATCATTGAGAAGCTTAAAATTCCTTTTACAACACAACGTAATTAAAACGTTTAGCTGACTTTACAAAGTTATCTCCTTGTAGTGTTAGGTACCACCTTAAAATGCTGTTCCTTTACTTTTTGTGTATATTTGTTGTTGTGCATGTAGTGATTTTGTGTCATGGATTGTTACTTCATATCCTTTGTTTTTCTATTATATGTAATTTTGGCTGAACAATTAAAATGTTTTAAAAAGACAAGAAGAAACTGAGTGCACAATACAAAATATAAATTAAAAACAGTATAGATGAAACTGGTTAAAAAGTTCAAAGGCAAATTATAATCGACAAATGAAAAAAGATAGAAAACAACTAATGTAACAATAGAAAGATACCATGAGATGGATGTCACAACATAAAATTACCAAAATACATTTAGAGGACAATATTCTGTCTTCAACAATAGAGAATTGTCTATACAAGATGTAAAGCTTTTAATTGTCTGGAGTCTATTAATTTTGTGAATAGTTTTTACAGAAATAACTAAAGATCTGCCATTAACACATCCTGCCTTAAAATAGCTGAGAGAATAATCCAAAAGTATCGTAATACATTTTACAAATTCTTCAACAAAAAATGAAAACTCTTAAAAAGATGGTATAAATATATAGATAAAAAAAGCACTAATATAAAGGGCTGAGGGAGGGTAGGAGGGTTCCTGATCCTGAATTCCCGGGCTTAAAAATACGAAATCCCGAAATCCCAGGCTTAAAAACACGAAATCCCAAGGTCCCGAAATTCGAAAAAAGAATTCCAGGATCCTGAAAGGGTCAATCCCGAAATCCCGAGCTTAAAAACACCTGATCCCGGAGTCCCGATAAAGGTCCTATCCCCCCTCAGGGCTGTTCCATTAAAACATACTATACATGGTACTTAGGAAAGCACTTTAAAAATTGGGTAACCATCTTAAGAGGCAATTTAAAATTTCACTTATATTTGCAATGTGCATAACTATAGATGACACCCACACTAATTGACATTGGGAAGTGCCTTCCCAGAGTCCCATGTAATTTTTTTATTGAAAAGCCCAAGTTGTACTGTATTAGAAAGTACTTGTTTGAAAGCTGTAACATTTATTTTTGATTATCTATATGTACATTACAGCTATTGTAAAGTCACCTTTAGCTGGAGATTTCATTTCCATGGAAATTAAAAAGTTAATGGAAGAATTAGAAGTAAATGTTGTCCCCCCTTATCAGATCAAAACAAAGGTAAGTAATGGTTTAAATTGTATTTTGCAAGAATGAAAATTGTTTACCTGTTTACAAATTTAGCATTTTTTTTTTTAATTTTGTCTATTAAAAGATACAGATAATTTTAAATAACAAAATTTAACAGCAAGGTATGACCTACTAAGTCATCAGTCGATTCATTATTGAAACTACATCGTACATGTTCCTTCTTACCATTTTTATATTTCGCCCAAAATTATAGAAGATAGAGAGATACTGTAAACAGTAAAATTGTCAATATAGAAAATATTTTTAGTCAGGAGTTATATTATAGTCTAATTATGATAGTGTCTTTTTCGTTTTTCATATTTTTAGGAGTTATATTATAGTCTAATTATGATAGTGTCTTTTTCGTTTTTCATGTTTTTAAGAGTTATATTATAGTCTAATTATGAAAGTGTCTTTTTCGTTTTTCATGTTTTTAGGAGTTACATTATATTATAGTCTAATTATGATAGTGTCTTTTTCGTTTTTCATGTTTTTAGGAACCAGTTGGTTTTATGGAAGAAGCAAAGTGGAAGAAAAAAGATCTACCAGAAGTTACTAAATCTTATCACAATTATATGGTCAAGGTAAATTATTAACATCCAATAATGCAAGAGGTCAGTGATATTTTGGGGTGTTTACCGTGTAGCATTGGTTTGGGCAATTTGGGGGTAGGAGGTTGGATTATGAGGAGGCTTTCATCCTTTTCTAAGGTATGAAATTAACATATTCTACAAATAACAGATTATAGTGGTAGTGCATAAGAAACTTACCAATTTTCAAATATATTTTGTAATCTAAATTAAGACAAAACACTTGTCATAGTTTTAAAAATTGGTTTTCATTGTTTTTAAGAATGGTAGATAACTCTTGTCATATTTTTTAAAAATGGTAGATAACTTTTGTCATATTTTTTTAAGGAATGGGAGATAACTCTTTGTCATATTTTTTAATACTAAGAGATAACACGAAGAGAAGAGAAAACTCTAGGTAACCTTTGTTTAAATAAATGTAAATGGTGAAGAAATTTGTTTTCTAATCTTCTCCTCAATAAAGTTTCTTCAAGAAGCCTGGCTTAGATTTAAAAAATATAATTTCAGATTTAAATTATATCCTTGAGGACTATTAATTCATTATTGGATACATTACTTTGTCTTAATTTAAATGTGTACTGGCAGAAAAAAATAAGTCCATTTACAAATATAAGTGTTCCATCAAATTACACATTTTATAAAGGTTTGTATAGAGAATTAGCTAAAGCCCAAAATTATATACATCAAGAACATATTTTTTCCTCAATTATTGAACATTTGTGCAAAGTAAATTAAAGAATACAGTATATTTACAGTAGAATTAATATACAAAATTATTAAATCATGAGAATAGATACAAATTATTCTGTTACTAACAAAACCATGAGAATATGGTCATGATGTCAAAAATGTAAATTAGGAGATGTAACTGTAATGTATTTTAAGCTCAGACAGTATCAATTGGATGATTTGATGTTGGTAAATTAAGTTTACTGGTGATGCATCATCAGATCCAATAAACTTGCATTTGTTACCATCAAATCACCCAATTGATGCTGTCGAAGCTCACAATACAATATTATTATTGCCATTCTAATGAAACTGATAGAAAACAACGTTAAAACATACATTTACAATTTGTCATACGTCGTTTTTGCTTGAGGGTATGTTTTCATAGCATCGATTGTGAATTGATGCCATGAAAATTAGTGACATTAGCCAATTAAATTGAACATTACAAACGATGTTTCATTAGAATTTAGATTGTTTTATAGCAGGTGTCATTGTTATATATATATTTATTGTTGCAGGATGTGTATCAAGATTTTGCAGCCTCTGTTGTTCAGGTTATGGATACACCATATGAACAAAGGTATGATATAATTTTTGTTTACAGTAATATGAGTCTGTTGCCTCAAGGTAGAGGATGGAAATGGGGAATTTTGTCAAAAAAATGATCAAAATAAACATTTCCCCTGTTTGTCGTCAATAGAAGTTAAATGATATGATGTGAGAAATAAGGCTGTGTAACAACAGGGGTGCAGTTGATACTTGTCTTGGCTCCCTAAATGTTAGGGGGTCATGCTTTTTTTGGAAAATCATTAGAAAAACAATTTAACTATGAAGGTCCACCAAAGACAGGAACTATTTGTTACAGTTCACGAAAATCCGACACATTCAAGTTATATATTTCTCTTAAAAAGCTTGTTATTTTGAAACAGAGTAGCGATCATTCTTAAGACTCATTTTGATGCTTACCAGTACCAGTAGCAAAAATTTCATATTTTTCCTGAAATCGCAGTTATTAATCTCACATATTTTTCTAAATATAATGCCTAAAATATCTGAATTTGCATGAATAATTTTTCTAACAAAAACAGGTAATCACTTGATAAAAACCAAGGTTAAAAAAATCAACAATGCATTGAGTGGTAAGCGTTTGGTCTGAAAAGTGACTTTGTTGAAATTTAATATTTTCATTGGATACAAACTTTGTGCATTTCATTAGTAGAGGTGAAACATTAATTTAGTTACATATTTTCTATAGACTTGAATGCAGAGATAAAAACAAGATAAATAACTATTCACAGAATACAATTTTTCCTGCTATACATTGTACTAAAAAATGAGGGGGGATAGGACCTTTATCGGGACTCCGGGATCGTGTGTTTTTAAGCTCGGGATTTCGAGATTGACCCTTTCGGGATCCGGGAATTCTTTTTTTCTGATTTCGGGACGTCAGGATTTACTTTATTTAAATTAGGGACCTCAGGATTTCGGGATCAGGACCCCTCCTATCCCCCCTCAAAAATTGGTACCTTGAAAATAAATAAATCCACTGTATCAAAATATTTGCTATCAACACTGAAATCCCTGAAGTAAGAAGAAAACGTATACTGTCGATATATTTTCCTGGGTACCAATTGTCTTAAGCTTGGATGAAGGAAAACTCACATGCATGTTCATGGATATTTAATTTTGTGGTTTTTCCAAAGTCTGCACACAAGCCTATTGAAAATTTGCCATTCGTTGAACATTTAATTTTGTGGTTCTTCTAGTAGATCTGTACTCAAGACACCAACGATAATTGGTATCCAATGAATAATAATGAATTCACAGTAACAAAAGACAACCACTGATAAGATTCCAGGGGTTTAAATTAGTAGGGGTCCAAGGTCTAGGACCTGTGTTTTTCTTGGAGAAGGTTCTTTAGCCCCCTACCAACAAAGTTAAAGGGGACTTTAGATTTGCATTCTGTCTGTCTGTCTGGCCATCAGTCAGTGCGGCAAATCAGTTTTCCACACTTTTTTTCCTTCATTCTTGAACATATTGGTTTGATATTTGGTGTATTGTTTGAACATGACAAGTTGCAGATCAAGTTCAAATTTTGTGTAGAGTTATGGTCCTTAGACTCAGAAAATTCAATCAAATGATCAGTTTTTCACACTGTTTTCATCAAGCTTGAAGATATTAACTTGATATATTTACATTATTACAAGTCCTAGATCAAGTTAGCATTTAGTCTAATACAATGAATTTTAAACTGGTATTGGACTATTGCCATACAATATTCACAAAATGCTTGTTATTTTAAAATTAAAAAAGCCAATGACCCACTATTCTTTTCACTGATACTGTGTACAAACCATTAATTTCTTATTGAGGACCTTCAAATGTTCCTAGGGTGGACCTTTAATTATTTAAATCAAATTTGAACTCCTTGACTTCTGACAGGAATTCACATCTTTTCAATATATATGATTTGTTTTTCAGTTCAGCAGAAACCATGCCAAATATACATTATGAATTCCCTAATGGTTATAATCAAGATTTTGGATTTGAAAAATATAAAGTTTGTGAGGGTTTGTTTGATCCCTCTGTGATAAAGGTTAGTAACTCTTACAACAAAACTCTGCTGGTGGTAAGGTGTATTTGACTCTAATCTTAATTGACTATGGTTGCCCGTTTTCTGTAGTTCACTCTAGGTACTCTGGTTTCCTCCACCATTAAAAAATAACTGTCGTAATACAGTCAAGCGTGCTGAAAGTGGTGTTAAACCCTAACAATCAATCAACCATGAAAAATCACATGATCACAATTAAACGAATCATAGAAATGCCTTAACTCAACCTACAGCATTATTTTGAAGGTTTCCGTATAATATCAGTTTTGTCAAATCAAATCAACTTTATTGACAGTTATAAAATAAATCTGGTCTTTTCCAGGAATGAATACTAGAAGTTGCTTTAATGCCAAAAAGAAAAAGAATTTTGTAAATGCTTGTGTCTCAAAAATAAGCAAAAATCAATTCATGTTTTTTTCCATTTTAGTTTGAAAGGTTATCTGCAGGAGATCCATTTATTTTTACTTTTATTTACAATGAAATGCATGTAAAAAAGTTAGTAGTATACTAATGTGCAATCCATTAAAAACATGCAAATGAAATATAAAATAAAAATCGTAGAATTTCATAAACTTCAATGAAGCCAGACCAGGCTCAGCAGCCATAAAACTTTACTCTGAGTACAAATTTTGTGCTTGAAACACTAAAGCAAGGGATTTGATTGGTTGGTTTCTGAGTCTGAATTAAAATTATGACCCCAAGGCTCGGAGACATATTGTCATGAAATTTTGGAGTACCATCACAATTATTGTAATCAGACTCAGATTTCAACCGATCAAAATGCTGGTTTTGGTGTTTCGTGTATTCTGAGTTAAAGTAAGATAATGTTTCTTCAAATTAAAGTTTGCAAGACCTGGCCTTGCAGTCATTAAACTTTCCAGCACGATTTTTGTACTCAGACTCAAGAATCAACCAATCAAAATACTGGATTTTGTGTTTCGAGCACTTGTTTTGTACTCGAAGTACTGAGTAAAGTTTTATGACCGAGAGTCCGGGCCTTATGGTCATGATAAAAAGGAGTATGATTATCGTGCTCAGACTCAGAATTCAACCAATCAAAGTGCTGGATTTGGTATTTCGAGTAAAATGCTCTGAGTACTGAGTAAAGTGTTATGACCTAGTGCCCTGGTGTTTATTCTATAATGATACATTAATTTTTTTTCAGGATTTACCCAGTGGGAATTCCATGTTAAGTGTTGGACATGTAGTGACCACTAGTGTAGGAATGTGTGATATTGACATACGACCAGTAAGTTTAGAACTTTGAACTGTAAATTACAATGTGTTGATAATAACAATCAACCTGTAAGTACTAACCTCAAACTTTAAGAAACAGAAGACTTTATATCTACATGTATAAAACATTTTAATGTTATTTTTTAAAATTTTATGCATTTTATTGTTTGCAAGTCTTTGGAAAATCATTAGATTATCAAAAACTATAGTGAAAGTCTTCTTTTTTTTTTTTAACCAAATATGATTTTGATTTATAACCCATTACCACGCAAATATGTTCCTGAATACAAAAAAACTCTAGTATTAATGTTTTTGTAGTGGTCTGCATTTAATAAGTTCCATAGAAAAACATTGCTGCTTAAAGCCTATTAATCTGTTAGACTCATTCTTATGAAAATTAAATATGATAAAGTGTATATGCTTAGGACCAAATACATATTGAGTTATTGTATTACATAGTAGACTTATTGTTAAAATAAAAAGTGAAGTAAAGAAATATGAGAAAGGAACAGATTTATTTTAATATCGGGTTTAAAAAATGTTTTGATGGATATAAATTAAAAAAAATCAAGATCTGAACACAATTATCTCCCTTTAAAATTGAAAAAAAGTAATTATCTCCCTTTGAGAGTTTGGACAAATCATAGAATTTTTTAAAAATTATTTCTTTTATTTGCAGAGTTTATACAGTAGTGTTATAGTGACTGGAGGGAACACATTACTACAGGGATTTACTGATAGGTTAAACAGAGATTTAAGTACTAAGACACCTCCTGTAAGTAACCATATTTTACTGTATAGACTTAGTATAGACTTACTATTAAACTACAAATCCCTGTGTTGACTGTGAGGGATGTATAGATCATTAAAAACTCCCATCATCAACAAATCCCTGATAAGTTAATCTGCTAATTCATGTTGTGAGACTGCTTCAACAAGCTATTTTTAAAAAGATTACTAAAATTTTGGCAACGTTTTATGGCCCCTCCAGCCTCTTCACCCTGATATATTTTTCCACATCACAATATTTTTTTCCTCCTTTGCCCCTCAAACTAAACAAAAACTAGTCATAACAAAAAGAATGTAAATAGTTTTTGGAATTTCAAAGACATAACAATGTTTTGAAATAACCATTGATAAGTGTAATGCCGAATTTTATGTCTTAGAAAGTTATCACCATGAATGAACAACCACATACCTGTAGTCAATTGAATTAAGTAAATACTGACCACAGGAATACATTTCATAAATTGTGTTTTTACAGTTTGTCTTTATGTCCAAATAGTTCCACAATTTTCATAGGGTTGGGGATTGAGGGCACTTCAATACTTTTAAATTGATTGGGGTGTTTTTTGGGGTCTGTATTCTGTAACCCCATCCTTTTCATATAATTTAGACTTAAAAAAATTGGAGATTAGTACCTTTCCATATGATTTAGATTTGATTCTTTTTTTAAATTTATACCTCTTCATATATTAAGTTTCATGAAATGCATTTGAAAAAGTGTCAAAAGAGGGAAAATCTGTTGATAAAAACACTTACAGGCTGAGGCTGAGGGCTTTGAAGACCCATTGGTGGCCTTGTGCTGTTTTCTTCTTTTTGGTTTTTCCTTCTCAAATTTACTTTCCATGTAACAAGTAATTGGAACTTTATTGACCTTATCATATATTTCTGATAGTTATTCACATATTTTCAAGCTGGAAAATGTTATCTTTTCCACGACAAGTTTTGTGTATAGGAAATGGAAATGGGGATAACAACCCAACTGAAAGCAGAAAACAGCCAAAGGCATAATGGGTCTTCAAAACAGTGAGAAAATCCCTAAACATGGCCTGCTTCAACTGGCCCTTAAACAAAATTTGTACTAGGTCAGTGAAAATAGTCGTCACACTAAACTCCCAAACATGTAAATGAAAAAAGGGTTAAAAAAAATACATAGAAGCATGATAAGACTTACAAAGGCTACATGCTCCTGACGAGGGACACTATTACTGTTTTAAAAGATTGAATTATTTCCACATGATTTTGTTGTACTTCAAGTTTATGGAGAAAAAAGCATCAATTTGTTTTTCAGCCATTAAATTTGAAATACCTCACTAACCTTTGAATGTCCTGTGAACCAAAGAATTGATTTTATTTTGTTAAGAATATTAGAGGAAACATCTATCCATTTATCCATCCAATTGTATAAGAGTTGCAATGAAACATTATAAAACATGAAATTTTGAAATTTCAGATTTTGAAGGGGAGATAATCATATTTTACAATTCTTTTTAAGTTGTTTGTAATTTTTCAATCAGATTTGTCTCCCTTATACTTTATTTATTTTCCAGATATATTTTTTTTACTTAAAAGCTGAATAACCTCAATCAATGAAATTTTTACCCCAAAACTTAACTCAAAAGTCTTTAAAACTTCCTTAAGCCACCTCTCTTTTACTAATAAACTTTAACCACAAAAAGTCCTATGTAAAACATTAGTTTGGTTCTCTGTGGTGGTTTACATTTTTTTTTTCTGTATTTAAGGTGGTACCCAACACTTTCACCAAAATTAATTTGGCTCGTTTAATTTTCATAAAATTTTGTCAAATTATTAACTTTGACCCTTTAACAAAAATATAAAAATTTCAAAAATTTTGAACCAACCGTTTTGTCAGAAAATTTACACTGGTTATATAGCAGTTTAACAAACACCAATTTTGATCATTGAGAAGCTTAATATTCCCTTAACAACACAATGTAATTAAAACGTTTAGCTGATTTTACAGAGTTATCTCCCTGTAGTGTTAGGTACCACCTTAAACAAAATTTAGGTATATTTTTAGGTATACAGGTATTGTATAAATCTAACATGGATTTGTAATCACTAGATTTTTATGTGTGAATGTCAAACATTTCATTGTCTATAATCTGCAATGAAGACGGGAGGACTTCGTATGTTATCTGCTTTTTTGTCATGTTGTTATGTTTTTGAGCCTTCAACTTTAGTCGAAAAAGCGAGACATAGCGATCCTACATTCCATTGACGTCTTTGTTGTCAGTGGTGGTGGGGTCCTCAAATATTCAATCTGTGGATAAAGTTTTTATACGACCGCAAAAATTTAAATTTTTTGGTCGTATATTGCTATCACGTTGGCGTCGTCGTCGTCGTCTGCGTCGTCGTCGTCGTCGTCGTCCGAATACTTTTAGTTTTCGCACTCTAACTTTAGTAAAAATGAATAGAAATCAATGAAATTTTAACACAAGGTTTATGACCACAAAAGGAAGGTTGGGATTGATTTTGGGAGTTTTGGTCCCAACATTTTAGGAATTAGGGGCCAAAAAGGGCCCAAATAAGCATTTTCTTGGTTTTCGCACTATAACTTTAGTTTAAGTGAATAGAAATCTATGAAATTTTGACACACGGTTTATGACCACAAAAGGAAGGTTGGGATTGATTTTGGGAGTTTTGGTTCCAACAGTTTAGGAATTAAGGGCCAAAAAAGGGCCCAAATAAGCATTATTCTTGGTTTTCGCACAATAACTTTAGTATAAGTAAATAGAAATCAATGAAATTTTAACACAAGGTTTATGACCACAAAAGGAAGGTTGGGATTGATTTTTGGAGTTAGGTCACAACAGTTTATGAATTAGGGGCCAAAAAGGGGCCCAAATAAGCATTATTTTTGGTTTTTGCACCATAACTTTAGTATAAGTGAATAGAAATCTATGAAATTTAAACACAAGGTTTATGACCATAAAAGGAAGGTTGGGATTGATTTTGGGAGTTTTGGTTCTAACAGTTTAGGAATTAAGGGCCAAAAAAGGGCCCAAATAAGCATTATTCTTGGTTTTCGCACAATAACTTTAGTATAAGTAAATAGAAATCAATGAAATTTTAACACAAGGTTTATGACCACAAAAGGAAGGTTGGGATTGATTTTTGGAGTTAGGTCACAACAGTTTATGAATTAGGGGCCAAAAAGGGGCCCAAATAAGCATTATTTTTGGTTTTTGCACCATAACTTTAGTATAAGTGAATAGAAATCTATGAAATTTAAACACAAGGTTTATGACCATAAAAGGAAGGTTGGGTTTGATTTTGGGAGTTTTGGTCCTAACAGTTTAGGAATAAGGGGCCCAAAGGGTCCAAAATTGAACTTTGTGTGATTTCATCAAAAATTGAATAATTGGGGTTCTTTGATATGCCGAATCTAACTATGTATGTAGATTCTTAATTTTTGGTCCCGTTTTCAAATTGGTATACATTAAGGTCCAAAGGGTCCAAAATTAAACTTAGTTTGATTTTAACAAAAATTGAATCCTTGGGGTTCTTTGATATGCTGAATTTAAAAATGTACTTAGATTTTTAATTATTGGCCTAGTTTTCAAGTTGGTCCAAATGGGGGTCCAAAATTAAACTTTGTTTGATTTCATCAAAAATTGAATAAATGGGTTCTTTGATATGCCAAATCTAGGGTCCAAAATTAAACTAAGTTTGATTTTAAACAAAAAATAAATGATATGCGTTATCTAAATATGTACTTTGATTTTTGATTATGGGCCCAGTTTTCAAGTTGGTCCAAATCAGGATTCCATATCAAGTATTGTGCAATAGCAAGAAATTTTCAATTGCACAGTATTGCACAATAGCAAGAAATATCTAATTGCACCATATTGTACAATAGCAATTAATTTTCAATTGGAGTTATCTTTCTTTGTATAGAATAGTAGTTGATAATATATGTTGGAAATTTGCCAGACATGACTTTGATGTCATTTTCTATTTTTATTTGCCAATAACTTTATGTAAATAACTTCATTGGAAATTTGCCAATATAAAATGTTGCTGATGAAGTTTTTATTATTGTTTTATACAATAAACAATGTATATTCACTTTTACTACCAACCAATCTTTACCATTCAGTGATAACAAGCACTTTATTTTACATTTTAATATTTTATGATGTATTTAAAAGAGTAGTTATTGTTGCAAACTCCATTAGAAATTTGAATTGATATCAGTTTTGGAAAAAGGGAAACGGGGATGTGAAAAAAAGGGGGGGGGGGTTTAAATTTTTCTCATTTCAGATTTCATAAATAAAAAGAAAATTTCTTCAAACATTTTTTTGAGAGGATTAATATTCAACAGTATAGTGAATTGCTCAAAGGCAAAAAAAAACTTTTAAGTTCATAAGACCACATTCATTTTGTGTCAGAAACCTATGCTGTGTCAACTATTTAATTTTAGATTTAAAAAGTTTGAAGAAGAAATCTTTAAATGATTTGTAAAATCTTGACATTTGTTTTGTGTAAAAAAAACCCCATGTAATGTCAAAAATTTGATCACAATCCAAATTCAGAGCTGTATCACGCTTGAATGTTTTGTCCATACTTGCCCCAACTGTTCAGGGTTCGACCTCTGCGGTCGTATAAAGCTGCGCCCTGCGGAGCACCTGGTTTAAATTTTTATAATTTTCTTAAACTAGCCTGGATTTCTATGAAACTTGGACAGAAGCTTGTTTATTTTCAATCGATAGTATCCAAAAGTAAATTTTGTAAAAATAAGATTCCATTTTTTCTGTATTTTACTTATTAATGGACTTAGTTTTTCTGAAAGGAAACATTGCATTCACTCTGATAAAGTTTTCAAAATTTTAATAACTTCCAGTTAACATTACATACAGTCTGCAGCTAAAGTTTTTAAAACATTTATTAGAATCATAAACTATCCTGGATTTTTACCAAACTTGGAAGCTTCTTACAATCAAGAGATAGTATCGAGAGGAATATTTTTATTGATTTTTTTCCTCATTTTTGTTGAATCTGCGATTAACAGCAAAAGTAGGCGAGACACTGGGTTCCGTGGAACCCTTACAAATTTTTCTTTTATATGTTCCTCATTTCCATTCTCAATTTATTGAAACCCAAACAATGGTCTAAACTATGAACAAAACCTCAATTGAAATAACCCAAAAATACATGTATATAATTTTTTTTTTTTTTTTTTGAAATTGTTATTTGGATGGAGAGGTGTCTCATTGGCACTCACACCACATCTTCCTATATCTAAAGATTTTGAACCCTGTAATTTGATAAGGTTGGTAAGAAATACTAAAATCATTATCATTAGCTTTTATTTTACAATTTTTTTTATTTTTTTGTTAATGACAATAGGTATATATTTTTATACGACCCCAAAAAAATTTTGGGTATAATGGTATGATGTCGTCGTCCGAAGACACTTTGGTTTCCGGATAATAACTTTAGTTAAAGTGAATATATCTTAATGAAATTTTTTCAGAAGGTTCAATACCACAAAAGGAAGGTTGGGATTTTTTTTGGGGATGTTGGTCCGAACTGTTTAGGAATTAGGGGCCAAAAGGGGCCAAAACTAGCATTTTTCTAGTTTCAGGATAATAACTTGTTTACCAGTATTTCAATTGCTCTGAAAGTATACTGCAATGTTTAAAATCACAAGTAGAAGGTTTGGATTCATTTAAGGGGTTATGGGGCCAAAGTTTAGGAATTAAGGGCCAAAAAGGGGCCAAAACAAGCATTTTTCTAGTTTCCAGACAATACCTTGTGTGTAATTGCATGGATCTCTCTGAAATTGTACCACAATGTACCATATAACAAAGGGGAGGCTGGGATTAAGTTTTGGGTTAATTGTCCAAAATATGTAGGAATTAAGGGCCAGAAAAGGGCCAAAAAGAAGCATGTTTCTAGTTTCCAAACAATCATGACAATAACTTGTGTTTAAGTGTATGGATCTCTCTGAAATCGTACTACAAGGTTCAATATTACAAAGGAAAGCATGGGATTGAGTTTAAGGGTTATTGCTCCAAGGAGGGGTTTCAATAAATTGGGGGGGGGTGTCTCAGTTTACCATTTTTTTAAGGGATTTTTTTTTTTTTTTTAACATTTTTCAAAACCAGCATTTTTCTAGTTTCAGGATAATAACTTGTTTACCAGTATTTCAATTGCTCTGAAAGTATACTGCAATGTTTAAAATTACAAGTAGAAGGTTTGGATTCATTTAAGGGGTTATGGGGCCAAAGTTTAGGAATTAAGGGCCAAAAAGGGGCCAAAACAAGCATTTTTCTAGTTTCCAGACAATACCTTGTGTGTAATTGCATGGATCTCTCTGACATTGTACCACAATGTACCATATAACAAAGGGGAGGCTGGGATTAAGTTTTGGGTTAATTGTCCAAAATATATAGGAATTAAGGGCCAGAAAAGGGCCAAAAAGAAGCATGTTTCTAGTTTCCAAACAATCATGACAATAACTTGTGTTTAAGTGTATGGATCTCTCTGAAATCGTACTACAAGGTTCAATATTACAAAGGAAAGCATGGGATTGAGTTTAAGGGTTATTGCTCCAAGGGGGGGGGGGGGGGTTTCAATAAATTGGGGGGGGGGGATCTCAGTTTACCATTTTTTTAAGGGATTTTTATTTTTTTCAACATTTTTCAAATTTCAAATTTTGAAAAGTTTCAATAAGAAATATTCAATTGCACAGTATTGTGCAATAGATGTGTTAGATCTTGAACCACATTTATTTTGTGGCAAAAACCTATATTATGTCAAAAATTTGATCACAATCAAAATTCAGACAGTATCAAGCTTGAATATTGTGACCAAATTTGCCCCAACTGTTCAGGGTTCGACCACTGGGGTCGTATAAAGCTGCGCCCTGCGGAGCACCTGGTTTACTATTATATATGCAACCACCCTGTTTTGTGAAATATAGTTTGCAATGGAGGCTAATTTTGTGAACATGCAATTCTGGAAATGAGATTAGATTATTTCTGTACTCTTGCTATTCTACGGACATCTTACTCATCAAATAAGCATGTAAAATCAAAACAATTTAAATCGTGCATGTATATTGTATGCCCACATATTTCAGAAATGGTCCATTAATCATGATTAACATCACGCCATTATTACATCATCAGATTCATTAGCAAATAAAACAAAGCATGCATCTTTTAATTGCAGAAAAAATGACGGAAGTTAAAGATGTTAAAACTGTACTCTTACTTAAGGTTGAAATTGAAAATAGATCAGCATTCTCTTTGTGCATGTACCTGTATATTGTTTTTTGGGAGAAAATTTGGCAAGTTAAAATATTTGTAGTGCATGAAAATATTTTTAGGACTTTAGAACTTATAGTTTTTTATTTCTATGAAGCAGAATTCCAAGCTGTGAGGTTCACATGTGACTTTGTTGCTCAGTGAATACAGTATGTTTTTTTAAAAACGGTCATCGTTTTAATGTTTTGTTTTAATTCTATTTCAATGCCAATGGTTAGTGTTGAAATCCTTTGAAATGGTTCAATCTACCATTTTCTATTTGAAAATGCCTGTACCGAGTCAGGAATATGGCAATTGTTATCCATTCATTTGATGTGTTTCATCATTTGATTTTGCCATTTGATAAGGGACTTTCCGTTATGAATTCTACTCAGAGTTCAGTATTTTTACTTTTTTTTTCAACATGTCTGAAAAGAGGAAAATTGTGAGGAATTGAAGCATAGGTTTGTTAATGCTCATGTGATTTACATAAAAAATTTAGATAAAGGGCATTGGGACTTTGGGAGGGGGATTGGTATGGTCAATCAGGGTATATTGGTGACCTCATAGGTGTATCTAATAAAAACATTATTGCTTGATAAAAATTCTTGTTATTTTGTTTCAATTATATCAATAAACAAGCTTAAGCTGGTACCAAACAACTTGATTAGAATTAAATTTGGCTTGTTTAATTTCCATTTAGTCTTGACAAAATATTTAACTTTATTCTTCAATACAAATATAGCAATTTCAAAAAACATGAACCCCATACTTTATTGGAAAAAAGTCAGTGGATATAATAAAGCAATTTGACAAACACTTAAAGCTTAACAATAGCACATGATTAAAACATTCAGTCAATTTTTACAGAGTTATCTCCCTGTAGTAATGTTATATGTACCACTTTGAGGTTTCTTTCTTTTTATATTGAAAATAGATAAACATTAATAAAAGCTTATATCTAGAGATATGAGGGGCTTAATGGTGTTACAAATTAAATAAAAATGGGTCTCAAAAATAAAGAAGGGAGAAGACAAGCTAAAAAAATAAAGAATAGGGAAAAATAGGTCCCAATATTAAAGAATAGAGAATAATAGGGTGCTGAAATATAAAGAAAAGAGAAAAATTACCTTATGGTGGTACCTAACACTGCAGGGAGATAACTCTGTAAAATCAGCTAAATGTTTTAACCACCTTGTATTGTTAAGGAAATATTAGTTTCTCAGTGATAAAAAAAGTAGTGTTTGTCAAACTGCTTTATATCCAACCATTTTTTCCCAGAAAGTGATTGGTTCAAGTTTTTTGAAATTTTTATATTTTTCTCACAGGGTCAAACTTAATATTTTGTCAAAATTTTATGAGCCAAAATATTTTTTGTCACTATTTGGGTACCTGGTACCACCTAAAAAAATTACTAAAACCCTTCCAGACCCTCTCCTTTTCATACTCCCACTTCTATTAAACCTATAAAGTAATCTTGATATAAAGTGTAACTTATTAGTCTTTGGGTTACTAGGTCAAAAGGTTAAAGGGTGCAACAGTACAAATATGTCTGGTTACTTAAATAATTTATCACCCCTCCCCCCTACCCACCCACTCTATTCCCCTCCTTTTGCTAGAGAAGATGCAGGTGCCAATACAATTCTGATTAATTATTTACCAAAATAATATCTCCATGAAAAGATACTTTCATTTGAATTATTGGTTGAGTCTCTCTCATAGTGTTCTAGATTGGGAAAAGAGGGTTGGTCTGCATTTCTGTATTTTTCTTTTTTTATGCCATTTTTCTCTATTTTTATTGTTTTGTCAATTATTCTCTTTTCTTCCCTTATTCTCTATTTTTTTTTTTAGCTCCAGTTAATTTGCAGACCCTTGCCTTCAATCATATGTTACTCACCCTTCATGATTTAGCAGTTAACTATAAGACACACACCTCTCGGTAGTGAAGTAAATAAAATAATGAATTTACTTTTTTAAATAAATAAAAAAAATGTAAATTGGTTTTAAAAAAATCTTGTTCCTGCATGGTATGGAATTTTGTTTTAATTAAAATGGAAAAAACATGAATGTTTGTCCGAAGACAAATACCCCATGCCATATCACAAAAGATAAATGGTCTGTAACTTACATAAGGAAGGTATTTTGAACGCATACTGTACAGGTAGTTGGGTGTGTATAGGAAGACAAATTATACCAGACTAAAGGAATGAAAATTGATTTATATATGTCTTAATTAGTAAAAATTAGAGTGTAAGACAGTGTAGAGTCATTGTTAAATTATGTGAAATTACATAAAATTACAAACAAAAATCCAAGTTAAATTAGGGACATAGGATTGAATTGAATTACACAGGTTGAACTTTCTTTTGGAAAATTTGTCTGGGGTTAAGATCAATTCAAATTCTTTTAAAACATTTGTAAATTGTTCTCCTTTGATGTTTAAATTTAATGACTAAAATCAAAGGAAAGTCTGCACACCTAGATAATTGTTATATATTAGTTATTATGTATATTGCCAAACAACTTCTGTGCTATCAAATGTACTTAAATTATTAAATTACAATTTTCAAATTGATAAAAGAGGCCCCAGAAAGGGATTGAGTTCTGAAATTTGAACTTGATGAACTTTCCTTTACAATTTTCAAGTTGTTATTATTAACCAACCAAGTATTTATTTATGAATTGAAGGATTGACTTTGTAAACAGTTGATCTTGTTAAATTTCAATATTTCAAATTTCAAATTGAATTTAAAAATTTAAAAGTGAAGGTAAAAGTTGTTTAATTGGCAAACAAGCTTTTTATTCCTGAAACCAGTAAAGTGTTACTTTGTAGAGATTACTCAAGTTCAAAGTTCAAGGTCACAATACATACTGTGCTTGTCATTTTTAAAACTTATAGATAGCTGAAACGTTTTGAGGCCAATCTGATTGGCAATCATACCACATCTTTTTTTTTTGAATCATGTTTTTCTAATTTACTTGATGAAGTTAGATAAGGAAAGATCTAAGTTTAACATATTGATGACAATTTAATTTCGCGTTATTTTCCTACTCGGGGAAAATCACACAGATAATTTGGTCATGAAATTAAGTTGGTTTACAATATCCAGACCAATACCAAAGTCATACTAAAGCCGAACGGTGACCTATAGTTGTTAATGTCTGTCATTTTGGTCTCTTATGGACAGTGGTCTCATTGGCAATCATACCACATCTTCTTTTTTATAAGATAACAGATTTACATCTTTTTGTTAAAGGCTGCATCTGTTGTTTTCTTTGTATGTAAATGAGGCAAAACTGTGTTGAATGTTCAAGTACAAAAAAACTCAAAAATAAAACACATGGCTTTTCAAAGATGAAAAAAAAAATTATCCCCTTGTTGACCCTCACAATAGACCTACCTGATACAAATTAAATTACAGGCAAGACATCCTAAACATGTGCAAACTAAAAACATTTTCAAATAATAAATTGCTTCAATTAGAGAATGGCTTGGATTTGTTCCAAGCTCTATAATGCAACATGTAATCTGCCTTGCATGTTTTATTGCCGATTTATTTAGTGATAATCATTCATTTTACAGCGAAAATCTGGCATAATGCATGTAGTCATTTTTCCGTAAATTTAGTGTTATCAACCACAAATATTTTCAATGGTATTTAATAAAAATACCTGGTCGTGTTTTTTTTTTGATTGAGTAATATTTTAAAAGAGATAACGGGAATGTTTGTGGATTTGGTTTATTAATGAAAAGTTTTGTTAGGTTAAATGCATGATTGATATGTAAAAATTTACAAGTGAGAAAAAGACCAAGTGCATTCTAAAATATCTACCTGTAAAAACCTGAAGTTTTAAGGTATAATGGATTTGACAATCACAATTTTGTTAGAATGATACCAATAAAGATAACCTATGAATCTCAATACTCAGTGCATGATTCTTGAGCATAAATTATGCATATTTTCAAAAAGTTTAATTTTTTGCTGTTGTTTTATTTTGATGTGTCAGTGTTTGGGAAAATTGACTACAGTTTTAGCAAGAAATGAAAACTTGGAAATACATATAAATACTAGTATTTCATTTCATCAGAAATGAAATATTAATATATATATATTTGAAAAATTACATTTTCAATATCAAATGGTTGTTCCCTTAGCCCAATACTCTCCTGTATTCCTAAATACCAAATTCTGTTATGAAATATATTTTGTTTTCAGTGAAGTAAAGTCTGCCCAAATAAACAATC